>JAZHRO010000039.1:59523928-60783571 GCA_037157565.1 Thalassia testudinum
GGTTCGAACCTTTTGATTACAGGTAATGCTTTTATGTTCTTTTATTTATGAAAAAAAAACTGAACTAGTTGAATTCATATAAGAAAAATGTTCTTTCTTGGTTTAGGAAGAATTTTATTCCGGAACTAACTGAGATTTCCATTGTGTTTTGTAGATAGAGACACTAGTTTTCTGCTTATTATATTTCTTTTAACTTGTTTCCACTCATTTTGTTCTTTGAAGTTTGCACATATGATATGTCAAGTTTTTTGTTTTTTCATAGATATGAAGCTTTGGCTAGTAGAAATGGTATAAATCAGCTTTTCCTATTCGTACTTATCATTGATAGGGGATTCTCCATCGTGTTTTGATTTAAAATTTTAAAGACATTGAGTTTCAGTCTATGAGATGAGTGCCAGGACTGTGGTTATTGATCAGAGAATTTGAAGTTGCCACTATTATCATCATCATCATTATTGTTATTGTTATTGCGGATAAGAAAGTTGCCACTGACTTACCATTGTAGTGTTGTAAACCTCCACCCTTTGATTTTTCTAAATTATATGCTTGGATAGTCACTGAGCTTGAGTGACTACTCTTATAAAAAAAAGTGTTGCAAAGAAAAGTGGTTGTTAGGTGCTTGTCAGCAGGAACAGAACAAAGACATAGCCAGGCATTTATTGTGGTGTTTAGGTGCTTGGATCAGATTTTACCTGTAATGTTCGAAGACTGTTCTTGAAACCATGCTCTCCTAGACAATCATGGCCAAAAGTCCTCTCATAGTCTTTTTCACAAGTGTGTAATGATCTCTAAAGGATATCTTGAAACCATGCTTCTCAAATACTTCTATTAGATTTTCAACCAAAGCTTGAGAACTCTTATTGAGTTTATAATAGCCTTCTTGGGTCTAAATACCTTGGTACACCACCTGCGAGAAACAAACCTCTGAGGTTATGAACTTCTAATCACTTTAGAGGAATACATTTTTGATGTCAAGCTGATGTAAAAGCCAATCAAATTGAACTACAAATGGAATAGAAGTTTGCACATAAGTCCATCGTATAGCTGGATAGTTGATTTTGAAGAAGGCGACTCCGTGTTTTTAAATGTAGCCTTTTGCTATGAGACAAGCCTTATTACATCTCTCTCTCTCTCTCTCTCTCTCAAGTGCCTTATACATCTCACAACTGGCCTTGTATTTTTTTTTCTGCAAAGCACAGCTATTACCAATCATCCTCTCAGTAATTTTTAGATACACAAGAGACAGGTGCATTGTGCTCCTCCAGATTTGCTATTCACCTCATATCTCCCTATTCCTTGTACCTTGCTAAAGACTATTTTATCTTTCACAATCTAGGCATGTGCAATGCTTGGGCCGTCATGGACTCTCTTCTGGTTTTGTATATGCCTAAAATAAGAAAAGGAGCACAAATCAACTAATTTGAAATGACTAGACTCAGTGAAATTTCTTGCGGTTTTGATAGCATTTTTATGTCCAGTCAAATTACTTTTCTAATGTCAATGCTTTCCCTCATTTTCCTCACATACGTACTGTTATATTTTCATTAAACTTTCCTATGTTATGTTGTAGGTCCAAATGGGAGTGGCAAGAGCTCCCTTTTCAGGGTTCTTGGAGGATTATGGCCCTTGGTTTCAGGCCATATTGTGAAGCCCGGAATTGGATCAGATTTGAATAAGGAGACCTTCTATGTCCCACAACGTCCGTATACAGCTTTTGGAACACTTCGTGACCAATTAATTTATCCTTTAACCACAGATGAGGAAACTGAACCTCTTTCGCATAGTGGAATGGTCGATTTATTGAAAAATGTAGTGCTTTTATGCCATTTTAATTTGCAACGTGTATTGCTTTTGCTTTTCATCATTGATGGTTTTCTAAGACATTCTATTGGTCTGGCAGGTGGACCTTGAGTATCTGTTGGATCGTTATCCGCTGGAAAAGGAAGTTAATTGGGGTGATGAACTTTCACTTGGTGAGCAACAGAGGCTTGGGATGGCCAGATTGTTCTATCATAAACCTAAATTCGCAATTCTTGATGAGTGTACCAGTGCCGTCACAACGGATATGGAGGAACGCTTCTGTGCAAAAGTTCGGGCAATGGGAACATCATGCATTACCATATCACACCGTCCGGCATTAGTTGCATTTCATGATGTGGTTCTGTCCCTGGATGGGGAAGGAGGATGGAGTGTTCAACACAAGAGGTTAACATATGCGAACTCCTGGGTTCCTTTTACTGTTATCTTGAATGCTGGCACGCTAATTCATAATGCTAACTCTTACAGCGGGGATGCAGATTGTGAACTGAGAAATACATTTAAATCATCAGAAAGAGAGAGAAAAAATGATGCAATTGTAGTTCAAAGGGCTTTTGCTTCCAACAGAAAGGTTATTGGTTTAGCAAATTTATCTAATTCTGCTTTATAGCTGTAAACTTTAGATTTTTATTATTGTGTCATGTGAACTTGCATACGTTATTTGTTTATTTTCAGGAAGGCGCACTCTCAAAATCGAAAACACAAGCTCATTCTACAAAAGTTATTGCATCTTCCCCTGATTTTAACAAGTCTGTCTTGCCACTTCTTCCAGAACTACATAACTCTCTTAGGGCATCGCCACTAAGAGTTGCCACAATGTTTAAAGTATTGGTGAGTTGCCGTAATTTTTTATAGTTATGTAATGTTCACAAGTTCACATGCAAAGACATGCTCGCTGACATGCATAGCCTCAGCCAGACACATGAATACATGGTCATGGGTATATCAAGCTCATTGGATGTCTGATACATACACATAATGGTTCCTTGGTTCATTTTTCAAGCTGTCTTTTCATTACACAGGTTCCCACCTTGTTTGATAAGCAAGGTGCTCAAATGTTTGCTGTATCATTGCTTGTTTTTTCAAGAACATGGATTTCTGACCGCATTGCTTCTTTGAATGGTAATATTCACTTTTTCAGTTATGGTTTGTCTTTCATTCCTCCCCTCCCCCCGATTTGCAGTCTCTTTTTCCTAGTTTCATTGCATATTAGATAACCTTTGATCATTTTCAGGAACAAGTGTTAGGTATGTCTTGGAGCAGGATAGACAAGCTTTTATTCGGCTAATAGGTGTTAGTGTAGTACAAAGTGCTGCATCTTCTTTTGTGGCTCCATCACTAAGGTATGCATAGATCTTAAGGTCTCTTCTATTATGCACATTGACTTATGTGGGCCTCTTTTCTATATTTCTTTGAAATTTGTTAGTGATGATCCATGTTTGACTAATTATAACCACAAGTTCATAGTGATGATTAAGATCATAGCATATTCTCGTTGTGTTGTCCTAGTTTTAAGCCTTACATCTGAACATTTATTCTATGTTTATCAAAAACTTCGAAATTTAGTAAACAAGGAAACGAAGACTTGATCAAGAACAATGAAGGATGATTTGGCAAAGTTGGATTTCAATAGATGTATGTGGCATTTGTCATATCTTACAATTATAAATCGAGATTGGGGTGTTCGGTCATCAGTGATACTCATGCTGGAGTCTGCTTCGAAAGATTGCATTGGAAGGTTCTATCCACTGTAAGGAAACATTATGTCATGGATTGGTAGTGCTTTGGGACTGCAAGGCAATATTTATGTCATGGATCAATTATGCATTGGGGCTTTTCTCACAGTATTCTTATAGCTCCAGGCTCCAAATATTTGCATTGCATACCAGAAATCTTTCAATTAGGGCTTGGAGGGGGAAATTATGGATTTTACTTGTATTTTGTTTTGGTACTGGAGAGGAGAAAATGCCTATATAGCTAGAAGGGACTGAGTTATTGAGATGAGATGAATAAAGAAAAAGGAGATTCTAGCTATCATCCAGTATGACTTGTGTGTACATTTCTCAAAAATGTGAGAGTAGGATGATAAAGTAGTTGCACATGGAAATGAAGGTATTACGTCTAATGTTTTGCCGAGCCATTGCAGGCAAATATGCCCTGCTATTAAGATGGAACAGTGATTGATAGGGTCTCGACCCTGTTGGAAGTTTCCTGTGATATTGTTCTACTTTGTTATTCATTATAACATCTTTTGTAAGTTTCTCGCCTATTCTACCTATGAGAAGGAAGGTGTTCTTAATAATGTCATTTTGCTTTATTCTTTTACATGATGCCAAAGCAACAATCCTCGATTAATGCATGTACTGTTCTTTCTCTTCCTTTCTTCTCTACCAAATTGTTGGGACCATGCCTTGAGTAGGATTGGCCTTGATCATGGAAATCTCACCAAATTTTCCTTGATGATGGAATCTCCTGTAGTTGGCATGATTGATTTGGTAACCAATCACACAATCTTTTTGACATGACATTCAATTGCAATATCTTTGATTATGGGATTCCCCCAAAATTGGTGTGATTGATAATGATATGCGATCATATCCCTTAGTTGTAGAAATGGTCTGACAAGTGGCATGGAATTGGGATCTATATATTATGCTTGTACTCCATTGCATCAAACATGAAACATCTCATCTTCACGTAGTGAAATAATTCTCATTGCTTGTAGTTTTTACCTTCTTTCTTTGAGGGGTTTTCCATGCTAAATTCTTGTATTCTTGTAGTTTAATTGCTCTTGATTTTTATTTATCATTTAATTTGTTGTTTGTGGAAGGTTTGATCCTATGACAAATAAAGACTTTTTTCTTTTCTAGTTGGAATCCACAAGAACAACTGCAATCAAATCCAGTGACATCGACATGGAACTAGCCATGCCTTAGGCACTGGCAATGTGGCCTCTTAGCATTTGCTCTGATAGCTACTTGGTGCCTCAAGCAGCCGTGCCCCACTTGTCCGCAACAGTGTTCATGTGGTTCCCTTCTTCAGTGGCTGTGGTTGAATGATCCCACCCATTGCCAGTGTTGCCCTCCCTCGCTAGCTGCAGCGCTTATTACTGCAACCAATTTTGATCCTTGATAGCATTAATTTTGTGCCAATGATGCCCCTCCTTGTGGTTGTTGTAACTCCCTAAGTTGTACAACAAGCCCAATGGTGCTATGCTGTAAGCCTTGCTACAGCACGACCTTGGTCAGCTTGCCCTCACTTGAGCATGTGGTTCTTGCGCTTCAACTATAAAAGCATGGTTCCTACATGTGATTCTCACATGCCTGATTAAGTAACTTGTGAGTGAGATCCTCCTTTGCCCCAGATCTTTACATGATTTATGCTTGATTTTCTAGTAATCCATGGTAGAGGATTAACGATAGTTTGCCTCAACCATGTCAATCTTTTATACATAGGTTTCCTGTGATGCAAGTCACTGGTCCGTTCTCTGGTGTGTTTTTTTTTTGAAAAGGCACTTGTCTGGTGTGATGAGAAAGACAACATAGTATGCACATCATTAAGGATGTTCTACTACCCTTGATTGTGACATAGGTTCTTTGTGATTATCATAAATCCACTTGTCTATTATTCATGCACTTCTGGCCTTAATGTGGCAACCATAGGATCTTGTATTGAGGCCAAACCTTTAGCCTCCGCTGCTGCTGTTATAGTTTAGGACACCTTTATCAAGCTTAATAGTGTCCAAAACCATATTTTTGCATCTTTGTCAGGGAACGGAAGAAGCTGTATATATTGGCCATGGAAACTCTTGACCCCATACTGGATAATTTTGCAGAGTCATAGATATCAAATGATTCTGGACTTCTACAGATTCTTATGGTCCACCAATCAAGGAGAGATGTCTTGGTAGACTATTATATCACTATGGAGGTGTTGTATGTGGAGTTGGTCATTAAGATGCTGTAGAGAGACAGAGCAACTATGCATATTTGTTGATTGCCTGAGTCCTTGCTACCAAAGTGCCAAAGACAACCTTTTCGTATCATTCTTGCAAGTCCAGAATATTGACTTTGATTCTCAATTGCTTTCCTATTGCTTTTCAGACCTCCTTGGTAGGTGTCTAGAGACCTGAGCTTTCATTGCTTTTGGTGGTAATTGGCAGCCTTCTTAGAGACTAGGGTTGTGGTCTGATGGTGATTGTGGATGTGCACCAATCATTCATCTGAAAGGTGTTGGGTGAAGATTGTTAAGATGGCTTGGGCTAATCAGCTGTGCACACAGTTACTGACTAGAGTCCCATAGGGATTATATTTGTGCCTTCAGTCTTCACTTTTGACAGCTATGATTGCCTCTCTTGCTTTAGTCATTTCATATGCCTGACACCTCAAATAGCACTAATGGTCTGTTTGCATCCACACTTGCTAATGTTGCCTATTTGGCATCCATGTTGTCCTCTAACTAGGTGGTAGACTTGTCTCTATCTAACCTCCTTACTCTCTATGTAACCTCCTTACCAGTTAGGCTATCTCCTGATTAATTCTGACCTGTGATTTCTTAGGTTCAACTTACTAACAGGTTGTATTCTCTCATTACTCCAGTTGGAGCTTGCACTTTACCTTTAGATTGAAATTATCTGATATGTATTTACCTTTGGAGTTTTCACTCAATTTACTATTTTTAGCAAGTTATGGAAGAATTTTATATACCTTGTTCTATTTGATGAACATCATTTTCATTTTTAGGACATTTAGCAATCCAAGTGATTGGTAAGGGATATGAGAAGATGGGCTGTACTAGTTGGGCCTCTCCATTAGCTCAGCGTATTTTTTATTCATTCTGATCCAGTTTTTTGGCATTGCCATCTCAATCATCCATATGTGGCCGAGTTATGTCAAATGTTTGTTGATATGCCCACCTAACCACTTTTGAATGTATTACATACCTATTGGTCTGAGAAGCATCATTGATCTTCATTCTCTCCTCAGCTAAGGAAGAAACAATTCTTTGTGGAGTAATTTCTTGCAATATCTAGGAGCCTTGTCATGTCCATATTCATTCTGGACACTCTTGTTTTGTTGTTTCTGTTGATGATTATAGTAGTGTTTCTTGAATTTATCTAATAAAGGATCAGCGTAAGTTGCACAAAACAAGGAGGATCAACCCGAAGTAGTGGATGTAGGAAGAAATTGCTTTCACGAGGTTCATTAAGTTTTCTCTCATTCTATTAGAACCTTCCAGAATGATAATGCTTCTGATTTTTGCAGCATACCAGAAATTCTTCTTTTCCATGGTACTGAACATTAAACCTCATGTTCATATGATTCTTAGAAAAATGGGGATGCTAAGAGAGCTTGGGCATATTCTTGATGTGGCTTGGACATTGCATATTCATGTGAAGCTTTCCAAAATGGTTTAGAGGAATGCCATGCTTACTAGAAACTACATGATTGATTCAATTCGTGTTTTAAACTTCTGCAACCTGATCAATACCTGTTTAGTTTCCCTTTAGTGTTTTTGGTTGTGTTTGCTTGGTACATTTGTTTGGTGTTCCTAATGAATCATCTTTGAAGCATCCAAGTGTGTTTTCTGAGCTATTCTAGGACTCGGAAGGTAATTAAGTGCTTTGAGGCTATTGTCAAGAAGTACTTTGACAATGTATGTGACCTTCTTTGAAAATGTCTCATTTTTTTGGAAGCTACTTATATTAGGCTAGAGTCTAGATCCTTGCTGGTGTACCACAGCAAACAAGGCTATTCTTAATATTCCTTTATCCACTCCACCTGTGATCTAATAGGATGACATCTCGTCAGACTTACCAGCTTCTGCACCAGATGCTCCTTTGATGTCCTTTGATTTTCCTATAGCTTTGTCACAATAAGGTCCTGAATTTTACATCCCATGTCTCATTTTACCTCTATTGAAGGCCTTAATCTGATCTTGCAATTTGTTCCATGTTCCCTTGCTTAGTTAGCACTTGTATTCCACAAAATTTTCATGAGGCTATGTAGGATGTGGAATGGAAAAAGGATATGGACAAAAGTAGCAGCTCTTCTTTCCCTTGCCACAAGTGAGCTTGGTCTGCATCTAGGAGTGACTATTGTTACTGTAGATGGTGTACATGGCAAATTCTTACCACATGGGATAAGTGATAAGCTGAAGAAGGCAAGGCTGGTTTCTAAATGCTTCCAACAGACTTATGTTGTAGATTATTTTTAGACCTTGCTCGCCCACATTAGTGGAGCATTGGTCCAAATCTAGCTTGAACTTTTTTTTTTTTTTTAAAAGAGAAATGGTGGTTATATGTTTGATAACTACCCAACAATTATATTAATAATGATCAAAAAGGCCAAACAACAAGGCCGAATTAGAAGCTCGAAGTCTAGAGGCTAATCAGAGAAGAAACAGAAGCAACAAAATTCTCAACATAAGGATGCCACCCCTTGAAGATAATTGCATTCCCTCCCCAACCAAATGCCCTAGAGAACAGCTAAAGGCTTTGCCATCTTTTTTTTCGATCTGAAGACATTCTAACCACCATTCAGGCTTGAACTTGCTAAGGCTTGTTTTCTTTTGGTAGGCCGTAGGATGGGTTGAAGGTCCAAACAATAGAAGAAGGCCTGGGCCCCACCCAAAAGCCTATGAATTTGGGCCTGTGTTTGCTAAGGTTGTGCCTATATCCAATTTTCATGTAACTTCTTTCGAAATTTGAACCAAACTAAGTACATTTAAGATAGTTCATGTGCAAATATAGATATGCATGCATGCATATTTGCAAGGTTCATAATGCTAGCATGTGGCATTCAATCTAATGGATCACCACATAGCGAGTATAAGGTATGTGTGTGAGCAAGGTTTAAAAACCATGAGGCGCAACATAGCGTTTCTTTGTTGTCAAAGCGAGGTGTAAGCCTTGAGGCACTTGAGACGTACGCCTTAGATTTTAGGAAGAAAAAAATTAACACTAGGCTAAATTGCATGCGTATATAATTTATGATTCTCAAAGTTACTCTATGGACATCTCTACTCAACAACAATTGCTCTAGATTGAGACTTAAGTCATAAAATTTATTTACTCTTTTGAAAAAGATTAGTCATAGTCCCATTCCTAAACAACAATGCAACCACACATCATCCACCAAGGATAAATTAATTTAGCTATTTCATAAAAAATGCAATTATGCAACTAAAGATTCAATCATAAATTTATTTATCTGTTTCATATATATTTTTGGCAAACTATATGAGGAAGGTGACAAAGGAGGTGCTAGGCATGTCTCAAGGAGTTCTAGGACAAAAGGAGGCTTAGTAGTGGAGTAAGGAAGTGCGGGAGAAGGTTACAGTGAAAAGAGCTTGCTTCCAAGCCTTATATCGAGATAAGATCGATGAAAACATAAAAAATTACAAAAGAGCAAAAAAAGAAGTAAAGTAGTTGGTGAAGAAAAAGTAAAGCTTGGGAGCATTTTTATTAGAAACTTGATTCTACAGAAGGTGAAAAAGATATCTTCAAGCTAGCTAAAGCAAGATAGCGGAAAGTAAATGATCTTATGCATGTAAGGTGCATCAAGGACGAAGAAGGAAGGGTGCTTATAGCTAGTGAGGATATAAAGACGAGATGGAAAAGTTATTTTCACAATCTTTTTAATGAAAATTAAAAGAATGATATCATCTTAGGGGAGTTAGTTAATTCATAGGATTACGTGAATTAAGCAAGCTATCAGATGATACAGAAGAGAGTAGTGGACGCTTTAAAGATGATGAAAATTGAAGAGATGTTGGGCTTGATGATATTTCTATAGATGTTTGGAGAGTGATTGGAGAAGATGGTATAACTTGGCTCACAAAATTATTTAATGATACTATTTGGAGAAGCAAGAAGATGCCATAGGAATGAAAGAAAAGTTTTGTAATACCTTTATATAAAAACAAATGAGACATACAAAATTATTCTAACTATATATGTATTAAATTGATGAGTTATATGATGATGCTTTGGGAGAGAATAATTGAAAGAAGGCTGAGGCAAGTCTCTGTGGTAACTGAAAATCAATTTGGATTTATGCTAGGTCGGTTTATTATTGAGGAAGTAAACCTCCTAAGATGTATGATGGAGATCTATAGAGCCAAGCAGAAGGATTTACGTATGATTTTTATTGATTTGGAGAAAGTCTATGACTTTGCCCTAAGAGATATCTTATGGAAAATTTTGGAGAAAAGACATGTATCAGTTCTATATATCATTCTCATAAAGAAAATGTATTATGGAGCTGTAGCTTGTGTAAGGACTAAGGATGGATTGATGGACTACTTTGATATCACCATTGTCTTACATCAAGGATCAACTTTAAGCCGTTACATCGTTACCTTGGTCATGAATGAGTTGATGAAGCATATCCAAGTTGAGGTGCCATGGTGTATGCTTTTTGCTAATGATATTGTGTTGGTTGATGAGACAAGTGATGGAGTGAACAAAAAACTTGAGCTTTGGAGAGAAGCCCTAAAAGTTAAAGGTTAATTCCTAAGCAGGATAGAGACTGAGGATATGAAATGCAAGTTTAGTAGTAGAGGGAACAATGAAGGGATTGAATGTAAAAATTTGAGAAGAGTGCATTCCAATAAGAGTTGTTTTTAAGTACTTGGGATCCATTTTTCAATAAGATGGTAAAATTAATAGAGATGTTATCATGTTACACATAATTAATGCAAGGTGGTTGAAATGGAGGGAAGCATTTCGTGTTCTCTGTGATAAGAAGGTTTCTTTAAAAGTTAAAGAAAAATACTATTGAGCAGCTGTAGGACTTGCCATGTTGTATGGTTTTGAATGTTAGGCCGTTATCTATAGGCATGTGTAAAAGATGTCTTTGGCAGAAATTAAGATGGATGTGTGATTATACAAGGAAGGACCTTTTTTTTTTTTGAGAAAGGAAAAGGAAGATTACTTGAGATTGATAATTACAAAAAATTATATTAAGTAAAGGAATAGACTTATAAATTTTGGAGCAAAAAATTAGACAAATAAATAACCTTCCTTACTACATTTTCCACCAAACAACGATCATTTCTTAAAATCTTGTCGTTCCACTGTAGCATAAGCATCATAAAACCACATAGCTTTTCACCCAGCCTGCAACATACAGATCATAATGGTCCTGGAATGATCTTCAAAAGGAAGAAAAGTTGGAGATATTAATCGTACAAAGTTGCAGAATCTGCCAAATATCCTTGCAGAATACGCAATTGAAGAAAATATGATCTAGATCTTCATCAGCTTGGCGTAAAACACACGTGACATCCATATCTTCCCTTCACCTTCGCATGAAACATTTAGTCACCAGCTACTTTCTCCTAAACATCCAAAGAAAAATTTTTATCCTTGAAGTTAGTAGGCATTTCCAGATCTTTGAATCTTTCTTGGTGTCATCATTTTCATTGAATCAACCTTGAATAGGCCTTCTTCACTGTAAAAACATCATTTCTTTAGCTGAATGCATCATTGCAATTTCTATTTGGTTTGAATTCTGAAATAGCATGTAGGAGCTACTGCAACTCTTGAAGGGTAGACTCTGATAGCCCATGAGGCAATTTGAAGTTTCAAATATTAAGTTGGTCATCCCACATTTCACCAAGTGCATCTTTGTTACTGATCAATTGGAAAACTCTTGGATAAAGTTATGAAAATCTCTCTAATCCACTCCATTCATTCAACCAAAACTTAAAAAACAAACCATCAGCAAGAATTGGACTGAAATCACTGATAATCTTGTAAAACTGATCTAATGGATTGCCAAAAGGAGGAAGATCCTCTCCTAGGCATAGCTCGTTCTGCCAAATCCATATCAACTCCATATGAGCCCCTTATAACCATATTGGCCATGTAAACGTCTCCAGAGAGAATTCTCACATAGACCATATTTCAAATGAGATTATTTGAGAAAAGGTTGGGGTGGCACCGATAGATGATAAAATGAGAGAGACACGTCTTATGGTGGTCTGAACATTTGTAAAGAAGGCCCCTAAATACCCCGGTCAAGAGAGGCGAGAAGTTGGGGGTTGAACCTGCTAAGAGGGGGCGAGGAAGACTCAAGAAATGTTGTCAGGAAACTATTAAGTATGACCTCAATTACTTCAATTTAAGTCGAGGAATGACTCAAAATAGATCTGAGTAGAGGCAAATAATTCATATAGCTAACCCCACTTAGTGTAGAAGGCTTTGTTGTTGTTGTTTATTTTTGAAAATTTTATTTCATATATTAAAGTTTAACTTTCAAAGCATGATGGACATATATAATAATGATAATAGCAAGGATTTATAGGCTGCAACATTTTTAAAATAACAATGATATATAAGCTTATATTGGATACATAATGAAAGTAACTTCAACCGTATCAACAATAATGAAGAGAAATAAGAGACTTGCAATCATTTTGAAAGAAAAAAACACACATTATAGTAACTGAGAGAAGCTTTAGTGGTGGAGTCGAAGGAGGTCAAGGTGGTCAAGTCGGAGTCGGAGAGAGGGCAAGAAGTAACTCCAGTGATAGCAAGGGTGATTATAGCACCTTGAGGGAGCTTTGGCGATGTGATGGGAGAGCTTTGGGGTGTGGTGGAGCTCAAATGATGTAGTGGAGGGGCTTCGACAATGAGTAGAAGCTCTTAGTGGATGAGTTTTGGTGGTGGTTAAAGCTTTTCGAAAGGGTCTCGTAGGGTTTTAGCAAGAGGTTGAGGTCAATTGTAGTTTTTATTTATGTAGAAATTTTAGTTGTATCCAAAAACATGTAAACTTTCATCCTAAGGCCTAAAAGTCTTGCAAAATTCCTTTCCTATATGAAGTGGTGCCTTTGTTTCACCTTAGTACCTTGACACTGAGGCGCATGGTTCACTAGCCACTCATCGAGGCAAAAGTTGGCCTTGCCTCAAGGTGTGCTTTTTTAAACCATGTGTGCAAGTATGCAATTTTGCATTTTTTATTTAAGAATACAAAATAATTATTAGATATCTTTTCAATTTGATAAAATTTGCATTATATATCCTAAACACATTGAAAATCAAACATATGTTGGATGATTAAGGGGGGTTGAGGTTGTTACTTTAGGGATACTTTGTATTAAACCCAGAAGATGGTTTTTAGTATGTGGGTATTTATTTTCCTAATATCTCTATCACAAAGTTAGGGGTATACTTGGACTACCCCTTGTTAGTTGGACTATGTGACCTTACTTGCATATGGGATTGCTTGGCGATAATTATTTCATAGACATGGCCACATAGGGATATGTGGGGTGAATACTTAACCTATGCGGCTGACTTTTTGCACCTTGCATGCATAAATACATAGATGCATGTATACGTGTATTAAAATGCACTCACATGGACATTGGGCTTCAGCTCTGGAGAGGCCTCTTGGGAGGCAGACTTTAGGAGTTGGTAGTAACTGAACAACTTTTATTTTTTGGTGTTTATGGATGGAGCATAATTGTATTAGTTAAGTGCTTTTATAACATTTGGATCATTTAGCTCCCATTTTGATGGAATAAGGGATTACATTCTTGTTAATCCCCATAAGCACTTTCAAAAAAAGGGCTTGTAGACCCACCTCGAGCTTCTTCATGCTGTGGCTCACCCAAGTTGGGAACAAATAAGCCCAAGAGCGTAAGCTTGATCCTTTTCCCATAAAAATTTCAATCCCATGTTGGGTAACGCTTCTCAAGCTGGGTTTAGATTTAAGCTTGCTTTTTCCAATGCTCCACCCTATGTCTTAGCTATCCAATTTATTTTATTGACTTTTTTTTTGAAAGTATATCCAATTTATTTATTTTTTGTTGTTAACAAAGATTTGCTTCTACAACAACTAGATATTAAGAATGCTTCTTTCATGATTACTTTAACGAGAAGGTTTACATGTCTCAACCACCTAGTTATATAGCATAGGAAGGAGAGGCTTTCTATGGAGAGAATAATAAATTGTCTTACTAAAAATAGGGTCTCCTGACCTCTTTATATAGAGAGTCAACAAATTACATGCTAAATCCCATAAGCAATAGAAATAACAAACATGAATAGAAAATAACTAGAACTCTCAAAACCTATAACTAACTAATCTAATAACTTAACACTCCCCCCAAGTTGGAGCATGGTGAACATGTCCAACTTGTAGGTAGGAAACAAAACGAACTCCCCCAAATAATGACTTCATCTAGCTGGAGTAGATAGGCATGTAGGTAGGCAGTTGTCGTAGTAGTCTCCTTACACTAGTGGAAACCCTTCTCTTTAGGAGAAAGAAAAAGATATTGGAGAAAGGCATGCGGGCAGGAAATAGCAGGAGAATTTTGAGCAGGCAGGCAAGCAATAGATAGAGATAGGAGGCATCTCTCGATTGTGTAAATCCCTCTCTCAATGAGAAGGGAAGAAAAAATGGGAGAGCTCCTCATGTAGAAGTAGAGGTAGGTAGACAAAAGAGGCACACAATTAGGGCTTAGCCGTAAAGAAATACTTTGGAGGTGAAAAAATCGGCAAGGTAGTAGTAAGACGAGAGAAAAAAGCTTTGCTCAAATCCCCCACAAGTCATCAACTTCATTAGACAAGTCGATCGGTGGATCACAAGGTCCAACCCCTTGATTAGTAGAGGTAGTAACGGTAGGGGTTCCTTACTATAGTCAGTTTCCATTAAATTTGGGGGGCATGTGGGGGGCTTCGCTGCCCAGCGATACGAATTGTTCTAATCATGGGCAACAATCTGCCTAGATCCCAAGTTGTTAGGGAGAGGGTAGAGACGACCCCGAGAGGATGGTAAGCTGGGTAGCGTTAACTCGGTAGTTAGGTGGCAGTCTCCTCCTAGAAGAGAGTCGGGTGGTGATGGTTGGGGACAATGACTGCGCAATGATGTCAGTCAAGAAGAAGAGAAGGATCGACTGTGGCAGGTGGAAAGCCATGGCAACAACTGCTTGGGAGTGCGAGGGGAGGAGGCGACAACCTTATTAGAGGGTACGTGCATGAGAAAGAGGGAGAGAGAGAGAGGGCACTGGCACCTTCTCTTCCTCTTAGGTAGCAATGGTGAAAGAGATTGGGAGGGGCTGACAATGTTGCTCCTCAGGTAGGGGAGGGAGGGGTGTCAACGTGCCTCCCTAGGAAGAGAGAGAGGGGGCAGGGTTAGGGTTTTCCCTTCTTTGATATCATTTGGAGAGAATAATAAATTGCCTTATTGAAATAGAGCCCTTGGCCTCTTTATATAGAGTCAGGTTAGACAAATTATATATTAAACCTAATAAAAAATAAAAATTGCAAATAGGAATAGAAAATAACTAGAATTCTCAATCCTAATTGAAACGAATCTATAACTAACTGAATCTAGTAACTCTTAACACTTTTAAATTGAAGGACACTAAGATCGTAAGTTGAGCCTGAGAGCGAGGGGTGCTAATTAAATTGAATCTCATGAATCCAGCTGGATTTAGATTTAATACATAAAGAAAATTCAAATTTAAATTGAATTTGCTTCGAAAACTTGGATTTGTATTTGATTTATTAAGGATTTAAATATTCATCAAATTGTTATTCAATCTTTATATAATACATAGATGTGCAAGATGTGCTAATTGTTTCTTCATTTGTTAATAATTTTTTCGAGTTGTGACTTCTTATAAGGATGTGGAACAAACAAGAGTTTTAGGAAAGTTGGGAACTTGGGACTTGCATTGGGGTTTGTATGAGTTGAGCTTGTTTTTGTAAAAAAAAAAAAATTAAGAGACTTTCCTTTAACCCTATCTATACACACATATAGACTTGCATGTGTGCGCGTACCTATAAAGGAGTGATTCTAGTGAGATTAGAAATTTTTTATATGTGATGCATTTAGAAAATTCAATCATACATATTCAAAAAGCATCTTTTAGATAGGGTATTTACAAAAAATCATGCAAATCAAATGGATGGTACACAATTTTTAAAGAAATTTATTAAAAATGTCATTGAACAGCTAAATCAAAAGTTACTTGGAAAATGCCTTACACATTTCGGATTTATGCAATTTTTAAAGACACCCTACCAGGATGGTACAATTTCAATCCATAAGGTTGGATTTTGTTAATATGATAGCTAACAAAAATTTCTCATGGTTTCTCATGAGAAGTATTTCTCAAAGTATTGTTGCACTACCTGTGTATGCGTGGACGCATATATGTATAGAATCGAATAGAATCTTTTCAAATCAAATCCAATGAGAAAAAATTCAATTCGTCAAGCTATCGGGTCTGAGTATTTGATTCATGTTCAATTCGTTTCGTTCAAATCGAATTGAATATCTGGTTTATTTTATTCAATTAGCAATCATACTAAGAGCATCGTTTGTGATGTTGAGTGTGTATCATTCGGTCTCTATCTTCGACACTCTCTTCTCACATTGTTTTTTATTCAATTTTCAAATTTGTGATTGTAATCTATGTTGACAATGTATGAGTTGTGTCCTTGGTAAGCAATCTGGACATGAACTAAATGTGTCCCTTCCATTTATCTAAATAAATAAATATTAAGAACAGGTATGTGTGATATTGTGTTTGCTTTTGTTTTTGCTTTTAGGGTTATTTGTACAATGCTAGATTAGAAAAGTAAGGAAAGTGGATCAACTATTTGGAATGGCTCTGAATAGTGGATACAAGATTAGGATCTATATGCTTAAAGAAAAGATTAGCATCTATAAATTATCATTATCTTTAACTTGTTTTTATGTGGTTATAGTTTTTAATTTCGAAAGAGAACAATCTTCCAAGTTAATTATACGAGACTCTCACCGAATTGAATTCCTAATATAAAGAGTTTCATAGGTAATGACTTTGAAATTGTCATGTGCGTGTCATCAAAGAGTTGATTAGTGGAATTGAGACTATAGAAGTCCTCTATCGGACACTATCCTTAGAGAAAGAAGCTTGTATCCTTATACCTGAGACAAGAATCAATGCCTTATATTGTTAATACATATTAGCCTTTTATTTTTCCTCTCATTGTAAGGGCTATGATAGATTTTGTCCCTTAGGGATATTTATATACTTTTGATTATATGATTTCTCTCTATATAAAGAGGGTCTAGGATTTTTAATGAAATCAACTTTTTTTATCTAATTTGGTATCAGAACACCGGTCCTAGACCGTAGCTCTAGATATCTCACACCTTAAGGCCTCCTAAACCCTAACACCAAATCCTGATCTCCTCTCTTCCTTCCTCAGCAGCGGCAGCGGCCTCTAGCGGCCCTCCGGCCGCATACAATAGCCCCAGCAGCCTCCGGCGGTGCTTTGGAGGCACGCTTCAGTCCTAACAACGGGGCTGTGGTGGTGTGGGGGTTACTGAACCATCACAGTGGTGCTTAGGCGAAGGTCGGTCGACCTAGTAGTGGCGCTACGGCTGCACTGTGACCTGCTATAGCAGCTGGTAGAGGTGCTGCCGATACAAGGACCCTCGGCGGTGCTTTGTAGCAGGTGTTAGTGCTGACGACAAGCTTAGCGGCGACCCCTTCAGCGTCGCAGCGACCATCTGCAGCTGCGACCGACGGTGATTGGTGGTGCAACCACCTGCTGAAGCGACACACGGGACTTCTGATCTCTGTGCAGCGATCGTGAGTGGCACCTTGCCCTGATCCAGGGACTATAGTCCCTGTTCTTGTTGTGAGGAGGCTAGATCTCTTTGGGGCCTCCTTGGGTGTTCTTACACCAAGGGGAGTTCAACATCTGTCCAAGAAAGCCTCTTATCAACTATGTAGATCTGAAACTGTTGGTTTTTAGATTATTTGATGGTTTCTTGGTCCTAGACACTTAATCGAGGCTTTCAGATTGCGAAGATGGCTTTAGATGATCAATCTGAGGTGTCTTCGAGTTCTATTTCGGACATCGGGATACTCAAGAACCCGTTCTTTGGTCTTGTTGTTAAGTTGGATGAGACTAACTATCCGCGGTTGTCCCAGACCTTTTTTATGACCGTCAGGGGTCATAAAAAGAGCCATATACTTACAGATCCAAAGCCTGAGAACAAGACTGGCATAAATGTCAACTGGGATAGTGATAATGCCATGGTTTGTGCATGGCTGATGCGGACAGTTATTCCCTGAATAGGAGATGAGATCATGTATTATACTACAGCAAATGAGATGTGTGAGTCTTTGTGTGATACCTATTTACACGTCAAGAACTCCGCACGAGTTTTCCAGGTCTTTTATGACCTTTTCTATTTGCGTCAGGAGGGACGCACGCTCTCATAGTATTACTCCCTTATGAAGGGAATGCTAGAGAGCATTACTCCTACTTGCCAGGGTGTGCCTGTGAGTCCTGGAGGAGTTTCAGGAGACAGTTGGTTGTCTCTCTTTTCCTAGCTAACCTTGGACCTGAATATGCTGCAGCTAGAGATCATATTTTCACTGCTCCTGAGCTTCCTACCCTGGAGGAAGTATATAGTAGACTCAACAGAGTTGCAGTGCGCACTCTTGCTCCTGACTTTACTACTCAGTCATCTGCGCTGGCTGCGATTCCTGGACCTGGCAAGGGTACCACTTATCCTACACGTGGACGTTCTTTTGGTACACGCACTAGGACCTTATGTACTTATTGTGACAGACTTGGTCACTCTGAGGTTACACGTTGGTAGAAGTATGGTAGATCACTTGTGGCCAATCAGGTAGCTGAGATCTCAGATTCAGCTCTTCCTACCTCTGATATTAGCTTCTTGAGTATTGATATTGAAACTTTGCGGCAGTAGATTGCTTAGTTGACTCAGGCTTCTTCCTCTCAGACTCTTGACACTGTACCTATGGCTACCTCTTTAGAGACACTTGTGACTGGTATGTCATCTCTTTTGTCTTCTTGTGAGTGGCTGATTGATTATGGTGCATCCAAGTACCTATGTGGCGATAGAGGCTCTTTCTCTCAGTTAACACTTGTTCCACCCGTCAAGACAGTATAGGTGGCTGATTGGAGATGCTCGCCACTTGTTGGCAAGAGAGGTCTTTATCTTCTACTTTGAGGCTAGCAGATGTTTATTATGTGCTTGATTTTCCTTTGAGTTTATTGTCTGTTAGCAGTATCACTAGAGATCTGAATTGTCGAGCTATTTTTGATGCATTCTCGTGTCTTGCAGGACAAATTCAGTGGGAAGACGATTGGTGGAGGGCGTGAGGAACATGGGGTGTACCGTCTGAGCCGTACTTTTTTTGCTGCCTCAGCTACTTAAGGCCTTGCTTCTGCTGGATCTCCTCTCCAGTGGCACCACTGCCTTGGCCATCTACCCATTCATCGCCTCAGACGTGTTCTATCGCACATCCCCTCCACTACTACTCACCTATGGTGTTTGTCAGCTTGGCAAGCACCACATGGTTAGTTTCTCCAGTTCTTCATCTGTTTCATCTGCTGTTACATTTGATCTAATTCATATGGACGTGTGGGGTCCTAGTCGTACTGATTGACTTGGGAACAAATATTATCTTGTTTTAGTTGATGACTTTTCTCATGTTTCTTGGATGTTTCTCTTGAAAAATAAGTCTAATGGACAAATTATTGAGAACTTTGTCAAGGAAATAAAAACTCAGCATTCGTGTTTGGTGAAATGCTTTCGTTCTGATAATGCCTTGGAGTTTTGTACTATGTGTTTGCACAGTTTCTTTTCTAATTGTGACATTATCAATGAGACTTCTCATACCTCTCAGCAAAATGGTGTTGCTGAGAGGAAATATCGTCATGTTCTTGATGTTGCTTGCAGTTTATTGATTCATCATTCGGTCTCATCTCTTTACTGGGGTGATGTTGTTTTGACTGCATGTTTTTTGATTAATTGGATGCCCAATGCTGCGTTACATGAACGGTTCCTCTTCAGGTCACGTATCCTGATCGCCTCCTGTTTTACGTCACCCCTCGGACTTTTGGTTGTGTTGCTTTTGTTCATTTGTTGGGATCGGGTTGGGATAAACTTGCACCGAGAGCAATTAAGTGCGTCTTTCTAGGATATACCCGGACATAGAAAGGGTATTGCTGTTTTGATCCACTTCTCGACATTGTTTCTGCGGATGTTACCTTTCATGAGACTGTACCTTTCTTTTCTGTGATGGTTGTTGAAATGCCTCCTGAGGGTGATATGGCACCTATGCCATATACTCCCATTCGCTTTGGGAGCTTTTCTGAGATTCCGATCCCTATTACACCACCACTACCTCTTGTTATGCATCCCTTTCCATGCCTGACAGGGTCACTCCAGACATATGTTCGCCCTCATAGTATCTATTAGGGACCCCCACTCTCGCCTTCTCCATCGGCTTCTCAGGTTAGTCCTTTAGACACTGACGTATGTTTGCCATGTGATGGTCACAGGGACAGGACATGTGATGTGCTAGGTGATGATCTTAATTTTCCGATAGCCATTCGGAAGCGACCACGGACCTGCACCACTTATCCCATAGTAGGGGCACTTGCTACTAACAGTTTAGCTCCTGAATTTGCTGGATTCACTCAGGCATTAGCTACTACACAGATTCTAGCTACTCACTGTGAGGCCATGCTTATCCAAAATGGCAGGCAGCCATAGAGGATGAGATGGCCGCTCTTCAAGGCCGTGGGACTTGGGAACTAACTCCCCTTCCTGATGGTGCTGCACTCGTTGGTTGTTGGTGGGTATTTATTGTAAAGTTTAATCCTGATGGCAGTGTTATTAGGTACAAAGCCCGCCTCGTGGCAAAAGGGTTCACCTAGACTTATGGAGTGGACTTTTTTTGACACCTTCTCACTAGTTGCTAGGCTTCCCACGGTTCGAGTATTGGCTGCAGTGACAATTCAGTTAGATTGGCCTTTGCATTAACTAAATTTCAAGAATACTTTCCTTTATGGTGACCTCTAAGAGGAAGTCTATATGCGGTAGCCGCCTGACTTTGAGAGTTAGGGGGAGTGTGTATGCCGATTACGGAAAGCTATATATGGCCTTAAACAGAGTCCTAGAGCCTAGTTTCAGAGGTTGTCACAGGTTGTTGAAGCAGTTGGATTTAGGAGATCGACAGCTGATTTTTCACTCTTTGTCAGGAGGACTACATGAGGTACTATGGTACTTGTTTATGTTGATGATTTGATTATCATAGGGGACGATGAGCAGGGCATTGCTAAGGTCAAGCGCATGCTTGCAGCGCAGTTTGTCATGAAGGACTTAGGGGCTCTACGGTATTTCCTTGGTATTGAGGTTGCTTGCAGCAAGAAGGGTGTGGTCTTGTCTTAAAGGAAGTATGCTTTAGATATCCTGCAGGAGGTTGGTATGCTTGGGGCCAAGGAGGTCAATATTCCTATGGATCCCAAGATGCTACTCTATGATGAAGATGCACAGGTGGTGGACAGTAGGCAGTACAGATAGCTTGTGGGCAAGCTGTTGTATCTTACTATCACGAGGCCAGATATCTCCTCTGCAGTTGGGAGACTGAATTAGTTCATAGCCAAGCCAACATGTCAGCATTGGGATGCAGCATTGATGGTACTTAGATATATCAAGAAGGCTCTTGGGAAGGGTCTTTTCTTCTCCAAGGGGTCTTCTATGACGTTGGCTGGCTACTCTGATGCAGACTATGCTGGATGTCATGTGGATCGCAAATCGACTACTCGGTTCTCACCTTCTTAGTAGGGAATTGGATCACATGGAGGATCAAGAAATAGGGCACAGTTGCGAGATCCAGTATCGAGTTTGAGTACAGAGCTATGGCTCAAACGACTGCTGAGATGATGTAGATCAGATCCCTGCTTATTGATATATAGGTGCAGTTTTCTAATCCCATGGAGATGCGATGTGATAATAGAGCAACCACTTTTATTGCTAACAACCCAGCATTTTATGAGAGGATGAAACATGTTGAGGTTAATTATCACTATACCAAGGGCATTATTCAGAAGGGGCTGCTATATACCACTTTGGTTGCATCTGAGGAGCTGTCTGCAGATGTTTTCACTAAGTCCTTAGCCAAATCTTTATTTGATTCTTGTATGTTAAAGTTGAGTATGATAGATATCTATGCTTTAGCTTGAAAGGGAGTGTTAATACATATTAGCCTTTTATTTTTCCTCTCATTGTAAGGACTATGATAGTCTTTGTCTCTCAGGGATATTTATATACTTTTGACTCTACAGCATTTCTCTATATAAAAAGAACTTAGGATTTGTAATGAAATAAACTCTTTCCATCCAATTTATACATAGAATAATTCTGGAAGGGGTGACATTTGGTTAGGATCCTAAACCTTTAAGTAATCATATGTTTCTCCACGTGTATAAGAAATATGGGATATGCGATATATATCTTGGGGTTGGTTTGTGCCTTGACACGTCAGCAGTCATTACCCTTCACTAGGGTTGTGTAAAGGACATATAGTGAATTTGATTAGGTATGGGCTTATTCATAAATTAGAGATTACTCATGACTAAAGAATTATGGAGTAATACCCTAAATAATTTATCAATGCAGAATTCTCGATTAGAGAATTAAGAATTGATTATTATAATCAAATCAGCTTTAAAATAGATCTTAGCCTTTAATCAAGATTCAAGAGTAATCCTAATTATAGATGGACTGTGGATTGCCTTCTAAACCTTCCTGTAACATTATAATGACTAGCAACGTAGCAAATGAAAGGATATTAAGTTATATGCTTCAAATAATTAAAATATGTAATTAATTGTGCTTAGAAAAGCAACAATTGCATTTTTTAGATATAATATTTGTCGGGACTTTTTGGTTTTCGAAAAGTGCTCTAGAGAAAGGCACTTAAAACAAGCAAAAGGAGTCCTACTCAAAATTAGGTTTATAGTTATTTGTATATAGAGATCAAAGCCAACGAGTCTAATTGTTGGTTTCTAGAAAATTGAGCTACTGTGTCTTCCTCTAGAGAGGGAGCACCCCCTCTGCCTTCCTCCCAGATGGTTGTGCTTCTTGGTGAAGAAGCAAGGAGATTGTTGCTGCATGAAGGCTTTCTTTGTGCGACTCCGATATTGTGCTTCATCATTGTACCCAAAGGATCTAGGCTTCGTGTTGGGGACTTTTGAGTAGAAGCGTGGTTGAGATTACCATGCGTTGCATAATATGTGATAGCCAATAACAGGGGAGCACTCCCAAATTTGTAAAATTTGAGTATCTTTTTTCCTGTTTTGATCTGATTTTATTGATTTTAGAATCATTTTTTCCTATTTTGAAAATGTTTTAAATGGTCCCCATGCTTTCTTGATGTGCCACTTCCTTTAGATGATATGATAGTTACTTGTAATGATAGTGTAAAGATCAGTGACGTAATAGTTTTTTCAACAAACTTCCGTCAAGTAGGACCTTAGGTTTGCTATTTTCTTGGGATAGAAGTAACCTTGGAGGGCCTTGGAAGTCGTTGCGATGACTATGGGTGTTTCCTCCTTAGATAGTGTCTGGGTTTCTTCAACCGATAGGAAGATGGGTGATCCCATGCATGATATTTGACACTTTTTTTAAGGAAAAATCTCCTCTTTTGAAGGAGAGTAAAAAATCAGATATGAAGTGTTTGTTAGAAAAGTATGAAGATCACCAACCGCATCATAACTCAATAAATCAGCTCTTTCCTTTTTTGTGCCTCTAACTCCGCCATCTTCGTCTTCGAAGAACATGGCTTCCTGTACTTGTATGCTCGACAGAAGGTGCTACATGTATGAGGGAAGCAACTCGTTGGAGTTCCCTTCTCGTCTCCTTGGGTCTTGCGTAAGGCACCAAGGTCCTTCAAGGAGTTCTTTGATAGAATTCTCACGTCGAATGAAGATGCCACGAACCATGTGGCCTTGGTGATGCGTGGAAGGTTTACATGCAAGGGAAACTCCTTGTGGATGGACCCTCTTCTCCTCATTCCTTGTGTTCCACGTGCGAAGACTAGGGGGCTTTGAATCCTGGAAGCGTGACGTCCTTGGCACGTGGAAGATCTCACGCGTGGAGTGTGGAGGGCGATGGAGAGAGAGTGAGAGTTGGCAAGAGAGAAGAGAGGAGTTGAGAGAGATTGGAAATATTGTTGTATTCAACTCTAATAGAAATTACATATGTTCTCTCTCTATATAGAGAGATACTCCTAATCTTTAAATAAGGAAAACCACCAATAACAAATTACTAATTGGTTAAAAATAGTAAATAGAATATCCCTTTAAGAACTTGATTAATTGATACCTAATATACTAAAAGTAGGAAAACTTGAACTTAAAGCAACCTCAACTAAACCCCTTAGGGCTGGCACCCCTTGGTAATGTGTAGACCTGCCACTTGGCACTGCCATGTGGCCCACTGTGCCACGTGGCATCACTGCATGATCTCTTATTCTTCACAATTTGTTTGATGGATCTAGAGGTGATGTTTTGTTCTTCGGATGAGTTAGAGTTTGATGACATGAAGCATTAGAAGAGTCTCGTTGGAAAGCTTATTTATTTAACCGATAGTAAACTAGATATAAGCTTTGCTATTGTAGCCAATTCATGGATAAGCCTAGATTCAACTATTAGAATGCGATTTTCTTGGTTTTTAAATATCCCTAAGGGCTCCCTAGGAAAAGGTACTTTAAGAGAAATGATCATTTAGATGTGTACTTAATTTGATGACAATTATGCTAGCTCTTCAGAGGAAAAGAGATCCCTTACTGGTTTTGGTACTTGGTGGCAGTTTAGTGACATGGAGAAGCAAGGAACAAACAGTTGGTTCTTAATTTTAGGCAAAGGCATGGTATAGAGTGATGACTCATATGACTTATGATATGATGTGGATTAGGTTGTCTTTATGTGGGTATGTCATTATGGATGATCTTGGTTTTACTTCACCTCTTTCTGTTCCTGTGTATTATGGCAATATGATGACAATGCATATTGCTTTTAGTTTTGTTACTATAGATATCTTCAGTTCTGAACAAAGTCTCTTCCCTAGGATTGTCATGCCTCTGCGACAAGTGAGCATGCTTGACATACATGCTTTAGCTTGAGAGGTAGTGTTAGACGAGTAGGGTTTTTTTCCTATAATGTATATGTGGAGAATAAAGCGCCACGTGGTAGGTTAGTTGGGCCATGTGGCCATGCCAAATGGCAGGTTTTGGTCCACCCAAGGGGCGCCGGCCCTAAGGGGTTTAGTGGGTTTGCTTGGAGTTCGAGTTTTGTTTTTTAAAGTATGGTTATATGTCCTTTAGGCAAGTAGTTAAGTGGATTTGATTTTTTCTATTTTTAGGAGATTTGATTGAGTTTGTTTCCTGTTTTGAGATTGAGATTTGTTCTCTTTAAATAGAGACAACATATGTATATTTCCTTTGAGTTAATGCAATAATTATTTCCCATCAATAACAAGTCTCTCTCTCTCCTCTCTTCTTCTCTACTATTGGCTGCTCTCTCTCTCTCTCTCTCGTGGAAGAGCCTCCACGCCACGCTAGCACCCTAATCCTCCTAGTATATATATTTTTAATTTTTAAAACATCATGTTATTTTCTTCCCTATTAGGACATTTTTTGTAGCATTTTCATGTACTCCCTATTTAAGAGTCCACACTAATGCCCTTCAACTTCATCATCATACATCATCTCGAAAAGAAAAAAAAAAAGGAAAAAAAAAAAAACAACGTGTGTAGGTACCTGTTTTTCCGACATACAAACCTATGTGGGTACATGTAGCTTTTTCATGGGCCCTCACAAGTGTATGTGGGTAGACATCTGAATGCCTGTTCGAGTTAGCAGGGGATCTTACCTTTAAGTTATCCAATTTATCTTGGGATTTTCATAGCGGGTACCTAAGTTTAACCTTCAACATGACATAGACATGCAAGGATTTTTCATTCCCAGATCAGAGGGGCACATTGCTGGTTTGTATATGTCAGAGGGGGCAATAACTGGGTTTGGGTGTGGGTAGGAAACAAAATCATACGTCAGAAAATCTAGCACCAGTCCAAGACCACTTTGCTGGGTAGGAAGGTGGCAAAACTTGTCTTTCATAGGCATCACTTGAGTGGCTAATCGATTTTTTAGTTACCCACTTAGTGTCAGATTGCTTAGGCACTAACTAGGGCCTTAGATGATTGGCTGGCCAGTTGGCTGTTGAAGCCAGTAACTTCTTGCTCTTGCCAGCAATCTAAATGCCGACTTCTTGTTGCACAGGGTAAGGTGCTTCCTGCTTGAGATGGTTTTATGGTGGGAAGCGTTGCTACCACTTGCCAATATTAAATAAATGCTTTCTGCAGATTCTTGACAGCCAAGCTGGCACTTGGATGGCGGATTCGATTGACAGAGCATCTTCTGAAGACTTACTTGAAAAGAAATGCTTTCTACAAGGTAGTCTGGTTTCATCTTTCCAGAATTTTGTTTATATGTTGAAATTTATTTCAGTAGCCGAATTTGCTTGGCTCCTGAAGCAGATGATTTCTTTTATGATATAGCACAGTACATGCCAGTTATCAACTGCTTTTTAATGTTTGGATAGCTTCTACACAATAATTAGAGAGAACATCACTATAGAGATGTTAAATTGCTTTGAATTTAGGCTTAAAAGTTTTAGGATTTACATTAATTTGTCAGCTTTATTTAAACTTGGCGTGTGCTGTGAGAACTCCTTGATCTAGAAGATTCTTGATCACCATCATTGTGCATGACATAACACCTAAACCGTAAATATGTCGAGATTAAATGGAGTCATGGTAGACAAATTGCTTATGGACAATCCTTGAAAGATTCCCTGAAGTTAGATGTCTAGGTGTTGCATGTTCTATGGCCATTCCAACAGCCCCTTGCTTTCGCAAGATGAGGCAGTGTTGTTGACAAGTTAGTATCAAATCCTGTGACAAAATCTGGTTTCTGAAGCTGGCTACTAAAGGTCATATGTTTTAGGTCTTGATGTGCTGATTCATATACTTCTCTGAATGAATCAGGTATACCAAATGTCTGAGAGAAATATTGATGCAGATCAGAGAATATCAACTGATGTTGAGAAACTGACAACAGACTTGTCTGGACTTGTTACTGGCCTTGTAAAGCCCACAGTTGACATTATTTGGTAAGCTGCAATGTTCATTTTGTGGACTTCTTGTTTTGTCAGTTTATGCATCTATTTAAACCTCCTTTTCTCTGTGCATTATCTCTGATAAACTTCCTTGCAGGTTCACATGGAGAATGAAGCTACTAACTGGCCAGAGAGGAGTTGCTATATTGTACGCCTATATGTTACTAGGATTGGGCTTTCTAAGGACTGTAACTCCTGATTTTGGTGATCTGGCAAATAAAGAACAGCAACTAGAGGGAACATTTAGGTTAGCACTATACCTTTGCTTCTAATTTGTACATTGGGCTTTTACTGGTACTGCATTTTAGAAGAGCTTGTTTGCTAATTACGTCTTTCTGTGTCTTACCTTTGTTAGGTCAATGCACTCAAGGCTTTGTACACATGCTGAATCAATTGCCTTTTTTGGTGGAGGTTCTCGTGAAAAAGCCGTAAGATCCTTGTGCTGTCTGTCAACTAGTAATTAATTTTATTTTGTTATTTTGGAGAGAATAATCTACTGTCTTATTGAAAATATAGCCCTTGACCTCTTTATATAGAGAGTTAAGTTAGAAAAATTACATACTAAACTCAACAGGAAATTAAAATAGCAAACATGAATAGAAAGTAGCTAGAACTCAATCTAAATAAAGCAAATGTATAACTAACTAAACTTAGTAACTTAAACACTCACCCCGGCAGTGTTGTAAAAATTGACCTACTCGGTCGAGTAATCGGCCGAGTAATCCTATGCGGTGCCCTACCGACTGAATAACCTATAGTTGGGCCTATAGTCGGCAACATCGACTGCTCGGTTGAGTAGTCAATGTAGTCGGCTGAGTAGTAGGTTGATTTTTGCATAGAGGGAAAAATAGGTATGTAAGTGTATTATTTTTTTTTAGGTCAAATAAAACTCCACTCAACCCCCCTCCCTCGACCACTCTCCTAAAATCGTTTATTTTCACCCGAGACTCCTCTTCGACCAAGCAGAAACCTTCCATTGTCGAAGCATATATTGTAATGTATTTGATTCAAGCATATATTAATTCTTGGTTTATGTTGCTCTGTCGTTGGTAATGTATTTATAATGGTTTGTACCTTGGTTTAATTATTGAATTTGTAATGAATTTGATATTGTTTGTACTTTGTAGTTTATTTTATAACCTTGAACTTGAATATGTTTACTTTTATGCAATGATATATTTTACTTCTTGATATGTGTGTCTACACACACACACACACACACACACACACACACACATATTTAACTATTTAAAAAATGGCCGACCAAGTACTCCCCAACTACTCCCCCGCATACCGTATACTCTTTAGTCAGTAACCTGTCCGACTAAATATCAACTACTGACTTTTACAACAGTGCACCCCACCCCTCCATCCCCCTAAAGTTGGAGTGTGGTGAACACAGGCAATTTGTAGATAGAAAGAAAAAAAAATTCCCCCCTAATGACAATATCATTGTTTTAAGGAGTAGGTAGGCAATCATAGTAGTAGTTGCCTCACACCAGTGGAAACCCTTCTCTCTAAAAGAAAAAAAACAGAAAAGAGACATGCAAGTAGGAAATAGCAGGTAGGTAGGCAGTCGTCGTAGTAGTCGCTTTACACTAGTGGAAACCTTTTTCTCTAGGAGAAAGGAAAAAATGGAAAGAGACATGTAGGTAGGCAGTTGATAGTAGGTAGTAGTCGGAAGGCAAAAGGAGGAGATGAGCATCATGCTTAATTCCCCCTCTAGTCATTAGTGTCATCCACATGTCCGAAGGGATTAACGAACGCAAAATCAAGAGTAGGAAGGGCAGCGAGGTCGGAGGCGACATTAGTAGTAGTCTCAACAACAACAGTAGAGGAAGATGGCTCATTCCTCAATAGCATGCTTACACGATCTAGCTCTGTTGCGATAAAGGGCATGAAAGGTTGTGTTGGAATAGTCTCAGGCATCGAAGTCTCGTTGTGGGCAGTTGGTTAGCCCAGGCGAGCTTACCAAAGTTCCCCTAGCACTTCTTTGAAGGGTGGTTCATTCACTTGTAGTGAATGCAGGAAGGGAAGATGCAGTCATGATCATGACTACCACCATGACCACCAGAGTGACCATCCCTCTCTTTAGAGGCAACAAGGGTTAAGGTATTAGGAAGCACAGTAGGAGTAGATGGTAGCCCATTGACATCAAGCTTTTTAAGGCGATCGTAGACTATCTCTAGGTTAGGCACCTTGGTGAAAGATAAGATTTGATTGCTTATCGATTGGTACCATGGGGAAAGATCGTTCAGTAAGTGATAGGTTTACCACTCTGTCGTTAACCTGCTTTTCGCAGTAGGCAAGTTGGTAGGCGACGAGCTCCTCGAACAATCCTTCCAGGGTGGTGAAATACTCAAGGATATATCACCCTCGTTGGTATTCCAAATCCGTTTGTAGATGCCCGCACAACGGGAATTGCTTGTTTGAAGGGAGTACCTCTTCTCCAGTGTCTCCCAAATCTTCTTGGTGAACTCCTTGTAGAGCACGCTAGTTGCAATCTTTGGGTCAATATTGTTCATAAGCTAGTTTACGACCAAGAAGTTGTCCTCCTGCTTGTATTTCACTCCATCCTTGGAATTTGGACCCTTCTTGGTCAACATGTGCAACTTGTCCTATCCCTCGACAAAGATGCGAAAGTTACGTGACTAAAGCGCATACTTTGAGGAACCCAACAACTTGATCGTGGTTCCCTGAATAAGTACGTAGGCCAAGATCTTGGCCTCAGAAGTCACGGTGGACTTTGCATCAGCCATCAGGAAAGGGTGATCCACGCATTAGTGCACAAGGGCAGCGAGGATCTGATCGAGCGATGCATTGGAGAGGAAGAGGAGGCCAGGTGACACCTTAGCAGTAGCATACGCGAGAAAGAGGGTGGAGGGTGGTGATGGCCTTGTTCCTCCACGCAACACATGCGAGCGGAAAAAGAGGGAGGAGGCAGTAATAACCCCCCCACCCTAGACACCACGCACGAGAGGGAGAAAGAGAGAGAGGAGGGCGGTGGTGCCTCTTCTCTGCTAGGCATCTGCGAGAGAGAGAGAGAGAGAGAGAGAGAGAGAGAGAGAGAGAGGAAGGCTAGTGATGATGCTCCTCCTCAAGTAGGGGAGGGGCAGCGACAGCATGCTTCCTTTGGCAGAGAGCAAGAGAAGGGCTCAAGGTCAGAGTTTTCCCTTTTCTATTACCATTTGGAGAGAATAATCAACTGCCTTATTGAAAATAGGGGCCCCGACCTCTTGATATATAGAGTCAGGAAATAAAAATAGCAAACATGATTAGAAAATAGCTAGAATTCTTAACCTAAAAAAAAGCAAACTTCTAACTGAGTAAACTTAGTAACTTTGATAGTTATGTCATCCATCTAGTTTGTAGGCATTATAGGATAAGTTTAGTTTTCTTAAAGTGTTATATATGAATGTGATATATATGTACAGCAACAAGATTTCCTGTGCTGCAAAACCTGAAATCTGACTTTAATTGTCGGAACGACGCATAGTGCTTTCTTTCTTTTTTCAGAATAATGTTATATCGAGCTTTACTTGAACATATGCAGCTGGAGCTATAAAAGACGGTTAGAAGCTATCTACTTTAATAACAAGCATTATTTTCTTAGTTGCTGATAGAATGTTTAATGTCCAATGGTTCTTTCACGTTTTATTTTTCCAATACCATCTCTCATTTCTATAAATTTTGTATTTGTGGGTGATCACATGATCTCGAGCAGTCATCCTTTTCCACCTTAATAAAAAGCTGTTTCTGCGAAAGACCATCTATTCTCAATTTTATGTTTAAGGTATTTGTAATTTGGCATTTGTTATCACTGAATAGGTGATTGATGCTCGATTCCGGGAGTTACTAAACCACTCCAAACAGCTTCTGAAAAAGAAGTGGCTTTATGGTGCTTTGGACGATTTCATCACGAAGCAACTTCCACATAATGTTACTTGGGGTCTTAGTTTCTTACATGCAATGGAGCACGAAGGAGATCGTTCTCTGACTTCTACCCAAGGTAAAGCAGAAGATATGGTAAATATTTAGATTGCTGGTGATAATTTGTTGAATTTACATCAACTTTTGTATGGTTACAGGGGAGCTTGCACATGCGTTGCGTTTCTTAGCTTCAGTTGTGTCGCAAAGCTTCTTGGCATTTGGTGATATTCTTGAGTTACATAAGAAATTTCTTGAGCTTTCTGGAGGTATCAATCGAGTTTTTGAATTGGAGGAGCTTCTAGATGCTTCTCAGAATGGTAAATATGCACAAGTGGTTGGTCCATTTTATTCGGTGGTTAATGTTTCCTTTTTCTGTACTTCTTTTCTTTTTCTTCCTTGACATTGCATTTTGGATTTTTATATTATCCTATTTGTTGATTTTTTATCAAGAATGTTGACATTGTGCTTCAACACTGTGTTTTGTTCATTATGTGTTTTTTTGTAAGCTTGACTTTTACTCCATACTTTTTCTGAAGAAATTCCTCTATTCTTTTTAAGTTAATCACTTTTAGGAATTAGCTATAGGTTTATTTATTTACCTCAAATCAACAATGTACAAGTTGTAGACGTCCCTCCTGTTATGGAGATTGTGTTGACATTGTCCTGGATGATTGTTCCATTCTCAACCTTTTACGTTTTCACCCTGGAAGGATTGTTCAGTATTCTGCCTCTTCTAGTTTTTCAAATCTCCATGCTCTTGGTTCATGCTAACCTGTTTTTCTTTGTATATTATGTGTACAGATACCCTATCAAAAAGTATTTCTGCATCTGCACAAGAAAATAGTTTTCTTTCTGAGGATACCATTTCCTTTTCTGAAGTTGATATCATCAGCCCTTCTCAGAAGCTTTTGGCTAAACAATTGACTTTTGATATCCAGCAAGGAAAAAGCTTACTTGTTACTGGTTAGTGAAATGTCTATTTTCATTCATTGGTTGTGCATTTATTTTTGTTGTAACCATTTTTCTAATTATTCAAGGGCCCAATGGGAGTGGAAAAAGTTCCGTTTTTAGAATTCTTCGAGGCCTATGGCCTGTTGCAAGTGGAAGAGTGGTCAAGCCTTGCAATAATGCCAGTGAAGTAGTGGAAGGATTGGACTGTGGAGTGTACTATGTTCCTCAACGACCTTACACAAGTCTGGGGACCTTGAGGGATCAAATAATTTATCCTTTGCCGCGAGAGGAAGCAGAGGTCAGAGTGCTAAAACTGTCAGGAACTGGTATGCTGATCTTTTTGCTGAATAGAATATTTCATTTATTTGAAGTTCTGATCAGATGTTATTTGCAGACGATTCATGCAATTGCATAAGTAAATACTGTATGGCTCAAAGAATCAGAAACTTGTATGTGTTATAAAGGTTTTAATGTCCAGTAGCCATCATTTTACAGTTTCAAAGAAAAAAAGGTTTTAATCTCCCACCACCCCACACCCCCATCCCCTAAGAACATGAGCAGAATATCCAGTTCTATAAATCTGCTAATTCTTTTTCTGGCATATCTTCCATTTACTCTTCTTTACTTGGTACAGAGTTTGCATGTTATGCACTAGAATGACTGGTAATTTAATGTTTTTTTTCCTCCCTCTATTTAAAGCATTTCAACTAAAAGTTATAAATGATTGGGAGCACATGCTGATTGGATTTTCAAAATAGTTTAAGCACATGATATCTTACAGGTTCTTCTTAAAAAAAAAAAAAAGATATCTTACACGCATATAAAAAGCACATACACAAGACATCAGGTACTTGTAGAAGCTACATGGTCAAATATGCTTGCATTTGCACTTCAACGTGATGCCTGCTAGATCTGTAGATCAAACTTTTTTTAGGTGGTTTCACCAGGTGCTTATATAGTGGACTTTAAGTGCAAGAGTACCTCAAAAATTTGTGGGATTCGGTTAATGTAAAATGTTTTAATGCTGCAAGTGAAATTATCCTACGCTAATGTAAGTGGATGAGGAATGTGTCATTTCGATTGAAATGGTTAGTTCTATGGGTGCTCAAAGGACCGTAGTTTTATTATGGATTTGGATCTCCCATGCTTGTGAGGTTCAGCTTGGCCAGGGAAATACCTTGGATGTAAAGTTGATTTCAATGTCCAAATAATTATTGGGGGTTTCCATGCAAGATTGTCTCAGTGTGAAGGGGTTCTTAATATCAAATATATGGGAGTAAAATGGGCAAATTGTGTTCCATCTTTGAAGAGAAGTGACCCATTCTTCGTCCACATGAAGATGAATTATTGCTCCTTCAACTGGCCAAATCAATCTACTCATAGAAGGATAAGGCAATACAGTAAGAAAAGCAGCATTCCTTCCAATAAATGCACTAATTATATTAAACACTAGGACCTACACAAATATGCTTTTATGAGGTATATTAAACACCAGGACCTACACAAATATGCTGTTAGGGGGTAAATTCTATATTTGATTTTGGATGGAGATAGCTGTATTATCAGAAACCACTTCAGAAGTAACATTATGAAATGGCACGAAAGAAATGTGCTACTAGCCTGCAGTCCACGTACTGACATGCATGCAAATATGTTCTTGGCTTGAACTTCAAATTTCATTTTGGTGGTGGCAATTCCATAATGGTGCGGCAAGCCACTAAAGCCAAATAGCTACCCCCATTTATCCATCCACCCACAATATATATATATATATAACTTTATTTCATTATCCAGAAGATGACATTAGTGGATGAAAAATGGACAATATGGGAATAAAAGTTTGGTACCTTGGGGAAGTTGCGATGAGGCAAGAGTGTGGAGGGGACGTGCTCCTCTGGAGAGGGGCCATCGCGAAGTCGTATACTACAAATGTAGAGAGAGAGGTCATGTAGCCGCGGATTGCCAGGATCGTATTATTTGTGCTGTGTGCAGGGGTGTGGGTCACCAGAGATGGGATTGTCCAAAGAGGAGAGGTACTCGTCTCCCTCCACTACCCTTGTCATCGGCCATGGAGGTGTGATTGATCTCCTTGATGTTGCGAGGGGTTTGGATGGCTTGCTTGGCCGGCCGGTGGTTGGTGATCTTGTTAGTGGTCACTACTCCTTGGTAGGGGTAAGAAGATATCTTAGGAATTTTTTCCTTTCTTCCTTTGAGTGGAGGTTGGTTTCTTTCTCTCCCGTGTGATTGCTCCTCTTCAGATTGAAGGAGGATGACATCTCTAGGTTGAATTTCGTGCAAGTGGATGTGGGTGCAGTTGTGATTACATGGCAGTTATCGACATTGTATAAAGGGGTGCTCAAGGGATGACCTTTGGCCACATCGACTATTGTGTTCTCCATTCTTGGCATCCCCTTGTGCTTTCGTAGTTGGGAGGTCATTGAGGGAGTGTGTGCGAGTTTCGTGAGGGTAAGGAGATGTATTGGAGTTGGTATTGAGGAAGGTGATATTTCTCGGATTCACGTTGAAGGTGACCTCGCATGCTATAGGTTGCCTCATAAGGCGTTGGTGAGGCATACGAGGATGTCTTGGATGGCCGCTTTCGAGGAGGGTCTGGTGTGCCTTCATCTCTTCGCTCCTACACTGAGGGGCACACGGTGGTGGCAATGTGTGATGTCGTGCTAGATGTTGCTTCGAGAGTTGTGGTGGTGCGTCGCCAGATGTGGGTTTTGGTGTGTACTCGAGGGAATTTGAATTTCAAATCTGTCCAAGTTGGCATTTCCAATTCCAATGTCTTGATTGTAGGAGGTTATAACCGGTGCCAGGTTTCTCAAGACCCAATACGGTGCCACGTACCATATGCGTGTGTATATCTTCATTGGTTTCTCAAGTTGCTGACATGGAAGATATGGGCCCATTGGGCAATTCTTTTGGCACGAAACAAGGTGCCTTTGTGAGTACCTGTCTAAACCTTTTTTTGACTGGATCTTATTTGGGCATGATAACCCAGGTCTCTTGTCTCCTTCCCTCGTTGCTGGTCCTGGGTCTTTTTCTATCGGGTGTAGGGACAAGGTTATGCTAATGCTGCAAGCTTTGGGCAGTCAATGCCACAACGTAGGTTCTTCAACCTCTGGTGTCCTCAGCAGCAATGATGGCAACATGCGTTGTTTGGGAGAGCCTACGATGGTAGGTGAAGCTCCTGTGGGGGGTTCCTTTGTGGTTGAGGGTGAGCTTCCTGTGGGAACAATTGGAGATCTCGACGCTAGTGGGTCTGTAGTATTGATCTCTAGCGATTCTGCGATGGGTGTTGTCTTTGCTACTGTGACGCAATGTGCTAGCATAGTGCTTGCCCCACCCATTGTCCGAGCCTTGTCAAGGATGGTGTTGGAGAGAAGTGGCAAGCAATTTGTTTTGAGTTTGAGGAGCTTGGGTGCGAGTAAATCATTGTGTGTGAGAAATGGCCTAAGATATCGTTTCTTTTACAAGAGAAAGTTGGTCAAGAGTAAGTCTTTGGATGGGACATGGATTCGAAGGTGGAGCTTCGTGTTGCCAAGGTGCTTAATCTCAAGAGAGTTTGGCATTCTTGCGGAGGAAGGGATTCCTCTCAACCTCATGGTTGGAGCTCTCACTTGGATGTTAAGGAACTCTGTGATCTAGCATGAAGGTCTCTCTTGAGGAGGTATTTGGCAGAGTCGAGGGTGGACATGGCCTTGATTTAGGAGATGCACCTGGATGTTGTAGATGAGTGGGTTAAGACAAGCTTGTGTGGTGACTCTTTCTCTAATTTGTTAAGTGTGCATGCAGTTGGTAGGTCTGGGTGTCAAATTCTTATGTGGAATGCAGGCAAGTTCCATCTTGATAATTCTTTGGTGGCTACTAGGATGATCATGGGGAGCCTTTTAGGGATTTTTGATGACACTAGCTTTGCTTTTTTGGGGGTATATGGTCCCTGTGACACACCAACAAGGTTTATTCTATGGGATGAATTGAAGCAAGCTGCAACTATGGTTGATGGTTGCCTATGGCTTGTTGGAGGTGATTTTAATATGGCTCTTACAATAGATGATAGACCTGATGGCAGATCGGAGGCCTCCTCTATTGATTTTCGTCAGGTGGTTGATGAGCTTGAGCTTTTTGACCTTCCAGGAGAGCATTTTACTAGGTAAAATGGGTTTGACTAGACTTCGCATATTGATTGCTTATTCTACAGTGTTTCTATGGCAGTCTTTTCATGGTGCTTCGGTTGCTGCCATGACCAAGTCTTTTTCTGATCATACATCTTTGTTATGGGATAGGAGGAAGAAATGGCCTATTCTATGTTCTTTAAATTTCAAAAGTCATGGCTTTCGGAGCCTAGCTTTCAGGAGATGGTGAAGGATGAATGGTTGGAGGTCCCTATGTCTCCATCGACCACGCGCACTTTGGTGGAGAGGATTAGGTCTATTAGGCTTGCTTTGATTGATTATAAGAGGGAGGTAGGGAGAAGCGGGAGGAAGCTTTGGAGGCTCTGGCAAGGCTTGATAGGAGAGAGGATTTGGGTAGGTTACGGCAAAGTGAACAGCAGGAGAGAGTTGCAATTCAAAGTAAGATTGCCTTGGAGGATTGGAAGCGGGAGATAGATTGAAGATAGAAGTCCAAGCAGTTGTGGCTTCGAGAGGGAGATTCCAACACGATATTCTTTCATCTGATTGCCGGCACAAGTAGAATGAATACGATTTCTTCGATTCGAGTTAACAATCACATTTTTCAATAGAGGCAACAGATCTGTGATGTTGTTAGTGGGCACTTCTAGGTCTTTACTAGGAGGCTGGCGGGAAGGTGGAGGCTGGGGCCCTAAGATATGGGATGGTTGGGTGATCAGGATAGGATTGATTTGGTTAGAGACATTTTTGATGATGAGATTTTGGCTGCTTTGCGTGTTCTCAAGGCAAAGGAGTCTTCGGGACTTGATAGGTTCTAGGTTTTGTTTTATAAGGAGTTTGGGATGTCGTGGGGAGAGAAGATTTGACAATGGGATTCACAAGCTTGTGCACAGCAATCATGGGTTTGAGTGGTTGAACAGATTTTCTTCTTTTTACCCCCCAATAAGTTTCCTGCAAAAACTTCTATAGGTTGATAGTGCTTCCACGGTTGATCTCCCCTATACAGTCTGCATTCATTTTTGGTAAAGCCCTCTGTGAATCCTATGTGTTGGCTAAGGAGATGGTAGTGACTTGGAGTAGAGCGTGGATGCAGGCATTTCTTTGGAAGGTTGATTTCTCCAAAGCATATGATTCGGTGGCTTGGTGATATTTATGGGAAATTCTGAGTGGTTTCCCGGAGGCTTGGGTTAGGATCATAAAGAGATGTATCACGACATCTTTTTTTTATTTTGGTTAATGATAGGCCTTGAAGGTGTGGACTCAGTTATAGAGAGGTGTTAGGCAGGGTCGTTTGCTCACGTTGTTGCTTTTAATTGTGGTCATGGATACCCATGCATGTTTGGCTTCTAGGGCTTGCAAGGGGGCCTTTTCTTCAGCTTTACCGTGAGGTCTAATAGTTCTTTGCTTACCTCGATTCTATAATCATTGATGATATGGTTTTGTCATTTAGGGAGGGGCTCATCGAGCAGAACATGTTGCGCAGATGGTTAGACTTTTTGGTGACATCGATTCTCATCAACAACAATAAGTCTATGGTTATCTCATTCCACGTGGAGGCCTAGGAGGAGGTTGTCTTTGGGGCTCAGGGAGCACCTGTGGCTCGTCTGCCTCTCATCTACCTTGGGCTTCCTTTAAAAGAGAGATGTTGGTGGTGGTTGATTGGAGACCGGTTGAGGAGAGGTTGGCTAGTATGCTGAATGGGTGGTGTGGGAAGCTTCTCTCCAGGGGTGGGAGACTCGTGCTAGTTAAAGTGGCTTTGACAGGTGTTTCAATGTTTATCTATCCATGTTTAGGCTGCCAAAGAAGGTACTTGCAATGCTTGATCTAGCTTGGAAAAGGTTTTTTTGGAAGGGCCCGAACCACGATGGGTGTTTCTTGTAGTTGATCCCTTTGAAGGAGATTTGTAAACCCAAGTGAAAGGGTGGATTGGGGGTTAGGCGGCTTGACGATTTTAATATATCCTTGCTCATGAAGTGGGTTGTCAAGTTCTCGGCTGGAGGTGCGGGGTTGGTTGACAGACTTTTGACGGACTCCTATGGTTCCTCAGTTGATGTTGCTTGTTAGAGATCCTCTATGGTGTGACCTTTAGCTTTCTGGAGTGTGGTTCATCCTACCATTCATAAGGGAATGGAGTCCATGTTCTTTGGACCGAAACTTGGGAGTGGTTCTTTCTGCTTTTGAAAAGATGATTGGACGGGTAGTGGGGCTCTCTTTACTTTGTTCCCACACCTTTTTGGCTTGTCTTTGCAAAAGGATGCTCTGGTCTCAGATATCTAGGATGCTTCTTCTTCTTTTTGGTCTCTTGTGTTCCTATGGTGATGTAGTGGAAACTATTGACTATCTCTTCTTCAGGTGTCCACTATCTTCAATGTTTGGAGAAGATTGAACATCCGTAGAGTTGACGTCTCCTCCTTCAATGCTTGTTGGTCTTTTTTTGGGTCCTTGATTTATGCTTATACAACGGGGTAGGTTAGAGCTTCGGTTGCACTATGGTCTATTTGGTTGCAGCGAAATGCTGTGATTTTTCGTGGGGAACGGGCATGGGTTGAGCACATTGTAAGGGAAGCTGGGTGGCATGTTGAGTTGTGGCTTGATGTCTTGTAAGTCCATTCCATTTTGATTTTTAATGAATTTGCCTGGTTGATTACCAAGTGACAGTAATCTTCCTTTTCCTTCTCAAAAAAAAAAATTATTGGATTAAAATCTAGTAAAGGCTATCTCCATCCGCCTATCAACTTTTGGAATAAGAGAATGGGAGAAAGAACTTGAGATGGGGAAGTGTAAAGAGGGAGGGAATGGTTGTTGGGTGATAGGCTAGAGATGATAGGTGATGGTGAGGACTATCAGTAGAGGGTAAGCTCCTATTATACTCTATTGCCAGTGTCATGGATACGGCCATGTTGTTTGTGATGAGACCCCAGTAGGTGTCTTTCCTATGGGGTCATGGGTCACGTAGTTCTCATGTCCTGTCATCTCTCATCACGCCCCTCATGTTGAAGCTCAAAAGATGGTTTGAGCTACCATTTATGGGGGTTCATGGAGCATTAGTGTTGCTCCAAGTTGCCAGAGGTAGACATTCCTTGGTTGAAGTCTTTTAAGGAGAATGACAACTTTTCTGAGTCCTGTTTGATTAGAGACACCAAGGAGGGACATTTGGTAGAGTATATCCTTCTTAGGATGGAGAAAGTAATCAGTGGGAATGCTTTTATGCTGGTGTCGTCCTCTGCCCCCTTGGAGTTCTTGATATGGTGTGGATCAACAGAGAAGTCATTCAAGTTTTGGACTTGTGTGATGGGAAGTGTCAATGAAGCTTTGATGATAGATGGATTTTGGTGGCAGTATTGCTGACAAAGTTCCAGGTAGGCCAGTGGTGAATATTAAGTTAATAAGAATATCTTTGGGATGCAGGTATCCCAAGGTGATTGAGGCTTTCATGTGCTCTTTTGGCCCTTTGAAGAAATGCGAAGAGGTTGGACTCCTTGAGAATGATTCTTTCATCTTAGATGATTTGAATTGAAGTACAATCTACAGAAGTTTCAAATACCTTGATTCAACAATGCATCTTTTCTGGTGAAGGTTGAAAGATTGAAGCAGATGCAACAGTCTCTGTCATATGCCTGGTGGTGGTTGGCTAAAGGCTGGTTTCAGTGACCAGTAAGATGTGGTAAAAGAAAGAAGCAAAGTGGAGTTCTTGAACTTGGTTTAGAACCATTTGTTAATTAGGAAGTAGAACAACCACAGAAGGTTTCAAATAGGATTAATTACCACCATAACCTGAGGGTTTTGAAAATGCTAGTGGAGGGACCCTAGTTGGCATCTCCAATTCATTTGGCAAGGGAGGTGGTGGCCCCTTGCATTTTAAAGGACTCATAGTCGGAAACTTCACCTTTTTCCTTTGGGTCTATATTTAGATCGATGGGGAGATCTCACTTCAGGACCTGATTGTGGAAACAATCGGACTTTTGAGATTTGTGACTTACCTTCAAAGTAGGAGGCAATGGTGGGGACTTGGTGACTATGGATCTGCAACAAATTGATGAAGTGGTAGTAGTAGTGGCCCACCTTCACAGTTCCAAGGTTGCAGTTTCAATGGGAACCATGGTCGTGACTTTAATTCTTCTCTTCAATCTCAATGAGGCCATTAAGGGGGGCAAGGTCAAGTTTGAAGGAGCATTGGGCAAGAATTTAGTGAAGGCTTTCGAGTACCTTGGAGTTGAGGAAGCAGAAGCGTAGAGATTGCTAAGCTCGTGGAAGTCAGGCAGATGATATTATGGAGCCTAAAATGAGAGGGATGAAGTCATCAGCCCAATGAAGGTCATCTCCTAGAACTTGAGGGTGCTTTGGCACCCCATCAGGCAGGGGACACTTGAGAGATATTTGGGTTCATGGGCCATTCGCTTGCCTTTCTAGGGAATGGATAGGAAGTCATTATGTTGTGGTCCAATTGAAGAGGGTAGATGGTTTCCCTTCTTTGCGGGTGAACCCAATTGATGATCTAGACCATGGAAGGAGCTTAGAATGGTGGTGGTGGTTTGACATGCGCGGGACACAGTTGTTTAATTGTGTCATTATAGCATGCGTTCGCGATGTCGGTTTTAATCTAAAATGTGAATTTGGTGAGTCTAAGTGTCGAACACAAGGAGGCGTAAAGTCGGACTACTTTGTTGCTTTTAGTTGTTACATGAAGTTTGGTTTGCTTGCGAGAAAACGAGAGAGAGAGAGAGAGAGAGAGAGAGAGAGAGAGAGAGAGAGAGAGAGAGAGAGAGAGTAGGGTTAGAAATTTTCTTCAAATCACGACATTCATTTGCACAAAGTGAGAGCTATGTAAGAAACAACATCAACATTAACATTTAGCATGTAACTTGAGTTTGCTTGCAAATACAACAATAACTAAAAGCTTAAACAAAAACAATATGAAACTAGGGTAAAGAGAGAGAGGATAAGGCAAGGTGGCCATGGTAGTGGAGGAGGGCTCTGTCGATGGCTTGACAACTCCGGCAAGTGTGAGGTATGCTTGGTGAAGCTAGGAAGGAGCTAGGACTATGGTGGAAGGTGTGTGTGTGTGTATTTAATGCCTCTAATGGGGTGGTTGAAGGGGGTTTAAATAGGAGAAAATGACTTTTAATTGAGGTAAGGGGGTTTAACAACGTTCAAGATGTCGCTAAACCCCTTCCAAAAACGTCGTTGAAGGCCTCCGCCAGCCGGTCCAAGCGTGCACGCGTTCTTCTTGCGTCGCACCTGCGATCCGCCCACGTTCGCTGTGCACCATCCGATCGAAGATCAGACGGTTGGGACTTCGCGTGAGCGCACACTGAGGATCGCACTTGTGCAGCGTGCGCCTCGCGCGTTATTGTGCGCGTGAGCATCCGTGCACATCCACTGTGTTGTGTGGCACGATCCCTGCCGTCGGCTTCTGCATCAATGGCTGAATTTCGTTCACGCACGCTCCTGCTGCCAATTGGATCCCGTCGTGGCTCAAACTTGCATTCCTTACTCGCAGGTAAGGCGCGGACCAACGCGCTTCATGTGTTGCTTTGCGCGAAAGCGAGGTCGGGCGCGGGGAGACGTCGACCGTTGGATGGAAATCCAACGGTCAGGATCTGAAGCTGAGGTCGCGAGGGCGCGCGGGCGAGGGTCGTGGATTTTCAATCATCTAATCGGTGAACCTGACGGCTTAAAGTTGCTGAGCGCGATGAAGCTGGGGGCGCGCTGCAGGTGAGGGCACGCTAGATGCTGCCACGTGGTCGCCTATGGGCCGCTCGTTAAGGGAGCTCTGGATGTCGGATTTGAGTGATTTCGAATCCGTTGGACTCGATTCGTCGATTTGAATCCATCCGTCCGGTTTGATTGCTCATTTGAGGCCTATTTCATCATGCATTTATACATATGGCCATTAAACATTGATTTATAAGTAATCTTAAATCGCAATGCATGCTTCTATGTCTCTCATGACATGTTATTAGTATATATATCCTCAAAACTAACCCCAGTTGATGGAATTATCATCATTGAATATAAAGTTATCATTGTTTTCCCTCAGGCTTTGTAAAGAGCGAAGTCCTGTAAACACTTCTAATGATGGATCTAATTTAGAATATCTCAAGGGCTAATGAGATGATTTTTTAGGAGAGCTATAGAGCTTCACTAAAATCTGAAGAAGCATCAAGCTAGGAGGCTTTGAATCTTAATTGTGGAGACTGACTTGGAATTGGAGGACAAACCAGGAGATGGTGGTAGAATTGCTTTGGTCAAGTTCTGGGATTTTATCTCTAACATGGTTGTTTTTTTTTTTACGAAAGGATTTGACTTGAGATTGTAGGATATAGAAATTACAAGTTGTCAGTACACTCCCAGTTGGTTTTTTCATGCTCTTCCCCTTGTTATGGGTGACAGCAATGCAGTTGCCTGTCTTGGACCATCTACTTTGGCATGGCCGTCAAATGAAGGATTGAGGCCTTCCACCTACTTCAAGTTTGATCATTTGTGTTTGATGGAATTTAAGTTCAGGTAGCAGGTTGATTGGCAGAGGATGGCCCCATCCTTTTGATTGGCCATTCTGACCTAGTCTAAGTGATTACAGGGATTAAGAACGTTTTTGAAGGAGTACAGAAAGAAGATCAAAATCAAGCCTTAGAGGAAGATCAGGGTGTTGGAATAGACAGAGGCAATTGGTAGGATAGAGAATGGCAGGAGGTTAAATGCCGAGGAGGTTCTTGAAAGGCAGAGCAAACAGACGAAGAGAAGAAAGTGGAAATAGAGTGGAGGCAACGATCTAGACAAGCAAGGACATGCAAATACACACCTTTCTCTTGACAACAAATGGGTGAAGAACCAACTTGATTGAGAAGATTGTGGTTCAGGGTAAGGAACAAGGGGTAAGTAGGAGATTGGTATAGCATTAGCTGAGTGTTTTTGTAGGTTTATCCAAAGGGACCCCTTGTGGGCTTGGAGGTGGATGGGAAAGGGGACCTGTATCTATCTCATGGGAGCAAGCAGAGGCACTGGTTCATCTGATTTTTGAGAGGGAAGTAAAGGAGGTTCTGGTGGTCTTAGCTTAGAGGGAGCTCCTAGACCAAATGGTTTTCCAGTCCTTGAAGGAGTTTTATTTGATGGTTGGAGAGGATTTCCTGGGGGTAGGTGCAAATTCCAAGTGAGGAACAATGGCTTTGAGCTCCTATACGAAATGGTTTTCCATTCGCTTCTCTTCTTGCTTCTGGAGGTTAATGATAGAACGTTACAAGCCAATATCACTATCTAATGCATTATATTTGGCTATTATAAAGGTACTTGCAAATAGATTGAGAGAGGAGGTCAAGGATATTTTATAAGCAGTGTGTGGTCTACTTTTGTGCCAAGAAGACACTTGATAATGTTGTTGTGTTATTAGGGATTGTAACTTAATCAAAGAAGATGGACATTGAGGCGTTCTTTTAGAAAGTGAATTTTGCTAAAGCTGATGACTTTCTTGATTGCTCATTCTTGCGGCGCTCTTTACTACCCATTCTTTCTTTTTGTTTGTGAATGGGAAGCTGGGAGGGGGATGGATTCAGCCATGGAGAGGGGTTTGAGAAGTTTGCTTTTGTTGGCCATGGTTGCACTTGCATCTGTACTTTTGCAGCCTGGAAATTTGGTTTGACCAAGGTGTCAACCTAGGGTAGGAGATAAACTCGAATTACATTCTTCAATATGCAAATGGCATGGTGTTCTGGAGGGTTCAGGACAGCATATGTTTTATTGGGGCTTTCTGGTGAGTTCTTTGGTGTGGGAATCAACATGGAGAAGTCTATACCTTTTGGCATGAATAGGAGGATACTAGGTGTGTTGCGGTCCTTTATTCTTCCAAGCTTGATTTGCTTTGTTGTATGTGGTCATTCTATTAATTGAATGATCTCTTAGAACTTCAGAGTGGAGGGTAGTGGAGTTGGACGAAAGGCTAGCAGATTGGAAGTTGCTCCTATGTGGGAGATTGGTCCTCCTTAATTTGGTGTTGTCAGCTATTGCCATCGTTTACATATCTGCTTTTGTGATGACAAGAGGGTACTCAATTTATTTGATAGAATGGAAGGGATCCGAAGATGCTAGGAAGGGGCTTCCTTCAATGGTGTTTGGATGACAACTACAAGCCTGTTGTAGAGTTTTGGACCTGAAGACAATGAATCATGCATTTTGGGCAATGTGGTGAACATGCATCAGGGTTGCTGATGTGGACTTCTTTGGCAGGGTGATCCCTGGTTGCTGTGGTAGTAAGCAAGATTGGGACTAAAGATTGGAGCCAATTAGTTGGGCTTTGGGTTTTTGAAGAGGATTGATGAATATTTTCTGTTGAGATTTGCACGTGGGAATATAGTCTCACGTGGGGGCTGTGTGCACGCAAATCAGGAGGAGCAGCCTTGGTGGTCGGCAGCCCTATGTGGGTTACACTGGAGGTTGGCTACCTTGTTGATGGTGGCCGGCTATGTTAATGGAAGAAGAGAGAGGGAGTGGAGTTTCTTAGAATAGGAAATATTATTATGACTTAAGAGATTACAAAGAGGAAAGGCTCTCTTTTATAGAGAGTACATATCTCTATTCTTGGAAACCAAAGATCTTATATCTCTAATTAAATCAAATCACAAACTATTTTTCTATAACACATTTACTAAAAATAGAAAACTTGACTCTTAAGCAAGAGACTCCAAACTTGGGTTTTAGAATTCATGACCGACAGCCCTGTTGGGCTCCATAGATGCTGCCATGTGGACTGTCCACGTGGACAATCCATGTGGCTCTTCTTCTGCATTCCAGCATATTCCTTGGGTGGTTCCTTTTCTCTTTGCTTGGCTTGGCAATGGATCAGATTTTAATTTATGCCATGATGACCAGACCCTGAGGGGGATCTTTGCAAAAGGATTCCCTAGGTTGTTTGGGCTTGCTGTAGATCAAACTTCTACTGTTTCACAGTATTGGGACCACCTTTCTAAGGATGGAGAGAATTCCTAGTCACTTGCTTTTGCCAGGACCTTTCTAATCAAAGAGTCAAGGAATTTATGGTGCGCTTGGAGGACAAACTTCATAGATAATACCTCAACCTTCCAACAATTGGAGGTCCCACGCAGATGCTGCTAGCAATTTCTTGCTTCTGTAGATGCCTGTCCCTTGACATATGTTATTGGCTGCTTGATGTGGGAATGAAGTTTAGTGAAGTTGACGTTTCTCTCACCCTATGAATGATGAAAGATTTCTGCACCCCCAACCTTCTTTTAAGCTCAATTACGGTCCCTTACATTTCACATCTTTTCCGGCCAGCTTGGAGGATTGCAGCATCTTTCCCCATAAGTTGGAAGGTCAGACGATTGGGAGTGGGAGGCCACTTCTTTTTCTAAATTGGCTTGCAAGTGTTCCTGCACTTCATTGGGTGGTCATGATAGTTACCTGGGAAGGGACAGTTGATTTGGAAGTTGAGGGCACACCTTTGAAGGTGAAGATTTTCAGTTGATTACTCTGATGAGGACTTACCGCAAAAAAAAATGTCACATGCTAATACAGATTGCATTCTTTGTGATGGTAGTGAGGACTTTGAATATCTATCTTTCCTTGCATTTATGTGCTGGGTGTTTGGGAAAAACTTGGCAATAGTTCCTTTTAAGAAGTCTTCCGGAGGAGCTCCACTGAAGGCAAGTATAAGACCAAGGCAGAATGGGCGAGTCCCCTAGCTATTCTTTGGATGATGTGGCTTCACAGAAATAGGGTGCTACTCAGAAGGGAACGAGCATCCATGAAAAAAGTGTACAGGAAAGCTCTGTTTCTTATGTGGACTTGAGGATCCAATTCATAGGGGCTTTGCTTCTGTTCTCTTTCATAAGCTCGGTTGATTAAATAAAAATTTTTATGTTCACTTTGCTTTGATCATCCTTTCACCCCTCATCTCCAGGTGGGAAAAAAAAAGTAAAGGTTGATAACTGGCTTGACTACGTCTCTGTAAAGGTTAATCTCCATTATGTAGGTGGGTTCATTCTCCTAATTAATTGTTTATGATAATCAGCCTTTGAACATTGACAAGGAACTGAACCTAATATCAACTTGCCAACATCACCTGACCCGTAATGCATCTGCTCTGTCCTCCCTGTGGACAGAATGGATTTTCATGTTCGATTCTTCATTGAGAGTACAGAAATAGTTTAATAGCTATGTTTTTTGAAGTCCAGAAATTGGATAGAGATTTGAGTGGTAATCTCTAGCATAAGCTGTTATTTCCTTGTTGGAAATAGGTGCTGCTTATATTATATTAAAACATGCTTTTGTGGTGTCAAAATCGAGTTACTTATGGTAGCCATGTAATTCAGGTAACACGTCTTCCCTGGCACTTTCATTGGATGCCCGGTTACAGGCAATTCTTGAGGATGTCAGGTTAGTTTATCTTCTTGAGAGGGAAAAAGATGGCTGGGATGCTACTCACAACTGGGAGAGCATATTATCTCTCGGAGAACAACAAAGGCTAGGCATGGTTAGTAGAATTAATATTCAATTACCGTAAGGAAATTGGAGATCTCTGCGCTTATGACAACTAAATCTACACTTTACAGGCAAGGCTGTTCTTCCACCAGCCAAAATTTGGCATTCTTGATGAATGCACCAAGTATGTCCTGAACTTGGTTTATTCTTTGCTTGGTCAAATTACTGATGTTTATAATTTTTACTCAACCTGTTTGTTGCAGTGCAACAAGTGTTGATGTTGAAGAGCAGCTATACCAGATCGCGGCCAACATGGGTATCACTGTAATTACATCATCCCAGGTAAGCATATTTTTCATTGCCTCTTCGTTTGCTGCCATGTTATGATCAGATGTACCTAACATATTTTTTGAACTACTTTAGCGGCCCGCCTTGATACCATTCCATGCCATGGAACTGCGCTTGATTGATGGAGAGGGCATGTGGGAGCTGAGCCTAATTAATCATGCTGATTCCTGATGCAAAAACTAGGATTCAGTTTTTTTTTTTTTCTTTTCCTAAAAAATTTTTTTTCAATCCTGTGTATCATGTAAAGAACCAGCTTCACAAGGGGTCGTCAGTGAGCAGCCAGCATGCAGATGTTGGAACAGTTGCATCGTCATCGCAACTGCACTAAATCACATAGAGGAAACCAGATTAATTTTTTCTCTGGTAGATTTATTCCTAGCTGAAAATTGTTTCGCGCATGACAAATAACTTTGCCTGTAAGTTCATATAATAAAGAAAATGTCATGTATATACGTGCAAGTTGTACAAAAGGAAACAGAGGTATACATGAAAAATAGATACCTGTCACCAAGGCACACAAAATGTAGAAGGAGTGTAATTTTTTCCTTTTAGTAATTTAAAATTTTCAATTTTTTGTCCTCTTACATTCGAATGTGGATTATCCTTGACCACTTCGACAATTGTCCTTTTTCTTGTATGTTCCTGCGGTGGAAACTTCAGCATTTGTGAGCTATATTGTTTATGAATGGCATTAGCATATGCATATGTTGAATTAGGTATTTTGGTGGCCCTTTCTCTCTTATGGGACTAAATGTGGGTACTGCACTGCTCTCGAATAATCTCAATGCTGTTGTAAGCATATTTATAGACGGTCTTTGTAGTGTCTCACGGTAGCATTTGATTTCAAAATGCAATGTTTCCCAACGAATATGCTTAGTCTCTCAATGGCACACCCAATGTGAAAACTGATGGATGGATACATATTCTTAAGTTTTGGGATACGTTTTATCATACGAATTTGTACATTTTCCTGGAAATGTGAAACCATTTGCATACATGTTTGCATGTAATATGATTGAACAGATTCTTTGTTGCCGACCAACTCCAACAAAGTCATGCTGAGTGCGTGTATACCGACATTGGAATGCTTGGTCTTCACTCTAATTTTCGTTTTGATATCATGGTACTAACAGGTAAGCCGGCATATTGCCATTAACATCCTATTATTAAATGTCTAGTCTTTTGCTCAAGATTCAGGTGACACGAGTTGTCTTTCTTTTTGTCCCATAAAGAAGAGGGGAAAGCTCTCACGTTCAACCGAGATTTGCTAAAATTGGGTGCCCGTATGGTGATAAATTTATTTTCAACATATGTGCAATTTGTATATTTGGCAGTAGTTGTGCAAATTAGAAAAGTAGAAATAAAAATCGAATATCTGACGTAAAAGTCCATGTCCTCCCTCCTTCCCTGGTCAACTCTTCAAACTTGGAACAAGATGTGCCACCGCTTTGTCCAGGGAATGGCCCCATTCGACAATTCTCATCTCAAATTTCTCAAAAGTAGCTCTGTATGATGGGCAAGCACATTAATTCGTCAACAACAAAACTTTCAAGTTGATTTAAATTGTTTCTCGCCTCAATGGTTTTATTCTCCCGGAGTTCATTATGCCAGCAAGGGGTTGCTCGGTGATAGAACGTCTCACCAGCATCCAAGAAGTCACCATATTTACCTTCTCAAAAAAAAAAAAAAAAATCCACCACTAGGTCATGTTTATTTCGAGAAATGTGATTTTGAGGAATTGTACATGGAATTGACATTTTGAGGGTAAGTTTGGCTTTTATGCTAAAGTTGAAGAGGAATAAGTGAAATATTTATCATTTGATGGAATTGTAGTGTTTGGTTTGAGGAATACAAAGAGGGAATATGTGGATATGTGGTGCATTATTTGAAAAATTTTGTACTTACAATTATTGGATTACACCAAACTACCCTTGTTGTGAGTAATGTATAGGTTGGAAATTATTGAATGGGAGGCAATATGTTAGATTACAAATAATTGGTGTAATGAAATAGGTTGACATTGATATCCAATGTTTGTTTGGTGATTATTGATAATTAACATCCAAGTAGTGTGAGTTGTGGAGTTCATGTGAGTTGAAATGGATGTTTGTGTATCTTTGTAATGCTGTAATTTTTTTTATTTCCTTTTGTGTGAAGTATAAGGTGCATATGATTACCTTATTTTCAATATACTGTGTTGGATGCATCTGCTACCTCCTTGCTGATAAATACCCACATGATGGGAAGACATGGGGCAACAACATCTTCCCTGATTTCAGAGAAAAGAGCCTTTGCTTCCATTACATCTCATCAATCTGGTGGGTTGTCACAACACTAACCACCGTTAGCTACAGAGATCTCTATGCTATCAACACTAGGGAGATGATCTTCAACATATTCTTCATGCTGTTCAATCTGAGTCTCACTGCATATCTCATTGGGAACATGAGCAATTTGGTTGTTCAAGGCATACGTCGAATTATGGAATTCATAAGAACACATCCATTATAGCTGAATGATATAGCAATCCAATAATCATCCTAAAGTCAATTGATATTGAGAATTTAGGCATAGCACTTCAAGTAATGGGATGTATTGATATTGGTATCTTACAATTTCTTAGGTGATTGTTGAGTACTTGCTTCCAAGTTAAATAGTTGAAAGGATGTGTCAACTGGCTAAGTTGATTAAATTGGAGAACCATGTGATCTATTTAATTGAATAAAAGGTAACATCATAGCATGTACGAATGACATTGACATGTTAAATTTGGGGTCAATATTGAAACCATAATATTCTTGGAGACATTGAAAAAAAGCTTATCATAATATAAAATTGAAAGTGAAATATACACATCATTTGAAATATGCATTACAAGCTCTTTGAAGAAGAGAAAAGTGACAAAGAAGATTTGTTTTGTATGTATATAGAATAGATGCAACAAATTACATATGAATGCATCAAGTGGGGCATCTTTGACAGCATAACACTTATGATAGCATATATCTCCGGTGGATAGCAACCATGTTAGGTGAACCTCCATGCAAACATGATAACTTGGGTTGCATCATATACCATTACCTGCATTTGCAATTCAAAAGTTATAGCAAAATTTGGCAATAAAATGCAAGTGGAATCATAAATTGGCTCAAGTAATGGGGCATACATTTTCAACATGAAGTTAGGCAAACTACACACCTGCATGTGCCATGTCTTGTTGACATTGATTTTGTGTTGAATTATTATTTTGCTCAAGTAATGGATACTAATATCATTACTAACATGGCACACTACACACCTGCATGTGCCATGTCTTGTTGACATTGATTTTGTGTTGAATTATTATTTTGCTCAAGTAATGGATACTAATATCATTACTAACATGGAGTCAGGAATTAGCCTTGCATATATGGTTAACCAATTTGGATAGCGGCAGCAAGAAGAATGGTTGCAAGATATGGCAAGGAATGAATCAAAAGCTACAAACATAATGAGATCAGCCTCAAACCAGGAAAAAAAAAAAAAAAAAGACAATCACAGTCTCAAACTTGGAAAAAAATTGCTACAACCTCAATGTAGAATGAAAACGGTAAATAAAACAATTAGAAGAGTCAAAGCAAAAAGAAAATGAGAGGAGCCTCAACATAAAAAAGAATTGAGAGCAGCAAGGAAAAACATGAAGGTAGCCTCAAAGGATAAATAAATAGGGTAAATAAAACAATAGCAACCACATGGATCAGAACAGATGAAATAATTGAGGGCAGCCTAAAACAAGGAAAAAAGTGATGGTAGCCTCGAAGCATAAATAAATCTGCAATAGTAGCGACAAGGATTAGAAATAAAAATGACGGTAGCCTAAACATAGGAAAATATTGAGAGCAGCTTGAATTGATGAAGAAAGCCATAGTGGGCTGAAAGCGTGATTAAGTCTTGAAATAAAACAATAGCATCTATAAGGTTCAGAAAGAAAATGATAGAAGTCTTAACATGGATAAAATTCAGAGCAGCAATGTGGATAAAATTTAGAGCAGAGTAGGTTCAGAAAGAAAATTGAGAGTAGCAATACAGATTGCAATGAGAAAATCCCGAAACGCATAATGATAGCAGCATCAAAAGTAATAGCAGGTAAAAACTAAGGAGAGTAGAGCACCAAACACCATTGAAAGGCAGTGAAATGCAATATAAAAGCAAACTCAAAAGGGGAGATGAAATTAATAAAGTTATTTAATTTAGAATTACAAAGTAGGTTGGGGTTGCCAATTATGGCTATTCATGCCAAATCCTCAAGTGAACAATTGAGGGTTTGGGGTTGTCATATATGGCCATCCATGGCAACCCATCAAGTGGTCAAATAATGTGTTGGGAATGCTAAACTTGGGTCATCCTTAGTAGGTCACCTATATATCACTTGTTTATCACAAGACTCCTATCGTTGTACAGTCTCTCATTCATAAATGTGTCCAAGTACCATCATTGCCAAAGAAAGAGCAAATACAAATTAGGAAAACAAGCTAAGTAAAACAACTTGCAAATGTAGGTAGTTATGCCATGTAAATATAAATAAAAGCAAGTTGAAATTAAAAGGCAAACTTACATTAAACTAAGTTTCTATTGTAAACCACTAGATCACGGTAGACAAACCATATACATTTGTCGGTCCTTTTTACCACACCAAGGTTTGGAAGATGGAAACTACCATAAGCTACAAATATATAAGAAAGTCTACGAAAAATACATTCCTCGCATATTTTTGGCAATGGTATTCAATGGCCTGAGGAACCTTCAAGGGCTCGAAATCAATGGACTCTCCCACCCACCACAAGATGGCAATGAATATCAAATCCCACCAACCACAGTAAATAAACCAAGAAAAATGTATGGCACCGAAACCCTAACTGCACATGGTAGAAAGGATGATAGGAATCCGCACGTGATTGAGGCCACCAGCATGACATCGATGACATCGGAGAAGAGTAACGTGCGACCAGCATAGGACAAGCGAAAACAAGGAACACACGATTAAGGGAAAATAAGCCAAAGGAGTGCACCTCCTTATTACCCAATCAATAGAAACAAGGGCGCAAGGTTTATTACTGCAAATCAAATATAAAAAAATTGAAATCGATGCGAATAAAACTTTCTAGACTCGTCTCCACGAACTGCCCTCACCGCTATTCCATGCAAAAGCACCATGGCCACAGCAAATCAATAGCATCGCCAACCTCGATTAAGATAGCCGTCTAGGAAAGGAATGGATTAAGAATGATCGGGTGTGTCTGCATGAGGGGACGAGTAGGGGGGAAAAGGGGGGAAAGTGGGGGGGAGTAGTATGGCAGGGGGCTAGGGAAGAGGGGAGTGTCGAAACAAGGGTGCCTCCGGAAGTATAGGGGCATTGAAATGAAACCTAGGAATAACCCCCCTATTCCACACCTCGTGTGGAATAAACTTAAGTTGGCATTAATATAGAAAAATCGACCCTTTTTGCCATCGGCCTTTCAAGGCCCAAGCAAGGAACTACCGACCTAATTCTACAAAATAAACGAGCCCTAAAGGTAGCCAAGCAAGTAGGTTTGTAGATGCAAACAAGTCTTCTAAATTGAATAAATCCATCTCAAAAAAAAATTACTATCGGTTAAGAGATGTGTCCCAAATAATTTTTTTATTGGCGATGGATTGCTATCTACTATTTTCTTTTAAATCACAAAAAGCCTGAAAGAGTCTTTTTAGAACAAAAAGAACCTTTATCGATTGGATTAAGTCCTCTCAATTTAGTTAGGGAACACAAGAAAATTATTAAAAACAACACATACCCCCTTCCTACTGTTTTGGAGAGCACAGTCACAATGGAGTACATCGAGCTGAGATGCGAGGGCATGGGGGTGCAAGGGAGGTGAGGCCTCCGAAGAAGGTTTCAGAAGGATTGAAATGTTTGATTCTTCAAATCCCACCTATAGGTTATACGTAGAGGAAGAAAATCAAAAGGATGATTACATAACGTTTGCACAAACTATTAGGACTAGTTTACCGTGAGAGTTAACTCCTAAGAATAGGTGTTAACCTTCAACTAAACTCAAGTTTTTGAGAAAACTAGGGTTTTCCTCGACACAATTTGAGCAGGTGGTTAGCTAACCCCTGTTTCCTCTCCACACATGCATTCTTTGCACATGAGTTAACTCCCATTTAGTAAATAACTATAGGGGTTAACTTCCCTTTTTAGGTAAACATAAACAAGAGTGAACTTCTGTTTCCAACTTGAAAACCCAGGGCAGTTAACTCCCTGCATAAACTAACCCTTAGTGTTAGTTTACATCACAGGCTAGATAACTTAAGTTTGCAACTTGGAAACAATGGCTAAACCCTATTTGCGTTTATAACTCAGGTTTCCAACTTGGAAACAAAGGCTAAACCCTATTTATGTTTATTACTCAGGTTTGTAATTCGGAAACAAGGGTTAAATCATTTTTGTGTTTGCTTTAGAAGGACGGTTAACTCATATCTTAGAAAGGGGGGTGTTTCCTAAAATGGGGGATTAAAATTGGGTGTTGAAGGGGCCTTCTGAAATAGAAATCGGTGTGAAAGTGATTGTTAAGCTTACTCAAAGAGCCTCATAGGTTGAGACGAACAGGTGCTTGCAAGCTAACAGGTGTTATCTTGTCCCTCCTATGGCAATAGGGAGATATTCCTCAAAATGGGGGTTAACAAGTTTAGAAGTTTGTCACTGGAACCGAACATTAGTGCTACCATCTTGTGCTAACCGTTGGTTCTACGAATTGAAACATGTCGACAGTTGTACATGGGAATGACGTACAGACACGTGCTACGTTCCAGGATAGAATAGTGTACGGTACATGGTAGCATACAACACTAGGAACGGAAGTTAATGAATGGATTTCAATTCATACATTTTCGTGAAGAGAAAGACTCATGCCCTAATAACACATATACAATCTGAAAGAACACATATATTATTCATCCAAGAGCTAAACCATGAGATTAGAAAAAGAACTTAGAACAGCTCCTAGGTCAACCGATGCTTAGCATCACATCAATGTCGTTGCCTCAAATTTATTACCATCACACTGTTGCCTCGGCATAAATGTTGCACGTCAAAGCTGCGCAATAGTTCTCCATTAATGTTTATATTTCCATGGCAGCTAATAATAGTTCTACTACGAAGGCCGTCTTTGCTTCGGGTATAACTTTCCCAAATTAGTCTTGGTGGAATAAGTTGAACAGGGTGTCTGATCGAACAGTGGGACAAACAAATCGACATGTTGACGCGACTCTAATAGGTAATTATTTTAATATTATGATGTAACAATGGAATAAATTATTGTAATGTAATGCAATGAATGTATACAAGATATAATGTATTGTATTTGAGTGAATATATTTTAATAAATATTGTTATTAATGTGATGTAGTAAATTAATTGAAAATGAATATATTTTAAGATGTATCAATGTGATACAGTGAGATAAGTTTTACTCCAAGGACAAAAGTTGTCCCACCAACTAGCAAGCAAACAGAGCATAAACATCGATGCCCCAATACTACGTTTGGGGCTGACATCATGTTGACGTTAGAGAAAGAAGCGTACGCGCACAAGGTGGGTGGAGCAACCAGTTAGATCTCACTTCTCCTTAACACTATAAGCCTCAACGAGGGCAAAAGTCTTATTTCGTTCCAATTGACCATCGGGAGAGAGGTAACCCATGCAAAAATTCATAATTCTCGCCAACATAGTGGAGCGCATGAACAATAACAAATTATATTATTGCACGAAATGAAGACCTTTCGGAAGCAAATAAAATTGCATGCAGGGGTATTTCATTTAAATCAAAATACAATATGCTAAAAAGAACGCAAAAACTACAATTATGAACCAAACCGCGACCGATACGTTGACGAAAGGCTAAACAAAAAAGGACTACAAATACATTAAACCTCTCTCCCGAACACAGCATATTTTTCCTGTCACATTTCAGCAAGGGAATAACCAGAAAGGGGAGACATGCAACACAATCAGCTAATGACATGAAAATAACAAAAACGTATTCTGGTCGAAGGCAGTGATGGAAGTAGAACAAAACCAACAGAGATTACTAAATTGGCACCGAAGGAATCGGGCTGTCTCAGATAGAAAGCTCGTTGATATGAATTCGAAGAACGAACCGTCTTCGAAAGCATGGTGCTAGCTCAAGAAACAAACGTTGCATTATAAACCTGAGATCAGAGGCTGGTAAAAAGTACATGAAAATGCAGCCAAAATGGACCTCTTCCACCATCTGCTGGCAGGATTAACGTTAGCCTAAAAAAATCAACTCAGCGGAGCATTATGCCCATCAGCATCACTCAAACTCCAATCTACCGTCCACAAGGATTGTCTGCCTCCACTCATCTCCTTTCAGACTTCACGACCCCCATTCCACTTTGATGTTTAACACTAGACAAGGCAAAAGAAGCCTAAGAAGATCCTTTCTGTCATTTTTGGCTATGGAGTGATAAATACTAAATTTTAGGTCAACTTTCTCAAAAAAACAAAAAAAAAACAGAAAACAAAAAATCGTGTGGCATGATAAGCTTGCAACAGTAATACCGGCAATTCTTACATAGGCATCCAAGGAGGTCCTGAATGAAGACGGTCATCAGATACTTCAAATCTCATCATCCTCAAAGGGGTCCCTCTCTGGGTAGTCTCCAACCTGTTACATGGAATTGAAAAGATTAGCAAACCCACAAAATAACCCAACCCCAAGTATACCATCAAGAACCAATCCACTATACAGAAAATTGCTTTTCGGTCCAATGTCTGCAAAATGCAATGCACCGCTTCATTGTTTTTCCTTTTTGAGAAATAAATAAACAGATGCCCCAATAGGATGCTGTATTTAGTGTTTTATAGAAAGAATTCGATCATGAATGCACCATTCTCCAAAAATCCATTTCCCAAGATCTCCCAAGTTCTCACAAGCCGAAACACAATCAAATGCATTGCTCCTTCCAGCATGTTGGATATTATTCCCTCTACAAGGAAAACATCCACCATATTTATGCCCTCAGAGGAAGCAATTCAACACGCTCAACAAGCAACCGCAATACTGCTCAAACTTGATTATAAAACATCTTGGCACGAATCCAGTGTAAAAAGACACACCGAAGTCCAACTTTCTCATGTTTAATAGAATACCCAACCGCAGAACACAAGGACAGTGGCACTGCACTAAAATCAAGACATGACAACTGAAGAAGCATGGAAAGTTAAGCAGCCCATAAGACAGCACCCCATAATTACCAAGCAGTTCTCATGCAATCATCCAAAGAAATACCCTGGCAATAGAATCTTCCTGCATGCTCTTTTATATTGATGCTTTTTAGAATGTTTTAGGAAAAAGATAAGATAAGTGATTGCTCACATCATATTGATCTAGCATTCTTAAAAAAAATCATATTGATTTGGAAGATATAAAAGTGCAATATGTGCTAATCATCAAGACTTGAACAAATGTAACTCATAATGTTGCACAACATGAACAAGATGCATATCTTAAAAGATGCAACCAAGTACCAAAACTGAACCCTTCCCCAAATTAAGCAAGCTGCTCTACATGGATCAAATGACAACTCTAAACAAACATTTTCTTTGAACTCATTACAGCATCAAATAAGCAAAAGCAAGCTTAACAGCTTGTCTGCAACTTTTTTTCAGTTGATATTTAACCCTCTTGAAGCTCACATCCAACAACCAGCACCTTCACAGCATTAGATCATCTGCCCATGTCCCCACGTCTAAACTATCTCAAACATTTTTCTCTGTTTTCTATTTGTACCAATGACATGTTCCTAACAATCTTATTGAGTGATTATCCCTTATATGTGAGAAATTCTCCTCAACATCATCATTTTTGTCATAGGCATCATCCATAAATGTGATTTAACAGAATTAGTTGCAAACCTTACTTTCATTTGTAACACTTTCACTTCATTCTCAGCGACATCCGCTTTTTTTCTTAAAGAAGCAGATGTCAAGTAGAACAAGTGATGCATTTCTGTTTTTTTTTTTTGTGAAAGGAGTGATACATTTCTGTTTTAATCAGTAGTACTTTATTTGTATATCTTCATCAATTTTCCCATCTTGTTAAAAGATATTCCAAGTACCAAAACTATCTTCCACCCTAAACTTCCATCTCACCATATTCAGAGTGCTGGATTGAATCCTCAACTGCAAGGCCTCTCAACACAGTTCAAAGGATTCTTTTTTAAAAAAACAGAGTTCAAAAGTTAAGATTGATTCCTTTCTTTTACCCATCTATTGGGACAACGCTGTCTGCAAATAGCATGAGCCATGCTACAAGAAATGTGCTTGTGACAACTGAAACCAAAAAGTCAAACCATTATGCAAGACAATACCAAAGTAGTTTAGCATCCCTCTGCAAATTGTCACTGACTTGCACTTCCAGCACACATATCCCTTACCAGACAAAAATGACACTTCTTTCTTCTCCAAGATTCTTTATAAGGCATCTATGAAGGCAATTTCATATGCCTTCTCCAAATTGATAAAAACACGTGCAATTCATAAATCTGAAATTGTTACGTGCTTTGAAAATAAATTGTTTATGTATATGTAAAACCAAAATTGTTCTCTTTCATGCAGAGATTGTCTTAAGACTCTTAACCTGTTTGTTATTTCATCCTACCAAGACCTCATGGTACAGCTACTAATTGATACACTCGCACTATAAATCATGCTGCATCTCTTAATACAAAGTTATCAGCATATCCTTCAACCTCTAAGATTTTGTTGCTTCACTGATGGTACTGACAACAGTTATAAGTTGATTGGCACTTTCATCCTCTAGCACTGTCCGAGCTTTCACCAATATATTATGAAAAGCTTTTCTAAGACCCATGATTTTTTGAGCTCCAAATTTTGTTTCCATGCACCAACATAATACACCTTATATTTTTTGAAAAATAAAAGGGTATTTATTCGGATGATTACCACCCAACTTCATTAAAAATCAAGATAAGGTAAGCATATTAAAGAAAATTCTCCCACATGAAAATTAAGAAGAAATGCAAGCAACAAAATTTTCTAAGTATGGATGTTTTCCCTTGAATATCGTCGCATTTCTTCCAAGCCAAAATGCCCCAAAGGACTGCCAAAATCCTTGCCTAATCCTTCTTTGACTGGAAAATATTAGGTCCATATTGTCCCTTTCCTCGCTTGAAGGAGCTCCAGAACTCTGACTCCAGAGTGATTGATCCACCCAAAATCAAAATGATTCCAAACTTGAGTAGAGAAGCTACACTCAAAAAATAGATGATTGATATCTTCGTGGCCAGAGTTACACAATGCACATGTAGTGACTACATCAGGCACCCACCTAGACCTCCAAGATTGCATCATCAACCGTCCCCTCCTCAAGAGCCAAGCAAAAATCTTAATTTTAAGAGTGCAAGCTGAAGTCCACAATAATCTACAGTATCTAAGGAAATCAATTTCTAGTGATTGTATAGCACCTGTCAGTCTGACATAGGCCTCCCAAATAGATAAATCACTACCATCCCAGAGAAAAGCATCACTAACACCCTCTAGTTGATGAGCATCAAGCATGTCCAACATCTCTGCCAGCTCATGCACTCTCTGATTAGATAGATTTGCAGCAAAAGTGGGACTCTAGCTACCATCCCAGTATCCTTGACATACCTCACCCCCCCTTCCAAACCCTCTTTCTTCTGAGGGGGAGATCTTGCACCTTATGTCAATATCAAAATTACCAATGAAGACTTCTCCTTCATCCTTGATATACTTAAAGATCTTTTATCATGTGTTCATACTTTAGCTATGAAATGTGTCCCCTTCATAACTGATATTTTACCTTTGTTTCATGACTGATGGGCCTTCATATAGTCCCCGTGAAATTTCTTTAACATCTTATACCCTGACAATCAGGAGCATTATTTTTTTCTTTCTTGAAAGAATTCAAATTTTGACTGCATGCTTCTCTTGGACCTCTATGTACCACCACCAAACTACCTATTTGCCTTGATGCACTCCCTTTAAATGCACCTAGCACCTCTCCACTCATACAAGTCACTCTGTCACGTTATCAAGCAGCATTCATTTTAGGCATGAAACCTTCTCTTTTTGTAAGCTTTCACTATTTAGCTCTTGTGGCCCTAGAAAATGGTCTTCCTCTTTTGCATTTATTTGTCTGTGCATCTGATAATGCATAAAGAATGTTCAAAATTATTCCTTTCTAAAGCTGCTAGATGCATATTCAAAAATTTTTGGATGCTTCAGATCTTTGAAACAATATTACAAGATCTATGTCAAATTAAATAGATTTGAGTTAGACACGTAATTTTCTTACCATTTGATGTTACCATGGACATGTTCACACTTACATGAATGTGTGTGTGGACACACATGTATGCAAGCACACAAACACATCAACCACATCCACACACAAAAGTTCCATCCTTTTTTTCCGAAAGATAATTTAGATCCTAAATTATGTCCCAAGGTTGCAAACAGACTTTTACTGAAAGGATTTAAACCATTAAATAATTGACATATATCTAAGCCTTCTATGAAAGTCCAATATTGAGTTCCAAATCCACTAGTTTTTTTTTTTTTTTGATGACGAGGAACCCTCCGAAGAGGTAAACCCCAAGGGACCCACCACGTGAAGACGGTGCGCTTTTAAATCCACTAGTATAATAACCTTTCTTTGCAGTTTTTTTTTTGAAGAGGAGCCTTTCCGCCTAGTTGACCTGGTGATCTTTATGACACAGAACCTCTTCATTCTATCTATTCCATTCCCTTCTCATCCACAAGTCTTTGATTTTTGAGATATCCATATGTAGAAATGACTTTGATCATGTATTGGACTAGTGACATCTAAATCCTAAGCTCAACAGATTGACTTAGTTATGAAGTCGATGAAGCTCTAGACATTTTACAAAAATTGCTTTGAGCAGCTGTCACTCTTGTCATCATCTTTTTTTTGTTTTCTTGCTTATTTCTTTTGGTTTTTGTCTTTTTTTTGTTAGTTGGGGGGGACGATTATTGCTGTCATGTTGTCCTTCTTATTATCTTTTTTTTTCTTTTTTGAAAATATTTTCTTGTCATTTTTATCATTGTAATCATGTTTTTTTTCAAAAAAGAAAATATCGTAATCATGTTCACCTTGCAAAAAATAGATCCAAAATCATTTACTATGGTTGACAAGTACCATGAAATTGCAAAGCAACCAGTATAATAGTGACCTGAACGTCAATTCTCCAATTTCAGCAACTTAAGCTGGATGGATGTCCATCAAAGAGGGCATGTAAATGGTGCACTTTCCCTCTTGATGACCACAAGAATTAGAACACTATACATTCTAATATCAAGTAGATGTCTGGAAAGAGAACCTCAGAATCCTGAGAAGCAGCTTGATAAATGTGAAATTTTGTACTTTTCGTGCATCTTACAGATGCTAGGTAAAATAATTCCAACTGCAGGTATAAACGCTTGAATCTCTCTTCAACTCACTGAAAACATAAAAGGAACAAAGTTCTTCTAAAAAGTCTGCCGCATGCATAATGCTTTCATGGTTATGGTTACACACCTTCACTTTATCTGGCCTGAGCAGCCCACCATGTTGTGGAGGACAGTCAAAATATCGTTTTCCTTTCACCCTGAAATGATGGCCCAATGCAAGTCATTGATAAAGTCAAAGCAAAATAACTCAAAGATTGTAGCATCATTTTTTTTTTTTGCAAGGTCTAATGAGAACTTCCAGAAAACCGGCAAGGATATCGAGATGGTCTACACATTTGTTCTCAAGAGAATATGACAAAAGCATTTTTGTGTGCCCACAAAAGTCACAGAGCACGCTAGGCCATTTTTCATCCAATTGTTTTGCTCTTGACTAGAGAAAGGGGAAAACAACAAACATAGCCTTCTGTATTGACCAAAAATGAAAAGTTTTTACCTAAGACAGGACAAAGGAGAAGGAAAACATACGTTCCATCATGTTTACCCAAAGGCTCATCATATTGTACTCCAACCCAGAAACCTGGTCCAACAGTCTCAGCTCTACCAACAAACTTAACAACACCCCGTTTTCCACCAGGTTCCACTTCACATCGATCTCCAACCTACATTGTGATACTTCCAATGTTAACAGCTACACAATAGATGGAAAATGCTGGCACCAACTTCTCATGTTACAGGGAAAATGAACCTTGATGTCTGCACACAAATCTTCCATATAATCATCAGGGAGCTGAAAAGGTGAACAGAGAAGGTATATTAAACATGTGATAAATGAAACAAGCATGGCAACATTTCTGGAGCTAATATAAAGAAGCTTAATATGATGTGAAAAATGCTATAATAAGATCCTACAGGCTACACCTAAAATCCTCCATGGAAAAAGAAAAAGAAATTTAAAAAAAAAAAAACCTAACTTATGAATTTCTCCATGGAAAAAGAAAAAAGAGAGAAGGTAAAAAAAAAGAAAGCAAACTAAATGCTGATGAAACACTTAAGCCAAATATATATGCAAAAAACTACAAGGACTACATTGTAGAGAGAATGTCAAAGAAAAGAACTTTTAAGATCATTATATTGTTAGCTGGAAAGTTCATCTCCTAAAAAAGATTTTTAAGGAAAACTAGAAACAAGGAAGATGATAAAAAAATTTAAGAGAGTGGCGTCCAAGACCGTTTCAGGAAAAAGGGGAGCAAGATAAACCATACAAAATTAAAAACTAACCTGTTTAGCAAGCTCTTGGTTTTGAGAAATCATTTTCTGCTTGTATTTTCTGAAGTTAGCTGGACAACAAGAAATTGGAGATGATCACTATCTTGAAGAAGAGCAAGGAAAAGTTGGTATGAACTCTCCAAATAACAAAACATCCATGCCATGGCCAACCATCAGAACACACTGACAATTGGACAATCCCGGCATACCCTTCGTGATATCTACCGAGAAAGGAACTCCCCCTACTCAAATCAAAAAAGCACTCTGCACTTGGCCAATGATGAAAAAAAAAAGCTCCTCAATGGTCTTGTCTCGCAGTGGGTTATCCCCAACTTGAATAGCTCCCAACAAGATATTCAACTCAAATTTAGCATGTATAGCAGCTTCACTTCAGATGATACATGTTAGAGTATTAAGATTAGTTAGGTTTAGTCTATTTAATTAGGCTTTTCATGTCTTTTGTAATTTCTAATTTCTCGGCATCCAAGTAAAGAGCCCAGTTACACCTAAGTAAATAGACCAAATCTAAATAAAATAGAACTCTTTCCTGACTAATCTTAATACTTTAAGAATATCGATGTTTCCAAAAAATCTATCTTTTATAAATGTCGAACAAACGACCCGTAGGAGAAAGCCCTGCAGCGACTTAACAAACTGAAAATAATAGCAATAATAATAACAACAGTAAGGAATCAAGTGCATATTAAAGCAACATTTTCCCCAAGTTGATCGAAATACCCGAACGAACAACAAAACATACAATGGAGCTTGTCGTAGGCCTCGTCGGACATCGTGTACTTCTCCACCAGCGAGGTGTCCTCCAGCCACCCGCCCGACGTCACCGAGGTGGGATCGAGGTCCACCACGTGCAGGCGGTAGCTTCACCACATCACAACAGAAAGGTCACCACCACACCCAACCCAAGTTCACAATGGATGGATGGAGATGGAGGAAAAGAGGGAGCATCACGTGAGTCACACACCCATCGAGAGGGGAGAAGAAGCCGAGGGGAGTGGAATCGCCGTGGAGATCGCAGAGCTTAGAGCCGAAGTCGTCGTAGAGCTCGAGCCGCATGGACCCCACGGAGGTGCCGCACTTCCGCCACAGCTTCTCCTTCACCGCCTCCACCGTCGTGTCGAGGAAGAGGCGGAGTTCGGAGGAGAAGGACTTGATGTTGGAGTGGGTCGCGCGTAGGAGGACGGACCCCTCCTGCGGGATCTCAAGGCGTGAGGACGCCATGGGAGGAGATGGTGGTGGGGGTGGAAGAAACTCTTTGGGGGCCCAGAAAGGTTTGGAGGTCGGAATGGAGCGAAGGTTAAAAATGAGTAAATCGTGGGATATGTTGCAAAGATTCCTCACACGGGGATTTCCACGCAAGGCCTCTGCGATTGGGATTTTCGATTCGATAATAACTCCTTTCCTTGTTTTTTTTTTCTTTTTTTTAACATGTAAAAGGATCAGAACACTCCCAATTCCTTAATAGCATCTACTCATATCTTGTTACGGCTTCACGATATTTTTATCCATCTTAATAATAATATAATAAAATTTTATTAGACATGTAATATTAAATAATATTTTTGAATTTTTAACTCTACTATTGTTAGGCTAATAATTGATTTATTGAGATAATGACATCATTCAATATGATTACCTTTGACAAATCTTTGTGTAAGGTCAAATTGAAACCTTGTTAAATTGCCTATACTTCCGCTTCTTCATTGCGAATCGTTTTGCACTTCAAAGCTCTAGTCTCAACAACTTTTCCTGAAGCATCCATCAGCACCGTCACTGCCACTAAAAATGAAGCTCCAACTACAGCGTCTACACGTATCGTCGTTCACCCCTTTATTACACACCACGACTGTAAGGATCTTTGTATTTGAGTCTCTAATTTGACATAGAGTTCCCTTCCATCATGCCGCAAAAATAGTATTTGTCGAAGAGGAAGAAGGAAGAACGGTAATGTGAGTAAAGATTCCTCAGTATTATAATACCTCTAATTTGTTTCAATTCAATTCGAATGAAACGATGAGTTGAATATAAAGTTTACATTATTGATTTAAATGCCGATAACATGCCAACAAAATGGCAACTTTTGAAGATGTCATGTCGACATGTTCAAGTTGTCGAAATGTAACTGTTTCGCCGGCATGTCGGCGAAATTGTCAGTAAGCTCGGCATGCTACTGCTCCTGTTGGCCCTTGGGTTGAGACCCAATGTTAGGATTGGCCACTCTACACCGACTCCTGTCGGCCCTCGCGTACGTGGTACCAAGGCATGCTACTAGTGTAGGGAGGGAGTTAGCCACCCTACGGGATCTAAGGTTAAGCTAGCCACCTTACACCGACTTTGTTAGGCCTGCTGGGCAAACTGGGGTAGTCAGACGATGGTACATAGACTGTGGAGGGGTGAGACCCCTGTTTGGTTTTGAGGGGCGAGAACCCTATTCTGAGAGGGCAAGGCCTTATATTGTTTTGTGTTGTACCTTAGGCGTACTTGCTAGCGGAAACGACTAACTGCGTGTTAGTGTGGGGTAGCCACTCGAGCGCTTATCACGCGTGTCGTAGTCACCGCTACGTTGCGACAGTAACCCCGGGGTGGTTGATTGGGTGTAAGACTACCGCGGGGGACTCTCCCGGTGTTACGATCCAGTTCCTGGATCCCTACAAGACCCGAAACTAGCTCGCCTCGACTAATTCCAAGACCTAGTCGACCAACAAGAAATAACCACAAGCAGGAAAATAAACCACATTCACACATGTAATATAACTAAATAGAAGAAAAGAACAAGGCAATAAAGGAAAGTAGAACAACTGTCTCAAAATAGCAGTACATGCCACCACAACAACAGGAATCAGAAAGTAACTAGAATAGTAATTCAAAGTCTAGTACTCATAACTACAGAAGAAACAAAAAATTGAAAAGAAACACTACGGCTGGGCTCGACTAGGCCCAACACCCTCTGTAGCCGGAAACTTGAGTTGCCCAACTCCTGGTCCTGAACAGGGTTACGAAAAGACAGAGTCAACGAACGCTGAGTAGAGTGATATTTACACTATGTATATGTAAGTAAAGTAAAAGCAACAAACATGTTTTATTCTCATTTCTATTTATCTCATTTATGTATTTCTGGTTCATCTATTTTTCAAAGTATCCAAGTATTTCTTGATCTTGCATGTTCTTCATGGGAACGATCTTGATTGAAATCTTTTCCATGGAGTAGAAGGTACACGTGGTGCTCTCCTGATTGGGAGAGTCCCCTGCGGTGGTTGTACACCCAATTAACCACCCCGAGGTCACTGTCGAGACGTAGCGGTGACTACGGCACGCGTGATAAGCGCACGGGTAGCTACCCCACACTGGCACGCAGTCAGTCGTTTTCGCTAGTGGGTAAGCCCAAAGCACAGCATGGAACAGTATAGGGCCTTGCCCTCTCAAAACAGGGGTCTCACCCCTCTACAGTCCGCGTACCCTCGTCCGACTACCCCAGTTTGCCCAACGGGCCTAACAAAGTCGGTGTAGGTGGCTTGCTTAACCCTGGGCACCATGGGGTGGCTAGCTCCCTCCCTACACTAGTAGCACGCCTCGGTACCACGTATGCGAGGGCCTACAAGAGTCAGTGTAAAGTGGCCAATCCTAACCCTGGATCTCAACCCAAGGGAGGCTAGCTCCATTCTACACTAAAAGAACCACAATGCTCCGTGTGTATGTACCAAGGGCCAATTAACTTCCCGTTTGCATTCCAGATTTTCTTTCATTCACAGGAGTTCTACTTCTAATTCCCCGTAGAGTTCATGCTCATATTCATCTCATTTATCCAGGTCTAGATCTTATGTTTCATAACTCGTTCCTCATCCATACAGGAAGTTCGTGTTTTCATAATTCAGTTCTCAATCATAACCTGCTACTTGTGGTTTCACAGTTCAATTCTCATTTACATACAGGCAGCTCGTATTTTAACATGCATCTCGTAATTATACTAAAGGCATGTGCTAGCACTTTATCTTAACCATGCATTCAAGTAAACAGTACGGCTCAAACAGGCTCATTCATTTCTACCATAGGGTTCATTCCACATCCTAGAGTTTAATCCGATTATTCCAACCAAGCACATTCTTATTTAAATATTAACAACTGGGTTAAACCACTCTACCGGGTATCACGGGAGGAATGGGGGCCTGTGCCGCAGATCTCGTCGTCTCTGCGGGTCCCGAACACGCCACTGGCTGGTAACCTGTACTAGTGACCAATGTACATTAGACGAGCTCAAAACAGTAGATACTTAACACGAACACATGGAGGAACTCGAGTGGAAAACAACGGTACTTCGTTTGTGGAAATCTGATTTCGTTTGGGCCTTAAACAGGCCAAAAAAGTAGTTACTGATCAAAATCAGATATCTAGGACTAATTCTAGACGTCTTAAAAGGCGTCAGAACTCACCTTGTGTTTCCTGTAGTTGATCAGACGTCTAGACTCCCTTTGCGACCATCTGGGGGCAGCTCCAGACGTTGGACAAGGTCTCCAGTTGTCTGGAAGCACCTCCGGACATTTGGCAACATGATCAGACATCCAAAAGTACTTGGGAAAGCACACCACGCGCCTTCCCAAAGCCTTCCCTACGTATGAAAATGCATACACGACTTTAGCCTAACAACTCCTGCGCTGAGATCTTCTGCATGACGGAAATCAGCGTAGGAACGTACGTACCTCGCGCGATACGTGCTTTCAAATGTCCGACCTTAGCTCCGAACGTCCTGGTGCCTCACCAGTTGTTTGGACTTCACTCCAGACGTCTGATATTGGAAACTTCCAGTATTAGAACTTCTTCACGCCTCTCGCCCCGCTCACTCGCAGCGGCAGCTCCAGCAGCTACAGGAGCTTGAGCAGCTCCTCATCGGCTCCTATCTCCCAGGAGCTCCTCCTCGAGCCCCACCGAGATCCCGTGGTCGTCTCCCTCCTCCCCCTCTCTCACTCCCTCGCACTCTCTCGCTCTCGCTCCTCCCCTCTCTCCCCTCACCAGTGGCTCTCCTTCCTTGCAGCGGTCGCAGCAGAGACGGAGGGAAACATGGCTGTCGAAGGAGAAGGTGGAGGTGGCAGTGGCTGTGGTGTGAGAAGGAGAGGAGAAGGGAGGGGGTTTATATAGAGGGAAGTTAGGGTTCGGGGGGGTGAAGGAGAGAGAGAGAGAGAGAGAGCGACCTCTGCGCGCCACCGCACGTACAGCGCAAAGCGTTGTACGAAAATCTCACTTTCAGACGTCCGGGCACGTGTCTAGACGTCTGACTGAAACTTCAGACGTCTTATCCGACTAAAAATGTAATAGGTCGTTACACCTGGCCAGGAGAGCACCACGTGTACCTTCTACACCACGGAAAAGACTACAATCAAGATCGTTCCCATGAGGAACAAGTAAGATCAAGAAATACTTGGATCATTGTGAAATAAATGAACTAGAAGTACAAAGATGAGATAAATAGAAATGAGAATAAAAATCTGATTGCCTGTTTTACTTTACTTGCATATAAATAATGTAAACACCACTCTAATCAGCGTTCGCTGACTCTGTATTTTCGTAACTCTGTCTAGGACTAGGAGTTAAGTAGCATGAGTTTCCGGCTGCAAAGGGTGTTGGACCCAACCGAGCCCAGCCGTAGTCATTTCTTTCCAGCTCTTTCAATTTTTTGCTGTTGAAGTGAGTAATAGACATCTATTTTACCGTTCTTGTTACTTTTTGTTGTTGTGGTGTCATGTATTGTTTTGAGGCAGTTGCTCTATTTTCCTTTATTGTTTCGTTTTTCCTTCAGCTTAGTTATAATGCATGTGTGGATGTGATATTATTTCTTACTCTTGGTTATTTCTCGTTGGACGACTAAGTCTTGGGATTAGTTGAGGTGAGCCGATCTCGGATCTTGTAGGGATCTGGGAACCGGGTCGTAACAGTAAAAGACAAGATTTAAGGTTTAAATGGAAATATTTATTTATTGAAATAGTTATTTTTAAAATTCTAATCATTTTACTAGTTCTATCGTTTTTGTAAACGACATCGAAATCAGTATTTTGAACTTTACTTTACATAAGACAACTTGTCACAATTAGGATTGATGTTCAAGACCTAATTGGGTTATAAAAGGGGCACCACATTCTTACTTATATAGCACCAAGAAGCTATAATAATGATATTCAACAATAGAAACAAGTAATAATGTCACTAAACTAAGGTGCCCTTGAAGGAGTTGACATGAGAATGCCATTGCAATTCGAGTTTTGCCTTATTACATTATAAAGGACTTTGTATGTGACTTCCATGAAATGATTTGTTGCTAGTTAAAGGGGGTTAAGCTAGAGAATATGTGAGTTGATTCCTCATTTTGCTTTGACTTTGTCTTTATTATCAATTTTATTCTGTTGAGGTCAATGCTCATTGAACACAAAATACATCAAGTATTTCAAAACCAACCTACATACCACCCACATTATGCAGAAGCCCTACTCAATTGCACCACTCTCTCTAATACCATCAAATAATATAACTACACACCACTCTTAACTTATAAACCAAAAACCATGAGTTGTGCTCTCTCAATCACACACATAAATGGCCCAACAGGTCAATCTATGGGTTGTGGGTTAGCCTTGGGAATTGCTTTTGAAAATCTTTAAATTTTAATGTGTTAAGTCCTTTTTGTAAATATACATTTTAGTCACTCTTCAATCATTATCAACTTTATTTGGATAATAATTTGATTGAATTTGATTTAAATAAATGAATTGAATATCAATCTTATAGGTTTAATAACTTAATTAACAAATTGAATATTATTTTTGATGGATTTTATTTTATGATATATGATAGACATAAAATATATTATAGTTATAATATATATTTAAAGATATACATCCTTTTTTAGAAATAATATATGTACATATAAACACAAGTATATTATTTTTTCATTTGAATACTGTAGCCCATGTTCAAAAAGCTTTTCAAGGGTTCTAAAAGGAATTAGAAGGAAGTAACTTATAATGCCTAATTAAATTATCATGCAATATAGCTTGAGTATGTTTTTTCTCCATTTATGTGCCAATTATTCATGTTCAAGAATGTTGATTTGATATGCCTAGGAGCTAAAAGTTAACTCATCCAATTAACATTGATAAGGGAAGGAAAATGCTTTTGGTGGGCCTGCAACTAAGGCCCACTAAAGATAATGATGGCATTTTAGAGTATCCGATTGCATAAAACTTGTTTGTCCACAAGGGTCAGTTCATTCGGATCCATTTATCCGACAGTCAGATTACTGTGGTTGATCGACCAGTAAATAATAGCCTACTTGGGTCTGCTTGCTTGATTGCATTGATTCGCACGGCTAGGCAAACCTGCCAAATGGGCTAGTTGATGAGTTTTGCCTGTATGCGTTGCTGCGTCAAACAGTCGATCAAGTTGACTTAACTAGTTGGACCGACAAAACCTGACCAATGAGAATAACCAGTAGGAAGAGACTACGTTCCCCTTTGTTTGAATGTGGCTACGAGGTAATTCCCAAAGGCAACATGGTTACTCCAAAATGTACCATTACGACTTGTAGAGATTATGGCATCGTGGGTTTTGACCTATGATTGATTGGTCAACCAACAACGATCCACACGATTATGGATCTCGTGACCTTTAAAAGAGGAGACCATTCGACTGAAAGGGGGCAACGTGATCAGAAAGAGAGAACAAGAAAGATTATTGTATCTTGCAGTCGAGAATACATAGTGAAATTTGAGAGTAATAACATTCTCTCTAAACGTTACACCAATTAAAGTGACACCGGATCACTAATTTTCTTGTCTTTCCATGTGATTGCATTTTGGATCAAGTGCATCGCCATTATCAAATCTAATTAGTGCCTTAGGTCACAATGAAACCTCACATAAATCTCTAATCAATTTCAGATATTCGCGTAGACCTATTTTCCATCCATTGTTCGTTTCAAGAATCTACGTAAAAATTCTTTTTCAAGAACAAATCAAACTTACAAAAGTAAGTAACTGAAATTAAGAAACCAACGTAGAATGAACTGGTTTTGAACCAAGGAACCCATGTTACCGGATAGAAACGATGACTTTAAAACAAAATCAAACCAGCAGATCCTTATTAAACAATTAACAGTCAAATTCGAATATATTTGAATCCACGGTGAACCGATTTGAATCCACGTTTCCGAACTATTTGATTTGAATTAGAATTTCCTTACGGAGTTGAATCCAGATGTGGGTGTATGCGGTGAGATTCAATTCGATTGCGAGCGTGACGCTGTCGGATGAGCAATCGGCGACCCAAGCACTTATGTTGGAGGATAATTTCCACGTACAAATTGTCCGTGGACTATGTTCTCTCACATGCAATGTACCGTGGGCATCAAGTGTGACTATGGATTGTAGCTTAGATAAGGACGTCTGCTTTGTGATTTCCAATTTTTTTTGGTCATACCCATATCAAACCCTTGTTTGTTGTTGGTTTGGCCTCACGTCTCCCGTCGCTGTTCCTCCCTGTCCCCCTCCACCACAACCTTTTCCAATTGCTCCCTCCCTCCATGGTCCCTTCACTCACCCCCGCCCTCATCTGGCAACTCCCACTCCCACGTTAATCTCCTCTCCCACAACCTACCCTATACCCTACTCGTAGAGATTGCGGTCATGCATTAATGATTTTTTCTTTTTTTCATTTTAAAATTGAAAGATGGTGATTTTTGATGTCGAAAACTTCAACAAATCGCACTTAATGTTACACATGGACCAAGTTAAATCGAGTTGGGACTTAAATAAAATCTAACTCACAATTTATAGATTGGGATTTTTTTCAACTAAAATCAACCCATTGCACTGATGAATCAAAACTAACCAAACTCGCAAAATAGGATAAGGTTGAGTTGTGTTGTTGACTAGTTGAAGTTTGGGCTTATATGATTTCTATGTCTTTCCTAATTAATAATAAAAAAATTTAAACTCATAAATAACCTATATCTTACAAGAAAAAAAAAAAAAAAGTGAATAAAATAAGTAAAACTAAAAAAGAACTTCAAAGATAAAATAAAAATAGAATCTAAAAGTAATGAGAAAAGATAAAGAAAACCCTTGGATCCAGGAACTTGGAAGAGATAATCCAAATGATTTGTTTAAATTATCCTTAAATATGCTTTTAAAAAATTTATTAATATTTTTTCTCACATAACTTTGTCATTTATACGCCACTTATTCATGTTTATAAATACTGACTAAATAAGTCTAGAGGCCAAAAATTAACTCAAGCAATTAACATGAAGCAAACCCTGATCAATTCGAGATTTTTATAGAGAATTATTTTCATTGATCATTCATGTCAATAATACATATAGAAGGAAAAATACTTAACAAACACAAATAAAACTTATATAGAAAGAATTGATAAACAAAGAAATTAGTGTTCAATGTATTCATTTTGAACCAAGGAACATATTATATTAGATAGAAATGATGACTTTAAATATAAAAATGATCAAGCTAACACATACTTATAGAATAATTAAAAAGTAAAATTTAAATATTTGAATCCTTAATAAATTGAATATAAATCTAGGTTCTCAACTTTCAAATGAATTTGATTTAAATTTAAGATTTCTTATTTAATTAAATCAAATTTTGAGTTGATTTAATGTGATTCGATTTGGTCGGTACCCTAGTTTAAATGTTAAGATAAGAGAAAGTGGATAAGCTCAAACAAGTAGAAATAAATAATGAAATGGCTTTTTTTTTTGTTTGGAAGAAGGGAAATGTCTCGTCATGCATGGAATAGGATTGTCATATTAATGAGGACATTTGAATGTGTAATTGGTTTAATATGATATGGGTAGTCATGATGGTGCTAAAGAGATTTTTCATCGCATCATATTCTTAGTAAGATAGATCAGATTATGTCAAGGAACAATTAGGTGGAATAAAGTTGTTTCATCTTCTTCGTGAAACTATTTTATCTTAGGATGAAGGGCCTTATTCCATGGTAAACATGGGTTTTTCATGGGATTTTTGTCTTTCAAAATAGTTCTTGGATGTTTTTATGAGTAACATCATCTAAGTTGATTTAGGTTTTTTATACAAATATGCACGATTGCCTGTGATCTTTCGATAAGTTAAGTTGGTTTCTACAGTTTTACTGTGAATCGTAGAAATTAAGTTGTAAATAAAGTCTCTATGTCAAGTAAAAAAAATTTTGTTTCTTTTATGGATTAGGAACATAGTCCATTTTAGTACAAATGGAAGGTTTCCCACTTAAAAATCCTAGCTTTGTCCTTCCTGTTAATCCTTCACCTTTTCAAAAAAGCTAGAAAAACTCTACTCAAAATTATGATTTACTGAAAAAACATTGAACAATTTTTAAATGGAAATTACACAAGCACCAGATAATTAACCTAGATTCATGAAATCAATTGAAGGGTAATATTACTTGGGAGGATTCTCGGTACCATCATCACAGGGCATATCTTGACATTGTACGTGAAGAGTCGGCCTGCATGAACGATGCTTAATTGATCCGCGACAGATGTAAGGATATGTTAGGTATTTCCGTGATGACGAATGCATCTAGTCGTTATGCAGATAATTGTACATGTTATCCTATGAATGCGGATTTAGGTTCAATGATATCATTTTTTAGCATCCCAAATCATGTTTACCATTAAATTGTGGGTTTTGCTAAATGCATATGGGCTGAGATTGTGACTTCTTAATTTGGGACAGAACTGGTGTGGACCGAAGCCCAAGATTTTCATGGCATTAGGTGGTTATATGCAAAATGTCGTCTTAAAGCCCATTCTTTGTGTTCAACTGAGAATTGCTCAAACCACAACGTCCAACTGTGCAAAAATGTAAAATGTGGCTTTTTATTTTTTTTCCGAAGCATGGACGTAATGCACGTGGTCTCAATCGTACGGGTAGTATTTAATATAGAAAACTTTTAAAAAGTGATGTAATTCTGTCAAAAGAGTAGCAATTTGTAAATTAGTGACTATAATATAATTTTTTGATTTTGTATCAAAATATATCGACATAAGATGATTTTATATTGATGTGGAAATTATTTAAAAATATATTTTATGATTTTACATTAATATAAAATGATTCTTAAGTGTATCTTGTAATTTTATATTGATTTAATATAATTCTTAAGATGATTTTGATGATTTTGTACGATTACAAAATAATTTTAAAAGTGATTTTGTATCGATGAAAAATAATTTTGACTATATCTTGTGATTTTACGACAATGTAAAATGATTTTGAATGTGATTTTGGTGATTTTATACTGATGTAAAATAAAATAATTTTAAAGATATTTTGATAGTTTTACACTAATTAAAAATAATATTATTTTTAATTTAAAAGTGATAATAAACTTTTAAAGTAGCAATAGGCGCCATCATATAAAGGATTGACATGACATGGCCATCATTTTTAAATTTGTTTTTGTAATTAATTCACCTTCTTACATGGTAAAGTACACCATTTTTTTATATCTACGAAGGGGAGGGAAAGCTTTTCTAATTTTTTTCCTTTTTTTTCCCTTTTCTATGTTGAGCTTCAACAAATAATGAATGATTATTTTAAAACCCAAATGTAAAAATCTTGGGGAAATTCTATTATGCATATTTCTATCACTATAGGAATTAATTAATGATAGTATCCACATCTTGCCGTAGAAGTTTGTGAAATTTTTGAATATTTAACTATATTATATGATTTGATTAAATATCAAAAAATTTTACTTCAATAAGACATTTTTTATTTGAAAAATTAACTTAAAATCACTTTATTTAATGTCACATCATTTAGAGATAAATATCTACATGAAAAATAAACTAACAAAAAATCATTTAGATTTTATAAAATTAAAAATAATTTTGTAACGAAATTAATGTAAATATATAGATAACTTTAGATAGAGAAATATATACGGTCAGTGTCATGAATATAAGTATTTGATGTAATTTTAAAATGATATAGGTAAATTACATTAAAAATCTCAAAATACATGACATAACCCGATCTATGGCACTCACGTGAGGAGAGGTATGGGAGGGAGGGAGAAGTGGGGGAGAGAAGCGTGAGAAAGTGGGGGGGGGGGGGGTAGAAATGAGGGTAGGGGAGGACACGTGTCAAGTAATGTGGGGGTGAGGGGTTAGCCCAGCTTGTTAACGCATGGACAAAGGTCGCATAAGATAATTAATATTATGATGATTTAATTACATTGTCGAGTCTTGCATTAGATCCTCTCAGATTCCATCGTATCGGTCTATAACCCAAACAACGTAATTTGTTTAATTAGCCCAGTAGAGAGTAGACTGATGCGATTAAAAAAATAGGTATAATCATGCATTACATAACAACATGATTGCTAACACTGTCTCATCTGCCGCGATGCATTTGACTGTGATCTAGAGGCTTCGGACACACGAACATGATCTACAATTAATGTCCAACCAAACGAATGGGTGATTAAAGTAATCGATAGATGACAGGCTTCCGAAGAGAAAATTTTCACCCATGGGGGGGTGGTGGGTTGGGGAGAAACGGGCACACGTCGATGGGTGCCGAACGACACCTTCTTTTGTATTATTCAAGCTTTCTTCAATCCAGTTTCGCCAATAGGCTGCAAATTTGTGCAATGGAGTGCTCTTCATTCAATAAATTTCTGGAACATATGTATCTTCTAAGATGTTTGGTTTTCTCAAAATCTTGTAGGCGTGCAGAAGAGAGGTACCATCTCAGCTTGGACCAAGCCATTCACTATGATCTTTTTGTTCTAATGAGGGTCAAGAAGGAGAAACTTGTTATGAGAAGCATATCCACTTTGTATGTTTGTTCGTGGATAGTTCTCACAAAAGAATGGCACGATACTTGGAATAATAATACAAACCATGGTTACGGTTTCAAGACTCAAAACATGTCTTACCATGGAAGGTTGAATCCCATATGAGAAATGGTGACAAGGCGGTGAGCCAACCCATGAATTAAGATATATCATTAATAATCTAATTAGCATTCTTGTTATTACCTTGGAAACGTTTTGATCTAAACCCAATGGATGGAAACCTAGCTTTTGGTTTCTCGATTTATTTCGTGTGACTATAACCTGATCGATTAATGAGCAGAAAAATTGTTAGGTTGACTTTTTTTATATAGCTAATCAATCTTTTAATCCCTCCTTCAATTTTCTTCGATTCCTAATGATGAGGAGAGGAAAATCCTCTTGTGGAAATTTCATGGATCAATATGATGGATTCGGTCGCTTAGCATTCTGACGGATCCGATTGCCCAACATCTAGATGGATTCGATTGCCTAACATCCTGGTGGATCCGGCTACCTGATAGGGTCTAGTTACCTGATAAGTTGGTCTGGTTAACCGATAACTTGTCGGATCTAACTCAATCTAGGGATCGATAACCCACCCATGGATCGTGTTGATTGAACTTAAAATGCATGACCGTTGTGCCAATGATTGCATTGATTCATTTGACGGTTACTCAAATAAATGTCATTATAATAGATAGATCGTGGGATCATGGGGATCCCAGGAGACTCATGGTTGAAGGAGGCATCCTATAAATACTTAGGACAAGCTAATGTAAAACAAGTGAGTGCTATTGTATTACCAAGCAATTAGTGAAGTTTGAGATGATCACTCTCCCTCTAGACGTACACCGTTTTTAAGTGGAGCTGAATCAGCAATCTCTTATGTGATTTTACTTGTGTTTGCTTACTTGGGTCAAAGCTCTTGATCTAAGAACTTTGTGTTGGATTTGAGAGTCTAATTGCATCAATCGAGATGCAAGTGTTATACGATAAGATGAGAATTTATGTTGAAATTAGTGAAATTTGGGATAGGTTTTTACTCTCATACTAGAAGTAGACAAAACACTTGGTGGGTGTAAAAGGCTTTTGCCTCCCATGGTTTATGCAGCAAAGAGTGAGAAGTAGGGCTAGGGACTATGCATGCATGCGTGCACACCTCGCCCTACCCCGGCTTTGGCTCAAGCTTGGGTGTGAATCAATTTTGAACTTGAAACTTGGACTCTTTTACTTCGAATTTTTAATCTCATGATTTTAACCTACATTGGTCAATCAGAAAGCAAAATTAGTTGATCGATATTTTAATTGATCAATGAGTTAAATTTGGTCGATAAATTGGTTTGGTCGACAAAAAAGTTAAGTTTGATCGATCAATGGACTTAATTGGTAGATCAATTGTTGTATTTCCATAAAACGAAAAATTCCATAAACATCTGGTCATGGGTTCTATGTAAGAGTTACGAGGGGGTTATCATTTAACACACAACAAGAATAGAAAAGCTCTCTCTACTCTCTCCCCCATCTCTCATTCTTGTTTCTCTTTCTTGGTGTGTTTGTTCGATGTGAGATTGGTAGAAAAATCTACAATCACTTTTGTCGATATTGCACAAGGAGATTAAGAGATTCGCAAGAAGTTTTTGGTTGATCAAACCTTTAAATTAGTAGATCAATCGAGAATTTGGTTGGAAATCAAATTGTCTCGGCTTCGTTCTCCTGAGGTGATTTTCGAGGACGTTCAAGATCGGAGTGCGTCGAATCTTGGAGGTAGATCGCCGTATCCTGGGAAGAATTCGTCGAATCCTGACGCATCGGTATTGTGAAGGGTGATACGTTCTCTAAGGAAAATCCTTAATGAACGCTTCGATCGGAGTAATCTCTAATATTTTTTCGTTTTATTTATTTATACTACTACATGTTATTTTTTTTTTAAATCTTATTCTATATCTTACTAAATTATATTTAAATTTCTTTATTTAATATTTTTAATATATAGAAAAACATTGAAAATAGTTATATTTTTATTTATTATCTTGGTACATTTATTTCGACACTTTGATCACCCCTAGCTACCATCCATAGTCACAGTTGTTTCCATGTGATCCGATTGTTCACAAATGCTTCGTTTCTTTTCGGGTACTTTCCCACTTTAAGATGGTCCACCGGCGATGGAATTCGGTCAACAATCCATATGTTTGTTAGTTATCCACGCACCGATTCCCACCCTATCCCCAGAGTAGCAATGTGAGAAAGCACCATAGAATATTTGGATCATGCGGCCACAGGTCGTGGATGCGTCAAAGTTTGGGGGGATTCCATTTGTGACATCACGTACCTGTTTCCCATCACCGCACGATCCAAATGTTTATTTGGGTATGCAAGTTTATTTTCTTGGTCTTTTGCCTAAAAGGAAAAAAAAGAAAAGAAAAGAAGGTTCACTTTCTTGGACTCGTTCGTTGTAACGAAGAAAACACGAGACATTTGATTATTTATCTTGATGCCCCCAAACTTTGTATCTGTATATAATTAATGGATGTAGATATGCACATATATACATCCCATGCATATAAAAAGCGATCCTAAATGTAACGAATATCTTATGATCCACGGTCACTCCAAAAATAAATCATTATTTTTGAATCAAAATACATGGATGTGCAATTATCATATGTCGATAATTTATAGACTAAACTAAGTAATGTAATTTGATCTTGCATCTTATCTCGTAACAGTACGTTACTTTTCGCATTACTTCTTAAATTTTTTTGTATTTTGCCCGTATGTTTCATTAATGGCTTTAATTGACTGGATGGAGAGAGAGAGAGAGAAAGAAATGTATTGGCGAAGTCAAGGACCTGTGGACGAAACACCTCCATATGCAATTAACGGGTATGACCCTTGAACAGGGCCACTATACGTGTGCCGTGAGTGGGAGCCGACGTTTTCCTCCAAAAGCAAACGTAAGTGGGGAACAAATGTCAAAGCTTGGAAAAAAAGGTAAAGGAAAAAGTTCGATTAGGTTCGACCCCTTGACGAGGACTCATGAATCTAATTTGGCGAGCTAAACCCAAGTGATGTTATTGGGCCAAACCCAATTTAACCGTGTAAAGGCTTGGACTCAATCAGGGCAATAGTTACATGCATGGACATACTTTTTCAAAATATAACGTATGTTAATAAAACAGTGCTGTAGGTTATGTTTGGGTTAAAGTAATAATTAGGCATTAGCTTGAGTCCTATCAAGACATATAATTTGTAAGGATTTTTACATAAATATCTTTGTAACCTTTCAAAATTACACCTATATCTCTGTCTCTTCCATATTTACATAGGTAATCCCAAAGATAGCAGACAATTTACATGTCATACCCTTCTATTAACAAATGTGAAATCTATTAAGATGTCAATTATATATATATATTAACAAAGTGACCCTTGCAATTTGTTATTTGCTTTTTAAACTCTTCTTATTTTCTTCCTTTCTTCTTCCTCCTTCAACTCACCTCCTTCCTCCCTCTCTCCCTCTTCAACCTCCTTCCTTTTCTTTTGTCCATGACCTCCACGCCATAGAGAGCTCAACCTCACCGAAGCTAGATGGAGTTAATGTAGTCGAGAAATCCAACCCCCTTTGTGTAGGAGTCCAATTGTCCAAGGGTGATCCCAAGGGGGTGTACAGGAAATGGTTGGTGGATAAAGGAGGTTGGAGAGGGAGGAGGAAGGAGGCATGGATTGGAAGAACTCGAAGAAGAAAGGAAAAAAATAGAGAAGAATTAATAAAATAGATAAAATTTTGTCATCATAATCTATCGAAGTTAACGAATTTGTTGACAAATAGATATAGCAGGTAAATTGCTTGATGTTTTTCAATGTGCCTATGAAAATGTGGAAAAGATAAGAGTATGTGTCTAATTTTAAAATATTATAAAGATATTTATATAAAAATTCATAATTTTTAATACAAGTTGGCATGTACGATGACATTAACTTGTAGCATAATTGATGTGCCTTTGTGTATGGAAATTACGAGATACAAGGTTGAAAATAAGCTAGTTTGCATCCAATTGACAGGGTACTGTGGTCATGGATCAGGTACATACAAGAAGTACGCAACGAGATACACTATTAATGTAGTCGGTTACCTCTCATGGTCATTGAAGAAAAAAATGGAGTATGACCTCTTAACTCTCACTTCCTTCCTCTATTTCCCGTCTCAATCGATGCGTCGGAGTTTAGAGGCACCACTCTCCCTTTTAATAGTCCATACAATATCTAATCTTATTTTTATTAGGACCCTAGACATGTGATTCAGGTCACATTGTGACTTAACTCATTATCAACTAAAGTGGGAAGTAGCACTTTGTGATTGTGATTGACCAGTTCACTTTCAAGTTTGGAATTCTTTGTTTTGGTCGGGCGGGTGGGTCCAAATGCATCATTCTCTTCGTATTCCATGCTCTTTCCACAGTCACATGCACATAAAAATTATGCAAATAACCTCAATTGCCAAGACCTAACATTCCATTACTGTTCAAACAAGACCTAACATTCCATTGTTGATGTGACGGCAAATAGGGGCATAGGTGAGTCGAAGGACTCATTGAATATATATATATATAATGTAAATAACCTGGATTGCCAACACCTAACATTGCATTACTGATGTGATGATAAACAAGAGCACAGGTGAGTTGAAGGACTCATTATATATCTCTGTGTGTGTGTATGTGAGGGGGGGGGGGAGGTGGGTGTGTTTATCATATGAGTATAGTGTTCATAAAGTAGCAAATGAACAATGAATGTGATCCATTGTATGACATTTAAATAGTTATGATTAATATCATTTACAATAGCGACGGTAGTTTTACAAATCACCTTTGCTTATGGAGTTTTTCAAAAAAAAATCAAACATTATTCAAATTTATTTTCTCCTATAAATAAAGACGTGAAATAAGGGAGACCTCTTTTTAATGTTCCACGTAGAGGAAAGGTATGCCGTAATTGCAAATTTCATGAATGAGTGACACCACAAGCAATGATTACAATATAATCAACCAACCAAAGACTACATTCAACGTGTCTAGTTGTAATTGGCAAGAATAACACTTGTAATGGATGTATAGTTAATTTATAACAAATACACATGACACTTTTAATGATAATGTAATGCACTTGTAATAGGTATTTAATACACTTGGAATGCCTTTGTAAGCAAAGAGCAAATAGGATTAAATATTATCAAATGAGTGATATAAAATCAAATCTATAGAAGTGAAAATGTAATATAACTACTCAATACAGGTAAGTCTTGTATTACAAATAATTCTTAGTTGAGTTAAAAGAAAGAATTGTATTACCAAAAAGTCTATAGGCACTTGTAATGCAAACAGATATACAATGAAGATATTGTAATGCATCATGGGTTTCAAAGAGAAGTATTAGAGATTGAAAACACTTACTAAACTTGTATTATAGTTAGAAAAAATTGTAATACAAAAGGTAAGCAACAAAAGGAAATAAATAATGCACTTGTATTACAAAAAAAATGAAAAAACTTGTAATACAACAAATATTTCCCAACAAAAATCTTTGTAGGTTGAATTATATGTATTACACTTATATTCTTGTAATACAGGAAGCAATGCATTGTATGCTATCGAAAAAGGCATTGAAGGTTGAAATTAGATGTATCACACTCGATAAACTTGTAACACAATTATGATGATGTTGCATTACAATTGAAAAATATATTCATTGACCAATTGAAAATTACTTGTAATACACAAAAAAATAGTTGCTATATATTGCATCAATTTTTTATAAACTTAAAATTAAACACCACGAAAAATATAGAGAGAGTGATGAAAAAGATTAATATATTACATTCCTCCACCCAAAAAATCCCTATTTAAGACTTGGTCAAGAACTCTAATAGGCGAACCTCTGCAACTTGCTTACACTTTCTATGACCATAAGTTCTTCCTATTGCTCGTTGAAAGCAAAGCCCTCCTTTTAGAACAAAGAATGAAGAAGTGAGAAGGAATCAACGGGCATTAGCTTAATTTCCACACCATCGTTTGATGTTGCTTGGAAATAATCTGATCTTTGAAGTGAGCACTTAAGAAATCATAAGCTATCTGGTTCCTTGCAATTAGAAAGAAAAGACTACTTGCAAAGTTGTCATATCATGTGGAGCACATGTGCTTTCTGGTGGTAACCCCTCCTCCCACGTGGAGCCCAACCGCGTTTTTAGTAAATCTGAAAATTAACCTGATCAAGCCCCTTGCATGTGCTGTGTTGTTTCTCTTTCAATAACTTGGAATCCAATTAAACATCACCATGCCTAAGCTAACTGTATTTGGATTGCCCATCGAGCTTAAGATTCATACATTAATTAGCTTACTTGAGCTACACCCTTTTTTGATATATAGATATTTTTGTAAATGTACCTTCTATTAATTATGCAGAACTTATCAATGATCATATAAGTGCTTGACAAAAGTACTCATAAGATATTTTACATGTTTGTCTCTTGATTAATATTTTTTCTTTTACAAGGATCCTAGAGAGATAATCGTGTGAATGTAGCATGAAAATATATGTTCAAGAATCTAATAAGGAAAAACTCCATAATAAAATTTTCTTGAATATAAAATTTTGCAGGTGAAAGTTTAGTGAATTAAATTATTCCTTTTAAAAAAAACCTGCACGTTAGAAAAAACTTTTTAGGAATACTTTGAAAAGTGATAAGTATAGATTCAACACAAATATTTACTCTAATAAATTTTTTAAAAAATGATCTACAATAATCGCATTAAAGTGATATAAATAATGAAAAATAACAAATAATCAATAATAATCAATGATCAATACTTCCTTTTCAAGTAACCTTTTGATGCGTGGAAGTGGAAAGAAGTCTTGAAAAGGAATGTGTGAAAGGTTGTACGCAAGGTGTCTCTTGATGTTGAAGAATTTTTAGTAGAATGATTGGAAGTTAATGTAATAATGTAATGTATCATTTAATGAGGGAATAAAAGAGTATATATAGAAGTGGAGGTGTGATTGGCCATATGGATCACTTGTTAATTGTGGTTAATTAATGCGTTGTAGCATAATATCACAATCCAAACAGATTGTATTTTATTTATATATAATTTTTACTGATTTTATTAAAGGTCGTTCATTGGGAGATAATTATTGATATACATCACTCTTTATTATTTAAAAATCATCTTTTATTCAAAAAATGTTAAGTTTATTTACAAATAAATGAATAATGAATGAAAAAAATTAAAGAATAAACTAATTTAAGTCAATTATGTATAATAATGAATTAATTAATGTTAATGACAACGCTTCAAACATATAAACAGATAAAAAGGTATTAAAAATTAATCTAAACTAATCTAGGTTAGTTATGTATACTTCTATCTGAATAAAATCTTAATATAGGCACAAAAATACTATCTTACTAACATATATAATATGCTATACTAACATATATAAACTATATACACTAACATATATAAACTATATACACTAACATCTATAAACTTCACACAAAAACTTAAAAACAATTATATTCAAACTAAAGCAAAAACTAATATGTTTCTACTCTATATACTATATTATACACTAAACTACATATATACACATATTTTTACTTACTAATACTCATAACATACATATAACACACACACAACCCACGCATATACATCAGTCAACACTTAGCCTCATATCACACAGTTAATACTTAACACTTAACTCTTAACTTAACCGTAGTTAATCTCTACACCAAAATTTGTTTAATTGAAGGCCTCAACCTTTCACAGAATTAACAACCCAATAAGGGTCGAATCGACCACTACTAAGTTAGGCCCATAGTTTTTATTTGATTTTTTTTTTGCATAATTTTGGGCTCATACAGGCCCACGAATACCATGGGCTCCTAGCCCATCTCTTTCTCTAATGGTATCGGATTTACATAATGCTATGGGATTCGATCCATAATCTTGGGGACGACAAGCTAACCAGTGCAAAACCTTAACTATGGCAACAAGTGCTCCATAGCCCATGATGTGTGACCATCACAAGTGCGCAAATTAGGCACGCTTAGTGTCAATTATTGTCAACATTGGGGCTTAATGAAGGTACTTAATTAATAATTATTTCTTAATGAAATTATATGTATGTGTAGCCTATGCATAGGGCTACTTATTGGTATAGTTATTTTAACTTAAATAAATATGTAATTATATTTAAAAATTATTAAAGTTAAAGATAAATACACATTGATTTTTTTATTTATGGTTAATTCCTTAATTAAAGTACAAATTAGTAAATTATTGGTACAATTGACTTGTGAATTAATTAATATACATTATTAACTTATTATTACAGATTTTTAATTTATTTTTGTTGATTTATTTTGATTTATGTACATTTAAATACACGTTTTACACAAGAATACATATATATATTATAAATATTATTCTACAGTATAAATAAGTTAGAAATATATTGAAATTATTTTAAATTATAATATACAACTATACAAAGTAATTTATTTTAATAGTTTATTAAATTACTAATTTAAATTATATTAACTTATGGATATAACTAGTTAACTTATGAATATGATTATTGTTCACAAGGCGAGATCGATGTTTAAAATGAAGCGTTATAATATAATTGAAATCGCTTTGAAAATAAATACAATTTTTATTACTCGAAAAAAGTTTCGACGTCGAACATAAGGAGCAAATGAAATTCACACACTAATATCAACAATTAATGTAATTTGAACACAAAATATTACTAAAAAACTAATGAGGAATGTAGAGCATATGAGTATATGAAGAGTAAAAAGAATTTTAGATAAAATAATGGTGATTTGAATCACCAATTATAAGTCTAATACATAGAATAATTACTCAAATTTATTAAAGGTGGGAATATGAAATCAGACGTCTGATTCTACAATCAGATGTCTTAAATGACATTTGCTATAGCACCCCTCTTCTTTTCTTTCTTCTCTTTCTCTTTGATTCTTCCTTTCTTTGATTTCTCTTTTCTTCTTCTTCTCTTTCTCTGATTCTTCTTCTTCTCTTTCTCTGATTTCTCTTATTCTTCTTCTTCTTCTTTGCTCGTTCTATTCTTCTTTCTCTTCTTTCTCCTTTTACTTTTCTGCCTTCTGAATCTGGCTAAGTGTTGGAGCTAAACTTCCTAAGGCAAAAACTCCCCTTCCCCCATGCAAATCTCCTCTCTCTTTCTCTCTTTCTATTTCAGTCTTGCTCTCCTAGAGCCACAGTCGGTCGGGTAATCGGACCTAACGCATACCCAGGTCCAGGCTCATCGGCATGCGGTGGTCAGTGAGGAGTGCAGGTTAGGCGAGTAGTCGGGTCGGCTAGGTTCGCGGGTGAGGTGTCGAGGACGAGTCTGAGTGAAGGTGGAGGAGGTCCTCACCCTCAGTGTTTGGAGGCAAACAACCCCATTCACTTATTCAATTTATGTGGCTGAAAACTCCTCTTCATATCTGAGGTGGGACTAAATGTCCCACCTTTCTTCCGTGCAGCGCAGCAGCAGGGTACTTGGTAAAATTGATGAGACTGCGGCTGCTGAAGCCCTCGTGTGAGGACTTGGACACCTGCACGCCTCAATTCTGCATAGCCTGGAGGTATCCCCTGCATGTAGCAAGACCTGGAGCAGCTTGAAGCTTGCTTGAAGCTCGGCAGCAATGGCGGGTCTTGGCCTGCTACTTGAAATCAAGAAAAGAGGCCTTATGGCCTCATCAGAACGCTTAGCAGGATCGCCGTGGCACGACGAATGTGACAGTGGTAGTGGTGTGGAGCGAGGGTGGTTGTGGTGGCCGGACGGTGATGGGAGCGGTCGGTGAGAGTGGGTTTGTTGGGGAAGGTGTTTGGGTGGATGATGGAGCGAATGGAGTGAGGGGAAATGAGTGGGAAGGTGCGGTGGAGATTGTAGGGTGTTCGACGAGGTGGATGGAGGTGCGTAGCGATGGGAACGCCTCGTCGGAGGAGTCGTCAGAGATGGAGGAGATGAAAGTGTTCAGTAGCGTTAGTGGTCAGTTTTGGGAAATAAAGAGAGGGGGAGAAAGTAAGAGAGAGAGGGAACTTAAAAACCTACTCTAAGGACGAAAAGGGGAAGGGATCCCACGCCGATGTGGTTGCCGGACGTGGGGAAGACGAACCTCCGTAGGAGAGGCGGCAGCAAAGATGGGGAAGGAACTGCGATGGCTGGTATTGCTCGATGCGGAGGATGGTGGTGAAGGTGAATCCGCCACCGATTTTGTGGTTGGACGATGAGAAAGTTAGGGAGAGACCACTGGAGCTTGTGGAGACTTATGGTTGAAGAGGAGAGAGGAATTGGGGGAATTCTGGCCCAATTTCAAGATGAGGAGAACATTTGGACCTTGGGGAGTCTTTTATAGGTCTTCAGAGAGGGCTTTGAGCTTGGGAAGAAAGCTTCCCAAGCTTTAAAAGCTCGTCAAAGAAGGAACCTTCGAGAGACCCAAATCTCTCAAGTGTTCGCATAAGAGATTGGAAAAGAATCAGGGCATCTAAACGGGTTCATATTGGAAAGGATTATTTGATGAATCTTCCTTCCAATTTTCGAAGGGATTCATAAATCAATCAGGGAGAAAATCCAAGTTGGAAAGGATTACTTGATGAAGAAGTTAGGGGGCTGTATGCAAAGGTTTTTGAAAGTTGGGGGTAGAAATGTAATCAGACAGGACCTTTTTGCAAATTAGGTCAAGACATGTTCTCCATAGGTCCAAATTTTGGTACAAACCTAATTTGGACGTAAGAAATCCAATGGTGAAGTTGGATTTTGGTTTTAACCACGTTTGGCTGGTTAATTTATGCAAAAACTTAGGTTAGGGCAAATATCTGTCTGAAGCTCCATTTTTGGTCAAGATGGGTTCTGATGGCCAATTTGAAGGTACTAAACCTAGAGAATAGTTTTTATGATTTTTAGAGGGTTTAAGTAAATTTTATCCTGATCAAAACCTTGGTTAATTAAGTGAGTCTATTTTTAGGGTTTCAAAAGTTATTTAATTCTCAGAACACACACAAACCATTTTCTGTCTAATCCAACCCACTTGTTCTCTTATTAAGACCATTTGACCTTTATTCAACCCTTGAGAAAACCCATGGTTGTACTGTATTCATGATAAGCTGGTAAAATTATAGTTTTAACCCTATTTTCTTGTTTCTCTCTCAGAATGGTTATGTAATGAATTACAACCTTCAGTTGGTTATGTAGGAGCATTTATTGACTTCATTGGGTCAAAATGAGCTAGTTAGGGCTCATGATGGTGTTCCTATCAATTATGTACAATATATAGGTAAATAAATAGATAGATGGCTATGTTACTATATGTTATGATCGTGGCATCAGACGGGTTTTCAAGATGTCTGGGAAGTGGCCCAGACGTCTGGAACCCTTTCCAGACGTCTGGTAATAAATTTTTTCGGCGTACGGGGTTGCGTCTGCGCTCGTGCACGTGCAGACTGCACCCACCGCTTTCATTCCTCTTTTCCTCTCTCTCTTCCTGCAGGCGCGCTGCTCTCTTCTCTCTCTCCCCGCGCGGCCTTATAAGACACCCTCGCCCTCTCCCTCACCCTCATCTCCTCCGCCTTCCTCTTCTCCTTCTCCCTGGCAGTGCGAGAGCGCGAGCGCGAGCGAGCGAGTGAGCAGCTGTAGGAGTGGCTGCGGTGAGCGTGCGGGAAGGAGGGTTGCGAGCGGAAGGAAGAAGCTCAACCGCGAGGGTTCGAACTTGCCGGGGCAGCTAGAGCCGACCGGCGGGGGAGCGGCAGGCGTGGGGTGTCGTGGAGGGGCTGCTGCACCTTGGGCAGCAGGCGGACGGGGCGCGGCGCGGCCGTGCGTCGCTGGCGGAGAGCGAATCGGGCTTTGGTTCTGGAAAATTTTCTAGAATTAGACGTCTGGACTTACGACCAGACGACGCTGAAGACATCTGGAGGACTGTCCAGACGTTTGATAGGTAAGATATTTCTATCTTCTCCCTTTTTCGCGTGTACGGCCATGCAGCAGTCCGCCGCGACTTTGCCTACATTTCGTCGTGCTGAGAGCAGGTGTGTGTGTGCGCAGGTTTTGCTCGAGAGGGCGCGAGGGCTCACCATCCCACGTAAATTAGACGTCTGGCCGTAGTGCCAGACGACGGAGAGAACCTCCAGACGTCCGGGGAGACAATCGGACGTCTGGAAACCGAGCCAGACGTCCTAGCGGGCTTCTGGACGTTTGAAGGACTACGCAGAACTAAGGTATGACCTGACCCACCTTTTAAGACGTCTGGAAGAGGTTCCAGACGTCTGATTTTGGACAGTTTCATTGTTTTTGACCCGTTTAGGGCCTGTTCGGTGTCCATTTTCTACGTTTCGAGTTGCGTTCTTTCCAGAATAAATTCCTCTACCCGTTTACAGTAATTGTATACCGTCCTGAGAAACTCCTTATGATTGATCCTTGTGTTAGGACCCCATTCCATTGTAGTCTTGGGGGTTGCGGAGGCGCGCGGGATTGCCGACCACGCCCCCAGTACTCCCGCTTTCGCTGGTAGAGTGGCTTTTTAATTTACTTAACAAATTTTGTTACAATTGTGGAACAATTAATAGAGTCTAGGGCATTGCATGAACCTTAGGACTGAGAAACTAGATTGAATGATAGATCCTAGGGTATTGCATGAATCTTAGGACTGAGAAACTAGATTGAATGATAGATCCTAGGGTATTGCATGGATCCTAGCATTGGAAAACTAGATTGAATAATAGATCCTAGGGTACAGCATGAATCCTAGGACTGGAAAACTAGTGGAATATATAAATATTGCAGTTTTGGAAAAGTGGAAAGGAAATAATAGCTGCCTGTAAATTGATTTAACAGCTACCTGTTATGAATGAATAAATATGATTGAGAACATGGGTTGTATGAACGTAAAACTGGAACGGTGAAACCTAAAATGGCCAAACGAAAAAAGAACATGAACCCTACGGGGAATCAGGAGTAAAATTCCTGGAAAGAGAATATAATGGAACTGAGAAAGTGAAACGTGGAAGTGTGTTTTTTCTTGGGTACGTGGTACCAGAGAGAGCACACATTACCTCTTAGTGTAGAGGGGAGCTGTTACGAATGCGCGGTTTCAGACATTTTTAAGACGTCTGGGAGGTGTCCCGGACGTTTGACCAGACGTCTGGAACCCCTTCCAGACATCTGAGATTCGGTTATTTTCCGCACGCATGTTTCGTCTGCACACCTGAGCGCGCAGACCTGCGAGCATCTCTCTCTCTCTCTCTTTTTCCCTCTCACTCCTGCATCCTCTGTCCCGCTCTCTCTCTCCTCCTCGTGCGGCCTTAAAAGGCCACGCCCTCCCCCTCACTCCTGTCACCTCCGCCCCCTTTCCTCTTCTCCTTCCAGACGGTGCGCGAGAGCGAGCGCGAGTGAGCGGCGGCAGCGACAGCCGCGGTGAGCGTGGGAGGAGGTGTTGCGTGTGGGAAGAGGCGCTCGGCCGTGAGGGCGAGCTCGCCGGGGCTGCTAGGGCGGGCCGGCGGGGGAAGCAGCGGACTCGGGGTGACGCGGGAGGCCTGCTGCGGCTCGAGCAGTAGGCGGACGAGTCGCGGCGCGGCCGAGCGTCGCGAGCGGAGGGCGAGTTGCGCCCTGATTATGGAATTTTCTCTAGAATCAGACGTCTGGGCTTACAACCTGACGGCAGGGAGGACGTCTGGAGGACTGTCCAGACGTCTAAAAGGTGAGTTATTCCATCTTTCTTCCTCTTCTTCGACTGACCGTACTAAGAGAGAGAGGAAATGGGTACGCGCAGGTTCTGAGATTCGCATCCAACGTGAATCAGACGTCTGGCTGCAGTGCCAGACGACGGGAACGACTTCCAGACGTCCGGGGTGACCATCGGACTTCTGGGAACTAGGCCAGATGCCCCCGCAGGCTTCTGGACGTTTGAGAGATCACGCAGAGCAAAGGTAACCTCTGATCCACTTTTTAAGACGTCTAGAAGAGGTTCCAGATGTCTGATTTTGCACTGTTTCATCATTTTCGACTCTTTAGGGCCCGTTCGGAGTCCGTTTTCCGCGTTTCGAGTTGCGTGCTTTTCAAAATTACATCCTCTACCCGTCTACAGTAGTTGTATACTGTTTTGAGAAACTCCTTGTGTTTGATCCTTGTGATAGGACCCCATTCCGTTGCAGTCTCGGGGGTTGCAGAGGCACGCGTGATTCCGACCACGCCCCCGGTACTCCTGTTGTAACCGGTAGAGTGGCTTTTAAGTTTATTAGTATAATCTGTTAATTATGGAACCATAATTAGAACCTAGGACATTGCATGAATCTTAGGAATGAGAAACCAGAATGAATGGTAGATCCTAGGGTGTTGCATGAATCCTAGGGCTGGAAAACTAGATTGTATGATAGATCCTAGGGTATGGCATGAATCCTAGGATGGGAAGAACTAGTGGAATATATGAATACTGCAGTCTTGGAAAATGTGGAAAGGAAATAATAGCTACCTGTAAATTGGTTTAACAGCTGCCTGTTATGAATAAATGAGCATGTCTGGGAATATGGGATGTATGAATGTGAAACTGGGAAGGTGAAACCTGAATGTGCTGAGTTAAAAGAACTGGAACCCTACGGGGAATTAGGAGTGGAACTCCTAGAAAGAGAAAGGAATGGAACTGAGAAAGAAAGACGTGGTAGTGTGCTGTCTCTTGGGTACGTAGTACTATGGGAAGTACCTGTACCTGTTTAGTGTAGAGCGGAGCCAGCCGCCCCAGGGACCCGGGGTTAGGACTGGACACTTTGTACCGACTTGCTGGCCCTCGTGTACGTAGTACCGAGGAGAGCTACTAGTGTAGGGAGGTACTAGCTACCCCACGGGCCCCGGGGTTTTGCTAGCCTCCTACACCGACTTGTTAGGCCCACTGGGCAAACCAGGGTAGTCAGGCGAGGGTGCGCGGACTGTGGAGGGGTAAGGCCCCTGTTTGGTTACTGTGGAGGGGTTGGACCCCTGTTACTGAGAGGGCTCTGCCCTGTACTGGTTCTGTGATGTTCTTTGGGCGCACCCGTTAACGGAAACGACTGACCGCGTGCCAGTGCGGTTAGCTACCTGTGTGTTTATCGCGCGTGCCGTAGTCACCGTTACGTCTGTCTGTGATCCTGGGGTGGTAGATTGAGAGTAGGATCACCACGGGGGACTCTCCCGGCCAGAAGAGCACCACGTGCTACTTCTACTGTTCGGAAAAGACTGCAATCAAGATCGTTCCCACGAGGAACATTCGAGATCAAGTGAAGGATCTGAGAAATAGGTAAATTGTGAGACAATAGAAAGACGTAATTAAAGAAAGTAACAAAACATAACAGCTACTGTACACTCTACTGTTTCTTTTGTTTTAGTTGTCAGTCTACTCAGCGTTTTGCTGACGTGTTACACTCGTTACCTTTCAGGACCAAGTGTTGAGCAGCCAGGGTCAGCAGCTGCAGAGGACGCTGGGCCGAGTAGGGTCCAGTAGAGTTACCACTGTTCTCTTGTACCTCTTTTTGGTTCCACTGTAGTGAGTAGTTCTTGTTACCACTGTACTTTTCTTTACCTGGAGTTTCATATTATGTTATGAATGTTGTTCTACTGTTGTGGTGGTATATACTATAGTGGTTTCTTTCCTTACTGCTGTATTTTCTTACTGTTAGTTATATTCATGCTAAATGTGGTTTATTTTACTGCTCTTTTGGTTACTTCCTCGTTGGACGACCAGGTCTTGGGATTAGTCGAGTCGGTTCGGTTCTCGTGTCTCGTAGGGACTCGGGAATCGGGTTGTTACGAGGAGCTTGCCGCCCTCAGGTTGAGACCGGGGTGGGTTTGGCCACTGTACACCGACTTGCTGGCCCTTGCGTACACAGTACTGAGGAGAGCTACTAGTGTAGGGAGAGTACTAGCTACCTCACGGGCCCCGGGGTTCTGCTAGCCTCCTACACCGACTTGTTAGGCCCACTGGGCAAACCAGGGTAGTCAGGTGAGGGTGCGCGGATTGTGGAGGGGTTGGACCCCTATTACCGAGAGGGCTCTGCCCTATACTGGTTTCGTGCTGGGCTTTGGGCGCACCCGTTAACGGAAATGACTGACGGCGTGCCAGTACGGGTTAGCTACCCGTGCGCTTATCGCGTGTGCCGTAGTCACCGTTACGTTTGTCAGTGACCTTGGGGTGGTTGATTGAGGGTAGGACCACCACGGGGGACTCTCCCGACCAGGGGAGCACCACGTGTTACTTCTACTTTTCGGAAAGGACTGTGATCAAGATCGTTCCCACGAGGAACATTCGAGATCAAGAGAAGGATCTGAGAAATAAATCAATAGTGAATTAATAGAAAGACATAAATAACGAAAGTAAAAATATAACTGCTACTGTGCACTCTTCTGCTTCTTTAGCTTTTAGTTGCCACTCTACTCAGCGTTTCGCTGACGTGTTACACTCGTTACTTTTCAGGACTAGGTGTTGAGCAACCAGGGTCAGCGGCTGCAAAGGACGCTGGGCCTAGTAGGGTCCAGTAGAGTTACCTGTAGTACTTTTTGTACTTTTCTTCCACTGTAGTGAGTAGTTTTCTTTGTTACTCCCTGTACTTTCTTTGTCGAAACTTTATGTTTTGTACATGTTTATTTCCCTTCTGTTGTGGTAGTGTATACTGTAGTATTTCCTTTTCTTACTGCTGTATTTTGTTACTGCTAGTTATATTCATGCTGAATGTGGTTTATTTTACTACTCTTTTGGTTACTTCCTCGTTGGACGACTAGGTCTTGGGATTAGTCGAGTCAGTCCGATTCTCATGTCTCGTAGGGATTCGGGAATCGGGTCGTTACAAGTTGGTATCAGAGCAAGGTCATCCCGAGAAGTGAACCAACTAACTGGAAAATAACCAATTCACATGTCTGTGACTAGAGTAGCCACCACAACATTTCTTTTGGCATAAGCTCTTAGACTTTTTCATTAGATATCGTTCCATATTGACGTGTTTCCGTTCTGTTTCGCGTCTCCTTGCAAGAGATGCCTCGTCGCGGGACTAACGAGGTGGGCCGCGGGCGTGGCCGAGGACGAGGTCGGCGAGGTGGGCATGCTACTGTTGACGCCTCAGTGGACCAGCCACTGCTCCCGGGCATTCAGGCCCAGGACCTCGCCCAGCTGATACGGGATATTGTGCGAGAGGAGCTCCACCCACCGCCCCGAGCGCCTCTCCCTGGGGCTGCGGAGGGGGAGTCCTCTGTGGGACCACACGACGGACGCGGTGCTGGGCACGGGGGAGGGGATGGGCTGCCACCGCCCCCACCTTCCTCCGATACTTTTGTGCATGAGGCTCCTTTACCTGGAGGTGCACCAGCATCTCCACTGCAGTGCCACTTTGAGCTATTTGGGCAGTTCCAGAAGCTGAAGCCCCCCTCCTTCAAGGGGGATAAGGACCCGACCGAGGCAGAGGACTGGCTTGAGCAGCTTGAGAAGATTTTCGACACCCTTCGCCCCCCGGTGGAGTGCCGCGTGGCCTTTGCCACGTACCAGTTGGAGAGTGCGGCACACAGGTGGTAGAGGGAGGTCAGGGGACAGGAGAGGGATGAGCTGACCTGGGACCGGTTCGTCACCCTCTTCTGTGGGCAGTACTTTCCCCAGACGTGGCAGGACCAGAGGAGGCGGGAGTTCCACACTCTTCGCCAGGGGACGATGACCGTGAGCGCGTACCGCACGCGTTTTCTGGAGCTGTCCCGCTTTGCAGCGACAGCGGTAGCCACTGAGGAGGAGAGCCTTTGGAGGTTCACCGAGGGACTCCGGCCTGTGATTTGGGGGTATGTCAAACCCTTAAAGCTGCCTACGTTTTTGAGGGTGGTGGAGGCAACTATGACCTACGAGGAAACGAACCCGTCCCCGCGGAACATTGACGGCGGGCGGAAGAGACCCTTCCAGCCAGACTTTTCACAGGGCCGGCGAGAGAGGAGACACGTGGCATCCGCAGGAGAGCCGTCACGTTTTGCAGGGCCATCAGTGGCCTTTGGGGGCCCTCGACCATGGCCAGTTGCCTGCACCGGACCCCCGCTCAGCCGACAGTAGGGACCCACTGAGGGTGGGAGTCGGGTTCCCCTCTGCTACCAGTGTGGCCAGCCGGGCCACATCAGGAGGGACTGCCCGTCTAGGGCAGGAAGTCAGCAGATACTTCCCGCGCTGAGCACTGGAGGGCGCACAGGAGGCCGCGGTTCCCAGGCGTGAGGAGGAGGACAACAGTCACGAGGAGGGTACCGGCCAGCACCTACCCATCCAACGTAGAGTGTGGTTGCTTCGTCCGCACTTAGAGCTGAGGGACGTATCAACGCCCTGACACACAGGGTTGCCAGAGCTTCGGGATCGGTGGTGGCAGGTATGGTTTCAGTTTCCGGCAGACTCGTTTACACACTTTTCGATACCGGCGCTACGCACTCGTTTGTCGCAGCCAGTTTTGCAGTTAGTTTGGGCTAGGATTATATGCTGTTAGAGAATCCGTTCGTAATCACAGGTCCGAGTGGTCAGCTGTTTGTAGCTGAGGAGGTGTACACGGGTTGCGAGGTCAGTATCGGGGGACATAGTCTGCTAGCTGACCTGATTATGATACAGATGGAGGACTTTAGCGTAATTCTGGGGATGGATTGGTTGTCCGCTTACCACGCTCTGGTGGACTGTTTTGAGAGGAAGATCGTCTTCTCCATATCGGAGTTGCCTTCTTTCGAGTTTCACGGTTAGCTAGTGGACGGAGGCTTCAGGTGCATTTCGGCACTTCAGGCGGTGAGACTTTTGAGCCAGGGGTGTGAGGGCTTCCTAGCTTGTGTGGTGGTAGAGCCCAGCCCTGTGGCAGACTTCCAGAGCTTCCCGGTGGTCAGAGTGTACCCTAACGTGTTCCCAGACGAGTTACCAGGACTACTGCAGGAGCGTGAGATCGACTTTGAGATCTTACTAGTACCAGGGACTAGCCCCATCTCCACCTCACCATACAGGATGGCACCGCTTGAGTTGCGAGAGCTCAAGTCTCAGCTGCAGGATATTTTGGAGAAGGGCTTTGTGAGGCCCAGTGCGTCTCCCTGGGGAGCCCCGGTACTCTTTGTAAAGAAGAAGGATGGTACCCTACTCCTTTGTGTGGACTACAGACAGCTGAATAGGGTCCCCATCAAGAACAGATATCCGCTGCCGAGGATCGACAACTTGTTTGACCAGTTGCGATGTGCCACGGTGTTCTCCAAGATCGAATTGAGGTCTGGATACCACCAGTTGAGGATCAGGGAGGCAGACGTCTTCAAGACAGCCTTCTGCACCCGATACGGACACTACGAGTTTTTGGTCATGCCGTTTGGGCTGACCAATGCCCCCGCTGCTTTCATGGGCCTGATGAACCGGGTGTTTAGACCGTACGTGGACCATTTCGTGGTAGTATTTATCGATGATGTACTCATCTATTCTCGAGATCAGACGCAGCACGGACAACACTTGCGGATGGTTCTGGACACACTGAGACGACGTAGGCTGTACGCCAAATACAGCAAGTGCGAGTTCTGGTTGAGGGAGGTGACCTTCTTAGGTCATGTGATCTTTGGGGACGGCTTGAACGTGGACCCAGCCAAGGTCGAGGCAGTGCTCAGGTGGGAGAGACCGCGTACAGTCACTAAGATTCGCAGTTTCCTGGGACTGGCAGGCTACTACAGACGGTTCATCAGGGGTTTTTCACAGATTGCGTGTCCTATGACACAATTGACTCGGAAGGACGTGCCCTTCACTTGGACAGATGCCTGTGAGGCGTGTTTTCAGGAGCTGAAGGAGAGGTTGACGTCGGCTCCCGTGCTCACCATCCCTGACAGTAGTGGCGGGTTCGTTGTGTACACGGACGCCTCTTTGCAGGGGTTAGGGTGTGTGCTCATGTAGAGGGGTCACGTTGTTGCTTAAGCTTTGCGGCAACTGAAGCCCCATGAGCATACCTACCCTACCCATGACCTGGAGCTGGCAACTGTTGTCTTCGCGCTGAAGACCTGGAGGCACTACTTGTACGGTGAGACCTTCGAGATTTTCACAGATCACAAGAGCCTCAGATACCTATTTGACCAGAAGGAGCTCAACATGAGACAGGGACATTGGTTGGAGCTCCTGAAGGACTATGACTGCAGCATTTCCTACCACCCGGGAAAGGCCAATGTGGTGGCTGACGCCTTGAGCCGGAAGGCGCCCGCACACCTGGCCAGTTTACAGTTACAGAGTTAGAGCCTTTTGGAGGAGATGGGCAGTTGGCGACCCCTAGAGTTACGGGGGCACTGTGGGGTAGTGACTGTGACACGACAGACTAGGCCAGAGCTAATAGACCGCATCATCACAGGACAGATGGCCGATCCGTACTTGCAGTCCCTGCGCGACAGAGTACTGTCAGGAGACCCAGGGGACTTCTCTTTCACAGACTAGGTGCTGCGCCTGAGGGGACGGTTGTGCGTTCCCAGAGACGAGGAGCTGTTGAGAGAGCTCCTGACTGAGGCACATGGTTCCAGATTCACCATACATCCCGGAAACACGAAGATGTACCATGACTTGAGACGCGAGTTTTGGTGGAGGGGCATGAAGCGGGATGTGGGTGAATTCGTGCAGCAGTGTTTAGTGTGCCAGCAGGTGAAAGCTGAGCATCAGAGGCCTGCAGGGCCGCTACAGCCGCTTCCAGTGCCAGAGTAGAAGTGGGAGAGCATCACCATGGACTTGGTGGTGGGCTTACCTGTTACCCAACGAGGACACGACGTAGTTTGGGTAATTGTGGATAGACTGATGAAGACGGCACGATTCTTGCCAATCCGAGTCACTTTGGGACCAGCACAGTTGGCAGAGAGGTATATCGGCGACGTGATATGACTACACGGAGTTCCGCGGGAGATCGTATTCGACCGGGATACCCGCTTTATGTCCCAGTTTTGGGCTGAGTTTCAGCAGGCCTTGGGAACGCGGTTGAGATTCAGTACAGCTTACCACCCCCAGATGGACAGGCAGTCTGAGCGCACGATACAGACACTTGAGGACCTTTTGAGTGCCTGTGTACTGGACTGGAGGGGCTCTTGGGAGGAGCACTTGCCCCTGGAGGAGTTTGCATACAACAACAGTTATCACTTGCGCATCGGCATGGCTCCCTACGAGGCTCTGTACGGATGGAGGTGTACGGCACCCTTGAGTTGGGTTGAGGTGGGGACCAAGTGGGAGGTTGGCCCCAGGTTGATCCGGCAGAGTCAGGAGGTGGTCGAGCAGATCCACAGGCGACTCCGCACTGTCAGGAGCAGGCAGAAGAGCTATGCGGATCGGGGACACAGAGAGGTGCAGTTTGAGGTTGGGGACCACGTCTTCCTTCGTGTTTCGCCCGTGAAGGGCTTGCAGCGGTTTGGGGTGAGAGGGAAGCTCGCGTCGAGGTTCGTGGGGCCCTTTGAGGTGCTGGAGCGGGTTAGACCCGTTGCTTACAGGCTTGCCCTCCCTCCTTAGCTTTCTGGTGTGCACGACGTGTTCCACATGTCCAACCGCAGGAAGTACGTTGCCGATCCCAGTCACGTCCTGAGTCACGAGAGCGTCGAGGTGGGCGACGACCTGACCTACCCCGAGTGGCCAGTACAGATTCTTGACAGAGTCGTCCGCAGTTTGAGACGAAAGCAAGTACCCCTGGTGAAGGTTTTGTGGAGGAGCCAGCGGTACGAGGAGGCTATCTAGGAGCCTGAGGCGGCAATGCGGGAGCGGTACCCGGAGCTCTTCACGGGTACGTCTTTTTGGACCGGCTTCGGTCCTCTTTGAGTTTGTTATGTTTATATATGTTGTTCTTCCCGTACCCTAGTTAGCGCAAGTTTCGGGGAGGAAACTTCCTTTGAGTTTGTTATATTGTTACGATCGTGGCATCAGATGGGTTTTTAAGACGTCTGGGAAGTGGCCCAGATGTCTGTCTAGACGTCTGGAATCCTTTCCAGACGTCTGGTAATAAATTTTTTCGGCGTACGAGGTTGCATTTGCGTGCATGCGCACGCAGACTACACCCGCCGCTTTCATTCCTCTTTTCCTTTCTCTCTTCCAGCAGGCGCGCCGCTCTCTTCTCTCTCTCCCTGCGCGGCCTTATAAGACACCCTCACCCTCTCCCTCACCCTCATCTCCTTCGCCTTCCTCTTCTCCTTCTCCCTACTAGTGCGAGAGCGCGAGCGAGCGAGTGAGCGGCGGCAGCAGCGGCCGCGGCGAGCGTGCGGGAAGGAGGGTTGCGAGCAGAAGGAAGAAGCTCGACCGCGAGGGTTCGAGCTTGCCGGGGCAGCTAGAGCCGGCCGGCGTGGGGTGTCGTGGAGGGGCTGCTGCAGCTCGGGCAGTAGGCGGATGTGGCGCGGCTGTGCATCGCGGGCGGAGAGCGAATCGGGCTCTAGTTCTGGAAAATTTTCCAGAATCAGACGTCTGGACTTACGACCAGACGACGCTGAAGACGTCTAGAGGACTGTCCAGACGTCTGATAGGTAAGATATTTCTATCTTCTCCCTTTTCGCGTGTACGGCCATGCAGCCGTCCACCGCGACTTCGCCTGCGTTTCGTCTTGCTGAGAGCAGGTGTGTGTGTGCGCAGGTTTTGCTCGGGATGGCGCGAGGGCTCTCCATCCCACGTAAATCAGACATCTGGCCGCAGTGTTAGACGACGGAGAGAACCTCCAGACGTCCGGGGAGACAATCGGACGTCTGGAAACCAAGCCAGACATCCTAGCGGGCTTTTGGACATCTGAAGGACTACGCAGAACTAAGGTACGACCTGACCCACCTTTTAAGACGTCTGGAAGAGGTTCCAGATGTCTGATTTTGTTCAGTTTCGTCGTTTTTGACCCGTTTAGGGCCCGTTCGGAGTCCGTTTTCAGCGTTTTGAGTTGCGTTCTTTCCAGAATAAATTCCTCTACCCGTTTACAGTAATTGTATACCGTTCTGAGAAATTCCTTATGATTGATCCTTGTGTTAGGATCCCGTTCCATTGCAGTCTTGGGGGTTGCGGAGGCGCGCGGGATTGTCGACCACGCCCCCAGTACTTCCGTTTTCGCTGGTAGAGTGGCTTTTTAATTTACTTAACAAATTTTGTTATAATTGTGGAACAATTAATAGAGTCTAGGACATTGCATGAACCCTAGGACTGAGAAACTAGATTGAATGATAGATCCTAGGGTATTGCATGAATCCTAGGACTGAGAAACTAGATTGAATGATAGATCCTAGGGTATTGCATGAATCCTAGAACTGGAAAACTGGATTGAATGATAGATCCTAGGGTACGGCATGAATCCTAGGACTGGAAAACTAGTGGAATATATAAATATTGCAGTCTTGGAAAAGTGGAAAGGAAATAATGGCTGCCTGTAAATTGATTTAACAGCTGCCTGTTATGAATGAATAAATATGATTGAGAACATGGGTTGTATGAACGTAAAACTGGAACGGTGAAACCTAAAATGGCCAAACAAAAAAAGAACATGAACCCTATGGGGAATCAGGAGTAAAATTCCTGGAAAGAGAATAGAATGGAACTGAGAAAGTGAAACGTGGAAGTGTGTTGTTTCTTGGGTGCGTGGTACCAGAGAGAGTACACATTACCTCTTAGTGTAGAGGGGAGCTTGCCGCCCTCAGGTTGAGACCGGGGTGGGTTTATCCACTGTACACCAACTTGTTGGCCCTCGCGTACACAGTACCGAGGAGAGCTACTAGTGTAGGGAGAGCACTAGCTACCCCACGGGCCCCAGGGTTCTGCTAGCCTCCTACACCGACTTATTAGGCCCACTGGGCAAACCAGGGTAGTTAGGTGAGGGTGTGCGAACTGTGGAGGGGTTGGACCCCTATTACCGAGAGGGCTCTGCCCTATACTGGTTCCGTGCTGTGCTTTGGGCATACCCGTTAACGGAAACGACTGACCGCGTGCCAGTGCGGGTTAGCTACCCGTGCGCTTATCGCGCGTGCCGTAGTCACCGTTACATCTGTCAGTGACCTTGGGGTGGTTGACTGAGGGTAGGACCACCACGGGGGACTCTCCTGACCAGGGGAGCACCACGTGTTACTTCTTCTTTTCGGAAAAGACTGTGATCAAGATTGTTCCCACGAGGAACATTCGAGATCAAGAGAAGGATCTGAGAAATAAATCAATGGTGAATTAATAGAAAGACATAAATAACGAAAGTAAAAATATAACAGCTACTGTGTACTCTTCTGCTTCTTTAGCTTTTAGTTTCCACTCTACTCAGCATTTCGCTGACGTGTTACACTCGTTACTTTTCAGGACCAGGTGTTGAGCAGTCAGGGTCAGCGGCTGCCGAGGACGCTGGGCCTAGTAGGGTCCAGTAGAGTTACCTGTAGTACTTTTTGTACTTTTCTTCCACTGTAGTGAGTAGTTTTCTTTGTTACTCCCTGTACTTTCTTTGTCGAAACTTTATGTTATGTACATGTTTATTTCCCTTCTGTTGTGGTGGTGTATACTGTAGTATTTCCTTTTCTTACTGCTGTATTTTGTTACTGCTAGTTATATTCATGCTGAATGTGGTTTATTTTATTGCTCTTTTGGTTACTTCCTCGTTGGACGACTAGGTCTTGGGATTAGTCGAGTCGGTCTGATTCTCGTGTGTCATAGGGATTCGGGAATCGGGTCGTTACACTATACATTATAATTAATTTAAGTTAGGTATACCGTTATAATTACAGTTCTAAGTATATACATTGTTATTTACGAATATACATGGATTATATACATATAATATAAATAAATAAATATATAATTATATTATTATACTATATATTGTATAACTCAATGTAGATATCTATTTAAGTAAATAGAATAGATATATAAGTTATTTATATACTTTATATACATATAGGTTATTATATACAGTTAATTTAAGTTTATATACAAGTATTAAATACTATATATATAGGTATTTTTATGGATTTTTGACATTTTTCATATTTTTAATTTAATTTTGTGAGTTATAGAGATAGGGAAAGAGGGAAGAAAGGTGAGAAGAAGAGACACTCTTTTTGGTGTTTATATGTGTTTTTCTTTATTTATAGACCAGAGAAGTCTAGGAATTCTACTGGTATGTTTTCCTAACTACAGGACTCAAAACTTAATCTAAACTCACACACACCTAAAACTAGTCCTAAGCTAACTCAAGAAACTTTTATTTTATTTATTTACATTTATTTTTGTGTTTTTCTTAAATTTACAAGTTAGGTTGAAATAGGCTTAATGGAGGTTAGAACATGAAACCTAAAGACTTTAAAAGCTCATCTAGAGTGATGGAATGAAGGATAGCACTTAGTAAGCTTCTAGCAACTCAAAAAAATTAAGGTCAAGCTTAGATTGTAAATTAAACACTGTAATTCACATTAAACAAAATAATCATATAGAAATCAGATATAATGTTACTGACAGAGGCTATAGAATGATAAATAATTAATTTCAGAGTCATTAGATTCATTCAAAATTGCTGGAAATGTAAAGTTAAGCATGATAAACATTCCAGATATCGTATGGATCAGGATCAAGTATGAAAACATGATTTACACAATAAATCCATGAAAACATTGTTGGATAGATTTCCTATTAAATTTCTACTAACAAAAGAATCTCATGCTTGTTTACATGCTTCCCTTTGTATCTAAAATTCAATGCATGCTTCTAATAGATTATTCTAACAACAAACTATCTTGTAGAGTTCATTGAAACTTAACCAAGATCAGGACATTCAGATTCATGCACTAGGCTATTGCTATGAGTTCTCATTTGTTTGCTGCTGATAGAACACTTCAAACACCAATTCCCAATCTGACTTATATACCATTTTATACACAAATGATTTTGGAAAAATAGATTGCAAATGATTTAATTCTAGAGATCTCATCATAATCAACAATCACTCAAAAACCATTTTCAAAGCCCATTATTCTTTCAAATTCAGTACGCAACTCTTAATAGCAGGAACTGAAACCCATTTTCAATACCCTTTGTTCTCTGTTCTGTTCTGAAGGTCCAACCATCAATCAATCATTCAAATCACTTTCAGAACACTAAAATTCATCTTGAGAATCACTTTGAACATTAGATTCAATGTAGAGCTTCAGGTTTTCTAGATCACTTGGAACCTGAGATCTAAGGATAAAAAACCCATAGCAAATTTTAAACCATTTGAAAACTGAGTTTAAGTATCACAAACCTTCAGTAGAGATTGTGGAACTCATTTAGCATCAAATCACAACATTCTAACTCAAGAAACCCTAGTTTGATCCCTTTCCCTTCGTTATAGATAGCTAAGAAGAGGGAATCAAATTAGGTAGTAAACCCAATCAGAAATCGCTTTCAGATCTTCAGAAAAACACATCAAACTCCATTTCAGCTCCAAGTAGTGAATTAAAACATGATTTATCAGAAAAATATTGTCGCCTACCTAGGCTTTTTATATAGCTTCTCCCTAGTGAAATGCTCATCTAGGACACCTACAGACCATTAATTGCTTTGTAGGCATCCTCTATGATGCTTAAGAACCATCTAGATCATTGCTTTGATCTCAAATCAGTGCAACTGATTTTCATAGACCTTAGCTACCTCAGGCGATGAAGAAAATCAGGAACTAAGTTAAAAATTGGGTGTAGTTGATTCAGGCAATGAAAAACTAAACAAAAGACTTTAATCCAATCACATTTGATTTGATTAGGTGTGTATAAAATTAATTCCATCAATTAGATTGAATTGAAGCTCAATTGCTCTTAAAATCCACTGATCAACTGTAAGACTCAAATCCAAATCAGTCAACAAAATTTGTTCAATTCAGGTTGCCAGGAGGGTCTTGGTGATTGTATGAGGCGTATGAAAGAACCCTCAATGACTTTAGCATGTGAGGAGATGTGAGAGCTACTTAGCTTCAGGTCTCCTCACTACCACGATGAATGAAGTGATCAGGTGATTAATTCAGTGAGGGGAGAAGAATACAATCATGAGATGTAAGGGAAGACAGATGGATCGAAATGGATAAGTGGATTTCATCTCCTCTAATATGAATTGATCAGAGGAGGTGTCACGACCCGAACCCAGATCCTTATAGGACCCGAGACCTGCTCGCCTTGACTAATCCCAAGACCTAGTCATCCAACGAGAAATAACCAAATAACATGCATCAATCCACAACCACACAAGTACAATAGCTAAGCAGAGAGAAATTGACAACAAAAGGAGAAATAGAACAGTAGTACTAGAATATTACATGCCTTCAAGAATAGGAATACTGTCATCACAACAAAACTAGTACAGATAGAGGACATAACGCAAAGTGCTGAAAATATAACTACAAGAACTCACTACAACTAGTAGTAGAAACTACAGCTGGGCTCGACTAGGCCCAGCATCCTCAGCAGCCAGTAGCTCGGGTTTCTCAAATCCCTGACCTGTATAAAGTTATATAATTAGAGTCAGCTAACGCTGAGTAGAGCGGTGGCTAAACATAAAATGCATTTAACAGGTAGTTTAACATATTACTTCCCGATCTAAATTATCTTATAAAGATTTTCTGTATAGAGATCTCTAATCAAGGTCCATCTCATTACTTAATCTTCTTGTTCCCTAACGGAATGATTTTGCTTGCAGTTTTCCCGTGATGTAGGATGCACACGTGGCACTCTCTTGGTCGGGAGAGTCCCTTCGTGGTAGTCCTACACCCGGTCTACCACCCCGAGGTCATGGTCGTGATGTGGTGGTGACTACGGCACACGTAATAAGCGTGCGGGTAGCTACCCCGCACTGGCACGCGGTTAGTCGTTTCCTCTAGCAGGTACGCCTCAATGTACAACGCGTAATAGTATAGGGCCTTGCCCTCTCAAAACAGAATAGGGGTCTCGCCCCTCAGGGGTCTTGCCCCTCCTCAGTCCGCGTACCCTCGTCTGACTACCTCGGTTTGCCCGACGGGCTAACAAGAGTAGGTGTAGGGTAGCCATGCCTAACCTCGAGCCCCCTGGGGTGGCTAGGTCCCCCCTACACTAAGTAGCTCATCTCGGTACTACGTACACGAGAGCCAACAAGAGTCGACGTAGAGTGGCCAAACCCACCTTAGGTCTCAACCCAAAGGCGGTAAGCTCCCCTCTACACTATAAGGGATAGTTGCTCTTTTCGGTACCATGTACACAAAGGTCAGCTCACTTCCCTTAACGGCCATCGGTAGGCGACAATTCGAGAACCATCCAGTTCTCCGTGCTACAATATTTCCATATTCCCCGTAGGGTTTATACATGACTTTCCCTTTATCTAGTTTGATATATACATAATAGGCGGCTCAATCATAGTACAGGTTTGTTCGTAATGTGATTCATTGTAGATAGTACAAACAACTCATGATTTGCTCAATTATTCACATGCACTTTTCTCTAGCCCTAGCATTCATATCACAACCTAGGGTTCAATTGAATAGCTGTATTTTAGAGCATACGTTTATTTCTTCCAAGGATTCATCACACATCCTAGGTTTTAACTAATTGCATGCATTTTATTTAACTTGGAGAATTAGTTAGAACAACTTTACCCGGATAATCGGGTAGAATAGGGGCTTGTACAGCATCTCCCGACGTCTCTGTAGGTTCCGTACACTTGACGAACTCGAGACCTAAGACATGGATGGACAGGTCAAAAGGATTCCAAAAGATATAGACAAGCTACCATTACGTAAATAAATTCGTACGAAAAACAACGATGTTTCATTTACGGAAAATCGATAGCGTTTGGGCCTTGAATGGGCCTAAAACACGAGTTTTGACAGAAATCATACCTCTGGGAGAGATCCTAGACATCCTAAATCAACTCGCAGGCATACCTCTCTCTGGCGCCTCTATCGGACGTTTGGAATGCAGTGTTGATGTCCGAGGGTTCCGTCAGACGTCTGGATATGCTCCCGAACGTCTGAAAGTACCTCGGTCCGCCTTCCAACTTCTGACACGTGTACGTGCATTGTCAGGTGATGAGAACCTCATCATGAACTCTAACTAACACTTTTTGACCTAATAAAATAAACACAAGCTCCTACATAACCTAAAGGAAGGCCTAATTCAAGGAATTAGTAATCTGAGAAGAAAACATGACACAAGGGGTAAAATTGCAATTTTACCATTGTAGTGCAGCAATGGAATTTCTAAGGGTCTAGACATAGGTCAAGTGGACTTAATAAGAGAAAAGTGGGTTGGTTTGGTTTGAAAAGGGTTATAGCAAAATCTAGGAATTAAATGACATTTTACAACCCTAAAACAAATCCACTTTTATTCACGAAGTTCTAGGAAATATAAAAAATCAAATAAACCCTCTAAAATTCATGAAAAATATCCCCTAGGATTTAGGACCTTCAATTTGGCGTTTGGAACCTATTTTGACCTAGATTGAGGTCCATACCCAATTTTTGACCTAATTTAGGTTTTTGTGCAAAATATCCAGTCAAACGTGGTCAAACATAAAATCTAACTTCACCATTGGATTCCTTATGTCAGAATTAGGTTTATACCAAAATTTAGACCTAAGGAAAGGTCATCTTGACCCACTTTGCAATTTGGTCCTTAAAATTACTTTCAGACCCTCAACTTTTTAAAACTCTTGCAAATGCCCCCTAACTTTCTCATCATTTTCTTCACTTCGGTCCCTCTGCCACTCGCCGCAGAAGGCCATGCCTCCAGCGACTTTGCGCGGAGGATGGCGCCTCATCTGCTTGGGGAGCCGGCCCCAGATTTGAAAGGGGAGCTCCTTGAGGAGCCCCCTACCGCATGGGCTGCTTCCCATGCCCTGAAGCCCGCCATACCTCTCGTGCAAATGTGCGAGAGGTATGGGTCTCCGGTCTACCATACCTCCGGCGTGCCCTCCCTGCCGCTCTAGCGCACCTCTCGGCTGGCCTTTGCCTATTTAAGGAACGACAGATCACACCGCATCCTTCAAGCTCAATTTGGCCTGAGATTCCCCTCCAAATTCGTCTCCTCCCAACTCTGGCCGACTGCCAGAGCTTCTGGTGACTCCTCTTCTCCTTTCTCGTCGCTCTGCCACCGTACCAGTGGTAGGGCTACCTTCGCTGTCCTTCGCTGAGCTGTACCAGCGAGCGCCCTCCAATCCCCCTTCCTCGTCATCATTCTCTCCCCCTGGCACCTTCGTCTCTGGCGACGGTAGCACTAGCCACGCACCATCCTCCCTCCCCCTTCACTCTGGACCTGCCTGATAAGTTCTCCTTTCTCCCCTCTCTATTTCCCCCTTGTCAATTGTTATTTTCAACCCCTCGATAGTCACCAACCACCATCATCATCCACACCTCCGGCAGATCACCGACGAGGTGACCTCGCCATTACACTCCTCCATCCACCTGGCCAAACCCCTCATAAGCTCCACCATCACTCCCTGATCATTTACCCCTTCTTCATTGACCGCTCCATCCACTAGAACCGCCCCCCGAACACACCCTCCTGCACGCACACAGTGTTCCCTAGGCACACATGCATAGGCATCTTCATGCCACGCTGACCCCTGAGCCACCTTCGCCGTGCTTCTGACAGGGAGAAGGAAGCCTGCTGAGCATTCTGACAGGGCCGCAAGGCCGTGTTAATGTTTTCAGGTCCAAAGCTACCTCCGCCATTGACGTCGAGTTCGGAGCAAGCTTGCAAGCAGCTTTGGATCTTACCAGTTCCAGGAGAGACCCCCAGGCAGCGCGGAATTGAGTCGCGCACGTGTCCAGGCCTCTGATTAGCATCAAGGGACTCTGCAGCCTCACCAATTGAGGAGACCACTTGTTGCAGGCAGTCGCACAACAAAGGTGGGACATTTAGTCCCACCTCGGAAGCTGACGAGCCGGCGCGGGAGCTTAAATTGAAAAACTGTATAGGGCTTATCGCCTCGAAACCACGGGGTGAGGTCCCACTCACCTTCACCCACCTCGTCTATGACCCGACCTCTGCGGACCTAGCGTGACCCGTTTACTTGACCTTGCACTCCTCGCCCAGCACCGCACACCGGTGGGCCTAGTCCCGGGTGTGTACACCCAACCCGATAACCCGGCTGGCTCTGGGAGAGCGGTGACCTGAGAGAGAAATAAAGAGAGAGACACAGGGGAGGGTAGGGGTAGGTTTTTGCCTAACCGTGCCTGTGCAGGGAAGAAGAAGGAGGAAGAGGGAAGCAGGAGAAGAAGAGAAGAGGAAGCGGCTAAGGACTTAGCCGTGCCAAAGACGAAGGCAGGAGTCGAAGCTGAAGAAGAAGAAGGCACAGTGCAGAAGGAAAAGAAGAAAAAGAAGAAGGAGCAGAAGCAGAGCCAAAGAGAAGAAAAGAGAAGGAAGGCCAAGCAGGGAAGAAAAGAAGGAAAGAAGAAAAGGCCAAGGAGAAGAAGCAGCAGCAGCAGCCAAAGAGAAGAAAGGAAGAAGAAGGAGACGTGCACTGTAGCAAATGCTACTTAAGGCGTCTGATTCCTAGAATTATACGTCTGAAGACAGAGAAAAGAAAAGAGAGAAAGCAAAGAAGAAGGAGAGAAAAGAAGAAAGAGGGCAAGATTAATTCTATTTTTATTCTCTACAATTCTTTTTGTAAAACATTTCAGTATTTTGAATTGTGATATTTTTGCTTCTAAAATCAAATTTGCTCCCTGAGTTCGAAATTGGAGTATTTTTGAAATTTTGAATAATAAATTAAATCAAACTGATGATTCTCAAAGGGACCACACCATCAGGACTTTGGCAGAGAAGAAAATATGGAAAATAGATCTCTACCAGATGTCTCATTCTACCTACGGACATCCGGTAAGATGTCTGGATGTCGCTTCAGATGTCTGATTCCACGGAAAAATGACTTTCGCAGAACTGATCTGGCTTTCCTCGCTGCAGACGCTGCAGCAGAGCAGCATAGCGCCCTCTACTCTCACACTCAGACTTGTAATCAGCTCTCCGCTCTCCGCTTGCTCTCCCTCCGGCTCCCTGCTGTCTCTTTCTCGCTCGGCTGTAATGGTGTGAGATGAGGGGGAGGAGGAGGGGGGTTTATAAAGGGAGAGGAGGTGAGGGGAAGGGTATGGCATAGCAGGGAGTGGTGTGGGGTGAGGGGATGGTCGTCGCAGGGTGAGGTGTGAGACGTGGGCGAGGGAGTGGCATGCGCACGGTACACGTCGAAAAGAAAAAGCATTTTTAGACGTCTGGATAGACGTTTGGGAAACTTTCCAGACGTCTTAAGGGACTAAAAGGTGACAGGTCATTTCAGGAGGTGGGTTAGTGAGGATTTAAAACTAAGCTAAACTACTCCTAATCTAACACAATCAAATGATGAAAACTAATCTAATCTACCTAATTAAACTAGGAAAGTAGTAAATCTACTCTATGAAAGCAATTAAATCCTAAACTAATTGGATGAAGGGGACCTCTGGGATCAGCTGTCGACGGCTGAAGAGGATGAAATGGGAGGATCTCCACCAAATGAAAAGCCCACTAGTGGAGCTTCTGGGTCTCCCTCAGGCATATGTCAACCTTAACGGCGAGGATCGAAGGAAGAAGAACAGTGTTGCCCCTGTCATAGGTGGCAGGAGTGAAGTGGTAAGAAGGAGCTGGAGGGACGAATGATCAACCCAAGGAAGTAGGAGGGGGGCTAATAGGGGATCGCACGAGCTCAGGGGTGGTCCTCATATAGGTGTGAGGGAGGTGTTGTGACTAAATCAGTGGGCCATGGATGTTAGGTATCAACGGTTGGGATAGGTTCTAGGGTGCGCGGGAATGGTTTTGGATGAACTAGCACCATAGGATGTAATCTACATTTAGGCACAAAGGTGTGGCAACCAGCTTCAAAAGGATGGTGGAGAATTGTTACGACTCGATCCCAGATCCCTACAAGACCCAAGACCAGCCCGCCTTGACTAATCCCAAGACCTAGTCGTCCAACGAGAAATAACCGAATGTAAGAAATAATTCACAACCACATATGCAATGTAACTAAATAGAAAATAATTAAGAGATAGTAAAAGAAATAGAGCGAACAGTCTGTCAATGTTGCAGGCCATCACAACTACGACAGAGAAAAGTACAGCGGAAAAGTAACTGAAACAGTATTACATAGAACAAAACACTCACTACTATAACAGAAGCTAGGGAAATAGTAAGAAACGCAGCTAAGGCTGGGCTCGACTAGGCCCAGCTCCCTCTGCAACCGGTGGTGCTGACTGCTCATCTCCTTGACCTGGACAAGGTTATAAAATTTCATAGTCAGCTAACGTTGAGTAGAGTGACAACTAAACCATTTACATGCAATTTAAGTTAAGACATGCAACTATTTATTTTTCAATTCTATTTAACTCAGCCAAGTGGTTCAAATTCATTCATTTTCTTAGAAGTTGGTTATTTCTAGATCTTGATTGTCCCTCATGGAGACGATCTTGATTACAGTCTTTTCCATGATGTAAGATGTACACATGGTGCTCTCCTGGCTAGGAGAGTCTCCTGTGGTAATCCTACACCCGGTCAACCACCCTGAGGTCACGATCATGACGTAGCGGTGACTATGGCATGCGTGATAAGCGCACTAGTAGCTATTCCGTATTGGCACGCGGTTAGTCGTTTCTGCTAATGGGTACGCCTAGAGGTACAGCATGGAACAATGCAGTGCCTTGCCCTCTCAGAACAGGGGTCTCGTCTCTCAGAACAGAATAGGGGTCTTGCCCCTCCATTGTCCGCATACTCTCATCCAACTATCCCGGTTTGTCTAGTGGGCCTAACAAGAGTCAGTGTAGGGCGGCTAGCTTCCTCCCTACATTAAGTAGCTCACCTCGGTATCAAGTACACGAGGGTCAAATAGAGTCGGTGTAAAGTGACTAGGCCTAACCCCGGGGCTCAATCCAAAGGGTGGCTAGCTCCCCTCTACAGTAAAGGGACAGTTGCTCTCCTTGGTACCACGTACACAAGGGCTAGCTTGCTTCTCGTCTGTTACGACTCGGATCCCAGATCCCTACAGGACTAGAGACCGGCTCGCCTCGACTAATCCCAAGACTTAGTCGTCCAACGAGAAATAGCCAAAAGCAGGAAAATAATATCACATCCACACATGCATTATAACTAGGCAGAAGGAAAAATGAAATAGTAAAGGAAAGTAGACTAACTGTCTCAAAATAGTGCATGCCACCACAACAACAACAACAAAAAGAAAGCAGAAAGTAATGGGAATAGTAAAATAGATGTTTATTACTCACTACAACAGTAGAAAAATGAAAGAGCTGGAACGTTGTAGACGTGGGCTGCTCAAATCTTGGTCCTGAACAGAGTTACGAAAAGACAGAGTCAATGAACGTTGAGTGATGAGTCCATTTTAATGGACTATTGTTACACCTAAGTTAACTTTATTCTTACATTTTATGTTTGTTAATAACTACATTAGGTCATAAAATTATTACATGCATCATTACTTAAGTTTACATCTATTCTATCGCATTCTATAACTTATTATGTAATTATTTTATGTTTCATTATTGTAAGAATAATTTGAAAAGAAAAGGGTGGTAAAAAGAAATTTCTCCTCCCCCAACAGTCGACCGGCCTCAACAAAACCTCCCTCAACCTCCGGTTGACCTCAACAAATCCAAAACAACCGCCGGCCAAGTTTAGTAAGGGATTTGAAAATCCCTTGACTTGCGGATGGGGGGAGGAGATAAAAGAATGTGCTCTTGGCGAGAAGATGGGGCCGTCTTCCTTCCCCCTTGTGGGGATCATCTCCACCTTCCTCACCGTGGAGAGGGCATGCACTATGGAACCAGTAACGACGATTGGAAATGATCCTGCGTGCACCGTGAAGAAGGCTTGCACTGTGGACCCTTTCACCCTCTCTAACCAGCAGTGCGCGTTCCATCTTCTCCCTTGTGTTGCAACCGTGCCCTTGTGCGTAGCCGCAACCCTTGTGCGCAGTCGTAGCCCTTGTGCGTGCCTCCATCCTCTCTAGCCTACCCCACTGCAGACACTGCAAGTGCATGCCTCATCTTCTCCCACCGCGCGCCCTGCAAGCGCGCATTCCATCTTCTCCTACCACAGCCCTTGCAAGCGCGTGCAGCGCCCCCACCGCGCGCAAAGGACCTAACACCGCCAGCCGTTGCCTTTTGTAGCGTGCAGTGCCCTCGCGCGCGGGTAGCGAAGCCGCACTGCAAATCGCACGTTCTCCTCCTCTTCGTCATCTTCTTCCTCTCCAGCGGCAGGAAGAACCAAAGTAGCCGTTGCCTTCTGTAGCGTGTAGCACCCCCATCGTGCACAGCACCGCAGCCACAGTGTGCTCGCGCGTAGCGCCCTCACCGCGCAGCCACACGAGGCCTGTGTGCGCAACCACAGCAGCCTACGAACACCACCCGCCGTCGTCAGGCCGGCGTTCTCCGCTGTGAAATTCCCTACTTGGAGGGGGTGAGATCAGTGTGACGTAAAAAATGCGGAAATAAAATATAAAGCAATCTCACCAAAGAAAACCAATCGCACAATGTACACAAATGTTTTTAGGTGGAAACCCAAACCGGGTGAAAACCACCACCTAACCCTCTCGAGTTAGGATTTTCCGATCAACCTAGTTGATCAAATCCACTAACCGAATCACTTTAAAACGAGGGTGATTCAACCTCAGTATAACCACGCTACAAGTACGAGGGTAGCGTTCCTCAACCCCTTCTCTCCACGAGAAGGATTTTGTCCCACGAAGGAGACGGGAATTCGCAAAGCGAATACCCAACCAAAAGACAAAGATAAAATAAACAACAAGTCATATAGAGCCAACAAAGTAATAAACCTAAGCTTCTATAGGAATTAGGAAACTCCCCTCTGCAAGGAGTGCGTCGAGGATGACGCGGGTGCGTGAGCCACGCAACGGCGCAATGTCGCTCTCGTAGACAACGGCGGGAGAGCGGGTGCGCGAAGCTTGATGCTCTCAAGAGAATGGAGCTTGAGCTTGGAGAGCAAGAGCTATCTAGGACACAAGAGAGTGGAACTATGTTGCTTAAGTGTATCCAAGTGTGTGTCTTGTGTTTCTCTTGGTGTGTGTTGGTGTGTAAAGGCTCCCCACTATTTATAGAGGCCTTAGGAAGGCTTTGGAAGGCTTAGGAAAGGTTCTATAGCCGTTGGGAACAAAGCCCAAGAGAATCAGGCCGAAATCAGGACAATGATTACACTTGACAGGGTAATCAGACGTCTAACTCTGGCATCAGACGTCTGGAAGGCCACTTTAAGACGTCTGATATCAAGGTCGGACGTCTGATTCTATGCGGGTTTCCTCCTGACTTGAATCAGATCTAAACAGGGTTTTTGTACAAGTCCATCAGACGACATACAGGACGTCTGGCACTATGTCTGGACGTCTGGAAACCTACTTTTACTGTGGGAATTGATTTCCAAACGTTGCAACGGCTAGAAAATCTCTGAGAAGAGATTTTGGGTCAGCCGAGGCAAAACGGTCAATTATCAGACGTCTGGAAAGTCCTAAGGACGTCTGGTAAGGCTCTAACGGTCATAATCTTGAGTGTTTGCTAAGCCAGCCAACGGTCCACTAATTGGACATCTGGCAAATCCATCAGACGTCTCCTAAGACGTCTGGTCTAAGGTCTGGACGTCTTATTTCATCAGACAGAACTAACTATGTCCAGCCTAATAGATATCAGACGTCTGAAATAACAGTCAGACGTCTTAAAATACTTCATCAGACGTCTGATTTGGGAATTAGACGTCTGGAAATGCTGTTTGAGGTCTATATTGATTTTCTAAGTATTCTACAGAAAACCTAAGTATCCTAGGGTTGTGCCGGTGTTCCTAGGACTACTGTTAGGGTACTTTGAGGCTCTTTAACATAATATTCTAAGGAAATAAAGAGCAACAAAAGAAACGAAAAATACAACAAGTATAAAAGAAGGAAATCTATCCTATTCTTCATTTTCTTCCATCTTCAATATATCGCTCCTCGCGAATCTCTTCTGTTCTTCATTAAGCTCCTCCAATCCATCCTGGATGCGAGCTCGAGTTCCGTCTAAACACGTCCACATTTGCAATTGACCTGAAATCTAGGACTCAAATTGCAAATGTTAAATAACACGTGTTTTGTTATCATCAAAACAAATGATCGTGGTGCTCTAGCACCAACAATCTCCCCCTTTTTGGTGATGACAAAATCGTAAATAATAATGCATAAAAATCCTCCCCCTTTTTGACATTATCAAAAAGGTTTGTTTGGTTTTAAAATTCCTATAACTTCACCTTAAGACATGCTCTTCTATGAATTTTATTTTAACAAAGGTGATATTCCCCCCCTTTTTTGTAACAACAAGATAGCTATTATTTTTCTCCCCCTTACTAAAGGAAATTTAGCTAACTTGCATCTCCCCCTTAAAAATTGACAATTAGCTCATCATTTTTTTTAACTCCCCCTATCTAAATGCTTATGATAATAAGATAGGGTTAAGAATTTCTACCTCACCTACCATTGCCAATAAAATGGCCCGAATGGTGGTGGTGGATGCCACATCGGATGGGGCTCCCATCCGTAGCTTGGAGGCCCGGGCATTTGCGACGGTCTCCAATCTGGTGGTCGACGTGCGGCGGGTCCGTCGTTTGTTCGCCGTCTCGTCGGTCTTCTTGTTCTCCTCCTTGGTCTACTCCTTGGTTCTCCCAACTCGAGTTGACATGACTTGAGCTTGTAGGTCCAGTCCTTTGTGTTGTAATTATCCCTGAACCCTACAAAACAAGATTCAAATTCTTTTTTCGGTATCCAAGTGGGCTTGGATCCAGATCTGTTAGCGGGTCTCCTTGATGGAAATCCTTTCTCAATCTTAGGGCTATAAAAATTATCTACTTTATTGATTAATTTGTTGGAGTTTTCCCTAAGACATGCAATTTCTTTTTCTATAATACTCATCTTAGTCTTTAAATTAGAGATTTCTAACTTTAGACTATCATTTTCCTCAATAAATTTATTATTTTCATTGATGAGGTCTTGATTTTCTAATAATAGGTTATCATTTTTAGGACTAGCTTTTATGTCCTTAAGTTGTTTTTCTAACCTATCATTTTCATTTTTAAGAAAACTAAGGTTCTTTTTAATACTTTTGTTTTCTATTTTAAGTGATTTACTAATCTCAAATAGTTCATTAAAAGCTTCTTGTAAATCGAAATTTACCTCGTCGTCGGAGTCGCTTCCGCTTTCACTGTTGCTATTGGTTCCTCTGGCCATGAAACCAAAGCAAGCGGTTTCTTCTTTTTCTTCTTCTTCCTCCGAGCTGGAATCCTCATGAGTGCCTTCCAACCTCCTCCATATCTCGTGGGCGGTGGTGCACTCTTGGATTCGTTCGAATTCCTTTGGACTCAATGCGCAGTACAAGGCATTCATTGCCTTTGCGTTGAGTGAGAGCTCTAGAATCTGCATCTGCGAGTAGCCTCCTTGGGGTCGCTTCGGGATCTCGTATGGGGTTTCGCAACATCCCCATACCTCGAATTCAGTGGCTTGGAGCCACGTCTTCATCCTCAACTTCCAATAGCTGTAGTTGTTCCCGTCAAAGTAGGGTGGTCGGACGGTGGACTGCCCTTCGGAGATTCTGATTGCGGCTATGCTTCCCTCCATAATCTAGATCCTCGCCGGTTTGTAACGCCGATTTCGCGAGACCTGCTCTGATACCAAATGAAATTCCCTACTTGGAGGGGGTGAGATCAGTGTGACGTAAAAAATGCGGAAATAAAATATAAAGCAATCTCACCAAAGAAAACAATCGCACAATGTACACAAATGTTTTTAGGTGGAAACCCAAACCGGGTGAAAACCACCACCTAACCCTCTCGAGTTAGGATTTTCCGATCAACCTAGTTGATCAAATCCACTAACCGAATCACTTTAAAACGAGGGTGATTCAACCTCAGTACAACCACGCTACAAGTACGAGGGTAGCGTTCCTCAACCCCTTCTCTCCACGAGAAGGATTTTGTCCCACGAAGGAGACGGGAATTCGCAAAGCGAATACCCAACCAAAAGACAAAGATAAAATAAACAACAAGTCCTATAGAGCCAACAAAGTAATAAACCTAAGCTTCTATAGGAATTAGGAAACTCCCCTCTGCAAGGAGTGCGTCGAGGATGACGCGGGTGCGTGAGCCACGCAACGGCGCAATGTCGCTCTCGTAGACAACGGCGGGAGAGCGGGTGCGCGAAGCTTGATGCTCTCAAGAGAATGGAGCTTGAGCTTGGAGAGCAAGAGCTATCTAGGACACAAGAGAGTGGAACTATGTTGCTTAAGTGTATCCAAGTGTGTGTCTTGTGTTTATCTTGGTGTGTGTTGGTGTGTAAAGGCTCCCCTCTATTTATAGAGGCCTTAGGAAGGCTTTGGAAGGCTTAGGAAAGGTTCTATAGCCGTTGGGAACAAAGCCCAAGAGAATCAGGCCGAAATCAGGACAATGATTACACTTGACAGGGTAATCAGACGTCTAACTCTGGCATCAGACGCCTGGAAGGCCACTTTAAGACGTCTGATATCAAGGTCGGACGTCTGATTCTATGCAGGTTTCCTCCTGACTTGAATCAGATCTAAACAGAGTTTTTGTACAAGTCCATCAGACGACATACAGGACGTCTGGCACTATGTCTGGACGTCTGGAAACCTACTTTTACTGTGGGAATTGATTTCCAAACGTTGCAACGGCTAGAAAATCTCTGAGAAGAGATTTTGGGTCAGCCGAGGCAAAACGGTCAATTATCAGACGTCTGGAAAGTCCTAAGGACGTCTGGTAAGGCTCTAACGGTCATAATCTTGAGTGTTTGCTAAGCCAGCCAACGGTCCACTAATTGGACATCTGGCAAATCCATCAGACGTCTCCTAAGACGTCTGGTCTAAGGTTTGGACGTCTGATTTCATCAGACAGAACTAACTATGTCCAGCCTAATAGATATCAGACGTCTGAAATAACAGTCAGACGTCTTAAAATACTTCATCAGACGTCTGATTTGGGAATTAGACGTCTGGAAATGCTGTTTGAGGCCTATATTGGTTTTCTAAGTATTCTACAGAAAACCTAAGTATCCTAGGGTTGTGCCGGTGTTCCTAGGACTACTGTTAGGGTACTTTGAGGCTCTTTAACATAATATTCTAAGGAAATAAAGAGCAACAAAAGAAACGAAAAATACAACAAGTATAAAAGAAGGAAATCTATCCTATTCTTCATTTTCTTCCATCTTCAATATATCTCTCCTCGCGAATCTCTTCTATTCTTCATTAAGCTCCTCCAATCCATCCTGGATGCGAGCTCGAGTTCCGTCTAAACACGTCCACATTTGCAATTGACCTGAAATCTAGGACTCAAATTGCAAATGTTAAATAACACGTGTTTTGTTATCATCAAAACAAATGATCGTGGTGCTCTAGCACCAACACGCTGTCCGGCCACATCTGACCAGCTCTGACCGCCATGTCACCACCATCACGTAGCCCTCGTCGAGACGTGCCTTCCCATTGAGTAGCTCCTCCTACGAAGCCTCCTCGCGTGCGCAAAGAAGAAAGAGGAAGTTTCCTCCATTTTTGCTCACATTAAAAATTACATTACTTGCCATTTTCACTTGAATATTGATTATTTTATTCAAGCAAATTTGCTTGGGTGCACTTATAATTTCGTGAATTTACTTAACTTGTGTCATGTGCATCATTTAACATTGAAATTCAATTCAGATTTGCATGCAATTCAAACTTACATGATATGCCACTACACATGCATCATATACATACTTTTGGAGTTTGATTCCTAACGTGAAAATTACATAAATAGCCTTGAACTTTTAATGAAATTGCAAGTTCCATTTAGAGTAGCATATTCATCGAATTAAAGTCGCAAAGGTGTCTGCAAACATTATAACCCTCTACTCATGAATTTAAATAGGTTAATTCCTCTCTGTGGAGACGACCTAACTCTTCGTGGTTAGTTTTGAGAATTAAAATGTTTTGAAAAGAGATTTTCTACCACGCGATTACATACAACGACACATCATTTTATGTTAAAGTTTTCAACGAAAACGAAGATCGCTCTTTCACTGAGTAGAGTGGTGTTTACATTAATTTTGTGCAAGTAAGGTAAAACAAGTGACCATGTTTTTATTCTCATTTCTATCTATCTCGTTTATATATTTCTGGTTCATTTATTTCACATGAATCCAAGTATTTCTTGATCTTGATTATTCCTCGTGGGAACGATCTTGATTGCAGCTTTTTCCATGGAGTAGAAGGTACACGTGGTGCTCTCCTGGCCAGGAGAGTTCCTCGCGATAGTCCTACACCGAGTAAACCATCCCGAGGTCACTGTCGCGATGTAGCGATGACTACGACACGCATGATAAGCGCACGGGTAGCTACCCCGCACTGACACGCGGTCAATCGTTTCTGCTAGCGGGTACGCGTAAAGTACAGCACGGAACAGTATATGACCTTGGCCTCTTAGAATAGGGATCTCGTCCCTTAGAACCAAACAGGGGTCTCACCCCTCCACAATCCGCGTACCCTTGTCCGACTACCCTGGTTTGCCCAGAGAGCCTAAAAGTCGGTGTAGGTTGGGTAGTCCTAACCCCGGGCCTCGTGGGGTAGTTAGCTCCCTCTCTACACAAGTAGCTCACCTTGGTACCATGTACGCGAGAGCCAATAGGAGTCGGTGTAGAGTGACTAGTCCCACCCTGGGTCTCAACCTAAGGGCAGCTGACTCCTCCTCTACACTAAAAGGGACAGTTGCTCTCCTTGGTATCGTGTACACAAGGACTAGCTCACTTCCTATCTACATACCGGATTTCCTTTCATACACAGGAGTTCTACTCCTAATTCCCCATAGGGTTTATGCCTATATTCGTTCCATTTATCGGTATTCAGATCACATGGTGCATAACTCGTTCTTAATCCATATACAGGCAGCTCGTGTTTTCACAATTCAATTCTCAATCATATACATGCAACTTGTGGTTTCACAGTTCAATTTCTCATTCACATACAGGCAACTTGTATTCTAACATGCATCTCAAGTAATCAGAGTAGCTCAACTATTTGCATTTGTTTCTACCCTAGGGTTCATTTCTCATCCTAGGGTTTATTCAAGTATTCTAAACATGCTCTTTTATTGTGTAAATCTTAATGTTATAGTAAACCACTCTACCAGGTACCACAGGAGGAATGGGGGCCTGCACCGCAGATCTCCTCGTCTTCGCGGGCCCCGAACGTACCACTAGCTGGTAACCTGTACCAGCGACTAATTTACATCAGACGAGCTCAAAATAGTAGGTACTTAACACAAACATGTAGAGAAACTCGAGCGGAATACAACGATATTTCGTTTGTGGAAATCTGGTTCCGTTTGGGCTTTAAACAGGCCAAAAACATGGTTACTGTCCAAAATCAGACGTCTAGGACTAGTCCCAGTCATCTTAAAGGATGTTAGATCTTTCTTTGTGTCTCCTGCAGGTTCCTTAGACGTTCGGATCCCTCTGCGACCATCTGAAGGAAGTTCCAGACGTCGGATTATGCCTCCGGTCATCCGAAAGTCCCGTTGGACGTCTGGCGATGAGGTCAGACGTCCAAAAGTGCCTGGAAAAGTGCACCACACGCCTTTCCAACACCCTTCACCTATGTACGAAAGCCGCAGACCCATTCTCAGCCCAACATTTCTTGTGCTACGATCTGCATGGCGGAAAGGAGTGTAGGAAACACGTAGCTCGCGCGGTATTATGCTTTCAGACGTTCGGCTTTAGCTCCGGACATCCTGATGCCTCTCTAGACGTCTGGTCGATGCTCCAGAAGTTTGATACTAGAACTTTTCCAGTACCAGAACCTCCTTCGCGACGGTGCTCTCCTCGCAGCGTCATCTGCAGCAGCTTCAGCAGTTGTAGAGGGTCAGGCGACTGCCTCCCTGAGCCCCTCCTCGTGCGTGTGCTCATCGCCAGTCGCGCGAGCTCCACTGAGCTCCCTCCGATCTTCCGTCGAAGCTTCCCTGAACTTCCGCCAAAGCTCCTCCGAGCTTCATGCGAGGCTCTCCGACTCCACACGAGCTCCCTGAAGGTCCATCGACCTTGGTCCTCCTTTCTCACGCTCTTCCTCTCTCTCTTCTTCATTTTCTCTCGCTCACCCTCTCTCTCTCTCGCTCTCCCTCGTCGATCCTTGCTCGGCCTCGCTCCTCCTTGCCACGGCTACATGGGGGTGTCCGGACAGGGAGGTAGCGGTGGCTAGTGGTGAGGGGTGAGGGTGGTGAGGAGAGGGGGGTTTAAATAAGGTCGGGTGTTAGGGTTTCGGGTGAGAGGCGATAGGAGAGAGAGAACGTCCCTGCGTCATGCGCGTGGAGGGAAAATAAGTTTCGATTTTTCCCACTTTCAGACATCCGGGTCGTGTCTAGACGTCTGGACAGACGTCTGATTGAAACTTCAGACGTCTTATCCAACTAACAAGGCAACGGGTCATTTCACCGTCTACAGGTGGTCTCCTAATTCCCTGTATGATTCATGCTGGTATTCCTTTCATTTCATTTTCTAACATTTCCGATCTCTCTATTTACATTACTGGTTTCATTCTTAAAATCGGCAGCTCGTGATTTACTAGCTGAGAAAACATTACATCAATAAACCAATACATTTGCTATCATTTACGATTTTACATGCATCTCAATTAAACAATGTAGCTCAAACCATACTCATTTGTTTTTGCCCTAGGGTTCATTCAAGTTTTTCTAAACGTCCAGTTTATTTATTTAAATCATAATATTAATGTAAATCACTCTACCAGAAAACACAGGAGGAATGGGATCTTGAATCGCAGATCCCGTTGCCTCGGCGAGACCCATGTATTCTATTGGCTGGAGACTTATACAATTGACCAACCACATCAAACGAGTCCAAAACTGTATACAAGCAACACTAACTCGTAGAGAAACTCAAGCAAAAAACAACGGTAGTTCGTTTGTGGAAATCTGATTCTGTTTGGGCCCTAAGTGACGTGCCTTCGTGCGTGTGTGTTAAGAGGTGTCGTTATAGTTGCACTTGATACGTCGGTTTTAAAAGAAGTAAACGGAGGTGAGTCCGAGTGTCGATCTCAGGGAGGCGTGGAAATCGGATTTTGTTTACCACTTGTTGTCACGAAAAAGGCGGAGTTTTGCTTGCGAAAGAAACGGTTTTGAAAAGCGAGAGATAGAGAGAGTTTAGGGTTAGAAAGCTCTTGGTTTTGATCTTGCACTTTAAACAGAAATTAAAAAGGCAACTAAATGAAAAACAATTTCATTAAACATGCATTCATAGTTCATGGTTTACAATATTAAATACATGCTTCAACAAAAGTAAATGAAAGCTTAAAAGAGAGAGAGAGAGGTAGAGAGAGAGTGGAGAGCGACGAGGCAGCCACGGCGGTGGAGGAGGCTCCGTCGGCGGCTCGTCGTCTCCGGCGATTACAAGAGTGCCTAAGACTAGCTAGGAGAGGAGTGGAGTAGTTGCAAGTGGGAGAGGATGCCTTGAATGGTGGTAGAAGGGGGTTTAAATAGAGTTAAGGGCTTCCTAAAAGAAGAATGTGCTTTAGCGACATCCAGAACGTCGCTAAAACCGCTTCCATATACGTCGGTGAAGGTCTTCTGCCGTCGGTCAGCCGCCCGCCCCTCTCTCTCTTCAGGCGCGATCCGTGGGCGTCGAACGAGAGCCGTCCGATTGATGATCGGACGGCTGAGATCCTCCCGCGCCTGCGCTAGGATCGCGCTTCGGGCGCGCGTGCGCGCGCGCGTTTCCGCCCGGCGTGCGCGCGCGCGTGGGAGGTGGGGCGCTGTCGTCGCGCCGCGTGGCGCAATCCTAGCCGCTCGCTTCTGATCGCGCGGCTCAATTTTGCCGCGCCCTTCGCCCGCAGATGATTTTCGCTCCGCGCGAATCGAACGCGCGTCGCCGCGACGCGGGCGTGCGCGCTAACCGTTGCGCCACGCCCGCGCTTTGTCGCGGCGACCGCGGGCGAGCGCGCGGATCTCGGCCGTTCGATCAAAGATCAACGGCCGAGATGCGTCCTTGGCTGGCTTGGGGGCGTGCGGGCGGCGGGGGCGGGGCGACGTGGCGCGTTCTAGGCCGTTGATCTCCAGATCAACGGTCAGGATTTCTTGGGCCCATTGTGGGAGCTCCGGATGTCGGATTTGGCCGATTTTGAGTCCGTTAGACTCCGTTCGTCGTCCTGAATCCATCCGTGCGGTCCGATTGCTCATCTGAGGCCTGCTTTGACAAATGCTTTACACAAATGGCCATTAATACAGTTTATAAGCAATCTTGGTACTTGATGCATGCAATGCTCCTATTCTACTTTATGTTGTGCCTTTTATTCTAAAGATGGGCCATATTCAACCTAATTACTACCCCCTTGCGTGGTGTTATCATACCCCCATGCTTACTCCTTGCTAGTCCCTAGCAAGGTTTATTCTAGCCTTTATTTCTTTGGCGAATTCAAGAAGTAATTGCTTAGGCACTTCGTTACTTGTCAATAAGAGGAACTATACGAAGATCTTAATCTACAAAGACTAAGCAGCGCCCGGGTGTCTGCCAAAATACGAATCGCCCGAATCCTTGCTTTGTATATATAACTATACTTATGTATACGTATATATCTATATATGTCTTTTTAGAATTTTTAGAATTCAGTGTGGGTTGGTAACTTTTTACGGCCACCCAACCCACCCAAAACTCGGTCAAAACCCTAAGTGCTAAGCATCTTGGTGTGAATGTTGTGATAGACTTACTTAACGGTAATTGAGACAGACTTCGAGTTTCTACGCCTCTAGGTGACCGGAAAAGAAAATAAATTTTTGCCTGAAGGTGTATTTGTTCGATTGGTAGCTTTCTCCCTGCGTTCATTTTACTTGGGGTCAACACAAGGATTTTCCAGTGTATATCTCCCCGGCTTGTACTACTTCCCCGCTTCTTCCTTAGGTGTTTTTGGTCTTCTTTTTTTTTTTTTTTTTTGTGCAATTATTGAGCTGGGCTCTGGACAACCGACCAATGGGCTGTTACCCACGATCACTTGCCAGCCATACTTGTGCGGTGAAGTGTGGTTTATTTTCTTTTCTTTTTTTTTTTTTTTTTTTTTTTTTTACTTATTATTTTTTTTACGTAGGTGGCTTCCCTAATCTCAAATGTACCTAGAGGCAGTGAAAAAGAAATGGCCTGTGGCTGGGTTCTGGACAACCTGCCAATGGGCTGTTACCCACGACAACTTGCCAGCCATACCACCCTAGAAAGTTCATTAGCTACCCAATTTCTGTCAAAATCTCCGAGAAGTGAGTCTGTGCAGAAATGTGTGCAGATGCTTAGACTCAAAGTTTTCCTGAGTTAGAGGATGAGTTGATAAGTCGTATACTTATCACCTTATTTAGTAGGTGGATTAGAATAGCTTAAAGTTGCCAGGACTCACCGCTAAATCTATATTTTAACGGACACCAGGGCTGATTAAGCCTGAAGGCCTGAAAAGTCTAAGTGTTTAAGTTCTTTTTGTATTATTTCCCACTATTGACAAGTTTCTAATACCTAAGTTTTTCTTCCTAAATTCAAATTTTTTTTTTTTATTCATTCAGACTGATTAATTAAGCTCAGGATTATGCAATTTACCACCCCCCCCATGCTTAAGTTGGACAATGTCCTCATTGGCAGATGCATAGATGCAGAAGGGTTCAAAAAGATAGTACCTGAGTGACGTAAACTACCAGATCAGTCTGAATCCGCTGGGTTGCCTCCCAGGAAGCGCTGAGTTTAACGCCTCCAGCTGGGCGGTGCCTGGTGTCAGCCCTCAACAAGGGTGACACTCTCCTTGGGGGGTACCTAGGCCAGGAAATGCTTCAATCTTTGACCATTGACTGTAAAGGTGTGCCCAGTATTAAGATCGGCGATTTCGACTGCCCCATTGGAATAGGGCTTGACCACCCGAAATGGTCCTGTCCATTTGGACCTAAGTTTCCCTGGAAAGAGTTTCAGGCGTGCATCAAATAGCCAGACTTATTGGTTTGGCTCAAAGGTTTTCCTATGAATGAGTCGGTCGTGGACGGCTTTCATTTTCTCCTTATATAGCCGACTATTGTCAAAGGCGTCCCGACGAATTTCTTCAAGCTCAGATAATTGAAGAGTCCTTTGCGCACCAGCTAACTGGGGATCCATGTTACATTGCTTAACAGCCCAGTAAGCCCGGTGTTCCAATTCGACAGGGAGATGGCAAGCTTTGCCAAAGACCAAGCGGTAAGGTGACATGCCTATCGGGGTCTTAAAAGCGGTCCTGTATGCCCACAGGGCATCATCAAGTCGTGTGGACCAGTCTTTCCTGTCAGGTCTCACAGTCTTCTGTAAAATGTTCTTGATTTGTCTGTTTGAGACCTCAGTCTGCCCATTTGTTTGTGGATGATACGGGGTGGCAATGCGGTGGTTTACCCCGTATTTTCTAAGTAGGGCACGGAACTGGGAATGGATAAAATGGCTTCCACCATCACTGATCATGGCCTTGGGTATTCCAAAATGGGAAAAGATGTTCTTCTTTACAAAGTCCATGACCGTCTTGTGATCGCATCGTCGGGTGGCGACGGCTTCAATCCATTTGGAAACATAGTCTACCGAGACCAAGATATACTCGAAGCCGTTGGATGGTGGAAAGGGGCCCATAAAATCGATACCCCAAACGTCGAAAATTTCGACAATCAAAATGGGCTGAAGGGGCATCATATCTTTTTTGGTCATTGTCCCTAGTGTTTGGCATCGTGAGCAAGTCTTGGCAAAGATGTGTGCATCCTTGAATAGGGACGGCCAATAAAATCCAGACTGCAAAACTTTTGCAGCTGTTTTCTTGCCAGAGAAATGGCCGCCACATGCTTGGTCATGACAAAAGGAAAGCACACTCTGAACCTCGTCTTCGGGGAGGCACCTCCTGATGATCTGATCAGCACAGAGGCGAAACAGCATGGGATCATCCCAGAAATAGTGCTTGGCCTCAGCCAAGAACCTGTCCCGTTGCTGTTTGGACCAGCTGTGCGGGGTTTGTCCTATAACCAGGTAGTTGACATAGTCAGCATACCATGGCATTTTCTTGTCTTGCACGGCTAGGATGTGTTCATCAGGGAAGGTATCAGATAGAGGTAGGGAGGGTCCAATGTGGTCTGGATGAAGTCTTGACAGGTGGTCAGCCACCACATTTTTCGATCCGGCCTTGTCTTGGATTTCCAGGTCAAATTCCTGCAAAAGCAGGATCCATCTGATGAGCCTGGGTTTTGCATCCTTTTTGGCCAACAGGTGCCGGATGGCTGAATGGTCGGTGTAGATAGTCACGTGGGATCCCAGCAAGTATGATCGGAATTTTTCCAGTCCAAAGACTACAGCAAGCAACTCTTTTTCTGTGACCGTATAATTACGCTGGGCCTCGTCCAACGTTTTGCTCGCGTAGTAGATCACCACGGGCTTCTTGTCTTGCCTTTGTCCCAGGACAGCGCCTATGGCAAAATCTGATGCGTCACACATAATCTCAAAACCCTGGGACCAGTCTGGGGGTTGAAGTACCGGTGCGGTGGAGACTAAGTCCCGGAGGGTATGATAAGCCTGGGTGCAATCAGGAGACATGTGGAAAGTTGCGTCGTTGGCTAGAAGGTCGGTCAAGGGTTTGGAAAGTTTGGAAAAGTCTTTGATGAACCTTCGGTAGAAGCCAACATGTCCTAGAAAAGAGCGAATCTGTCGGACCGAACTAGGTGGAGGAAGTTTGGAAATTAAATCAACCTTAGCTCGATCTACCTCGATGCCCTTATGCGAAACGATGTGTCCGAGGACAATTCCTTCCTGAACCATAAAATGGCTCTTTTCCCAACTTAACACCAAGTTAACCTCGATACATCGTTTCAGGATTTTCTCCAAGTTGCTCAAACAATGGTCGAATGAATTCCCGAATACAGAGAAATCATCCATAAAGACCTCCAAGTATTCACCCACCATTTCTGAAAAAATGGCTAGCATGCAACGCTGGAAGGTTGCGGGTGCGTTGCATAACCCGAACGGCATTCGACGGAATGCAAATGTGCCATACGGACAAGTGAATGTGGTCTTTTCCTGATCTTCTGGAGCAATTGCGACTTGGTTATATCCTGAATATCCATCCAGGAAGCAAAAATACTTCTGCCCTGCCAATCTTTCAAGGATTTGGTCAATGAATGGCAAGGGGAAGTGGTCCTTCTTAGTGGCTTCGTTAAGCTTCCTATAATCAATACACACCCGCCATGCAGTGGTGGTGCGGGTGGGAATGGATTCGCCATGATCATTAGTGACAACGGTGAGCCCAGCCTTCTTGGGAACCACTTGAGTGGGGCTCACCCAGGGGCTATCAGAGATAGGGTAGATGATGTCGGCGTCGAGCCACTTGATAATTTCTTTTTTAACGACCTCCCGCATGTTAGGGTTTAACCGTCTCTGCATCTGGCGGGAAGGTCGGGCCCCGTCTTCCAGGTAAATCTTGTGGGTGCAATAGGTGGGGCTAATTCCTCTTAGATCTGAGATGGTCCAACCAATGGCGGCCCGATGTTCTGAAAGAGTTGCAGTCAACCTTAGTTCCTGATCCTTGGTTAGATGGGAATTAATAATCACTGGGAAGGTCTGGCCAGGTCCCAAGAAGACGTACTTGAGATTCTCGGGCAATGGTTTAAGTTCAGGTGCGGGTGGGACCACAGTCGATGGGAATGGAAAGGGCGGTAGTTGATCAACATTGATTTCTTCAAATGGTGTCATGTGATGATACTCAGCCTTACAGAGGTCCACAGGTAATGATGGTGACGAGTCAGAACTACGGGTTTGGTGGTCTGAGACAGAATTGAGGGTAAGGCATTCCTCGATTAAAGTTTCCACGGGATCATGTTCCTCAATGTAATCACAATCAAAAGACTTTGTTGCCCGGAAGATATCTAATTGCATTTTCCTGTCTCCGAAGGCGATTTCCATACATCCCGTGTCGCAATCGATGTTTGCTTTAGCCGTGGCTAAGAAAGGTCTGCCTAAGATTATGGGTGCGTTCTGTAATTTTTCAGGGACTTCCATGTCGAGCACCAAAAAGTCGACTGGGAAATAGAAGTCCTTGACCCGTACAATCACGTCCTCGACAACCCCCTTCGGGGTTTTCACTGATCTATCCGCCAGCTGGATGGTGACAGGGGTTGGTGCCAGCTCCCCAAAACCAAATTGGTGGTACAAGGTTGTGGGAATTAGGTTGATAGAAGCACCTAGGTCCAGGAGCGCTCTATCAAATGTCATGTCCCCGATGTTGCAGGAAATCAGGGGTGCTCCTGGGTCAGTTCGTTTGAGTGGAAGGTTGCTTGATATCACGGAACTGGCTTGCTCAGAGAGTACAACCTTCCTAGGTGCTTGAGGTCTCGTCTTACGCTTGGGTGTACAGGCATCCTTTAAGAACTTGGCGTAAGCGGGGATGTGTTTGACAGCTTCTAGAAGCGGAATATTAATCTGTACTTGTTTAAAAATTTCCATCAGCTCCTCAGTTTCCACAGTATTCTTTTTTCTCTTGATTGTTTCCAAGGCCTCAGGATAGGGTGTCTGGATTGGTTCCATGTTTGGGTCCTTGGTTGGTGCTTCTTCTAAGTCGGGTAAAGTCTCGGGGAGAGTCGGCCATTTGGGATCCTGGGTTTTGGTGCCGCTTCTCAAGGTCACCGCATTCGCAGAGGCATTGGGGCCATGGGGTGATCCTTGAGAAGATGAGGATGAAGAGGCGCCAAACCCAGGAGGTGTTTGTGGAGCCGGTTGGACCATATGAGCCTGCCCGGGGTTGCCTTGGAACCCTTGCGAATTGGGGCCTCTGTTAATTATGTTTCGCGGGTTTGGTTGTGGTTGGGAGGGTAGAGATCCTTGCTGTTTACAGTCCAAGAGTTGGCTTAACTGTCCCTTTACCAAGGCCATTTCCTCCAGATGTTTTTGGTTCATGTCAGCCATCATCTTTATTAGGGTGTCCATTTGGTTTTGTGGGGGAGGGGCCGCCCTATTTTGGTTATATTGGGGTCTAACTGGTGGTCCTTGCTGATAGGGGGACAAGTGTGGCTGTTGGTTTGGCCTGGGCTGGTTTTGGAATTGCGGTAGTTTCTGGTTTGTCCAACCAAAGTTGGGGTGATTACGCCAGCCGGTGTTGTAAGTGTTGGAGAAAGGGTCAGGTTTTGCATATCCTTGGACGGCTTGCACATCTTCTAGAATAGCCGATGTTGATGAAGAAGGAAGGGAGTAATCAAGGGTCGAGGGAGCAAAGGTCCCTCCTTGGAGCATGGTTGGGGGTTGTTCCAGGTTTAGTTGGGTGAAGGGTTGGACCAGGTCAACATTATGTGCTCCTTTTGCTAGGGTGAAAGTCTGCAAGGGGTTCCTGGTCTGGTTTAGAAGCTCATCAATCTTCTTGTCCACCAATTCCACTCGATCCAACTTTTTGGCAATAATGTCCATGTCAACCATTCCAGAATTTGCTTGCACCTCATAAATCCCACCACGGGGTTGACTGGATCTGTTAAACTGGTTCATGGAGGCATTGTTGAGCGAATTCTCGCTCATAGACTCAAAGAGCTCAAACGCGCTCTCCTCGTCTTTGTTTAGGAAGTTTCCCCCGCATGAGGCATCGACGAAGTTCCGTAGGTTGCTATCCAGACCGTGGTAGAAGATCTGGGCTAATTGCCACCTTGGAACTTCGTGGTGTGGGCATTTCCTCAAAAGTTCATTGAATCTTTCCCACGCCTCATGAAATTGTTCCCCACCCTGGAGTGTGAAGGTAGTGATAGCTCTTCTGAGGGCATTGGTCTTTCCTATGGGGAAGAATTTCTTTAAAAATGCATGCCTTAGTTCCTCCCAGGTGGTGATGGGTCTACCTAGGGTTCTAAGCCAATGAGAAGCCTTGTCTCTTAATGAGAAAGGGAACATCTTGATTAGAACAATATCAAGGCTAATGTTCCTAGGTTTTACTGTTCTTGCTATGCGGTCGAGATCTTCTAGGTGCTGAAAGGGGTCTTCATTTGAGCTTCCATGAAAGTGGCTCTGGATTAGACTTAATACATTAGGTTTTAGCTCAAAATCGTCTCCCCCTTCGGGGATCCTAAGGTGTGGCTCGACTCTAATGGCAGAAGGGTTATAGAAATCACGAAGGGGTCTTGGCTGGTTCTGAAACGGTGGTAAATCAAGTGGTGGTTGTCCTGGTATGTCATTGAAAGGTGGTGGTTGTTCTTGCGGGTTCTGTAACCGTTGTATGGCTTGCATGATGGTGTGGATTTGTCGTTGCTGAAGCCGATGGTTAGCATTGATTTGAGCCTGGACGACAGCCATAGCATCTGGTGGGGGTTGATCTTCAGCCTCATCTACCCTAGGTTCAGCCATGTTTTCAACAGAGTTACGTCGCCTAGATTCCTGCCCCAAAACACACAATTCGGGATGCAGTGAGCGCCTCCCGTGCATACACTAGAGAAGAACTGGAGGGGATGCGGAGGGCGACAGATGCGAGAAATGTGTTTCAATCAAGCACGCAAGCCTAATCCTTATGGTGTATTCCTTAGGAGACCTAGAAATCTCACAAAGGGTGATTAAGTCCGTAAGCACTGGACTTCCCTTCTCAAGGCTAATCTGGCCAGGTTGATTACGAGGGGATTGCAGGGAAGGTTCTTCCTTTGGCTTACGCCTCCGGTTCCATAGACCCCACAACCGCGGTCGTTTGACACTGCCCCGCAGCCTAGCCACCAGATTCTACCAAGGGAATGAAAGCCAAGTGCCTAGCCGACAAAACCTCTCCTTTTGAGACTTAACTCAGTCCTGCCTAGGGCACGTCTACTCAGTTTTAAAGGGCTAGGATAGTGCTTGTGCTTAGGGTGATGTGATGAGGCGTTGATTGGGGTGGTGCCTCTTAATGTTTTACTTTCAAAGTGTGTGCTTCTAGCAAAACATGATTTTCAAGCAAGGATTTGTTAAGATATAGTGTCTTTTTAGTGTTCATCCTTACTTAAGTACTTTTTAGGGTTGACGTGTCTTAATTTTTTCAAACAAGTTTCAGTGGGCACGTCAAGTTCTGCACACAACTTAGTGAAAGTAGATTTCCTTTTATTTTGTAGAGGCTCTAAAACCCTAGTGTACTCATCCTGATAATCATGCAGCTTCTATTAGATGAGTCAGTTTTAGGGTTGAGTGGTGCGGCCCAGGTCAACTCACGGTGGCTTCGCAAACACCACTCAAGAGAAAGAGAAAAGAGCACTCCAAGAATTTATCCAGCATATTAGAGTGTACATTTTTTGTAGGGTGATGTGTTAAGAATGTGGGTCAAGCAATCATTCACCACGCCAATTTTTTTCAGTTTTTATGATTTTTTTAGATTTTTCACGCAAGCAAACAATGAGAGAGAGAGAGTACTCACTATCGGTCCTCGAGGCGTCTACTTCCTTGCTACCATAGTGGAATGCATCGCTTCGCCGTCCATGCGCCGAATTCCTGCATCCGTCAAGTAAAAAGGAAAATAGGGCATTAGACGATATGAGAATGAAGGTGGAATGGAGGTGATAAAACCAATCCGTTGCCTCCCCGGCAACGGCGCCAAAAACTGACGTGCCTTCGTGCGTGTGTGTTAAGAGGTGTCGTTATAGTTGCACTTGATACGTCGGTTTTAAAAGAAGTAAACGGAGGTGAGTCCGAGTGTCGATCTCAGGGAGGCGTGGAAATCGGATTTTGTTTACCACTTGTTGTCACGAAAAAGGCGGAGTTTTGCTTGCGAAAGAAACGGTTTTGAAAAGCGAGAGATAGAGAGAGTTTAGGGTTAGAAAGCTCTTGGTTTTGATCTTGCACTTTAAACAGAAATTAAAAAGGCAACTAAATGAAAAATAATTTCATTAAACATGCATTCATAGTTCATGGTTTACAATATTAAATACATGCTTCAACAAAAGTAAATGAAAGCTTAAAAGAGAGAGAGAGAGGTAGAGAGAGAGTGGAGAGCGACGAGGCAGCCACGGCGGTGGAGGAGGCTCCGTCGGCGGCTCGTCGTCTCCGGCGATTACAAGAGTGCCTAAGACTAGCTAGGAGAGGAGTGGAGTAGTTGCAAGTGGGAGAGGATGCCTTGAATGGTGGTAGAAGGGGGTTTAAATAGAGTTAAGGGCTTCCTAAAAGAAGAATGTGCTTTAGCAACATCCAGAACGTCGCTAAAACCGCTTCCATATACGTCGGTGAAGGTCTTCTGCCGCCGGTCAGCTGCCCGCCCCTCTCTCTCTTCAGGCGCGATCCGTGGGCGTCGAACGAGAGCCGTCCGATTGATGATCGGACGGCTGAGATCCTCCCGCGCCTGCGCTAGGATCGCGCTTCGGGCGCGCGTGCGCGCGCGCGTTTCCGCCCGGCGTGCGCGCGCGCGTGGGAGGTGGGGCGCTGTCGTCGCGTCGCGTGGCGCGATCCTAGCCGCTCGCTTCTGATCGCGCGGCTCAATTTTGCCGCGCCCTTCGCCCGCAGATGATTTTCGCTCCGCGCGAATCGAACGCGCGTCGCCGCGACGCGGGCGTGCGCGCTAACCGTTGCGCCACGCCCGCGCTTTGTCGCGGCGACCGCGGGCGAGCGCGCGGATCTCGGCCGTTCGATCGAAGATCAACGGCCGAGATGCGTCCTTGGCTGGCTTGGGGGCGTGCGGGCGGCGGGGGCGGGGCGACGTGGCGCGTTCTAGGCCGTTGATCTCCAGATCAACGGTCAGGATTTCTTGGGCCCATTGTGGGAGCTCCGGATGTCGGATTTGGCCGATTTTGAGTCCGTTAGACTCCGTTCGTCGTCCTGAATCCATCCGTGCGGTCCGATTGCTCATCTGAGGCCTGCTTTGACAAATGCTTTACACAAATGGCCATTAATACAGTTTATAAGCAATCTTGGTACTTGATGCATGCAATGCTCCTATTCTACTTTATGTTGTGCCTTTTATTCTAAAGATGGGCCATATTCAACCTAATTACTACCCCCTTGCGTGGTGTTATCACTAAGCAGGCCTAAAACACACACGCTGTCCAAAATCAAACATCTAGGACTATTCCCAGACGTCTTAAAAGACGTCAGTACTCACCTTGGGTTTCCTGCGACTTCCTCGGACGTCCGGATCCTTCCGTGATCGTCTGAGGGGAATTCCAGACGTCGAACTCTACTTCCGATTGTCTGGGAGTGTAATCAGACGTCTGTCGACGTGTCCAGACGTCCAAAAATACCTCAAAGGGTGCACCATGCGCCTTTCCAATGCTCTGCCCCTACGTACGCATTCATAGAGCTGAAAACTGCCGAACAAATCTCCTTCAGTAAGGCCTGCATGGCCAGAAATGTGTAGTAGTACGTACCTTGGCACAAAGCATGCTTTCAAACGTTCGGCTTCAACTCCGAACGTCCCCTTGCTACTCTAGACGTCTGAGATGTGCTCCAGACGTCTGATACTGGAAAATATCTAGTACGCAGAACTCTCGCGAGCCTTCTTCTCTGCATGGACCCCTCCGCACCGCCTGCAACTGCTACGCCAGCAGCTTCAGGAGGTCGCGAAGCTCACCTTTGCGAGCTCCTCCTCCTCGCACGCATCCTCGACTCCTCCCACACGAGCTCCTCCAAGCTCCCATGGCTCCCTTGCGAGCTCCTCCAATGCTCTCGCTCCCCTCTCCTCCTCCGCGTCCTGTCTCTCTTCTTCCTTTCCACTCGCCGCGCTGGAGGCTGGGAGGAAGGTGACGGCCGGCAAGAGGGAAAAGGTGAAGGTGGTGGTTGGTGGTGATGGAGAGAGTGGCGTGGGTGTGGGGGTTTAAATAGGGAAGGGTTAGGGTTTGGGGTGAGGAGAAAGGGGGTGTGCGTGTTGCGTGCGCACGGGAAAGGAAAAAACAAGGTGCAGTTCTACTTTTAGACGTCCGACTATCTTTCCAGATGTCTGAACAGACTTCTAAATGAATAATCTAGAAGTCTTATCCAACCCAAATGGTAGCGGGTCATTTCAAGAATCAACCGTTGGATTAAATTAGGAAGGAACAAACGGTGGTTGCTACATGAGTTCATCGCGCATGAATAGTGCGCGAGGAGTGTTGCAGCAGGTGTATTGGTGCTTTTGCATCGAGGCCCAAGTAATGAAGCGGTAGAACAATTGCACAGGAGACCATAAGTGACATGTTTTAATAACCAAAGGGTCTTTGAAAGCTTGTAAACAAGTACTTGATGGCTTTGAATACATGAAATGTGAAGAAATGATTATATAGGAAGGACCTAAATGAAAAACACTAAATCTAAGGTCCAACTCAAAATGCCATGGACTTTTTATGGTATGTTAATTAAACATATTAGAATATATTGCAACCCTTGATTTGTACTTTTAAACTCACATTGTATTCAATTGACATTTAAATCATTCATTTACATATTTAAATATAGAATCTCTCAAAAGTGACCTAATTATGCATTTTTAGCACAAATTTGATGTTTTAGGACATTTTCATTAATTCCCACACTTAACCCATTTTTTATGTTAATATGATAGCATTTAACTTAGTTTCTAGCTTAATTTAGTCATTTTAACTATGGTAAGCCATACCTTATCAAGGTGCCTTTTCACAGGTCTCGGATGTTGCAATACAATGTTTAAATAGTTTCCAAAATAATAAGCGTAAGTCAATTTTTATGTAGAAACTACATTTGAGAAATTAGCCGATTAATAGAATATAGGTCAAAATAATTATGCGGCTAATTTTCTTAAAGGGCCGGTAATTGCCAAGTAGCTTTTCATTTCGATTTTATTATTTAATGGATAATTATTACATGTGATAAATGAGGAAAACTGACGGGAATAACTGATGGGAACACCATCATAAGTCCTAACTGGCCAATTTTAGTTAGGTTTAGAAGATCAATGCTCCTACATAACCATATGAGGTCATAACTCCACTTCAGGCTGTTTTGTGGAGAGAACAAGAAACTAGGTTTACTTATGTAATTTTAACAAAATATCATGAACACAGCATAACCAAGGGGTTTGCTAGGGGTGAAATAAAGTTCAAATGAGCATTAAAGTCTAATAAGTGGATCCATGCAGATAGAAACGAGTTTTCACACATTTCGAGAATTATCAGTAACCCAAAATCGTAAATTCAGACCCGTTTAAATTACTAAGGTTCTGGTCAGGATAAAATTCATCTAATCTTCTATAATTCACATAAAAATATTCCTTGAGGTTTGGTACCTTTGATTTGACCTTTGGAACTCATTGTAACCTTAAATAGAGTCAAAGACACAATTCTGCCTGAATTTGGGTTTTTACGCAAATTTCCCAGTCAAACTTATTCAAAAATAAAATTTGACTTTACCATCAGATTCCTTGGATCTAAATTAGGTTTGTAACAAAATTTGGGCCCAATCAGAGTTCATCTTGACCTAGTTTACATTTTAGTTCATTTAAACTCTATTTCTCACACTTAAGTCCCTTACTTTCGAAATCTTTGCATTTAGCCCCCAAACTTCTCTTCATTTTCTTCAAAAAGATCCCTGCCACCGTTAACAGTGTGAACCCTTGAGATCCGAGCTTCAATCAAGGATTCCTCCTTGATTTCTCGACCAATCCCTTCCAAAATTGGAAGGGATGATCTTGAGGAAGTCCTCAATCATCTAAACCTAGTTTTGGACTCCAAATTCCCTCATGAAGCTCATGCGAATCCGTAGATTTTAGGGATCTTTTTCCCTGAAAATCCAAGCTTCTCAAGCTTGTTTCCAAGCTTAGAAGCTTGTCTGAAGCCCTATAAAAACATCCCCATCGAAGAGCCAAACTCCTTAGTGAGTTCTAGGCCCAAAAATCCCTCATGTCCCCTACCTTCGGCTTACTCCAAGGACTGCTACGGTGACCTCCTCCCTCCGTTCTCCTCGCCTGCTACAACATAATATAGACAGCAGGTCCTCCTTCCCCAGCTTCGTCTGCACCTTGCCATATTTGCGAGGGGCATCCTCTTCCTTCAGACGTCGCCATCCTCCCACCCAGAGCCACCATTGTCTACAGCATCGGCCAATCATAACCACTGCCATCTCTAGCATCCCCTTCGTCAGCAACTACTCTAGCTCGACTCCGCATCTCCCTTTAACTCGATTCACACACCCAACACCCACTTCAGTACGCCCTTATTCCTGTGCCACCTTCATCTCCGGCGTACCTCCGGTGAATTCACGAATCCACCACACTGCACCAAACCGCTCTCCACAGGTCTCAAAAGCTCTGCCATGTCACGACCAAAACCCCTCAAGTAATTGAGGGGATTGGCCTCTCACACGCTCCACCAAACACATAAGCCTCCGCTCCACCTTCTCGACCTCGCCAGACCACCTCACGCCTCGTCACAGCATGCCACACCCACCAACATATTTGCCTCTCTCAGGCGAGGCTTCTGAGCTTCTTTGATGTGGTCGCGAGGCCGTATTCATGATTTCAGGTACATGCTAGACCTCCGCTGCCGTCCTTGACTTCTCTGAAGTCAGCTGTAGTCCTCCAGCCACGATCCCTCTAGAATCCACTTCCAGATGTTGTGGCTGACTACTAGGTCCTCCTCCAGGCATTCAATTGAACTCCACAGTCTCATCTTCGACAGCAATCAGAGGCGTCTTTAGCTGCTGCTGCGTGAAGGAAGAAGCTATGTGGGATAGTCCCACATCGAAGTGCGAAGGACCCGCGACCACACATAAGAAGAATTGATGCCACCCGTTCTTCGCCCAAGACACGGGGGTTGGGTCCCCATTCACCCTCACCTGCCTCTGCGCACTCCTTGCCTGTGATACACGTCCACAGGCCTAGTCCCTATTCACGCCTGAAAACCTGGCCAATTACCTGATTAAGCTCAGGTCTCTAAGAAAAGAAGAAGAGAGAGAGGGAGGGGGTTTTTGCCCTTCATGCCTCTGCTCTCTACACTTAGCCTCCTCTGTGCTAAGCTGTGCTTTCCTTTCTCTCGAGGCAAGAAGGAAAGAGAAGGAGGCCTTTGCCTCTTCTGTTGGAGCTATGCTCTGAGCAACTTAAGGCGTCCGATGCCTTATGCCTTCATCTGATCTCTGCTGGTGCTTTAGTTCTACATACTGTTGGGATATTAAACTTGGTTGACGTGGCATATTTGGTTGAGATTTACTGTTCAATTATTTGAGATACTTGTGAAGCTTAATTTTAGGGGTTAATTTGGTGATTCAAATCACCATTTTAATCCAATCTTTTTGCACTTTGCTACTTGATTTCATATATATATATCATTTTGAGTTGTTCTAAATGAAGCTTTGGTCATAATTACTTATATTTCTGATTAAATTGTGATTAGTGAGATTGAATTGCCATTAGTTGCTCCCTGTGATCGACCTCGGACTCTTGCGATTCTGAGCTATAAATTTAATTATTTTCGAGCGATTGAGGCTTTGCTATGACGATTACTCCGTAAAACCCCTCGATAGCACGTTAACAATAACCATGCGTATCATTAAGGTATTCTAGAAACTATGTAACGTTCATATAGATAAAAAATATACATGTTGATTAACAAGTCAAAGTAGGTAGAATAGTCAATTAAGCACATAATAAAAGGTACTGCAAAGAAAGTGCAATTTATTAAACATTTAATTTAACAAATTTTGAAGTTAAGTGCATAGGGTTAATGACTCTTTAACAAGTAATCTAATAATAACAATAAAGAAAGCCATGTCTTAAGAATATCTTCTTGATACAATGTTCATCACTTGTGTTCTATAATAACCTGCAAAATTGAAATATAATACAAAACAACATAATAGTGATTTTGTAAAACATCAAAATAGAGTTAATGTTGTACTAAAGTACTAACAGAACTTACCCCTCATAGTTCATTTGATCCTTGCCCCTGTTGAGCAGGGGAGAGGGGGATTTTCCTAGATTATGTGGCTGGTTCTGCTAGGTTTGTTGGGCAAATGGTGGCCAACCATTGCCTCTGCCATTTGTGTACGGAGGTCAAGCTTGGGATGTTGTCTTGTTGCTTGGGTTTCTTGAGGTTTGGGGTGGGTGTACTCTTAGGATAATCTATAGGGGTTGGCATTGCAAAAGCGTAAAGATCGATTGTTAAATTTTTTTTCTTCAACTTGATAACCAAATCAATGCCAAGAAATTTGAATAACAAAAATTGGGAAATCGGAAATGACCTAGATAAATTGGAACCAAATGAGAAAATCTAGCATCTTCCCGTTTTGGGTTCCCACGAGTATAGAGCTGTACTTGTGGGGCAGTGTAGCACGACACCCCAACTATTCTACCTCCTCAAATAAGTCCTAGCCTTGTGGGATTTCCTTTTTCTTAGCAGGTGGATGAGACCTTTCTCGCCAAGAACACTTTATTGTGCCATGTGAGATTTGAACCCTCCTCATCCTGCGAACTCCTTCGTAATTCTCGAGACGATCCTCACCTCGAATCCACCATCGGAGATGAAGCATGAGGTCACAACTTCTATTTTTGAAACATTGGACGTCTAGCAAGGATGTTGGACGTCCAGACGTGCCTCAAGACTTGTGATGGAAGCCCTGGATGTCTTGAGAGACCAAGGGGAAGAGGGTAGGTGCCGTCCTCCTTTAGGGTCGGACATCTAAACAACTTACAGGACTTCTCCTTAAGGGGTTGGACAACCAAAATAGAGGAGAGAAAGAGCAGTGGTAGTGGCTCTCCGTCTTTCCTTCCTCTCTCTTATGCTGATGGGATTTGGCACACTTAATCAAAGGATCAATTAGCATTTCCCAATTAGCTTTGGGAGATATTTATAGGGTTCCAAAACCTAATCATAATATGATTGGGACCCTTACCTAGATCTTCATCCAAGGGTGGAGACCTAATCCTACTTAAATTTTATAGGATAAACTCATAACAACTTATAGGATGTTTAAATCTAGTATTGAAACATTAATTAATTGCAATCCAACCATTGGATTTTAACCTAATCAAATTAGGAGCAATTAATCATCAAATCAAATGCAATTTAACTTAAATAACATTTGATTTATTCTACAAGTAGGAACTCATCAAAATTATTATTGGTTTCATCATGCTAATAATGAAGACTTTAGTATACATAGAATTATGGCACTATGCCTCCCTCAAGTATTCTAAATACCTATAAATCCTTCACACTGGGAGACGTGTATAACCCTTAGGATTAAATCCAGATTTACTATCCATCCTATTATGGGTTACACATTTTTATGTTCTTCTTATATCATTGTGACGAGAACGAATTCCAAATCCTTTCCCAAAGAACTATCTTCTCTTTCATGTATAAGTTTGAATCAGGACCCATACGATCATGCATGGAATTTTGTACTCCCCAATATACGTGGAATGAGCCTGGGTGTCCTGATCTATTGTGTACATTTACGGTAGCAATTCTATGTATTCCCTTTAAGAGAATGTGTCTCTTGTGTTCTCATATAGACACGAGCTTTCCAGTCTTAACATCAAGGCAGGTGCATTGACTATCGATCCATTAAATGTGCATAATCAAACATAAAGACATATCTGTGTCAGGTCAAAGGGTACGCATTCTCTATGACAATGATAAGAGAAGGACTTCCACATCTTTATCTCATTATGTCAACTCCTTGACTCAATTTGCATGACAACCTCAAATCTCTATTCCCATGCAGAGGATATGCATCAAGAGTATTAGTTAGGAAATAGTCTCTCGAGAAGATTGCCGTCTCTTCTCAGACTGAAGATCACAGTTGGATATTGTGATGGTTATGAATGACTTATTGAAATCCTTGATTCAAATTGTTTGGATCTTCGATACTTATCATCGATATATCCAACATGGCTATAATATATTCTCCCAATTATGATGAGGGAGTCATCTAACTATATTAGTGTGTCTACATGATTTGACATTCAGTTTTGAATCACCAATTAAGTGATTCGACTTAGGTTGGTTTGCTTAGGGCACATAACTTCAAGATGTACGTCCTGTTCTTCTAAGCCTAGGCAATTGTAACAGTTGCATCACACTTATTTATTGATAGGACCTTTTTTTTGGGGATAAGGGGAGGGGGGACATGTGTCGCACCTCCTCCTCTTGCGATTACAAGTCCCTCTCGAGTGCTCCCCATGGGCGGTGAAGGTTGTCTGTTTTGTTGCTCTGGGGTTCGTCAAGTGTTAGGGAAACGATTGTTAGCTCTTCTTCTCCGTGGTTGTAATGTTGTCAATTAACCAAGGTGAGGAGTCCTTATCTTCTGCCTGACTTAGTGAGGAAACCCTTGCTCTCTACACATTTCCTTCCTCGATTTATGGCAAAGGGGACTTAGGTCACTTTCTGAGGGAACATAGGTTGGGCGGTTTCGGGTATACCATTGCAGGCAACTGGCTGAGGCTATGTTTTCCCGGATGGTCTAACAACTTCATTATATGTAAATATGATGAGTGACTACTCATCATAGCTAAATAAGCTAAAGTTAAGCTAGAAACTGGGTTAAACAATATTAAATTAACACATAAAGAGGGTTAAGTGTGGGAATCAAAGAAAAAGACCTAAAATCTTAATTCTGTGTTAAAATTACATAATTAGGTCAATAAATGAGATATTCTTGAGAAATAGGTCAAGTGGTGATCCAAGTGTTAATTGAACATGCAAATAAGTTTAAAGGTCAAATCAAAAGTATAATTAACTTCTTAAATGTTCAATTAAGCACATATAAAAATTTAGAAGCATTTGAACATCATTTAGGCCTTGGAATCAAAGATTTACATTTAGGTCCTTTATGCATCACATTTCCTTCTTTAGAAAACTTTCCCGGACCTATTTGTAACCTGTAGGGACCTCTTTGAAAGCCCTCAGGGTCCGTTCGATTATCATTTCTTACCACTTATGGACCTACCTATAATTGTTCTACCTCTTCACTGAAGGGCTTACCCTGCAAATTTCCCTTTAGAACCTGCACACACCTCCTCCCACGCGTGCGCTGCTCATGCGAAGAACACGTGCATCCTCAACCATCCATCTTCGCTCAAATCTTGATCTGCAGCTTGATCTGACTCGAAGTTTCACGCGAAGTAGCGCGTGCGGTCACCCCTCTCCCCATATCTTATCCTACGATCTGATTTGAACTTAGAGGCCCACGCGCTCTATCCTTCCATCCTTGCCGCTAGTGCCCTCATCGAGTAATCACACTCGAACGGTGCCTGGATTCTTCGTAATCGCTATTTAAGCGCCCTTGTGGCAGTGTGCGCAGGGGGATCGCTCTCTCCTACTTTCTTAGCGATCCTTCCTCTACTCCAGTTTCCCCTGTTCATCAAATCCCTGATTTCACAGCCACCGGTTGTGAAATCCTAGACTTCTCTCTGACCCTCCTCATCGCTAAGGACCTTATAGCACCTGAGGACAACCCTGAAGCCTCGCTAGCAGGCTTTTCACTCTGCTGGAGCTCACCTCCCTCCCTTCTTCCTCCTTAGCCACCAGCTAAGGACCCATAGGTCCCATTCTTCTTTTTAGACTAGTTTACTGTTTTATAGTTAGCTTTTGTGTTAGTTAGATAGATTAGTGATGAGAACTTCATCATGAACCCTAACTAGCACAATCTAACCTAGATATGCAAGAAAAAGCTCCTACATAACTCAAAGAAAGGCTTAACTCAGAGAATTCTGAGTTTAAGAAGAAAACAAGTCATAAGGGGTAAAAATGTAATTTCACCAACACTATCTGCAAACAGGGTAACTCAGGGTCCAAACACAGGTCAAACAAACCAAATAAGAAGGAAAGTGGGATGATCTGATCCAATAAGGGCTATAGCAACTCCAAGGAATTAAATGACATTCTGCAACCCTAAAACAAACCCACTTCAATTCACGTGGTTTGAGGAAGGAAAAAAAATCAACTAAACCCTCTAAAATTCATTGAAAAATAATTTCTAGGGTCTAGAACCTTCAATTTGGCCTTAGAAACTCATTTTGACCTATATTGAGAACCATGCCCAATTAATGATTTAATTTGGATTTTTACGTAAATTGGTCAGACAAACATGGTCTGACCTAGAAACAAAATTCACCATTAAAATCCTTAAGTCCAACTTAGTCATGTATAAAAACTTGAGCCTAAGAAGAGACCTCCTTGACTGAGTTTGCAATTTGGTCCTCATCATTTACTTTTTGACCCTCAACTTTGGAAACCCTTGCATTTTGGCTCCTAATTTCCTCTTCGTTCTTTGCATTTTGGTCCCTCCTGCAAGTCTCTGCACAACACCATGCTCTGGCGACTTTGCGCGGAGCATGGCGCCGCGTAGGGTGAGGGAGGCGTCCTGCATAGTAAACGCGAAGTTCCCTGCGACATCTGCTATCGCAGGGACTTGGCCATGCCACCTGACGACGCCCACACCTTTCGTGCGAATGCGCGGAAGGTATGGGTCTCGTCTCCGACCATACTCCATCGAGGGACGCACGTCGCCTCCCTGTGTCCGACCCTCCGCCACCGCCTTTATAAAGACCAGCATCGCCAGCCGATTCCCCCAGCTCGGTCTTGACGGAGAATCCCTCAACCCTTCCTCTCTCTCCACTCCAACAGGAACCCACCAGCTCCGGCGGCTCCTCCTCCTCCTTCTCGTTGCTCTGCTGCAATACCAGCAGCAGAGCCACCTTCGCTTGATCTCCCCGCGTCGCGTCGCACCAAGTGCGCACCTCCCTGCCCTCTTCCTCACCGCCACTCTCTCCTTCTGGGTGTTTCTTCTCCGGCGACAGTCGGTACGGCTGCCCGCCTCTCCGGCCCCCCTTCGTCCCCGTAGGTAGGTTACAGTTACTTCCCTTCCTCCCCTCTTTCTTTTCCCCAACTTAATTTGCTTGATCGCCCTACGACCACGCCTGACCACCCTCATCTTCCCCACCTCCGGTCACTCTCCGGCGAGTCGTCCTCGTCATCCCACAACCTCATACGACTCGCCAACTGTCCCAAAAGCTCCGCCTCACTTCACCAAACACCCTCCCGCCCCTCCACTGCCACTCCACACCTCCACAGCACACCCCCGATCAAACCCACTTTTCCGGTTGCAGTCCGACCTAGGGCTGCCGCCATACACCGCCCCGCGACCTGCTGCACCCCGCACTACCTTCGCCGTGCCACGACGAAGGTTCCCCTATGGTCTGATTAGGCCGAGAGGCCCTATTTGTGTTAGACAGACTTTCAGCTCTCGCCGCCATTGGTGACGACGCAAGGAGCTTCCAGGCGAGCTCTAGGCCTTGAAGCGTCAGGACTCCAGCTGAGGCGAATTGGGAAGACTCAGGTGAAGGCAGGCAGCTGGTTTGCGAAGGGAAACGAGGATGCAGCTGCTGAGGCGAGGTCGCGTCCTTCCTGTAGGTGCGCGCTAGAAGGGACAAAGTTTAGTCCCACATCGTGAGTCTTCAAATCGCCGCACCACTTTAAATTATTTTTGTGTATACGGCTGGTTGCCTCCGAACGCACCTGGGGTGAGGTCCCTCGCCCATCACCCGCCTCGTCCGCGGATTCATCTCGCGGACCTGGCGGATCCGACCCGACACTACCCTACACTCCTCGCGCACCACCCACGCCGGTGCGCCTGGTCCCGGTTACGCAACCTGACCCGTTAACCCGGCTCTGGGAGAGCTTCTTGTGAGCAGTTTACACAGAGAGAGAGACGTGCGGGTAGAGGGAAGGGCTAGGTTTTGCTGTGCCCTGTGCAGGAACAGGGCGCGAAGGAGGTAGACTCAATACTTAGCCGCAGGAAGGAGAAGAAGAGGAGCAGAAGAAGAAGAAACCCTGAAGAAGCCTTGCAGCTTAGCAAGGCAGGAGACCAAAGGAGAAAAGAAGCAGAGGGAGAAGAACGCTCGCCAAAGAAGAGAAGAAGAAGAAGAAGCAGTGAAGGAAGAAAAGGAAGCACTGTAGCAGACCACCGTTTAAGTCGTCTGACTGCGGTATCAGATGACGGATGAAGCTTCAGAGGAGATAAAGCAGAGAGGAAGAAGAAGAAAAGAGAAGGCTCCGCAACTGAAGAGAAAGAAAAGAGAAGAAGGAAGAAAGAAGTAGAAGAAGACTTCGTGCAGGAAAAGAGAAAGAAGAAGAACTGAAGAAGAAAAGAAATAGAAGACAAACAGAAGAAGAATTGAAGGCAACAGGAAGAAGAAGACCCGTAGAGACACTGCAGCTGAAGAAAAGCCAAAGAAGAGAAGAAGACAAGCAAAGAGAGAAAGAAGAGAAGAAGAAGAAGCCAAAAATCAAAATCTATCTCTCCCTCTCTCTCTCTTATTTTTGTAATAAAGAAAACTCTATACTTCTAGAATTCTAGTAGCTCCCTGAGTTCGACCTCGGGAAACCAAACTATTTCCGAGTAAATTTTGATAGTAACGACAACCGTAGCTGTCTTATTTTACACTATAACGGCATTACTGCAATAAGCACTAAAACGAACAAAGATTAGCCTCGGTTGAAAAACCTGTTACTATAGCAATAGAATTAGACATAGAATTTATTTTGATCCGCTGTGCTTGTTAGAATAGTATTAGGAGTAGATTTAGATTAGTTTCTTTTCACTTCTCACCTCCTTTGATCATCCCAGATCAGAAGGGACGATTTCCCCAGTTACTGTTCATGTTTTCTCCCTCTACACACTGTCATTTCATTTCTGATTTCCTCAATTGTTTTTCACATTGCACCCACTCATTAGACCTAATCTTAGATCTGATTGGTTTACAACCTCATATTTCAGATTAGCATCAACACAATTTTTTTAGGGGCTTTTGACTCATCTTATGTTTTGTCACAAAAGCCCTTGATCTGAGCTTGAATTGGAACCGATTTGCCAGATTTGTTTGATAAAGTCAGATTTCAAGGTTTTAGATGTTTGTGAGCTTTGAATTCTTTGATGTAGCAAACTGAGTTTATGTTTAGTTGATTCATTGATGGGCTAGGAATCTGAGGTGATTCTGAAGTTAGAAATCACCTCAGAGGAGCCATAATCTGATTTGGATTTTCATGAGGTTTTCAATGCCTTGAATGCATGATAGGGCTAAGGAAAATCACTTTGGTGATTTGAAGTCCTATCCTATATTCATTAGTTATTTGTTTTTAGAAGTCTGATTTTCAACCTAAGGAGTTCTCAATACTCAAGGTTTTAGATATCTAGGATTTAAGTTTCTATTTTAAATAGACTGATCTAACTCCTTCTACATGTTGTCTATGGCATTAGAAAGAGCTAGATCAGATCTTTTTCTATTTTGAATGATGAGATTTTATTGACAAGGAATTTTGAGTATGAATTATATTCATGAGTGACTTTTATGAGAAAGAAAATCCTTGTTAGAGTTTTTCTTAGAGTGATTTCTGAGTTGGTCTTTCAATCCCAGATGCATAGCAATTTGCTACAGAAGCAGCTACATTCCCTTCCCCTTAATTCCAACGTGTGCTCCCTGGATTAATCTCTTCAAATCCCTGATCAGGTTGTCCATGATCTGATGTGGGATATAAGAAGGCGGCTAAATCAGGAAATACATGTTGGAATTAACCTCTTCTTCTTGCTACAGACTTGTTTCTTTTTAGAGTGATTTCTAATGATAGGGTCTGGTTCAGTAGCTTCTGTTGAGATCTGCTAATGCTGTATAATTGGCTTGTTTCTACTGTTCAATAGAAACTCTAGATCAGAATAATTCATATGGACATTAGCTTAGGTTTTAAATAGCCGCCTGTTGTAGAAAGTGGTATTCAACTTCTGTAGAAGCTATCCTGTAAACTAAATGAACTATTTTTATATCCTTTGAATGCTTGTATTACTCCAAATGAATTTATTGTCAGCTAGTTAAGAAACCCAATTGATCACTGTTTTAATTAATTGTAATTCTTGTGATCTGCATGTTAAACTTTTTTATCTCTTGTTCATATGGTGTGATAGGACCACTAAAGCATTTGAATGCCTTTTTAGACCCTTTTAGATTCATTCTAAGCCTTTATGATTCATTTGAAAACCTTTAAAAGGCTTAGGATAGGCGAGATTCAGAATTAGATAAAAATTAGAAAAAAAATTCAAAAAATTAAAATAAACATGTCTGGTAGTAGAATGGCTATTTCTTTACATCTGTACTAAGTTTCATGGTAATCAGAACCTTCGACTTGGTATAATTTGCCAGTCGACGGTTCTGTATACCATGAAATTAAATAAAATGAATCAAAGTTAAAAAAGGACAAAAACATCTCTTTCTCCTCATCTATCTCTTTCCTTCTCGTCTCCTATATCTAACATATATATAAAAATCATAAAATTGAAAAAGCCCTAAAAAAATATTGAAAATCCCTTGTATAATGTATATATAGGTATATATTTAAGTTATTTAATAAGGCAACTTAGCTATAATGTAGATTATACATGTTTATAAGATCAATGATTTACGTATATATTGTAGTATGTAAACTAAATATTTAAGTTAGATTATACTGTATATATCTTAATTATATAACTAATTATTAACCATACTAAAGTATATGTACAATAAGCTATATAAAGTAATAAAAATTATAAACAGCCATATTAAGTTATAATACTATATACACATATTTATATGTATATAATAAACATATTAATCCCTGTACCTTAATTTAATTATATATCTAGAATAAATAATTAATTTATTAAGTTAACAGTTAAGTTAGAAGTTTAAATTAAAATAAATTAGTAGATTAAGTTAAAACCAAGTTAATCTATACTGTATATTGACACTAATGAAGATTGAGTAAGTTAAGCTAATTTAAGTCATTTATAATGTATAATACTATGTACACTAAATTATACACAAAACAGTCTGAAATTGAATTAGTTAAATGTAAATAAAATAGGAATAAAGCTTGTAAAATACAATAAAAATATATATTAAATACTTTAACGTATGTACTAACTCTGTATAGGGTCATTTAGACCATATATCAACTAATTTATATGTAATTAAGGAATAAAACTTATAATTTTGTGTGTATAAACAGTATACTTTATTGAAATTATTTATACAGTAAGTCTAATTAAAAATATAAATTAATTGTACAATCAAGAAGTACTATGTAAATACTTTATTATCCCATAATTTATTTTTATTTTATAATAAATTATGGCCCTCAAATTGAGGGCCAAAATCTCAATTTTTTACATGCCTACTGGAATTCCTCTGCAGCACAGGCGCTCAAATAACGCCACATCGGTCGCGGATAAGCGCCCGCAGCGCTTTTTATTGAATTTGTGTTATAGAACGATCAGTCGTCACAAGCGTTGGGTGCCTAAACCACTGATCATCCAATATATTCTGAGCATTGTGAACATGTGTGTGTGTGTGGGGGGCCAGGGGCCTGTTGTGCTGTGCGAGGGCTTGGTTAAGCCCAAATGTGCGTCAAAACATATACTTAAGCGGCCTAATTAAGCAAGTAGGGCATGCGTAGTAGAGGTCTGGTCCCACCTAATCTCTGGGTGTTGTGTATCCCTCGAAAAGCGTATCTGCAAATTAAATAAATTTTTGTTAAGTAAAGAACAGTAATGACACTTTAAACACAGAGGAATGTAAATAAGGATTGCCTAAGTGTCAAACGAGGAAAAGATAAAGAAGAAACATTGCGATAAATCTGGAGAGTGAGAGAGGAGAGGAGTAGGTGTATATATATGTCTAATGTATAACAGATAGTTGTATAGATAGTATTTGTAAATAAATATGTATAAGACAAATAATGTGTATACGTGTATATATATATATATATATATATATATATATATATATATATATAACTTCATATTATTAGTGACAAAATAAAATTCCACTGAAGGTGAAATAGATGTCACTATAGATCCTTGTTTCCTTCTTAAAGTTTGTATATAGTTTTTTTTGGGACCAGCGACGTTTATATCTGTCACTGTAGTTATTATATCTGTTACTGTATATGTTAATACATGAAGATAAGTGAGTAGAGTATATATTATTAGTTAGAATGGTATATATTCGAAAGTATTGACAATACAACTTATAAGTAGATAATTTAGAGTATAGTTATGAAGTGTTTGAGGCTTGTTCGTAATTAATTTTTGCAAGCATTTTAATTGATTCTTTGTACATAATTAAACTAAGCATTCATTCATTCATTCTTTGTTGGACATAAAATTTCTTTTTGGAATTAAAGAATAATTTTTGACCTAGAGAGTGATGTATTTCAATAACTGCCTCCTAGTGAATGACTTGGAATAAACCAGTAAAAATTAGGTAATTGAATAAAATGGATGTGATAATGGTTTGTATTTCCGACACATACTACAACAGCAACAACATTTCTTTTTTTTATGAACTGTGGACGATCACACAATAGATTCCATCAAAACACATCACGATCCAACAAAATACGCCATCGAAAATGGCCTCTGTCTCCCTTTGAACCAGTTAATTATTTCCTTTGCCACTATAACCTTACACCCTTACGGGAGGGGATGTTGGGCTTATCCTCAACTCCCTTATTGAGGTTGAGCTTCTTGGGCTTAGGAGACATGCTCCCATAAGTGTGGTCTTTAGCCTTTCAACAAGTAGAGCAAATCCTCCCATAGATGATGCTAACTAATTGAGGTCGAAGGACTTGATTGAAATGATGACCATAAGTCTGGACCAAAGAACAAACCACCCAAATGCTTAGGGAATGGTAACCCAGTTCCATCAAAAGGATTGTATGTCTGGGAGGGGGATCTAATTAATCCTCAAAGTGCGCACCATGTGAATATTCGATATGCTCTCTCTAAGTACAAGGTGGCTCATTCACCTTCTTTAAAATACAAGGTTCTCTTTTATAAGTGTATGAGATGTGCACCTGGGGCCTGTGCATCATGCGAAAAGGTAGAAGGGATAACCTTTAGCCAATCGTTAGCATTTTTAAGCTTGCCCCACTATCAAAGGCTTAGCCTTTGTCAAGGTGGTGTAGAGTAGGTTGTACAACTTGCTTGGGGATCAAGCCAGAACAAAAAGGATAAAAGGAGTGTGGTCAGGCGAACTCTTGTGTCGTTGCCCTGGTTCTTTGATGGTAGCACCATCATTGGTGTTAACTAGCCTAATCTTGCTTAATTATAGTAATAAATGTTCCTTAATATTCATCAAAAGCTCATAACTCTGTTTTGAATTAAATGCGAGAAGAAGATGGGGAATCCTGTTAATTCTATTATTTTAACATAAAATCATGAATGCAGAGTAAATGAGGGGTTAATTAATGGTTATATGAACTTATATTTCCAAAAAGTAGGCTCAAACTGATTGAAATAAGGTTTTTCGCATTTCGAGGATTATTTTATTAATAAAAATCCTAAATACAACATCACTTCAATTAAATGCTTTTGGTGGAAGTAAATGTAATCTAAACCTCTAAAAAATCATTTAAAAATATTCTAAGAGGTTTGGAACATTCAATTTCACCGAAGGAATCCATCTTGATAAAAAATAGAGACTTAGGCGGGAATCTACACTGTTTGAGCTTCTGTGTAAATTTCTCAATCAAATTTACTCAAAACTAAAATCTGAGGTCATCATTAAATTTTTTGGGTCTAAATTAGGTTAACCCCAAAATTTAAGCCTAATCAGAGTTCATCTTGGCCCCATAGGTTTCTATCTATTACAAACCTACCCTTAGTTTCTGATCATTTTCACAAATAAGCCCCTAAATTTTGAGTTTTTCTTGCAATCCGGTCCTCCCACCATCATCTTCTCGCAACAGAGAAGGAAAGAGTAGTTCTTGAATGTAAAAATGTTGAACTTTAATCCGAGATTTGTGGGATCAAACTTCAATCAAATCTCACCAAAATTGGTGAGATTGATCTCATGATCAATCCCAATAGTTTGAACATCTTCATGGACTCAATCTTAGCCAGAATTGTGCCGGTGAACTCGAGCTTTTCAAGATCCAAAGTCGGTCAAATAGCAAGTCAAAACTTGATATGTTTGGCTCAATTGGAGAAGGATGACCCTTTATTTAAAGGTCTTGGCATCCACAAGCACAATTTTGTGCCAATTTCGCCGAAATCCCCCCTTGTCTTCTGTTGAAGCGACAGGTTACTACACTATCAAATTTGGTTTTGAAAACCTGTCGTTGTAGTTTGAAAGCAAAGAACTCGTGTTCAACAAATAAAATTTATATTGAAATAGAAATCCCGGGTCGAACTCAGGGAGGCGGACGTTTGATTAAAAATACGCGTTTGTTTTATTTGTCACGAAACAAAATAGCTGGTTGAAAACTTTCTATCTATTTAACAAATAATAAATTGAAGAGAGAGAGAAGGAGGACGAAGCGGGAAGAACGGGAAAGAAGCACCACGTTGTCGTTGTCATGGGATCCACTTCTTGAATGTAGAGAGAGGACAACCGCAAGATGTCCACGAAGGGGAACGAAGGTAGAAAAATTAGGATTTTTACTTTAGAGGAGCATCCTGGGTTTGGGACAAGCTCTTAGAGCTTTGGAAGGGGTGAGAGAAGAGAAGGGATGGGAATTTTGTATGGAGGGTGTCTCCTTTTATAGTTGCAAGGATTGAGGGCAATTTGGTCATTTTATGTTGAAAATCATTAATTTTGGACCTTTAGTGATGGATAAATCCATCACTAAAGGCTTGAACGTGGCCGTAGTGGGTTGTGCGCGCGTGCCCACTCGCCTCCTCGCATTCAACGCTTGTCCACGATCTCTCAATCTCGGTCGTTCGATCGTGAGATCGAACGGCTGAGAACACATCCTTGCCCGCCTCAACCGCGTGCCTCATTGCGTGTGATGGCGCGTTTCCTTGCCACCTTAGATGGAGCGTGGATCTGATGGGGCACACACGGTCGTCTGATCTCCATCGTGCGGTCGATAGCGCCCGCTCATCTGCGCTTAATTGAAGCGCCTCGCAGATTTGAACCTGCATCTTGTGGCGGCCGAGCGCTTTATCCACTACGCTGCGCACGTCGATGGGCGAGTGGTGCGTTTGTGTGGCGCGCGATTTGGACCGTTGGATCGAGATCCAACGGTCAAGACTGCATCCTCTTTAGCTTCTGATGATGAAAGCGTCGGTCCGAGATCCAATCTTAGTCATTGTATCTTGATCCAACGGTGGAGAGGTGTTGGCACTAAGGGTTTTAGCGGTTGTGTGTGGCCGGTTGGGCGGTCGAGATGGCGCCACGTGGTGCCATCTTGGCCATCCATCTTCTGGGTGATGTAGATGGTGCCACAGGTATAGGATTGAGTCAATTTTCACACCGTTAGGCTGCGAACGTCGATCCGAATCCATCCTGAGATTGGATTTGTCATCTGAAGTGCGGATTAACACCATCTTGGCCCTTGATCTTCTAGGATTCCTCAGTCTCTATCTGATGCTACGGATATCTGATTAGGGCGATCTTAGAGTCGTTGAACTTCCATCATTGCCCTGATCAGATCCGTATGATTGGATCTTCGATCCGAGGCTTCGATAAAAAGTCGCCCTGTCCCTGACCATAAAAGGAGATAATTAACCTCCATTGTATTCTGACTAATCTAAATGCAAGATGATGCATGCTATGCAATATTTATAGTATGTAATACAATTCTATTCTTAAGAACATGCATAAATAGACATTTTATGTAATATAAATATATTTACATCACACCACCATGCTTATCTTTTGCTAGTCCCTAGCAAAAACTACATGTTATTTATAAAAGAATTAGGTTGGATTATTTGAGCATAAGTTATTTTCAATATTAAGAAAGTTTTTACTTAGGATATGAACTTTCAAAGACACAACAGCACCCGGGTATCTGCCAAAATGCAGACCGCCTCAAGCCCTCTCCTTATTCAAAGAAAATTTTCTTTTTCTCGTTTTCTTCTTTTCTAATTTTTTTGGATTTTTGAGTTTAGGGTTAACGAGTGGCTTTTTATGGCCATTCAACTCACCAAAAACTTGATGAAAACCCTAAGTTCTAAGTATCTTATTGTGAATGTGATAGACTCGTTGATCGGTAATGTAACGACCCGATTCCCGAGTCCCTACGAGACACGAGAACCGGTCCGACTCGACTAATCCCAAGACCTAGTCGTCCAACGAGGAAGTAACCAAAAGAGCAGTAAAATAAACCACATTCAGCATGAATATAACTAACAGTAAGAAAGTACAGCAGTAAGGAAAGAAACTACTACAGTATATACCACTACAACAGTAGAACAACATTTATCATATAACATGAACTGCAGGTAAAGAAAAGTACAGCGGAAACAAGAACTACTCACTATAACAGAAACAAAGAGGTACGAAAGACAGTAGTAACTCTACTGGACCCTACTCGGCCCAGCGTCCTCTGCAGCCGCTGACCCTGGCTGCTCAACACCTGGTCCTGAAAAAGGTAACGAGTGTAACGCGTCAGCAAAACGCTGAGTAGAGTGGCAACTAAAACTAAAGACAACAGTAAAGTGTATAGTAGCTGTTATGTTCTATTACTTTCTTTATTCACATTTTTCAATTGTCTCACTATTTCATTTATTCCCCAGATCTTTTTCTTGATCTCGAATGTTCCTCGTGGGAACGATCTTGATTGCAGTCTTTTCCAAAAAGTAGAAGTAGCACGTGGTGCTCTCCTGGCCGGGAGAGTCCCCCGTGGTGATCCTACCCTCAGTTAACCACCCCAAGGTCACTGACAGACGTAACGGTGACTATGACACGCGCGATAAACGCACAGGTAGCTAACCCGTACTGGCACGCGGTCAGTCGTTTCCGTTAACGGGTGCGCCCAAAGCACAGCACGGAATCAGTCCAGGGCAGAGCCCTCTCAGTAACAGGGGTCCAACCCCTCCACAGTAACCAAACCAGGGCCTTGCCCCTCCACAGTCCGCGCACCCTCGCCTGACTACCCTGGTTTGCCCCAGCGGGCCTAACAAGTCGGTGTGGGAGGCTAGCAGAACCCCGGGACCCGTGGGGTAGCTAGTACCTCCCTACACTAGTAGCTCTCCTCGGTACTACGTACGCGAGGGCCAGCAAGTCAGTACAGAGTGGCCAGTCCTAACCCCGGGTCCCTGGGGCGGCTGGCTCCGCTCTGCACTAAATAGGGGGGACAGTCGCTCTCCTTGGTACTCCGTACTCAAGGGCCAGCTCACTTCCCCAAAACTATTCCATTCACTTTCCAGGAGTTCTACTCCTACTTCCCCGTAGGGTTCCATCCTTTTTACTCAAACATCCAGGTTTCACTTTCCAGTTTCACATTCTTACAATCCATGTTCTCAACCACGTTATCTATTCACAACAGGCAGCTGTTAATTCAAATTACAGGCAGCTTTATATCTCTTCCCATTTTCCAAGACTGCAGTATTATACATTCCACTAGTTTTCCCATCCTAGGATTCATGCCATATCCTAGGATCTATCATAAAATTTTGTTTTCCAGTCCTAGGATTCATGCAACACCTAGGAGCTATCATTCCATCTATTTCTCATTCCTAGGATTCATGCAATGTCCTAGGTTCTATTTATGGTTCCATAATTTAACAGATTTTAGTAATAACTTAAAGCCACTCTACCAGGTACAACGGGAGTAATGGGGGCGTGATCGGGAATCCCGCGTGCCTCCGCGACTCCCAAGACTGCAACTGAACGAGGTCCTATCACAAGGATCAAACACAAGAAGAGTCTCAAAACAGTGTATAGCTACTGTAGACGGGTAGAGCAATTAATTCTGAAAAGAACGCAACTCGAATCGCGGAAAATGGAACCCGAACGGGCCCTAAACGGGTCGAAAACGACGACACTGTGTAAAATCAGTTCCAGACGTCTTAAAAAGTGGATCAGAGAATTACCTGCTCAGCGTGGTTTCCCAGATGTCCAGAAGTATGCGGGGACGTCTGGCCTAGCTCCCAGACGTCCGATGGTCACCTCGGACGTCTGGAGGTCGCTCCCGCCGTCCGGTACAACAGCCAGACGTCTGATTCGCGTTGGATGGCGAATCGCCGAGCCTGCGCACACCCATCTCCCTCCCTCAGTACGGTCAGTTGACAGGAAGGAAGAAGAAGACGGAAAACTCATCTTTCAGACGTCTGGAAGGTCTTCCAGACGTCTCCCTCGCCGTCTGGCTATCAACCCAGACGTTTGATTCTGGAAAATTTTCCACAACAGGGCACCACCCAGCTTCCGCTCGCGATGCCGCCTGCGTCGCACCTCGTGCGCCTGCTGCTCAGACCGCAGCAGTCCCCCCCCTCTGCGTCGCTCCGCGCCCCCTGCGCCCTCCGCCGGTCGGCCCTAGCAGCCCTGGCGAGCTCGCCCGCACGGCAGAGCGCCGCTCTCGCACGCAGCACCTCCTCCGCGCTCACTGCGGCCGCCGCTGCCGCCCTCGCTCTCACTCTCGCGCTCTGGCTGAAGGAGAAGAGAAAGGAGATGGTGGTGACGGAGTGAGGGGAGGCGTGCCCTTTTAAGGCCGCGCGGAGAGGAGAGAGAAGGATTCGCGGCAGGGGAATCTGCAGCCGTAAGAGGAAGGAAAGGCGAATATCCGGTCTGCGCGCTCAGGCGCGCAGACGACTCGCGCGTGTCGAAAATAACGGATTTCCAGACATTTGGAAGCGATCCCAGACGTCTGGTCAGACGTCTGGACCACCTCCCAGACGTCTTAAAATACGTCTGGGGCACGCGTTCGTTACAGGTAATTAGAACAGACTTCGGGTTTCTACGCCTCTAGGTGACCTTAAAAAGAGAGTTCTGCCTAATGGTGTATCTTTACAACCGGTAGCTTTTTCTCTACTTTTACTTTTATGGGGTCAACACAAGGGTGAATCCAATGTATATCTCCCCGGTTTATTCTAATTCTCCGCTTCTTCCTAAGTGTTTTGGGAATTTTCAGTGCATTTCTTGAGCTGGGTTCTGGACAACCAGTCGATGAACTGTTACCACCGACAACTTGCTAGCCATACTCGTACGGCGAAGTGTGCCTTTTATTTTCTTTTTCTTTTCTCCTTTTCTTTTTCCTTTTTTTTTTTGATTTTTTAAGTAGGTGGCTTCCCTGGTCTAAGATTTACCTAAAGGTAGCAAGAAGAGAATAGACTAATGACTGGGCTTTGGACAACCTACCTATGGGCTGTTACCCACGATAACTTGTCAGCCATATCACCCTAGAAGGTTCATTAGCTACCCAATTTCCGTTAAAACTGCCGATCAACAAGTCAGTGAAAATAAAGTGTATAGATGCTTTAGACTCAAAGTTCCCTCAAATTAGAGGGTAGGTTGATAAGTCGTGTGCTTATCACCCAAACTTATTTAATCAAATTACAATAGAATTAAGATGGCGAGGACTCGTAAAACAAATTAACATTTTAGTGGATATATGGGCCAATTAAGTTCGAAGACCTGAAGGGTCTTTGTGTTCAGTTCCTAATGTAATATTTCCTAAGATTGAAAAGTCCTAATGTCCAATTATTCCTTCCTAATTCCATAAAATTTTTTTATTATATATAAATAAAAGAAAATAAAATGAATTTACGGAGCTAACGAATTAATTTAGAGATGAATATCCAGCCCCCATGCCTATCTAATACAATGTCCTCATTGTATTAAAAAGACATAAAATAGAGTGGAATAGAGTAGAAAGCACCTGAATTGCGTGAATGACGGGTTCGCTTCGAGATAAAGAAAAACTGTATATGTGCTGAATTTAGTGTCTTTAGCTAAGCACATTATACAAAGAAGAGAAATAAAGAATTCATAGGTACAGGTTAGAATTAGAATAAAAAGATGAAACCTTTGACTTGCCAGCAGATGTCCACAAATGTGGACCAGATTGTGGTGCAGACTCATACCCCATGATCGAGAATATCTAAGGTTTTGGATAAAAATTACCCAAAACCTAAAATCAGTATGCAAGTGGGGTTGGGTTTGCTATTTATGAGGATGCAACCCAAGACCAAAAAGTCGAGTTATAGAGAAATCAAGCTCCAAAGGATAATCAATGAATGTGTGCTTGGGTTGGACATCCTCAGAACAAATGTCGTAAGGGTCCTGGTTTAATGATTTCAGCTTTATTGGAACCCTTAGACTCAGTCTTCTACTTCCTCCAGAGTTTGCTTCCCAAATCAAAATTTCCCAGCTCCTATCCTCCTTTAGAATGTCAAATTCCGGGATCTCCTGCATATTAATCACCCCATCTGAAATTTCCAAGTCTAAAAGATGTGGCTGAATCAAAGTTCACTTGGGTCTAGTTATCTTAAAAACAGAATCATTAGTAAGTTCAATGGGGTGTAACTGACAATCATGGCATTGGATTGAATCCTCCAGAAAATGCAATTCTGGATCCGTAATGTGAGCCCCAATAAGATCAGTTTCCTCAGTTATTGGGCTATCAAATGATCTATCAGATTCCTCAGGCCCAATCATCTCACAAAAGTCGTGTTATGTAAACTTACGTGAGACTTTGCAAACTGAATCTTCACCATCAGAATCAAAGAAATCAAAATCTGTATTAATATATGTCCCAAAATCATCTATCACTTTCTGATCCATGGAGACATACGTTTCCTCGTACCCCTGTTCAAGGATCTCAGGTGAAGAAATCAGATCATCCTTAATTGGTTGCTCTAATTTAATCTGGTCAGGCTCGTAACGCGTGTCCCCTTCAACAGGTGCCTGAGCGTGTTCTGACATAGGCTCTCCTGAAGGGGGTTCATCCTGGGAATCGTCCCATGATTGAACTAAAGCAACCACAAATCTCATTCTCAATTTTGCTAACTTCCCAGTTAGAAACTCACCCAGGTTCTTATCCTTAACATCTTGGAGCCAATCCAACAAATACTTGTTCAAATCATCAATCATCTCAATCAGGGGCTCTAATTTTTCAATGCAAGGTATTAGCTGAACTTCTAAAGATTGTATGGTATTCCTCAAGTTAGCCAAAACCTTATCTTGAACCTGGTTACCCTAAACTGAATGACTTATTTCAGGGTTGGGTGGGTTTGGGATCAGTGCAGAGGAGTTAACGAATTAAGATTCATGATACCCTTTCTGATAATAGGTCATTTTGGATTGTTTAAAAGGTGGTGATGACCTAAAGGCAGTGTAATCAGAGGATGGGTAAGGATTAGTGTATCCTCCTTGATTGTAGATCGTATTAGGTTGTCCATGAAAAGGTGGCGATCTATAATCGATGTGGCTCGGAGAAGGATAGAAATCACAATAATGGTGTTCAGGGTTAGACCCTAAACACGGAGGTCCGGAACTGTATCCCCAATCCGAGTTATCCCAACTAACCGATGGCTGATTACAGTACGAGTCGAGATAATCATTATGTTGAGGATAACTCATAACAGGAGGGAAGGAGCGGGAATGCGTATAAAATGTGGAGGGATTCATGATAGACGGGAGGGAGAAAGGTGCCCTGCAATACAAGCAATCAAGCCTGTCCTTAAGTGGCTAGCCTAAAGACCTACAGACTCCCAGAATCCATCTTGAGATAAAGAAACGATTTGATCTACTTCTGTCTGTTCAATCTAACCAGTTAGGAGGGACTAGGGAGAAGGTTCTTCCTTTGGCTTGTGCCTCCAGTTCCTAGTGTACCCCCCAGCCACGATCGTTTGATTCTGCTCCCCTAACTAGACATTAGATTGAACAGTAGAAGCAGACCAATCGAAAATAATCTCGTTCTGGGCTCCAAAGAGCGAGTGAAATCCTTAAGGCCAACGTCTACTCTGTTCTATTTAGGGCTAGGTTTGAATGTGCTTTGGAATGTGATGGGCCTTTTATCTGGGTTGTGCCCTTAATGATTCATTGATTTGTGCGTGTGTGCACAACCAGTGGTTTTCAAGTAAGATTATTTTTTATGCGGTGAATTTTAGGGTTCAAATCTTGCTTAGTAGTTTTTAGGATTCAACTTTTAGGTATTTTCAAATAAGTTTTGTTGGCACACCAGTTTTTGAAAGCACAGGTGAAGATGCTTTCCTTTGAACTTTAAAAGAATGTGGAGTGCCTGGTAAATCTCTAAGAGTTGAACCTATGCGGCAGCTACTTGATGAGTTGATTTTAATTGAAGTGGTACGGCCCAATCAACTCAAACAATTGGCATGTTGCACCACTTAATTAGGCACACAAGTGATTACCTAATCTGATTTCTACTCAATTATGTGTTTGGATGTGTGTACCGGTTCCAAAGATCGGTTTACCGGTTGAGTTTGAAAATCAGATGAGGTTGTGTACCTCTGTGAGATTTTTTTTAATTTTTCTTTTTAAATGTGGAGGTTGAGGTGGGTGTAGGTGTCAAACAATTAAATAGAACTAACCTTAGAGTTTATAAGAACACCTAGGTTGATTTATGTTTGTGTTATTACATGGTAGAATGAAAACTAATGGGTGGGAGGTGAGGGAAAAACTTACAGAACCTTCAACAGTACTTTGCTCTAATCTACCGCTTTTGCTCGCCTCAAAAGAGTACCTACAATCACCATAAGAAAGGAGAGAAGTGAGGTAATTGATTTGTAGGTTGGAAAATGAGAAAAAAATCAAAGAGCGTTACCTCTCAAGCAACGGCGCCAAAATGTTGAAGCGACGGGTTACTACGCTATCGAATTTGGTTTTGAAAACCTATCGTTATAGTTTGAAAGCGAAGAACTCATGTTCAACAAATAAAATTTATACCGGAATAGAAATCCCGTGTCGAACTCAGGGAGGCAAACATTTTATTAAAAGTACGCATTTATTTTATTTGTCACAAGACAAAATACTGGTTGAAAACTTTCTATCTATTTAACAAATAATAACTTGAAGAGAGAGAGAATATTACAAATAAAAGCAAAAGGGATGTAGAATAAACATGGATTTCATTATTAAAAATTGTTCAATACACTACTCATTACGACTAGAAAGTAGGAAATGATTACACTAGAAAGCTGTAAATCTATTCTAGAAAGTAGTAAAAAGAATGGAGAGAGAAATATCCTCCTCGACGATCACTTGGAGGATGAGCCGGACGGGACGACGCTTGGAAGACGGGGAATGGAGCGGGAAGGAGGATGAAGTGGGAAGAATGGAAACGAAGCAGCATGTCGTCGTCGTCGTGGGATCCGCTTCTCGAATGTAGAGAGAGAATAACAGCAAGATGCTCTACGAAGGGGACGAAGGTGGAAACATTAAGATTTTTACTTTAGAGGAGCATCCCGGGTTTGGGACAACTCTTAGAGCTTTGGAAGGGGTGAGAGAAGAGAAGGGATGAGAATTTCGTATGGAGGGGGTCTCCTTTTATAGTTGCAAGGAGTGAGGGCAATTTGGTCATTTTATATTGAAAATCATTAATTCAGGACCTTTAGTGACGGACTGTAGTGGGCAGCGTGCGCGCACCCGCTTGCCTCCCCACGTTCAACGCTTGTCCACGATCTCTCAATCTCGGCCGTTCGATCGTGAGATTGAACAGCTGAGAAAGCATCCTCGCCTGCCTCAACTGCGTGCCTCATCGCGTGCCATGGCGCATTTCCTTGCTGCGTCAGATGGAGCATGGATCTGATTGGGCACGCACGGCCGCTCGATCTCCATCGTGCGGTCGATAGTGCTCTCTCATCCACGCCTAACGAAGTGCCTCGAGGATTCAAACTTGCATCTTGAGGCAGCCGAGCGCTTTATCCACTGCAATGCGCGCGTGGATGGGCGAGCGATGCGTTTGCGTGACGCGCGATTTGGACCGCCGGATCAAGATCCAACGGTCAAGACTGCATCCTCTTTAGCTTCTGATGATGAAGGCGCCGATTCGAGATCCAATCTCAGCTGTTGGATCTTGATCCAACGGTGGAGAGGTGTTGGCACTAAGGGCTTCAGCGGTTGTGTGCGGCCGAGATGGCACCACGTGGCACCATCTTGGCCGTCCATCTTTTAGGTGATGTAGATGGTGCCACGAGTATCGGATTGAGTCGATTTTCGCGTTGTTAGGCTGCGATCGTCGATCCGGATCCATCCGTACGATTGGATTTGTCGTCTGAAGTGCGGATTAACATCATCTTGGCCCTTTATCTTCTAGGGTTCCTCAATCTCTATCTGATGCTATGGATATCCGATTAGGGCGATCTTGGAGTCGTTGAACTCCAATCGTTGCCCTGATCAGATCCGTACGGTTGGATCTTTGATCCGAGGCCCCGATAAAAATTCGTCCTGTCCTTGACCATAAAAGGAGTCAATTAACCTCCATTTTATTCAGACTAATCTAAATGCAAGATGATGCATGTTATGCAATATTTATAGTATGTAATGTAATTCTATGCTTAAGAACATACATAAATAGACATTTTATGTAATATAAACATGTTTACATTTCCTCCTCACTGATGGAAAAATCATGCACCACCGGAGCTCCTCGCCCTCTGCCACACACAAAAGGTAGAGGGTTCTTCTTCCTTGTCTTAATACGAAGCTTCCCACAAAGCTTTAACCTTTGCTTGGTCTTCTTCCGCTTAGGCCAACCTCTCCTTCTTCCTCATTGACGTGCTTCGAACGCATTTGTTTAAGAATGTCGTTGTAGTTTGCATTCGCTGCGTCAGTTTTAAATAAAGAAACGGACATAAGTCCGAGTGTCGAACATAGGGAGGCGTGAAAATCGGGTTTTTTTGTCACTTAGTGTCACGAAAATGGCGGGTTTTGCTTGCGAGAAAACACGGGAGAAAAGCGAGTAAGGGAGAGAGAGAGAGAGAGAGAGAGTAGGGTTAGAGTCTTTTTGTTCACGGCATGCAACTTAAACATCAAAAGAGAGTGAATAACTAGATAAGAAACATTATCATTTAACATGCACTTGAGTTTGACAAATACAACAATAGCTAAATGCTTAAGCACAAGTAAAGTAAAGCTAAGATAGAGAGAGAGAGAGAGAGAGAAAGAAGGCAGCGAGGCGGCCACGGTGGTGGAGGAGGGCTCCGTCGACGGCTTGTCGGCTCGGTGATTGCAAAAGAGAGCTAAGGGTGGCTAGGAGTGGGGTAGAACACTTGCAAGGGTATTGAATGCTTTACATGGGTGGTTGGAAGGAGTTTATATAGGAAGTAGGGCTTTCTAAATGAAGTAGGGGCTTTAGCGACGTCTGGGACGTTGCTAAACCCATGCCAAAACCATCGATGTAGACCCCTGTCCATTGATCCCACGCTCGCGCTCGTTCTTCTTCCGCTTGATCCGTGAGCTCACGTTGTGAGCCGTCCGATCTTCAATCGAATGGCTGAGATCTCGTGGAGGGCGCGCTCGTGGATCGCCCGCTGAGGCACGCGCTTCTCGCGCATCATCACCCGTGTTTGGTCGAACGCTCCTGATTACGCCGCGTGGCGCTATCGAGACTTCTCGATGGGGATCGGGCGGTCTAATTTGGTTGCGTGGATGAATTTCGTGGATGAGCTGCGTGGGCGCTTCGAACATGCGTCAGGTGTGCGAGGAGGGGAGCGGCGACTGCTGTGCTAGTTGTATGGGTGGTCGCGGACACATGTTTGTGCTCGGCTGCTTCAGATCGTTGGATGGAGATCCAACGGTCGGATCTTCATACTGAGGCGTGAAGGCGCGTAGGTGAGGATGGCTCTAAGTCGTCCGATCAGAGGATCGGATAGCTTATAATGATGCGAGGTGAGGAGCAGCGAGGGGCGCGTCGGATGCCACCACGTGGCGGCTGTGTGGCCATTGATCATCAGATCAACGGTCAGAACTTCTTAGGCTATTTGTGGGAGCTCCGGATGTCGGATTTGGTCGATTTTGAGTCCATTGGACTCCGTTCGTCGTTCTAAATCCATCCGTGCGGTCCAATTGCTCATATGAGGCCTGTTTTGATATGAACTTGTGCAAATGACCATTAATGCTGGTTTATAAGCAATCTTATCATGCGATGCATGCAATGCTCCCATGCCCATTCATGATGTGCTATTTGTGCATATTATCTTTAAGATAAACTCCGATTAGCAGAATTATTACCCCAAAATGTAGTGTTATCACTCATCACCGGCGACCTCCAGTGAGCCTTTCTCCTTTATTTTCCCAAATTAGCATAGGGCTTTTCTTTCTCCCCCCTTCAATTAGCTTTAGGGAGCTTGCTAGCTCCATCCACCTCTATCATCTTCTCCGACGTCGACGATCACTGCTGCCACCATCTTCTTCGACCAACCTCCCCTGCCTTCCTTCGACCTAATTAAGTTGGGCAAAAGGTCCTCCTCACTCCCACGAACATTTTGCCCAACTCAATTGAACTCCAAATAGCCTCCTTCACCTTCTGCAACGCCGATCACCGAAGCTCCTTCAAGCTCATCGGCCAACCACGTAGCACCTTCTCCCACTCAATCACAACCACCATCACCTTCGCCTCACTTCGACAAAGCCTCCCATGTTTTTAATTTGGGCCCTAGAGCTGTATTCTTCTCACAGGTACCTCGCTACTGCAGTTGTCTTCTCCAGCTCTATTTACCTATCTTTGGCGAGCAATCAACCAAATCCCCATGTCCTTCGTGCATGGACTAGCACCAAGAGCTCCCCTGGGCATTTTATTTGAAGGATTGACGCTGGCTGCAGCTTCAATTTCTAGCTCCATTCCCTCACAGTGTAGACGAAGGAAAGGTGCCACTAATAGTGCCACATTGTGAGTGGCTAGCTTCAATCCAGCACATAAGAGGATTCATGCGCCTTACTTGATCACCCTAGATGCAGGGGTTCAGGTCTCTACTCCATCACGCCATACGCATGTGCCCTCGCTCGCCACTTACACCTAGGTGGGCCTGGGTTTGGTTCTGGATCCGATTAGAGAGAGAGAAGAGGAAGGGTTTGCTTAGGCTCAGAGAGGGGAAGGGTCGGTTTTGCTTGCCTAAACATTGGTCCAGAAATCTGATTTCTCACTTTAAGATGTCTGAGGACTAGGGCAGACGTTGACTGATGACCGTGAATTTGATTAAGTGTTGAAGGGTTGTTGTGCTTAGTTGAAAACAAACATTTTTGCCCTCTTTCACTTTTTTATTTTTTGGAGATTAAAAGTTTATTTCTATCAGATATTGACATTTATTGCATAATATATTCCTTTTTATCAAGCTCCCTGTGCTTCATTCTATATTCATCGATTAGCGGTTAATTGCGATCATTTGCTCCCTGAGACAACCTCGGAACTCTCTTAATTTTGAGTTATAAATTTTGAATGTTGATACACTTTAGTCATTATACTATGACGCATTCTTAATCTTCGACTTTAACGTGTTAACATTCTTCTATCGCTACCCTACTCCACTACTTTTGTTGGTTTTGCCACCTGGGTGCTTGACAAGTCAAGCGAGTGGTCTGTCTAAACAAGTCAGGTGCTTGAATACAGACACCATCTAAGAGGCTTTGACTCTTTTCTAGCAGATCTGAGTAGGTTTCCTGGGTGACTCCTTACCTTGTCTAGCAAGTTCGAGTGGAAGGTTGGTTGGGGTACTTTATGCTTGGTGCGAGTTAGGTGGCCTTGTTGGCTACTTGTCCTTGCCTCGTATGGCTAGGGCTCCTTCTCCAGGTTCTGGGCTTTTGTTCTGCTCTTGTTTGGATTGAAGGCCTCATGAGACTTTGTTTGATGAGTTGGATTCTTCCTCTCTCATCACATTGGCATCTCGATACTATAAACAATAGGCCATTAGCAATGTTTATGCAATCGTCGCTAATGACCTTTAACTGTCACGTAGAAATGGTTCAACAACCATTGCTAAAGATGGCATAGCAGAAGTGTATGTGCATAAGTAATTAGGTACCATATTATCCTAAATCAATGGTTTTAATGATAAAAAATATCTCAAATAATTAGGATTAAAATTGAACTATATGTAGTGTTCTTGTAAGAATGACTTTTAGGATGGAACCAATTTGATGAGATCCAAAGCCTAGAAGAAGGAGATCATGAACATCAGGATTCTATGTATTAGGCCTTCTTGTAACATAGGAAAATAGTTGTAAGCTCATTCTTTTTGGAATGTAAGGAGAGCCCTAAATAGATTTCATTTTAGTAAAATCTTAGGGTCTCATAGGCAAATTTCACAAGAGCATCTCACTTGACCTAAATAGGTTTAATTAACCTTTAGTTAAGTCATTAGGTGCTAATATAATGTTCCTAATAAAGTTAGAACCTAAGATGACCCAAAACCCGCCTTAATAGGCATTTATTAGCCTATCTAATGTTAGGTATTACATACCTGGCCTTAGGGAGCTAGGGCTAAGGAAAGAGATTTCAGGAGAGAGTGAACTTTGCATCTAACGTTAGACAAATATTGCCTAATATTAGATAAGCCTTCTTATACTAGCCAAGAGCAAATCAGGAGATAACAAACTTTATACCTAACTAAGCATCTAATGTTAGATAGTGTACCCAACATTAGATCACCTTTATGTAACGTTTGACCATTTTCATTAGTCGTTGGCAAGGCTCGGGTGAGATTGATTTTGAACATTGGGGAGCATGCACCCCACACAATTTGGTGTCCAAAACACACCTACATATATAGGTGCTCTCCTATTCATTTGCAACCATTAGGGCACACCTACACCTCATATCCAAGCATTCAAATCCACATTCAAAGCTTATACTCTCATTTGCTGCGCTTGGTGGACTTTAGAGTTCTTGTGCATCAACTACATCTTGTTGGAGCTCCACCACATCATCTCCCTATTGTGTCACATTCTCACACACAACAAGGGAGTTCTTTCTTGCTTCCTAAATAGCACATTTATATTAATATTTGCATATCTACTTGGGGTTGTCCATGGGAGTTTTTGAGTCGTCTATTTTAGATCATTTTTACTCTATCTTACTTTAATCTGAGGGCTCAAGTTGTGGGCTCTTTTCCTCTTAAGGGAAAGGGGTTTACTCTTGATTGGGTAATCAAGAGGGGTTGTACAAAGAGTTTGATATCTCATAAGTACCAATTAGTATTCCGAGATTGACTTGGGGCAAAACGTTATGTTGGGAGACTTAGGTAGTGATTTTTTCCTATTTTTGGTTTCCACTATACATATTGTATTGTGAGTTGCGCATCGTTTGTGATTTGAATTATTTAGTTTGAATTTCTGCTGAATTTTTTGAATTAGCAATTAATTGTCGCCTAACGCATTATTCACCTGCTCTAGTGCTTTCAAAATGATATTTGGGGACAGCTAGTAGGAACTATTGCTAAAAGATTCACTTTAGCGATGGTTATAATCCATGGCTAAAGTTTAAACTAACATTTCAAATGTTCATTGTGTATTTGTTTTTGCAATGCCTGTCACCGTTGATAAAAAGTGATTTAACCGTCGCTATACGTTCTAATGACAACCATGTTTAGTGGTAGGTAAGAGTGATCTTTACTTGCAATTCTTGGAACTATCAATAATACCTCTGAATAGGAATAAAAAGCATGACTTTATTTCACGTTGGTTTAGCATATGCTCGAAATTTATATTCACACTTTTATTCATGAAATTCATCACAACTTAGGCATCATATATATATGTACTTCATTCACAGGAAAAGAATAAAAATCTTATACAGAATCAAGTAATAACTCATCTTCTATTCTAAAAAATAACTAATAAAAATAGTCTTATGTATGAGTACTAAATTCAAAAGGATCAAAGTTTCCACACATGAAATTAAAAATTACGTATGTAACTCATAAAAGGAAGGAAAGTTATTATTCATTCCTCGCTAAATCTTGATCAGATTAGGATTGTGGTGAGATTTATCCTTTAACCATACTTTTTAATCTATTGAAATTCTCCTACATAAGTTTCTAGTTGTGAAGGAGTTGTTTAATTTTTTGATTTGCTTTTCCTAATTGAGTATGTTGGGATGCCACTGTTGGCTCGAGGTTTTCATTTACCCATAATTGTGAAGAGGATCCACAACTTTTATATTAATTGCTAATTGTAGCTCTACTACCACTGCACTATACATTTCTAGGATGCTCATCTAGTAAGATTTAGTGGGATGCTTCTTCAGGAGGGAGTGGTTCAATGGGATGACCTAATTCATCATCCTCATTGAGAATTGGATTAACAAATGCGGATTAACAAATGCTAACATCACCTCCTACAGAACATTTAATAAGAAGGACATTTTAACGTCAACATAAAACTCCTGATTTAATTTCACATAGAACATTACAAGAGACAAAATATAAGATAAAACAAAAAATATAAAAAAATAAAGAACACAATATTAATAAATTACTTCAGAAATATTTCAAGTTTTCCCAATTAAGTCATAAATTTTCAAGAGTCATAAAAAAATATAAACCGTAAGTGTTATGCAAGAAAATCTCATAATTGAAAACTTACATATTCCTCTTGACATTTTAAATCAGAAAATACTTTCATTATCGACCTTCTTATTCTTTAATAGTAAATATACTTTCATTTGATTAAGTTCATGTCCCTTCTTTTCATATTTAAATTAGTAAATAGTTCTTTATAAATTCATAATGTAATTATTTAAACTTTTTCTATGTCATCTATGTGTAGGTTGGATAGACTTTGCATGATTTTCACGATTTTTTCTAACTTTTTCTTGTTTGCAAGTACAATAAATTATTTATCATATGTCGTTACTAATTAAGGAAATGATATTGTTTAGTTTATGCCTTCACCTATTCAATAATCCAATAATCAACAAGAATGGTCAATTCCATTGGTTGTACTCTTGGAGGTATGTTTCAACATACATCTATCAAATTCTTACTGAAAAGAAAAAAAAAGATATTAACAATATATCTTCAAAATAAAGAATCCAATCAACCTTAACTTAAAAAAATACTCTATACCTTTTTCCTTAACCATGCACTATTCTTTTTATATGTTTCTTACTTGTCTCAAAATAATATTACTGTTAAATTTATTTTCCTCCCATAAATAAACAATCCACGGCAAGTATAAATTTTACATCAAGTTAACTTTCTTATAATATTTTAAATTTAAATATAAAGTAATGTGAGAATGTACAATGATCCAACCAATTAGTATTTTTTATTATACAGCCTACATTGAAAAATAACTTTTTTTGGTATATGCCTTTCATTAATTTTTTATTGATTGATTTAACACAGTTGGATCAATATAAATTAAATAAAAAAACTTACGATTTGATTTTTTTAACATTTTATTTACTGACATCATCGTTGAGTTAATCAATACAAATCATCGATTGGGTCGTTAAAAAATTAAACTAATTTAACGGCTAATCCCGTTCTTCAAATATTTGATGGAAAGTCGCGCACAGCGCACATAAACACATGCTAAAACACCCTCCGGTTATATATTAATTTGGCTCCCTTCACTCGAAACTCCCCACGAGTTCAAACGCCCGAGAGAGGAGAGCGCTCACCTCTCCTCTCCTCTCCTCTCCTCTCCTCTCCTATCCTATCTCTTCTACGAGGGATCACCGACGATTTGGTGTCGAAAGGGACCCACCGGACTCGCTTCTCCGTCCTCTCCCCTTCCACTCGCGCTGTGGAAGCAGTACAGACGCCCCCTCGAGATCCGGTGGATCCCGCGGCGGCGTCTAGTGGATCTTCGGGTCGATTTGGGCTCTGTCGGTTTTTGGGTCCTGTAGATTTTGTTGGGTTTTCGCGAGATATGGAGGAAATCCGCCTCCTTTCGACGGGAGCCATCCGATCCCTCCTCGCCATTGTCCAGTGGTGGGCCTTCAACGTCACTGTGATCATCATGAACAAGTGGATCTTTCAGGTCTGTGCTCCCCTCCCCCATCTTTGTTGTTTTCGTGTCCGTGGCTTTTGGGTTCCTTCGGATCTTCGCGTTGGCGGTGGAAAGATTCGATCTTTGCGGTTTCTCTCGTTGTGAATTGTGTCTGGTGGTGTTGATTTAAAGGGAGAGGAAAAGGGTGTCCTTTTTTTTTTTTTTTTTTGTCTAGTTTGAGAAAGCTTTTGATTTGGATGTTATACTCTATATCGAAGCCTTGTGGTATTGATTTCTGATTGATTTATATGAGTCAAGAGAGCAATAGCACAGAGTAAGTCTTAATAAGAAGTGTCTATGTTTGACTTGTGTAGATTTTTATGGCTGAAACAACGTTAATTTATTTTTGTAGATCCATAGGGCATTATTGTTGGTGGAAATACCTCGGACATGTTGCTCTTTTTGCTTGATTGCTTCTTCTTTTTTTAATTTTTAAATAGAATTGTGCATGATAGTGCCATCTTTTTTAAGGCATATCTCACATACTCATCGAATACGTGACTGGATTAGAATATTTGCAGCAAAGGATTTTAGCATCATGAAATGTTGGATTGATCATTGTGGAGTATCTATTGGATATTTGAAGCAAATAAATTGCATTTTCCGGAATCCCTTGAAAGTCGGCCAACGACTTTTTGGTGGATCAGCAACGAAACAATCCACCTAACATGACTTAAATCATGCTGAGGTTGACTGACGGTCATGACTTGTTATTCATGTTCTCTGTTGGATATTCAACTTTTTGTATAAACAACTGGTTAGAAAATAATCCTGGGAGCCGAAGCTTTGTTTTTGATATAATACAACAATACTCAGGCTGCGTTTGGTAGCCGGATAAAACTTATCCTGGGATAAAGTAATGTAGGGATAAATAGAGTATGGTGTTTGTTTGAATGGTGGAATAAGTAATGGAACAAAATGATTGGTATGGTGATTCGAAGCTTGTGGATTTTTTCGATGTTGTATATATATATGAGATGTGATATAATGAGTGCATTTTAATGAGCATATTATGTTGGAGTGGGTATATCTTAACATATACTAATGTTGATGTGATATAAAGGGATAATTTGATGTTAATGCTAATTGATGAAGTGGGATAAATTGTAATATAAATTTTATTCCTTTGATCGAGGGATAACCCTTGAGTTGTCTTCAGCCAAATGGAGCCTTAAGTTATGAAGGCTATGGAAGGTCAACTATCTATGATCTTGTTATTTATCACAAGAAAGAGGAAAGTATACAATCCTCATCTTGTGGATAAATCTCATATTTTTTTTGTCATGCCCTTCTATTATTTTAAAGGCCCTCTTCTGGACTCAAGTTGCTTACCTTGTGAAACCTTGTCACTTCAGGTCTACCCTTTCTCTTTCCACTCCTTCAAATTAAAGTAAATCACCTTGTTACTGTAATATGCTTGTGATCTCTGTAAGGTATGCACTGCATCTCATCGGGTGGTATTATCGGTAAAATATAGGGTACACGGTAGCTTGAAAATCTTGAAGTAAACACGAAATGTTGGCTTTTTCTGAAGAAATCCAGGAACTATTGGTGGAGATGGTTATTATGATCTATAAATGACAAAGTGGAAAAAGGTCATGGCAATAGCAGTATTATGCTATAATATAATATAATACAGAGCATGATCAAGGTAATGCCGTAATTCAACTGAAGATGTAAAAAAAGAGGATTTGTTGTAAGCAATTAGCTTTCCTATTTCCTTGATCATTCCTGTTCTTGTGTAAATTTTTTGCATTGGTTATTTTAATACTGCAAGAGTATCTATAAACAAACGAAACCACAGGATGGAAGTTACAATCGCATCAAAAATTTGTCTGTGTTCCTTTCTTAACTTATCAATGACGGTTTTTTATTTGTATCTTTCTTTATCTGAAGTTTTCTATCTTTTATTTATTAATATTTTCTTTATGTTTTTGTACAGAAACTGGATTTCAAGTTTCCATTAACAGTGTCATGTGTTCACTTTATCTGCTCCTCTGTTGGAGCATATATTGCCCTCCACATACTGAAAGTTAAACCTCTTATTGAGGTTGACCCTGAAGATCGTTGGAGAAGAATATTTCCCATGTCATTCGTGTTTTGTGTCAACATTGTACTAGGAAATGTTAGCCTACGATACATTCCTGTTTCTTTTATGCAGACAATAAAATCATTCACTCCAGCAACCACAGGTTGGTTGAATATTTTGATCTCTGTCCATTTTAGCTGTAGGAAGTTTACAGCTATATTTTTAATGGTCCCAATATGATTCACTTGAAACAGTCATACTCCAGTGGTTAGTTTGGAGAAAGTACTTCAACTCTCGTATATGGCTATCATTGGTTCCCATTGTTGGGGGAATACTCCTGACATCTGTTACGGAGCTGAGTTTTAACTCCTTTGGATTTTGTGCTGCTCTTTTTGGCTGCCTGGCCACATCTACCAAGACCATCCTGGCTGAATCTCTACTCCATGGATATAAATTTGACAGGTACATTTTGTTTTAAGGCTCTCCGTGATTCAGTTTCTTTTCCTTCAGTAAAATGTGCAACACGAGGCCTCTTTACTACATTAATATCAGTCAAGGTTGGTTCTTTCAAAAAAAAAAAAAGGAAAAAAGAAAAAAATATCAGTCAAGGTCAGTATCTAGGAAGGCTCCAATAGTTGACTTAGAGAGTATCATGTAGTCAGAGCAACAAGAAGGGAGATTCAAATTATTTTAAATTTCCTGAAAGTGATGCAGTTAAAACTATATGTTCTTGCTTTAACGTTAGTTTTTTGGCTCCTAGGTGTGCAGTTCTAAGATTCAGCAACCATTGGTTGATAGTGTTTGTGGATTTTCACTATAAAAAAAATCAAGATGGGTAAATCTTCATTCAAATGCACTAGGACAGGAATGTGAATTTCAACGATGAAGGCTAGAAGAGAGTGTGTTGTGTTTGGCACTCGTGTACAAATTGAGATGCTAATACTAGGAAAGTGGTGTGTAGCTTCTGCTATATCAGGTAAGGGAAAGAAGCTTTGGTGGTCCAAATGGAAGCAATGCAAATGATGCAGCATCCGTCATTCTCAGACGCTTGAGCTCTTTGATCAGAAACTTCTCCTCTGATTAAGTGCCTGTAGGATGTGGAAGAAAAGGTAAGGACTGAGCTTTTGGGAAATGAAGAGACCCTATGGAAGAAGCTCTAAACAGAGGAGGTTTTGGTTAGAAGTAGGTGATAGAAAGATGCGATACCCTAGGTAGATGGGAATGGATGACGGAGCAAGAAAGAGGGTGGAGGTGCAATGTGTGATGGTAATGCGATACCCTTGGTGTGAAGGTTTTTATTTTTGCTAAGTATAAGTAGATATTAATTATAAATAAAATTTGATTAATATATAGATTAATGATCATTTATTAAACTAAATGCAAAATAAGGAATAACTCTTTTTTCCCACTTCTCCAACTACTCATGAAAAGAGCTAGCCAAACGAGAACAAATAGCAATTTCTGTTTATTTCTTAAACCTTAAGCTTATTCTATACCAACTCCTGCAACCAAATGACACGGTGAGATTTTCGACCAGATATCCCTCTGATACTGAAGGGATCCATCCATCCAACTAACAAGGAGGGTAATGTGTCCTTGCCTTCTTGGAAACGATCGCTTTCTGATGCACCACAATCAGGGTAATGGGAATGTGAGACTTGTATTGGATTGAGGAAATAAATTCACGTGTAAGGTACCGACAACCTAACCATGTTTCTTAGACCAGCAAAGGGAAGGGATCATGCATACTTGTATGTCACTTTTGTCCTGATGTTTGCTGAGTGAACCAAAAGACATGCTTTTCTTCTTAGATTATAATGCTTTAACAGTTACATATACGATATTATCCTCTCCAACCAATTCACCATGCTCCTTTGCAGCATAAACACTGTGTATTACATGGCACCATTTGCAACTATGATTCTAGCTGTTCCAGCTATTGTACTTGAAGGTGGTGGTGTTATGAACTGGCTCTACGCACATCCATCCGTCGTTCCAGGACTAGTCATCATTTTCAGCTCTGGCCTATTGGCTTTCTGTCTCAACTTCTCCATCTTCTATGTGATCCACTCCACCACTGCTGTTACCTTTAACGTTGCTGGCAATCTCAAGGCGAGTATCAGTTTAGCTTATATTCAATCCATGTTTCAAGAGGGTCTCATAAACAACCCTGCTCTCTCTGTGCTCCAATCTTTAAGTTTTAGCTTATTACTTGCTACAAACAACCTGTCATACATGATAGAAAGTGGTGAAAACTATAGATTGGATTTATGTTTGGATGCCTAAACATGATGCAGTTGATTCTTAACAGGTTGCCGTTGCGGTCCTATTCTCATGGCTTATATTCCAGAATCCAATCTCCATCATGAATGCCTTTGGCTGTGCAGTGACACTCATTGGATGCACCTTCTATGGGTATGTTAGACACAAGCTGTCTCAACAACCAGGAACCCCTCGAACCCCGCACACACCAAGAAATCGAGTCGAGCTACTTCCCCTTGTAAATGATAAGCAAGACAAGGCATGAATGCTCTCACCAAGTCATCCTCTACAGATGATAAACAAGAAAATGTTATTACAACTTTTGGCTGCAGTTGCTACTTTCCTCAGGTTTGGGTGCGACGTTCTCAGGCACCCAACAGAGCAAGCCTTTAGAAAGAGGAAAGCTTTCCAAACATAAGCCTCTCCCCCACCCCCCCCTCAACAAGATATACCCATCTTTTTCTTTCTGTTTTTCATATCTACCACCCAATTGTGCCCCATAAATGCTGTACCTTTCTTATTGGATCCCATCCCTTTCTAGAGGTTTTTATTTCTTTCACAGATATGTGATTTATGGTAGTGGCAGGTAGAGATGTTATTGGTTCCTGTAACTGACGAATTTATTTCTCACAACTATAGCTTCTTCATCCTGTCAGTTTTGCTGGTGGCGGGGGGGGGGGGGGGGGGGCGCGCTTTTCATCATGAAATTGCAGGGTTTACGTTTGCCCACTTGTCGTATCAATGATTACATACGTGTGAATAGATATGCACGAAAGCTAATCAGAATAGAACGAATTTTAATCAGTACTGATTAGACAAAACCTCAACAAGTCATTTCCTTTGCACAGAAGTTGAGCACAGTTCACAGATGGCTATAGACAAGCAATGAAATTGACTCATGAAAGCTAATCAGAATAGAATGTACGTTAATCTGTGGACTGATTAGACAAATCCTCAACGAGTAAGTCGTTTCTTTGCACAGAAGCTAATCACAGCCCACAGACGGCAATAGACAAGCAATGAAACTCACTGATTGGATTTGAGACGCATCCCCCATGGGTCAGTCTTTACACAACTAAGGTCCATCACACCAGACTACCATACAACAGGAGATCGGAGAGATTACAAGCGGGTTATTCACTTTTGTTAGCGATAAGAGAGGGATAGAAAATGCTATATTTGGATTCCCATCTACTTGACTTTGTGGTCTTGTTCATGCGAGGAGCCAGAAGTTCTTCTGCCATCTAGTGCTGACGAGGTACCCACCAAGGCCCTTGCTCTGCTTCCTCACGGCAAGGGTGAGGCAATCTGCCTTGTTGATGCACTGCTCCACAAACTCCTCATCCCTGCTCCCAAAGAAGCTATTGCAGAACACAGGAGTGGATTAGAATTTTCACATGGAAATCTGGATAGGAAGGTATTGTCAGTTGCTTGAGCTTCTGTTTCTGCACTTACCAGCAGAATGGGGATGGATCTTTTTGGCTGAGGACCAGAACAGAAGCTTCTAGCTTTTTCACTTGGCTGAGCACTGTGGGTAGCTTGGGCCCCTGGATCACTAGAGCCTCCACTTCCACCTGATTCAGAAGAGAACACTAGTTGAAGCCCCTTCTCCATCAAAAAAGAAAAGGATAAAAAAAAAAAGCCAAAGCCTTTCTCATTTTCATTTAAATACAAGTTTCAAACGAAGTCTATGATCTGCTATGGGTCACAGTTTACTTTCTATGACGATCCCTATTTTAGAAATTCTCCACTTGTTGGGAAGGGTGAAAACAGACCCCTGTCACTGTTTGCATGGGTCCTTTTATCCTCCAACGAAATCCTTTTTTCAGCAGATTTCTTTAACAAAGGAAGAGAGAGAGAGAGAGAGAGAGAGAGAGAGAAATCCATGACATTTTGGGAAGGGAGAGGGAAGACATGCAACTTTACAACGGGAGAGAGTTGAAGGAAGAATGTATCTTACCATTAAATCAAACAAAAGAGAATGAACTGCCTGAGTCACTCACACACACAGATCTAACTTCAGGAGAACCAAACAACAAAGATAAAAAGGAAGGAAACGTGATATAAAACTCTCAAGTACAGGGGGATCTATTAGATAGTTTTTATGAAGATGCCATCTATGCCATTACACCCAGACAGGGAAGAGAGGATGGCAAAACCACTCGCAATTAAAGATCTCCGAGCAAAAGTGTTAGGACAAATCCATGCAAAAAAAAACCTCTCAGCAAGAGAGTTGTAGTTAAACAGAAACAACCAGCTCCTGAAGAGAGACTCCACTAGATGCCTGAGTAAGAGATGTGCAAGGAGGAGCGACCATCTTTGCCACCCATAAAAAGGAAAGGGAATTCTTTAGCAAGAACTATGTCAAAGAAATCTCTTTCTCTCTCTCACACACACAGAGAGAAGGTGGTGCGCTGGAGACTCCATTCAGGCCTGTCTCAAGGAGAGAACATACTCATGGACCTCCATCAAGGCCACCGTATCTACAAGAGAAATCCTCTTTCGAACACTTTAACACAAACAAAATGGTGTGTGTGTGTGTGTGTGTGTGTGTGTGTGAGAGAGAGGGAGAGAGAGAGAGAGAGAGAGAGAGAGAGGTCTTACCTCAGGCTTACAGGCCTTGCAGAGAGAACCAAGGGAGTTGGCAAGCTGCTGTGGAGAAGAATCCCTGTAGCCACCACCATGGTTGGGTGACACCACATGAAGCAAAGTGAGGAGATCACCCTTGTTAGCCACGTGGGTCAGCGCCCACATCATGGCATGCTTGGCCCTTATGCTGTGATCCACCACCACGACCACCCTCTTCTTCAACACCACCCCACTCTCATACCCACCCATCACCCCCCCCATCCTCCTCTCCCCACCTCCCCCCCTGCTCCACCTCCTTGACCCCCACCCTTCCTGCCTCAGTATTCCCATCACTTCCCTCTCTCTGTATACGAAAAAGAGTGACTATATATCAAAAACCCAACTCACTGAAACCCTCCCCTTCCCTCCAATCTTTCCCACCGTGAAGCTTGGCTTTGTACTCGAGCTATAAAAGGATGGCAGAGGGGGGGAAGTTTGGTGGACGAGCGAGTGAGGGTGAGAGGAAGGACAAAAGCGGGGGGTGGTAAAGGGTTTGGAGTGAAGGAGAAGTGGACAAAAGTAGTGCAATCACTGTTTTGATTCCATTTAGTTCACGAGAGAGAGGGAGAGAGAGATGAGGGGATGGATGGTACAGACCTCTGGTCATCGTCAGTGGGGAGCAGAGCAGAGCATCTACGTCTCTTCCCTTTTCTCTCTCTCTCTCTCACTCTCTCTCACTAAATTTTTGCTCATCCCCTCAAGTTTCTTCCAACAGTGGAGATTCCCGTCCTTACCCACAGGGGCTATTATTACGTGCAAAAACGTAGCCGTAATTTTCCTGTTGCATGTACACCTTTTAAAAGGATCCAACTTAATACGACGTAGATTTGTACACGATGTTATGCACAATTTATGGCGGCAATTGATTGAGATAATTGGACACAAGATACCAAGCAGTAGCCCATTTGGGAGCATCCCGCTTATTTATGGTAGAGGAAGAATAGGTTTGACGTTTTCATTTCTGTGTACCTTAATATTTTCCCTTTTCTTTGGGTTACGGCCCATCCTCTTAGACACCCTGACTTTGTTTATTTTTGCATATATAGATGTCCTAATGAAATTGCTCCATCCTGCACATATTTCCCTCCATCGGTTTAAGGTCATGTTAGGCAAACATGTTAATCTAAGAGAGAGAGGCTGCATCTTTAAGCAAATCTAATGGATAAGAACTAAGAATAATTACGAAAGAAAATAAGAAATAATAAAAGAAATACATATTAAAATACATTGAGTGGAAGTGATGTTTTTAATTAGTGTATTTTAATTTTGACGAATGAAAATTATGTTTTATAGATAAAAATTATTTTTGATTAATATATTTTTATTTTTTTATCGATTAAAAAAATAAAAATTATTTCCTATCATTGTACATCTATTTTCAATTCAAGTGAGGGGGGTGGGGGAAGAGGAATAAGGTAAGGATGTCAAATCGTTGGAAATCGATATGTTGCCGAGGCACAAAATGGTCCACGATGCATTTGAACCAACTTGAACGATTTACTTCGAGGGGTGTTTAATCAAAGAGGCACGTACGTACTAAATATCAACTATCTGTGGGTTGTCCATGTAAATATGAAGAGATGGTGGGTTTCCACGTGATAACAAATGTTAACAGAATAAACAATCTATTCAGGAACCCTTTCATGTAAGCTGCTCGAGTAGCACAAGGCATTGGTTCTGGTTCTCTTTTCATAATCCAAATCCCGAGACCTGTTATATATTAACAAAAAAAACCATCACTATGACCAGACAGCAGTTTAAAAATAGCTAACGTACGGGTGCATCCCATCGTCTTTGAATGGTCAAATCTGATTCTTGGCAGGCTGCTTAACGAAACCATGTCCAAATCCCCGACAACCTGTTCAATTTGAATCAAATAACACATTATACGAAAAAAAAAAAAAAATTCCGACATTTCTCTTCTAAACATTTGAATAAATTAAGTACTATTTAATTAAAATAAGTATCAACGTAAACATATGTTTAAATCTAACTTGACGTTAAGATATTGAAATTAAACTTCTTAAAAGGATATGTTACAATAACTCTAACTTTGATATTTATTCGATTAAATATCTAGATAACAGTTTATAGTTATTTGGATATTTACAAATACAAACATCAAGAAAATTTTTTTTTTTAATTTTCCTATAGTAACAATAATGTAGCCGTGAATATGATAATGCACGTTGACAGGTACTTAAACTCGCATATACATCGCTTCCAATTGGGGTTAATTTGAGGGGTCATAATAGTTAATGTTTGTAGGAAATATTAGACAACTCTATCTCAAATTTTAACTTTATAGGTACCCACCACGTTGCCCTCAAGGACACCCTCAAAAAGGAGCTGTCTCTCCGTCATGCATGGTTTACTTGAGTTTATTAGCTGACATAGACCAGGTTTTAGAAGGGATCGCACTTGGCTCCAAACGTCCCATTCAAACTTGTGACCCCTCCCTCTCTCACATATTGAAACATGGGCGCTGCGCTGATAAGGGTATTAACTGATGAGTGATGAGATCTGGGATGGCATATGTACCTTTCCTACATGATGGAATATTTTATATGATTTCTCTGATTTTTATACAGATGGAAAGGGTGACAGAGGCCTCGTGAATTGGGGTGTAATGGCACTTGGGCAGCCGAGTTAATTGTAGTGTCGGGCAGCCACGTGTGAGTGCCTCTCCTTTCCTATCTTTCACCTCTCCCTTCACGGCCACTGTGGAGCTGTGACGTTGGTGTGAATGGTCCACCGTGGCCGCAGTTCCTGGGTGGAGCTATACGTTGATCCAAAATCTTGGGCGCCGTGGGACCAATCGACCACCTTACAGTGCAAATCCACTCTTGGTTTGGAACGTTATTGACATTTCGATTTCAAAGGTTTTAGTTAATTTGTGTGATTTCACTGGCATCGGGAGGTGGGGCCTACGATTTTCTGATGATCTTTGGCGATCTTCTGATCTTACCATTATTCCATTGGAATTGCCTGCCTCTGCTCCCACGTTGAGGAGCTATTTATTCATAGAGATGGTGCCGTTCATGTTATGCGTAGGTCTTTCAATTTTAAGTTATAAACATCTAGGGATAGAACCTTCAATCTTAAGATTCTCCAATTTTATGGGAGAGGGTAGGATGAATTTATCTCGATAGTATATGAGAGAATATTCACACTTATTCCCCCAAATAACTCATATTTCCTCAAAATATAAAGATTTTACAATTCCACTATTTACAAAATTAATTTTTCAAAACAAATGAAACCTTAGAAAGTTGCTCTTTTGTTGGACTTTTAAAGTTTTAGATTGCATTTGGTTCAAGGTGTAGTTAGTTTTTAGATAAAATTAGGATGGGGTGAGTTCATAAGGTGTAATTTATTTGATGGATTTGTAACGATTGATATGATGATATAGTGTTAGGGGATAATTTTTTAATATTATGATATGGATGTGAGTTAGTAGTAGATGATTTTTTACTACTATAATAAAAGTATAAGTGAGTTGACGTGGTATCATAATTGTATTTTAATAGATTTATTATATCTAGATTGGTATAGAGTGAGAGAAAATGAAACCATTTAATCTAAACCCCAAACTCAACTCTAAATCCATAACTAATTAAATGCAAAGTTAGGTTTCTCTAAAAAGCTCAGTTGGTGTAGAATGTGAAGGCTGTAGCGAAAGGGGTGAGATTTACGTGATATAAAATAAAAATATGGAAAATATAACAATAATCATACAAAATAACACAAGTACATAATAATTTTTAGGTGAAAATTTAAACCTAGGTAAAACCACCATCTAAACCGCTCAGTTTAGGATTTCCCAATCGACCGAGTCGAATAAATCCACTAACAAGTCACTTAAACGGGGATGATTTAACCTCTTACAACCATGCTACTTAGACGAGGGTAGCGTACCTCAAACCATCCTCTTCACAAGGAGTATTTTGTCCTATAAAGGAGACAGGAATTCGCAAAGCGAATATCCAACCAAGAATAAAGGAAAATACAACAGTCCTATAGAGCCACAAAGTATAAATGTTAATCTAGCTCCTATAGACAAAAGAACTTCCCTTAGATGGAAGCAGTGCGACGTGAAGTCAGAAACGTGACGGTGCTCTCGGATGAATGCTAGAGGGCTTTGAGAGCAACAACACTTTCTTCTTTGATTCTAATCTCTTCTAGGACACAATATGAATGGAAGAAGTATTCTCAAGGTGTGTTTTGCTTAGTAAGGGTGTTCCTCTATTTCTAAAGGTCCTAAGAAGGCTTTGGAAGGCCTTGGAAGGCTTTTATAACCGTTGGGAATAAACCCAAGGCAAATCAGGATCATTTATGATTCTGATAGGGTTATTAGACGTCAAGATATATTTTCAGATGTCTGGGTCATTGTTTGATTTTATGGTCGGACGTTTGATCTAGAAGGGTGGAAGATATGAACTGGGTTAGATCAAGACGGACGTCTAAGGAAGTGTTTTAAGACATTAGGGAAACTAATCAGACGTCTAATTTAAGACGGATTTCCTTCCTGTTTTGCCCAGACCTAAACAGGGTTCTAGATCTTGTTGGTCAGACAACAGATTGGTCGTCTGGCATAAAGTTTGGAAGTCTGGAAATACAATCTTCTGCGGGAATGAATTTCCCGAGGCTCAAACGGCTATAATCATTGACAAAGGTGATTTGGGGATGGATTGGGCCTAACATCTATTTATCAGACGTCTAGGGCTCTCAAAGGACATCTGAAAATGAATGTAGGTTAGATTAAGGGTTAATCCTCTAAGATTGGGTTTGACAAGCCAACGATCCTCTAGTTTGATGTCTGCCAAGATCATCAGACGTCTGGACTAAGGGCTGGACGTTTGAAACTGGCAGACAGAGAGCGGGTTGCCAACCTAAGTATTTTGGACGTTGAAAGTCAAATATCAGGCTATCTCATGCTTATTTTAACTTTCTAAGTTCTCTACGAAAAGTTTAAATAACTTAGGGTTGAGTAAGTATTTCTACGATTACTGTTTAATTACTTTGGGCTCTTTAACATATAATCTAGGAAAAAATAAATAGCAAAAGAAACAACAACAAATACAAATTACAAGAACATAATAGACTTTTATCCTATTTTTCATGACTTCAAGCTTGTGCTCCACGCGAAACTCCTCCTCCATCAAGTTCCTCCAATCCACCAAGGACGTGAGCTTGAGCTCCTCCTTCATACTTGTAACCATTTGCATTTTCCTGAAACTTTAAACTCAAAGTAAATGTTAAATAACAAGTGTTTTGTTATCATCAAAATTAATAATAGTGGTGCCCTTGCACCAACAGAATGTTGGTTTAATTGATTTCCATGGAAGAAATGGGGACGAAGTTGTGCCTCTCCCTTGAAGTATCCATTATCTTGTTTAGAAAAGGTTTAAAGTTCTATCCTGAGCCTTTTAAGAGGTCGAGACTGTCGGTTAGACGTCTGGACACCTTCCCAGACGTCTGAAAATCAAAATTTTTGGGTATGAGCTCGTGTCTGCGCACGGGCTGCATGCAAACAGTACCCTCTCTTTTTCTTCCCTTCTTCTCTCTCTCTTTCCCCCCTCAGTGAACCCTAACCCACCAACTTTATAAACCCCCTTCCTCCTCTCTCGTTCTCCTCACTCCACAGCCACCAGCCCCTTCTTCTCTCCCTCTCCACCCTTGTGAGAGGAGCCGGCGTGAGAGCGGCGACGAGGAGCGGCGTGAAGAGAGGAGGAAGAACTCGAGCTCCCGAGCTCGTGTGGGAGCTCACTGGGGGTCGCATGGCTGAAGCGGCGCGTGCGGGAGGATGAGTGCATCAGGGAGTCGTCCTTGACGCTGCTGTAGCCAGAGCTGCAGGCGAGGCACGGCTACGCGCGGCGAGAGCGAGCGGGAGCAGGTTCTAGTTTTGGGTTTTTCCTAGAATCAGACGTCTGGAGTGACATTCAGACGACGAAGCGGACGTCCGGAGGCGGTTCCAGACGTCTGAAGAGAGATCTTCGTGAAGGTACGTTCCCTTTGCGGATACGGCCATGCAGGCCGCTCCGCAGCTACACTTTGCGTGGCTATTTTGAGAGGATTTCCCTGTCACGTGCAAGATTTGCTTCGGGAAGGCGCGGGGCACACCCTCCCATGCATTTTAGACGTCTGGACGGCTTACCAGACGGCTGGAAGAACTTCCAGACGACCGGAGAGGAGGTCGGACATCTGGAGCTAGGTCCAGACGGTCTAGATGAGTTCCTGAACGTATGGGGTCGACACAGAGCTTGAGGTGCATTTTTGAACACTTTTAAGACATCTGGATGATGTTCTAGACGTCTGATTTGAGTCAGTAGCCCTATTTTTGACCCGTTTAGGGTTTGTTTGAGATCTGTTTTACGCAAATAAGATACTGATGTTTTTCTTATGAGTTCCTCTACTTGTTAGAAGGCTTTCTATACTATTCTGAATGTTCCCTTGCGATTGCTCCTTGTTATAGGACTTCGTTCCGTTGCGGGATCAGGGCTTGCTGAGGCACGTGAGCTTGCCGTTCGAGCCCCCATTACTCCTGGGTTGTCTGATAGTGTGGCTTCCCCTAATTTAATTATAAACCTAATGCATGTGTGGAATGAATGATTAGAAACTAGGATATGGCATGAATCCTAGGACGAGAAACACTTGAAATGTCTGCATGCATGTTTGAATTACAGTCTTGAATGAGTAGATAGAAAACAACTGCCTGTTAATGAACAAGAGCTGCCTGTGAAATATGAATTAACTGTGTTAGTGAAACAATTGCATGTGACCTTACCTGTTGTATATGTTAAATGCTAGAATACGAGATGCATGTGTATAACCTGAGAATGGAAATGTGAATGATAGAAATACGAGCTGCATGTGTATACCCTGAGAATGGAAACATGAATGATAGAAATACGAGCTGCACGTATATAACTTGAGAATGGAAATATGGATGATGAAACTTGGTACGGAATGGCATGAGGAATATGACCATGAACCCTACGAGGAAATTACGAGTAGAGCTCCTGGAAATAAACGAATGGATCTGGAAATGTGACGGGAAGTGTGCTAGCCCTTGAGTACGTGGTACCAAGGGGAGCGCATGTTCCCTCTTAGTGTAGAGGGGAGCTTGCCGCCCTTCGGGTTGAGACACGGGGTGGGTTTGGCCACTTTGCATCGATTTCGTGGCCCTCGCGTACACTGTACCGAGGAGAGCTACTAGTGTAGGGAGAGAGCTAGCCACCCCACGGGGCCTGGGGTTTAGCTAGCCACCCTACATTGACTTGTTAGGCCCATTGGGTAAACCAGGGTAGTTAGGCGAGGGTGCGCGGACTGTGGAGGGACGAGACCCCTATTTGGTTTTTAGGGGCTAGACCCCTGTTAGTGAGAGGGCTAGGCCCTATACTGTTCCGTGCTGTACTTGGGCGCACCTGTTAACGGAAATGACTGACTGCGTGCTAGTGCGGGGTAGCTGCTCGTGCGCTTATCGCGCATGCCGTAGTCACCGTTACGTCTATTCGTGACCTTAGGGTAGCTGACTGGGTGTAGGACCACCACGGGGGACTCTCCCGGCTAGGAGAGCACCACGTGTGACTTCTACTATTTGGAAAAGACTTCAATCAAGATCGTTCCCACGAGGAACATTCGAGATCAAGAAAGATATCTGATAAATAAACCAAGGGGTGAAAAGGAATAATTTGTTAAATAAAGTAATTGGAATAAACAACTACCTGTTCACTTTTACTGCTTTAGTTAGTTGGTTGCCACTTTACTCAGCATTCGTTGACTTTGTGTACTCATAACCCTTTTCAGGTCTAGGTATTGAGCAGCCCGAGTCTCTGGCTGCAGAGAGTGTTGTGCTTAGTAGAGCCTAGTAGCAATAGACTTTTGTTGTAGTACCTTTTTGTTGTAGTGAGTACAGACTCTTGTACCTTTACTTTTCTGTACCTTTACGTTCCTATACCTTGCTACTGTTTACGGTTGTGGTGGTGATATGTACTGTAGCAGCTTTTCCTTTATTTACTGCTGTACTCTTTTACTATTAGTTGTGTAGCATAGTAAATGTGGTTTACTTTCCTACTTTTTGGTTATTTCTTGTTAGACGACTGGGTCTTGGGATCAGTTGAGTCGGGCCGGTCTCGTGTCCTATAGGGATTCGAAAATCGGGTCGTAACAGATAAACTTTAAGAAAAAATAAGGTTTAGGAGTGATGGAGTAAGAGGTGAATTAGCAAGAGGTAGATGTAATGGTTGAGTTGATATATTATCATTGATTTTTATTTTTATTTGTATTGGAAGTAAGTTAGAGAGGATTGATGTGATAAATGAGTGGATATATTCTAAGTAATTTTGATTTTTATTTGTATTAAGACTAAGTTAGTGTAAGTAGATATGAAGGATGAGTTGATATGATGTAAATAATAGTGAAAAATGATGTGATGTTCATTAATATTCGATAGAGTAATGATATATGTTACGACCCGATCCTAGATCCCTACAGGATTTGAGATTGACCTGCCTCGACTAATTCCAAGACCCAGTCGTCCAACGAGGAATAACCAAAAGCAGAAAATATTCTACAACTACAAGTACAATGTAACTAAGCAGAAAATAAAATAGAGATGGTAAAAGAACCAGAACGGAAAGTCTCATAATAGTACAGGTCATCACAACAACTACAGTGGAAAGTAAAGTGGAAATATAACAGAAAAAGTATTTCATATAACAAAATACACACTACTAGAAAAGAACCTAAGAAATAGAAAGGAAACACAGTTAAGGCTGGGCTCGACTAGGACTGGCTCCCTCTACAACTGGTGGTGTTGGCTGCTTAACTCCCTAACCTGAACAAGGTTATAAAATTCCGTAGTCTGCAAAAGTTGAGTAGAGTGGTAATTAAGCCATTTACATGCATTTAAGATAAGAAATTAATTAATTGTTCATTTTCATTTAACCCAACCAAGTAGTTCTAATTTGTTTGATCCTTTATTCATCTAGTCATTTCCTGATTTGGCCTGTTCGTCAAGGGAACGATATTGATTGCAGTCTTTTCCGTGATGTAGGATGTACATGTGGTGCTCTCCTAGCCGGAAGAGTCCCCCGTGGTAAACCTACACCTAGTCAACCACCCTGAGGTCACGGTCGCGACGTAGCGGTGACTACGGTACGCGCTTAAACGCATGGGTAGCTATCCCGCACTGGCACGCGGTTAGTCGTTTCCGCTAGTAGGTACGCCTAAAGGTACAATATGGAACAGCATAGGACCTTGCCCTATCAGAACAGAGGTCTCGCCCCTCAAAACAGAATAGGGGTCTCGCCCATCCACAGTCCACGTACCCTCGTCCGACTATCGCAGTTTGCCCAGTGAGCCTAACAACAGTCGGTGTAGGGTGGCTAGTTCTAACACCGGGCCGCAGTGGGCGGCTAGCTCCCTCCCTATACTAAGTTGCTCCCCTCGGTCTCACGTACACGAGGGCTAAACAGAAGTCAGTGTAGAGTTATTAGGCCTAACCCCGAGTCTTAACCCAAAGGGGTGGCTAGCTCCCCTCTACATTAAAGGGATAGTTACTCCCCTTGCTATCGCGTACACAAGGGCCAGCTTACTTCCCGTCTACTTACTAAGTTCTTTCCATGTACAGGAGTCTTCCTAATTTCCCTTAGGGTTCATGCTTGTATTCCTTTCATTCCATTTTCCAATATTCAGATCTCACTATTCACATTACGGGTTTTATTCGTATAACAGGTAGCTCGTGTTTTTCTAAAGATAGCATCACATCAATAAACTGATACATTTGCTAGCAAATTGGTTTAACATGCATCTCAAGGACGACAGTGTAGCTCAAGCAATATTCGTTCGTTTTTGCCCTAGAGTTCATTTCACGCCCTAGGGTTCAATTAAGTTATTCTAAACATGCACTTAATTTTATTAAATCTTGATGTTAAAGCAAACCACTCTACTGGGAAACACGGGAGGAATAGGAGCTAGAACCGCAGGTCCTGTCGCCTCCACGGGCTTCGTGTACTCCACTGGCTGGAGACTATACAATTGACCAACCTCGTCAAATGAGTCCAAAATTATATATAAGTGACAGTTACTCATAGAGAAACTCAAGCAGGAAACAACGATACTTCGTTTACTGAAATCCGATTCCTTTTGGGACCTAAACGGGCCAAAAACATGCATACTGTCTAAAATCAGACGTCTGGAGCTAGACCTAGACATCTTAAACGAGCTCAGAACCTCACCTTTCTTTCCTGCGGCTTCCTCAGACATCCAAACCCCTTTGCAATTGTCTGAGGGAAGTCCTAGACGTTGGACTCTCCTTTCGGTCGTTTAGGAGTACAGCCAGACGTCTGGCAATGTGTCCAGACGTCCAAAAGTACCTCGAAGGGTGCACCGCACGCCTTTCCAATGCTCTATACTTACGTACTCACACGCAGAGCCAAAAATGGCTAAGCGTCCTATCTGCATGGTCGGAACCCGTGTAGAGACACGTACCTCTGCACTAAACGTGCTTTCAGATGTCTTGCCTTAGCTCCGGACGTCCCGCTGCTGCTCCAAACGTCTGATACTGAAAAAATTTCAGTACGCAGAACCCTCTCGCGAGCCTTCTTCCCTGCATGGACTCCTCCACATCGCCTGCAGCTGTTACGCCAGCAGCCTCAGGAGGTCGCGAATCTCCCCTTTGTGAGCTCCTCCTCCTCTCACGACTCTTCCCCTCACACCTCCGAGCTTTTTGGTGGTCCTCGCACCTCCGAGCTCCTTCGGCTCGAGCTCCCCCTCCTCGAGCTCCATCGAGCTCACGCCACCGCACCCACAGTAAGGCACTCCTTGTGCACGAGCTCTCCCTCTTTCTCACACCCTCGCTCACACTCTCTCCCTTTCACACACTCGCTCATGCTCTCTCCCTCTCTCCTTCACACCGTCGCTCGCTTATGGTAGGGGGGAGGTGGAGAAGGTGGTCGCCGGCAGGGGAAGAAGATGGAGGTGGTGGTGGCTGGTGTTGATGGAGAGGGTGGTATGGGTGTGTAGGGGTTTAAATAGAGGGTTATTAGGGTTTTGGGTGAGGAGGCCGGAGGGGAGAGAAAATGTATGCATGTCGCATGCGTGCGAAAAGCTAAAGAACATACGATTTTCCCTACTTTCAGACGTTTGACCATCTATCAAGAGTCTGGACAGATGTCAGATGAATACTCCAGATGTCTTATCCAACCCAAGACTGGCAGGTCATTTCAACATAACAAACTTAGAGGAAATTTCGTCCCCAAAACTTAAGCTAAGTAAGGTGTGGAAAGTATGTAAAAGCGCATAACAAACATAAAGGGAACCAACTTAGGTCTGAAGAGACATGCCCTCAAAAAGCTCTGGGTACTGCTCTCGCATCCCATCCTCGGGCTCCCAAGTTGCCTCCTCGTATCGCTGGCTTCTCCATAGGACCTTCACCTGTGATACCTGCTTCCGTCTCAGATTCCGAATGGCTCTGTCTAGTATTTGTACCGGTTTCTCAAGATAGGTCAAGTTGTCTCCCACCTCGAGCTCTCGTGGCTCAGAACGTGGCTGGGATCGGCATCGTACTTCCTGAGGTTGGACACATGGAACACGTTGTGCACTCCAGAGAGCAGGGGAGGAAGGGAAAGCCGATAAGCAACGGGTCCAATCCACTCCAAGACCTCAAAGGGTCCCACAAACCTCGACGCAAGTTTCCCTTTCACCCCAAAATGTTGCAAGCCCTTCATGGGTGAAACATGGAGGAAAACGTGATCCCCAACCTCAAACTGCACCTCCCTGCGCTTCCTATCGGCGTAACTCTTCTACCTGCCCTTGACAGTGCGGAGTCGTCTGTGAATCTACTCTATCACCTCCTGACTCTGCTGGATCAGCCTGGGGCCAACCTCCCACTTGGTCCCCACCTCAACCCAACTCAAGGGTGCAGTACACCTCCTCCCGTACAGAGCCTCGTAAGGTGCCATGTTGATGCTCGAATGATAGCTGTTATTGTATGCAAGCTCTGCTAGGGGTAGATGCTCCTCCCAGGAGCCTCTCTAGTCTAGTACACAAGCGCGTAGGAGGTCCTCGAGTGTCTGTATAGTGCGCTCTGACTGCCTGTCGGTCTGGGGGTGGTAGGTGGTACTGAACCTCAGATGAGTCCCCAATGTCTGCTGAAACTTTGCCCAGAATTGGGAGGTGAAACAAGTATCCCTATTGGATACGATCTCGCAAGGGACTCCGTGAAGACGCACCACATTTTTGATGTATGTCTCTGCTAGCTGTGCTGGCCCAAAGGTGACTTAGATCGGTAGGAACCATGCCGTCTTCGTCAACTAGTCTACTATCACCCAAACTGCATCGTGTCCCTGTTGGGTAATTGGTAGACCCACCACCAAGTCGATGGCGATACTCTCCCACTTCCACTTTGGCACAGGAAGTGGTTGTAACGGCCCTACAAGCCTCTGGTGCTCGGCCTTCACCTGCTGACATACCAAGCACTGTTGGACAAACTCACCAACATCCTGCTTCATCCCTCTCCACCAGAAGTCGCATCACAGATCATGGTACATCTCTGTATTTCCAGGATGTATGGTGAACCGGGACCCGTGTGCCTCAGTCAAGAGCTCTCTCAATAACTCCTTATCCCTAGGAACACATAGGCGTCTCCTGATGCGCAGTATCTCGTCTGAGAAGGAAACGTCTCCTGGGTCCCCTGTCAACACCCTATCTCGCAGTGTCTGTAAGTACAGCTCGACCATCTATCCTGCAATGATGCAGTTTATCAGCTCTGGTCGTGCCTACCGTGTCACTGTCACTGTCCTGCAGTAACCCCGTGACTCCCAGAGTCGGCAACTGCCCACCTCCTCCATGATTCTCCAACTCTGTGCCTGCAAGCTGACCAAGTGGGTGGGTGCCTTCCGAATCAAGGCGTCGACCACCAAATTAGCCTTCCCTAGGTGGTAGGAGATGCTACAGTCGTAGTCCTTCAAGAGCTCTAACCAATGTCTCTGTCTCAGGTTGAGCTCCTTCTGGTCAAACAAGTACTTGAGGCTCTGGTGATCTGTGAAGATCTCGAATGTCTCACCATACAGGTAGTGCCTCCATGTCTTCAGCATGAAGACAACTACTGCCAACTCTAAGTCATGGGTGGGGTAGTTACGCTCATGGGGCTTCAGTTGTCGCGAGGCGTAAGCGACAACGTGACCCCACTGCATGAGCACACCACCCAACTCCTGCAACGAAGTGTCGGTGTAAACTGATGAGAGCCTCATCATAAACCCTAACTGGCACAATTTGATCTAAATAAGTGTGAAAAAGCTCCTACAAAACCTAAAGAAAAGCCTAACTCAAAGAGTTCTGAACTGAAGAATAAAACAAGTCACGAGGGGTAAAACTGTAATTTTACCAATACAGTACACAATCAAAGTGTTTAAGGGTCTAAACATAGGTCCAATGAGCCTAATAAAGAAAGAAGTGGGATGATCTGATCTAAAAAGGGTTATAGCAACTTATAGGAATTAAATGGCATTCTGTAACCCTAAAAATAAATCTACTTTAATTCACTAGGTTCTAGGCAGAGCAAAAATCAACTAAGCCCTTTAAAAATCATGGAAAAATACTCCCTTGGGTTTAGAACCTTCAATTTGGCCTTTGCAACCTATTTTGACCTAATTTGAGAACCATGCCCAAATTTTAACCTAATTTGGGTTTTTACGCAAATAAACTGGTCAAATGTGGTTAAACCTAAAATCAAAATACACCATTAAATTCCTTAGGTTCAAATTAGGCTGGTACAAAAATTTGGGCCTAAGTGAAGACCATCTTGACCGACTTTACAAATTGGTCCTCTTGAATTACTTTTTGACCCTTATCTTTTCAAAACCTTGCATTTAGCAACCTATCTTTCCCTTCATTCTTTGTAGAACGGTCCTCCCTGCCACCCTGTGCAGGCACCATACCTCCGGAGACCTTGCGCGGAGGATGGCGCCGCGCAGGGTAAGGCAGCCGCTCTTAGGAACGAACGGGGGGTTCCCTACGTCGTCCTTTGTCGTAGGGACCCTCCCCTGTGACCTGCGGCTGCCCATGCCTCTCGTGCGAACGCACGAAAGGCATGGGTCTCCATCTCCGGCAATCTCCAGCGAGTTCCCCACGTCGCTCCCTCGAAACCCTCTCCTCGCCAACACCTTTACAAGGAGCGGCAGGGGCTGCCGTCTCCTTCAAGCTTGATTTGGCCGAGGATACCTCCCCGATTTCGTCTCCTCCTCCCACGGTCAAAACGCCCGCAGGCTCCGGTGGCCCTTTCCTCCTCCTTTCGTCGCTCTGCTGCCATACCTGCAGCAGAGCCCTCTCCGCCTCGTCTTCCCGCTCCAGGCCGCACCAGCTTGCTCTTTCTCGACCTCTTCCTCACCGCCGTTACTCCCCTCTGTGCTCCTTCATCTCCGACGCCGGCAGGTACGCGCCGAGCGCCGCCTCTCTTCGTCTTCATCAATTAGGTAGGTAAAAACTTTTCCCTCTCTCTCTATTATTTCCCCCTTCCTAATTTACTATTTCAACCCACCGACCACCACTGTTCATCACCACCTTCTCCATCTCTGGTTGCCCTCCGGCGAGGCATACTCGCTACTCCACGCCTCCATCCGCCTCGCCAGCTACCCCTTAAGCTTTGCGCCACCTCACTGACACCGAATCCACCCTCCATTCACCACCTAGTGCCTCCAGACCACTCCCCAAACACACCCGCTCTCACGCACGCAGAGTGCCCTAGGCGCATGGCCACAGGCACTCTCGCGTCTCGTCGACCCCCGCACCGCACTTGCCGTGCTTTGGCGAACCTCCCTGAACCTTTTTGACGTGGCTGCGAGGCCGTTTGCGTGTTTCAGGTTTCGCCCTCTTCGCCGCCATTGACGAGCAGTAGGAGCTGCTTGGCAGGCAGCTCCAGGCCTCTTCAGCTCCAGGCATGAGCCCCAGGCTACGCGGAAGGAGGTTGCGCACACACCTAGGACTTCAATTAGGGTCTCAAGCCTCGGCTGCTGCCCCAATTGCCCAAAGCTTTCTCCCGCAAGCGCCCGAGATCGGAGGTGGGACTTTAGTCCCACCTCGGAAGTGTATGGGCGCACGCCCATACATAAATTGAAAAAGTGCTTTCGGATGGTTGCCTCCGATAGCACTGGGGTGAGGTCCCTCACCTACTCACCGGGTCTCGTCCTCGACACGCCCACGCGGATCTGACTGACTCGACTTCCCACTCCTATGCACTCCTCGCGTACCACCCACGCCGGTGCGCCTGGACCCGGGCACGCGACCCGACCCGATTACCCGGCTCTGGGAGAGCTTACCAAAGAGAGATTCAGAGAGAGAGAGACACGGGGAAGGCGTAGGGTAGGTTTGGCACTGACGTTTGTGTGTGTACCCAGGAAGGAAGAAAGGAGAAGAGGAGCAGTGGCCGGGACTTAGCAATGCAGGGAAGAAGGAAGAAGGAAGGAAGGAGAAGAGAAGAGGAAGCCAAGAGGAAAAGGAGAAGGAGAGGCTGATCAGATAAGTCATTTGAGCTCTGAATCAGACGTTGGCGAAAAAGAAGAAGAAGCCACAGCAAGAAGAAGGAAGAAGAAGAAGGACAGAACTGCAGAAGACAGAGAAGAAGAGTAAAGAAGAAGGGCCAGAGCAGAAGAAAGAAGAAAAGAGAAAGAGGAACCGTAGCTGCTGAGAAAAAGAAAGGAAGAAGAAGCAGAGAAGCCCTTCAGAGAAGGAAGAAAGGAATGGAAAAGAAAAGAAAAGAAGAGAAGAAGAGCTTGCTGCAGAGAAGAAGAAAGAAGAGAAGGAAAAGGGAAAAAGAAAGAAAGGAGCAATTTTTACTCTTTCTCTCTCTCTCTCTCTCTTTCTTAATTTTTGTAAAACATTATATATTGTGAATTTATATGTTTCTGGAATTATAGTTTTCTCCTTGAGTTCGACCTCGGGAAACTTTTTATTTTCGAGTAACAAATTGTATTAAATTGGTGACCGTTTCTTTAAACTATACTACGACGAAACCTAGAGGGAACGCGACCAGTTTTTATTAATTCACAATTTTGATTTCCTATTGACTAATCTCTTCTCTTTTGTTGTGCAGGCACAGGAAATCAAGAGGAAAACAAGCAGCCGCACAACAACCACACCAAGGACAGGTAATTTTCTATCCTCTCATTTAAACCCTTAAATTCTAAAGAGGAAGAAAAAGAAAAAAAGCAATTTAGGAATAACCTGCCTTTTATACGTAGTAAAACACCAAAGTTGCTTATTTTCAGATTTCAACATACTTTATCTGTATATCCATTAAAGGTAGTTAGGGCTAAAACATTTTTGCTTGAGCCCTAATTACCTAATCTAGAGGCAACTAACTGGACCAATTAGCGCCAATATAAGATTCAAAGCTAGGGTTTTAGAGACACACTTTCTAAGCAAGAATTGAGAATTCCCAAAAGAAGTGTGCCAAAGCCATTGTTTGAAAACACTTATTAAGAGAAACCCTAAGAAATTTGGCTCTTAAAAACACTTGAACCCTAAAAGAGAAGACCTAATAAGCTCTCAAAGGAACTAGTAGGTAAAGTTAACCCCTTGGGTCAACCAACCTTGAACTTAGGTCACTCTTTGTACTCAAAAGGTTAAAGTTCAAGTGAAAACCTAAGCACCTTGATCCTAACTAAAAGTGGTAGACTTAAGAGGTTAAGGTCCCCATTCTGGTCTACCTGGAATCTCAATGACAAGAGAGGTTGGGTGGGGGAAACCCTGTAAACGGTGGGGGCGCTTTACCGTGTAGGGATCTTCGCGGGACTCACCCTCTCTGGTTACCCAGATAATTCTCAGGTGGACGACCTTTTGATCAAGGGGTCCATCCGCCCCGAACCTCTATAGTCACCTAACATTTTGGGTGTCTTGATTGGGTCCAGCACCTGCTAAACTCATCCTCTCCATCAGTGTATGTTTGGTAGGAGGTCCTTTAAACCTCCTTTAGAAATTCACTCTCCTCGAGGCCGAGCCTCGGTGCCCTTGTTTGTGCAACCAACACTTCACATAGCCCTCTCCTCCGATTCCGAACCCAACTCACCTTCTCCTTCCACAATGGCTCAGCCAGTTGAGTAAGAGAACAATCTGGAGAACCAACTCCAGCGACTCAATGACCTCTTCTAGAACTTCATGCACCCACCGCAGCGTCCCATGATGCGAGATCATTATAATCTCGCTGCGGTAGCTATTGAGCCTCGAGTCAGAATCCCAACTGGAGGACCTGATTCTGAACTAAAGCCCAACATGATTCATGCCATACCTAAATTCAATGGGCTTAATTCTGAAGACCCCTTCCAGCACATTAAACAACTAAAGCATCTGGCCCAGACTTTCAGGTTAGATGAGTAAAATCAGGATATTCTCCTTATGAAGATGTTCTCTTTCTCCTTTATGGATAAGGCAGCCCATTGGTACCAAACACAGACCCGACCGATCAACAATTGGGAGGAACTTCAGTCTGAGTTCTTGAAGAAGTTCTTCCCCGTTGGTCAGACCAATGCCTTGCGCCATCAGATTACCACTTCACGCAATAGACGGGAGAACCTCTTCATGAGGCATGGGATTGTTTTTAGGATCTCAGGAGAAAGTGCCCCCATCACAGAGTTCCTAAATGGGAACAAGTCCAGTCTTTTTACTAGGGACTTCGTGAGGATATTAGACTATTCGTCAATGCAACTTGCGGAGGGAATATCATGGGTCAGCATGAGGACACCGTGTGGGAGATTCTCGAGAATATGTGCGAGAACTCCATCAATAATGACTCCATGGGATTATTCGACAGGACGAATACCCGCGCATCGACGAACCTTAAGGGAGCACACGAGATGCAGGGCCTGTCTGCATCAGTCAACCTGGAATTGATGGCCAGTCGATTGGAAAAGGCTTTATTATTGAGAAGAAAGTGGATGAGCTGACTCAGCACTTGCAGTAAGCCACCTCTGCACATAATTCCTTTGCACAGCCTCCTTCCGCACGAGAGACTGTGCAAAACATTTTCCACCGACCTTCTCCTAGGGTGGACCCGTATCCACCCCCATCTGACTCTCGGATCGAAGGAACATCCGACCCTTTCTATACTAGCCAGGGGAATTCCACTCCCCCATTCTCTGACTTTTCTGAGGCTCCTCAGACCTGCGAGGACCTCAACGCCATCCAGAATGACCCATTTTCCAATATCTACAATCCTAGATGGTGAAACCATCCCAACTTCCAGTGGGCAGGGAATTCCCAGAATCCAAGACCATCCTTTCAGCCCCGTCCACAAGCACCTTGTCCTTACCAGCCGCCTCAGCCTCAGCACAACCCTACTTATCCATCCGAGCCAAACTAAGATCAAATGTCCCTCATCCTTTAGACTCTGGCTGACATTCAGAGAACAAATGCGGCTATTCAAAAGCAACACAAGGACGAAATCACCGAGGTTCGAAACCAACTGGCCCAGTTGGCAAATTCTCGCCAACCAGGCACACTTCCTTCTCAGCCTCTTCCTAACCCCAATAGCGTCCGACCCAGCGGCGCGTTATGAACCCAAACCCGGGCCAAGCACACATGATTGATTAGGCCCCCTCTATTCCTTCACCTGACGGGATGGAGGCTTCAACTTCCTATGAGGGTTACCAGCAGCAGCAACCCATCCTACCAAACCCTAACCAGAACCAGGCAGGGCTGAATTCTATAACCACCCGTAGTGGTACGGAGACTCAGGATCCACCTTATCCAGACCACTCCAAGCCTGACAGTGACCCAAACCCCAGGACAATAATCCAGGATGTTCCTATCCCTGTCCCAGATCAAAGACCTGGACCTATCCTAGAGGAACCAACCAAGGTTCCATTTCCTGAGGTCTTGACCAAGGGAAAGAAGACAACCAAATCCGGGGCTCCTGAGGAGGACTTGGTCAAGCTCTTTGAGTAGGTCCAAATAAACATCCTCTTGATGGATGCGATTCGCCACGTACCGGCTTACACACAATTCTTCAAGAATGTGTGTACACCTCAGCGTAAGCCGCGAACCAAGAGTGGGAGTCCAATTGTACTGTCAGAGCAAGCCAGCTCTGTAATCCTGAGCAGACTCCCACCCAAGGCAAAAGACCCAGGCACTCCCCTGATTTCATGCAAGATAGGTGAAACCCAGTTCGACAGAGCATTGCTAGTCTTGAATGCTTCCATAAATTTGATACCCACATCCTTACTCAACCACCTAGAAGAATCTGAGTTAAAACCAACTGAGGTGACACTACAATTAGCAGATCGATCTATAAAATCACCAAAAGGGATTCTTGAGGATGTTATTGTAAGGGTGCGGGATTTTTACTTCCCTGTGGACTTCATAGTCTTAGACATGGATGCACCTGAAAACCCAAGGGATACATCGATCATTCTGGGGAGACTTTTTCTGGCCACTGCTAGGGCCAACATTAGTTGTGAGGAGGGCCAAATAGAACTGAAATTTGGGAATTAAACCCTCAAAATTGATATCTTTAAGGCCCAACAAAGAATCAATTGCGGTGTCATTGAACAAATCTGTGATATTAGAGCTTTGGTTGATGAAACACAATTTGAGAATAACCTGATTATGCCTCATCAACCACAAGAAGATCTTGAACCGCAATTAGAGGAGCCAGACCCTGATTCAAACAAGCCCATAACTCCTATCCTTGAACCTCACACTCACCTTGAACCACCCGCTGCTGCTGATAACCCCATTATTGAACTCAAACCCCTTCCCGATCATTTGAAGTACATCTTTTTGGGTTCTAATCAGACATTTCCTGTGATCATAAATTCCAAGCTCACTCCTGATCAGGAATTCCATCTGATTGCTGTTCTCCAGCAACATCGCAGAGCCATTGGTTGGACTCTCGATGACTTGACTGGAATAAGTCCCTCTTATTGCACACATCGTATCTATTTTGAAGAGGGCGCACGACCTTCCTGTGAGATGTAGAGATGTTTGAATCCCAATCTGCAGGAGGTCGTGAAAAAGGAGATCATTAAGTGGTTAGATGCAGGGATCATCTACCCGATCTCCGACAGTCGTTGGGTGAGCCCAATCCAGGTTGTACCTAAAAAGGCAGGGCTCACCACCATTACAACTGAAACCAAAGAGATCATACCTACCCAAATAGCCAACTCATGGAGAGTCTGCATAGATTACCGAAGACTCAACTCCTCCACGAAGAAGGATCATTTCCCACTACCTTTCATTGATCAGATTCTCGAGAAATTAGTGGGAAGTCGATTCTTCTGCTTTCTTGACGGGTTCTCTGGTTATAACCAAGTAGCTATTCATCCTGAGGACCAAGAGAAGACCACGTTCACCTACCCCTTCGGGACATACGCGTTTCGAAGGATGCCTTTTGGTCTCTGCAATGCGCTCGCAACTTTTCAGCGGTGCATGCTTGCCATATTCTCTGATATGGTAGGTGATTACCTGGAAGTCCTCATGGATGACTTCTCAGTTTTCAGGGCATCATTTGGCGATTGCCTCCAGCACTTGGTTCATATACTCAGGTGTTGCATCGATGTAAATTTGGTTCTTTCCTGGGAAAAGAGCCACTTTATGGTGCCTGAGGGGATCGTCCTAGGTCATCTAATTTCTGAGAAAGGCATCCAAGTGGATCGAGCCAAGGTTGATTTGATTTCTCGACTTCCTATGACTAGCTTGATCAGGGACATCCGTTCTTTTCTGGGGCACGTCGATTTTTATCGTCGCTTCATCCCTGCTTTCTTGAAAATCTCACGCCCCCTGACTACTCTTCTCTCCAAGGATGTACCCTTTGAGATTTCCAAGGAATGCACTCAAGCTTTTCAGAACCTTCGTGACCGAGTCACCCAGGCCCCGATCCTACAGTCCCCTGATTGGTCTCAACCCTTTGAGATCATGTGCGATGCATCTGATTTCACTGTAGGAGCGGTTCTGGGGTAGAAAGTTGACGGGAAACCCGTGGTCATCTACTAGGCTAGCAAGACGCTTGACGAGGCTCAGCGTAATAATACAGTTACGGAGAAAGAGCTGCTAGCCGTAGTATTTTCCCTCAAAAAATTCCGATCCTATCTCCTGGGTTCCCACGTCATTATCTACTCGGATCACACAGCTGTGAGGCATCTCCTTACCAAGAAGGACACGATGCCTCAATTAATCAGATGGATCTTGCTGTTGCAAGAATTCGACCTCGAGATTCACGACAAGGCGGGAAGACAAAACGTGGTAGTTGACCATTTGTCTCGCCTTCCTTCTGAGATCATCAACCCCTCTGGACTCATCACGGAGCATTTTCCAGATGAGCACTTATTGACTATTGGTACTAGACTTCCATGGTTTGCTGATATAGCAAACTACTTGGCATCTCATCAGACCAAGAAAGACAAGTTGCACTATGATGCCAAGTATTACATCTGGGAAGACCCGTACCTCTTCCGCATAGGTGCTGACCAAATCATCCGGCGATGTGTCCCGGAGGGTGAAATCAATGATATTCTCTCCTTCTGCCATGACTAGGCATGCAGTGGCCACTTCTCTGGGCACAAAATCGCATCAAAAATCCTCCAGTGTGGCTTTTATTGGCCCACTTTATTCAAGGACGCATACAATCACTGCAAGGCATGCAGTCATTGCCAAACCTTGGGTAACATGAGCCATCGCGACATGATGCCTTTGCAGTCGATTCTCGTATGTGAAATCTTTGACATTTGGGGGATTGATTTTATGGGGCCCCTTTCCTGTTTCAGACGGCTTCGAGTATATTCTGCTGGCTGTGGACTACGTGTCCAAATGGATCGAAGCCATACTGACCCAAACCTGTGATCATAAAATCGTTATCAAATTCATTCATCACAATATCTTCTCACAGTTCGGGATTCCTCGTGCAATCATCTCTGACGGAGGGACCCATTTCACCAATACTCAGTTCAGGTCACTGATGACCAAATATGGGGTGTCTCACCGAATCTCTACTCCTTACCACCCCCAGACTAATGGTCTAGCTGAACTATCAAATCGGGAGATCAAGAAAATCCTGCAGGTCACTGTTCGGTCTGACAGGAAGCACTGGTCGTCCCGACTTCCGGAAACTTTGTGGGCTTATAGGACCACCCACAAAATCCAATTAGGCATGTCTCCTTTTAGACTGGTGTACGGGAAGGTGACACACCTTCCCGTCGAACTGGAGCACAAAGCCTATTGGGTAGTACGGAGTTGTAATTTAGATCTTTCTAAGGCTGGAACCCACAGAAAGTTTCAGATAAGCGAGATCGATAAATTACACCTTGATGCGTATGAGAACTCGCGAATCTACAAAGAGTGGGTTAAGGCCTTCCATGACAAGCACATATCTAGAAAGATCTTTCATCATAGTCAGAAGGTCCTACTCTTCGATGCCCGACTCAAACTCTTCCCTGGGAAACTGCGATCCAAGTGGGTCGGACCATATCTTGTCCGACAAGTTTTTGGAAATGGAGCTGTAGAAATCAGTCCGCTCAGCCATGATTTTGAACCTTTCATCGTGAATGGTCAGTGACTCAAACAGTTCATCGATGTAACCCCTACAGATTTGGCTGAGTCATCATTTATCCTCCATTTTCCCTGAGCATATTGCGCCCAGCCGATGGCGTAAAACTCAGTGCTTAATAGGAGGCAGCCCGTTATTCTTTTTGGAAAAACTCGAAACCTTTTCTGACACCTCTTCGCACTTAAGGTTCATCCTTTAGGACAGCCGGCTCCACCTCTGGTGCTTGCATCTGAGATTAGAAATCGTCCGCAACAATCACCCCGACCCATCCACTCACCAAAATACCTGTCCTAATGCATGAACCAAGCTAAATAAAAAAATCCTCCTAAGTTACAATGAGGACATTGCAAATCTTAGGCATGGAGGGGTATGAAAGTGCAAAACTCACAAGAAAAGGTTTCAAACAAAAAAAATTCACATATACCAAAAACACCATAAAAAAAAAGGAGAGGAGGAAGGAAATTTTTGTAGACTTTACAAAGGAGGAGGAGAAAAAGAACAAAATGATAAAAAGGAGCACAAAATGAAAGAAAAGAGATACTCATTAGTAAGAAATTAAGGAATTAACCTAAGTTCTATACCACATTCAGGAAAAGAAATGGAAAGTGCACAGTAAGATTAGTAAGAATGTAAACCTTAGGCATTCTTGGATAGACTCTTAGTGCCCATTAAAATCTAGATATTCCGTAAGAGTTTGAAGAAAATGAAAAACTTAAGTATTAGGTCCAAGGCTTAAGGAGTATTTGGCCTCGTTAACTAACTTTTGGTTTACGGGACTCAGTAACCTAAGCACCCAAATTCCACACATAGTTCGGTTCAGTAAGCATAAAATATCAAAATCACGCAGAAGCGTTTCAAAAATTTTGAAAATATCACCTAGAGTAGGAGCACCTGATCAACACAAGTTGATTTGGATGAGTTCCCAGTGCGGAGAGATGGGAAATTCCCCTCGAAGATGCGTAACAAAATATCATCTCCACGGTGCTTGTCTCTTAGGATATTCACATATCCTACTGAGGGCATGTAAGCACTCTGCTGGTTCAGATTCCATGGATGACATTATCACGAAGTGTCAATTGCAAGGGTCTGAATTTGGCCATGGAACACCACGGACAGGATTATCTCGAAATCTCGAAAGGCAGGGTTCTGGGGGTTACCATGGACGGCGTTATCTTGAAGCATCGAATGCCAGGAACCCTTGAGGATTGATGATGGGGACAAGGAATCTGATACAGACCGTGTTGAGAAGCCAATCCTAAGCTAGAATTAAAAAGAAAAAGAGAGAGAAAACTCTCCAAACATATAAATCTTCTACCTCTCTCTTTTACAAAACGCACTGCGAACTAAACCAAGGCTAAAATTATCCCAAGCATGGTTGCTTTAACCACGAAGTCCAATAAACCTTAGGTTAGTTCCTGTAGGCCTTAAAAACCTTTGCTAAGGATTGAGGCTAAAGCTAGACAGATCTGAATCTTGGTTGGTACTAGAGTACCTTTTAGGCCTATGGTTGGCATTCTGACCTAATCAAGGTTACAAGAGAAAAAGCACTTATCTAAACTCGATAAGAAATTCATGGTCTAAAACAAAGGTTAAAACCTTAAAATTTTACTAAAGGACTAGCAAAGGCTAGGCATGGGGGTATGATGAGAGCCTCATCATAAACCCAAATTGACACAATTTGATATAAATAAGTATGAAAAAGCTCGTACAAAACCTAAAGAAAAGCCTAACTCAGAGAGTTCTGAATTAAAGAATAAAATAAGTCATGAGGGGTAAAACTGTAATTTTACCAACGCAGTGCACAATTAAGGTGTTTAAGGGTCTAAACACAGGTTAAACAAGCTTAATAAGGAAACAAGTCGGATGATTTGATCTGAAAAGGGTTATAGTACCTTTTAGGAATTAAATGACATTCTGTAACCCTAAAAATAAACTCACTTTAATTCACGAGGTTCTAGGCAGAGTAAAAATTAACTAAACCCTCTAAAAATCATGTAAATATACTCCCTAGGGTTTGGAACCTTCAATTTGGCCTTTACAACCTATTTTGACCTAATTTGAAAACCATGCCCAAATTTTAACCTAATTTGGGCTTTTACGTAAATTGACCAGTCAAACGTGGTCAAACCTAAAATCAAACTACACCATTAAATTCCTTAGGTTCAAATTAGGTTGGTACAAAAATTTGGGCCTAAGTGAAGACCATCTTGACCGACTTTACAAATTGGTCCTCTTGAATTACTTTTTCACCCTTATCTTTTCAAAACCTTGCTTTTAGCCTCCTATCTTTCCCTTCATTCTTTGCAGAACGGTCCTCCCTGCCACCCTGCGCAGGCACCATACCTCCGGCGACCTTGCGCGGAGGATGGCGCTGCGCAGGGTAAGGCAGCCGCTCTTAGGAACGAACGGGGGGTTCCCTGCGTCGTCCTCTGTCGCAGGGACCCTCCCCTGTGACCTGCGGCTGCCCATGCCTCTTGTGTGAACGCACGAAAGGCATGGGTCTCCATCTCTGGCAATCTCCGGCGAGTTCCCCACGTTGCTCCCTCGAAACCCTCTCCTTGCCAACACCTTTATTAGGAGCGGCAGGGGCTGCCGTCTCCTTCAAGCCTGATTTGGTCGAGGATCCCTCCCCGATTTTGTCTCGTCCTCCCACGGTCAAAATGCCCGCAGGCTCCGGTGGCCCTTTCCTCCTCTTTTTGTCGCTCTGCTGCCATACCTGCAACAGAGCCTACTCCACCTCGTCTTCCCGTGCTAGGCCGCATCAGCTGGCGCTTTCCCGACCTCTTCCTAGCCGCCGTTACTCCCCTCCGGGCTCCTTCATCTTTGGCGCCAGCAGGTACGCGCTGAGCGCTACCTCCCTCCCTCTTCGTCAATTAGGTAGGTAAAAAATTTCCCCTCTCTCTCTCTAATATTTACCCCTTCCTAATTTACTATTTCAACCCACCGACCACCACTGTCCATCACCACCTTTTCCATCTCCGGCTGCCCTCTGGCGAGGCGTACTTGCCACTCCACGCCTCCATCCGCCTCGCCAGCTACCCCTTAAGCTCCACGCCACCTCACTGACACCGAATCCACCCTCCATTCACCACCTATCACCTCCAGACCACTCCTCGAACACACCCACTCTTACGCACGTAGAGTGCCCTAGGCGCACGGCCACAGGCACTCTCACGTGTCGCCGATCCCCGCATCGCACTTGCCACGCTCTGGAGAACCTCCCTGAACCTTTTTGACGTGGCCACGAGGCCGTTTGCGTGTTTCAGGTTTCGCCCTCCTCGCTGCCATTGACAAGCAGCAGGAGCTGCTTGGCAGGCAGCTCCAGGCCTCTTCAGCTCCAGGCGTGAGCCCTAGGCGACGCGGAAGGAAGTCGCACACACACCCAGGACTTCAATTGGGGTGGCAAGCCTCGACTACTGCCCCAATTGCCCGAAGCTTTCTCCCGCAGGCACCCGAGATTGGAGGTGGGACTTTAGTCCCACCTCGGAAGTGTATGGGCGCACACCCATACATAAATTGAAAAAGTGCTATCGGCTGGTTGCCTCCGATAGCACTGGGGTGAGGTCCCTCACCTACTCACCGGGTCTCGTCCGTGACACGCCCACGCGGATCTGACCCGACCCGACTTTCCACTCCTATGCACTCCTCGCGCACCACCCACGCCGGTGCGCCTGGACCAGGGCACGCAACCCGACCCGATTACCCGGCTCTGGGAGAGCTTACCAAAGAGAGATTCAGAGAGAGAGAAACGCGGGGAAGGGGTAGGGTAGGTTTTGCACTGACGTTTGTGTGTGTGAGCAGGAAGGAAGAAAGGAGAAGAGGGGCAGTGGTCGGGACTTAGCAATGCAGGGATGAAGGAAGAAGGAAGGAAGGAGAAGAGAAGAGGAAGCCAAGAGGAAAAGGAGAAGGAGAGGCTGATCAGATAAGGCGTCTGAGCTCTGAATCAGATGTCAGCGAAAAGGAAGAAGAAGCTGCAGCAAGAAGAAGGAAGAAGAAGGATGGAACTGCAGAAGACAGAGAAGAAGAGTGAAGAAGAAGGGCTAGAGCAGAAGAAAGAAGAAAAGAGAAAGAGGAACCGTAGCTGCTGAGAAAAAGAAAGGAAGAAGAAGCAGAGAAGCCCTTCAGAGAAGGAAGACAGAAGACAGAGAAGAAGAGTGAAGAAGAAGCGGAGAAGCCCTTCAGAGAAGGAAGAAAGGAAAGGAAAAGAAAAGAAAAGAAGAGAAGAAGAGCTTGCTGCAGAGAAGAAGAAAGAAGAGAAGGAAAAGGGAACAAGAAAGAAAGGAGCAATTTTTACTCTCTCTCTCTCTCTTTTTCTTAATTTTTGTAAAACATTATATACTGTGAATTTATATGCTTCTTGTATTATAGTTTGCTCCCTGAGTTCAACCTCGGGAAACTTTTTATTTCCGAGTAACAAATTGTATTAAACTGGTGACCGTTTCTTTATACTATACTACGACGAAACCTTGAGGGAACGCGGCCATAAACCACGAATCCGCCACTACTGTCTGGAATGGTAAGTACAGGTGATGAGAACCTCATCATGAGCCATAACTAGCTCATTTTGACCCAATACAAAGGATAAAAGCTCCTACATATCTCAAGGAAAAGCTTAACTCAGAGAATTCTGAGTTTGAGAAGAAAACAAGTCATAAGGGGTAAAAGTGCAATTTTACCAGTATAATCTGCATACAGGGTAAGTCAGGGCCCAAACACAGGTCAGAACAGCTTAATAAGAATAAAAGTGGGATGAGATGATCTAGCAAGGGCTACAGCACTTCCAAGGAACCAAATGATAATCTGTAACCCTAAAACAACCCACTTCAATTCACAAGGTTCGAGGCAAAGTAAAAATAGAATAAACCCTCTAAAATTCATAGAAAAATAATCTCTAGGGTTTAGAACCTTCAATTTGGCCTTTAGAACCCATTTTGACCTACATTGAGAACCATGCCCAATTAATAACTTAATTTGGGTCTTTACGCAAATTGACCGGTCAAACAAGGTTTAATATGAAAATGAAATTTACCATCAGATTCCTTAGGTTCTAATTAGTCATGTATAAAAACTTGAGCCTAAGAAGAAACCTCCTTGACCGACTTTACACTTTGGTCCTCATATATTTACTCTTTGGCCCTCAACTTTTGAACCCTCGCATTCAGGCCCCTAACTCTCCTTCGTTCTTTGCAAACAGGTCCCTCCTGCAAAACCCTGCCAGCACCATGCTCCGGCGACCTTGCGCGGAGCATGGCGCCGCGCAGGGTAAGGTGGAGGACCTGGCATGTGTACCGGGGGTGCCCTGCGTCGTCAGCCGTCGCAGGAGCACCCCCATGGTCCTTGCAGCCCCCCACACCGGCCGTGCGAACGCACGGACGGTATGGGTTCGAATTCCGACCATGCTCCGGCGAGGGAGACACGTCGTCTCCCTCCGCCTTCCTCCCTGCTTCAACCCTATAAATACCCCCCGCCGCTCCACCGACGAAGGCAGCCTGGATCTGACGGAGAAAACCCCCAATTTTCCTCTCTTCTCACTCCGGCAGACGCCCACCAGCTCCGGCGGTTCTTCCTCCTCCTCCTCTTCGCTCTGCCGCAATACCAGCAGCAGAGATTTCTTCCCCTGCTCTTTCCGCGTCGCGCAATACCGGCGCGCGCTGCCTCTGCCCCGTCGTCACCGCCGTCCTTCCCCCACTGGGCACCGTCTTCTCCGGCGACAGTCGATACGACTGTCGCCCTATTCCTCCCCCTTCGTCCCTGCAGTTAAGTTAGACTTACTCCCCTTCTCCTCCTCTTTCTTTCCCCGCTTTCGATTTAGTCAATTAAGCCCTCTACCGACCCTGTTCACCCTCATCCTCTCCGCCTCCGACCACCCTCCGGCGAGCCGCTCCCATCACCTCAGCGACCCACACGGCTCGCCGACCACCGCAGAACTTCCGCCTCCTCACCCTGATCCTCTTCCGCCCCTCCACTTCCCACCAAACACCCTCTGCAGACCCACCGAACACACCCACTCCCTCGCTCACAGTTTGACCTAGGACGACCAGACAGCCCCCTCTCGCCCCCTGCAGACCCCCTGACCACCTTCGCCGTGCCACGGCGAAGGTCCTCCGCCTGTCTGATTTGGCCGAGAGGCCGTGCCATTGGTTTCAGGTTCCAGGCCTTGGCCGCCATTGGCGAGGAAGCTCGAAGCCTGCTCGAGGTTGCTCCAAGCCGAGATATCCCAGATTGAATAGCCACGGCCAGCGCGGAAGAGTCTCACGCACACACCCTGGCCCTCGATTGGAGCTGTACGCCTCACAGCCGATGCAATTGGGAGCACCATCCCTGCTGCAGGCGTAAGAGAATTGGGGTGGGACATTTAGTCCCACCTCGGAATCTCTCAAAGGCGCGCGGACACATAAATTGAAAAGCTGCCTTATGCTGTTTGCCTCAGTTACCACGGGGTGAGGTCCCTCTCACCCGACCCGACCCGACTCGGCCTCGTCCGTGACCACGCTCCGCGGACCTGGCCCGACCCGATTAGACTGACCTGCACTCCTCGCCCACCACGCACGCCGGTGGGCCTGGACCCGGGCCTGATCCGAACCCGATTACCCGGTAGCGCTCTGGGAGAGCTTCCGATGAGTGATTTCAGAGAGAGAGATACGCGGGGGAGGGGGGTAGAGTAGGCTTTTTGCCTTGACGAATAAACTCTGAAGTGTGCAGGCCAAAGAAGAAGAAGCAGACCCGCTGAAGAAGGAGCTGCTGCACTGTAGCGAAGGCATTGTTAAGTCGTCTCAGCACTGGCGCAGACGACGGAAGGTCAGCCTCCAAAGAAGAAGACGATCTGACGAAAAAGAAAGAAAGGAAAATCTGAAGAAAGCAGAAGGAAGAACAGAAGAAGAAGAGCACGAGGGGAAGAAAGCAGAAGATTGCAGAAGAAGAAGAAGAACAAAGAACAGAAAAAACCAAAGACAAAGAGGAAGAAGGAAGAAAAGAAGAAGAAGCCAAATTTTCATCTCTCTCTCTCTCTCTTTATTTTTGTAATAGAACTTGTATATCTCTAGAATATAACTTGCTCCCTGAGTTCGACCTCGGGAACTCTTTTATTTTTCCGAGTAAAAAATTTTTATGTGATACGTTGGTAACAACCGGCTTTACTACAACGATATATAACACAAACCGGTCGAACCCGACGCTCTCACCATTTTGGCGCCGTTGCCGGGGAGCAACGGCTATTCTAGAGGTAAACATTCCTGTATTCTTTTATTATTTCTGATAATCTCCTCTCTTTTGTGCAGCTACAGGAACTCAAGAAGACAAGCAACCACACCAAAGACAGGTAAATTTTTCCTCTCACTATTAACCCCTACACTCTAAAGAGGAAGAAAAGAAAAGAACAAGCAATATAGGGCTAACCTGTCTTCCATATTTAGTAACCATAAAAGTTGCATGTTTTCAACTCATTATTTCTGCACACTATTAAGGGTATTTAAGGGCTAACACATTCTTGCTTGAGCCCTAATTACCCAACAAAGAATTAACTGGACCAAGTAGAGCCAACCTAGGATCCAACACTAGGGATTTAGAGACACACTCCTTAAGCAAGAATTGAGAAAACCAAATAAAGTGTGCCCAAGCCCTTGTCTGAAAATACCTATTCAAAGAAAATCTAAAACAATTGGCTCTCTAAACACTTGAACCCTAAAAGACAGGACCTAAAAGCTCTCAAAGAAAACAAGAGGTAAAGTTGACCCCTTGGGTCAACCAACCTTAAATTAGGTCACTCTTTGCACTTAAAAGACTAAAGTTCAAGTGAAAACCTTAAGCACCCTGATCTTAAAATTGGTAGACTTAAGAGGTCAAGATCCCCATTCTGGTCTACCTGGAACCGCAGTGACAAGAGAGGTCGGGTGGGGGAAACCCTGTAACCCGTGGGGACGCTCTACCGTGTAGGGGTCTTCGCGGGACTCTCCCTCTCTGGCTGCCCAGGTAATTCTCAGGTGGACGATCTTTCTGATCAAGGGGTCCATCTGCCCCGAACCTCTATAGTCACCCAACAATTTTTGGGTGTCTTGATTGGGTCCAGCACCTGCTTATCTCATCCAGCCCTTCAGTATTTTTCAGGAGGTCCTTGAAACCTCCTATAGAAATTCACTCTTCCCGAGGCTAAGCCTCGGTTCCTTTGTTTTTGCAGAAATCATTCACATAGCCCCTCTTTCCTCTGATTCTGAACAAAATCCCCTTCTTCCATCTTAATTCAAACTTTGATTCCACCACCAGATCCAATTATGCAACCTAATCACCTAGCAAGACTACCATTCAAGAAACCTGAATATCGGAGATCTATGAAAGATAAAATGATCAAGGATGCCATAAGATTCTATGAAAAAGAAGAAAAAACCTCAATAGGAGATATTCAGGTTGATGTCCCAACAACCACATCCTTCATCATAAACTGTGCCCAAATTCTATTAACTGGAATTTCAAAAGGATCAACCCGAGATATGCTCATGACAGGATACATTGAGATGGAAAAATTACACCAATCTGAATACCTTCAATGCTTGACAAATCCTGTACTTTGGGAACAACACCAAGATGCCCTTATAAAACGGGTAGAAATGATGAAATCAGTAGAACAAATTATCAACCAGAAATACCCGTATAAACCAGAAACAGAGGATGAACCATCTTGGAACAGTATTAAGGAACAATTCAGTTTCCCAGATCTCGGGATTGAGGCACAAAGTGGTTGTAAAATCCCAACCCAGATAGAAGACAATGTTGAATTAGGTTGGGATATTGCAGGAGAACACAATGCTGAGCCAACCCTAGGCCACAAATCACCAAGCTTAGAACTCCAAGGCTCCTGCAATAACAAGATTAGAATTGAACCTCTGGAGGGTATAAATTCCACCCCTTGTTTTGATAAGGTGACCCTCGAAGGTTATTCAGACTTAGGTTCTAATAATTCTACCCACATCCTAAGCCTAGAACCTAGATCTGAAACTTATTGGGAAGATTATGAGGCCCTTTATGAGGAAGATCAAATTTTTACAGGATATGATTCCGGGCCTTTATTTAATGAATGTCCTTTTCCAACATCCTCAGGAAATCTGATTGATTTTTCAGAAAACATGCCAATTTATGATACAGAAACTGAGGAGTTGGATGAGCAAGGTTTTAATGGGGTCTATCCTACCAGCTTAGAGCTTGAACAGAACATCTTTTTGAAACCAGAATTGACATATAGGCTAGAACCCAATCAGGCTGCTGAGTCCACATTTGATGATTTTTGCTGTGGTGGAATTCATGATCATGAATCTCATTTTCGCCAACTCTCCGACAATTTCAAATCTGACTATAATTGCGGAGAGATTCCCCTTCCTGAACACGCCAGGCCTATCTACGACCTCAGTTCACATGACTCTGACTCTGACTCTGACTCTGAGGTCCTGATTCCCGAGATCACTGATAACACAGAATCATTCCTTTTCGATCCTCAGGAACCAAAAACAGAAAATGCCAAGAGTGATTGCAACCAAGAATCCAAATTTTTTCTCGAATCCGATTTCTTTCATCCTACAAACACTCTTCCGGCATTTGATAGTTACCCAGAGGACTCTCTACAGAAAATCACCTATCATCTGTTTCTAGAAGAGCCCTCGTACACAATGGCCACCTCATCCGCACACACAGAACGGATCAAAACCTCTCCCAAACCCCGACCCGCAACCGGAGTCAATTTCTATTCAGATTCACCTCTCACCAAGCCGATTGCATTTCCACATCGGGTTTCGAACATTGATCAGACTACATGCCATGCTCTATCATTCTCTGATCACCCCTGTAGGGTTCCTGCATCAACCATTGATTATCCTACGGGTCCCTACTCTGACCAGGCTGATTCGGCACAGCCAAACCCTGCGTTTACACTTCCACATCCATCTGAGCTTCATAGTTTATGGTGGGCACCACACCTTTTTATCCACATCTATCAACCCACCAGATTGATTGGGTTTGGGCTGCATCATCAGCCTGTTGATCTGAACAAGCACCTGGTTGGACCAACCAGGCTCTTAATCAAGGTGCTTGTCTTACAAAACTCTGCTGATTTGACCATCCCCTCTCCATCGCATTTCCCGCTTGGCTGAAGGCATCAAATTTAGCGCTCAACGGGAGGCAGCCCGTCATTCTCTTTGAAAACCTGAAACTTGTTCTGACAGCTTTTTGCACTTGAAGTTCACACTTTAGGACAGCCGACTCCACCTCAGGTGCTTGCATCTGAGATTAGAAATCATCCGCAACAGTCACCCCGACCCATTCACTCATCAAAACAGCTATCCTAATGTATGAACTTAGTTGAATAAAAACCCCTAGGTTACAATGAGGACATTGCAAATCTTAGGCATGGGGGGGGTATGAAAGTGCAAAAACTCGTAAGAAAAGGTTTCAAACAAAAAATTCACATATGCCAAAAATACCATAAAAATTAAAAAAATTTTCGAAAAAGAATAAGAGGAAAAGAGGAGAAGAAAATTTTGTGAAGGAGAAAAGAAACAAAATGAAAAAGGAGCACAAAATTATAAGAAAAGTTGATAGTCATTAGTAAGGAACTAAGGAATTAACCTAAGTTCTAGACCTCATTCAAGAAAATAACTGAAAAGTGCACAATGAGATTAGTAAGAATGCAAACCTTAGGCATTCTTGAATAGACTCTTAGTACCCATTAAGATCTAGACACTCCTCAAGAGGTTGAGGAAAATGAAAAGCTGAAGTATTAGGTCTAAGGCTTAGGGAGTATTCGGCCTCGTTAACTAATTTTTGGTTTACGGGACTCAGTAACCTAAGCACCCTAATCTCACACACAGCCTGGTTCAGTAAGCGTAAAAATCAGAATCACGCAGAAGCGTCGCAAAAATCTGAAAAGAACACCTAGAATAGGAATGGCCGATCAACACAAGTTGATTTGGACGAGTTCCCAGCGCGGAGAGGCGGGAAATCCCCTCGAAGATGCGTAACAAAATATCATCTCCTCGGTGCTTGTCTCTTAGGATATTTACATATCCTACGGGGGGCATGTAAGCACTCTGCTGGTTCAGATTCCATGGATGGCATTATCTCGAAGTGTCAATTGCCAGGGTCTGGATTCGGCCACGGAATACCATGGATGGGATTATCTCGAAATCTCAATAGCCAGGGTTCCGGGGGTTGCCATGGGCGGTGCTATCTCGAAGCATCGATCGCCAGGAACCCTTGAGGATTGATGATGGGAGCAAGGAATCTGATACAGACCGTGTTGAAAAGCTAATCCTAGGCTAGAACTAAAAAGAAAAAGAGAGAGAAAACTCTCCAAACAGAAAAAACTTTCTATCTCTCTTACAAAACGCACTGCGAACTGGGCCAGGGCTAAAATCATTTCAAGCACGGGTGCTTTAACCACGAAGTCCAATAAACCTTAGGTTAGTTCTTGTGGGCCTTAAAAACCTTTGCTAAAAGACTGAGGCTAAGGCTAGACAGATTTGGATCTTGATTGGTACTAGAGTATCTTTTAGGCCTATGGTCAGCATTCTGACCTAATCTATGCTCAAATAAAAAGGCACTTATCTAAAACCATTGAAAACTTCATGGTCTAGAACAAGGGTTGAAACCTTAAGTTTTTTTTGCTAAGGGACTAGCAAAAGCTAGGCATGGGGGTATGATGAGAACCTCATCATGAGCCATAACTAGCTCATTTTGACCCAATACAAAGGATAAAAGCTCCTACATATCTCAAGGAAAAGCTTAACTCAGAGAATTCTGAGTTTGAGAAGAAAACAAGTCATAAGGGGTAAAAGTGCAATTTTACCAGTATAATCTGCATACAGGGTAAGTCAGGGCCCAAACACAGGTCAGAACAGCTTAATAAGAATAAAAGTGGGATGAGATGATCTAGCAAGGGCTACAGCACTTCCAAGGAACCAAATGATAATCTGTAACCCTAAAACAACCCACTTCAATTCACAAGGTTCGAGGCAAAGTAAAAATAGAATAAACCCTCTAAAATTCATAGAAAAATAATCTCTAGGGTTTAGAACCTTCAATTTGGCCTTTAGAACCCATTTTGACCTACATTGAGAACCATGCCCAATTAATAACTTAATTTGGGTCTTTACGCAAATTGACCGGTCAAACAAGGTTTAATATGAAAATGAAATTTACCATCAGATTCCTTAGGTTCTAATTAGTCATGTATAAAAACTTGAGCCTAAGAAGAAACCTCCTTGACCGACTTTACACTTTGGTCCTCATATATTTACTCTTTGGCCCTCAACTTTTGAACCCTCGCATTCAGGCCCCTAACTCTCCTTCGTTCTTTGCAAACAGGTCCCTCCTGCAAAACCCTGCCAGCACCATGCTCCGGCGACCTTGCGCGGAGCATGGCGCCGCGCAGGGTAAGGTGGAGGACCTGGCATGTGTACCGGGGGTGCCCTGCGTCGTCAGCCGTCGCAGGAGCACCCCCATGGTCCTTGCAGCCCCCCACACCGGCCGTGCGAACGCACGGACGGTATGGGTTCGAATTCCGACCATGCTCCGGCGAGGGAGACACGTCGTCTCCCTCCGCCTTCCTCCCTGCTTCAACCCTATAAATACCCCCCGCCGCTCCACCGACGAAGGCAGCCTGGATCTGACGGAGAAAACCCCCAATTTTCCTCTCTTCTCACTCCGGCAGACGCCCACCAGCTCCGGCGGTTCTTCCTCCTCCTCCTCTTCGCTCTGCCGCAATACCAGCAGCAGAGATTTCTTCCCCTGCTCTTTCCGCGTCGCGCAATACCGGCGCGCGCTGCCTCTGCCCCGTCGTCACCGCCGTCCTTCCCCCACTGGGCACCGTCTTCTCCGGCGACAGTCGATACGACTGTCGCCCTATTCCTCCCCCTTCGTCCCTGCAGTTAAGTTAGACTTACTCCCCTTCTCCTCCTCTTTCTTTCCCCGCTTTCGATTTAGTCAATTAAGCCCTCTACCGACCCTGTTCACCCTCATCCTCTCCGCCTCCGACCACCCTCCGGCGAGCCGCTCCCATCACCTCAGCGACCCACACGGCTCGCCGACCACCGCAGAACTTCCGCCTCCTCACCCTGATCCTCTTCCGCCCCTCCACTTCCCACCAAACACCCTCTGCAGACCCACCGAACACACCCACTCCCTCGCTCACAGTTTGACCTAGGACGACCAGACAGCCCCCTCTCGCCCCCTGCAGACCCCCTGACCACCTTCGCCGTGCCACGGCGAAGGTCCTCCGCCTGTCTGATTTGGCCGAGAGGCCGTGCCATTGGTTTCAGGTTCCAGGCCTTGGCCGCCATTGGCGAGGAAGCTCGAAGCCTGCTCGAGGTTGCTCCAAGCCGAGATATCCCAGATTGAATAGCCACGGCCAGCGCGGAAGAGTCTCACGCACACACCCTGGCCCTCGATTGGAGCTGTACGCCTCACAGCCGATGCAATTGGGAGCACCATCCCTGCTGCAGGCGTAAGAGAATTGGGGTGGGACATTTAGTCCCACCTCGGAATCTCTCAAAGGCGCGCGGACACATAAATTGAAAAGCTGCCTTATGCTGTTTGCCTCAGTTACCACGGGGTGAGGTCCCTCTCACCCGACCCGACCCGACTCGGCCTCGTCCGTGACCACGCTCCGCGGACCTGGCCCGACCCGATTAGACTGACCTGCACTCCTCGCCCACCACGCACGCCGGTGGGCCTGGACCCGGGCCTGATCCGAACCCGATTACCCGGTAGCGCTCTGGGAGAGCTTCCGATGAGTGATTTCAGAGAGAGAGATACGCGGGGGAGGGGGGTAGAGTAGGCTTTTTGCCTTGACGAATAAACTCTGAAGTGTGCAGGCCAAAGAAGAAGAAGCAGACCCGCTGAAGAAGGAGCTGCTGCACTGTAGCGAAGGCATTGTTAAGTCGTCTCAGCACTGGCGCAGACGACGGAAGGTCAGCCTCCAAAGAAGAAGACGATCTGACGAAAAAGAAAGAAAGGAAAATCTGAAGAAAGCAGAAGGAAGAACAGAAGAAGAAGAGCACGAGGGGAAGAAAGCAGAAGATTGCAGAAGAAGAAGAAGAACAAAGAACAGAAAAAACCAAAGACAAAGAGGAAGAAGGAAGAAAAGAAGAAGAAGCCAAATTTTCATCTCTCTCTCTCTCTCTTTATTTTTGTAATAGAACTTGTATATCTCTAGAATATAACTTGCTCCCTGAGTTCGACCTCGGGAACTCTTTTATTTTTCCGAGTAAAAAATTTTTATGTGATACGTTGGTAACAACCGGCTTTACTACAACGATATATAACACAAACCGGTCGAACCCGACGCTCTCACCAACAGGAGCTGAAGTCAGTCTCTCCTTCAACTCCTGAAAGCATGCCTCTTACTCGTCAGTCTAGGTAAAGGGTACGTTCTGTCGGGTTAGCTGAGTCATAGGACCCGTGATCTGAGAGAACCCTCTGATAAATCACCGGTAGCAGGCTACTAATCCCAGAAAACTGCGTACCTCTGTCATTGTGCATGGTCTCTCCCACCCGAGCACGGCCTCAACCTTGGCTAGATCCATAGCCAATCAATCTCTCGAAATCACGTGACCCAAGAATGTCACCCGTCTCAGCCAAAACTCGCACTTACTGTACTTGGCATACAGCTTACGTCGTCTCAAGGTATTCAGGACCACACGTAAATGCTGTCCATACTGTGCCTAGTCCCGTGAGTAGACTAGGACGTCGTCGATGAACACCACCATAAACTGGTCTAAGTATGGTCTTAAAACATGGTTCATCATGTCCATGAAAGCAGTGGCGGCATTGGTTAGCCCAAACAGCATGACGAAGAACTTGTAGTGCCATACCGAGTACCGAAAGCTGTCTTGGAGACATTGGTCTCCATGATCCTCAACTAGTGGTTGCCTGACCTTAGATCTATCTTAGAGGTCGTCGATACGAGGCAGCGAGTACTTGTTCTTGATAGTGACCCGATTCATCTGTTGGTAGTCCACACAAAGTTGCAGGGTACCGTCCTTCTTCAGGAACAACATAGGGGCTCCTGACGGGGATGCATTGGGCCTCACAAAGCCCTTCTCCAACGGGTCCTATAACTGGGACTTGAGTTCTCGTAGCTCAAGTGGCTCCATCTTGTATGGTGCATTAGAAATGGGGTTGGTCCTCGGTACTAGTAAAATCTCAAACTTGATCTCACGCTCAGGCGGTAGTCCTGGCAGCTCCTCTAGGAAAACGTCGAGGTACTCGCAAAGCACCGGGATACTCTGAAAGTCGACCATGGGGCTAGGCTTGGCTACAACACAAGCTAAGAAGCCCTCACACCCCTAGCCCAAAAGCTTCGCTGCCCGAAGTGCGGAGATGCACCTGAAACCTCCATCCGTTGGCTGGCCGTGAAACTCAAACGGGGGCAGCTCCGATATGGAGAAGATGATCTTCCTCCCAAAACAATCCACCAAGGCATGATAGGCAGATAGCCAGTCCATCCCTAGGATCACTCCAAAGTCCTCAATCGGGATTACTATCAGGTCGGCGGGAATACTGTGTCCCCTTACAGTGACCTCGCAATCTGTAAAGACCTCTTCTGCTACAAACAACTGTCCACCTAGCCCTCTAATCAAGAACGAAACCTTTAACAGTACGCTGCCCGGCTCCAAACTGACGGCAAAACTCATGGAGGCAAAAGATTGTGTGGGACCAGAATCGAAAAGAACGTAGACTAATCTGCCAGAAATGGTAACCATACCTGCCACCACAGAACCTGAAGCCCTGGCATCTCCGTATGTTAGGGCATTGATACGCCCCTCACCCCTAGGTGCAGATGAAGGGGCCATACTCTGGGTCGAGTGAGCAGTAGCCGGCCGGTACCCTTCTTGTGACTATTGTCCTCCTCCACGTGCCTAGTGACCGTGGCGCCAGCTCGACCTCCAACGCTTGGTGCGGGGAGCATCTGCTGTGCTTCGACCCTAGATGGACAGTCCCCCCGGATGTGGCTCGGCTAGCCACACTAGTAATAGAGAGGGACACGGCCCCCTCCCTCAGTCTGTCTCTACTAATGGCTGGGCGAGGGTCTAGTACTAGCAGCTGGCCCTTGTCTGGGGCCCCCAAAGGCCACTGGTGGCCCCGTAGAATGAGACGGCTCTCCAGCGGCCACCGTGTGTCTCCTCTCCCGATAGCCCTGTGAGTACTCTAGCTAGTAGGGCCTTTTTCTATCTGCTGTCAGTGTCTCGTGCAGTTCGGTTGGTCACCTCATAAGTCATGGCCGCCTCAACCACATGAGAGAAAGTGGACAACTTCAGGGGTTTCACATTCCCCCGAATCGCTGGTCGGAGCCCCTCAATAAGCCTCCACAGGTGCTCCTCCTCAGTAGACACAGTTGTTGAGGCGAAGCGTGACAGCTCCAGGAAACGTGTGCGGTACGCGCTAACTGTCATCGCCCCCTGATGGAGAGTGTGGAACTCCCGCCTCCTCTGGTCCTGCCAGGTCTGCGGAAAGTACTGCTCGCAGAAGAAAGCCACGAACTGGTCCCACGTCGGCTCTCTCCCCACTTGGCCTTTGACTGCCCTCCACCACCTGTGGGCTGCACTCTCCAGCTAGTGCGTGGCAAAGTCCACGTGGCACTCTGCAGGAAGGTGGAGGGTGTCGAACACCTTCTCTATCTACTCTAGCAAGTCTTCTACCTCAGATGGGCTCTCATCCCCCTTGAAGGAGGGGGCTTCAGCTTACGAAACTGGTCGAAAAGCTCGTGGTGGAGTTGCAATAGGGGAATAGGTACACCTCCAGGCAAGGAGAGCTCGTGCTTAGAAGTGTCTGAGGGTGATGGGGGTAGTGGAGGATCACCCCCTCCCTTTCCAGCTCGTATGGTGCTGCGACGGTTCCCCTGTCCCACGGGGAACTCTCCCTCCACATCCTTAGGGAGGGGTGGCTGAGGAGACTACTGGAGCTCCTCCAGTACGATATCTCAGATCAGCTGGTCGAGATCTTGGGCCTGGATGCTTGGAAGGGGAGGTGGGTCAACTGGTCCCTCAGGTCCGATGCGTCTGCCCCTCCGACCCCACCCACGGCCACGTCCGTAGCCTGCCTCGTGAACTCCCCGTCTAGGCATCTCCTACATGGAGACACAAGAAAAGAGCAAGAACTATCAATGATACAGGATTACACCAAGAGATAAGACTCGAAGTGAAGATCAAAGTGATACGTTGTAATGGCTATCCTAGTTACATGCATGTGGGTGGCTATTTTTCAGACCATTTGGTTCATTTCTTAAGATGACCTTGCTTTGATACCATCTTATTACGACCTGATCCTAGATCCCTACAGGACCCGAGATCGACCCGCCTCGACTAATCCCAAGACTTAGTCATCCAACGATGAATGACCAAAAGCATAAAATATTCCACAACCACAAGTACAATGTAACTAAGCAGAAAATAAAACAGAGACGGTAAAAGAACCAAAACGGAAAGTCTCATAATAGTACAGGTCATCACAGCAACTGCAGTGGAAAGTAAAGAGGAAATATAATAGAAAAAGTATTTCATATAACAAAAAATTCACTACTACAAAAGAAGCTAGGAAACAGAAAAGAAACACAGCTAAGGCTGGGCTCGACTGGGCTCAGCTCCTTCTGCAGCTGATGGTGTTGGCTGCCTAACTCCCTGACCTGAACAATGTTATAAAATTTTGTAGTCAGCAAACGCTGAATAGAGTGGTAATTAAGCCATTTACATGTAATTAAGACAAGAAACTAATTAATTATTCATCTCCATTTAGCCCAATCAAGTAGTTCTAATTTGTTTGCTCCTTTATTCATCTAGTCATTTCTTGATCTGTCTTGTTTCTCAAGGGAACGATCTTCATTGCAATCTTTTCCGTGATGTTGGATGTACACGTGATGCTCTCCTGGCCAGGAGAGTCCCCCGTGGTAATCCTACACCCAGTCAACCACTCCAAGGTCACGGTTGCGACGTAGTGGTGACTACGGCAAGCGCGATAAGCACACGGGTAGCTATCCTACACTGGCATGCGGGCAGTAGTTTTCGCTAGTGCGTATGCCTAAAGGTACAGTACGAAACAGCACAAGGCCTTGCTCTCTCAGAATAGGGGTCTCACCCTTCCACAGTTCGCGTACCCTTGTCCGACTATCCCGATTTTCCAAGTGAGCCTAACAATAGTCAATGTAGGGCGGTTAGTACTTACCCCGGGCCCCGTGGGGCAGCTAGCTCCCTCCCTACACTAAGTTGCTCCCCTCGGTACCACGTACAAGAGGGCCAAACAGAAGTCGGTATAGAGTGACTAGGCCTAACCTCGAGTCTTAACCCAAAGGGGCGACTAGCTCCCCTCTACACTAAAGGGATAGTTACTCCCCTTGCTATTGCATATACAAGGGCCAGCTCACTTCCCGTCTACTTACTAAGTTCTTTCCATGTACAGAAGTCCTTCTCCTAATTCCCCTTAGGGTTCATGCTTGTATTCCTTTCATTCAATTTTCCAACATTCAGATCTCACTATTCACATTACGGGTTTCATTCGTATAACAGGCAGCTCATATTTTTCTATAGATAGCATCACATCAATAAACTGATACATTTGCTAGCAAATTGGTTTAACATGCATCTCAAGGATGACAGTGTAGTTCAAGCAATATTCATTCGCTTCTACCCTAGAGTTCATTTCACGCCCTAGGGTTCAATTAAGTTATTCTAAACATGCACTTAGTTTTATTAAATCTTGATGTTAAAGCAAACTACTCTACCGGGAAATACGGGAGGAATGTGGGCTAGAACCGCAGGTCCTGTCACTTCCATGGGCCTCACATACTCAACTGGCTGGAGACCTATATAATTGACCAATCTCGTCAAATGAGTCCAAAATTGTACATAAGTGACACTAACTCGTAGAGAAACTCAAGCGGAAAACAATGATACTTCATTTGTGGAAATCCGATTCCATTTGGGCCCTAAACAGGCCAAAAACATGCATACTGTCAAGAATCAGATGTCTGGGGCTAGACCTAGACGTCTTAAACGAGTTTAGAACCTCACCTTTCTTTCCTGCAGCTTCCTCAGACGTTCGAACCCCTTTGCAATCGTCTGAGGGAAGTCTCAGACGTTGGACTCTCCTTTCGGTTGTCTGGAAGTACAGTCAGACGTCTGGCGATGTGCCCAGACGTCCAAAAGTGCCTCAAAGGGTGCACAGCGCCTTTCCAATGCTCTGTACCTGCATACGCACGTGCAGAGACAAAAATGGCTAAGCGTCCCATCTGCATGGCCGGAACCTGTGCAGAAACACGTACCTCTACACTAAACTTGCTTTCAAACGTTTGGCTTCAGCTCCGGACATCCCGCTGCTACTCCAAACGCACCAGACGTCTGATACTGGAAAACTTCCAGTACACAGAACCCTTTCGCAAGCCTTCTTCTCCGCGCGGACACCTCTGCATCGCCCGCAACTGCTGCGCCAGCAACCTTAGGAGGTCGCGAAGCTCCCCTTCGCGAGCTCCTCCTCGCACCTTCGAGCTCCTTGGAGGTTCTCGCACCTCCGAGCTCCTTCGGCTCGAGCTCTCGAGCTCCACCGAGCTCATGCCACCGCACCCGCAGCAAGGCACTCCTCGCGTACGAGCTCCCGTGAGGTCTCTCCCTCTTTCTCACGCCCTCGTTCACACTCTCTCCCTGTCACGCACTCGCTCACACTCTCTCCCTCTCTCCTTCATGCCCTCGCTTGCTCATAGCTGGGGGAGTTGGCGAAGGTGGTCACCGGTAGGGGAAGAAGATGGAGGTGGTGGCGGCTGGTGTTGATGGAGAGGGTGGCGTGGGTGTGTGGGGGTTTAAATAGAGGGTTATTAGGGTTTTGGGTGAGGAGGCTGAAGGGGAGAGAAAACACATGCGTGTCGCATGCACGCGAAAAATGAAAGAACGTATGGTTTTCTCTACTTTCAGACGTCTAGATAGACATCTGATGAATACTTTAAACGTCTTATCTAATCCAAAAGCGACGAATCATTTCAGTATACGTACATTAAAGTATACATAACTTTACATACTACTTCCTACATAAAATATAACATGTCGTGAGACATGCCACATTGATGTGTTACTTATTCAACACTGAGTGTCGTGATTATACACATAGCCTATTTTTGTAAGGGAAGAGGGCTTGACATATAACATAGCAAACGTGACATGTGATATGATGCTAACGTGACAGATGTGTGTTTAGTATATACTTTAGTGCCCACCAAAACTTTTCTTATCTGATATTATTCATTTAGTGTAACAGCTAATCTTAACAGGTAGTTTAATGTTATTATTATGCCAAACGGAGAATTTGGGTTCTGAAGTAAGAGGCAAAGGATGATTGTACCTAAGCAGCATTGGATTGATCGAGATAGGTTTCTAGAATAGGTTGGTCAAGTCGTTGAAAGTTGGATAGAGGTTACTTGGTAATAAACAAGGCATACTTGCAAATCGATGATGATTATGATCAGGTCGAATTTTCCCAACTCATTGATAAAAATTCCATTAAGTCCAAAGAATAATTTCACCCAAAATCATCCAAGTTGGTCAACTTGGGTGAAGCCCGTGAAGGGATCAGACCTATCGAATGTTGATCCAACCTTTGACCCGTGTATTATGGTCAGCAACCACTTGCGTTTGGTTATTGACGAAAAAAAAAAATTGCTCTCATGAGATACGTTCAATCGATATGTGAATATATTAATCGAATTTGTTTGGATTCGATCCACATGAAAATGTCAAGAGGTGTGATTTATGGAGGGTTATGACTCAACATATTACTCTTAATAACTCTCCATTATTTTTGAGCAACTCTCCATTATCTCTTAAGAATCTCCCACAATCTGTACTGTATAAATAGGATTCTATACTACCATGGGAGAGAGGATCGAAGGAAAGCAAGTGAAGATATGTATTTTGCCTACTGATAGTGGAGATTAAAGGTTACATTTCTTTCCTAGATGTATAACATTTGAGGTGAAATCAGGTCAATAATCACTGTGTTCTTGTGATTACCTTCCTTATTTTCTTTTTTTTGTAATTACATTACAATTCATACACATATAAATTCATTGATAGTCTTACAAGGCTCATTAGTTAGTGATATAAAAAAGGATGTGGGTAGGGAAACATATGCTGCAAAGCGTTTCGCTAGGTATGTTCCCGCCTAATCAAATGATTCATGCCCAACCAAGAGATTCCACTAGTGTATTTCAACTAATGTGTTTCATCCAATTTTCACCAACATCAAGTACATAAAACACACATATTTTCCACAGTTTGAAAATCAAGTAAACAAAAAACACAGGTTGAAAATTGATTGAAAATCAAATAGACTAAAAATACATTTATTGAAAATTAAATTACAATGATTGAAAATAAAAATATAACATTACGTTTATCATTTTAACGATGAAAAATAATTTTTAACTTAGAATGTAATTTTTATCTATAAAAAATAATATTACTTGAAAAATAATTTTTCAATAATTAAAACTAATTTCCACAGATAAAAAATTCACACTACCCTAATTAAAATCACAAATTTCATCCGTGCGTGGTAAACCATGTTGCACGTTACATTGCTTACGTTTTGGCATAAAAAAACCATACAAATAATAGCGACATCAGCGTGCTTGCCTAAGTTGCAATTCAATCCATGGAAATTTTCTACGAGGGGATATCGGTAAAGATTTTATTTTGTTTTTTTTTCGCCTTTTGAGTTTTGATGACTTTTTTTTTTTTTTTTTCCAAATGCCTTTTGATGACTTAGAATCTTCACATGGGTAAATTAGAAAGAAACTCATCATCTCCGATCTCCCAAGTAATGCAGAGAAAAATTCAAACCTGAAGTTTTCTTTTCAAAGTTAAGAAACACCTACCGTTCGATCATATTATGGTAGACAAGAATCATATCTGATATATAAACTTATATTGCAAAGAGAATAATAAAAGTGAAGAAAATGTAATAAGACAGGAGGTGTTAAAAGATGCGTATGTCAGTCGGAAGTGGCAAAAGGAATTTCAAATATGAACCCACGTATATAAAAATTATGTAAAAAGTTACTTTTTGTTTTCATGAATAATGCGTATCTTAAGTGGCAAATCCAACAGTTACATAATTGGAAGAAATTTCATATAAGTATCTAAATTTCCGATATTATCCCTTGACTATTCAAATATTATGAAAAAATAATGCAATATCGACATTTGCAGGAAAAAAAAAAAAGATATTGAACAATATATTTTCATGTTTACTTGAACATTGCCTGTACTTGATTGAATCAGTGTCTAAGAGATTAATCTGAATATATCACGTCAAGCTTTGCTCAGTAATGACTTCAATACATAAACCTTACTGATAAAAGTTGACTTGTCCCAAATTAACATGAACTTAATTTGGTCAATACTTGAATATTTATCGTTGAAACTGATCCTGAATAATCGCCATCCTATACTTGGGCGTTTTTGCGAAATTGGCGAGAAAGTCTGTGTATGTATATATAGTTCTTTCTATGAAAAAGCTGCCGGAAGAGAAAATCCATCTCTTTGCCCACTAGGGTGCGATCGAATGTAAGGAGTTCTAACTTTAAACGGAGATATCTAGATTTAATTCTTTATCCTTACATTACTTAAAAAGATTGATGCTTAAAAAATCGTTAATTTTTTCCAAATTTGTCCAGATAATTGTGAATTTAAAAAAAAAAAAAACCATCTCATTTACATCTAAATGTAATTTAATGTGCGTTATTCACATCGAAACAATAAGGCTCTCTGCCTTTTAGGTGTAAGTGGTCCCTATTAATTAACATAAATGTTTGGAAAATGACGGCATTTAGATGTGTAAATAAACAATGACATGGGTATAGGTTTTATAACGGAGGATGTGAGATTTACGCGATACATAAATGTATAGAAAAAAATAATTGTATAAAAGAATGTAATTATAAATATATAATAAATTTTAGGTGAAAATCTAAATTTGAATAAAAATCACTACTTAACCTTTCAGTTTAGAATTTTTCGATCGATCGAGTCGATCAAATCCACTAACGTATTACTTTAAACAAGGACAGTGTAACCTCTAATAACAACGTTACTTAGGTGAGGGTAGCATACCTCAAATTCCTTCTCTTTACGAGAAGTATTTTGTCTTATGAAGGAGACAGGAATTCGCAAAGCAAATACTCAATAACAACAAATGAAAATAACAACAAATCTATAAAGCCACAAAGTATTTATCTTAAACTTAGCTTCTATAAGAAAAAGAGACTTTCTTTAGATGGAAGTGCGCAGGCGTGATCATGGCAGAGTAACGACGATACTCTCAGATTTGTTGAATGGAGCTTGAAGTGCAAGATCACTTCTATTCTTGATGATTTCTCCTCTATGACACAAAAGAGCATAAAAGTAGTGTTACTTGGTGTGTCTTGGCTTATGAAGGGTATTCCTCTATTTATAAAGGTCCTAAGAAGGGTTTAGAAGTCTCTTCTAGCCGTTAGAAGGCTTCTCTAGCCGTTGGGAATTATCCCAAGGTAAATTAGGCCGAAATCAAGGCTACTTATGATTCTAATAGGGTTATTAGACGCCTGGATCTATTATCAGACGTCTAGGTCATCATCTGATTTTATAGTTGGACGTCTGATCTATAAAGGTTGATCAACTAGACGGTGTTGGATCAGATTGGTTGTCCAAAGATGACTTTTAAGATGTCTATGTTGATGCTAGAGCACCACGATCATTTGTTTTGATGGTAACAAAATACGTGTCATTTAACATTTGCACTTGGAGTCATCTATCCAGTTCAGGCAAATTGCAAATGTAGACGTATTTAGACGGAATTCGAGCTCTCATCCAGGACGGATTGGAGGAGCTTGATGGAGAACTGAGGAGATTCGCGAGGAGCACTAGATTGAAGATGGAAGGACAAGAAGAATATGATAGAATTTTGTTTAATCCTTTCATGTACTTTTATCTTTATTTTTCTTGCTCTTTTTATTTCCTTAGAACATTATGTTAAAGAGCCTCAAAATACCCTAACAATAGTCCTAGGAACACCTGCACAACCCTAGGATACCTAGGTTTTCTGTAGAATACTTAGAAAACCAATATAAGGTTCAAACAGAGTTTCCAGACATCTAATTCCCAAATCAGACGTCTGATAAAGTGTTTTAAGATGTCTGACTGTTGATTCAGACGTCTGATAACTATTAGGCTAGATATAGTTAGTTCTGTCTGATCAGACGTCCAGACCTTAGACCAGACGTCTTAGGAGACGTCTGATGACTTTGCCAGACATCCAATTAGTGGACCGTTGGCTGGCTTAGCGAACAGTCAAGAATGTGACCGTTAGAGCCTTATCAGACGTCCATAGGACTTTCCAGACGTCTAATAATTGACCGTTTTGCCTCGGCTGACCCAAAATCTCTTCTCAGAGATTTTCTAGCCGTTGCAACATTTGGAAATCCATTCCCACAGAAAAAGTAGGTTTCCAGACGTCCAGACATAGTGCCAGACGTCCTATATGTCGTCTGATGGACTTGCACAAGAACCCTGTTTAGATCTGATTCAAGTCAGGAAGGAACCAGCCCAAAATCAGACGTCTGACCTTGAAATCAGACGTCTTAAAGTGAACTTCCAGACGTCTAATGCCAGAATTAGACGTCTGATAAGCCTGTCAGTGCAATGATTGTTCCTAATTTCGGGCTGATTCTCTTGGGCTTTGCACCCAACGGCTATGGAACCTTTCCTAAGCCTTCCAAAGCCTTCCTAAGGCCTCTATAAATAGAGGGGAACCTTTGCAATACAAATACACACCAAGAAACACCAAGATACACAAGAAACACTTTGTAATACACTTTCCACTCTCTTGTGTCCTAGCTAGCTCTTGCTCTCCAAGCTCAAGCTCCATTCTCTTGAGAGCATCAAATTGTTGCGCACCCGCTCTCCCGCCGTTGTTCACGAGAGCAACGTTGCGCCATCGCGTGGTACACGCATCCGCGTCGTCGACGCACTCTTTCAAAGGGAAGTATCCTATTTCCTATAGAAGCTTAGGTTAAATATTACTTTGTTGGCTCTACAGGATTACTTGTTTTATCTTTGTTATTTGGTTGGGTATTCGCTTTGCGAATTCCCGTCTCCTTCGCGAGACAAAATCCTTCTCGTGAAGAGAAGGGGCTGAGGTACGCTACCCTCGTCTAAGTAGCATGGTTGTAATTGAGGTTGAATCACCCTCGTTTTAAAGTGATTCGGTTTAGTGGATTTTGATCAACTTGGTTGATCGGAAAATCTTAACTCGAGAGGGTTAGGTGGTTTTCACTCGGTTTGGGTTTCCACCTAAAAATACTTTGTGTACTTTGTGTGATTGCATCTTGTGAGATTGTTTATATTTTATTTCCGCAATTATTACATCACCCCCTCTAAGTAGGAAACTTCAGTCTAGACTTCAAGTCATACGTCTAATTCTAGATGAGTTTCCTTCCTTTTTTGTCCAGACCTAAACAGGGTTCTAGGTCTTATTGGTCAGACTACAGGTCGGTCATCTGGCACAAAGTTTGGACATGTGGAAATAGGTTTTACTGTGGGAATTGATTTCCCGATACTCAAATGGCTATAATCACTGACAAAAGTGATTGGGGATAGATTGAGTCTAACGTCTATTTATCAGACGTTTAGGGATCACAACGGATGTCTAAAAGTAAATATAGATCAGATAAAAGGTTAATCCTCAACGATTAGTCTGATAAAGCCAACGATCCTCTAATTGGACGTCTTGCAAGGTCATCGGACGTCTAAGATAAGGGCTGGTCGTCAAAAACTAGTAGACAGGGAGTAGTTCTCCAGCCAAAGTGTTTTGAACGTCTAATCAAACAATCAGACGTCTTAAAGTCTAAGATCAGATGCCCGATTTCCATATTGGACGTCTGATCAGGCTGGCTGATACCTATTTTGTCTTTCTAAATTTTCTACAGAAAGACTAAATATCATAGGGTTGTGTATGTATTCCTAGAACTACTATTTAGTAACTTTGAGGCTCTTTAGCAAACATCTAAACACAATAAAGAACAAAGAATATCAAAATAAAAGTACAAGACAATAAAAACATATATCATATTCTTCTTCTCCTTTATTCACTCTCTCGCTCTATGCGAAGCTCCTTCTCCTCTATGAAACTCCTCCAATCCGCCATGGATGCAAGTTTGAGCTCATTCACACTTAATATTCATTTCCATTTTCCTGAAACTTATGAACTTAAAGTAAATGTTAAATAACAAGTGTTTTATTATTATTATTAAAATTAACGATCGTGGTATCCTCACACCAACAATGGGTAGAGAAATGTGTGTTGTAATGTATTTTGTAACGTACGTTCAAGTCTAATCAAATGATTTTTATCCAATCAAAAGATTCAACCAGTGTATTTCAACTGGTGTGTTTCAACCGGCATGTTTCAACCGATTTTCACCAACTTTAAGTGATTTTTCACTTATACAAGGTAATTTTTCACTTGGGCAAGTGATTTTTTACCTTAAGGTTTAGGGTTCCCTAAACCTTAAGGTGAAAAATCACTTGTTCAATTAAACCTTAAAGTGAAAAATTACTTTGCATTGGCGAAGAATCACTTTTTATAAATCTAAACCTAAATCTTAAACCTAAACCCCATAGGAGAAATCACTTTTCACTTTTTAGGAAGAAACCAATCCGTTGAAAATATAGTTGAATTGTTTCAAAAAAAAAAAGAAAATATAGTTGAAAAGGAAAATTAACTGGTTGAAAATCAAGTATATCAAAATATACCAGTTGGAAACCTATTTTCTACCGATTTAAAAGTAAAATCAAACGATTGAAAACCAATCAGATTAAAAATACAGCGGTTGGAAATGATTTTCAACTATTTGAAAATTAAAATAAATCGGTTGAAAATCAAATTAAATTGATTGAAAATAAAAATATATCAGTATATTTATCTTTTCATTGATAAAAATGATTTTTCAACTTAAAATGTAATTTTTCACTAGATGAACTACTTTATTTAAAAAGTAAATTTTCATTAATGAGGAGTAATTTCTACCACTAAAAAAAATCACAATATATGAATTAAACCTACACTCAAAGTACGTTAACGCATAAGTGTCTTTACTTTTTTGATAATAAATAATTCGTGGCTCCTCCGTGCATTACGTGAATGGCCTAGACGTACAATTTGCAATAAAATCGATGCATTCAATTTTGCACCTAAAGCTTGTTACTTACGTGTATGCCCACGCACATTCAAGTGTGTATGATCGTTATACGTTGTGTATAATACTGAATCACTGATAAGAAGCTTCAGATTCTGTAATTATACGTGGATTAATTCCCTATAAACAGATAATAATTGTTTGTTTTTTAAAAGTTTACATTAATTTTGTCATCATTTATCCGTGGGATGTGGGGTCATCCTAAGCGAAAATTTTCCCAAAAAGAGGGGCCCTCGTTTCACGGATAACGCAAACGCCTGTTATACCACGCGACATTATCCGTGGATAATGCAAGTATGCAACGCCGGTTGGGATAAGCCGTGACCCTACCCTACCCCTGCTGATAGGGATCCATGAAAGCCGCAGCAAATTATGGCCCAGAAGGGCCTACATGCAATATTCTAGTGGCGAAGGTTGTAAAGTAACGCATACTTAAAGGGCAATGGACGACGTCTTTCAGTACGATGCCTATCAATGTTGATTTAGGAAATGCGTAAAAAGATAACATATGACTTGTTTTGCAGCCCTACATATCTGATATATCAGTGTAAAATAATTTTATAGGTGATTTTGAATGAATAAAATAATTTAAATGTTTTTAAGTGTAAAATAATTATAAAATAATTTTATGTTGATTAAAAATAAAATTTGTAATTTTACGTTGATATAAAATAATTATAAAGTAATTTTAGATTAATATACTATAATTCTGTATCAATGTAAAATAATATATATTTCTTACATTATAAAATAATATCTACACCCATATAAATTCTCGTGTGCTATATCCTAGATTGCTCCAGAAAATTGTTTGCTCTGGAAAATTAATTTCCTTGTTGGGACGTAGATTCTTAAGGTGATTTTATCCGTTACAAGGGAACAAAGAGAGATCTACGGCATAATTATGGTGATCTAATCTAATTATTCAAAAAATATAGAGACTGATTGATGAAGTATTGAGTCTATAAATAATTTGGTTGAGATGGTGAAAAATTATTTCATTTATTTTTGCAAAGAAAGATTTCATCGATGGGAGAAAGAGATTACATGAACACTCGCACCCTCCAGAGGAGGAAACTTCTCCTAATGGGAGTGACACAACAAAACAAACGAACAAAAAACTGTAGGTGTTCAAACTAATCCGCTTATGAAACCGCATATAGATTATGATACATGCCATCGAACGAGGTCGACAATTTATGTGTGACAAGGCAAACCAGTGAGCACAGCATTGGTGAAAACCTGATCGTGGCAAGTTCGATTTCTTGTGTGACCCATCACCACTAAAGCAACCATAAAAAAGGAGAAAGGATATAAAAAACACAATTACAAAAAATGGTTAAGGATGCAATGGAAGCGGAGATAAAAATGTAGGATGTCTCGACCTGAGGTAACCTCCAACGGCTGCTTTGTATAACCAACGTCAATGCATCCAGCTTGAAGGAACTGGAGAAGCCACCAATGTCAAGTCATAGCGGTCGCTTAAGAGCCCGAGCAACCTTGACGGCGAGCGACCACTGATGGTCAAGACCATTGCTAAGGAGAGAAGCCCCCTTGATGTAGCTCACCTAACAACGAGATGAGCTCTCCGGTCCCCCAAACCGTACACACCATCTTAGATGACGCACCATGAAGCTGTTGGATGGATGGATGAGGCAGAGAAGAAGTTGCTAGGTGGGATCATGGGTAGGGAGCGGGAGGGTGGGGGAGCGGGTGGACAAGGGCTTTAGCCAGTCGAAAGGTCGGCCAAGGCCCCAACCAGCACTAAAGATTTATCTATCGCCTTAAGCATAGAAAAGGGGGAAAAGAGCGGAATTGATCATGTGATGTGAAAAATCATTTCCCATAGGGACCTTAGCAATTCTTGGAAAAAAATAGTTAAAAGGTAAAAATGTGTATGTTGTAGCATGTTTGTCAACATACATTTCTTGCTTAACAAAATAAAAAATATAAATGTATTTTAATTTTTATATGTGGAGAAATAATGAAACGAACAATATAACATGTTTTACAACGTGTGGAGTGGGAGTGATTATTTTAATTGGTGTGTTTAATTTAATTGAGATTTTTACATCTATACCACTGTAAACTTTTAATAAAACGTATATACTCCCATGTTCTTAATATTTACGTATATATCCCTATAAACTTACTTTGTTAAGGCCATATGCCCCTACTCCGTTAAACCTAATTGAAAACGTTGAAAACAATATAAAAAAAAAGAAATTTATAATTTCATCCCCAAATATATCTCTCCCCTATTTTTCCCCCTAACCTTCACACCTCCTCCTCCACGCTCGGCCTCCCGCTCCCCACCACTTGTAGGCCATTCCCCACCCTGCACAGCCCCACGATCGGCATCGCAGCCGATATGATCCCTAGCATCTCGCCGTCGCACTTGAACATGCACCCTCACCCTCCCCTCGACGCTGCAATCGCCGCTGCCGCGACAAGACCCGCTGTAAAGACCCGTTCTGTTTTGAGCCTTTTAAGACGTCTGGACTTTCAGTCAGACATCTGGTTAGACATCTGGACCCCTTCCCAGATGTCTGGAAATTGAAAAAAATCTGTACGCAGGGTCGGTTCTGCACGCTGGCTGCACATAGACACTTTCCTTCTCTCTCTTCTTCTTTTCCCCTCCCTCACCGAACCCTAACCCCACTCACTATATAATAGCCCTCTCCCACTTCCTCTCTTCTCCACTCCACCACCACCACCTTCCTTCCTCTCCACTGCCATGAGAGAGACGAGTGAGAGAGAGGGAGCGAGGAGGAGGAGAGGCGTGAAGAAAGGGAGGAGGTTGAGCTCGCGAGCTTCATGGGAGCTCGTCGGAGTGCGCACGGCCGCCGCGACGCGTGCGGGAGGAGAGCGTCGGGGAGTCGTCCCCAACTTCCTGCTGCAGCCGGAGCTGCAGATGAGAGGGACGAGCCGTGGCTGAGCGCGGCGAGAGGAGCAAGAGGTCACTCTGGTACTGGGATTTTTCTAGTATCAGACGTCCGGAGTGCCTTCCAGATGACGGGTTGGACGTCTGGTGATGACACCGGACGTCTGAAAGCAGGTATTCGCGAAGATACGTCATTTCCATGGCTGCAGCCATGCAGGCCACACCGCAGTAAGGATTTGCTTAGCTAAAATAGGACATGCTACTTTGTCGTGCACCGGAGCAGCTTTGGGAAGGCGTGCGGCACGCCCTCCCACGCGTTTCGGACGTTTGGACAGCTTACCGGACAACTGGAGGCACTCCCAGATGACTGGAGGATAGGTTGGACGTCTGGAGCTGAGTCCAAACAGTCAAGTAGGGGCCCTGGATGTCTGGGGTTGACACAGGCTCTTTAGGTGAGACTCTAGTGACTTTTAAGACGTCTGGACCTTGTGCCAAACGTCTGATTTGGTTCTGCAGTTCTGTTTTTGACTCGTTTAGGGTCCGTTTTACGTAAATGAGATATCTGTGGTTTCTTTGTGAGTTCCTCTACATGTTAGAAACCTTTTTATACTGTTTTGAATATTCTGTTGTATTGTGTTCCTTGGTATAGGACTGCAATCTGTTGTGTGTTCGGGGCTTGCAGAGGCACGTGAGTCTGCCGTTCGAGCCCCCAGTACTCTCGGATCGTCTGGTAGAGTGGTTTCCCCCTGTTCTTATAAAATATGAATGCATCTATGAAATTTAGATAACTAGAACCCTAGGATGTGGCATGAATCCTAGGACGAGAAATAGTTGCACTGTTTGTATGCGAGTTTGAGATTGCAGTCATAAATGAATGAGCTGAATTGTAAACAACTGCCTGTTAATAAATACGAGCTGCCTATTGGAATATGAAATGCCTGTGTTAGTGAAACAGTTACCTATGATATCACTTGTTGCATATGTTAATTTGTGGAAATATGAGTTGCATGTGTACAATACGAGAATGGAATTGTGAATGATGAAACCTGGTATGGAATAATATGGTGAATATGAGCATGAACCCTACGGAGAGTTAGGAGTAGAGCTCCTGTGGATGAATAGAAAGGCCTGGAAGTGTGGATGGGAAGTGTGTTGGTCCTTGTGTACGTGGTACCAAGGAGAGCAACTGTCTCCTTTAGTGTAGAGCGGAGCTAGCCTCCCTTGAGTTGTGACCCAGGGTTAGGATTGGGCACTCTACACCGACTCTTGTCGGCCCTCGCGTACGCAGTACTGAGGTGAGTTACTAGTGTAGGAAGGGAGCTAGCCACCCCACGGGGCCTGGGGTTATGCTAGCCAACCTACATCGACTTTTTTTGGCCCTCTGGGAAAACCGAGGCAGTAAGACGAGGGTGCGTGGACTGTGGAGGGGCGAGACCCCTATTTAGATCTGAGGGGCTAGACTCCTGTTGCTGAGAGGGCTAGGCCCTATACTGTTCCATGCTGTAATTTGGGCGTACCCGCTAGCGTAAACGACTGACCGCATGCCAGTGTAGGGTACTACCCGTGCGCTTATCGTGCGTGTCGTAGTCACTACTATCTCTAGACAGTGACCTCGGGGTGGTTGACTAGGTGTAGGACTACCATGGGGGACTTTCCCAGCCAGGAGAGCACCATGTGTGCCTTTTACTCTTCGGAAAAGACTGCAATCAAGATCGTTCCCACGAAGAACATTCGAGATCAAGAAAGAAATCTGAAAGTAAACCAATGGATGAAAAGGAATTCCTTGTAATATAAAATAATTGGAAAAGATAAATTTTACCGGTTAGCTTTTACTACTTTAGATAGTCTGGTTACCACTCTACTCAGCATCTGCTAACTCCGTTTACTCATAACCCTTTACAGGTCCAGGAGTTAAGCAGCCCGAGTCACTGGCGACAGAGGGTACTGGGCCTAGTCGAGCCTAACAGAAGTTTCCAGTTGTAGTAGTACTCTTGTTATGACCCGATTCCCGAATCCCCATAGGACACGGGACCGGACCGACTCGACTGATCCCAAGACCCAATCGTCCAACGAGGAAGTAACCAAAAAGCAGTAAAAATAAACCACATTCACCATGCAAGCAACTAACAGTAACAAAAGTACAGCAGTAAAGAAGTAAACTACTACAGTACACACCACCACAACAGTAGAGAATTTAAAAAGGTACAGGAATATAAAGTTTACAATAAAAGAGTACAGAAGTGTAACAAAAATACTCACTACAACAGAAACGGGGTACAAACAAAAGGTACAACTATTGGGCTCTACTGGGCCCAGCACCCTCTGCAGCCGTAGGTTCTGGTTGCTCAACACTTGGACCTGAAAAAGGTTATGAGTACACGAAATCAGCGAACGCTGAGTAGAGTGGCAACCAGCTAACTAAAAATAGTAAAGGTGGACAAGTAGCTGTTGTTTTCAATTTCTTTCTTTCTTTATTTAACTAATTATTCTTTCTTTCATCACTTGGTTTAGTTATCAGGTCTTTTTCTTGATCTCGAATGTTCCTCGTGGGAACGATCTTGATTGCAGTCTTTTCCGAAGAGTAGAAGTAGCACATGGTGCTCTCCTGGCCGGGAGAGTCCTCCGTGGTGGTCCTACACACAGTCAACCACCCCAAGGTCGCTGACAGACGTAACGGTGACTACGGCACGTGAGATAAGCGCACGGGTAGCTACCCCGCACTGGCACGCGGTCAGTCGTTTCTTTTAACGGGTGGGTCCAAAGCACAGCACGGAACCAGTATAGGGCATAACCCTCTCAGTAATAGGGGTCTAGCCCCTAAGAACCAAACAGGGGTCTCGCCCCTCCACAGTTCACACACCCTCGCCTGACTACATTGGTTTGCCTAATGGGCCTAACAAGTCGGTGTAGGACGGTTAGCTAAATCCCGGGCCCCGTGGGGTGGCTAGCTCTCTCCCTACACTAGTAGCTCTCCCCGGTACTGTTTATGCGAGGGCCAAAAAGTCTGTATAAAGTGGCCAGTCCTAACCCCGGGTCCCAACCCTAGGGCTGCTACCTCCGCTCTGCACTAAATAGGGGGACAGTCGCTCTCCTTGGTACTCCGTACTCAAGGGCTAGCTCACTTCCCCATTCACATTTCCAGTTCCATTCCATTTATTTCCAGGAGCTCTATGAAATTGTACTAGAGGGGGATGAATAGTGAAATTATAGAATATTGTAATACAAAAAATTCAATCACACAATGTATACAATTATTTTTAGGTGGAAACCCAAGATGGGTGAAAACCACCACTTAAGGCAATCTCTTGACTTAGGATTTTTTATCACAAGGTGATCAATCCACTAACCACACTACTTAAATGAGGGTAGCGTACCTCAATTACAAATCCCACCTCCGATCCCTAAACGGAGGTTTCTCCCTTCAAAATGAAGAGATGGGGACCCGACAGGTCGGATACCCAAAGTACAAAAAATAAAAAGTAAAACAACACCTATAGAGCACCCCAATAATTTAATTACTTTTTTATCTACTAAGCATGAAAAGAACTCCCTGAGGATTTGCAGAACGGAGTGAGCCGGGAGTATGGATTTGCCCTTTGATTTGAGTGTTGGCACAGGACAAGGGCAAGATGGAGTTTAGAGTAGTGAGCAAGTGATTTTTCTAATGGAATTGTATCTCAAGAGGTGTGTCTTGCCTAAGAGGAGTTGTAGTATATTTATAGGCAAGTTTGGAACCTTCAAGAACACTTGGGAGAGCTCTTCTAGCCGTTGGAGACAAATCCCAAGAGCTTAGGACAAAATCCACCACAAATCAGGGTAATGATGAGTCTGACCGCAATATCAGACGTCTAATTTTAGGATCAGACGTCTTATAGTACGTCTGATTATGCTTCTAGTCGTCTAATACTGTAGGCCATACAAAACAGACTCCATTGGATCAAAAGAAGGATGTCTGATATTTTCACATAAGACGTCTGATTAGGTTATTGGACGTCTAATAAAGGGTGGATTCATTCCTATTTTCATCAAATCCAAACAAGGTTCTAGGTTTTAAGGATCAGACGTCATTATGGACGTTTGAAGAAATCACCAGATGTCTGAAAACCAAAAAAACTCTTCCCTACTTCTTCTGCCAAAAGATTTTATGGCCGTAATGAGATATGCGCAAAAAATCATGGGCAACGATTCAAAGGTAGACGTCTGGAAGTGTGTCTAGACGTCTGGAAATTCATTTTTGCCTGAGCTTAGTCTGATGGTTAGTCTCAGGACGTCTGGGTAAAGAATTAGACGTCTGTGTAAGGGTATCGACGTCTGATAGTGAAGTGGTTCGACTGATGTTTATGAGGAGACAAACCAAAGGCAGAACTCTTGAAAATTAGACGTCTGAGATACTTGTTAGACGTCTTAAAGTGGAAAATCAGACGTCTGACCATTGTTCTGGACGTTTGATAAAAGTATAAGTATTGGGTTTTTGTTTCTAATTTATCCTAAGTGTAGAGAGCCTAAGTTAGTTATTTATAGGTTATGTTTGGGGGCTCTTTACAACATTTTTAGACTCAAATAAAATGAAAATTACAACCTTTGAAAGTTTACATGAAAAAGCCTAAGACCTAATACATATGCTACTTATCTTCACGTTTTTAATCTCCTGTCTTGGAAAACTTTATGAAATCCTGTAAATATGTTATTGCAGAGAGAAAAAAATATGCTACGCTTTATTTTTTATTTCATTTTCTTCATTTTATAAAATCATCAAAATATTATATGAGTGGTTGAACTAACAATCTCCCCTTTTTTGATGATTTTTAAAATAGAGCTGTAGGTTCCTATTTTCTCCCCCTAAAGGTACTATATCTATTTAAGAAGTTTTTTTTATATTGTTCCCTAAGTTCTTACCTACATTCTTCTCCTCCTTTTTGAATATCATCATGAAGGGTTGTTAAAGGGAGTTGAAATCCAAACTACAAGAGTGATATCTACAAAGTGGAATGCATGAATAAAATTGAATGTTTAAAAGATGACAAGGCATTAAAGAAAATTGATTAGGAATAGAAATATTTAAGCACGGACTAGCTATTTGTTCCCAAAAGTATTAAGTACGGGGTCATGGACCCTTAATACAAACTTGGAATAAAAGAAAGAAAAAAATAGAAGCACTAAACTATTCTTCTTGATCTTGGTGGCGGCGGCGATGAGCGGGTCTGTGTCCCATCTATAAGCTTTGAACGTCTGATCTAAGTTCGTCGATGTCGCGGCGCATGCTTCCCATGTAGGTGTACATCTCGCCTGTTTGACGCAGCAGGAGGTAGATGTCGGAGGAGAGGGAATCTGTGGCTGGATCCCATGCTTCATCAAAGCTCGAGCGGGGAGCTTCTATTTGAAGGGGCCGTGGTTCATGGAAGTCTGGAAAGGGTGGAAGGGGCTCTTCTTCAATGGGCTCGTCGGCGGGCTCAAGATGCTCCCTAAGTATATGCATCTTGGTGGCTGTGGCCCGATTGTAAGGCTCAATCTTCTTGTCAACTGCTTGGTCAGTTATGGAAATCCGATGGGTTGAAAAGATTTTGGATAGAATAGACCCAAACGGAAGTGATGCCCGATGGTCTTCATTCATGTCGCGAACAATGAGGTGGCAATAATTGAAAGGAATATGACGGACGACCGCAAAAAGGAGCGCCTTGTGTTGGCGCGAGATGTAATCAAAGCCTCCCGATTTGTTTAGGAGGTCCCACCCAAAAATGAGAGTAGACGTGGAAGGGGTTTGAGATTTTTGTACGGTAGGGTGCCAAGGTTTTCACCACATTTTTCAGGGAGGACTAACTCTTGATTGGTGACTTCAGGGTCGTATTGCCTTAGAATGTCATTGAAGTCATTTCCCTCATTGGGGATGGCTAGAAGGTCGGAAATAGTTTCGAATGTGATGTCGATTTCGCGACCAAATAAGCGGGTATGGAGTTCAAGTTCATCATTGCTGTAGTCCTCAACGATGTTGGCATAAAAGAGACGGTAAAGATCAGGGAACTCACCAAGTGTTCCAATGCTAGAGTGGAACTGACGGTCAAAATATTGGAAGAGATGGAGAGTTTGGAAGTGTTCCTGAAGGTTTAAATGAGCAAAATCATTCCAAACAATAAAACGAGGGCATTTAACTATGGCATTCGCGAAGCGACGAAATCGCTGCCTAGCGAGGTCGCTCCGCAGTTGATCTGCCAAATAGGTGGAAGAGGAAGTGGAAGAACCCTCAGCTTGCTTCCTACGGGGAGGCATATTTGGTGGAATGGGTGGTTAGGTTTTAGAAGAAATGGGTGGTGTTTTGAGAATAGAATACCTGCACAAACATTCATACAAAAACATTCAACCAACCAAACAACATTCACCCAAAAGATTTCAACAACACAAATTCAAACAATGTAATCATCATTGATAAAAAAATACGTGGCAGTATGCCTTGAGGCAATACAACCTGCCATGTAGTTGTGGCAATATACCTTTGGATTCAACCCACTAAAATGTCGGCTTGAATCTCGTGAGGTAATACCCTTGCCATGGAAGATGCAGCTTGGGCTAACAAGGTTGGCTTGACCGAGGGTTAGGGTTCTAGGGCTGATAATATCATGAAATGCGCAACTAGGCCGAGTGAATCAAGAAGGAGAACAAGATGCTACTAGGGCTAACAAGGTCGTGGGTAAAAGAATCGTGGAGATGCCCTAAGAGTTGAGAGGGTATACCCACAGGAGGAGGGAGGCCTCCAAATGCGAGGTGGAGAGGCAGGGAGGATGCGCGCAGAGGAGCAGTAGCTCCGCCAGTAGTCGAGGAGGCACGACGGGCGTCTGGCAGCGAGCAGAACTTCGCCAATTGCAGCTGTGGGCCATCGGGTGTGAGGGCGAGCGGTAGGGATTTGGGAGAGGAGAGTGGGACCTTGCGAAGGGGATCTTATATCCCAAGGTCATGGAGCAAGTCTCCCCCTGATGTTGGGGAGATTTGCATTTCAAACCATCCAGAGAACAGTCACGATTCACAGATTTTTCCCCGATCAGACGTCTGGAGATGATGTCAGACGTCGGGATTGGACTTTAGGGATTTTAGCCCTTCTGATGGCGATGTTTGTTTTATCCATCAGATGATAAATCAGACGACTAATTTTAAAATTAGACGTCTGATTTCTGCAGGCATCCCTCCCTGGAAAATGATTTATTCTCCAGGTTGTCATCTGATTTCTGTCTCAGACGACAAAGCAGACGTCTAAATCTAAAATTAGACGTTTGATTTCTGCAGACAGACCTTCCTGTATTTCAGCCTAAAGTTACAGGGTCGTCCGATTTTCCTGTCAGACGACCTATGCAACATCTAACCACAGATTCAGACGTCCGACTAATAGTATATATTCTGACACATAGATAGACGTCTGTCAACACATCTGGACGACGCCCCAAACGTCTGTGAAGGATGACAGACGTCTGAGATAGCTCTTTTGTCAGCACTTTCGTTAGATAAAATCGTCGTCTGTCCCAGATCTTTAGACGACGAATTTTTATGTATAAGATGCCTGATAGTTTAATCGGATGTCTGATATTGCACAGAATGTGCATTTTGATGTTTGAACTGAGAATGAAGGCTTTTAACTTAGTAAAGACAAGTCTCCATCTATGCTCATGACAAAGGAAGTTCCATTAAATCATTAAATTCTTCAAATATCACTTAGCTTACATATGCCTAGTTTCCTACGTATATAATTAAAGTGATCATAATTCAAAGGTTTTGTGAAAATATCAACCAATTGCAGTTCAGTACAAATAAATTCAACCTCGATTTCTCCCTTAAGTACATTATCTCTCAAAAAGTGATGTCGAACATCAATATGTTTTGTACGAGAATGATGTATGGGATTTTTCAAGAGGTTGATAGCACTAGTATTGTCACATAATATTTTTATCTTATTAAATATCACATTAAAATCCTTCAAAGTATTTTTCATCCAAAGTACTTGGGAACATGCTAGTGCGGCGGCTATGTATTTAGCTTCCGTAGTTGATAGGGCTACACTAGATTGTTTCTTTGAGAACTAAGAGACTAGTGATTCGCCCAAGAATTGACACGTCCCACTAGTACTCTTCCTATCGGTGCGGCTACCTACGTAGTCCGCATCGCTATATGTAACTAAGTTGAATTGTGGATTCCTAGGGTAGAATAAGCCATAATCAGATATGTCAACTAGATATCTAATATTCATTTTACAGCATTTAAGTGTGATTGTTTAGGGTTTGATTGAAACTTAGTGCATAAGCAGGTACTAAACAAAATATCAGGTCTACTGGAAGTTAAATACAGTAAAGATCCAATCATGCTACGATAGAGCTTTTGAACTATGGGCGTACCTGATTTGTCCAAGTCCAGGGAAGTTGTGACACTCATAGGAGTGTTCTTCCCTTTACTTTTGGTCATATCAAATTTCTTCAGCATCTCCTTTGTATATTTTGATTGACACACAAAGGTTCCAATTTTGAGTTAAGTGATTTGCAAGCCCAAGAAAAACTTGAGCTCACCCATCAAACTCATTTCGAATTCTTCTTGCATAATTTCTGAAAACTTTCTACACATAGATTCATCAGTAGCACCAAATATAATATCATCTACATATATTTGAACTAATAAAATATCTTTTCCCTTTCTTTAAATGAATAATGTGGAATCAGCTTCCCCTATAGAGAATTTTGCATTTAACAAGTAGTCTTTAAGCCTTTCATGCCAAGCTCTAGGAGCTTGCTTTAGACCATATAGTGCCTTGTTTAATTTGTAGACAAAAAGAGGCTTATCATGAGACTCAAAACCAGGAGGTTGTTTTACAAAAACTTCCTCCTTAATGAATCCGTTAAGAAACGCACTCTTAACGTCCATTTGAAAGAGTTTAAAGCCAAGAAAGGCGGCATAAGCAAGAAGCATGCAAATTGATTCGAGTCGAGCTATGGGAGCGTAGGTCTCATCAAAATCAATTCCTTTTTCTTGGTTGTACCCTTGTGCTACCAGTCGAGCCTTGTTTCGAATGACCATACCGGATTCATTCAACTTGTTCCGGAATACCCATTTGGTACCTATTATCGTTTGCCCTTCAGGCTTAGGTACTAGATCCCAAACTTCATTCCTTTGGAATTGGTTGAGTTCCTCCTGCATGGCCATCATCCAAGGTTCTTCGGAGCACGCTTCCTCGACACTCTTGGGTTCAACTTGAGATACAAAGGTGGAGAGACCAAAGGAGCAACTAAAACTAGATCGGGTTTTAACGCCATCAGAAACACTTCCAATGACTTGACTTTCGGGATGATCCCTTTGATATATCCAATCTTTTGGAAGATTATGGATATTAGAGTTTAGAATGTTATACACATCAATAGTAGAATCATCTTCATCATCCATATTGACTCGGTCAATGGAGGAGTGAGGAGATTCATCGAAGGAAACATGGAGGGTTTCCTCCACTATTACGGTGGTCTTGTTAAAAACCCGATATGCCTTACTACATGAGGAATAACCAATAAAGATGGCTTCTTCACCTTTGCATCAAATTTATCTAAATTAGAGCAGGTATTCAAGATAAAACATTGACATCCAAAAACTTTAAAATAACTAATTTTGGGTATTTTCCCATAGTATAGTTCAAAACAAGTTTTTCTCAATTCGGATTGAATTAAGGTATGATTTAACACGTAACAAGCCATGTTAACCGCCTCAGCCCAAAAGTACTTCGGTAACCCCGAGTCTATGAGCAATGTTCGAGCACACTCTTGAAGAGTACGATTCTTTCTCTCGACCACCCCATTTTGTTGAGGTGTTCGAGGAAAAGAAAACTCATGAGCAATACCATGCTCTTGACAAAAATCATCAAACAAGGAATTTTCAAACTCGCCCTCATGATCACTACGGATACGAGTGATTTGGTAGCCTTTTTCAGTTTGAACTTTCCTACAAAAAATAGAAAAGACGGAAAACACTCCTTCTTTGGATCTCAAGAAGGAGACCCATGAAAACCTCGAAAAATCATCTACAATTACAAGGCAACATTTGCATCCACTGAGGCTCTCATATTTTGTAGGTCCAAACAGATCTAGGTGAAGTAGTTCTAAAGGTTTTGATGTGGATATAACTTCTTTGCTTTTAAAACTAGATTTTATAATCTTACTTCATTTATATGAATCACAGATAGGCTCATTTAAAAATTTTCCTTTAGGAAGACCTCGGACTAGTTCATGTTTAGCTAGTTTTTGAACCAGCTTCATATGAACATGTCCTAGTCTTCTATGCAATATACTTAACTCATCATTTGCTATAAGACATTCATAAGTTCCATTTTTATCAAATTCTAAGACATAAATGTTTTTAAATCTAGTTCCCTTAAGAGGGGTTTCATTGGTTAATGCATGCATAATTTCAAACATTTTAGAAGTAAATACTACTTTAAAGCCGTTATCACATATTTGACTTACACTTAAAAGATTATGTTTTAGTCCTTTAACTAGAGAAACATTTGAGATGGGAGAGAGAGGGTTACCTATTTTACCAAGGCCAATAATATGGCCCTTGTGGTTGTTGCCAAATGTAACTGTTCCTCCATTCGTAGGTTGGAGGTCCAAAAATAGGCACTTGTCTCCTGTCATATGTTTGGAGCATCTGAAGTCCATCACCCATCGGCCTCCTTGGTGGCGGTGGTCTCCTTGTCTTCTTCCTTGTAGACCTTCTTCCTCCTACAAAAGATCTTTGATGGTGACTTGGTGTTTCTATAGGTCTTTCTAATTTGAGTCGTCCATCCTTCATTTTGTATATCCAATTTTTGACATTATGATGTCCTTTCATCCCTACAAAACAAAGTGAGAGTTGTCTTTTCGGTATCCATTGTAATGTGGATCCGTATTTGTTAGTGGTCTCCTTTAGAGGAGGACCCTTTTTCGGCTCACTTTGACTAGGTTCATAAAAGCCTAATCCAAATTTACTTGAGGAAGGTTTTTGATGGGTAATGAGTTTGTCCAAGTTATCTTTCCCCTTTGTAAATTTGGCTAGGTCCTCAAGAAGTTGGTTTGACTTTTCTTTGAGGTGATTTATCTCTATTTTCATTATGTCTAGTTTATCTTCTAATGCCCTAATTTCTACTCTAAGTAAGCTACTTTCATCCTTTTTAAAGGGTTTGATTTTTCAAGCACATGGATTTTGTCGAGTAATTCTTCTCTATCTAAAAATTTTTGTTCACTCATTGCTGTATACAAATCATTTGTTAATGAATCTTTCTCAATCATTAGATTTCTTATTTGCATATTTAAAGCAGTGGTTTCTTTTGTAAGAATTAGATTCTTTTCTTCAAGATCATTGATTAATCTCTTATTTTCTAAGTTTTCTTCTTTTAAAGTCTTGCTTTGGGTTTTTGTTTTCTTAAGATCTACATATAGTGAATCAAAGGCATCTTGTAATTCATCTAAAGAGTACGAGTTTACCTCAGGTTCCTCAGATTCAGACTCAGAACCATCATTGGTTGCCATTAATCCCAAGCATGCCGTTTCTTCATTTGTTTCCTCCTCCTCTTCTTCTTCGGAGGTGGAGTCATCCCACGTTGCTTGAAATGCCTTCTTCTTGAGTCCTTTCGGCTTGGAGATCTTCTTGTAGTCAGAAGGCTTCTTGGGTTTCTTCTCGTCATTCCTTTTGAGTAAGGGACAATCTTTCTTTATGTGACCTCTCTTTTTGCAATTATAGCAAATTAGAGGTTCTTCCACTCTTTTCCTTCCGTTGATCTCTCTTCTATTTCTGAGAAACTTTTCAAACTTTTTAGCTAATAAAACAAATTCTTCGTCATCGGTACTTACCTCATCATCCGAAGTAGCTTTGAAGGCTAAGGTCTTCTTCTTTGGCTCCGATGAGATTGATTTCTTCTTTTGCTCCATTTTTGATTCGTAAGCCATGAGATTCCTAAGTAGATTTTCCATGTCTAGATCCTCTACTTGGTTGGCTTCTTCTATTGCCGTTACCTTTTGCTCCCACTCTGGTCCAAGGGAGCGAAGGAGCTTCCCTTGAAGCTCCCCCTTTATAAATGTCTTTCCTAAAGACTTGAGGTTATTCACGATTAACGTGAATCGGGTATACATGTCCCCAAGTCTTTCATTCTCCTTCATAGAGAAATCTTCGAATTCTTGCGATAACAAGTTTATCTTTGAGGATTTAACTTTAGATGTACCTTCGTGAGTTACCTCCAAGGTTCTCCAGATCTCCTGGGCGGTTTTGCATTGGCTGATGTGGTTGAATTCTTCCGAGCTGAGTGCGCAGTAGAGTGAGTTCATTGCCTTGGCATTCTGTCCAAGGTAATGGATTTGCTCCACCGTGTATCTAGTTTCCGATTTTTTGGGAATGATGTATGCGGATTCGCATTTCTCCCAAATGGAGAAATCGTTGGCTTGAAACCACATCTTCATTCTCAACTTCCAGTAAGTGTAGTTGGTTCCTTCAAAGAGTGGTGGTCGAGTGGTGGATTGCCCCTCCAATCTGCCTGTGGAAATGACCTTCCCCTCCATGTGATCTTTCTGCGGATGTTACTCCTATAGGCGGAAAACCTGCTCTGATACCAAATGAAATTGCACTAGAGGGGGGGTGAATAGTGAAATTATAGAATATTGTAATACAAAAAATTCAATCACACAATGTACACAATTATTTTTAGGTGGAAACCCAAGATGGGTGAAAACCACCACCTAAGCCAATCTCTTGACTTAGGATTTTCGATCAAAAGGTGATCAATCCACTGACCACACTACTTAAACGAGGGTAGTGTAGCTCAATTACAAATCCCACCTCCGATCCCTAAACGGAGGTTTCTCCCTTCAAAATGAAGAGACGGGGACCCGATAGGCCGGATACCCAAAGTAAAAAAAATAAAAAGTAAAACAACGCCTATAGAGCACCCCGATAATTTAATTACTTTCTGGCACACCTCTCCGCTGCGCACGCCCGACCAGCCGTGAGCTTCTCCGACGGGCTCTCTCGCGAGCTCGCGTGCTCTCCACTCCTGTCCTTCTCACGCTACTCCTCTCCGCCGCTTCGCTCGCTGCACTCGTCGCTCTCGCTGGAGGAAGGAGAAGGTGGCTAGAAGTGGGGTGGTGAACGAGGGAGAGGAGAAGGGTTTAAGTAGGCGTGGGGGAGGGTTCTGTCGGTGAGAGGGGGGAGAAGAAGGCGGCTGTGCACAGTCTGCGCGTGGCACATGCGCAGACTCGAGGACGTACGCACATAAAAATTGATTTCCAGACGTCTGGGAAGGTGTCCAGATGTCTGACAAGATGTCTGACCCAAGTCCCAGACGTCTTAAAGGGCTTTAATGGCACGGTTCTTAACAACATAACAAACTCAAAGGAAGTTTCATCCCCGAAACTTGCGCTAGCTAGGTGCGGAAGAAGAACAACATACGCATAACAAACTCAAAGAGGACCAAGCCGGTCCGAAAAGACGTACCCTCAAAGAGCTCCGGGTACTGCTCTAGTATTGCCGCCTGAGGCTCCCAGGTAGCCTCCTCGTACTGCTGGCTCTTCCACAAGACCTTCACCAGGGGTACCTGCTTCCGTCTCAGACTCCGAACAGCTCTATCAAGTATCTACACTGGCTGCTCGGGGTAGGTCAGGTCGTCACCCACCTCGACGCTCTCGTGGCTCAAAACGTGACTGGGATCGACGACGTACTTCCTGAGGTTGGACACGTGGAACATGTCGTGTACAGCAGAAAGCTGGGGAGGAAGGGCAAGCCTGTAAGCAACGGGTCCAACCCGCTCCAGGATCTCAAGGGGTCCCACAAACCTTAGCGCAAGCTTCCCTCTCACCCCAAACCGCTGCAGGCCCTTCATGGGCGAAACGCAAAGGAAGATGTGATCCCCAACCTTAAACTGCACCTCTCTATGTTTCTGATCTGCATAGCTCTTCTGTCTGCTCCTGACTGTGCGGAGTCGCCTGTGAATCTTCTCGATCACCTCTTGACTCTGCCAGATCAGCCTGGGGCCAACCTCCCACTTGGTCCCCACCTCAACCCAATTCAAGGGTGCTGTACACCTCCGTTCGTACAGAGCCTCGTAAGGTGCCATGCCGATGCTCGAGTGATAGCCGTTATTATATGCAAACTCCGCCAGCGGTAAGTGCTCCTCCCAAGAGCCCCTCCAGTCTAGTACACAAGCACGCAAAAGGTCCTCAAGTGTCTGTATCGTGCGCTCTGAATGTCCGTCCGTCTGGGGGTGGTATGCTGTACTGAACCTCAACCGTGTCCCCAAGGCCTGCTGAAACTCAGCCTAAAATTGGTACGTAAAGCGGGTATCCCGATCAGATACCATCTCTTGCAGAACTCTGTGTAGACGTACCACGTCGTGGATATACCTCTCTGCCAACTGTGTTGGTCCCAAAGTCAGATCGGCAAGAAACGTGCCGTCTTCATCAATCGGTCTACGATCACCCAGACTGCGTCATGTCCACGCTGGGTAACGGGCAAGTCCACCACCAAGTCCATGGTGATGCTCTCCCACTTCCACTCTGGCACTGGAAGTGACTGCAATGGCCCTGTAGGCCTCTGATGCTTGGCTTTCACCTGCTGGCACACAAAACACTGTTGCACGAATTCACCTACATCCCGCTTCATTCCTCTCCACCAAAAGTCGCGTCTCAAATCATGATACATCTTTGTGTTTCCGGGATGTATGGTGAACCTGGAACTGTGTGCCTCAATGACTCTAGGGGTCGCCAACTGCCCATCTCCTCCATGAGGCTTCAACTCTGTGCTTGTAAATTGGCCAAGTGGGTGGGTGCCTTCTGGCTCAAGATGTCAGCCACCACGTTGGCCTTCCTTGGATGGTAGGAAATGCTGCAGTCATAGTCCTTCAGGAGCTCTAACCAACGTCTCTATCTCATGTTGAGCTCCTTCTGATCAAACAAGTATCTGAGGCTCTTATGATCTGTGAAAATCTCAAAGGTCTCACCGTACAGGTAGTGCCTCCAAGTCTTTAGCACGAAGACGATAGCTGCCAGCTCTAGGTCATTTGTAGGGTAGCTACGTTCATGAGGCTTCAATTGCCACGAAGCGTTAGCGACTACGTGATCCCTCTGCATGAGCACACCCCCTAACCCCTGCAAAGAGGTGTCTGTGTACACAACGAACCCGCCACTGCTATCTGGGATGGTGAGTACGGGAGCCGAAGTCAGCCTCTCCTTCAACTCCTGAAAACATGCCTCACAAGTGTCTGTCCAAGAAAAGGGCACGTCCTTCCGGGTCAGCTGTGTCATAGGACGTGCAATCTACGAGAAGCCCTTGATAAACCTCCTGTAGTAGCCTACTTGTCCCAAGAAACTGCGGATCTCTATAACTGTACGCGGTCTCTCCCACCTGAGCACTGCCTCAACCTTGGCTGGGTCCACAGCCAAGCCATCCCCAAAGATCACATGACCCAAGAAGGTCACCTCCCTTAACCAGAACTCGCACTTGTTGTATTTGGCGTATAGCCTACGTCGTCTCAGTGTGTCCAAAACCATCCGCAAGTGCTGTTCGTGCTGCGCCTTATCTCGGGAGTAGATGAGCACATTATTAATAAATACCACCACAAACTGATCCAGATAGGGTCTGAACACCCGGTTCATCAAATCCGTGAAGGCAGCGGGGGCGTTGGTCAGCCCAAACGGCATGACCAAAAACTCGTAGTGTCGTACCGAGTGTGGAAAGCTGTCTTAGACACGTCTGTCTCCTTGATCCTCAACTAGTGGTACCCAGACCTCAAGTCTATCTTGGAGAATACTGTGGCACCTCGCAACTGGTCAAATAAGTCGTCAATCCTCGGCAGCGGATACCTGTTCTTGATGGTAACCCTATTCAGCTGTCTGTAGTCCACACAAACGCGTAGGGTACCATCCTTCTTCTTCACAAACAATACCGGGGCTCCCCACGGAGATGCACTAGGCCTCACAAATCCCTTCTCCAGAAGGTCCTGCAACTGGGACTTGAGCTCTCGCAGCTTAAGTGGTGCCATCTTGTAAGGCGTTGTAGAAATGGGGCTGGTCCCCAGTACCAGTGAGATCTCAAACTCGATCTCACACTCAGGCGGTAGTCCTGGAAACTCATCTGGGAACACGTTGGGGTACTCTCTGACCATCGGGATGCTCTGAAGGTCTGCCATAGGGCTGGGCTCCGCCACCACACAAGCCAGGAAGCCCTCACACCCCTGCCCAAAAATCTCGCTGCCCAAAGTGCAGAAATGCACTTGAAGCCTCCGTCCACTGGCTGCCCGTGAAACTCGAAAGAAGGCAACTCCGGTATGGAGAAGACGATCTTCCTCTCAAAACAATCCACCAAGGCATGGTAAGCGGACAGCCAGTTCATCCCCAGAATCACGCCAAAGTCCTCCATCTGTATGACAATCAAATCAGGGTGGAGGCTGTGTCCCCCAACACTGACCTCACAATCCGTGTAAACCTCCTCAGCTACAAACAGCTGACTACCCGGACCTCTGATCACAAACGGATCCTCTAACTACACACAGTCCTACCCCAAACTAATAGTAAAACTGGCAGCGACAAACATGTGCGTGGCGCTAGAATAAAAAAGCGTGTAAACTAGTCTGCCGGAAACTGTAACCATACCTGCCACCACTGAACCTGAAGCTCTGGCGTCTCTGTGTGTCAGGGCGTTGATACGCCCCTCAGCCTTAGGTGCGAACGAAGCAGCCACGCTCTGCGTCGGACGGGTAGTCGCTGGTCGGTACCCTCCCCGCAACTGCTGTCCTCCCCCTCACGCATGGGAACCACGGTTTCCTGCTTGTCCTCCAGTGCTCGACCCGGGGAGCATCTGCTGACCTCCAGCCCTAGACGGGCAGTCCCTCCTGATGTGGCTGGTTGGCCACACTGGTAGCAAAGGGGAACTCGACTCCCACCCTCAGTGGGTCCCTGCTGACGGTTGGGCAGGGGTCTGGTGCTGGCAGCTGGACCCTGTCGGGGGCCCCCAAAGGCCACTGACGACCCCGCAAAGCGTGATGGCTCTCTTGCGAGCACCACGTGCCTTCTCTATCGTCGGCCCTGTGAGTAGTCTGGCTGGTAGGGCCTCTTCCATCTGCTGTCAGTGTCACGTGCGGATGAGTTGGTCTCCTCATATGTCATGGCTGCCTCCACCACCATCGAGAATGTAGGCAGCTTCAGGGGTTTGACATACCCCTGAATAGCAGGCCGGAGCCCCTCGGTGAACCTCCAAAGGCGCTCCTCCTTGGCAGCCATAGCTGTCGCGACCAAACGAGACAGCTCCAGAAAACGCGCGCGATACGCGCTCACGGTCATCGTCCCTTGGCGGAGAGTGTGGAACTCCTGCCTTTTCTGGTCCTGCCACGTCTGGGAGAAGTACTGCTTGCAGAAGAGGGTGACAAACTGGTCCCAAGTCGGCTCGGCCCTCTCCTGACCTCTGACTGCCCTCCACCACCTGTGTGCCGCGCTCTCTAGCTGGTACGTGGCAAAGGCCACGCGGCACTCCACAGGGGGGCAAAGGGTGTCAAACACCTTCTTTATCTGCTCGAGCCAGTCCTCCGCCTCAATCGGGTCCTCATCCCCCTTGAAGGAGGGGGGCTTCAGCTTCCGGAACTGTCCGAAAAGCTCGTAATGGCGTTGAAATGGAGAAACTGGTATGCCTCCAGGTAAAGAGGGCTCATGCTCGGAAGTGCCGGAGGAAGGTGGGGACGGTGGAGGGCTACCCCCTCCCCCACGTCCAGTGCTGTGTCCGTCTCGCGGTCCCACAGAGGACTCCCCCTTAGTTGCCCCAAGGAGAGGCGCTCGTGGAGGTGGGTGAAGCTCCTCTCGTATGATTTCCCGTATCAACTGGGCGAGGTCCTAGGCCTGAATGACCGGAAGTAGTGGCTGGTCCACTGAGGTGTCGGGCTCAACGTGCCCGCCCCTCTAACCTCGTCCTCGACCGCGTCCGCGGCCCGCCTCACTGCCCCTTTCTCAAGGCATCTCCTGCAAGGAGATGTGAACACAGAATAGAAAAGACGTCAATTTTAACTGACATTCAACGAAAGAACCTCAGAACAGATGTAAAAAGTTACGTTGTGGTGGTTACTCTAGTTACAAGCGCATGAATGGGTTATTTTCCAGCTAGTTGGTTCACTTCTCGGGATGACCTTGCTCTGATACCATCTTGTTACGACCCGGTTCCCGAATCCCTACAGGACTCGGGACTGGACCGACTCGACTGATCCCAAGACCCAGTCGTTCAATGAGGAAGTAACCAAAAAGCAGTAAAAATAAACCACATTCACCATGCAAGCAACTAACAGTAACAAAAGTACAGCAGTAAAGAAGTAAACTACTACAGTACACACCACCACAACATTAGAGAATTTAAAAGGGTACAGGAGTATAAAGTTTACAATAAAAGAGTACAGAAGTGTAACAAAAATACTCACTATAACGGAAACGGGGTACAAACAAAAGGCACAACTACTGGGCTCTACTGGGCCCAGCACCCTCTGCAGCCGTAGGCTCTAGCTGCTCAACACCTGGACCTGAAAAAGGTTATGAGTACACGAAATCAGCGAATGCTGAGTAGAGTGGCAACCAGCTAACTAAAAGCAGTAAATGTGGACAGGTAGCTGTTGTTTTCAATTTCTTTCTTTAACTAATTATTCTTTCTCTCATCACTTGGTTTAGTTATCAGGTCTTTCTCTTGATCTCGAATGTTCCTTTTGGGAAAGATTTTGATTGCAGTCTTTTCCGAAGAGTAGAAATAGCACGTGGTGCTCTCTTGGCTGGGAGAGTCCCCTGTGGTGGTCCTACACTCAATCAACCACCCCAAGGTCGCTGACAGATGTAACGGTAACTACGGCACGCTCGATAGGCGCACGGGTAGCTACCCCGCACTGGCACACGATCAGTCGTTTCCATTAACTGGTGAGCCCAAAGCACAGCACGGAACCAGTATAGGGCATAGCCCTCACAGTAACAGGGGTCTAGCTCCTAAGAACCAAACAGGGGTCTCGCCCCTCCACAGTCCGCGCACCCTCGCCTGACTACCCTGGTTTGCCCAGTGGGCTTAACAAGTTGGTGTAGGATGGCTAGCTGAACCCCGGGCCCCATGGGGTGGCTAGCTCTCTCCCTACACTAGTAGCTTTCCCCGGTACTGTGTACACGAGGGCCAAAAAGTCGGTACAAACTGGCCAGTCCTAACCCCGGGTCCCAACCCTAGGGAGGCTACCTCCGCTTTGCACTAAACAAGGGGACAGTCGCTCTCCTTGATACTCCGTACTTAACGGCTAACTCACTTCCCCATTCACATTTCCAGTTCTATTCCATTTATTTCCAGGAGCTCTACTCCTAATTTCCCGTAGAGTTCGTGCTCATGTTTCTCAGGTCAAGCCATACTACGTTTCATCATTTCTATTTCCATTTCATATACAGGCAGCTCGTATTTAATTGCAACAACAGGAACATACATGCAACAGTTGCTAACAACAGTACTTTACATTCCACAGGCAGCTGTTATCCAATTACAGACAATTGTTATTATTTTATTTAATCATCCAAGACTATAATTCATGCATTCAATACAATTATTCTAATGTTTCTAGTCCTAGGATTCATGCCATACCTTAGGATCTAACATTCAATTTTGTGTTTCTAGTCCTAGGATTCATGCCATACCCTAGGATCTAACATTCATTCAAGATATGCATTCATGTTTGTAATTAAGCTAGGGGAAGCCACTCTACCAGCAAAACCAAGAGTAATGGGGGCTTGATTGGCAGGTCCAGGTACCTCCGCAACCCCAAAATTCGCAAACGGAACGAGGTCTTGACACAAGGATCAACCACAAGAAACCACTCAGAACATGATAAAAGCATTCCAACAAGTAGAGGAACTTATACGAAGAAGAACGTAATCTTAATTGCGGAAATCGGACCCTAAACGGGTCAAAAACGGCAATCCTGACTCAAATCAGACGTCTGGAACACCTTCTAGACGTCTTAAAAGAAGTCCAGAATCATACCTCACTCTACGCTGCTCCTCAGACGTCCAGGGATCCTTCTGAACCGTCTGGACCTAGTTCCAGACGTCCGACCACCTCTCCGGATGTCTGGAGACGCTCCCCGCCGTCTGGTGCCTTGCCCAGATGTCTGAATCGCGTGGGAGGGCGTGTCCCGCGCCTTCCTGAAATGAATCCTGCACGCACAACGTAAATCTCCTCAATATGGCACGTATCAGTGCCTCGGCGGAATGGCCTACATGGTTGTATCCGCAAAGGGAGGCATAGGACGTAAGATTTACTTCTCAGTCGTCTGGAGCCTCCTCCAGACGTCGTCTACGTCATCTGGATGTTGGTCCAGACGTCTGATTCTGGGATTTTCCCAGAATCAGAAGCTGCCTTCGTCTTCTTCGTGCTGCACGCGATCGCACCGCGCTCGCTCGTCTGCTGCTCTAGCTGCAGCAGCGTTAGGGGAAGCCTCCTTGGCACACCTCTACACTGTGCGCACGCTTGACCGGCTGTGAGCTTCTCTGACGTGCTCTCTCGCGAGCTCGCACGCTCTCCTCTCCTCTCCTTCTCACGCTGCTCCTCTCCGCCGGTTCGCTCGCTGCACTTGCCGCTCTCACTCTCACTCTCGCTGAAGGAAGAAGGTGGCTGGAAGTGGGGTGGTGAATGAGGGAGAGGAGAAGGGTTTAAGTAGGCGTGGGGGAGGGTTCTGTCAGTGAGAGGGGAGAGAAGAAGGCGGCTGTGCACAGTCTGCGTGTGGCGCACGCGCAGACTCGAGGACGTACGCACACAAAAATTGATTTCCAGACGTCTGGGAAGGTGTCCAGACGTCTGACAAGATGTTTGACCCAAGTCCCAGACGTCTTAAAGGGCTTTAATGGCACGGGTCTTAACAAATCTCTTTTCTACTAGTGAGTTTAAACTGTTGTTACCATTTCTGTTACCGTACTTTTGTTTCTACTTTTCTATTGTTGTGGTGGTATGTACTGTTTAGCAGCTTTTACTTCCTTTACTGCTTGTACTCTTTTACTGTTAGTTACTTTGCATAGTGAATGTGGTTTATTTTCCTACTTTTCGGTTATTTCTTATTAGACGACTGGGTCTTGAGATTAATTGAGTCAAGCCGATCTCGGGTCTTGTAGGAATTCGGGAACCGGGTTGTAACACTCGCTACGGAGGAGAGCACGAGTGTGACCACGGTGAAAGCACGCGCGTCTCTCGGGTTCGTCACATCGAGCTCGGTACCAATGCAGGTGGACGTGGCGAAGTCGAGGAAGGGAATATGTTGAGGAGGTTGGCGGTCTCCATGAGAATGCTTGTGGCGGCCATCGAGGCCCTCAGGCTCGGGAGGAGCCCGCTTAAGAGGGTCACGTGCTCGTACCACCTCCACTCTAGGCATGTCGATAGGCAACTCGGGGTGGCGAGGCGGACGAGTGAACCCCACCCAACGAGGCACTCACTCGTGGGTCGCAGCCAGCATGTGGGCACATTGGTGATTAGTCTCACATAGCCGACGAGGAAGACGAGGAAGGCGAGATTGGAGATCACCGACACCACGACGACACCAGGGATGCTGCGACCCAGAGTGGTCATGAGGAGGAGGTTAGCAAGCAGGTGAACAGAGATGGAGAATGTAGCGGTGAGGGTGAGCAGCTTGGTGATGCTCTGGGATTGGAGGTAGATGCAGAGTGGGTGGATGAAGGGGAGGGTGGCGAGGTTTGGGAGGGAGTAGCGGATGTAGGTCTGTGCCATGGAGGAGGAGGAGGTGTGATGGTTTAGGGGGAAAATAGTGGAGAGATATATTTAGGGATGAAAATATAAATTTTCCTATTTTTTATATTTTTTTGACATTTTCGTTAGGTTTAACAGTTGATCGAGGTAATAACGACTGATTTGATTATGTTTTATTACTCGAATACAGAAAATCTCCCAGGTCAAACTCAGGGAGCAAACTTGATTCTAGAAGCGTAGAAAATCACAATTTACAATATATTATTTTACAAAAGATTAAAGAAAGGAAAAAATGTCTCTTCTTTTCTTCTCTCTTTCTTCTTTTGTCTTCCTTTTTCTCTCTTTTCAGACGTCTGACTCCAAGGTCAGACACCTTCAATGCCACTTGCTACGGTGCTTCTCCTTTTCTTTTCAGCTGCTACTGTTGGTTCTTCTTCTCTTTGGCTTCTTCTTCTTTCTTCTCTGGACTTCTTCTTTCTTCTTTGCTACGTGCCTTTCTTCTCTCTTCTCCTTCTGCCTCAGCTTCTCTGCGACTACAGTGCCATCTTCCTCCTCCACCTTTGCTTCCTCTGCTGCTCCAAGTCCTTCTTCCTTTCTCTCTGGCCGCAACTGTCTTCCTACGGCTAAGTCCTCGCCACTCCTCCCTTGCTTCCTCTCCTATTCCTGCTCAGGCGTATGGTTAGGCAAAACCTAACCCCTACCCTCCCCGCGTCTCTCTTTCTCTATTTCACTCCAAGGTTTGCTCTCCCAGAGCCTTAATTGGGTATGCGGGTCGGGTGACGCGCCCGGGACCAGGCACACCGGCATGGGTGTGGTGCGCGAGGAGTGCACGGCTAGGTTAGTCGGGTCGTGGGTGCCAGGTCCGCAGGGGAGTGTCGCGGACAAGGCGTGGCGGGGGAAGGGGGGGGGAGGCGAGGGCCCTCACCCCTGTGTGTCTTGAGGCAACCAGAAGAAAGTAGAAAAATAATTTAAGGCGCTCGCTGCTCTCTCGCGTGCGTCCGCAGCAGGAGGCTTCTTTGATTGCAGCAGCTGCCACTGCCCTCATCACCAACTGATAGCCTAGAGTTGTGCACGAGTGTCTTCCGCGTAGCCTGGGACAGAGACCTGGCATTGGCGAAGCCTGGAGCGGCTGCAAGCAAGCTTCGAGCTTCGCTTCAATAGCAGATGACCATGTGTACCTGAAAACACCAAAACAGCCTTGCGGCCACATCAAAATGTTCAGGAAGCTTCGCCGAGGTACGGTGAGTGTGCTGTAGTGGTCGAGGTGACGTGGAAACACTTGAGTGAGCGTGCCTAGAGCTTACTGTGACCGTGGAGTTGGGTGTGTTCGGTGGGCGAATATGGAGGTGTTGGTGGTTAGTGGAGATGGGGAAACCGCTTAGTGGATGGTGGTAGAGGTTTTGAGGGGTTTGGTGAGGTGGATGGAGGCGTGGAGCTGCGGGAACACCTCGTCGGTGGTCTGCCAGAGGTGGAGAAGGTGGCGGTGGACAGTGGCATAGAGGGGTCGAAAGTGTGATTTAAAAGAGAGGAAATGAAGAGGGGGAGAGAGGGATCTTATCTATGAGTCTCTGGACGAAGGGGGAAAGCGGTGGTAGCGAACGGCTATGTTGCCGTCGTCGGAGATGAAGGTGCCCAGGAGATGGGACGGTGACGAGGAAGAGAAGCTGGAGGGCGCTTGCTGGTATGGCAAGGCGCGGCGGACGACGGCGAAGGTAACCCTGCCACTGGTATGGTGGCAGGGCGACGAGAGAGGAGGAGGAGGGTCGCTGGAGCCTACGGGCGAATGGCTGGAGGTGGAGGAGACGAAAATTGAGGGATTTCTTCGGCCAAATCAGGCTTGAAGGAAGCGGTAGGGGTTGCCGTTCCTTAAATAGGTGTTGGTCGAGAGAGAAATGCGAGGAGGAGGTGGGGATACCTTGCTGGAGGTATGGTCGGAAAAAAGACCCAAACCTCTCGAGTGTTTGCACGAGAGGTATGGTGGCCGACAGGGCATGGGAGCCGGCCCATGCTGCAGGGGACAACGCAAGGAGTCTCCCATTCAAATCTGGGGCCAGCTCCCTATGCTTGCGTAGTGCCATCCTTTGCGCAAAGTCGCTGGAGGTATGGCATGCGCAGGCGGGTGGCAGAGGGACCCGTTTGAAGAAGACAACGGGAAAGGTAGGGGGGTCCCTGCAAGGCTTCAAAAAGCTAAGGGTCAAAATGTAATTGATGAGGATCATTTTGTAAAATGGGTTAAGGCAACCTTTTCTTAGGTCCAAATTTTGGTATAAACCTAATTTGGACCTAAGAAATCCAATGGTGAGGTTGGATTTTAGGTTTGACCATGTTTTACTAGATATTTTGCATAAAAATCCAAATTAGGTCAAAAATTGTGTATGGTTCTCAATCTAGGTCAAGATAGGTTCCAATGGCCAAATTGAAGGTTCTAAACCCTATGAGATATTTTTTCATGAATTTTAGAGGGTTTAATTGATTTTTATCTTACCTGAAACTTTGTGAATTAAAGTGGGTTTGTTTTAAGGTTATAGAATGTCATTTAATTCCCAGATTTTGTCATCACCCTTTCCTGATCAAACCATCCCATTTTTTCTTTTATTAATCCCATTTGACCTGTGTCTAAACCCTTAGAAATCCCATTTATGTACTGTAATGGTAAAATTATAGTTTTACCCCTTGTGTATTATTTTATTCTCAGATTTGTAATTCCCAGATTTAGGCCTTTCCTTAGATTTTGTAGGAGCTTTTGTTCAATTTATTAGGTCAAAATGTGCTAGTTAGGGTTCATGATGAGGTTCTCATCAACGGAGCAGGGGCATACAGCCTTAACGAAGTATGTTTATAGCGGTATATACATAAATATCAAGAACATGGCGGTATATATGTCTTATCAAAAGTTTACAAGGGTATATATATAAAAATCCCCTTAATTTTTCATCGATAGAAATTAACCACTTTTCATAGGTGAAATATCATTTTCCATAGGTGAAATACCACATTCCAAGTAAAAAATTTTTCACCGTTGTTTTTCATTTTCAATCAGTGTATTTTGATTTTTAACTTGTGTGTTTTCATTTTCAACTGTTATGTTTTCATTGTCAAACGATGTATTCTCATTTCCAACCAATATGTTTTAATTTTCAACCAATGTGTTTTCATTTTTAAGTGGTATATTTTGGTCGTGAGGATCTGTGCATTACAAATAGATTGCCGCACGTGTTTTCGTACTCACATCCTTTCATTTTTCACCAGGATCTGTGCATGTATTTTAGCTTTTAACCGGTAGAAAATAGGTTTTCACTTGGAAAGTCAAAAGTGATTTTCACCTATCAGTTTTGGGTTTAGGATTTATGATTTAGGGTTTATAGAATATCAATTGAAAATCAAAATAAACCTGTGTGTTTTTATTTTCAATACGTTGTAACGTACATTTCCCTGCTCATGTGCAAAAAAATATATGTATGGGTTGCCATAGTTAGCTCATCTTGCGACAACGAATCCTCTGTATAAGCTTTTTGAGGATCCATCTTTGACTAGGGAAATTAGGAAAACACAATTAGGAGGGGAAGTAAGAGGAATTAATGTTTTTTGTTTGGGTAAGGAGAAGGAATTGAAGAGGTGTCAGAATGAGAGATGTGTAATATCAAGAAAACAAGAGAGAGTATGTAAGAATCATAAGAAGGAATTGGTCATCGTGAATGACATGAACGGATTAGAGACATGATTTCTAGAAAAGGTTGTATAGATCTACTATATAGATGCATATAGAAAATCAAAAAAATGAGCTTACTTTGAGTATATTAAATGAACAATTTCAATGAATGATTGTAGGGGTTCTAGTAGGGTGATGCACCTTCTGGATTGCTTGTTAATTAGGGTAATGAATTATGTCGTAGTATAGTGTCGCAATCTAGAGGATATTATTTAATATTTATATCTAATTTTTACTAATTTTATTCCAGGTCGTTTACTAGGAGACAGTTATTGATATACAAAACTCTCTGTTATCCAAAAATCATATTTTATTTCAGAATGTTAAAGCTTATTTACAAATGAAATGAATCATAAATGAAAGAATCAAAGAATGAACTAATATAAGTCAATTATATATAATAATGAATGAATTATGTTATTGACAATACCTTAAGAATATATACATGTAGAAAGGCATTAAAACTATTCCAAATTAATGTGCTTTAATTATGCACACTAATTTCTAAGCAATGCCTTAATATGGGTACAAAAAGAATATATATATGTAGTTATGTTACATATGCATGCTCAAGGGAATGGTCCGATGGGTATTAGGGATACGACCCCTTTACTAGACGGCAAGCATAGCAACGCAAAACAACTTATACCGTTGTGAGTGGTTGCAACTTTCCGATGTGGCACTAACATGGGTGCCAAATTAGGTACCTGCAATGCAACACTGTGTGGTTTGTTACGATTTTTAGGGTTTAATTAACGTATGAAATAATTAATTATTTTAAAAATAAATTATATTTATATGTAGCAAATACAAAGGACTGCTTATTGGTATAGTTTCTTTACAATAATTAAATTTATAAATATATTTAAAATTTTCTTAAAATTAGGAATAAATACACGTTGGCTTTAACATTAATTCCTCAATTTAAGTATAAATTAATAACTTAATGGTACAATTTACTTATAAATTAGTTGATTCACATTATTAACTTATTATTACAGATTTTTAATTTATTTTTATTCATTTGTTTCTAATTATGCACATTTAAATACATGATTTATATATATATATAGCATAAATAAGCTATAAATATATTAAAAATATTTTAAACTACAGTATACAACTATACAACATATTTTATTTCAATATTTTATTAAGTTAATTATTTAAATTATATTAACTTTATAGCATACCTAATTAACTTATAACCATAATTATGTACAATATATAGATAATTAAATAAATATAGGGATATATTATTGTACATTATAATTACTTTAAGTTATTTCTACTGTTATAATTATGTTTGGAAATATATACATAGCTATTTATAAATACATAAGGATTATGTAGATATAATATAAATAAATAAATACATAATTATATTATTATAATACATACTGTACAACTTAACATAAATACCTACCTAAGTAAATAAAATAAATATATAAGTTATTTACATATTTTATGTACATACAAAATACTATTTATACTTAATTTAGTATTATATCCAAGTGTAAATACTATGTATAAGGGTATTTTTATGGGATTTTTGAATTTTTTCATATTTTTATTTTGTTTTTATGATTTATAAAGATAAAGGAAGAGGAGGGAAAGGTGAGAAGAAGAGAAGAATGACTCTTTTTTATGTTTTTATGTTGTTTTCTTTTATTTCAAAATCAGAGAAGATTTAAACTTCTACTGGTATGTTCTCCTAACTAGCAAGCTCAAAACCTAAACCTAAATCCACACACACCTAAAACACATCCTAATCTAACTCAAGACACATTTCTTTTATTTATTTACAATTTTTTTTTGTATTTACAAATTAGGCAAAACAAGGCTCAATAAATGTTTGAAACATGAAACTCAAGCCTAAGGAACCATTCTAAGTGCTAGAAGAAATGGATATGAACATGATAAACTTCCAGACATAACTAGGAATTAGATTTAACTTTAAAATCTTGCTTCATTCACTGAATTAAACATGAATCTATAGTCAGACAGTTAATGTTTGTTCTACATGTTGACAGTGGAATTTTAACCAGGTGTTATAGACTATTGAAAACAATTCAAGAGTACATGAATGCTTCATAATAATGTTCTACATCAGATTAGCATAGGAGAACTAGTTAAGCTCTAAACAATAGCAAAACTCTATAAAGAACTCTTCATTCCTTAGGTCTAACCATTAAACCAGTTAAGCTAGTACTACTATCTGACATCTTTAGATATATTTTGAAATGTCTCCATGCGCTCCAAAACTTTTTTCCTCATCTAGTAATTAGCTATAGGTAATCTCTATTGCAAAAAATTCATTTTAAGCTCCAGATCATTTAAACCTCATTAAAACTCCACAATTCAAGATCATTCAAAATTTATCCAAAAAGGCAGCAGCTACTGCTACTATCAATCACTGATTAAATCCAGGTGATGATTGATCTATGTACTCCACAATCTTCTATACACATCAGAGATGCAAGTTCCATTTTAGTAACCTATTCGAAACTCAAGATTATTCAAAACCCAATTAGAATCCACATTTAAATCCTTAGGTCAAGAGATCAACCTATGAATTGGAGATTGAGACCAAAAATCATAGAACAATTTCAACACTCCTGAGAATCAATTGCAAGTGTCGTAAATACCCTATATAAGATCTGGAACTCAACCAAACAAGATTCAACACCACAAACTTATGAAGGAAAGAGATCAACAAAGGCATCTAAATCACTTAAAAATCGCATTCAGAACTTCATTGAGACATCTCAAATTACATTTAATCTATGAAATGCAGATTAAAACAAATCATATTAAATGGAGCTGTCACCAGGTAGGTGATGCGTTCAAATCGCTATAGTTAAAAATATGTCATTGTAGCGTGATTAAAATGTCAAGTTTAAAAATTTATATTGAATCACAAGTAGTTAGGTGAGTCCGAGTCGTTTCATTGAGAGGCTCTAAAATAATTCCTAATTAGGTTATTAGGCTAATTTATGCATTTTAGGGGCAAAATAACAATTAACTTGGAACTTAGTTACACCTTATTGTTATCCTAACTAATCACAACAAGATAACAAAAATAATTAATGAACTTAACGACTAATTAAAAAGAAGAGTTCATAATTTAGAAGCATATAAATATTTTTTTTATTTAATTTTTAAAATAACATTAATTTTAACTGCTAACCGATGGAATTAAGTATGTATAAAAATCAAAATAAAATGATTTTCTATATATATAATCTTATGAACAATCTATTTCCTATATAATCAACTACAACAAAAATGGAAAAAGGGAAATGATGGAGGGATACCTGAATCCATCGTAGTGAAAGTGTCGAGGAGATCACGGAGATCCTCTGGAGTCGTGGAGTTTGTTTCTCCAACGAGAGACGGTGGCAATGGTACTTGTTACGACTCGGTTCCCGAATCCCTACAGGACCCGAGATCGGCTCGACTTGACTAATCCTAAGACCCAATCGTCCAACAAGAATTAACCAAAAGGCAGGAAAGTAAACAATATTCACTATGCAAAGTAACTAATAGTAAAAGAGTACAAGCAGTAAAGGAAGTAAAAACTGCTAACAGTATATATCACCACCACAACAGTAAAGTAGAACAAAGTACAGAAACAGAAATGGTAACAACGGTCTAAACTCACTAACAAAAGGAAGTACAACAACAGTAAAAACTACTGCTAGGCTCGACTGGGCCCAGCGTCCTCTGCAGCCTGTAACTCGGGTTGCTCAACTCCTGGACCTGAAAAGGGTTATGAGTAAACGAAGTCAGTGAATGCTGCGTAGAGTGGTAACTAAACTAACTAAAGCAATAAAAGCTAATAGGTAAATTTATCTTTCCAATTATTTTATTTACAAGTCATTCCTTTTCCCCCCATTGGTTTACTTTTAGATCTCTTTCTTGATCTCATATGTTCCTCGTGGGAACAATCTTGATTTCAGTCCTGTCCGAAGAGTAGAAGGCACACGTGGTGATCCTACACCTAGTCAACCACCCCGAGGTCCCGGATAGATGTAGCGGTGACTATGGCACGTGCGATAAGCGCATGGGTAGCTATTCCGCACTGACACGCTGTCAGTCATTTCCGCTAGCGGATATGCCCAAAGTACAGCACGGAATAGTATAGGGTCTAGCCCTCTCAGTAACAGGGGTCTAGCCCCTCAAAACCAAACAGGGGTCTCGCCCCTCCACAGTCCGCGCACCCTCGTCTGACTACCCCGTTTTGCCCAGTGGGCCTAACAAGTCGGTGTAGGGTGGCTCGCTGAACCCCGGGTCCCGTGAGGTGGCTAGCTCTCTCCCTACACTAGTAGCTCTCCCTGGTACAGTGTACACGAGGGCCAACTGTTAAGACCCCAGCATCAAACGACTTCTAAGACATCTAGGAGTTGGTCTAGACGTCTGAAAATTAATTTTTGCGGCGTATGATTTCGCGTCTACGCGCATGGGCACGCAGACTGACCCGCTACCCTCTTTTCTTCTCTCTCTTTCCTCCCAGTCCTGCAGGCGCAGCTTTCTTCCTCTCTCTCTCCCCACGGCACCTTCAAATACCTCCCCCTCTCGTCTCCCTCACCATCACTCCACCGTCTTCTTCTTCTTCCTGTTAGCGTGAGAGTGAGAGGGCGAGGGCAACAATTGCTGCCGTGTGTGCCCAGGGAGGAGGAGTTGCAGCGAGAGGGAGAAGAGCTAGAGCACGAGAGTGCGAGCTCGCTGGAGCAGCCAGGGCCGGCCGGCGGGCACGCAGCGGGAGTGTGGCACTGGGGAGGTGCTGCTACAGCTCAGGCAGTAGGCGAGCGCGGCGCGGCACGGCCGTGCGCAACAGGTGGAGGGAGAGGAGGTCCTGATTCTAGGAAAATTTTTCAGAATCAGACGTTTGGACCTACGTAAAGACGACACGGGAGACGTCTAGAGGAAGATCCAGACGTCTGAAAGGGACGATATTCCATTTCCTCTTCCTTTCGCGTGTACGGCCATGCAGGCCGTTCCGCCGAAGGGTTCTGCCTCATTTTCGTGTTGAGGACAGTTGCGTACGCGTGAAGGTTTCATTCGGGAAGGTGCAAGGGCACACCGTCCCACACAGATCGGACGTCTGCGCACAGCACCAAACGGTGGATAGGGTCTCCAGACGTCCGGAGTGACAGTCGGACGTCTGGAACTAGGTCCAGACGGTTCAGTGGTATTCTGGACGTCTGAAGAACTGCACAGAAACAAGGTATGACTTGAACCATAGTTTAAGACGTCTGGAAGATGTTCCAGATGTCTGATTTGGGGCAGACTTGTCATTTTTGACCCGTTTAGGGTCCGTTCGAAGTCTGTTTTCCGCGTTTCAAGTTTCGTTCTTCTCAGAATTAGTTCCTCTACTTGTTTACAGTAGTTGTATCCTGTTCTGAGTAGTTCCTTGTGTTTGATCCTTGTGTTAGGATTCCGTTCCGTTGCGGCTCTAGGGGTTGCGGAGGCACGCGGACCTGCCGATCACGCCCCCAGTACTCTCGGTTTTGCGGGTAGAGTGGCTCCCTTTAATTATTTATCAATAATTATACACTTGTGAGATAATTAATAGATTCTAAGGTATGGCATGAATCCTAGGACTGGAAAGCTAGATTGAATAATAGATCATAGGGTGTGGCATGAATCCTAGGAACAGAAACACCAAAACGAATGTCATGAATATATAAATTGCAGTCTTGGAAAAGTAGAAAGAAAAATAATAATTGCTTGCAATTGGATAACCGTTGCTTGTTTATGAATGGATATTAACTGTTGAGAACATGGGCTATATGAATATAAAGCTGAAATGATGAAACCTAAATTGGCTTAGTTAAAGAAATATGAGCATGAACCCTACGGGGAATTAGGAGTAGAGCTCCTGAGAGGTGAATGGAATGGAATTGGGGAAGTGAGCTGGCCCTTGAGTACGGAGTACCAAGGAGAGCAACTGTCCCCCTGTCTAGTGCAGAGCAGAGCTAGCCGCCCTAGGGACCCGGGGTTAGGTCTGGCCACTTTGTATCGACTTTTGGCCCTCGCGTACACAGTACCGGGGAGAGCTACTAGTGTAGGGAGAGCACTAGCCACCCCACGGGCCCTGGGGTTCTGCTAGCCTTCCTACACCGACTTGTTAGGTCCACTGGGCAAACTAGGGTAGTCAAGCGAGGGTGCGCGGACTGTGAAGGGGCAAGACCCCTGTTTGGTTACTGTGGGGGGGCTGGACCCCTGTTACTAAAAGGGCTTTGCCTTATACTGGTTCCGTGTTGTGCTTTAGGGCGCACCCGTTAACAGAAACGACTGACCGCGTGCCAGTGCGAGGTAGCTACCCGTGCGGTTATCACGTGTGCCGTAGTCACCGTTACGTCTGTCAGTGACCTTGGGGTGGTTGACTGAGGGTAGGACCACCACGGGGGACTCTCCCGACCAGGAGAGCACCACGTGCTACTTCTACTTTTCGGAAAAGACTGCAATCAAGATTGTTCCCACGAGGAACATTCGAGATCAAGACAGATCTGAGGAATAATTCAAGAATGAGTAAATGGAAAAATAAAGGAGATAAAAAAAATAACAGCTACTTGTCCACCTTACTGTTTTTCTTAGCTTTTGGTTGCCACTCTGCTCAGCGTTTCGCTGATGTGTCACCTTTGTCACCTTTTCAGGACTAGGTGTTGAGCAGCCAGAACCGGCTGCTGCAGAGGGTGTTGGGCCTAGTAGAGCCCAGTAGTTTTACTTGCGTTGTACCTACTGTACCGTTTCTTCTATTGTAGTGAGTATTTTCTGTTACCACTGTACTCTTTTATTGTAAGCATCATGTTTATGTACCTGTTTAATTCTCTACTGTTGTGGTGGTGTGTACTGTAGTAGTTCTTTTCTTTACTGCTGTACTTTTGTTACTGCTAGTTATATACATGGTGAATGTGGTTTATTTTACTGCCCTTTTGTTTACTTTCTCGTTGGACGACTGGGTCTTGGGATCAGTCGAGTCGGTTCGATTCTCGTGTCTCGTAGGGATTCGGGAATCGGGTCGTAACAAAGATGGTATTAGAGCAAGGTCGTCCCGAGAAGTGAACCAACTGGCTGGAAAATAACCAATTCACGTGTTTGTAACTAGAGTAGTCACCACAATGTATCTTTTGAGATCTGTTCTTAGATTTCTCCGTTAGATTTCGATTCGTATTGACGTTTTTTCGTTCTGTATTCACGTCCCCTTGCAGGAGATGCCTCGATGCGAGACTAGTGAGGCGGGCCACGGGCGCGGCCGAGGACGAGGTTGGAGGGGCGGGTGCATTGAGGTCGACGCCTCAGTGGACTAGCCACTGCTCCCGGGCATTCAGGCCCAGGACCTCGCCCAGCAGATACAGGACATCGTGCGAGAGGAGCTCCACTCGCCACCACGAGCGCCTCTCCCTGGGGCTGCGGAGGGGGAGTCCTCTGTGGACCACACGACGGACATGGTGCTAGACGTGGGGGAGGGGATGGGCCTCCACCACCCCCACCTTCCTCCGTCACTTCTGTAACGGCCCGATTCCCGAGTCCCTACGAGACACGACAACCGACCGACTCAACTAATCCCAAGACCTGGTCATCCAACGAGGAAGTAACCAAAAGAGCAGTAAAATAAACCACATTCAACATGAATATAACTAACAGTAGGAAAATATAGCAGTAAGGAAAGAAACTACTACAGTATGTACCACCACAACAGTAGAACAATATTCATAACATAATATGAACTGCAGGTAAAGAAAAGTACAGCGGAAACAAGAACTACTCACTACAGTGGAACCAAAAAGAGGTACAAGAGAACAGTGGTAACTCTACTAGACCCTACTCGGCCCAGCGTCCTCTGCAGCTGCTGACCCTGGCTGCTCAACACCTGGTCCTGAAAGGTAACGAGTGTAACACGTCAGCAAAACGCTGAGTAGAGTGGCAACTAAACAAAAGAAACAGTAAAGTGTACAGTAGCTGTTTTAATTTTCTTTCTTCCTTTATTTATGTCTTTCTATTGTTTCATAATTTATCTACCTCTCAGATCCTTCACTTGATCTCGAATGTTCCTCGTGGGAACGATCTTGATTGCAGTCTTTTCCGAACAGTAGAAGTAACACGTGGTGCTCTCCTGGCCGGGAGAGTCCCCCGTGGTGATCCTACTCTCAGTCAACCACCCCAAGGTCACTGACAGATGTAACGGTGACTACGGCACGCGCGGTAAACGCACGAGTAGCTAACCCGCACTGGCACGCGGTCAGTCGTTTCCGTTAACGGGTGCACCCAAAGCACAGCACGGAACCAGTACAGGGCAGAGCCCTCTCAGTAACAGGGGTCTAACCCCTCCACAGTAACCAAACAGGGGCCTTGCCCCTCCACAGTCCGCGCACCCTCGCCTGACTACCCTGGTTTGCCCCAGTGGGCCTAACAAGTTGGTGTAGGAGGCTAGCAGAACCCCGGGGCCCGTGGGGTAGCTAGTACCTCCCTACACTAGTAGCTCTCCTCGGTACTACGTACACGAGGGCCAGCAAGTCGGTACAGAGTGGCCAGTCCTAACCCCGGGTCCCTGGGGCGGCTGGCTCCGCTTTGCACAAAACAGGGGGGGACAGTCGCACTCCTTGGTACTCCGTACTCAAGGGCCAGCTCACTTCCCCAATTCTATTCCATTCACTTTCCAGGAGTTCTACTCCTAATTCCCCGTAGGGTTCCAGCTCTTTAACTCAACGCATTCCGATTTCACCTTTCCAGTTTCACGTTCATACATCCCATATTCTTAATCATGTTCATTTATTCATAACAGGCAGCTGTTAATTCAATTCACAGGCAGCTATTAATTCACTTCACAGGCAGCTATTATTTTCTTTCCACTTTTTCCAAGACTGCAGTATTCATACATTCCACTAGTTTTCCCGTCCTAGGATTCATGTCATATCCTAGGATCTATCATACAATCTAGTTTTCCAGCCCTAGGATTCATGCAACACCCTAGGATCTACCATTCAATCTATTTCTCATTCCTAGGATTCATGCAATGTCCTAGGTTCTATTTATGGTTTCATAATTTAACAGATTATACTTAAAGCCACTCTACCAGTTACAACAGGTGAACTGGGGGCGTGGTCGGGAATCCCGCGTGCCTCCATAACCCCCGGGACTGCAACGGAACGGGGTCCTATCACAAGAATCAAACACAAGGAGTGTCTCAAAACAGTGTATAGCTACTGTAGACGGGTAGAGGATTTAATTCCGAAAAGGATGCAACTCGAAATGCGGAAAACGGAACCCGAGCAGGCCCTAAACGAGTCGAAAACAATGAAACAGTGCAAAATCAGACGCCTGGGACTTCTTCCAGACGTCTTAAAAAGTGGATCAGGAATTACCTTGCTCTGCGTGGGCTCTCAGATGTCCAGAAGCCTGCGGGGGCGTCTGGCCTAGTTCCCAGACGTCCGATGGTAACCCAGGACGTCTGGAAGTCGTTCCCGCCGTCTGGCACTGCAGCCAGACGTCTGATTCGCGTTGGATGCGAATCTCCGACCCTACGCGTACCCATTTCCTCTCTCTCTTAGTACGGTCAATCGAAGAAAACGAAGAAGAGGGAATAACTCACCTTTCAGATGTCTGGATAGTATTCCAGACGTCGTTCCCGTCGTCTGGCTATCTGCCCAGACGTCTGATTCTGGAAAAGTTTCCAGAACCAGGGTGCAACTCGCCCTCCGCTCGCGACGCACGGCCGCGCTGTGAGTGCTCCGCCTGCTGCTCGAGCCGCAGCAGTCCTCTCGCATCGCTCCGCGCCCGCTGCGCCCCCCGCCGGCCGGCCCTAGCAGCCCCGGAGAGCTTGCCCTCACGGCCGAGCGCTTCCTCCCCCGCGCAGCACCTCCTCCCGCACCCGCCGCGGCTGTCGCCACCACCGCTCACCCTCGCGCTCGCTCTCACGCACTGGCTGGAAGGAGAAAAGGAAGGAGACGAAGGTGACGGGAGTGAGGGAGAGGGCGTGGCCTTTTAAGGCCGTGCGAGGAGGAGAGAGAGAGCACGATAGAGGGTGCAGGAGGGAGAGGGAAAAAGAGAGAGAGAGGGAATTTCCGCAGGTCTGTGCGCTCAGGCACGCAGACGAAGGAGTCGTGCCAAAATAACCGATTTCCAGACATCTGGAAATGATCCCAGACGTCTTGTCCGACGTCTGGAGGTGATTCCAGACGTCTGGGCCACCTCCCAGACGTCTTAAAAGACGTCTGGAACGCGCGTTCATAACAATATAAGAAACTCAAAGGAGGTTTCGTCCTCGAAACTTGCGCTAACTAGGGTGCGGAAATGACGTCAAAATAACCATAACAAACTCAAAGAGGACCGAAGCCGGTCCGAAAAGATGTACCCGTGAAAAGCTCCGGGTATCGCTCCCGCATTGCCGCTTCAGGCTCCTAGGTAGCCTCCTCGTACCGCTGGCTCCTCCACAAAACCTTTACCAGGGGTACTTGCTTTCGTCTCAAACTGCGGACGGCTCGGTCTAGAATCTGCACTGGCCGCTCGGGGTAGGTTAGGTCGTCACCCACCTTGACGCTCTCGTGACTCAGTACGTGACTGGAATCGGCTACGTACTTCTTGAGGTTGGATACGTGGAACACGTCGTGCACACCAGAAAGCTGCGGTTGAAGGGCAAGTCTGTAAGCAACGGGTCCAACCCGCTCCAGGACCTCAAAGGGCCCCACGAACCTCGGTGCGAGCTTCCCTCTCACCCCAAACCGCTACAGGCCCTTCATGGACGAAACATGAAGAAAGACGTGGTCCCCAACCTCAAGCTGCACTTCTTTGCGTCTCCGATCCGCGTAGCTCTTCTGTCTGCTCCTGACAGTGCGGAGTCGCCTGTGGATCTGCTCGACTACCTCCTGACTCTGCCGGATCAACCTGGGGCCAACCTCCCACTTGGTCCCCACCTCAACCCAACTCAAGGGTGCCGTACACCTCCGTCCGTACAGAGCCTCGTAGGGAGCCATGCCGATACTCGAGTGATAACTGTTGTTGTATGCAAACTCCGCAAGGGGCAGGTGCTCCTCCCAAGAGCCCCTCCAGTCCAGTACACAGGCACGCAAAAGGTCCTCAAGTGTCTGTATCGTGTGCTCAGATTGTCCGTCCGTCTGGGGGTGGTAAGCCGTACTAAACCTCAACCGCGTCCCCAAGGCCTACTGAAACTCAACGCAAAACTGGAATGTAAAGCGGGTATCCCAGTCGGATACGATCTCCCGCGGAACTCCGTGTAGTCGTACCACATCATGGATATACCTCTTTGCCAACTGTGCTGGTCCCAAAGTGACTCGGATCGGCAAGAATCGCACCGTCTTCATCAGTCGATCCACTATTACCCAGACTGCGTCGTGTCCTCGCTGGGTAACAGGTAAGCCCACCACCAAGTCCATGGTGATGCTCTCCCACTTCCACTCTGGCACTGGAAGCGGCTGTAGCGGCCCTGCAGGCCTCTGATGCTTGGCTTTCACCTAATGGCACACTAAGCACTGCTGCACGAATTCACCCACATCCCGCTTAATCCCCCTCCACCAAAACTCGAGTCTCAAGTTGTGGTACATCTTTGTGTTTCCGGGATGTATGGTGAATCTGGAACCGTGTGCCTCAGTCAGGAGCTCTCTCAACAGCTCCTCGTCTCTGGGAACGCACAACCGTCCCCTCAAGTGCAGCACCTGGTCTGTGAAAGAGAAGTCCCTCGGGTCTCCCGACAGTACTCTGTCGTGCAAGGACTGCAAGTACGGATCGGCCATCTGTCCTGTGATGATGCGGTCTATCAGCTCTGGCTTGGTCTGTCGTGTCACCGTCATTGCCCCACAGTGCCCCCGTAACTCCAAAGGTCGTCAACTGCCCACCTCCTCCAAAAGGCTCCAACTCTGTAACTATAAACTGGCCAAGTGTGCAGGCGCCTTACGGCTCAAGGCGTCAGCCACCACATTGGCCTTCCCCGGGTGATAGGAGATACTGCAGTCGTAGTCCTCCAGGAGCTCCAACCAACGTCTCTGACTCATGTTGAGCTCCTTCTGATCAAAAAGGTATCTGAGGCTCTTGTGATCTGTGAAAATCTCGAAGGTCTCACCGTACAAGTAGTGCCTCCAGGTCTTCAGCGCAAAGACAATAGCTGCCAACTCTAGGTCGTGGGTAGGGTAGGTTTGCTCATGGGGCTTCAGTTGCCGCGAAGCGTAAGCGACAACGTGACCCCTCTGCATGAGCACACCTCCTAACCCCTGCAAGAAGGCGTCCGTGTATACAACGAACCTGCCACTACTATCAGGGATGGTGAGCACGGGAGCCGAGGTCAACCTCTCCTTTAGCTCCAGAAAACACGCCTCACAGGCGTCTATCCAAGTGAAGGGCACGTCCTTCCGGGTCAACTGTGTCATAGGACGCGCAATCTGTGAAAATCCTCTGATGAAACGTCTGTAGTAGCCTGCCAGTCCCAGGAAACTGCGAATCTCAGTGACTGAATGCGGTCTCTCCCACCTGAGTATTGCCTCGACCTTGGCTGGGTCCACTGCCAAGCCGTCTCCAGAGATCACATGACCTAAGAAGGTCACCTCCCTCAACCAGAACTCGCACTTGCTGTATTTAGCGTACAGCCTACGTCGTCTCAGAGTGTCCAGAACCATCCGTAAGTGCTGTCCGTGCTGCGTCTGATCTCTAGAATAGATGAGTACATCATCTATGAAAACCACCATGAACTGGTCCAAGTACGGTCTAAACACCTGATTCATCAGGTCCATGAAAGCAGCGGGGGCATTGGTCAGCCCAAACGGCATGACCAAAAACTCGTAGTGTCCGTACCGGGTGCGGAAAGCTGTCTTGGAGACGTCGGTCTCCCTGATCCTCAACTGGTGGTATCCAGACCTCAAGTCGATCTTGGAAAACACCGTGGCACCCCGCAACTGGTCAAATAAGTCGTCGATCCTCGGCAGCGGATATCTGTTCTTGATGGTGACCCTATTCAGCTGTCGGTAGTCCACACAAAGGCGTAAGGTCCCATCCTTCTTCTTCACAAACAGTACCGGGGTCCCCAGGGAGACGCACTGGGCCTCACGAAACCTTTCTCCAAAAGGTCCTGCAACTGGGACTTGAGCTCTCGCAGCTCAAGCGGTGCCATCCTGTATGGCGCGGTGGAGATGTGGCTGGTCCCTGGTACTAGTGAGATCTCAAACTCGATCTCACGCTCGGGCAGTAGTCCTGGTAACTCGTCTGGAAACACATCGGGGTACTCTCTGACCACCGGGATGCTCTGGAAGTCTGCCATAGGACTGGGCTCTGTCACCACACAAGCTAGGAAGCCCTCACACCCCTGGCTCAAAAGCCTTGCCGCCCGAAGTGCCGAAATACACCTGAAACCTTCGTCCATTGGCTATCCGTGAAACTCGAAAGAAGGCAACTCCGGAATGGAGAAGACGATCTTCCTCTCAAAACAGTCCACCAAGGCGTGGTAAGCGGATAGCCAATCCATCCCCAGAATCACTCCAAAGTCCTCCATCTGTATCATAATCAGGTCAGCTGGCAGGCTATGTCCCCCGACGCTGACCTCGCAATCCGTGTACACCTTCTCAGCTACAAACAGCTGACCACTCAGACCTCTGATGACAAACGGATTCTCTAACAGTGTATAATCCTGGTCCAAACTAACTGCGAAACTGGCTGCGACAAACGAGTGCGTAGCGCCGGAATCGAAAAGCGTGTAAACGAGTCTGCCGAAAACTGAAACCATACCTGCTACCACCGATCCAGAAGCTCTGGCGTCCCTGTGTGTCAGGGCGTTGATACGCCCCTCAGCTCTAGGTGCGGACGAAGCAACCACACTCTGCGTCGGACGGGTAGCTGCTGGCCGGTACCCTCCTCGTGACTGCTGTCCTCCTCGCGCCTGGTAACCGCAGCCTCCTGCGCGTCCTCCAGTGCTCTGCGCGGGAAGTATCTTCTGACCTCCTGCCCTAGACGGGCAGTCCCTCATCTCCTGCAAGGAGACGCGAAACAAAACGGAACACGTCACTACGAAACGATACTGAACGGAAACGTCTAAGAGCTCATGTCAAAAGATATGTTGTGGTGGCTACTCTAGTTATAGACATGTGAATTGGTTATTTTCCAGTCAGTTGCTTCACTTCTCGGGACGACCTTGCTCTGATACCATCTTGTAACGACCCGATTCCCGAGTCCCTACGAGACACGAGAACCGGACCGACTCGACTAATCCCAAGACCTGGTCGTCCAACGAGGAAGTAACCAAAAGAGCAGTAAAATAAACCACATTCAACATGAATATAACTAACAACAGGAAAATACAGCAGTAAGGAAGGAAACTACTACAGTATCTACCACCACAATAGTAGAACAACATTCATAACATAATATGAACTGCAGGTAAAGAAAAGTACAGCGAAAACAAGAACTACTCACTACAGTGGAACCAAAAAGAGGTACAAGAGAACAGTGGTAACTCTACTGGACCCTACTCGGCCCAGCGTCCTCTGCAGCCGCTGACCCTGGCTCCTCAACACCTGGTCCTGAAAGGTAACGAGTGTAACACGTCAGCAAAACGCCGAGTAGAGTGGCAACTAAACAAAAGAAATAGTAAAGTGTACAGTAGCTGTTTTAATTTTCTTTCTTCCTTTATTTACGTCTTTCTATTGTTTCACAATTTATCTATCTCCCAGATCCTTCACTTGATCTCGAATGTTCCTCGTGGGAACGATCTTGATTGCAATCTTTTCCGAACAGTAGAAGTAGCACGTGGTGCTCTCCTGGCCGGGAGAGTCCTCCGTGGTGATCCTACTCTCAGTCAACCACCCCAAGGTCACTGACAGACGTAACGGTGACTATGGCACACGCGGTAAACGCACGGGTAGCTAACCCGCACTGGCACGCGGTCAGTCGTTTCCGTTAACGGGTGTGCCCAAAGCACAGCACGAAACCAGTACAGGGCAGAGCCCTCTCAGTAACAGGGGTCCAACCCCTCCACAGTAACCAAACAGGGGCCTTGCCCCTCCACAGTCCGCGCACCCTCGCCTGACTACCCTGGTTTGCCCCAGTGGGCCTAACAAGTCGGTGTAGGAGGCTAGCAGAACCCCGGGGCCCGTGGGGTAGCTAGCACCTCCCTACACTAGTGGCTCTCCTCGGTACTACGTACACGAGGGCCAGCAAGTCGGTACAGAGTGGCCAGTCCTAACCCCGGGTCCCTGGGGCGGCTGGCTCCGCTCTGCACTAAACAGGGGGGGGACAGTCGCTCTCCTTGGTACTCCGTACTCAAGGGCCAGCTCACTTCCCCAATTCTATTCCATTCACTTTCCAGGAGTTCTACTCCTAATTCCCCGTAGGGTTCCAGCTCTTTAACTCAGCGCATTCCGATTTCACCTTTCCAGTTTCACGTTCATACATCCCATATTCTTAATCATGTTCATTTATTCATAACAGGCAGCTGTTAATTCAATTCACAGGCAGCTATTAATTCACTTCACAGGCAGCTATTATTTCCTTTCCACATTTTCCAAGACTGCAGTATTCATACATTCCACTAGTTTTCACGTCCTAGGATTCATGCCATATCCTAGGATCTATCATACAATCTAGTTTTCCAGCCCTAGGATTCATGCAACACCCTAGGATCTACCATTCAATCTATTTCTCATTCCTAGGATTCATGCAATGTACTAGGTTCTATTTATGGTTTCATAATTTAACAGATTATACTTAAAGCCACTCTACCGGTTACAACAGGTGAACTGGGGGCGTGGTCGGGAATCCCGCGTGCCTCCGCAACCCCCGGGACTGCAACGGAACGGGGTCCTATCACAAGAATCAAACACAAGGAGTGTCTCAAAACAGTGTATAGCTACTGTAGACGGGTAGAGGATTTAATTCCGAAAAGGATGCAACTCGAAATGCGAAAAACGGAACCCGAGCGGGCCCTAAACGGGTCGAAAATAACAAAACAGTGCAAAATCAGACGTCTGGGACTTCTTCCAGACGTCTTAAAATGTGGATCAGGAATTACCTTGCTCTGCGTGGGCTCTCAGACGTCCAGAAGCCTGTGGGGGCGTCTGGCCTAGTTCCCAGACGTCCGATGGAAACCCAGGACGTCTGGAAGTCGTTCCCGCCGTTTGGCACTGCAGCCAGACATCTGATTCGCGTTGGATGCGAATCTCCGACCCTACGCGTACCCATTTCCTCTCTCTCTTAGTACGGTCAATCGAAGAAAACGAAGAAGAGGGAATAACTCACCTTTCAGACATCTGGATAGTATTCCAGACGTCATTCCCGTCGTCTGGCTATCTGCCCAGACGTCTGATTCTGGAAAAGCTTCCAGAACCAGGGTGCAACTCGCCCTCCGCTCGCGACGCACGGCCGCGCTGCGAGTGCTCCGCCTGCTGCTCGAGCCGCAGCAGTCCTCCCACGTCGCTCCGCGCCCGCTGCGCCCCCTGCCGGCCGGCCCTAGCAGCCCCGGCGAGCTCGCCCTCACGGCCGAGCGCTTCCTCCCCCGCGCAGCACCTCCTCCCGCACCCGCCGCGGCTGTCGCCGCCGCCGCTCACCCTCGCGCTCGCTCTCGCGCACTGGCTCGAAGGAGAAAAGGAAGGAGACGGAGGTGACGGGAGTGAGGGAGAGGGCGTGGCCTTTTAAGGCCGTGCGAGGAGGAGAGCGAGAGCGCGACAGAGGGCGCAGGAGGGAGAGGGAAAAGAGAGTGAGAGGGAATTTCCGCAGGTCTGCGTGCTCAGGCGCGCAGACGAAGGAGTCGTGCCAAAATAACCGATTTCCAGACGTCTGGGCCACCTCCCAGACGTCTGGGCCACCTCCCAGACGTCTTAAAAGTCGTCTGGAGCGCACGTTCATAACAACTTCCGAGCACGAGGCTCCTTTACCTGGAGGTGCACCAGCATCTCCACTTCAGCGCCACTTTGAGTTTTTCGGACAGTTCCGGAAACTGAAGCCCCCCTCCTTCAAGGGGGATGAGGACCCGACCGAGGCGGAGGACTGGTTCGAGTAGATCGAGAAGGTTTTTGACACCCTTCGCCCACCAGTGGAGTGCCACGTGGCCTTTGCCACGTACCAGTAGGAGAGCGCAGCACACAGGTGGTGGAGGGCGGTCAGGGGACAGGAGAGGGACGAGCCGACCTGGGACCGGTTTGTTGCCCTCTTTTGCGAGCAGTACTTTCCCCAGACGTGGCAGGACCAGAGCAGGCGGGAGTTCCACACTCTTCGCTAGGGGACGATGACCGTCAGCGCGTACCGCACACGTTTCCTGGAGTTGTCTTGCTTCGCAGCGACAGCAGTGGCCACTGAGGAGGAGCGCATTTGGAGGTTCACTGACGGGCTCTGACCTGCGATTCTGGGGTATGTCAAACCCCTGAAGCTGCCTATGTTCTCGAGGGTGGTGGAGGCAGCTATGACATAAGAAGAGACCAACCCGTCCACGCGAGATACTGACAGCGGGCGGAAGAGGCCCTATCAGCCAGACTTCTCACAGGGCTGACGAGAGAGGAGACACGTGGCGCCCGCAGGAGAGCCATCACATTTTGCAGGGCCATCAATGGCCTTTGGGGGCCCCCGACAGGAGCCAACTGCTAGCACTGGACCCTCGCCCAGCCGACAGCAGGGACCCACTGAGGGCGGGAGTCGAGTCCCCCTTAGCTACTAGTGTGGCCAGCCAGGCCACATCAGGAGGGACTGCCCATATTGGGAAGGAGATCAGGAGATGCTTCCCGCGTCGAGCACTGGAGGGCGAGCAGGAGGCCGCAGTTTCCAGGCGCGAGGAGGAGGACAGCAGTCACCGGGAGGGTACCGGCCAGCAGCTACCTGTTCGACGTAGAGTGTGGCTACTTCGTTCGCACCTAGGGCTGAGGGGCATATCATTGCCCTGACACATTGGGATGCCAGAGCTTCGGGATCAGTGGTGGAAGGTATGGTTTCAGTTTCCGGCAGACTCGTTTGCATGCTTTTTAATTCCGACGCTACACACTCGTTTGTCGCTGCCAGTTTCGCAGTTAGTTTAAGGCAGAACTGTATGCTATTGGAGGATTCGTTCATGATCAGAGGTCCGAGTGGTCAACTGTTTGTAGCTGAGGAGGTATACACAGGTTACGAGGTCAGTGTTAGGGGACATAGCCTTCCCGCTGACCTAATTATTATACAGATGGAGGACTTTGGCGTAATTCTGGGGATGGACTGGCTGTCCGCTTACCACGCCTTGGTGGACTGCTTTGAGAGAAAGATCGTCTTCTCCATATCGGAGTTGCCTTCTTTCGAGTTCCACGGGCAGCCAGTGGACGGAGGCTTCAGGTGCATTTCTGCACTTTGAGCGGCGAGACTTTTGAGCTAGGGGTGTGAGGGCTTCCTAGCTTGTGTTGTGGCAGAGCCCAACCCTGTGGGAGACTTCCAGAGTATCCCGGTGGTCAGAGAGTACCCCGATGTGTTCCTAGACGAGTTTCCAGGACTACCGCCTGAGCATGTGATAGAGTTTGAGATCTCACTGGTACCGGGGACCAACCCCATCTCCACAGCACCGTACAGGATGGCACCACTTGAGCTGCGAGAGCACAAGTCTCAGATGCAGGATCTTTTGGAGAAGGGCTTTGTGAGGCCCAGTGCGTCTCCGTGGGGAGCCCTGGTACTGTTTGTAAAGAAGAAGGATGGTACCCTACGCCTTTGTGTGGACTACCGACAGCTGAATATGGTCACCATCAAGAACAGGTATCCACTGCCAAGGATTGATGACTTGTTTGACTAGCTGCGATGTGCCACGGTATTCTCCAAGATCGACTTGAGGTCTGGATACCACCAGTTGAGGATCAAGGAGGCAGACATCTCCAAGATAGCTTTCTACACCTGGTACGGACACTACGAGTTTCTAGTCATACCGTTTGGGCTGACCAATGCCCCCGCTGCCTTCATGGATTTGATGAACCGGGTGTTTAGACCGTACTTGGACCAGTTCATGGTGGTATTCATTGATGATGTGCTCTTCTATTCTCGAGATCAGACGCAGCACGGACAGCACTTGCGGATGGTTTTGGACACACTGAGACGACGTACGCTGTATGCCAAATACAGCAAGTGCGAGTTCTGGTTGAGGGAGGTGACCTTCTTAGGTCATGTGATCTCCGAGGATGGCTTGGCTGTGGACCCAGCCAAGGTCGAGGCAGTGCTCAGGTGGGAGAGACCGCGTACGGTCATTGAAATTCATAGTTTCTTGGGACTGGCAGGCTACTACAGGCGGTTTATCAGGGGCTTCTCACAGATTGCACGTCCTATAACACTGCTGACCTGGAAGGACGTGCCCTTTACTTGGACGGACTCCTGTGAGGCGTGTTTTCAGGAGCTGAAGGGGAGGCTGACTTCGGCTCCCGTGCTCACCATCCCTAACAGTAGTGGCGGGTTCGTTGTGTACACGGATGCCTCTTTGCAGGGGTTAGGAGGTGTGCTCATGTAGAGGGGTCACGTTGTCGCTTACGCTTCACGGCAACTAAAGCCCCATGAGCATAGCTACCCTACCCACGACCTGAAGTTGGCAGCTGTTGTCTTCGTGCTGAAGACCTGGAGGCACTACTTGTACGGTGAGACCTTTGAGATATTCACAGATCACAAGAGCCTCAAATACCTATTTGATCAGAAGGAGCTCAACATGAGACAGAGACATTGGTTGGAGCTCCTGAAGGACTATGACTGCAGCATTTCCTACCACCCGGGAAAGGCAACGTGGTGGCTGATGCCTTAAGCTGGAAGGCACTCGCACACTTGGCCAGTTTACAGGTGTAGAGTTGGAGCCTCTTGGAGGAGATGGCCAGTTGGCGACCCCTAGAGTTACGGGGGCACTGTGGGGCAGTGACTGTGACGCGACAGACGAGGCCAGAGCTGATAGATCGCATCATCACAGGGCAAATGGCCGACCCGTATTTACACTCCTTGCTTGACCGAGTACTATCAGGAGACCCTGGGGACTTCTCTTTTACAGACCAGGTGCTGCGCATGAGGTGATGCTTGTGCGTTCCCAGAGACGCGGAGCTGTTAAGAGAGCTCCTGACTGAGGCACACGGTTCCAGATTCACCATACATCCCGGAAACACAAAGATGTATCATGATTTGAGACGCGACTTTTGGTGGAGGGGGATGGAGCAGGATGTGGGTGAATTCGTATAGCAGTGTTTAGTATGCCAGCAGGTGAAGGCCGGGCATTAGAGGCCTGCAGGGCCGTTACAGCCACTTCCAGTGCCAGAGTCGAAGTGGGAGAGCATCACCATGGACTTGGTGGTGGGCTTACCTGTTACCCAGCGAGGACACAACGCAGTCTGGGTAATCGTTGACAAATTGACAAAGATGGCATGTTTCTTGCCGATCCGAGTCACCTTGGGACCTTGCAAAGAGGTATATCCGCGACGTGGTACGTCTACACGGAGTTCCGTGAGAGATCGTATCCGACCGGGATACCCTCTTTACGTCCCAGTTTTGGGTTGAGTTTCAGCAGGCCCTGGGGACGCGGTTGAGGTTTAGTACAGCATACCACCCCCAGACGGACGGACAGTCCGAGCTCACAATACAGACACTTGAGGACCTTTTACGTGCTTGTGTATTGGACTGGAGGGGCTCTTGGGAGGAGCACTTGCCCCTAGCGGAGTTTGCATATAATAACAGTTATCACTCAAGCATCGGCATGGCTCCCTATGAGGCTCTGTACGGACGGAGGTGTACGGCACCCTTGAGTTGGGTTGAGGTGGGGACCAAGTGGGAGGTTGGCCCCAGGTTGATCCGGTAGAGTCAGGAGGTAGTCGAGTAGATTCACAAGCGGCTCCGCACTGTCAGGAGCAGACAGAAGTGTTATGCAGATCGGAAATGCAGGGAGGTACAGTTTGAGGTTGGGGACCATGTCTTCCTTTGCGTTTCGCCCATGAAGAGCCTGCAGCGGTTTGGGGTGAGAGGAAAGCTCGTGCCGAGGTTCGTGGGACCCTTTGAGGTCCTGGAGCGGGTTGGACCCGTTGCTTACAGTCTTGCCCTTCCTCCCCAGCTTTCTGGTGTGCACGACGTGTTCCACGTGTCCAACCTCAGGAAGTACGTCGCCGATTCCAGCCACGTCCTGAGTCACGAGAGTGTCGAGGTGGGTGACGACCTGACCTACCCCGAGCGACCAGTGCAGATTCTCAACAGAGCCGTCCGCAATCTGAGATGGAAGTAAGTACCCCTGGTGAAGGTTTTGTGGAAGAGCCAGTAGTACGAGGAGGCTACCTGGGAGCTTGAGGCGGTAATGCGGGAGTGGCACCCGGCACTTTTTGAGGGTATGTCTTTTCGGACCGGCTTCAGTCCTCTTTGAGTTTGTTATGCATATATCATTTTTTTTCCGCACCATAGTTAGCGCAAGTTTCGGGGATGAAACTTCCTTTGAGTTTGTTATGTTGTTAAGACCCCGGCATCAAACGTCTTTTAAGACATCTGGGAGTTGGTCCAGACGTCTGACGTCTCGTCAGACGTCTGGAAGCCTTCCCAGACGTATGAAAATTAATTTTTACGGCGTACGATTTCGAGTCTACGCACATGCGCGTGCAGACTGACCCGCCGTCCTCTTTTCTTCTCTCTCTTTCCTCCCCGTCCTGTAGGCGCAGCTTTCTTCCTCTCTCTCTCTCCCCACGGCACCTTCAAATACCTCCCCCTCTCCTCTCCCTTACCATCACTCCACCGTCTTCTTCTTCTTCTTCCTGTTAGCGTGAGAGTGAGAGGGCGAGGGCAGCAGCTGTTGCCATGTGTGCGCGGGGAGGAGGAGTTACAGTGAGAGGGAGAAGAGCTAGAGCACGAGAGTGCGAGCTCGCCGGAGTAGCTAGGGCCAGCCGGCGGGTGCGCAGCGGGAGCGTGGCACTGGAGAGCTGTTGCTGCAGCTCAGGCAGCAGGCGAGTGCGGCGTGGCACAGCCGTGTGCAGCAGGCGGAGGGCAAGGAGGTCCTGATTCTGGGAAAATTTCCCAGAATCAGACGTCTGGACCTACGTCTAGATGAAGCGGGAAACGTCTGGAGGAAGATCCAGACATCTAAAAGGTATGATATTCCATTTCCTCTTCCTTTCGCATGTACGGCCATGCAGGCCGTTCCGCCGAAGGGTTTTGCCTCATTTTCGTGTTGAGGACGATTGCGTACGCGTGCAGGTTTCGTTCGGGAAGGCACAAGGGCACGCCGTCCCACACAGATAGGACGTTTGGGCACAGCACCGGACGGCGGATAGGGTCTCCAGACGTCTGGAGTAACAGTCGGACGTCTGGAACTAAGTCCAGACGGTTCAGCGGTATTCTGGACGTATGAAGAACCGCGTAGAAACAAGGTATGACCTGAACCATCGTTTAAGACGTCTGGAAGATGTTCCAGACGTCTGATTTGCGGCAGACTTGTCGTTTTTGACCCGTTTAGGGTCCGTTCGAAGTCTATTTTTCGCGTTTCAAGTTTCGTTCTTCTCAGAATTAGTTCCTCTACTTGTTTACAGTACTTGTATCCTGTTCTGAGTAGTTCCTTGTGTTTGATCCTTGTGTTAGGACCCTATTCCGTTGCGACTCTGGAGGTTGCGGAGGCACGCAGACCTATCGATCACGCCCCCAATACTCCCAGTTTTGCAGGTAGAGTGGCTCCCTTTAATTGTTTATCAACAATTATACACTTGTGAGATAATTAATAGATTCTAAGGTATGGCATGAATCCTAGGACTGGAAAACTAGATTAAATGATAGATCCTAGGGTGTGGCATGAATCCTAGGAACAGAAACACCAAAACAAATGTCGTGAATATATAAATTGCAGTCTTGGAAAAGTAGAAAGAAAAATGATAATTTCCTGTAATTGGATAACCGTTGCTTGTTTATGATTGGATATTAACTGTTGAGAACATGGGCTATATGAACATAAAGCTGAAATGGTGAAACCTAAATTGGCTTAGTTAAAGAAATATGAGCATGAACCCTACGGGGAATTAGGAGTAGAGCTCCTGAGAGGTGAATAGAATGGAATTGGGGAAGTGAGCTGGCCCTTGAGTACGGAGTACCAAGGAGAGTGACTGTCCCCCTGTTTAGTGCAAAGCGGAGCTAGCCGCCCCCGGGACCCGGGGTTAGGTCTGGCCACTTTGTACTGACTTTTGGCCCTCGCGTACACAGTACCGGGGAGAGCTACTAGTGTAAGGAGAGCACTAGCCACCCCACGGGCCCCGGGGTTCTCCTAGCCTTTCTACACCGACTTGTTCGGCCCACTGGGCAAACCAGGGTAGTCAGGCGAGGGTGCGCGGATTGTGAAGGGGCAAGACCCCTATTTAGTTACTGTGGGGGGGCTGGACCCCTGTTACTAATAGGGCTTTTCCCTATACTGGTTCCGTGCTGTGCTTTGGGGCGCACCCGTTAACGGAAACGACTGACCACGTGCCAGTGTGGGGTAGCTACCCGTGCGGTTATCGTGCGTGCCGTAGTCACCGTTACATCTATCAGTGACCTTGGGGTGGTTGACTGAGGGTAGAACAACCACGGGGGACTCTCCCGGCCAGGACAGCACCACGTGCTACTTCTACTTTTCGGAAAAGATTGCAATCAAGATCGTTCCCACGAGGAACATTCTAGATCAAGAGAAAGATCTGAGGAATAATTCAAGAATGAGTAAATAGAAAATAAAGAAAGAAAAAAAAATAACAGCCACTTGTCCACCTTATTATTTTTCTTAGCTAGTTGGTTGCCACTCTACTCAGTGTTTCGCTGACGTGTCACCTTTGTCACCTTTTCAGGATCAGGTGTTGAGCAACCAAAGTCGGTGGCTGCATAGGGTGCTGGGCCTAGTGGAGTCCAGTAGTTTTACTTGCGTTGTACCTACTGTACCGTTTCTTCTATTGTAGTGAGTATTTTCTGTTACCACTGTACTCTTTTATTGTAAGCATCATGTTTATGTACCTGTTTAATTCTCTACTGTTGTGGTGGTGTGTACTGTAGTAGTTCTTTTCTTTACTGCTGTACTTTTGTTACTACTAGTTATATACATGGTGAATGTGGTTTATTTTACTGCTCTTTTGGTTACTTTCTCGTTGGATGACTGGGTCATGGGATTAGTTGAGTTGGTCCGATTCTCATGTCTCGTAGGGATTCGAGAATCTAGTCGTAACACCAACAGAAGTCGATGTAGAGTAACCAATCCTAACCTCGGGTCCCAACCCAAGGGCAGCTAGCTCCCAACCCAAGGGCGGCTAGCTCCTCTCTACACTAAACAGGGGACAGTCGCTCTCCTTGGTACCACGTACTCAAGGGCCAGCACACTTCCCACTCACATTTCTAGATCCTTTCCATTCATCCACAGGAGCTCTACTACTAACTCCCTGCAGGGTTCATGCTCATATTCACCATATTATTCCATACCAAGATTCATCATTCATGGTTCCATTCTTGTATTATGCACATGCAGCTCGTATTTCCACAATTTAACATATACAACAAGTAATGTCACAGGTAATTGTTTAACTAGCACACGCATTTCATATTCCACAAGCAGCTGTTATTTATTAACAGGCAATTGTTTACAATTCTATTCATTCATTTATGACTGCAATCTCAAACACTCATACAAACAGTGCAAGTATTTCTCGTCCTAGGATTCATGCCACATCCTATGTTTCTAGTTATCTAATTTCACATATGCATTCATGTTTTATAATTTAAAACAGGGGTAACCACTCTACCAGACAATCCGGGAGTACTGAGAGCTCAAACGACAAGCTCACATGCCTCTGCAAGTCTTGAAGACGTAACAGATCGAAGTCTCATACCAAGGAACATACCACAATGGAACATTCAGAATAGCATATAAGGCTTTCTAACATGTAGAGGAACTCACAAGGAAACCATAGATACTTTGTTTGCATAAAACGGACTTCCAACGGACCCTAAACGGGTCAAAAACAAGACTGCAGAACCAAATCAGACGTCTGGCACAAGGTCCAGACGTCTTAAAAGTCACCAGGGTCTCACCTCAAGTTCCTACATCGACCTCAGACGTCTAGGACCCTCACTTGACCTTCTGGACTCAGCTCCAGACGTCCGACCTCTCCTCCAGTCATCTGGGAGTGCTTCTGGTCGTCTGGTAAGCTATCCAGACATCCGAAACGCATGGGAGGGCATGCCCCACGCCTTCCCAAAGCTGTCCCTGCGTGCGACAGACCAAATCTCCCACTTTTAGCCACACAGATCGGTTCTGCGGTGCGGCCTGCATGGTCGTAACCCCAAGAGGAATGTACCTTCGCGAAACCTTGATTTCAGACATCCGATGTTGTCACCAGACGTCCAACCCGTCGTCTAGACGGCACTCCAGACGTCTGATTCTGGGAAAATCCTAGAACTAGAGCGAGTTCCCGCTCCTCTCACCACGCGCAGCAGCGGTTCCTCCCCCTCGTCTGCAACTCCAGCTACAGCAGGGTGTCGAGGACGGCTCCCTCGATGCATTCCTCCTCCCGCACGCGTAGCTCCAGCCATGTGTCCTCCAGTGAGCTCCCACAAATTTGCGAGCTCAAGCTCCTCCTCCTCTCTTCACGCCACTCCTCCTCCTCGCTCCTCGCTCTCACTCCTCTCTTGCTCGTCCCTCTCGCTGCAGTGGAGAGGAAGAATGAAGGTGGTGGTGGTGGAGTGGAGAAGAGAGGAAGGGGGAGAGGGGTCTTATATAGGGAATGGGGTTAGGGTTCGGGAAGGAGAAAAGAAGGGAAAGAAGAGAGGAAGGCTGTTTGCACGCAGCCAGCGTGCAGACCCGACCCTGCGTACAAATTTTTCAATTTCCAGATGTCTGGGAAGGGGTCTAGGCATCTGACTGACAGTCCAGACGTCTTAAAAGGCTCAGAACAGAACGTGTCTTTACAATACTAAAAGAGGGTTCAAAGAGCGATAGCGGAAGAGAACTGAATGTGAGCGTACCCTTTAGGTTCTTTCATTGGCCTTATTTATATTTTTTCTGTGATGGGATGCAGAAAACTGAATGTCCACTTCGCTCTCACTCCTCCAGAGACCACAACTGTTAAATATGAAATGATAATCCCACCCATCACGGAATTGCATTTCTCTTAAAGTTTCTATGTATTAAATTCCATATCCAAATGAGATGTGAATAGTCAATTTACATAATTAGAATATTTTAAAGATCATAAATGTGATGTCGAAAGTATATATATATATGACATATAATTTCGTAATAATAATATGTGTTAGTTTGCATTATGATTCTAATACTAACAACATGGACTACATTTGATGTGATATAAAACTCAAAGTTAGATTTTTATGCAATAAAACAGTATTAAACATGGATATGATCTTTTAGCAATCTAGAAAAAACACATTCAAGATTTAAACGTAAAGAAATTTAACTTATAAATTTCCTTGAAAATTAAAAATATAACTTATGCAATTGATACGTTAAAATAATGCGATAGCAAGTTATGCTACTCAACAACAACACATAACAACAATATATAAATCTTAAACTAATACAACTTTAAACATCACAACATGGCTAGCAAACATGTAAAACATTCATGAAGATTAAGCACCATCTCTTATTAAAACACCTAAGTATAAAACATAGGAAAGATAGAGGGGATGCTCATGAAGACGTAGAGGTTGGGGAAGAGCTTTGCGGAGAAGGCAGGAGGGATGGCAGCCATTGATGGTTGTTATTGATGCCAAGGGGATGCTTGACCGTGGTGGTAGTTGGTGGGGGTCTTGATGGTGTGGAAAGAAGAAGAGAGGTGGTGATGCTGGATGTAGGTGGTGATTGGTGGTTGTTGGAGGTGGTAGTGGTGTGTGTTGATGAGGAGGAGGAAGAGGAGGAGAGAGAGTGGCACTGGTGGTTTTGAAGGTGGTGATGAAGTCGATGGTGATGGGTTACGAAAGTGGAGGAGCACTTGACGCAGAGGGGAAGGATAAGGAGAGGAATTTTAGGGAAGGAGGAGGAGAGAAAAAGAGAGGGGAGGTTGGGAGGTGCTGGCCGTTGGGAGGAAGGTGGCCGACGTGGTGTTGGGTTGATGATGCTGCAACTGCGTTTGGAGGAGGAGGAATGTGAGCGACAGTGATCGTGGATGATGGGTCCGTTGAGGGGAGAAGAGAGAAGGAAAAAGAGAGGAGGAAGGAGATTGAGGGAGAGGAAGTAAGAGATTGTGAGAGAGGGATAGAGAGGGAAGTGTTGGTGTTTGAGGGAGCAGAGCCCCAGCCGCGTGGGGCTGTTGTTGGTGGCCGAGGGAGGGGTATTGTTGCTATTGGCATGGAAGGATGGGGACAACGAAGAGGGTGTGCTACCTACTGCTCTCGGTGGGAGAGGGAGACGGGAAAAGGAGAGAAATGGGGATGGTTACGAAGGGGTTACGAGATCATGGGAGAAGTTACGGAGAGGTGTGTGTGTGCGCGCGTGCGTGCGTGTGTGGTTCTTTTTTCAGTTTTATTTTCTTTGAATGAGATGAGGGAATTGGTTGGAAGGATGGAGGGGATAAAAAAATTAAGATAATATTATAAAAGTAAATGGGATAAAAATAGAATTATGTTGGGTTAGTTGATTAAGAATAGATTTCGATCCAATCAAATACTAATTAACTCAAATTGAGTTTAATTAGATAACTAGGTTCAACTTAAGTTAATTAATTAAACGAATATCTAATTTATGATATATAAAATAAGACTAAAGAATCAGGCCTTTCCTCTCCACGCATATTTAATAATAGGATTTTAATGAACCTACAGTACCTGCATATATAAAATAATCATATAATAATATGTAAGTATGCACAATTTAACATTATTTAGATTTGTTGTATACACAGGTACTAATTAAGCTATTAACCCCATTATTATGTTAATTACTTGTATTAAACTATGAAACTACATTAAAAATATCTAATTATCGCATGCAAATATAGTTTCATCAGTGGGCATTTAATCTTGGATCGCCACGATGATTTGACCATCTAGAGATCCTACACACCATTGATTGGTGTTCAGGAACTCTAGGCGATACTTTAAAACCAATTGGATCATTGTGAATGCCTCTAATCAGTGACATTGATTTCCTTAGCAAACACTATCCAGGCGATGAAGAAATCAGGAACTAAGTTGGAATTTAGGCACGAGCTTGAAAAACAATAGAAATCAAATCAAAATAGCTTACACTCATTGCATTAATCTAATCACACAAATGTAAACTCAATTTGAATGATCAAATCAGATTCAAAACAAATTATTCAAAAAATTTCTTAATCAGCATATAAAATCAACTCTGACTCAAATGATCAAATTAGTTCAATTCAAAGCACGGCAAGGGCCTTTGTGGCCTCATGGCGTAAATGGGAGACCCTTTAATGGATTTGGTGCGCCATGAGACCTAGGAGATAGAGAACTTCAGATACCACGGCAACTCTGATGGAGGGAATGGTCTAATGGTTAAAACGTCGAGGGAAGAAGATGAACATGATTGTGAGGTGAAGGGGGAGCTTAGTGGATCACAATGGGTGGGTGAATTTGCCTCTATGATCTGAATTAATCAGAGAGGCCCAATCGAGGAAACTAAGTTTAAATCTAATCTAAGCTAATTAACATCAAATTGCTAATCAGAATCTATTCTAAACTATCTAAATTACACTGAAAAGCTATAAATCTAATCTATAAAGTCGTAATTATAACTAAAAAGCAGTAAATCTAATCTAACAAAGGAAGGGGATGGCGGATGGCGACGAAAGGGGGGAGACCTCCAACGGAAGAAGGTGGTGTCCTAGATCCACTGGCCATCGGCCAATGGCGAGGGAATGAAGAAGTAAACCTGTGCTGTCACCATAGGTCGATGAAGGGGAAATTGGAGCTAGAGGGATGGAGGAAGGGACCAACTCTGGGGGGAGGGAGCTGATCAAGGAGCAAGGGCTTGCTGAGGACCTCAATTTATAGACGTAGGCAGCTCTAGTGACCGAAGATCGTAGGTGTGAGCTAAAGGGCATCAACGCCTGAGAAATGAGATAGTGTGTGTAGGAGAGCTTAGAACAAAAGATGGCCGTTAGATGTGATCTACAGGATGCCCCGAAGGCGTGTGCACTGATGTCGGCCGGTTCAATCAAGATCCACCACTAGAGAGATGGAGAGATGAATGTACGGCCTTGGAGACACGAGTTCATTGTGTATGAACAATATAAGAGGAGAGCTCCCTAGGTGTGTTGGTGCAATTGCACGATCGCCATAAATGTGTGAAGTAGTGTGAAGTTTGCAGGGAAACCCATAAGTGACTAGGAATCATAACCAATAGGTCCCTGTGTGCTTGCAAATGAGTTCCTAGCAAGTTTTGTGTGTAGAAAATGTGAATGAAATGTTATGAAGGAAGGACCTATATGTAAAACTCTAAATCAAAGGTCCATATGAGATCAAAATGTTATAAAGTTTGTATGGTATATTCATTGAACATATTAGAAAATAATTCATAAATTGATTTGCGCATTTGTGCTCAAAATTGTGTTTAATTTGACAATTGAAGCATCTATTTACATCATCAATAGCCAATCTCTTAAAAGTGACCTAATTGTGCATTTTTAGCACAGAATTGATGTTTTAAGACATTTTCATTAATTCCCACGCTTAACCTATTTCCTGTGTTAATTTTATAGCGTTTAACTTAGTTTATAGCTTAACTTGATATTTTAGCTATGATAAGTAACACCTCATTATACTGGTTGGTGTTACTCAAGTCAACCCGAATAATCCACCTAAATAGTTGGAAATGGGTCATTTGATTTCAGTTATAGGTCGAGTTAAGACCCAAACCATAAAAGTTATGTGGGTTTTGGGTTGGTTGATGGGTTTAGCATATGCAACCCAAACCACCCAAACAACCGGAAGTATTGAATTGGGTGACCCGTGGGTCACACCCCACTCACCTGACCCAAACCCAAATGTATAGGTGAATTGATTTGTAATTTTTCTTTCAGAAAAGATAAATTGATTTGTAAATGATATTGACATATTCTTTAGAAGCTTTTTTTTTGCAATTATAGATGGTATTTAATTTTTTATAAGATAGATGAACATTTTGTCGCTAGTATGTTGCAAAGCATTTTGAAAAAAAAAGCCCTTCTCTGTCAATAAACATGTGCAAAATTTGGATTTCGCCCAACCCAAACCGATTCAAACCCGATTTAAACTGACCAAACCTAATCTAAATTGGTTGGGTCGTTGGTCGCCATTTTGTCAACTCAAACTGAATACGACTCGAATCGAATAACTCGAACCCACCCAATGCAAACCGATCGAATGCCCACCCCTTGGTCCTGGTGTTATCCATACATGATTGAAAGTAACCCTGTATAGAAAAGCGAAGGTCTTAGTTATATCCTTGTAGTGATATGTAGATCAAACTTTGGGTCTGCAAGGTTAGGATCAACACACGCTTTTAATAAAAATGTTCTCATTTTCATTAAGAGATAAAGTCGCCTTTTGGTACTACACTCTCTCACGGACTACACCAATAGAAACTTGGCTTTCTTTGGAAAATGAGTTCCTATAGAAGTATTTTCCTGTAGGCTGTACTAATGCCTTGAGACGTGCTATTACTACATTCACGCAAAATTCAAGAGAACCAATACACGAGGCATGGGAGAGATTCCATGAACTTCTTAGGAAATGTCCATACCATGGTGTTTCACGTTGGCAATAGGTCCAAATCTTTTATCCTGAGCTACATGATGACACACAGAATTTCGTAGATGCCACTTGTGGAGGCAACCATGATAAACACGACCACAATTCTAGGCACTCAGCATCACTATAAACACCACCACCACTGAAGAGTGCAGAAAAGTCAGGCCTAAAGTAATCGGATCAATGGACCTATTGACCCCGCAAAAGCTTGAGCCTAAGGTAACCAAGCAGCCGACGATAGTGGAGTCATGCCTATGCTGCCACGATATGTTGCTGGACCTGGTCGGGTCATTGACAGAGGTGTCAGCTTGAGATCCAAGTAAATTGGCACAAGGATCACCCATATGCTACAATATGCGAAGCAAATGCTTGAGTGATGAAGCTTGGGCAGAGTTACCCAGAAGGTGAAGCAACAAAGGTCAAGGCAGGCCCTCAAGAACCAAGATGAGTGATTGTTTTCCCCCAAAAAAGAAGTAATTATATGTAATTGTTATACCCTTAAACACCCTATAAAAGGGACCCCATGTACATCGATTAAGGATAATTGATTCTATTGTATTCAAACATACATAGTTCATACTTAAGGGTTAGATCTTCCCTCAGACATATATTGTACAGGTGAAATTAGGTCATAAACTCCTTGTGTCTTTTGTGTGTTTAATTGTTCGATTTATTATATCAAGTCACTTAGCAAGGGCTCGATCAACCAGTAGTAGATCACCATCATTACATGTGCTACCATTCTCGACCACCACCACCATCTTCAACACACTCCCATACACTCGATTCACAATACACCACCTCCTCCTCCCTAGCACACAAGGGCCTCCCCCACATTCCACCTCTACCCACCATCCTTCCACTCTCACACAGTACACATGAGGCTTTCCCAACCATTCTTACACATAACACATCAAGGTCTCTCCTCACCATCCTCTCCCGCTACCTCTACTCATCATTCTTCCACCATCATCACTGCACATCAAACCACAAATTAAAGGAGACCTCCCTTAAATGAAGGGGGAGAAAATATAAGTTGAAAATTAAAACTCCAACAAAAAAAAATGAACCTCAACAACACTAAGGGTGAAATGATTCTAGAAAAAATATGTACCTAACAAAGAATGGGGGAAAAAAAGGACCTCAAAGTACATTGCATTGCTTTTTAAAATAACATGAAATAAGAAAGGGATGCACCGAAGACAAATATGAATCTAAAAATGAATAGACCTAAATGGTTTGATGCCCTGCATGAAACACACCACATAACCTCCCTAAAAAAACACATCACGTAACGTGCCCTCTAATAAAAAAAAACACACAACACATGATCTGCCCTAAAAGCACAACCATTTCTTGATCGTTATTTTGTCGTCACGTTGCTGATCCATTAAATTGGAAAGGCCATTTTTTGGCAGGTCAATCCAAAATTCCATTTATTTCTTGTTCTCCTGCATAGATGGCATGTGTCAGTGCTATGCAGATATATACCGTACATGTTGTAAGTTCTACGCTCTCCAAATTAAAAAAAAGATGAGGGTCGGAAATTACAGAAGTTAACGTAGAACTTAATATACAGTATTGCGAATTTGATTCTCATTTGATATATATATATATATATATATATATATATATATATATATATATATATATATGTAAAAAAATAATGACATAGGATAAAGTTTATTATTATTAAAATTAATAATAAATTATTTTTATATTGATGTAAATCATTTAAATTATTTTTAAATTTATTTTTTAAATTTAAAATAATTTTATATTAGAATAATCTTATTTTACATCGATATAAAATTAAATTTCAAGTATTTCTTTAACTATGATAAGTGATTTTATATTTAAAATGTAATTTTTTCACCTTAGAGTTTAAAATTTAGTTTTTAATGTTTAAGGTTTAACTAAACCTTAAATCCTAAATCCTAAATTTTAAGGCGAAAAATCACCTTTTAAGTAAAAAATCACTTCTCATACGTAAAATCATTTTCAATAAACCTAAACCTAAATTCTAAACCCATATGTTAAAATTACTTTACACCAATGTAAAATCACTTTACACAAGTGAAACCACCATTGGAATAATTTTACACCGATGTAAAATAAGATTTCATTGGTGTAAAGATACTTTAGAATAATTTATCACCTATACAAAATCATTTTATATCGATGCAAAATCACCCAAATAATTTATTACCAGTGTAAAGTTATTTATCACCTATATATTTTAGGTTAAAATAATGTGGTTATTTTTTTAAATATGGTGAAACTCACCACATAATAAATCTTACATTCTTTTATTTCTTTACATTAAATATCATTTATCAAGTAGATCCATATTCAAAACGTTGTATGAAATATAAAAATAAAATATATAACTTCTCTCGCATCACTTTTTATATAAATATCCATATTTTCCTACTTTTTAACATAAAACAAATACATCATATTTCCCTCCACAGATGCAAAAGCCTGGAAAGCCTCCGATGGCTACTCAGGTAACATGGTGCATGTGGAAAATCAAAATCCCTTGGAATATTGTGTTTGTTTTTGTTTATTTTTTTAAAATTACTTATTAACATTATATCGACGTATGGATGATTTCAATTTTGATCCACTATTTAAATTACTACCTAACCAAATAACTCGTCTAACTTATCCAGAACAGAAGTTACCTTACAAGCACACTCAACTATAGAAATATCGAGTACTTTAATGTAGTAATCTCGTCACAGCAAATTATAGTTGTCAGATCTCAGGAGACATCTCGAGGCCTTCGCGAGGCCATAACCGGCGAAGGTGGCGTTGATGTGGTCCGACCGGAGAAAAGTTTCCGATAATTTGCACGTGCCCTTCCCCATAAATTATTAACAACTTCACTTAACTATTCATGGTTAACCAATCACCAGTTGGCCTTTCCGATGCATATTTTATCTTTCTTTTCTGATTCCACCAATATTCAACTATTTGGCTTTGAGCATGACAGAATAAAAGGTGTATAAGCTAGCATCACATTTGCTTTTACCAAAAATAAAATAAAATAAAATAAAATATATTATAATATATTTTACATTGAACGTCCCTACTTAATAAAATATATTATTATATTTTGAATTTTAATTAATATATTTTAGTTTTTTACCGTAATACAACGTTGAAAAATTATAACATATCATTTTATTTTCACTTTTAAATGGTGGAAAATGGATTTTAACTTAAAAAGTGAAAATTAATTTTTACCTATAGATTTTAAATTTAGAATTTAATATTTAAGTTTAGAATTTATATTCATGACAAATGATTTTACCAATGGAAAGTGATTTTTCACCTTTAGATTTAAAGTTAGGATTTAAGATTTACTTAAATTCTAAATCTTAAATCTTAAATCATTTTCTAAAGGTGATTCTTCACTTATATAAAGTGATTTTTCACCTTTATATTTAAGATTTGAACAACTCTTATAGGTGAAGAATCAATTAAAAATCTAAATATATCAATATATTTTAATTTTCAATCGATTAAAAATTAAAATATACCGATGTACTTCATTTAATAAAAAATAATAATAATAATAAATTACATAACACATTAGACTATATATTTTACTAATCATATCCTTTCATTTGATATCCAGAGAAAATTCCAATGAATTGGTGCACAGAGCTCCGACAAGCTATAGGGTTGCATTGTTGAAGAGTTGTTTGGGCTCGGTGTAAGTTTTTATTTTTTGTATGTCAGGGAACCCCAACGAATTTGGTAAATTTTTAAAAATTACAATAACCCCACACCATAACCTTCAAATTAACCGAACTCCATTTTCTAATTCAAGACATTAACCATTCAGACACCATGAGGGGCGCCGATTTAAGTTTTCTAAACAATTAAGAAAACAAAGGACCGCGGTTCCTTTGGATTCCCAACCAAGGAATCGGGATCCAGACGGCGCTTCGTCTGGGAACCTGTGAGCAACCGCCAACTTTGACCGCACCTCGTTAAGGTGTTGCCTTCAGAAACTAACCGTCACGGGGACTGCCATGCAAAGGTCTTGTGGTCGCCGACGTGGCACTCTTAGCAACGAGCTATCTTTGCAAAATTCAATTTGTACAGTATCCTTTTATTTGTTTTATTTTCTCCTTTTATGCACTCGGTACCATATGGGGGAATTCATCCCTTGTTTCGTTTGCAAGGGATTGGATTACATCACCTCCTCCTTGGTGAAATAGTGGGAAGGGTAAGAAGGGACAAGTGGGGACTTATCCCCTGATTTGACATTATCTTGATGTTTGGAAAGTGGCAACCAAAAATTGAGATAAAGCAAACATAAGATTTAGGGTGTTTGGAATAAAGGATGTTTGGAGGAATTATTGGGGGATGAGAAGGAGGGTTATGCAATATTTTAGTGGGATACCCTAGTAAACACATGATACTCTTGTTTGGGAGGGTCAAAAGATGACCATATGTATATATTGGATCGATATTCAATGTTTAGTCTCCTATTCAATTGACTCCTATTAGATACTTTCACTTTTCAAGTGAAAAATATAAAAGGAAAATAAGTGTTTGGATAATGTTCAACCAAAAATAAGGGATTCTTAGTAAACCAAGAAAGTCATGGTTGGTGAGTGCTCTCTATTCTAGACAAAGAAGTAATTTGCATGAATCTCATGTATCTCCACCATTGCACTCAGTATATTTTTGCTCCTAATGAGAACATTAGTTGCCTCGATCTCCTATCCTCTCCCTACTGTCAAGGATTCTGTAGAATGTATTGACCTCTACTCAACTGAGGTCAAGTTGAATTGTTTCACTTGGGTTCTTGAGCGGCAGGTAGAGATTAACTCCCTCAAGGCCTTACTCTTTTAATTGTAAGTCAACATCTTCTAAAATAGGAAACAAGTGTTCCTTACTCGAAGATCACGTGTCCTCATTGTTTCTCTCCTAATAAAGGAGAAACATCCAATACCATTAGGCACATAGGAAAGATATAACTCAATCATCTTCAACAAAGACGGGTAATTCCAAAATCTCGTGAACGAAGTGGCGAGTTAGGCAATTTCTTGATAATAAGAAAAGGATTCATTTGCTAAATGAATCCATTAACACATGGAAAATTGGGAATAGGGAATAATTAGAGCATAGCTAACCAATGTTTGTTAGTATTTGTTTGTCCATATTGGATCACTTGGTTTATCCCTAATTTGTTATTTACTTTCAGGTAAAGATGTCTTGGTCACTAGTATTCCATGTGATGGAAGGTAGCTGGAGACCTTGCAACAGGCACAAGTTAAACTCTTTTTAGTCACAGAGCTCGATTGTAATGACTTGAGCCTAAACCTAGTCTATTTGAGAAAAATTGGCCTTAACAACTAGTTGGATATGGGTCTCCTAAACCCAAACAACCACTCAAAAAGCTTAAGCCCAAGTTGATAAGTAATAATTCTTTATCTTTATATCACACTACTCACTTCCATGAATTTACTATGTGGGACTATCTTTTGGGTGTTACATAGTCCTCCACTTGAAATTCTGTCATCCTTATCCGTGTTCAATCAATCAATGTACTCTAAGTAGAAATGGTGGCTCCACCTCATGGTATACTCTTTGGCAGTTCCAAGAATAGCCCTTTCCTACATAGGCAAAAGATAAGTCCTCTATAGATGTAGCTACTCTATTATGTCAAGTTCAAGCCATGGACCACAAGTGCTAGCGGTATAATTTAAATCAAGTACCTGAAATGGTTTAAGGTAATAAACCTCATGTCAAGTATATGCAAGATAGCATATTTTATGTTCTTAAAGTGCATGAAATCCTCATTAAGCCATAGATTTTATTACAGCGGGACATGTCATGTAGTATAAATTATTATGATAAGCATTGGCACATGTATCATATGTGTAGTATGTTTAATTAAGCATGTTAAAAAGAAAGGATATTTATAAATGATTATGACCTCATTTTGACCGCATAGTAAGTATTAGCTTATTAAGTGTTTTAAAATTAAATCTCAGGTGCATCAGAGGAGTGAATGATCGAATGCATTAGGTCATGAGATCGTAGAAGATTTTCCTTAGTACAACGTAAGAGTCAAATTTGGATGTCCTTACATCCATTGGGACCACGCCAATAATAAATTAGTTCCTTTATATCAAGCTTTCATTATGAATGTAATAATGAAACTCCAAGGATGTGGGACACATGATCCTGCTAATTAAGTTTTAATTTCTTTTATTACTTCATGATATGCATGTGTTGGTAGCATCTCGACTTATGGAAATTTTTATATGTTTTTTTGCTTCCCATACAATCGAGGTCGTTACACCAATAGGTGACAACTCTATACCATGGTGAGAACTAGTGCTGCAGACCCTAAGACAAGGTACTGAAATGGCCCTCCCTAAGGGTCCCTACGATTTCCTGACTTTTTTTTCGGGTTGCTATGGAAATTTTAACACCCCCCAAATCTCATCCTATGGGCTCTATGGGAAAACTATGAGACTGTGGGGCCAAAACCATAATTTTCCCCCACTACAAATCCTACCCAACACTCCTTAAAACCCTCCCCCTCTTAAACCCACTCCTCCCCCACATCACCCTCGAGCGACGCACCCTCCTCTTTTCCAGCGAGAGAGAAAGAGAGAGGTGAGTGGGAGAGGAGAGTGTAGAGAGGAGTCGTGCAATGGGGAGGGAGCTCACGACTGAGCTTCGGCGATGTGCAAGCCATGGGGCGGAGCTGCAGCTGTGGCCGTACGCGAAGGAGTTGTAGCCACAGGGCTGTGCAAGCACAAACATCGAGCAGCAGCTTGCAACAGGGCCGATGAGGCAAGGCAAAGCTCCAGCCGCACGTGGGCTCCGAGGGCACTGCGTGAGGTTGTGGTTGCACTGCAGACAGCTCAGCATGGGGGAGGAGTAGGTCTGCTATGCGAGAACAAGGAAGACACTCGTTTCAGACGTCCAGGAGGGGTATCAGACATCCGGAGTGGGCCAAGACGGCGGGGACACCTGCTGAACATCTGTGGAGAGGCGAGGCATTCGCACTGTATAAGACATCTGATGAGAGCCTCAAACGTCTGATATGAGAGCCAGGCGCATTCTGAGGAGGCGGGCTGTCGGTTCAATCAAATCAAATTGACCCGAATAGGTTTAAGTGAACCAGGAAGGGATTTTGGGCTGGTTCAGGGCCCAAACGAGATCCGATTTCCACGTGACACATATTATTGGAAAGCTCTAGAATTTTCCACATTTTGGAATTATTTCTACATTGTTTTTAACTATTTAGCATACTAAAATGTCAGCCAAAGTGTTTAATGCTCCTTTTGACCACTGGTTTGGTGTAGGCTCTGAGTCTGGGGTACGAGCGGGACCTACAGGGGCGTCTGGATTGGTCCCTCTTGCCCCCATATCTCCCGTACACCTAGGTAGAGTGGCCTTTCTTATTCCGATGTGGTTAGTTCATTTTGAATGAATGTTAGAAGTAGCTACCTAATAAATTATTGCAATTTTTGTAAATGAGCTTTGTGAATGAAATCTGTAACTGCTTCGTCTTATATACTCACACACACATGTGCATGCCCTAACTCTTAGTATGTGAGCTTTATACTTGTTATACATGTGAGAAATGAATAATTCTTATTGTGAGAAATGATAACCCTAACGGTTGAGATCAAGGCTTTTACTATAATGCACTTAGTTGTCTACTTCCATGTCTGAAATCTAAATATGAATGGAGATGCATGTCATTTGCTGGTGTCTGAAGCATAATCAAAGGAATTATAAATGAACCTTAGAGAGAACTAGACGAATAACTTATCTGCTATGGCCAGAAACTCTGATGATGATGGAATGAATCGCCTAATGTAAGGCATGACTGTTGTTTGGGTACTACTATGGAAGTGAGCTAGCCCTCGGGTACACATATACCAAGGAAAGCTAATCACCCCTTGTGCAAGGAGAGAACTAACCTTCCCTTGGGTCGGGACCTATGGTAGGAATGGCCTTCCTACACTGACTCCTATTAGGCCCATGGGGCCAACCAGGATAGTTGGGTGACAGAAAGTCATTTTCGTGCATTTGAAAGTCATCGAAAATCATAGTATAGTCGCGTAAAAATGTTCGTCAAAGATTTGATTTTTAAAGATAACGAGACTTGAGTCCCGGTCGTTCGTCTCTGGGAGGCATTGTTTTTGTTTTTGAAATCGATCTTAAAGCCACTCTACTTTATTAAACGACATGCTTGTGCGTAATATATAGGCGGTTAAAGAGCAAGCACTTAAATCACTCAAATATGATAATCATTCAGCTCAAGTTGATTTCAAACACATAAGAGATATATATATATAATGAAATTTCATTCATCATGGGAGAGTTGTTGCACAAGGAAATCTAGAGGAAAGCTTATACATGAATGCTTAAAATTAAATCTAACTACCAGAAAACGATTGCATACAAGAATCAACGGGGGGATTTCGCATGCATCATTGGGGGAGAAGTAAGACTACTCTACTAAGCAGTAAATGAAAGCAATAAAAATTATGAAGAGCATGATCTAGAGCTAAAAGAATAGAGGGCATTCAGGGGTGGTCCCCAATGGCCTTGGAGTGGTCGAGAAGAGAATGAGGGGCGGCCAATGTAGCTTAGGCCGACCCTTGGAGAGAAGTAGGGTTGATCCAGCATCCCAGCATGGTGTCCTCCATGGTGGTGGTAGTGAGCTCGTGGAGGTGGAGTGAGTGGCTAAGTGGAGGTGGCGTGAATGGCACCAATGGAGAGCAATTGCCAAGGGAGTGAATGGGTGCCAATGGCCACCCAAGGGGTCTTTTTATAGACCTAAGGGAAGCTCTCTAGAGAATTATGGAATTCTCTATAAGGCCTATGGTGGGAGCTCGTGGGAGAGTAAGAGAGAGAGGGTGGATGGTGGTTTTTAGATCCACCAAATGTGGATCTAAAAATTGAATGGCTCTTGGTTGCTATTTTTGGCAACCAAGGCAACCACACATGGTAGAGAGTTCTAGAGAACTCTAGGCTAGATATTTTCGTGTGGATGGTGTGTGTGGGTGTGTGTGGGTCGAAACTTAGGTGGCTAGGTTGATTAGGTTAGGTTCTAGTGGGTTTAGGTCAAGGTAGGTCTCAAATTGCAATTAAACTTAATAAAAGTTTAATTAGGTGTGTGGAAACTTAATTGAGAGTAAAACAACTCAATTAAGTCAGGTCTAGGTCAATTGGACTCTCACTGAGTCCAATTGAACAGTGTGTGCTGAGATCAGGGCTCAATTGGACTCAATGAGTCCAATTGAATAGGCTGATGGAATTGGCTAAGATCCAAGTCAATTAGGTTTAGTGAGGACCTAATTAAGTCCTTAGGGAGGTCTAGAGGTGGTGTACGAGGGTTATGGCACCTTAATTTAGGTTCCTATGGGGTTGGAATTAGGTTTAGGGACCTAGAGATCCAAGATCAAGGCTTAAATCTCAAAACAGGAATTGGAGAGCAGTATCAGACGTCTAATTATAGAATCAGACGTCTTAAACTCAAAAATCAGAAGTCCAGACTTGTTGTCTGGACGTCCAATCAGAGTCAGGAAGGATTTTGGGTTCTGTTTTGGGTATTCTGCAGAAATTAGACCTCTGACAAAGTGTCTGGACGTCCAATAACATTGCAGAAGTGGGTTTGAAGTGTGCAGGAGTTGGCTAAGGGTCCTAGACGTCTTAAAACTTATCTGGACGTCCAGAGAAGGGTTGGAACTAGGGTTTTAGGGCTTCCTAGGGTGTTGTGACCTAATCTAAGGGTGGCTAAGGCTTGGGGAAGTCTCTAGGCTATCCTAGGGCTAGGATGGACCTAAGCTCTTCACATTTTACTGCTTTATTTCTACTTAATAGAATAGAAAACCTTTAAACCCCTTACATTATTATTCCTACATCTAAACTAGGCCTTCTGCTCCAGCTCTGCTACAACTCCCGTTATTCTTGATCCAGCTTCAGATCCAGCTCCTGATCAGCTTATTCCCTGCAATCGACATAATGTACTTAATCAGCGCATTATAACATTATTTTATGCATAGCTAAAGAAAAGCAGTAAAGATGCAGATAATGCGTATGCATGCATGAATAACCCTAACTTATGCTAAGTCCTAGCTTAATCTAGGCTAATTAAGACCTATGATTGCTGCGCAATCATTGGGCGAGAGTACGCAGACTGGTGACCGGTGTGGCCTTTGTCCTATTTTGTGTTGTACAACTTCGAGTGTACCCGTTAGTGGAAACGATTGACCGCATGCTAGTGCAGGGTACCCCCTATGAGTTTCTTGCACGTGCTGTAGTCATCGCTACATCACGACCATGACTCCTAGGTGGTAGACCGGGTGTAGGACAAACACGGGGTGTTCTCTTGGCCAAGAGAGCACAGCGTGCATGTTCTGCATCGTAGGAAAACTACAATAAGATTATTTTGTTAGGGAACATGAGAACTAAGAGATAACAAGACCCTTTGTTAGAATATCCAAAAGCACTAAACAACTAGTGCTTAGAAATAGAAACAAAGCATGAAAATGTGTGAAGTGTTTATTGCTGTCTGAAATGTTACTGCTTTTAGTTAAATTGTATTTGTTGATTTTACTCTTGCCACTCTACTCAACTTTTGGTGACTCCTGCCACTTGTGTTCAGGACAAGGAGGTAAGCAGCCAACCCCACCAGCACTGGAGAGAGTTGGGCCTAGCCGAGCCCAGCCTTAGTCGTTCTATTTCTTTCTACTGTTATTCTTGTGAGTATTTTTTTGGAACCATTAGTTTAGTTTCTATTTCTAATATGTTGTGATGGTTATGCTGTAATCGTACTTTTCTCATAAGGAACTGTGTTTCCGTTCTAGACACTTTACAGTTTTTCAGTCTTTTATCCATTTTTCTACCTATACTGCATGTGTGGAAATTATTATGTGTTGGTATATTTCTCGTTGGACAACTAGGTCTTGGGTTAGTTGAGGCAACCTGACCCGGGTTCAATGTGGAGTCGGGTTTGGGTCGTAACAGGTACTAAGGAGCTAATGGTAAGTGCAGTAAAATAATGTGAGAGTTAGGAATGCTACTAAGGTGCAAGGGACTTGTGGGATCTCTCTCTACTTTTGTGGTGATTAGGATACAAAGATACAACTTCTTTGTGTTGTCTCCTTTTGCACTATTTTTGCAAATGATGTATATTTTGGTGGAGGAGCATCGCCTTTTTTGTGTGTATGTGTTTTGTATGGACATTGGACATGCTTATATTATGATGTGGTCATATATATGGATACTTATGGTATTATGATGGTCGATAATGACAATGCTATATGCCATCTCTTCTTGCATACTTGCTTTTGTGATTATGATTATGTATCTTTTTGTTGTGTACTTGTGCCACCATGTATGCATTTCCTATAATTTTGCATGAGCTAGCATTAAATGTAGTAATTTGAATAGACCACTTAAGTAACATTAACCAATCAATTAGTGGATAATGATCTTAAATAAAACACTTGGCTTGTTAACCTAGTTTTTAAGGAATTAAGAGGTTACAAGGTGTCACACCTACTCTAGTTGTTTAGGCATTAATTTCTCTTTTATAGATAATGCTTATTGCCTCCCTTTTGAGTTAATTTATTTCTTAATATTATGCTAAATACCAAGTAAAAGTTTCACCATGATCTAAAGGTAATGATTGGGTATGTTGTAAGGGCTTGGATTTTTATGTGTTTAAGTATCTAATTAAGACCTCATTTGGTTGTTTTATGTTGGATTAAGGACTTGGGAACCTTGATTTGGAAATGGTGCCTTTAAAAAGGAAGAAATCCACCTTAAAAAGTTAACAAATGTTAAGTAACGAAAAGTTGAGGGCCATTCTGCAAGAAATTTAACTTTTGTGGACCTACTTGGAGCTCAAGAAAAAGGGTGGAGGACCCTTAGCACAAATTTTCCACCCACTTAAAAGTTAGATTGGCTTGTTGGAGAAGCCAAGTCATGCTCCATCCATCCGTAGGGAGAGAGAGAGAGAAAAGAAAGAAAGAACAAGAGAAGGAAGGGAAAACTCCTCTCCTCCCCTTTACATCGGCTGTTGCTGTTGCTGCTACTTCTATTGAAGACATAGCAAGGAGAAGAGGAAGAAGAGGAGGAGCGGTTGCTGCTCCTGCTATTGCTGTTGTTGCTGCGTTATTGTTGCCGTTGTGGGTGTAGCAAGTGAGGAAGAAGAGGAAGGAGGAAGGAGCTGCTGCTGAAGCTTGCGGTAGGGAGTTTTCCCCTTTTGATACTTCTTTGTCTTCCTTTCCATGAAATCACGAATAGGAAGGTGATTCTAGACAAGGAAAAATTATCTAGTCGGGTATTTGTGCATATATGTGTTTGATTTGAGAGTAATGGGGGTTTTAGATTTTGATGATGAAATATGCATGTTTTATTTGATTACTGATGTCATAGATTTCTTTTAGAATGATTTAGGGTTAGTGGAGATGATCCTATGCCTGTTGGAAATTCGAAGGAGGCATTTCATAGCGCAGTTCAGTTCTGAACTGCAGATTAGACGTCTAATCTATTGATCAAATGTCTGATCTGCCTAACGTGGATGTCTGACACATTGATCAAACATCAATTCTATTTGATCTTGACGTATGGGTCATTGCCTTGGACGTCTCTATTTCGGACTTGGAGTTCCAGGAATGAAACTCTCATGAATGGATGTCTGGACTGCATGAATGGACTTACAGACTATCCTCTAGACGTCCAACAAAGGTCCTAGACGTTCGACAAAGGTCCTGGACTTCCAATAACTGGACATGGAGAGCGCCTTCCTAGATGTCAGGTTCTGGACGTAGACGTTTGACACTCTCATTGGACGTCCAATAAGGCATATATGGTCCCATTTCGTGCATAAATTCCTTACGAGGACTAAGCGCCTGATCTATTTGGCTAAATCTGAGCCAAATATCAAAGAATGAGGGTATTAAACCTCTTTGAAACCAGAACCTAAGAATCCTAAATGTAATCTCAAGAGAAACTATGAATAAGATCAAATTTGATGTCTAGGTCAGATAAGTGGGATCGTAAGGCTAACACCTTGACCCCTTGAGCCACGAGCTTATAATTATGGGCAAAAGTCCCAGGAAACTTTGGGTAGCTAGTGGCTACCAGTGATGAACCTTGGAACTTGAACAGTTCCCGGTTGCGGTGATGAGCCACGGGTTGTCATCGAAATGAGGTACTCGAATGTACTTGAATCAGACTCAATGTGAGGCACTCGTAGGAATAAGATCCGTAGCTACCTGCAAGGACAGATTACTTTGGGGTACCGTAAGGGATGGTGGGGACCTCATCCGACGACGGATTTGAGAGGGCACATCCGAGAGGTGAGCTCCATGATGGAGTAGAGATGTGACCCAATAATGTCTGACCATGCCCTGTACTATGATCTGGAAGGATCTGAATGATCGATGACTCGATTTCGTGGAACTAGCCAGTGATGGCTCATCTTATCCACAAGTTATTTGGCCTGGGTAGATCCTAAGAGGCCTGACTCTCCTGACGGAGGTCAGACAATGTTCGCCTGATGTGAGAACGGGTACTCCTGCTTGAGGGTCAGTAGCGCTGCTAGTCTCTCCTCTGATCAAGGAGGGATTGCCAGGCTGTGCTACGAAGGAAGGATACCCTGATATCCCCCCAATAGGGAGGAATGATTTCAAGAATCGAATCCTTGTAGCAAATGAGTGAATACTGGTAACGGTAACTAAAATGATACACATGGAACAATTAAGTATAGCGATGAGGTAATTGGTTCGATTAGCTTGGGGCACTATAACTCATACCCTACCCATTGTTCTTGTTATAACCACTGCAGTTTTCTCTATTAAGCCAGTTGGCTCACCCTTACTTTGTGGCCTAATTTCAAGACTAGAGTCCATGGAATCATACCACGGCTATGAGCAATTTGGAGCAGGTTCGTTGGGCGTTGTCGATATGCCCTTGTTACCAGAAACTTCGAGGTGTAGAGGATTAAACAGTGGGGTCTTTACTCTAGGTACTGTTGTTAAACCCTCCCACTGATGGGCGATGGGAGTAATTGGTGTAAATACGACTTTAAATAGTGTGTGTTTTGTTTCCTTTCACTACTATAAGCCCTATTTGATGTAAATTGCAGCAGGGCCCCACTCCGTTATTACTACGTTGTATTAAGTACTACTATTGTGTCTATGAATTGTGAATTGTGACTCTTGAGGATGTTCTATGGAATGTTTGTAGGGTCTGATGCTCATGATATATGTTTGTAGTGCTTTGTGGTCTTTCTTGTTTTGTCGTGCTCTTTGGTTATTGTAGGTTCTCACAGAGGGGGGTGAGATGTGCATGATAAAAAAATAATACAGAAATATAAACAACAATCTCACAAAAGCGATCCCACAAATGAACACATGGATTTTTAGGTGAAAACACAAACCCGGGTAAAAACCATCACCTAAACCTCTTGGTTTAGGATTTCTTAGTTGACCTAGTCTATAAAATCCCCTAACCGAACTACTTTGAGAGCAAGAGCACTTCTTCTTTGATCTTTCTCTTCTTGGACACAAAAGGTATGGAAGTAGTTACTCAAGGTGTGTTTTGCATAGGAAGGGTCCTCTCCTATTTATAGAAGTCTTAAGAATGTTCAAGAAGGCCTTGGAGAAGGCTTATTGCCGTTAGAATCAAATCCAAGGCAAATCAGACCGTAATCAGGGTCATCAAGACTCTAACAGAGTTATCAAACGTCTAATGTTCTGGTCAGATGTCTGATGCATGTTTTGGACGTCTGCTATAAAGGGTCAGAGTTCCTGATTCTATTGAATCTAAACAGGGATCTAAGCAGACGTCTGATATGCAATTATAAGATGTTTGGCACTAAAATTGGACATCTAATAATGGGATGGTTCGTTCCTGTTTTGACAAGATCCAAACAAGGTTCTAGATCTTAAGGGTTAGATGACACACTAGACATCTGTCATAAGGTTTGGACGTCTAGGACTAAATGACTCTATGGGAATTGATTTCCCGAGAAGCTAATGGTCATAAGGTTTGATGATGAGAGCCTCATCATGAGCCATAACTAGCTCATTTCGACCCAAAAAAGTAAACAAAAGCTCTTGCCTAACCTAAAGGAAGACCTAAGTCAAGGGTTTATTGTTCTGAGAAGGAAACATGAACTAAAGCGTAAAACTATAATTTTACCATTACAGTGCATCAACGAGATTTCTCAAGGGTTAAACATAGGTCAAATGGAGTTAATAAGAGTAAAAGTGGGATGGTTTAGTCAGAAAAGGGTTATTGTGAGATTTAAGAATTAAATGACATTCTGTGACCCTAAAACAAACCTGCTTAATGCAACAAGGTTCTGGTCTGGATAAAAATCAAATAAACCTTCTAAAATTCATGTAAAAATATCCCCTAGGGTTTAGAACCTTCAATTTGGCCTTTGGAACCTATTTTGACCTAGATTGGGGTCCTAGCTCAGTATTTAACCTAATTTGGGTTTTTGTGCAAAATGTAAAGTCAAACGTGGTCAAACCTAAAATCAAACTTCATCATTGGATTCCTTAGGTCTAAATTAAGTTTATGCCAAAATTTGGGCCAAAGGGAAGGTCATCTTGACCTACTTTGCAAAATGGTTCACCCAATTACATTCTAGCTCCTAACTTTTAAAAAACCCTTGTGCAGAGCCCCCTATCTTCCTCGCCACCCTTGCATTCAAGTCCCTCTGCCATTACAGCGGAGGAATCCCACTCCGGCGAGGATTCGAGGCTGTTATCTTCTCGAATCCTCAGAGATCTCCTCCCAGATTTGGAAGGGAGATTCTCTGAGGATTTATCCACCGTCTGAACAAGATCTCTAGATCAATTTTCATCCAATCTCTCGTGCGAACGCTCGAGAGATTTGGGTATCCTAAACACCTTCCTTCTCCGGTGAGGGGTTTGCGCTGGAAGGCTTGCCCTCCAAGCACAAGAAGCTCGACCAACGACTATAAAAGGACCCTCAGTCCTCTGCGCATCCCCCAATCTTGATTTGGCCTAAGAATCCCCTAGAATTACTCCTTCCCCTCTCCGGCCAAGTAGCCTGCAAGCTTCGGCAACCTCCTCTCCTTCCTCTCGTCGCTTTGCCACCATACCAGTGGCAGGGTTTGCATTGCCTCGTTCCTTCGCGTTGCACCGCACCAGTGCACGCCTCTCTGACCTCCTCCTCGTCGTCGTTATCTCCACCTCAGGGCCATCTTCTTCGACAATGGCAAATACAAATCGTTAGCCTCCTTTGCCTCCCCTTCGCTCCAATCACCTCAAATAAGTTCCTCTTCTCCCGCTCTTTATTTTCCCTCCTTTTACTTCACAAACCACCCCTCGACTGCTACAGTCCACCCTCATCTCCGGTTAACCTCTGGCGAGGCGCATCCACCACTCCAGACATCCACACGCCTCGCCAACTACCTCACAAGCTCTACCTTCGTCCACTGTCCATCTTCCCCCTCTCCACTGATCGCCACACATGCCCTACACTTCCACCGAACAACCCCACCTTCACGGCCACAACACGACCTAGGCACGCACGCCTAGGCCGTTCTGAGCCACGCCGACCCCCGCCCCTCCTTCGCTGTGTCACGATGAAGTTTCCTAAGCGTTTTGACAGGGCCGTGAGGTCGTATTCGTGTTGACAGGTCTGACCCCTCGTCGCCATTGGAGAAGTGAAGCTTGCTTGCGAGCTTGCATCAGGTAGCCCCACCCCAGGAGACCAAGTCCCAGGTGCGCAGCTTTCCTCCACAAGCTGCATCAGCCATCTATCGGGGGCCAAAGCACTCTACAAGTGCAGCAATTAGGAGATATCCCTTGCGGAAGCGCGTGAAGAAGCGGGTGGGACTTTTAGTCCCACTTCGGTAAGTTTCGAGCTGCCTGAGTGATATTTATTGATTTCGTGCTTTTAGCTAATCGCCTCCAGCACACGGGAGTGAGGCCTCTCGCCCTCACTCACGCCTCGTCCGCGACCTGCCCCCGCAAACCTGGCACCCGACCCAATTACCTAAACCTAGCACTCCTCGCGCATCACACCCACGCCTGTGCGCCTAGACTCGGGCTCGCACTCGACTCGATTACCTGGCTCTGGGAGAGCATATCAAAGAGAGAAATAGAGAGAGAGAGAGATGCGGGAAGGGTAGGGGGTAGGTTTTGCTGCATGGTGTTGTGAAGGAAAGAAGGAGTTAAGGAAGGAAGAGGCGCAGCAGAGAAGAAGAAGGTAGCGGCTGAACGACTTAGCAAGCAAGAAGGTAGCCACGGTAAGGAAGGAAAAAGGAGAAGAAGAAAAGAGAGGCACTATAGCAGAGGAGTGGCAGAGGAAGAGATGAATAAGAAGAAGGTAGCTAGTGAAGAAAGAGTAAAGCAGGGACTTAGTAGAGAAAGAAGAAAGAAGGCAAGGGCAAAAGAAGAAGAGAAGCAGGAGCGGCCAAGCAAAAGAAGAAAGAAAACAAGGAAAGCCAAATAAAAGAAGAAGAAGAAGAAGCCAAAAGAAGCATAGCCGCAGAGCAAAGAGAAAGAAGAGAGAGAGAAGACACAGAAGGCCAAAATCACAAATCAAAAGCATTGTAGCAAGATTTTTAAGACGTCTGATAAAATATCAGACGTCCAATTCTTTTGAGCATTATTTCTCCATAACATTACTCTTCAATTTTGGTTGAATTAGTTATTGCTTTTTATTGAGAGTTGTGTTTTTAAGTTTTGAAATACCCAATTGCTCCCTGTGTTCGACCTCGGATACTTTGATTTTTGAGTTATAAATTCTTATTAGTTTTTGTGGTGATTTCATCTATATTACAACGTGATAACTTTTAAAACATGATTTCGCCTCGTAAACATTTGACAAAACTTGATTTGGGTCATAACTTCTATTTATCAGAAGTCTGGGAGGCTCTATGGATGTTTGGAAATAATATAAATATAATCATAAGATAATCCTTGAAAATATTCTTCTGACACACCAACGGTCCTCTAATTAGACGTCTGTGAAGGTTATTAGATGTCTGGACTATAGGATGGTCGTTTGAAAGAATTATCGTAGACTTTTTTTTTTCAGCCTAAGTGTTTGGGTGTCTATACAAACTATCAGATGTCTTAAAGTTCAATATCAGACGTTTAAGGTCCTGATTGGACATCTGATCAAGTTGTCTTAAGCCTATTTTAGTTTTCTAAGTGTTTTCTAAGATTATCTAAGAATGTCTCAGTATCCTAGGATAGGGCAAGTGTTCCGAGGATTACAAGTGTTACTCTTTGGGCTCTTTAATACTGAATTTAAGAAAAGTAAAAGAGCAAATAAATAAAGAGTACAAAAACAATGATAAAAAGACATCTATCATATTCTTCTTGTTCTTCATACTTTCGCTTCACGCGAAGCTCCGTCTCTTCTATACCTTCATCAAGCTCTTCTAATCAGCCATGGATGTGAGCTCGAGCTCCTTCACACTTGATTCCATTTGCATTATTTCTGAAAACTTAAACTCAAATGCAAATGTTCAAACCAAGCATTTTATTATTATCAAAATCAACGATGGTAGTGTTCTTGCATCAGCAATCTCTCTCTTTTTAATGATGAGACAACCATAAATAATAAAAAAAAAATTCTCCCCCTTTTTGACATTATCAAAAAGGTTTAATCAATTTTAACCATTTATCCTATACTCTCCCTTAATACATGCTCTTCTAATTTTGGTTAATTCCCCTTTTTGACATAATAAAACATGAATAACATTCTCCCATTTTTATCAAAACAAGATAGCTATTCATTTTATTCATTAACTTCCCCTTTCTAAGGGAAACATAACTATATTCATTTTAAAATCTCTCCCTTTTTAATAGAGTCCAAACATATAAGAAATATTTTTCTATCTCCCCCTTAATGATAGACATATACGTATAAGTTTTATCTCTCCCTATCTAGATGCTATTTATCAAAAATTAGGGTAAAAGGATTACCTCACTTACCATGGCCAATAAAATAACCCTTGAGGTGAATGCCAAAAATGATGGGGTTTCCATCCGAAACTTGGAGGTCCGAGCATCAGTGTTGGTCTCCAATCAAAAGGTTGAAGCATGGCGGTTCAATCACCCGTCGGTCGTCTCATTGGTCTTCTTGTCTTCTTCTTTGGTCTACTCTTTGGTCCTCCAAATTCAAGTTGACCATTCTTCATCTTGTAGGTTCAATCTTCTACATTGAAATCCTCATTTAAACCTACAAAATAAGATTCAAGTTCTCTCTTTGGTATCCAAGTCAATTTGGATCTAGATTTGTTAGCGGTTTCCTTGAAGGAGAGCCTTTCTCAACCTCTTGTTTAATGCCAACTTTTTCATTAAAAAAATTATCTAATTTATTCATCAAATTATTAAAGTTTTTTGATGGTAACACCATCCTTAGCTCTAACAATCTTGAAGTAGTCAGAATCAAGAGACATATGCTCCTGAATAATCGCCTGAAGACCGTAATTCCACTCAAATCCATTCTGAGAAGAAATCATTAAAACAGGATTAATTCTACGATTTTAACATCACATCATAAATGCAGAGTAACCACGGGGTCACCTAGGGGTGAACTAAAGGTCAATTGAGCATTAAAGACCAAGAAGTGGGTCAACACAGACAGAAATAGGGTTTCACACGTTTTGAGAACTAAAAGAGTACCTAAAACCCTAATTTTAGACCTGCTTAAATTGAAGAATTTCTGGTCAGGATAAAATTCATCTAAACCTCCTAAGATTCATAGAAAAATATTATAAGAGGTTTGGTACCCTTGGTTTTACCATCTAAACATATTTTGACCTAAAATAGAGTTTCGGATGGAATTTTAAACCAATTTAGGCTTCTATACAAATTTCCTAGTGATGGGAGCACCATCATGAGCCCTAACTAGCTTATTTTGACCCATAAAAGAGAACAAAGCTCCTACATAACCAACTGGAGGTCCTAATTTAATGAATAACCATTCTGAGATAAAAGTAAGAAATAAGGGGTAAAACTGTAATTTTACCATTGCAGTGCAACAACGGGTTTTCTCAAGGGCTAAACGCAGGTCAAATAGTCTTAACAAGATAAAAAGTTGATTGGTTCAAACAGAAAAGGGTTAGTGTGAATGCTGTGAATTAAATGACTTGTAACCCTAAAACAGATCCACTTGATTTAACAAGGTTCTAGTCAGGATAAAATTTACCTAAACCCTCTAAAAATCATAGAAAAATATTCTTTAGGATTTAGAACCTTCAATTTGGCCATTGGAGCCTATTTTGACCTAAAATAGGGTCTCAGATAAATATTTGGCCTAAATTGAATTTTTACGTAAATTACCTAGTCAAACGTGGTCAAACCCAAAATCCAACCTCACCATTTGATTTCTTAGGTCCAAATTAGGTTTGTACCAAAATTTGGACCTAGGAGAAATTCATCTTGACCCACTTTGCAAATAGGTCCAACCTAATTACATTTCTACCCCTAGATTTCAAAAACCCTTAAAATTAACCCCCTATCTTCTTCTTCGTTCTTTGCAATTAGGTCCCTCCACCATTATAGCTAAGAGAATTCTACTCCGGCGAGATTGCAAGGGTGATTTCTCCCTGATTTCTCAGAGAATCCCTTTCAAAATTGAAAGGGAGATTCTCTAAGAAATCTCCTCCAATGTAAACCTAATTTGAGGCCCTACTTGGTACCCAATCTCTCATGCGATTGCATGAGAGATTCAGGTCTCTTTCGAGTTACCCTTGCCGGCGAATATACCTTGCTTGGAAGCTTAGCTTCTAAGCACAAATCCATCCTCAGAAGCCTATTTAAGAGACCCCAAATCACCTCGCATCTCCTAAGCTTGAAATTGACAGGAAAAAACCCCTCAAATTCGTCTACCCTCCTCCGGCCAGTTCGCTCATCAAGCTCCGGCAACCTTCCCTGATTTCCCTCGTCGCCTAGCCACAATACCAGTGGCAGGTTCCTTTCCCTCACGTTCGTCCGCGTCGCGTAATACCCGCCGACCTCCTTCTCTGAGCACCTTCGTCTCCGACGTCGGCGATACGAGCCAGCTTCCATCCCTACCTCCCCCTTCTTCTCTTCACACTCAGATAAGTCCTCTCACCCTCTACTCTATTTTTCCCTCTTTATTTCCCTCGAACGACCACTACTACACTCCACCACCATCATCCCCTTCACCTCTGGCAACCACTCCGGCGAGTTTGTCCCACCTCCACAGACCATCTCCCTCCTCGCCGACTGATCCACAAGCTCCGCCCCAACTTATCGAACGTAACCCCTCACTCCATACACTCCTCCACTCACCCACAAGCGCCCCTGAACACACCCACTTACACAGCCGCAGTGTGCCCTAGGCACACCCCCACAGGCGGTCCCACGCCATGCCGACCACCACAGCACACTCGCCGTGCCTCGGCGAAGCCTCCTAGACATTCTAACGTAGCCGTGAGGCCATTTGGTTGGTTTCAGGTACAGGGGCTCGCTACCATTAAAGTGAAGCTCGAAGCAAGCTTGCAGCCTGCTCCAGGTTCGCCCGCTCCAGGTTCATAGTCCTAGGTTGCGCAGGATACACTCGTGCACAACTCCAGGCATCTAGTTGGTGTTGAAGGCTGAAGCTGTAGCTGCAATTGAACCAAGCATCTCTGCCGCAGACGCACGCAAGGAAGGTGGGCAGATAGTCCCACCTCGGAAACTTTTGGCGCACCGTAGCTGCATAAGTGGAATTTCTGCATTAAGCTCTTCGCTTCCTACTCACGGGGTGAGGTTCCCTATCACCCGACCCGACGCCTTGTCCGCGAACACCCCCCGTCAACCTGGTGATCCGACCCGACCAAGCACACCTCACCCACCACCGCACGCTAGTGGGCCTAATTCCGGACGCGTACCCAACCCGATTACCCAAGAAAGTGGCTCTAGGAGAGCGAACCCAAGAGAGAAAAGGAGAGAAGAGAGCTCACGTGGGCAGGGGTAGGTTTTGCTCTGCAGGGGAGGGAGAAGACAAGGCCGAAGAGGAAGCTAAGGGCTGAAGCCAAGGAAGAAGAAGGAGGAAGCTGAAGTCAGGAGCTACGGAAAGAGAAGAGTTGCAGCAGAGAGAGGAAGGAAAAGGTTGAAGGCAGAAGAAGAAGGAGCTGAAGAGAAAGAGAAAAGAACAGAAGGAGAAGCTGAAAGAAGAAGAAGACTAAAGCTTGAGACAGAGAAGAAGACAGAGGAAGAGAAAGGCTAAGGCAAGGAATCAGAAGAGAAAGAAAGAAGAAGAAGCTTGAAAGAAGCTGCCAGAGACAGAGAAGAGAAAAGAAGAAGCAGGAGAAAGAAGGAAGATCAAGTACTGTAGCATCCACATTTTAAGGTGTCTGATTCACAAATCAGACGTCCAATTTTGTGCCTATTCACATACATTGATTTCTTTAATATTCTGTGCTTACATTTATTTTTATTGCATATTATATTCAAATTCTTAAGTTGTGATCTTGATTTCTAAACCCTAATTTGCTCCCTGTGTTCGACCTCGGACTTTAAAATTCGAGTAATAAATTGTATTTGTTTTGAATACTTTTTCGATTATACTACAACACAACTTTTCAAAACTTGATCAAGCACTCCTAACACCTAGTCAAACGTGGTCAAACTCAAATCCAAGCTCACCATTAGATTCCTTGGGTCCAAATTAGGCTAAGGCTAAAATTTGGGCCCAGTCAGAGTTCATCTTGACATAGTTTGCAATCTAGTCCCTTAAAACTCTATTTCTCTCACTTAAACCCCTAAGTTTTGATTTTATTATGGTCAAGTCCCTAAGTTTCTCATCTTCGCAAAAATGTCTCTACTGCCATTGGCGTGTGAACAGATCTACAGTTGACCTTCAAGAGAGGAGATCTCTCTCGAATCAACTTCAAATCCCTCCAAAATTGGAGGGATTGCTAATTAGACAATAAGGAATCCAACCAACCCCATTTGAGGGATCGGAATTGATCCTACAACTCAGACAATCTTAAGGAATTTAAGGGATTTTCCCTCTGAGACCGTGGTAATTGAGTCCCTTTCTTCACTAAGAGCTTGTTCGGCATGTAATTCGTATTTTAAAAGTTAATTCAGTTGCAGTATAGTGCGAAAATACGTCAACAAATAAATTTATAAAACTAGTGAGTTCCAGGTCGTTTGCAGGAAGGCAATCGCAATTTATGCAGAAGCTTTTCAATAGAACTTCAACTTGTTCTAAACAGATATTTATATATGTATATATGCATAGGAATCAAATATGTGCATTTAGAAGATCATAATTTTATTACAATTAAAATAGAGTTTTCACAATAGAGAATGGTACTAGAAACAAATAGATAGATAGAGAGAGAGATAGAAAGTGGCAGAGATACGACGTCACTTGTAGGATGCTTGTGCGAGATGCGGCAGCACCTCAGATCCAGAACATCGGGATGAAGGTCGGAGTGGAATTGCAGAGGGACGGAGAGTTGCAGAGAAGGTGGAAGATATCTGGAGTTGATGGGAGAGAGATGCTTCAACTTGGGGGCCTTGGGTCTTTTATAGCTTTTGTGGAGGGTAAAAAGGGTATTTTAGCCCTTAATCTCATGTAACAACTACTGTTTGATCAGATCTATTGATCGAGAGATCAACGGATCAGATCTTGCCTCAAAACACCTTCAAATTCGCCCTCTACGCATGGATTCAACTTTGTGGTGACACGTGGCATGCTCTCGTGCCCTAGATTGTGATATGACGGCCCCGCTCGTACCTCATGCCTGTTCAACGCTTGCTCACCGCTTCTCCCTCCTCGCGTGCTTGCGTGAATTCAAATCACACCAATCGATCTCAGCCGTTCGATCTTACATCGGATGGCTCACGCACGTGTGCAAGTTCCCGATTTCGCAAAATGCGTGAGATCACGCATCTGGCCGCGGAGCGCTCCGATCGTGCCACGTGGTAGTGCCTCTGCCTCCGATGGCGTAATTGCATCCGCTATAATTTCGTGCAATGCACGGCTCCAATGTGCATCACGTGCTTCCACGCGAGCACGTGATCCAACGTGCCGCGCAAACATTCTATTATATTTCCTTGTTTGTTTTTATTCATACTTCTCCGGCTGGACAAGCGACGTGGTGCGCTCATGGCTGTTAGATGAAGATCCAAAGGCCTACAGTGTGTGGTGTGGCCTTCCTAGATGGGGCGGTGCTGAGGAAGTGGCTGTGATGGCACCACGTAGCGCCATCATGGCAATCCATCTTCTTTTCCATGTATCTGGTGATGTAGACCTCCGATTTAGTTGATTTTTGCACCGTTGGACTGCAATCATCGATTTGGATTCATTCGTGTTGTTAGATTCTTCATCTGAGGCTCAAAACTTTATCCTTTGGCTATATGATCTCCGTTCTTTTATGGACTGCACAAGGTGCCCTGGTTGTCTGATCGAGACGATTTCAGAAGCGTTGGATTCTTGTTGTCATTTTGGTTAGATCTGTTCAATCTGATCTAACATCTGCAGCTTCAAATCATCTATGACTAAAATCGAGATAATTTTAGCTCATAAAATGACGATATTATCTATATGACCAATAAACTAGCTATTGTGCAAATTACGATGCTTTTGAATGCATTATTCCTAAGTTATGCTAGAATCTAGCTTAATTAATGTGATTTAAGTTGCATGATTGTTGTGCAATCAGAGCTCACATTTGAGCTCTATAAAAGCTCATGAAACTCTCAGCGTCCTCCTTAGCAAGGTTTTAGGCCAAAACTCCTCTTCCTTTCCTTCCTCCTGCCTGCTCCGACCAAGCTCCAGAGAGCTCCTCAATCTCCCTTCGTTACCCTCTGCCACATACAATAGGAAGAGGGAACTTCCTCCTCGATGTCTTTCGCTCCTTGTTGTACCAAGCAAGAGTCGCCTCGACCTTTCCTCCTCGCTGTTCTCACCACCGGAGCATTCGTCCCCTCTAGCGTTGGCCTATCATAGCTGGTGCCAAATCCTCACTCTCCTCGTCCATAGTTAAGTGCTCTCTCTTCCTCTCCCTCTCTACTTCACTTCCACCTATTTAGATCTTAGGTTCGACCCCAAAACCACCCTTAACTCCATCACCTTCTGAGCTCGCGCCGACGCCACACACAGACAACCACCCTTCTACCACCACAACAACCATCCATGAGTTCCAGCAACCAAAAGCCCCAAGTTTATTAGGGGATTTGGCCACTAAAACTACTCGCTGAACACACCCACACTCCGCTTACACTCCCACCTTCGCTCGACCTTGCACACCACTCAATTCACCTCGCTACCACCTTCATCACCTCCCTCATATCACGGTGAGGCCTTTGAGCCTTTTAATTGGGGCATTTGGCTCATATTCTTGATTTTCAGGTTTCACCGGATGCTTGTTCGCCGCTGATCACTCAGCCTCCGGCCGCCAAGCTCCAACCGATCAACAACAAAGGACTACTTGCAATCGCTGTGGAACCATCTGGAGAGCACACCTACAGCTCCAATTAGACGAAGAAGTAGCGCCAACAGCTTTAGTTGACCAAGAACCTTGTTGCTGCAGTGTGTCAAGGAAGTGAAGGAGAAGAGGCATCCAATAGTCCCACATTGTATGTGGGTGAACTACAAACACCGTATAAAAGGAAAATGTGCCATTGCCTTATCGCCTCAATGCACAGAGGGGTGAGTTCGTTCCATCACATGCCTTTCACTCCTCACCCGCGATACACTGCACGCGGGTCTGGAGCCTACTCAGATCTGATTACCCACTTACAAACCCAATTACTTGAATAGAGCCGATTAGAGGGGAATTTCTGAGGAGGAAGGGGGAGGGTTTTGCTTTAGGATTTGTGCTCGGTGCCTTGAGATGCATGCAAACACTTGGCTTCTCTGCGCTTGGCACCCTTGTGCCTTGGCTGTGCTTTGAACGGTTAGGTCATCCGATCTTAGGGTCCGACGTTTGTTGAATGTTTGTGGAATTATTTGGGAGATATTAGCTCTGAATATGACGTGGCTATTTAAGTTTTTCTAACCACAGTTTAGATATGTGAATTGGTTTGAAACATGGGATATGTGCTTGATTAAGTGGTGATTCAAATCACCATTCTTTTTAGATTCCTGATTTCTATTTATCCCAATAACTTGTGATACAATTGGATATCATTTTGAGTAGATTATTATTCACTGAATATCTCTCGTGTTTAATTGATTGTGCTCATTGATTTAAATTGTGATTAGAGCATGAATTCCACATTTGCTCCCTGCGAATGACCTTAGATTCAATTCTTTGTTTTCGAGTACTTTACAAATTTAAATTGTTTAAAGCACTTTTGTCAAGTTTAAGGAAATGCGTTGTAGTACAGTCGACAATAACTCTCAAACAGGTAAAATTTATAACTCAGAATCTACAATGGTGTCAAAGGTCGAACACAGGGAGCAAATGTGAAATTTACGACATTAATCGCTTTCAGAATTAATGAGCACAAGTAATTGAGCATTCAAATAGATATTCAAAGAATAATAACCTGTCACATTAGTTATTCAATGAAATCCAATGTATCTAGAGACAAAAAGAATGGAGAGAATCTAAAAAGTGGTGATTTGAATTACCAATTAAATCCTCTAATTAAGCATGCATCTCATAATCAATTTAACCTTAACTATAGTACTTAAATAATGCAACAATAATTCTCAAATAATGCTCAATCAGACGACAGGTTGGTTAATCAGATGACTTAAGTGATCATCAGTAAGCACAAGCACAAGGCTTCCAAAGCCTTCTTTATTTCTCTTCTTCTTCTTCTTTCCTTCTCTTCAGCTTCTCTTTCCTTCTACACGAGCCTTCTCTTTTTTTTCTTCTTCACAAGCACAAGGGAGCCAAGGCCTTCAACAGCTAAGTGTCAACTGCACACACAAAACCAAGAGAGAAAAACCTCCCTTGCTCTCTCATAATTTCCTCTTCTTTCTTCTTTCTCAAACCCTAAGCAAGCGTATAGTCGGATCCAGGTATTTTAGTCATGTATAGTTTCCAGGGTCACCGACGTGGGTGGTGACCGACAAGTGAAGGGGCAGGTGTGAGCGGACCTTACCCCCAGTGTCTAAGGCAAACATCCATAATCACGAATTCCTTATATATGCTATGGGTGCCTCAGTGATTGCCGATGTGGGACTATATGTCCTATTCTTTGCTTGTGCACAGCAGTTGAAGGTCGTTCCTCAATTGAAGCAGCTACTGCTATGCGCCTTTCAATTAGTGCTCCAGATCAGTTCCTAAAGCAATTCTGCAGCACCTGGGCGTGGTACCAAGGCCGGAGCAAGTTAGAGCAGGGTGGTCGAAGGTAGAAACGATGACGACGATGTATGGCGAAACCTGAAAATAGTAACACAGACTCAAAAGCTCCAATCAAATAGTCCAAGAGTATCGCTAGAGGACGTGGAGTGTGATGGTGGTGGATTCGTTGCATTTGGTGAAGTGTTGAGATCGGATGACCTCGAGGAAGGTGTACAGAGGAGGTTGGAGCGGTTATGAGTGGGTGTTTGGTAGATTTGAGTGAGGGGTTTTGTGCGGGGACGAGCGGCGATGCTAATGGGAGTTGTGGCTTGGCGAATGGTGGCGTGTAGCGAGCTCACAACCTCATCGGAGTTTGGCCAGAGCGAAGGAAGACAGAGGGGGAGGCCAGTGATCGTGGGTCAAAACTAGGGTTTAGAGAGAGGAAAAGAAAGTGGAGGGAGATAGCAACCTAACTAACCTAAGCTAACAGGACAAAAAGGGAGGAAGAACACCGAGTATGCTGTGGCCGGTGCCATAGAAGGAAGGACTTGTTGGTGCTAGTGCACCACAATCGTTTATTTTGATGATAATAAAACACGTGTCTTTTAACATTTGCTTTTGAGTCTTAGTTTTCAGGTCAAATTGCAAATGGAAACGTGTTTAGATGGAGTTCGAGCTTGCATCCATGACGGATTGGAGGAGCTTGATGGGGAAGAAGGAGCTTCGCGAGGAGCGAAAGCGTGGAGAGAAGAATAGGATAGATTCTCTTTTCATCTATTCTTTTGTAATTCTTTTGCTCTATGGTTGCCATGTTCTATCTTTATGGTTATTATAGTCGTTGAGATATATGACAAAACAATTACCAGTTGAATACAAATTTTTTACTCGGAATGACAAGTTTCCCGAAGTTGAACTCAGGGAGCAACTGTAATTCTAGAAGCATATAAGTTCACAATATACAAGGTTTTACAAAAATGAAGAGAGAGAGAGAGGGAGCAAAGTTCTCTTTTTTGGCTTCTTCTTCTCTCTTCCTCTTCTCTTTCAGCTGGTTCTTCAATATGCCTTCTTCTTTCTTCTTTTCTCTGCTGCGGCTGTGATGACCCTTTCTCTTTCTCCTTTCTTCCTCTCTGATTTTCTTCTCTTCTTCCTTGCGGCTGCAGAGGCTTCTGCCTTCTCTTTGATTTCCTTCAGCTGCTACGTCTTCCTTTCTTCTTCCTTCTTTTCTTCTCTTTCTTCTACTCTGGCTGCTGACCTTCCGACGTCTGACTCGGTGCTCAGACGGCTTAACTGTGCGTTTGCTACACTGTAGCTCCTTTTCTTCTCCTTTAGCTCCTCTCCTTCCTTTCTTCTTCAGCAGCTGCTCAGTGTGACTAAGTCTTCAGTCGCTCCTCCTCCTCTCTTCTTCTTCCTTCGCCTGCTTCTTCCTTCTCTCTTTTTTCTTTCTTCCCTACGCATACACACAACTATTAGTGCAAAACCTACCCCTACCCCTTCCCCGCATCTCTCTCTCTCTCTGAATCTCTCTTTCGGAAAGCTCTCCTAGAGCCGGGTAATCGGGTTTGGGTTGCGCCCCCGAGACCAGGCCCACCGGCGTGCGATGGTGGGTGAGGAGTGCTTGGTCGGGTAGTCAGATTCGGCCCAGACCCGTGGGGCATGAGCGCGGGCGAGGGCAGGTGCGAGCGCATGGCGCGCTGCCTGCGTGGGTGAGGGACCTGACCCCCGTGTACCGAAGGTGAATAGCTTAATTCACAAAATCAATTTAAGTGTGGGCGCAAGACCACCACTAACAAGGTGGGACTAAAGTCCCACCTCTGCTCTGGGCGCCCGCAGGCGAGAGGGCACTGCCAATTGGGGCAGCAGCGAGGGCTTGCGACCCTAATCGCGAACCTGGGCGTACTCGCGGAAGAAACCCACGTTGCCTGGAGCTCACGCCTGGGCTGGAGGGGTCCTGGAGCTGCTTGCGAAGAAGCTTCAGCAGCTCGTCAATGGCGGCGAGGAGGCGGAGACCTGAAATCACAAGGATAGCCTCACGGCCACATCAGACAACGCAGGGAGCCTCACCGGAGTGTGCCGAAGGCAGTGCAAGGGTCGGCGAGGCGCGAGTGTGCCTGTGGAGGTGCGCCTAGGGCGGACTATGTGCACGAAAATGGGTGTGTTCGGGGGGTGTTCGGGCGGTGAAGGGCAGTGAATGGAGTGGGGGAAATGTTTGAGTCGAGTGAGGGGGAGCTTCTGGGCTTGTTGGCGAGGGGTGGAATGGTCTGTGGGGGTGGAATGGTCTGTGGAGGTGGAGCAACCTCGCCGGAGATGGCGACCGGAGATGGGGAAGGTGGTGATGGACAGTGGCTGTCGGTGAGTCAAAATGGTAAATTAAGAAGGGAAAAATATAAGGGAGAGAGAGAGGAAGATTCCTACCTACTTAGTTGACGAAGAGGGAGAGGAAGACGTCCAGTTCGTGCCTGCCAGAGCTGGGGATGAAGGTGCCCAGGAGGGGGTTATCGGCGACGAGGAGGAGATCTGAGGACGCCAGCTGGTGCGGCCTGGCATGGAACGACGGGGCAGAGTGGGCTCTGCTGCAGGTATGGCAGTAGAGCGACGAGGAGGAGGAGGGAGGATCGTCGAAAGCTAGGGCCTTTTGCAAGGGTTTCAAAAGATAAGGGTCAAAAAGTAATTCAAGAGGACCAATTTGTAAAGTCGGTCAAGATGGTCTTTTCTTAAACCTAAATTTTTATAGCAACCTAATTTGAACCTAAGGATTTTAATGGTGAAATTTTATTTTAGGTTGGACCATGTTTGATTGGTCAATTTGTGCAAAAACCCAATTTAAGTCATAAATTGGGTATGGTTCTCATTTTAGGTCAAAATAGGTTGCAAAGTCCAAATTGAAGGTTCTAAACCCTAGGGAACATTTTTCCATGAATTTTAGAGGATTATTTTATTTTTATCCTACCTCGAACCTCGTGAATTAAAGTGGATTTGTTTTAGGGTTACAGAATGTCATTTAATTCCTAGAAGTTGCTATAATCCTTTTCAGATCAGATCATCCCACTTCTCTCCTTATTAAGCTCATTTGACCTTCATTAAGACCCTTAATTTCCCTGTTTGCACACTACATTGGTGAAATTACAGTTTTACCCCTTATGATTTATCTTATTCTTTAACTTAGAATTCTCTGAGTTAAGCCTCTCTTTAGGTTTTGTAGGAGCTTCTTTACATTTATTTAGATTAAATTGTGCTGGTTAGGGTTTGTGATGAGGTTCTCATCATACCCCCATGCCTAGCTTTTGTTAGTCCCTTAGCAAAATTTTAAGGTTTCAACCCTTGTTCTAGACCATGAAGTTCTTAATGAGTTTAGATAAATGCTTTTTTTCTATCGTAACCTTGATTAAGTTAGAATGCCAACCATAGGCTTAAAAGGTACTCTAGTACCAACCAAGATCCAGATATGTCTATCCTTAGCCTTAGTCCTTAGCAAAGGTTTTTAAGGCCTACAAGAGCTAACCTAAGGCTTATTGGACTTTGTGGTTAAAGCACCCGTGCTTGAGATAATTTTAGCCCTGGTTCAGTTCGCAGTGCATTTTGTAAGAAAGAGAGGTAGAAGATTTATATGTTTGGAGAGTTTTCTCTCTCTTTTTCTTTTTAATTCTAGCTTAGGATTGGCTTCTCAACATGATCTGTATCAGATTCCTTGTCCCCATCATCAATCCTCAAGGGTTCCTGGCAGTCGATGCTTCGAGATAGCATCGCCCATGGTAACCCCCAAAACCCTGGCTTTTGAGATTTCGAGATAATCCCATCCATGGTGTTCCATGGCCGAATTCAGACCCTGGCAATTGACACTTCGTGATAATGCCATCCATGGAATTTGAACCAGCAGAGTGCTTTCATGCCCCTAGTAGGATATGTAAATATCCTAAGAAACAAGCACCGAGGAGATGATATTTTGTTACGCATCTTCGTGGGGAATTTCCTACCTCTCTGCGCTGGGAACTCATCCAAATCAACTTGTGTTGATCGGCTGCTCCTACTCTAGGTATCATTTTCAGAATTTTTGCAACGCTTCTACGTTATTTTGATTTTTATGCTTACTGAACCAGGCTGTGTGTGAAGTTAGGGTGCTTAGGTTACTGAGTTCCGTAAACCAAAAGTTAGTTAACGAGGCCAAATACTCTCTAAGTCTTGGACCTAATACTTAAGCTTTTCATTTTCCTCAACCTCTTGAGGAATGTCTAGATCTTAATGGGTGCTTAGAGTCTATCCAAGAATGCCAAAAGTTTGCGTTCTTACTAATATTACTGTGCACTTTCCATTTCTTTTCCTAAATGAGGTCTAGAACTTAGGTTAAATCCTTAATTTCTTACTAATGACTATCACTTTTCTTTCATTTTGTGCTCCTTCTTTTGATCATTTTGTTCTTTTTCTCCTCCTTTGTAGAGTCCACAAAATTTCTTTCCTCCTCTCTTCATTTTTTTTTATGGTATTTTTGGCATATGTGAATTTTTTTGTTTAAACCTTTTCTTGTGAATTTTGCACTTTCATACCCCCCATGCTTAAGATTTGCAATGTCCTCATTGTAACTTAGGAGGGTTTTTATTTAACTTAGTTCATACATTAGGACAGATGTTTTGATGAGTGAATGGGTCGGGGTAACTGTTGCGGAAAATTTCTAATCTCAGATGCAAGCACCTGAGGTGGAGTCGGCTGTCCTAAAGGGTGGACCTCAAGTGCAAAGAGGTGTCAGAAAAGGTTTCAGGTTTTTCAAAAGAGAATGACGGGCTGCCTCCCGTTGGGCACTAAATTTGTCGCCTTCAGCCAAGCAGGAAATGGGATGTAAAGAGAATGGTCAAATCAGTAGAGTTTAGTATAACAAGCACCTTGATCAAGAGCCTGGTTGGTCCAATTAGGTGCTTGCTCAGATCAACAGGCTGATGATGCAGCCCAAACCCAATCAATCTGGTGGGTCGATAGACGTAGATCAAAAGGTGTGGAACCCACCATATACTATGAAGCTCAGATGGATGTGGAAATGTGAATGCGGGGTTTGGCTGAGTCGAATCAGCCTGGTCAGAGTAGGGACCCGTAAAATAATCAATGAATGACGCGGAAACCCTACAGGGATGATCAGAGAATGATGGAGCATGGTCTTTTGTCTGATCAGTGTTCGCAACCCGATGTGGAATTGCAATCGGCTCGGTGAGAGGTGAATTTGAATAGAAATTGAGTCCGGTTGCGGGTCAGGGTTGAGAAGAGGTTTTGATCAGTTCTGTGTGTGTGGAAGAGGTGGCTTCAATGAGAACTGTGTATGAGGGCTCTTCTAGAAACAAATGACAGGTGGTCTCCTATAGAGAGTCCTCTGGGTAACTACCAAATGCCTGAAGAGTGTTTATAGGATGAAGGAAATCTGAATTGAGAAAAGATTTGAATTCTGGGTTGCAATCACTCTTGGAATTTTGTGGTTTTGGTTTCTGAAGATCGAAAATGAATGATTCTATGTTATCAGTGATCTCGGGAACCAGGACCTCAGAGTCAGAGTCAGAGAATGAGTCATGTGAACTGAGGTCGTAGATGGGCTTGGTGTGTTCAGGAAGGAGAGTCTCTCCGCAATTATAGTCAGATCCGAAGTTGTCGGAGAGTTTGTGAAAATCCAGTTCTAAATGAGATTCACAATCATGAATTCCACTGCAGCATAAATCACATGATGTGGACTCAGCAGCCTGACTGGGGTCTAGCCTAAATGTCAATTCTGGGCTTAAAAGGGTGTTCTGTCTAAGCTCAAGTTCCAAGCTGGTAGGATAGACACAATTGAAACCCCATTCATCCAACTCCTCGATTTTTGTATCGTAAATTGGCATGTCTTCTGGAAAATCGATCAGATTTCCTGAGGATGTTGGAGAGGGGTATTCATCAAATAAAGGCCCGGAATCATATTCTTTATCATATGGGGCCTCATAATCTTCCCAATAAGTTTTGGATCTAGATTCTAGGTTTAGGATGTGGGTAGAATTACTAGAATCTAAGTCCGAATAACCTTCGAGGGTCACCTTATCAAAATAAGGGGCGGAATTTATACCCTCAAGAGGTTCAGTTCTGATCTCATTATTGCAGGAGTCTTGGAATTCTAAGCTTGGAAATTCATGGTCTAGGGTTGGCTCATCATTGTGTTCTCCTACAACTTCCCAACCTAATTTAATGTTGTCTTCTATCTGGGTTGGGAATCCACAACCACCTTGTGCCTCAGTCCCGAGGTCTGGGAAACCGGATTGATCCTTAATAATGTTCCAAGATGGTTCATCCTCTATTTCTGGTATATACGGGTATTTCTGGTTGATAGTTTGTTCTAGTGATCTCATCATTTCTACCCATTTTTCAACAGCATCTTGGTGTTGTTCCCAAAGTACGGGATTTGTCAAGCATTGAAGGTATTCAGATTTGTGTAATTTTTCTATCTCAATGTATCCTGTTAGGAGCATTTCTCGGGTTGATCCTTTTATGGCTTCTGTCAACAGAATTTGGGCACAGTTTATGATGAAGGCTGTGGTTGTTGGGATATCAACCTGAATGTTTTCTATTGGTGTTGAGGGTTTATATTTGATTTCATAGAATTCAAGGGCATCCTCAATCATCCTATCTCTCATGGATTTTTGTGATTCAGGTTTCTTGAAGGGTGATGCTAAGTAATTAGGCTGCATATTTGGATCAGGCGGTGAAATCAACATGTAGAATCAGAATTTCGATGTAGACTCAAGTTGTGCCAAGATGGAAGAAGGGGGACTTGGTTCAGAATAAGAGGAAAAGGGCTATGTGAAGGGTTGGTTGCACACGCAAGGGTACCGAGGCTCGGCCTCGAGGAGAGTGAATTTCTCAAGGAGGTTTCAAGGACCTCCTACCAAACATACACTGATGGAGAGGATGAGTTTAGCAGGTACTGGACCCAATCAAGACACCCAAAATATTGGGTGACTATAGAGGTTCGGGGCGGATGGACCCCTTGATCAAAAGATCGTCCACCTAAGAATTACCTGGGCAGCCAGAGAGGGTGACTCCCGCGAAAACCCTTACACGGTAGAGCACCCCCACGGGTTACAGGGTTTCCCCCACCGGACCTCTTTTGTCACTAAGATTCCAGGTAGACCAGAATGGGGACCTTGACCTCTTAAGTCTACCACTTTTAATTAGGATCAAGGTGCTTAGGTTTTCACTTAAACTTTAGCCTTTTGAGTGCGAAGAGTGACCTAAGTTTAAGGTTGGTTGACCCAAGGGGTCAACTTCACCTGCTAGTTCCTTTGAGAGCTTATTAGGTCTTTGTCTTTTAAAGGTTCAAGTGTTTTTAAGAGCCAAATTTCTTAGGGTTTCTCTAAATAGGTGCTTTCAAACAATGGCTTGGGCACACTTCTTTTTGGGAATTCTCAATTCTTGCTTAGAAAGTGTGTCTCTAAAGCCCTAATTTTGAATCTTATATTGGCTCTACTTGGTCCAGTTAGTTTCCTTTCGATTGGGTAATTAGGGCTCAAGCAAGAAGGTGTTAGCCATAAATACCCTTAATGGATGTACAGAAATACTGTGTTGAAATTGAAAACAGACAGCTTTGATGTTTTACTAAGTATGAAAAACAGGTTATGCCTAAATTGCTTTTTTTATCTTTTTCTTCCTATTTAGAATTTGGGGGTTAAAATGAGAGGATAGAAAATTACCTGTCCTAAGAGTGGTTGTTGTGCAACTGCTTGTTGTCCTCTTGATTTCCTGCGCCTGCACAACAAAAGAGAAGAGATCAATGGAATACTCAAAAATTGTGAATTAACAGCTTCTAGAATAACCGTTGCTCCCCAGCAACGGTGCCAAAAAACTGGTTGCCGTGTTCTGTCTTTATGGTTATTATAGTCATTGTGGTATACGACAAAATAGTTACTAGTTGAATACAAATTTTTTACTCGGAATGACAAGTTTCCCGAAGTTGAACTCAGGGAGCAACTGTAATCTAGAAGCATATAAGTTCACAATATACAATGTTTTACAAAAATGAAGAGAAGAGAGAGAGGGAGCAAAGTTCTCTTTTTTGGCTTCTTCTTCTTCTCTTTCAGTTGGTTCTTCAATATGCCTTCTTCTTTCTTCTTTTCTCTGCTGCGGCTGTGATGACCCTTTCTCTTTCTCCTTTCTTCCTCTCTGATTTTCTTCTCTTCTTCCTTGCGGCTGCAGAGGCTTCTTCCTTCTCTTTGATTTCCTTCAACTGCTAAGTCTTCCTTTCTTCTACCTTCTTTTCTTCTTTTTCTTCTGCTCTGGCTGCTGACCTTCCGACGTCTGACTCGGTGCTCAAACGGCTTAACTGTGCGTTTGCTACAATCCAGCTCCTTTTCTTCTCCTTCAGCTCCTCTCCTTCCTTTCTTCTTCAGCAGCTGCTCAGTGTGGCTAAGTCTTCAGTCGCTCCTCCTCCTCTCTTCTTCTTCTTTCGCCTGCTTCTTCCTTCTCTCTTTTTTTTTTTTCTTCCCTGCGCACACACACAACTATCAGTGCAAAACCTACCCCTTCCCAGCGTCTCTCTCTCTCTCTGAATCTCTCTTTCGGAAAGCTCTCCCAGAGCCAGGTAATCGGGTTTGGGTTGCGTGCCCGAGACCAGGCCCACCGGCGTGCGGTGGTGGGAGAGGAGTGCTTGGTCGGGTAGTCGGATTCGGCCCAGACCCGTGGGGCGTGAGCGCGGGCGAGGGCAGGTGCGAGCACATGGCGCGTTGCGTGCGTGGGTGAGGGACCTGACCCCCGTGTACCGAAGGCGAATAGCTTAATTCACAAAATCAATTTAAGTCTGGGCGCAAGACCACCACTTACGAGGTGGGACTAAAGTCCCACCTCTGCTCTGGGTGCCAGCAGGCGAGAGGGCACTGCCAATTGGGGCAGCAGCGAGGTTTCACGACCCCAATCGCGAACCTGGGCGTACTCGCGGAAGAAACCCACGTTGCCTGGAGCTCACGCCTGAGCTGGAGGGGTCCTGGAGCTGCTTGCGAAGAAGCTTCAGCAGCTTGTCAATGGCGACGAGGAGGCAGAGACCTGAAATCACAAGGACAGCCTCACAGCCACATTAGACAACGTAGGGAGCCTCACCAGAGTGTGGCGAAGGCAGTGCGAGGGTTGGTGAGGCGCGAGTGTGCCTGTGGAGGTGCGCCTAGGGCAGACTGTGTGCGCGAAAATGGGTGTGTTCGGGGGGTGGTCGGGTGGTGAAGGGTGGTGAATGGAGTGGGGGAAACGTTTGAATGGAGTGAGGGGGAGCTTCTGGGCTTGTTGGCGAGGGGTGGAATGGTCTGTGGAGGTGGAGCAACCTCGCCGGAGATGGCGACCGAAGATGGGGAAGGTGGTGATGGACAGTGGCGGTCGGTGAGTCAAAATGGTAAATTAAGAAGGGGAAAATATAAGGGAGAGAGAGAGAGAGGAAGATTCCTACCTACTTAATTGACGAAGAGGGACAAGAAGACGTCCGACTTGTGCCTGCCGGAGCTGGGGACGAAGGTTCCCAGGAGGGGGTTATCGGCGACGAGGAGGAGATCTGAGGACGCCAGCTGGTGCGGCCTGGCGTGGGACGACGGGGCAGAGTGGGCTCTGCTGCAGGTATGTCAGCAGAGCGAAGAGGAGGAGGAGGGAGGATCGTCGGAAGCTAGGGCTCTCTGACCGGAGAGGGGAGAGACGAAATCTAGGGTTTTTCTCCGCCAGAAGTTAGCTTACAGGAGACGGCAGACCTTGCCGCTCCTTATAAAGGCACTGTCGAGGAGAGGGGACTGAGGAGGCGACATGCCGTGCTCGCCGAAGGTGGCTGGAAATGGACACCCATGCCTTTCGTGCGTTCGTACGAAAGGCATGGTCGGTTGCAGAGGTCAGGGGAGGGTCCCTGCGATAGAGGACGACGTAGGGAACCCCCCGCTTGTTCCTGAGGACGGGCGCCTTGCCCTACGCGGTGCCATCCTCCGCGCAAGGTCGCCGGAGGTATGGCGCTGTGCAGAAATGGCAGGGAGGACCATTCTGCAAAGAACGATGAGAAAGTTAGGGGGCCTTTTGCAAGGGTTTTAAAAGATAAGGGGCAAAAAGTAATTCAAGAGGACCAATTTGTAAAGTCGGTCAAGATGGTCTTTTCTTAAGCCCAAATTTTTATACCAACCTAATTTGAACCTAAGAATTTTAATGGTAAAATTTGATTTTAGGTTGAACCATGTTTGACTGGTCAATTTGCGTAAAAATCTAATTTAAGTCACAAATTGGGCATGGTTCTCATTTTAGGTTAAAATAGGTTGCAAAGGCCAAATTGAAGGTTCTAAACCCTAGGAAACATTTTTCCATGAATTTTAGAGGGTTTATTTGATTTTTATCCTACCTCGAACCTCGTGAATTAAAGTGAGTTTGTTTTAGGGTTACAGAATGTCATTTAATTCCTAGAAGTTGTTATAACCCTTTTCAGATCAGATCATCCCACTTCTCTCTTTATTAAGCTCATTTGACCTTCATTAAGACCCTTAATTTCCCTGTTTGCGCTCTGCATTAGTGAAATTACAGTTTTACCCCTTATGATTTGTCTTATTCTTTAACTTAGAATTCTCTGAGTTAAGCCTCTCTTTAGGTTGTGTAGGAGTTTCTTCACATTTATTTAGATTAAATTGTGCTAGTTAGGGTTCATGATGAGGTTCTCATCACTCTATGTTTTTTGTGTCTAGATATATATTAAAGAGCCTTAAAGTATCCTTAAAGCAGTCCTAAGAACACTTGCACAACCTTAGGATACTTAGATTTTCTATAGAGAACTTAGAAAATTAAAATAGGGTTCTGTCTGCCTAATCAAATGTCTAATCTGGAAATTAGATGTCTGATAGTGACTTTTAAGACGTTTGACTATTGACTCAGACGTTCAATAACTTAGGCTGAACTTAGAAGGTTCTGTCTGATGAAATCAGATGACCAGACGTTAGTCTAGACATCTTAGAAGACATCTGATGGCTGTGCCAGACGTCCAATTAGTGGAACATTGGCTACCAAAGTAAACGTTGACGATTATGACCGTTAGGCTTATATTAGACGTCCGTAGAGGATCCCAGACGTCTGATAAGTGACCGTTTTGCCTCGACTGACCCAAAATCACCTTTGTAAGATTTTCTAGCTGTTAACCTATCTTGGGAATCCATTCCAGTTATACAATTGGTTTCCAGACGTTCAGACCTAATGCCAGACGTCCTGTACATCGTCTGATGGTTATACACTAGAACCCTGTTTAGGTCTGAACCAAGTCAGGAAGGAAACCCACCTAGAATCAGACATCTGACTTAGTTCTCAGACGTCTTAAACTCATTTTCAAGACGTCTGATACCTAGAACAGACATCTGATGACCCTGTCAGAATCATAATGATTCTGATTACAACCTGTTTTGTCTTGGGTTCAACCCCAACGGCTATGGAAGCTTTCTAAGGGCTTCCAAAGCCTTCCTAAGCTCTCTATAAATAGAGGAGGACCCTTGCCTTGCAAACACACACCAAGATACACCCAAGCAACACATTTCCACATCTCTTGTGTCAAAAGAAGAAGATCATCTAGAAGTGTTGCTCTCCAAACCTTTGTCCACTCTTGAGAGCTTCAGCTTCGCTGCACTCATTCTCTCCCTCTACGATTATGAAAGCAACGAGGTGCCATCACGTGGTTCATGCACCCGCGTCGTTTCGTCGATGCACTTCCAACAAAGGGAAGTATCTTTACCTATAGTAGCTAGGTTAATCTTTGTTGGCTCTATAGGTTGTTTTGTAATCTCTCTTTGTTAGTGGTCATCTCCTTCGCAAGACAAAATCCTTCTCGTGAAGAGAAGGGGTTTTGAGGTACACTACCCTCGTTCAAAGTAGTGTGGTTGTAAGAGGTTAAGTCACCCTCGTTGAAGTGACTTGCTTAGTGGATTTGATCGACTAGGTCGATCGGAAAATCCTAACTCAAGAGAGTTAGGTGGTGGTTTTCACCTAATTTGGGTTTCCACCTAAAAATTCTTGTGTCTCTTGTGTGATTGCTTCTTTTGTGAGATTGCTATCTTTTTATTCCATATTTTATACGTCACGCATATCTCACCCCCTCCCATAGGGATTTACAGGACCCCGTTAAGGGAGAACGACGAGGAAGATGGTGGAAGTTGGCGCCTGCTGGTATTGCGAGATGCGGAGGAGCTTGAGGAAGAAGAACCGGTCGACTATAGTCTGTGGCGACCGGCAAAGAAGGAGGACGAAGAAGCTTGCTGGAGCTTGCAGAGAGTTTAGCTGAAGAGAGGAGAAGAAGGTGGAATCTTGTCCAAAACCATGCTAAAGAGGTGAGGTTTGCATCAGGGGATCTTTTATAGGCCTCAAGGGGGCATTCCAAGCTTGGAAGCTTGAAGATTTCGTGAAATAGGAAACCCATGATTTCAAATCATTCGCATTTGGTTTTGAGCAAGATCTAGAGCCCAAGATGCAGCTCAAATGGAAAAGGATCTTCTCAGAAGTTCCCCTTCCAATTTTGGAAAAGATTGAGTGTGAAATCAGGGTGAACTCCTTGATTGAAGGTCGGCGGTAGCTATGCTCACACGACCATGGCAATATGGACCTAAACACAAAGAAGATGACAAAGCTAGGGGGATGTTCGCAAGGACTTCAAAAGCTAGGGCCTTATGTGAGATAGAAAGAGTCTGATTGGATTGAAATGCAAACTAGGTCAAGATGATCTCTGATTGGGCCCAAGTTTTGGTACAAACCTAATTTGAACTTAAGGAATCTGATGGTGAAGTAAGATTTTGGTTTTGAGCAAGTTTGGGTAATTTATGTAGAAACCCAAATTAGGGCGACTTCCTGTTTGAGACTATTTTAGGCCAAAATAGGTTCAGATGGTCAAATCAAGGATACCAAATCTTATGGAATATTTTTCTATGATTTTTAAAAGGTTTAGATGGAATTTATCTTGACCAGAACCTCTGTTATTTAAGTGGGTCTGAAATTAGGGTTTCGGGTATCCGTTAATTCTCGAAATACATGAAAACCCGTTCCTGTCTACATGAACCCTCTTGTTAGCCATTAATGCTCATTTGACCTTCATTTAACCCTTGGGAAATCCCATGATTACTCTGCATTTATGATCTTCTATTAAAACTGTATATTTAACCATGTTTTAATGAATTCTTCTTAGAAAGGATATGCAATGAATTATGACTCTCTGGCGATTATGTTAGAGCATTTGCTTCTTGATTTTGACTAATTAAAGCTAATTATAGTTGATGATGATGTTATCATCATACCCCCATGCCTAATTTTTGCTAGTCCCTTAGCAAAATCTTATGAAAAGAACTAAAGTTCTAGACCATGTATTGAAGTTTAGATGCCTGATTCTTATTACTTTTTAGAAGTTAGGTCAAAATGATAGTAGTAAGCCTAGAGGTACTTAAGTATCAATCAAAATCCAGACTTGACCAACTTTAGTCTCAGTCTGCCGTGAAGGTTTCTAAGGCCCGCAAAGACTACCTAGAGGTTTATTGAACCCAGCGGTTAAAGCACCCGTGCATAAACAATACATGTCCAAGTTCAATTTGCCAGTGTAGTTTTTGTAAGAGAGAGAGATAGAAGTAGATTATTCATTTGGAGAGTTTTCCCTCTCTTTTCTTTTTAGATTTCCCTAGATCCAGCCTCGAATTGACCTTAAACATGGTCTACACTAGATTCCTTATCCCCAGCATCAATCCTCGAAGGATCCTCGACTTGCGATGCTTCGAGATAGCACTGCCCATGGAAACTCCTAGAACACCGGCTTTCAACACTTTGAGATAGTGCCGCCCATGGTGTTTTGTAGCTAAATTCAGGCCCTAGCAATCGACATTTCGGAATAATCTCGCCCATGGCACCTGAACCTACACAAGGTGCTTACATGCCCTCGATAGGATATTTAGATATCCTAGGAGACAAGCACCAAGGAGACGATATGTTATTATGCATCTTCGAGGGGAATTCCCCACCTCTCCATGTCGGGAACTCGTTCAATCAACTTGTGTTGTCGAGTTGCTCCTAAGCTAGACCTTTGAGATGATTTTTCAGAAAAGAACACTTTTGGTAAAATTTTCTTTGTTAAGTGCACTAAACCAGACTAAGTGTGTGATTTTGAATGCTCAGGTTACCAAGTCCCATAATCAAAAGGGTAGGCAACATGGCTGAATAGTCCCTAAGCTTTAGACCTAATACATTAGTCTCGCACCTTCCTCAACCTCTTGAGGACTAATCTAGATCTTAATGGATACGTGAATGTTTAAGCCCTAAAACAAGCCCAAGAGGCCTAAGATCAGCACCCATACTAATCTCTTTGTCTCTCTGTTATTTCAGGACTTAATTTTCTTTTCTTTTTGATTAGGTCTAGAACTTAAGTAATTTCCACAATCAAGCGCTAATGATTATCAATTTTGTTCTTGAATGTTGCTCCTTTTTGACATTTAAACTTTCTCCCCTTTTCCTCCTCATGAATGATATGCAATCAATTCTAAAAAATTTTCCTCCCCTTTCTCCATTTTTTTGTTCTTTTTCAATTTTTTATTTTTTTGGTTTTTTGAATATGTATTTTTTGTGAGAACCTCTTAGAAACTTTAATTTCCATGTGTTTACACTTTAACAACCCTCCATGCTTAAGTTTTGCAATGTCCTCATTGTAAACCAGAGGATGTGGAATTAACTTGGTTCAAGGTTTAGAACAGGATCAAAGGGTGGGTGTACGGGTCGGGATGGCTATTGCGGACGATTTCAAGCTTTGATACAAGTACCAAAGGTGGAGTTGGATGTTCTAAAGTTGAACTCAAAAGTGTAATAGGAGTGTAGCTCAAAAGATGATCAGAAGGGTCTCGGGTTTTTGAAATGATGGGTTGTCTCCCGTTACGTGCTAAATTCAATGCCTTTATCCGAGCAGAAGGTGGTCAAGGAGAAGGGGTGGTCAAATCAGATGAGTGATGTAGAACAAGCACCTTCATCAAAAGCCTAGTTGGTCCAACCAGGTGCTTGTTCAAATCAACAGGCTGATGATGCAGCCCAAACCCAATTAGTCTGGTGGGATGATGGATGTGAATCAAAAGATATGAAGCCCATCAAATACTTTGAGGCTTAAATGGCGATGGAAACCAAGGCTTGGCTAAGTTGGTTCGGCCTGGTTAGAGTAGCGATCCTCGAAAGAAAGCAGAGCTGTAGAGGATGTAGGAACCCTACTGAAAGGATCAGAAAAGGATAAGGAGTGGTTATCAGTCTGATCAGTGTCCGAGATCTGATCAGTGTCCGAGAATCATATACAACCGGATCAGAGAGAGGTGAATCAGAGTAGAAGTTGATTCCGGTGGTGGGTCGAGGTTGTGATCGAATTTTGGAAGGCTCTGTGTGTGGATCAGAAGATGTGGCTTCTATGAGATCTGTGTGTGTTGAGGGCTCCTCTAGAAAAGATTCAAAGGTAGGTTCATCTAGAGGGTCCTTGTGATACTCATCAAAATCAAAGGTAAATGCCTGGAGAGTGCTTGTAGGATCATGGAAATCTGAGTCCATAAAAGATTCAAATTCTGGATTGTAGACACTCTCAGCACTTGCTATTTCTGACTCCTGCAGATCATAAAGGAATGATTTCATCTCACTGGTACATGATTTTGAATCAATGATCTTGGGATCAGGGACCTCATAGTCAGAGGCAAAGAACAGATTATGGATACTAAGATCATACATTGGTTCACAGTCAGGAAATAATGGTTCTCTGAAGTCAGTATGATTCGAAATCATCAGAGAATTTGCGAGAATCGTGTTCTGAACCTGATTCCATATCGAAAGTTCTACCACATAATGAATCAAAATGTCTAGAATCAGCAACCTAACTTGGATCCAACCTAATTGCAAATTTTGAGCTCAAAGAGGTGTCCTTATTAGGCAAGGGCTTAGGTTCTTAGTTCCTAGGATAGACCCAATCAATTTCCAACTCATCTAACTCAGTTTCTGTATCGTAGATTGGTGTGACTTTCGACAAATCAATGTGTATCTCTGAGGCGGTTGGAGAGGTATAATCATCAAATATAGGTTCACAACCATAATCAGATTCAAAATCTGATTTTCATCACATTGGGCCTCATAATTATCTTAAATAGGCTCGAATCCAGATTCTAAGTTAAGGGTAAGGGTTAGATCACTAGAATCTACGCTAGGCTCTATTAGGATGTCAGAATCATTCTCGAGAATCACTTATCAGAATCAGGAGCAGAATTTTCATTCTCGAGAGGTTTTGACTCAATCTCATCATCACAGGCATCGGGGAAATCTAGGCTTGATGGACGAGCTTCATGATTTTCTAGGGTTGATTCGGAGTTGAGAACACCTGCAATCGAATCCTCCCAACGCATCTTAAGATCAAGCGTATCAATTTGCACATAATTTGAATCAGATTCCATCTGGGTTGGGGGTCCTCAACGACTCTGATTTTCTAACCTGGGCTTTGGGAAATCAGATTGATTCTCAGTCTTACTCCAAGATGTCTCATCATCTTCTGAAGGAATGTATGGGTATCTTTGATCAATTGTTTCCTGTAATGTGTTTAGCATGTACCCACGTTTCTCCATGAGACCTTGGTACATCCCCCAATGTTGTGGGTCTGACACACGTTGTATATACTCATTACTATGCCATCTCCACAATTCACTGTATTTTGATAAAAGATCACCCCGGGTTGAACCATGTAAGATTTGAGTAAATAGCATTTCAGCACGGTTCGTGATGTGGGTTGTTATTTGTGGTACATTAACCAAAATCTCGATAATTGAATTTGAGGCTCTCTCATGTTCCTCATAATATTTAAAGGCATCGTCAATCATTCTATCTTTCATGGATGATGAGTCCATTTTAATGGACTAATATTTCGCCTAAGTAACTTTAATTATGTCTTTTAGGTTTGTTAATAACTATATTAAGTTATAGAAGGTTTGCATGCATCATGATTTAGGTTTACACTTATTCTATAACTTAATATGTTCATTTTATGTGCAAGAAAAATAATTGGCAAAAGAACGAGGGGAAAAGAATAAATTACCCTTTTTTTTAAATCACCGGTGGTTGTTCTTTTCCCCATTCTCCGGGGAACCCTCAACAGCAGCCGGCCAGAGATAGTTAAGGGATTTGAAAATCCCTTAACTCTCGGAGGCGCAACAGAGAAGTTAAAAAGGAAGAGGAGGGGAGCAAAGAAAAGATCTTCATCGACGGGTCCTTCTTCCTCCCCCTGGGGGGATATCCTTCCTCTCCACTGTGGAGAGAGTACACATTGTGGAGAGAGTACGCACTGTGGAGAAGGCGCACCACCTCCTCCTGCCCTAGCCAAACCACCATGCCATCACCCTCCTAAGAGCCTGCAGGCGCAACACCAAGCCCTCCAGCGCCCCCATGCTGCAGGCAGTTCTCCAGCCCACGCGCGCACACGCGCCCCTGCAGCCACACGCAGCGCACAACCGTGCGCCTTCCAGCACACCAAGCCCTCCAGCGCCCCTCATCACCTTCCACCCACGCCACAGCAGGCACCCTCACCCAACCGCGCGCCTCTCCCTTGCTGCAGGCGCTCACCAACTGCTCGCACCAGTGCCCCCTACAAATCAGCGCGCCTCTCCCTCCAGCCACTGCAAGCGCTCTCAACCGCGCACCATCTCTAGCACCCCCCTGTTGCAGGCGCTCTCTACCCGCACGCCATCTCCATCCACTGCAGGCGCTCTCAACTGCGCGCCATCTCCCTCCAGCCACTGCAAACCGCATCCTGCAAGCGCCTGCCCGCGCACTAGCACGCGCGTGCTCGCACAGTCACAGGTACCGCAGCAGCACCTCCGCCTTCTTGCTCCATAGGCCGGAGCTCCGGCCACCTTCGCCGGCCGCCTCCGGCCACCTCCATCGCCGCCGCTGCCACCATCGGAGAGCTCTCGACCTCGCCATCCTCTTGAGCCTCGCATCAACCCCCGCGATTTTCTCTCTCTCTCTCGCGAGGAGGAGAGAGGAAGAAAGCCTTGTTTTCCTCTCAATTAAAATTTACATTCAATGCCATTGCCACCAATTTGATTTTTTTTATTATTATTATATTATGGCAGAATTGCATTCAAACACTCATAGTTCTTTATAATTGCATGGTATTGATATTAACTAGTTTAAAGATTGATTTTGGGCTTAACTTAAGTACTAATTGTCTTTAGTACACATCACGTGAAAACTGCATGAATTCATCCTAAATTTATTAAGGATTTCTGTGAGGGAAAACTGCACTTATACCCTTATCTTTTCAAGTTATTGCAAATCTACTTTCCTTCACATTTTAAGTCAGATTTGAACAGGGATTTTGCACTACCCGAAATAACATTAAATAATTAAGTATTGATTGCATCATTGCCTCCCTGTGGACACGACCCGCTCTTCTGCGAGTGGTTATTTTCATTATTTTTTATTAGTTAATTTTTCCACCACTTAAATACTATAACACTAAGCGAAAAGTCGTCTATCAATGGACCTTTGGGATTTCCTAATTGATCTTTCTAAATTGCTAGGTTGCATTTTCAAATTAGGTGGTGGATCATATTGTAGAATCAAATTTAGGTTCAGATTGAAGTAATCAGATCAGATCAAAAATCTCTATAGAAGATCTAATGAGGCTTCTTAGGTTAAAAACCTAATGACCTTTCCGTGCATGTGCTCTATAGAAGGGATGAGGGACTAGATGTGATTTGGACCCAATCAAGGCACCTAAAGATTTTTGGATGACCAAAGCTTGTTTTGAGGCGAATGATACCTCTGAATTAGAAATCTGCACACCCGAGAATTACCTGGATAGCCAGGAAGGGAGAGCCCCGCAAAGACCCTTACATGGTAGAGTGTCTCCACAGGTTATAGGATTTCCCCCACCCGACCTTCCTTATCACTGCAGTTCCAAGTAGACTAGTATGTGTGAATTGAGACCTTACATCTACCAATTTTTGCCTAGTTTGTGCTATGGATTTCACTTGATTAGAAGTTAATTCAATTTATGACCTAATTTGGAGGTTGATTAGTCTACAAAGTAGACCAACTTCACCTGACCTGCCCTAAAAGATGCAGAATGAAATCTAAGTCAAGTCTCAAAGATCACCCTGAATTGACTCTCAGGTTATTAGATCCACAATTTTAGGATTCAAGTGAGATTTAGAGCTTCATTTTAGGGTTCTTTTGATCAGATCTTTTCAAGCAAGGGTTTGGATAGTACACAAATGCAGGAGGGTATGTTTCCTTTTAATTCGAGCAAGTGTGAACAAACACTTCAAAACCCTAGAGTAGAAAACCTAATTGGCTCTATTCGGAGTCCAATTTAATCTCAAGATGTACACCTTGGATTTCAAACAAGAAGGTGAGTAGTCCAAGATGTTTAAATTTAAGCGTAAATCTCTAGTAGGTACAGGAAATCAAGGTAGGGATCTCTAAACAGAATCATCTCACTCTTCAATCAAATATTGATTTTGAATCGCAAATTAGGAAACTTGCCTTTTAAGTGAAATTACCATGAAAATAAGGCAGGTGATCCCTACTTGATTTGTTTCCTTTTTCTCTCTTCCAAAGATCAAGGGAATGATTATGGAAGAAGAGAGATTACCTACCTTAGGAGCAGTTGATTTGTGTGGAAGATCTCCTCGTGATGTACCTCGCAAATCACAATCAAAACAAATAGGGCAAGTTAGTGCTCAAATAAACAATTAAGAAAGATGAGATCAATGTGTGAATTACACGTTGCTCCTTGGCAACAACGTCAAAATGTTTAATCAAGCTTTCGTTAAGTTTAAGGAAATGCATTGTAGTACAGTCAACAAATAGCTTTCAAACAAATAAAATTTATAACTTAGAATCTACAATGGAGTCCGAGGTCGAACACATGGAGCAAATGTGAAATTCACAACATTAATCGCATTCAGAATTAATGAGAACAAGTAATTGAGCATTCAAATAGATATTCAATGAATAATAACCTGTTACATTAGTTATTCAATGAAATCCAATGTATTTAGAGACAAAATGAATGGAGAGAATCTAAAAAGTGGTGATTTGAATCACCAATTAAATCCTCTAATTAAGCATGCATCTCATAATCAATTTAACATTAACCATAGTACTTAAATAATGAAACAGTATCTCAAATAATGCTTAATCAGATGACATGCTTTCCTTCCAGACGACTTAAAGTGCACAAGGCTCTCAAAGCCTTCTTCTTTATTTCTCTTCTTCTTCTCTTCAGCTTCTCTTCTTCCGACCTTCAGCTTCTCCGCTTTCCTTCACGAGCCTTCTCTTTCCCTTAAGTCTTTCTCCAAGACTTCTTTCCTTCCTTCATAGAGCCTAAGTGTTAGGTGTTTCAGCACAAGGAACGCACCTGGAGCAGAGCCATAGAGAGCAAAACCGACCCTCGCTCTCTCACAAGTTTTCTCCTCTTTCTTCTTTCTCAAACCCCAGCAAGCATATAGTCGAATTCGAGTAGTCGAGTCGAGAGCATGGACCAGGGTCACCGACATGTGTGGTGACCGAGGTGTGCTTAATAAGCGGGTTAGCGGGTGAATGGGTGTATGGAGACTCAACCCCCTGTGCTCAGGCGAATAGGCCTAATAGAAAATTCAATTTATGCACTGCAGATCGTTCTTCCACACTCAATGTGGCACTAAGGTGCCACCTTTTCGCGTGTCTGCAACTTTTGATGTTTCTCCAATTGGAGTAGTTGCTACAACTGGGATCCTCAATTGAGGACCTAAAGGTCTTCTGGGGATGGTTCCACACAGCTTGGGAGTGGACTCTAAGGCGAATGTGGCCGGAGGATAGCGAACATCGTCGGAGATGATGTCGATGGCAGAGGAGCATGATGAAGACCTGAAACAAAAAAGACAGCCTCACGGCCACAATAAATCACCTCAAGAGCTTCGCGCGGATGCGACAGGGTTTTGGTGGTGGTGGCGAGTTGTGGGGGTGCTTGTTTAGGTATGGCAGAGGTGGAATAGCTTGTGCGAAGGTGGTGTGTTCGAGAGAGTGGTTGAGGTGGTAATCCCCTCAATTTCTTGAGGGGTTTGGCATAGGTGGATGAGGCGATGCTTGTGAGGGTGTTGACGAGGCGTGTGGTACGGTGGAGCGTTGGGGAAACCTCGCCGGAGGGTGGTTGGACGTGGAGATGACGGTGGCGTGGAGGGTGTATTGTCAGTCGTATTGAGTGATAAAGGAGAGGAAAAGAGAGTAGGGAAGAAGGGGAGTCTAACTAACCTAGTCTAATCGGACAAAAGGGAGGAAGAGTGCTAGGCATGGTGTGGTCGGCGCTGTAGAAGGAAGGACTCCGTTGAGGGAGAATGGTGAGAAAGAGGGAGGAAGAGGACAGCTGCTGATATTGCAAGACGCGAAACAGCTTAAGGAAGAAGAATCGGTCGACTATAGTCTGTGGCGACCGACGAAGAAGGTGCGGAGAGTTCAGCTAGAGAGAAGGGAAGAAGGAGGGAAATCGGCCAAAAACAAGCTAGGGAGGTGAGGTTTGCTTTAGGAGATCTTTTATAGGCCTCGAGTCGAGCTTCCAAACTTGGAAACAAGCTTGAAAGCTTGAAAAATCAAGAATTAGGACTCTTGATTTCGAGGAGTTCACATGGGCATCTCGGCTCAAATTTGAGCTCGAGATTGCATTCAAATGGAAGAGGAAGGTCTCAAGATCCTCCCTTCCAATTTTGGAAGAGATTGGCTTTAAAATCAAGATCTTCCTGATTGAAGGTTGGTTGCTGATGGGTTTAGGAGTTCTGCATACATGAAGGCAGAAAGGACCTAGTGGTGAAGAAGACAACGAAGTTAGGGGGTCCTTGTAATTATTTTGAAAGTTGAGGGGTTGATTGAAAGAGAAAGAGAGTCAGACTGGACTGAAATGTAAACTAGGTCAAGATGGTCTCTGATTGGGCCTAAATTTTGGTAAAAATCTAATTTGGACCCAAGGAATCTGATGGTGAAGTAAGATTTTTGTTTTGACCAAATTTAATTGAACAATTTGTGCAGAAACCCAAATTAGGGCAATTTCTTGTCCGAGACTCTATTTTACTTCAAAATAAGTTCATGTAGTTAAATCAAGGATACCAAATCATATGGAATATTTTTCTATGATTTTTGAAAGGTTTAGAAGAAATTTATCTTGACCAGAACCTCTGTTATTTTCGTGGGTCTAAAATTAGGGTTTCGAGTGTCCGTTAATTCTCGAAATACGTGAAAACCCATTCTTGTCTGCATAAACCCTCTTATTAGTCATCATGCTCATTTGATCTTCATTTAACCCCTGGGAAATCCTACGATTACTCTGCATTTATGATATTTTGTTAAAACTGTAGATTTAACCCTTTTTTATTGCATTCTTAGAAAGGATATGCAATGAATTATGACTCTCTAGCGATTATGTAGGAGCATTTGTCTCTTGATTCTAACTAATTGAATCTAGTTATAACTGATGATTATGTTATCATCATAAATGCTGTAGTATTTTTATTGACTGTACTACAACGTGCATCTCCAAACATTTGACTCAAGCACTCGCATCATTTTCCCTAAACATGCAAACTCTTTTTCCATAAACCTCATTTTGATTTTCAGCTAGAGATTTCATATTTGAGCAATGTATTCTCTTCAATCAATTTTGTTTTATCTAAGATTAGTTCATTATTATCTAGAGCAAGACTATTCTTTTCACATTTGATTGAATCTAAAGAGGCATTTAGATCTAAATCTTTAGCAACATGATTATCTAATTCAATTTTTAAGGTCCTAGATTCCTTTTTCAAATTTTTATTCTTTACTTTCAATGCTTTACTCAAAACATAAAGTTCCTCTAAATCTTACTACAACTCATTAATAGAAAAAGGATTTACCACCTCATTGTCGAAGTTCTCATCCTTACTTTTGCTCTCTGCGATTACCACGAGACCAAGGCACGTGGTTTTGTTCTTTTCTTCGGGATATTCTTCTTCTTCCTCCTCCGAGGTCGAATCATCCCAAGTGGCTTGGAATGCTTTCTTCTTGTATCTCTTCTCCTTCATCTCCTTCTTGTTCTCCTTCTTTAGAAGGGGGCATTCGAGTCTAATATGTGCCTTCTTGTTGCAATGATAGCAACGAGATTGAATTTCCTTCTCTTTCTTCTCCTTCTTCTTTGATTCCCTAATATTAAGAAACTTGACAAATTTGTTAGTTAAAAATTCAAGTTCCTCGTCATTGAAACTTACCTCGCTATTCGATGCGGCTTTGAAGGCTAAGCTCTTTCTTGGCTTTAGCTCCAGTGTATCCTTCTTTTGCTTCATCTTCGTCTCATAGGCCATGAGATTGCTTAAGAGATTCTCCATGTTGAGCTCATCTACTTTATTCACCTCTTTGATGGTGGTGACCTTTTGTTCCCACTACGGTCCAAGGGAATGAACAAGCTTTCCTTAAAGCTTCCTCTTAATAAAGGTCTTACCTAAAGCCTTTAAATTGTTTATTATAAGAGTGAACCTTGTATACATCTCACTCAAAGATTCATTAGATTTCATAAAGAAAGATTCAAATTCTTGAGAAAATAAATTTATTTTAGAAGATTTTACCTTTGAAGTACCTTCATGTGTTACCTCTAGAGTATGTCATATCTCGTATACGGTGGTGCATTGCGAGATGCAGTTGAATTCCTCTGGGCCTAACGTACAATATATTGCATTTATTATCTTTGCGTTGAGAGATAGCTCCCGAGTTTGTTGTTGAGAGTAACCTGCCTCGAGCTTCTCCGAGATGTCATATGGCACTTCGCACCACTGTAATATCATGTAGTCATTGGCTTGAAGCCAAGTTTTCATCCGGAGCTTCCAATATGGGTAGTTGCTCCCATCGAGGAACGGCAGGCAGGTAATGGACTGGCCCTTGGATGGTCTCGCGGCAAAGATGCTCCCCTCCATGATCTCACCAAGTGCGACTCCGTAAATGCGAGTGCCTGCTCTGATACCAATTGTAGGTTTTCATGGAGGGGGGTGAGATGTGGGTGATTGGAAAATAATGCGAAAATATAAACAACAATCTCACAAAAGCAATCCCACAAATGAACACAAGGAATTTTAGTTGGAAACCCAAACTCGGGTAAAAACCGTCACCTAAACCTCTCCGATCAACTTAGTCGATCAAATCCACTAAACGAACTACTTATACGAAGGTAGTTTAACCTCTTACAACAACACTACTTTACAACCGAGGGTAGTGTATCTCAAACCCACTTCTCCACGAGGAGTACTTTGTCTTGAGAAGTAGACGAGAATTTACAAAGCGATTACTTAACCAAAAACAAAAGGAAAAACAAATACCTATAGAGCCACAAAGTAAATATAAGGCTTTGCTACTATAGGTAAGAATGAAAGTGCACTAAAGGGGGGGTGATTAGTGCTAAAGGTGGTAAAAAAAATCGCTAATTGCAAATAATGGAGATTTAAGATAAACTCAAGCAAATAAAAAATGAACACAAGGATTTACAGTGGAAACCAAACCCTAGGAAAAACCACTACCTAGATCTCCCAATCTAGGATTTTTCCCCAAGTCTAACTCGGAATACTAATCGATACTTATGTGGTACCAAACCCTTTTATAAACCCCCTTGATATCTCAATCAAGAGCAATGGGTACCAAATCCTTTTACAATTCCTCTTGATATTCCAATCAAGAGCAAACCCCTTTCTCAAAAGGAAAGGAACCCACAACCCCGGCCCTCAGATTACAAATAGATTAAGGAATAGAACATAATTAAAATATAATTTAGCTCCTATGGATAACCCTAATAAGATATGTAGGAGACTAAAATGAACTCCCTTAGTAAATGTATGACGGTGATGCTGCTGGGAGTTCAGGTGGTTGAGCTCCAAAGAATGTGGTCATCAAGGACAAGAGCTCATATTACCTCCAATGAACACCAAGTGTAGGCTTTAGCTGAATGTAGACTTGAATGCACTTTAGAGTGTGTTTTGGAGTGTTCTATATCTTCTAAATGTTCCCAAAGTGTGGGAAACCTAAACTTGAAGAGCATATGATCTCCTCTTTCTTCTTGGCTTTGGATTTCGTCCAGAGAGCTTCAACCTGAAAATTTATCTTGCAATACCTATGCATAAGATCCAATTTTAATCTCAATTACTTGAGATATTTGTCATCATCAAAACCATAATTAAAGTCTAATGTGGTGCCTAATTGCTTATGCATCAACATTTTCCCCCTTTTTTATTATGACAAACACTCAATGGAGAGGTTGAAAGCCTCCCCCTGTCTAGGTGCTCTCTACAAAATAATTCTAAGAGATGATACACAAGGAGCACATAGCACAATGTCATAACAAGATTTTAGCAAGATTCAAGTATCCACAATCTCAATATTTATTTAACCTCTATACAACCTCTCATATATTATCCTCCCACTTTTGACATCATTAAAAAAAATTAAAGGAGGCATAGCATGTTCAAATTTCAACATATGAGAATATAACTTCATGTAACATTTAACATATCAACAAGTTCATATGACAAGATAAATAACTCACATATAGCATCATAGACATTATCATATATAGTTCAACAAGATAATAGGAACATCAAGACCATGAGCTTTAAAGAAGTGCAAGGTGTATTAAGGAAATATAACTATTGGTTGATGCATGCCAAGGGTATAAAGTAGAAAAGTTTGTGTAGCCCATGTTCTTACGAGACATTCAATGTTGAAGCTAGAGTACTAGGAACTAAAATCAAGTTCTTTTCTAACTATTTTATCCTATACTCCCCCTTAAAAATGGAAACATAGTTATATTCATATTTAAAACCTCCCCCTACTTAAAAGAGTCCAAACATATAGGAAAAGCTTATATATCTCCCCCTTAATGATGGACATATAGCATATAACACATTTTTATCTCCCCTTATCTAAATGGTATCTATTAACATAAAAGAGAGGGTAAATGGTTTACCTCACTTACCAAGGCCAATAGCATGGCCCAAATGGAGGTTTATGCCAAAGTTAATGGGGCTCCCATCCGAAACTTGGAGGTCTGGGTATCGGTGCCGGTCTCCAACCAAATGGTTGATGTATGGCAATTCGATCACCCGTTGGTCATCGAATTGACCATTCTTCAATTTGTAGGTCCAATCTTTGATATTGAAATCTTCATTTAAACCTACAAAATAAGATTCTAATTCTCTTTTCGGTATCCAAATCAATTTGAATCCAAATGTGTTAGTTGGTTTTTGAGCCTTAGGTGGCATAAAGGAGTTTTTGGCTTTGGGCTTCACAAAGTTCATGGGCTTCTTGGTTGTGGATGAAGGCCTAACAAAACCAAGACTATGCCTAGAGGTTGATGGTAATTAATTTGCAAGTATCTTTTGTAGGCTCTTGCTGTCATTAATAAACTTAGCCAAGTCATTATTCAACTTGTTTATGTTTATCCTAAGTTCATGCACATCTTTTTCTATGTAAGCAATTTTATTTTTCAATTTAATAGTCTTTTCCATCAATATGTCTTTTTTAATAAGCATGCTAGTGTTTGAAGCAATAAGATTTTCATTCGATCTAGTTAAGTTCAAACATTCAGTTTTCATATTTACATTTTTCTTTTCTAGATCCAAACTTTTATTGACAAGAAGCTCATTTATTTAGTAAGTCATTTTCTTTTGGTCTAAACTTTTTCAAGGCTCTATTTTCATGTTTTATTTTCTTACAATCACGAAAAATCTCATAATGTGCATCAAGTAGCTCTTCAAAAGAATTAGAGTCTTGTACCTCGATCTCATTTGCCATGAGACACACACATGCAACTTCCTCCTTGCTTGAGTCGAAGTCGAAGTCGAAGTCGGAGTCGGTGCTATCGCTTGCACTCTCCTTCGAGTCATCCCATGTTGATGCAAAAGCCTTCTTTTTCTTCTGGAAGAATTTCTTTTTTGACTTCTCATTAGTCCTTGGCTCCTTCTTTTCCTTCCTTTCCTTCTTCTCCATCTTGTCTTTCTTATCCTCATTGAGTAAAGGACAATCTTTTAGTATGTGGCCCTTCTTCTTACATCCATAGCATGTAGGAGTCTCATAATCTCTCCTCTTTTTGAATTGCTTCCTCATTCTCACATATTTCTCAAATCTTCTAAAGAACATGGCCATCTCTTCATCATCTTCACTTTTATCATCTTCATCAAGATTGGAATCACTCTTAATTTTGGCTTTGAACACCAAACTCTTCTTCTTGGAACTAGAAGCTTCATTTTCCTCCTTCTTAGAAAGCTCAAGCTTCACTTCATGAGCCATTAGACTTCCAAGTATCTCATCCATGCTAGTGTTCTTCAAATCCTTAGCTTCCTCAATTGCGATGACCTTTGACACCCATTCCTTGGTTAGAGCCCTCTAGAATTTGGATACCATTTCATTTGAGGGATAAATCTCCCCAAGCCCCATGAGAGGGTTAATGATGTTGGTGAATCTTATGCTCAATTCCTTTATGCTTTCTCCCGGTTTCATCTTGAACATCTCATACTCTTGGGTTAAAAGACCAATTTTTGTATCCTTCACCCTTGAGGTTCCTTCATGGGTCACTTCAAGGCATTTTCAAATTTCATGTGCCATCTCTAGCTATGAAATTCTATTAAACTCATCATTAGAAAGGGCACAATATAATATGTTCATAGCCTTACAATTGATTGATATCTTCTCATCTTCCAGCTTGTAATCTCTAGTGGTGGCATCTACTTCTGGCATTTTGAATTCTTTCTCAACCATCTTCTATAGTGAGAGGTCTCTGGTGGCTGATTTGAGGTAGATTGCCATCTTCCTCTTCCAATGTGTGTAGCCATTTCCATCAAAATACGGAGGTCAGTAGGTCGACAATCCCTTAGTCCTTGAGTTGCTTGATTCCGTCATTGTTGTTGGCGCAAGGAAGTTACTCCAAAGTACACCAACCTAAGCTCTAATAACAAATGAAAGTGCACTAGAGGGGCGGTGATTAATGCTAAAGGAGGTAAACAAATCGCTAATTGCAAATAATGCAGATTTAAGATAAACTCAAGAAAACCACAAATGAACACAAATATTTATAGTGGAAACCCAACCCTAGGAAAAACAATTACCTAGATCTCCCAATCTAGGATTTTGCCCCAAGTCCAACTCGAAATACTAATCGATACTTATGGGGTACCAAGCCCTTTTATAAACCCTCTTGATATCCCAATCAAGAGCAATGGGTACCAAACCCTTTTTCAATCCCTCTTGATATTTTAATTAAGAGCAAACCCCTCTTTCTCAAGAGGAAAGGAACCCACAACCCAGGCCCTCAGATTACAAGTAGATTAAGGAATAAAATAGAATTAAAACACAATTTAGCTCTTATAGATAGTCCCAATAAGATATACACTTTAGTCTCCTAGATAGCTAGTTCATACAATCAATTGTATGAACTAGCTATCTAGGAGACTAAAGTGAACTCCCTTAGTGAATGTATGACAGTGATGCTGCTGGGAGTTGAGGTGGTTGAGCTCCAAGGAATGTGGTCTTCAAGGACAAGAGCTCGTATCACCTCCAATGAATACCAAGTGTAGGCTTTAGCTGAATGTGGACTTGAATGCACTTTAGAGTGTGTTTTGGGGTGTTCTATATCTTCTATATGTTCCCAAAGAGTGGGAAACCATCTCATATAAATAGAGGGGTGAATGGATTAGTTTAGGTGTGCATAAGGCTCCTCTTCAATGGCTAAAAGGCTTCTCAATTGGATTTGCCAATGGCTAACAAATATGCTCCAAAAGTGTTTTATCTAACGTTAGATGAAAGTGATCTAACGTAAGGTGAACTATATAACATTAGGTATTCAGTTAGGTGCAAAGTTTACTAAAATGACCCTTTCCCAGGGTCGTTTGGCATTTTCAAATTTCGTAGGGGTTTTTGTGCAATTCTAAGCCCCTTAGGTTTTGTTTTGGGATTTTGAGGGGGGCAGGAAAAATTGCAGGGGCATCCCCACAAATTTTCCCCACCACCACTCCACCGTACGCATGCCTCACCTCTTTCCCTTCCTCCTGCGGCGCCATCTCCCCCTCACCCCTCCCACACACCGCGCCATCCCCTGCAGCCCCCCACCCCACACCATGCCGCTCCCCCATACCTTTCCCCATGCCTCCTCCACCCATATAAACCCCCCTCCTCCGTTTCGTTCCCACACCACCGCAGCTGAGCGGGAGAGTGGGAGAGAGCGGAGAGCAGAGGAGATAGGAGGCCTTGGGATGGAGTCAGAGGATGGAACGCTACGAGGAGACGAGGCGGTGCTGCCGCTATTGCAGCTTCTACAACGAGAGAAAGGCTTGCAAATGGTTCTGCGGAATCATTTTTTCGTAGGATTAGACGTCCGAAGTGACCTCTAGACGTCGGGTTGGATGTCCAAAGTCTGAAAGTGCGTATTTTTGTCTATTTTCCTGCCAAATTTCTGACCATGCGCGTATGTGTGTCAGAGGGTGGGGAAGCATGCTGGTGCGAGGATCGATGTAGTTTCAGACGTCCGAAAGTGCCTCCAGACGTATGAAGCCGCCCTCAGATGTCCGCACGGAGTTCCAGATGTCCAGAGTAAAGCGCCCCAAGTAAGGTATGTCTGTGAGTTCGTTTTTGGGCCCGTTTAGGGCCCAAACGATGTCGATTTTCCGCAAACGAAATGTCATTAATTTCCGTTCGAGTTTCTCTACGTAATGATACATTGTCCTTGTTGTTCTGTGCTCATTTTGACATATGGGTTAATGTGACAGGTCATTCGTTCGTGGTGTGCACGGAACCTGCGGGGGTTGCAATCTCCGTCAACTGTGCCACCACATCTCCCGGTTATCCTGGTAGAGTGATTCTCACCCAACTCTCAGAATTAATAAATTGCATGTGTAGGATTAAATTGAACCTAGGATGTAAGATAAACCTAGGAAGAGATAAATGCACGCTGCCATACAATATAGTCGATCAAACCCTAGTTTGTGACGTGGACACTAGGGCTGGAAGAAATGCATGTGTAATTAATGAATGATTGGATCACCGTGATGAAATCATGAGCCACCTGAAATAAACTACGTCATGAATGGAAATACATACTTGTATTAAGTAATTGATGATGGAATTTTGAGTTGCCTGTTTTACATACAATGAACCAGATATGGGAATAAGAAAGTCCATGTACGAACCCTACGGGGAATTTAGAAATAAACCAGTAATACTGTAGTACAGAAAACCTACGAGTTTTGGAACATGTCGCTTACAGGTGGCTATTCAGACTTTGTTAAGGGAAGTGAGCTGGCCCTTATATACGTAGTACCGAGGAGAGCAACTATCCCTTTTGAGTAGAGGGGAGCTTTTCGCCCTTTGGGTTGAGACCCGAGGTGAGTTTGGCCACTCTACGTCGACACCTATTTGGCCCTCGCGTACGTGGTACTAAGTTGAGCTACTTAGTATAGGGGGGAGTTAGCCGCCCCATGGGGCCCAGGGTTAGGCATGGCCACCCTACACCGACTCTTGTTAGCCCGATGGGCAAATAGGGATAGTCGGACGAGGGTACACGGATTGTGAGGGGCGAAACCCCTGTTTCTGAGGGGTAAGACCCCTATTCTGAGAGGGCAAGGCTCTGTGCTGTTTCGTGCTGTACGTTTGGGGCTTACCTGTTAACGGAAATAATTGACCGCGTTCCAGTACGGGGTAGCTACCCGTGTGCTTATCACGCATGCCGTAGTCACCACTATGTCAGGATCGTGACCTCAGGGTAGTAGACTGAGTGTAGGACTACCACGGGAGACTCTTTCGACCAGAAGAGTGCCATGTGTGCATCTTGCATTACAGGAAAACAGCAAGCAAGATCGTTCCCTTAGGGAACAAGAAGATTGAGAAATATTATGAAACCTGATTAGAATACTCAGATCAGAAAGACGATAATTGTGATCGGATGATAATAAATTGTTAAGTACATGTTAGCTGCTTGTTTAAATTATATATTTTAACCACCACTTTACTCAGCGCTAGCTGACCACCGAATTTTATAACCTTATCCAGGTCATGGATTTGAGTAGCCAGAGCCACCTGCTGCTAAGGACGTTGGGCCCAGTCGCATCCAGCTGTAGTTTCCTGCTGTGTCTTTTTCAGAGTTTTTGTTAGTAGTGAGTACCTATAACTCATAGTTGTATTCAGTTGTATTGTTTGCCAGTACCAATTGTGATGGCTATTGTTGATGCGGCTAGATCGTGTTTTAACAAATATTGCATTGTAATATAGACGAACTTTCCGCGAAAACAAATAAAGATTTATAACTCGAAAATCAGAGTATCCGAGGTCGAACACAGGGAGCAATCTAAGTATTCCAAAACTTGAGAACACAACTTTTTAAATGAGAAGAAATGACTAGTTCAATGAGAGTGATATAGAAAGAAATTGCTCAAGGGAAAAAAAATGGACGGCTGATGCAATATCGGACGTCTTAAAGTATTTCCCAGACTTTGCTCTGCTTCAGCTCATTTTCTTCTCTTCCCTTGCTGCTTCTGTTCCTCTTCTTTTTTTTCTTCGCTTTCTTGCTTCTTTGTCTACCCCTTGATCTTTTTCTTCTTCCCTCTGCCTTCAGCTTCTCTTCTTCTTCTGCTTGTCTTTACCTTTCTTTATTTCTTTACGGGTCTTCTTCTCCTTGTTCTGCTTTCTCTTCTTCTTCCTTCCTTGGTTCTGTTTTCCCTTTGGCCTCGGCTTCTTCTTTTTTGCCTTGCCTTTCTTCCTCCTCTGCAGAGCCTCCTTCCTTCTTCTCCTTTGCTTGCAGCGGCTAAGTCCTTACTTCCTGCACACAAGCACACAGCAAAACCTACTCCCCTACCCTTCCCGCGTGTCTCTCTCTCTATATATATCACTCTTCAGCACGCTCTCCCAGAGCCGGGTAAACGGGTCGGGTCGCGCGCCCGGGTCCAGGCGCACCGCCGTGGGTGTGGTGCACGAGGAGTGCTCAGGATAGTGTCGGGTCGGGTCACGCCAGATCCGTGTGATGAACTCACAGACGAGGCACAGTGGTTAGGTGAGGGACCTCACCCCAAGTATAACTGGAGGCAACGAGGCAAGAACACACAAACAATATAAAGGACTTACGCACTTTGTGACTTACCGATGTGGGACTAATGCCCACCGCTCTTTCTCGCACGCCCGCAGCAGACCGTGCTTCCAATTGCCACAACTGTAGGCGTTGCGGCATCACTTACTGGGTCGACTGTCTTCGCAAGACCTTCCCAAGTTTGCTGCACCTGGAACCCTGAAGTCTCGCAACCTGGAGCAAGCAAGCAGCTTCCTCGACTCACCGCTAATGGCGTCAAGAGCTCAAAACCTGCCTAACACAACAAGGGCCTTTTAGCTCAATCAAATCACAGGGGGACCTTTGCCGTGTCACGGCGAAGGTGAGATGCTAGGTGGCAGGCTACGGGGCGGCCTAGGCGTGCGTGCCTAGGTCGCTCTGTGGCCGGACAGATGGGTGTGATCGGGGGCCTGTTGTGGCAGTGTAGAGGGACTTTGGATGAGTGGAGGGTACTCAGTGAGGTGAGGCGGAGGTTATGTGATGGTCGGCGAGATGTGTGGGGCTGCGGAGTGATAGGAGCATCTTGTCGGAAGGTGGCCGGAGATGAGGAAGGTGGCGGTGGATAGGGACGGTCGAGGGGCAGTTGTGTGAAATAAAGTGAGGGAAATGAAAGAGTGGAAGATGGGGAACTTATCTGGACTGTTGGGAGTGAAAGGGGGCAATGGAGTCAGATGGCTCGTTTGTGCCGTCGTCAGAGAAGACAACCCTGAGGGAGATAACGGCGACGAGGAGGAAGTCAGGGAGGCGTGCGCTTGGTGCGGCGCGACGCGGGAAGATGAGGCGGAGTGGACTCTGCTGCTAGTATGGCAGTAGAGCGACGAGAGGGAGGAGAGATGAAATTTGGAGGATTCTACAACCAAAACAAGTCTGAGAGATTCGCAGAGGGTCGGAGGTCCTTTTATAGGTGCTGGCCGAGCTTCTGTTGCGTGGAGGGCAAGCCTTTAGCCACCGTCGTCTCGCCGGAGAAGGAAGGTGGTTGGGATCCAAATCTTTCGTGCGTTCACACGAGAGATTGGACAGGAATCAGAGATTGTGATCGGGCTCAGATGGAAGGGGATTCCACAGAGAATCTCCCTTCCAATTCTGGGAGGAGATCTCTGAGGGATCAGAGAGTATCCCCCCTTCCTTCCTAGACGAAGAAGGATTCTTCCCCATTAATGGTGGAGGGACCTGATTGTAATATTGGCGATAAAGTTAGGGGGGTTTATGTGATGGTTTTCAGGATAGGGACCAAAATGTTATTAGGTGTACTAAATTGCAAAGTAGGTCAAGATGACCTCCCCTTAGGTCCAAATTTTGGTACAAACCTAATTTGGACCTAAGAAATCTAATGGTGAATTTGGATTTTAGGTTTAACCACATTTGACTGGATATTTTACGTAGAAACCCAAATTAGGTCAATTGATGAGCTAGGACCCTAATCTAGGTCAAACTAGGTTCCAAAGGCCAAATTGAATGTTCTAAACCCTAGGAGATACTTTTCCAAGAATTTTAAAGGGTTTACTTGATTTTTATCCTGACCTGAACCTTGTTGAATTAAGCGGGTCTGTTTTAAGGTTACCAGATGTCATTTAATTCCTGGATTACATATGAACCCATTTCTAATTGAATCAACTCACTTTTTATCTCATTTAGACCATTTGACCTATGTTTTGTCTCTAAGAAATCCCGTTTATGTACTGAAATGGTAAAATTACAGTTTTAACCTTTATTTCATATTTTCTTCTCAGAACACTTATTCCTCCAATTAAGCCCTCTTCTAAGTCATGTAGGAGCTTTTATTCTCCTTATTAGGTCAAAATGAGCTACTTATGGCTCATGATGAGGCTCTCATCATACCCCCATGCGTAGCTTTTGCTAGTCCCTTAGCAAAATTTCAAGGTTTTAACTTCTATTCTAGACCCTGAGTGTCTGTCATCAATTATGATAAGTGCTTCTCTTTTTCTTTTGTGATTAGGTCAGAATGCCGACAATAGGCCTAGAGGTACTCAAGTATCAACCAAAATCTGGACCTGACCCGCTTTAGCCTCAGTCCTCTGCAAAGGTTTTTAAGGCCCACAGAAACTAACCTAGGGTTTGTTGGACTCCACGGTTAAAGCACTCGTGCTTGAGACATTTTTAGCCTAGGTTCAGTTTGCAGTGCGTTTTTGTAAGAGAGAGACAGAATATTTATTTGTTTGGAGAGCTTTCTCTCTCTTTTCTTTTTATTTCTAGCTTCGGATTAGCTTCTCAACATGGTCTGTATCGGATTCCTCGTCCCCATCATCAATCCTCAAGGGTCCCTGGCTATCGAGATTTCGAGATAATCCCACCCATGGCAACCCCCAGAACCCTGGCTTTCGAGATTTCGAGATAATCCCACCCATGGCGTTCCGTGGCCGAATGCAGACCCTGGCAATCAACATTTCGTGATAATGCCGCCCATGATATCTGAACCAGCAGAGTGCTTACATGCCTCCGGTAGGATATTTAAATATCATAAGAGACAAGCACCGAGGAGATGATATGTTGTTACACATCTTCGAGGGGAATTTCCTGCCTCTCCGCGTCGGGAACTCGTCCAAATAAACTTGTGTTAATCGGCCGCTCCTAATCTAGGTGACTTTTTCAATACATTAAACGCTTTTGTGTGATTTGGATATTTATGCGCACTGAACCAGGCTGTGTCTGATTTGGGGTGCTTAGGTTACTGAATCCCGCAAATCGAAGGTCAGTTAACGAGGCCGAATACTTCCTAAGCCTCAGACCTAATACTTAAGCTTCGCATTTTCCCCAACCTCGTGAGGATTATCCAGATTTTAGCAGATACGTGAATTTTTAAGCCAAAGAATCTAGCCCAAGAGGCCTAAGATCAGCGTTCTTGCTAATCTCTTATTATGTCTCCTTAGCACTTTTCTTTTATTTTTCTCTTGATCTGGTCTAGAACTTCAGTTAATCCCTTAATCTTTTACTAATGACTTTCTTTTTCTTTTTCTTTTTCATATTGTGCTCCTTGTTTGGCATTTTACTCTTTTCCTCTTCTCATTTTGTATGGCCCTGAATTGTTTCTCCCCTCCTTCAAGTTTTTTTTTTTTTTGAGTTGAAACCCTTTCTTGATATGAATTTTCCTAACATTTTGCACTATCATACCACCCCATGCCTAAGATTTGCAATGTCCCCATTGTAAATTAGGTGGGTTTGATTTCAGCTTAGTTCATGCATTAGGACAGGTGTTTGGTGAGTGAATGGGTCGAAGTGACTTGTTGCGAACGATTTCTAATTTCGGGTAGGGGTACCTGAGGTGAAGTCAACTGTTCTAGTGGATGAACCCTAAAGTGCAATATGAATTCCGCATAGAAATGTCAGAAAAGGTTTCGAGTTTTTCAAAGAATGACGGGTTGCCTCCCATTAAGCGCTGAGTTTTACACCATCGGCTGGGCTCAATGAGCTCAAGGGGAATGGAGGGTAAAGGATGACTCAGCCAAATTTGTATCGGTCATGTCAATGAACGGTTTGAGTCTCTGACCGTTCACAACAAAGGGTTCAGAATCGTGGCTGAGTGAGCTGATTTCAATAGCTACATTTCCAAAGATTTTTCGGACTAAGTAGGGTCTGACCCACTTAGATTGTAGCTTTCCTGGGAATAATTTGAGTTGGGCATCAAAGAGTAAAACCTTTGACCAGGATGAAAGATCTTTCTAGAAATGTGTTTGTCGTGAAAAGCTTTAACCCATTCTTTGTAAATTCGTGAGTTCTTATACGCGTCGTGGCGTAATTCATCGATCTCGCTTATTTGAAGCCTTCTGTGGGTTCCAGCCTTAGAAAGATCTAAATTACAATTCGGTACTGCCCAATAGGCTTTATGCTCCAATTCGACGGGGAGGTGACATACCTTCCCGTACACTAGTCTGAAGGGAGACATTCCTAATTGGGTCTTGTGGGCGATCCTATAGGCCCACAATGCTTCTGGAAGCCGAAAAGACCAATCTTTTCTATCAGGTCGAACAGAAACCTGAAGGATTTTCTTGATCTCTCAGTTTGATAGCTCAGCTAGACCATTAGTTTGGGGGTGGTAAGGAGTAGAGATTCGGTGTGACACCCCGTATTTGGTCATCAGTGACCTGAACTGAGCATTTGTGAAATGGGTCCCTCCGTCGGAAATTATTGCTCGTGGAATCCCAAACCTTGAGAAGATGTTTTGATGAATGAATTTGATAACAACTTTATGCTTGTTGGTTCGGGTCAGAATGGCTTCTATCCACTTGGACACGTAGTCAACTGCGAGTAAGATGTATTCAAAGCCATCCGAGATCAGGAAGGGTCCCATAAAATCAATCCCCCGGATATCAAAAATTTCGTATACCAGGATCGGCTGTAAAGGCATCATGTCTCGATGGCTCATGTTGCCCAAAGTCTGGCAACGGGAACATGCCTTACAATGATCATATGCATCCTTGAAAATTGTGGGCCATTAAAAGCCACACAAGAGGACTTTTGATGCGGTTTTATGTCCTGAGAAATGTCCATCGCATGCCTGGTCATGGCAAAATGAGAGTATGTCTTTGATTTCTACTTCCGCGACACACCGTCGAATTATCTGATCAGCACCAATGCGGAATAGATACGGGTCTTCCCATAGGTAATACTTGTCATCGGAACGTAATTTGTCCTTCTTAGCCTTCGGCCAATCGGACGAAATCTAATGTGATGCCAGGTAATTCACTATATCTGCGAACCATGGAAGGCCTGTACTGATAGTCAGGAGGTGCTCATCAGGAAAGTGTTCTGTGATGGGTCCGGAAGGGTCAATTATTTCAGAAGGAAGATGGGACAAGTGATTAGCTACCATATTTTGCTTTCCCGCTTTGTCGCGAATCTCAAGGTTAAATTCTTGCAACAGCAAGATCCATCGGATTAATTGAGGTTTTGCGTCCTTCTTTGCAAGGAAATGCCTCATAGTTGTGTGATCCGAGTATATGATAACACGAGAACCTAGAAGGTATGATCTGAATTTTTCTATGGCAAATACTACAGCTAGCAGTTCTTTCTCAGTAACCGTATAGTTATGTTGAGCCTCGTCCAGTGTTTTGCTAGCGTAGTAAATGACCACGGGTTTCCCGTCAATTTTCTGCCCCAAAACTGTTCCTACAGCGAAGTCAAATGCATCGCACATGATCTCAAAGGGTTGAGACCAATCAGGGGACTGTAGGATCGGGGCTTGGGTGACTCGGTCACGTAGGATCTCAAATGCTTGAGTGCATTCCTTGGAAATTTCGAAAGGCACATCCTTGGAGAGAAGAGTAATTAGAGGGCACGCGATTTTTGAAAAATCAGGGATAAATCGATGGTAAAAATCGACGTGCCCCAAAAAAGGTCGAATGTCCTTAATCGAGCTAGGCATAGAGAGCTTGGAAATCAGGTTAACCTTAGCTCGATCCACTTGGATGCCTTTCTCCGAGATTAAATGTCCCAGGACAATTCCCTCAAGTACCATGAAATGGCTCTTTTCCCAGGAAAGAACCAAATTCACATCGATGCACCGCCTGAGTATTTGGACCAAGTGTTGGAAGCAATCGTCAAATGATGCTCCAAAAACTGAAAAGTCATCCATGATGACTTCTAGATAGTCACCTACCATATCTGAGAATATGTCAAGCATGCACCGCTGAAAAGTTGCAGGTGCATTGCAGAGATCGAAAGGCATCCTTCGAAATGCGTGCGTCCTGAAGGGGCAGGTGAATGCGGTCTTTTCTTGGTCTTCTGAATGGATTGCCACCTAGTTGTAACCGGAGTACCCGTCAAGAAAGCAGAAGAACCTATTTCCTGCTAGTTTCTCAAGGATCTAATCAATAAACGGTAGTAGGAAATGGACCTTCTTCATGGAGGAATTGAGTCTTCTGTAATCAATGCAGACTCTCCACGAGTTAGCTATTCGGGTAGGAATGACTTCTCTGGTTTCAGTCATGATGATGGTAAGTCCGGCCTTTTTAGGCACCACCTGTATTGGACTCACCCAACGACTGTTAGAGATCGGGTAGATGATCCCTGCATCTAACCACTTTATGATCTCCTTTTTCACGATTTCCTGCAGGTTAGGGTTTAAGCGTCTTTGCATTTCTCTTGAAGGTCGTGCACCTTCTTCTGTGTAGATTCGATGTGTGCAGTATGAAGGGCCTATGCCAGTCAAATCATCGAGAGTCCATCCAATGGCTCTACGATGTTGCTGGAGAACAGTAATCAAACGGAGTTCCTGGTCATGTATGAGACGAGAGTTGATATCACAGGAAACGTCTGATTGGAACCCAAAAAGACGTACTTCAGATTCTCGGGAAGGGGCTTGAGTTCCATGACAGGATTGCCAGCAACAGCGGGTGGTTCGAGGTTTGTATCAGGAACAAGGGTCGGAGTCATAGGTGTGTCTAGATCATGTTTGCACTCCTCTGTTGGCGGGTTTTGATTTTCTAGTGGTTGATCGAGGATAATCAGGTTGTTCTCTGTATGCGATTCATCAACCACGGCTCTGATATCATATATTTGCTCTATAACCCCGCAATTAATCCCTTGTTGGGCCTTAAAAATGTCAATCTTCAGAGTTTGATTCCCAAATTTTAATTCTATCTAGCCCTCTTCGCAGTTTATGTTGGCCCTAGTAGTGGCCAAAAAGGGTCTCCCTAATATGATTGGTGTGTCCCTTGGGTTCTCAGGTGCTTCCATGTCCAGCACTATGAAATCCACCGGGAAGTAGAAATCCTGTACCCTAACAATGACATCCTAGAGTATTCCTTTAGGTGACTTGATGGATCGATCGGCTAACTACAACGTCACCTCAGTTGGTTTAAGTTCGGATTCTTCAAGGCGGTCAAGGAGGGATGTAGGTATTAGATTTATGGAGGCACCTAGATCTAGTAAGGCTCTGTCAAATTGGGTTTCACCAATTTTACAAGAAATCAAGGGAGTTCCAGGGTCTTTAGCCTTGGGTGAGAGTTTACTCAAGATGACATAGCTGGCTTGCTCTGACAGTACGATCGGATTCCCATCCTTGGTTCACGGCTTACGTTTAGGTGTACATACGTCTTTCAAGAATCTTGCGTAAGCACGTGGCAAATTGCATCCATCAATGGGATGTTTATCTGGACCTATTCAAAGAGCTTGACCAGATCCTCCTCGGGGGCCACGGGTTTGGTTATCCTTTTTCCTTTGGTCAAGGCCTCAGGAAATGGAATCCTAGTTGGTTCCTCTAGAATAGGTCCAGGTTCTTGATCTGGGACAGTGGTATCCTGGATAACTATCCTAGGGTCTTGGCTACTACCAGGCTTGGAGTGGTTCGGATAATGTGGGTCTTGGGTTATTTTACCACTGCATGTTGTTACAGAGTTTAATTCGGCCTGGTTTTGGTTTGGGTTTGGTAAAAGGGGTGGCTGCTGCTGAAATCCCGCATAAGATGTCGAAGCTTCCCTCCCGTCTGGTGATGGAGCAGTAGGGGCCTGATAAATCAAATGCGCATGGCCTGAATTTGGATTCATAACGCACCTCTAGGTCGGCACGTTATTTGGGTTTAGTAGAGGTTGCGAAGGAAGGATGCCAGATTGGCAGGAATTTGCCATCTGGGCCAGTTGGTTGCGAACTTTTGTGATCTCGTCCTTGTGCTATTTTTGCATTTCCGCATTCGTATTTTGAATGTCAGCTAGCGCTTGAAGGATAAGAGTCATTTGATCTTGGTTTGGCCTGGATTGGTAGGTGGAATTGGGCCGAGGCCAAGGCGGCTGATATGGATGAGGGGCTTGTGGATGGGGTTGATATGGTGGTCTTTGAGTTTGAGAATTTCCCATCCACTGAAAGTTAGGATGATTTCGCCATCCAAGGTTGTAGGTATTGGAGAATGGGTCATTCTGGATGGCGTTGAGGTCCTCGCAATTATGAGGAACCTCAAGAAAGTCAGAATACGAGGGTTCAGAGTTCCCCCAACTCAAGTAGAATAGATCGAAGGTCACTCCGATCCGAGAGGCAAATAGGGGTGGATATGGGTCCATCCCCTTAGCAGACTGGTGGTTGATGTTTTGCATAGTTTCCCTCAGCAGAGGTGGTCGTGTAAAAGAGTTCTGCACAGAGGTGGCTTGCCGCAAATGCCGAGTTAGCTCGTCCACCTTCTTTTCTATGATAGATACCTTGTCCAACCAACTGGCCATCAGTTCCAAGTCGACGGAAGTAGACAGGTCCTGCATCTCATGTGCCCCTCTCAGATTCGTCGATGCGCGGGCATTCGTCCTGTCGAATAAGCCCATGGAGTCATTATTTATGGAGTTCTCGCACATGTTTTCAAGAATCTCCCACACCGTGTCCTCATGTTGACCCATGATGTTTCCTCCACACGTTGCATTGACGAATAATCGAATGTCTTCACAGAGTCCCTGGTAAAAAGACTGGACTTGTTCCCATTTAGGAACTTCGTGATGGGGGCACTTTCGCATGAGATCTAAGAATTGATCCCATGCTTCGTGAAGAGGTTCTCCCGGTTGTTGAGTGAAATGAGTGATCTGGTGGCGCAAGGCATTCGTCCGCCCAATGGGAAAGAATTTTTTCAAAAATTCAGACTGAAGTTCCTCCCATGTGTTGATCGGACGGGTCTGAGTTTGATACCAATGAGCGGCCTTGTCCAGGAGGGAGAAAGAAAACATTTTCATGAGTAGGATATCCCGATTTTGTGGATCTGACCCGAAGGTCTGGGCCAGATGCTTGAGTTGTTTGACATGTTGGAATGGATCCTCGGAGTTAAGCCCATGAAACTTTGGTATGGCATGAATCATATTGGGCTTCAGTTCAGAATCAGGACCTCCAATCGGGATTCGGACTCGAGGTTTGATCGCCACCACAGCGGGATTATAGTGATCTCGCATCAATGGTCATTGTGGTGGGTTTACAAAGTTTTGAAAGAGATCATTCAGGCGTTGAAGTTGGTCCTCAAGGTTGTTCTCCTCTTCAATGGGTTGTGCCATGATGGGAGAAGGAGAACTTGGTTCTGAATCAGATGAAAGATTTATGTGGTGGGGTTGCTGCACAAACAAGGGCGTCAAGGCTTGGCCTCGACGAGAGTGAATTTCTAAAGGAGGTCTTAAGGCTGGTCTTAAGGACCTCCTACCGAACATGCACCGAAGGATGTGATGAGATTAGAAGGTGCTGGACCCAATCGAGACACCCAAAAATTGTTGGGTGACTATAGAGGTTCGGGGCGGATGATACCCCTTAGTCAGAAAGGTCGTCCACTTGAGAAGTACCTAGGCAGCCAGAGAGGGAGAGTCCCGCAAAGACCCCTACACGATAGAGCATCCCCACGAGTTACAGGGTTTCCCCCACCCGACCTCTCTTGTCACTACGGTTCCAAGTAGACTAGAATGAGGACCTTGACCTCTTAAGTCTACCTTTTTTACTTTAAGATCAAGTTGCTTAAGGTTCCACCTGAACTTTTAGATCTTTTGAGTGAAAAAGTGACCTAATTTTAAGGTTGGTTGACCCAAGGGATCAACTTCACCTCTTATTCCTTTGAGAGCTTTTGGGTCCTTTCTTTTAGGGTTCAAATGGATTTAAAAGCCTGATTTGCTTAGGGTTTCTCTTGTATAGATCTTTTCAAACAAGGTTTAGGCACACCTCTTTTTGAAAAAACTTTTTTCTTTGTTTAAGAGAAGATGTGTCTCTAAAAACCCTAGCTTTACAATCCTTAAGTTGGCTCTAGTTGGTCCAATTTAGTTGCCTCAAAATTTGGTATCCAGGGCTCAATCAAGAAATCTTTAGCCCTAGTTACCTTAGTTGGATGAGCGGTTAAAAATGTGTTGAAATGAAAATCAGGCAACTTTGATGAATTACTAAGTATGAAACAGGTAGCCCTAAGTTGATTCTTCTTTTGTTCCCTTTCAGACTTTGAGGGGTGAAATCGGTTGGTTTGATGACCGGGTTTTGGTTTTGTTATAACGTTGTAGTAAAGCCGGTTATTACCAACATTTCAAATATATAAATTTTTTTACTCGGAAAATAAAAGAGTTCCCGAGGTCGAACTCAGGGAGCAAGTTGTATTCTAGAGATATACATGTTTCTTTTACAAAATAAAGAAAGAGAGAGGGAAAGAATTTGTTGTTCTCTTTGTTTTCTCCTCGTGATGTTCTTCTTTCTTTCTTCAGATCTCCTTCTTCTTCTTCTTCGTTCTGCAGAGGTGATGCTCCTCTTCAGATCTCCTTCTTCTTCTTCCTTGGTTTCTGTCTTGGCCTCTCTTCTTCTTTTTCTGCAGTCTCTTCTGTGAAGGTTTCTTCTTGTTTGGCTCTGCTGCGGTTAAGTGTCAGCTTCTTCTTTTCTTTTTCAGCCAGGGACGTCACGCGAAGCTTTCTTCCTTAGCTGTTTCAGGCCGTCGTCTGATTTCCAAATCAGACGACTTAACTACCTGTTGCTACAGTTAGCTTCCTTCTTCTTCCGCGGGTCTTCTTCTTCGCCTGTGCCTGCACACTTCAGAGTTTTTCGTCAGAGGCAAAACCTACTCTACCCTCCCCCCCCCCCCCCCCCCCGCGTCTCTCTTTCTCTCTGAAACCACTCTTGGGAAAGCTCTCCCAGAGCTGCCGGGTAATCGGGTTCGGGTCAGGCCCGGGTCCAGGCCCACCGGCGTGCGTGGTGGGCGAGGAGTGCAGGTCAGTCTAAGTCGGGTCGGATCAGGTCCGCGGGGCGTGAGCGCGGACGAGACCGGGTAACCGGGCGGGTGTAAGGGGACCTCACCCCGTGTACTGAGGCAGTAAGGCTAGTGCACGAAATCAATTTAAACAGTGGAACGGGTGTGAGGCTTACCGATGTGGGACTAAACGCAGTCCTTCCCTCGCGTGCGCCTGCTGGGAAACCGTGGCCTGGCTACTGCAGCTGCGGCTTCGATTTGCATAGGTTGCTGGCTGGCTGCCTTCGCAAGACTCCCCGTACTCCGCAGCAGCTGGAGACCTGGAGTCCTCAAGCCTGGAGCGCGGGAGAAGCTGCTTCAATGTGCGTTAATGGCGGTCGAACCTCAAAACCTGTCGGACACGAATATGGCCTCTCGGCCTGATCAAACCACTGGGGAACCTTCGCCGTGGCACGGCGAAGGTGAGGAGCTGCGCGGCAGGCCGCAAGGTGGTGTCTGGCGGCAGCCCTGGGTCGGACTGCAACCGGAGGAATGGGTTTGTTCGGGGGAGTGTTACGGAGGTGTGGAGTGGCAGTGGAGGGGTGGGGGGTGCTCAGTGTGATGAGGCGGAGGTTCGGTGAGAGTCGGCGAGCCGTGTGGGTCGCTGAGGTGATGGGAGCGGCTCGCCGGAGGGTGGTCGGAGGCGAAGGGGGTGAAGGTGGTCAGGGTCGGTAGAGGGCTTAATTGAATAAATTGAAAGCGGGGAAAGAAAGAGGAGAAGAAGGGGAGTAGCTCTAGCTTACTTGCAGGGACGAAGGGGGAGGAACAGGGCGACAGTCGTATCGACTGTCGCCGGAGAAGACGATGCTCAGGGAAAGGGGCGGCGGCGAGCAGAGAGCCGGAGAGGCGCCAGCTGGGTGCGGCGTAGCGCGGGAAGAGCAGGGGAGGAAGTCTCTGCTGCTGGTATTGCGGCAGAGCGAAGAGGTGGAGGGGGAGGAAACCGCCGGAGCTGGTGAGCGTCTGCCGGAGGAAGAAGAGAAGAAAGTTGGGGATTTTCTCCGTCAGATCCAGGCTGCCCCGGTCGGTGGAGCAACGGGGGGTATTTATAGGGATCAAACAGGGAGGAAGGCGGAGGGAGACGACGTGTCTCCCTCGCCGGAGGATGGCCGGAAACAAGAACCCATACCGTCCATGCGTTCGCACGGCCGGTATGGTGGGTTACAACGACCAGGGGGGTGTCCCTGCGACGGCTGACGACGTAGGGCACCCCCGGTTTACTTGCCAGGTCCCCCACCTCACCCTGCGCGGCGCCATGCTCCGCGCAAGGTCGCCGGAGCATGGTGCTGGCAGGTTTTGCAGGAGGGACCTGATTGCAAAGAACGAAGGAGAGTTAGGGGCCAAAATGCGAGGGTTCAAAAGTTGAGGGCCAAAGAGTAAATATATGAGGACCAAAGTGTAAAGTCGGTCAAGGAGGTTTCTTCTTAGGCTCAAGTTTTTATACATGACTAATTAGGACCTAAGGAATCTGATGGTGAATTTCATTTTCATATTAAACCTTGTTTGACCGGTCAATTTGCGCAAAAACCCAAATTAAGTTATTAATTGGGCATGGTTCTCAATGTAGGTCAAAATGGGTTCTAAAGGCCAAATTGAAGGTTCTAAACCCTAGAGATTATTTTTCTATGAATTTTAGAGGGTTTATTCTATTTTTACTTTGCCTCGAACCTTGTGAATTGAAGTGGGTTGTTTTAGGGTTACAGATTATCATTTAGTTTCTTGGAATTGCTGTAGCCCTTGCTAGATCATTTCATCCCACTCTTATTCTTATTAAGCTGCTTTGACCTATGTTTGGGCCCTGAGTTACCCTGTATGCAGATTATACTGGTAAAATTGCATTTTTACCCCTTATGACTTGTTTTCTTCTCAAACTCAGGATTCTCTGAGTTAAGCCTTTCCTTGAGATATGTAGGAGCTTTTATCCTTTGTATTAGGTCAAAATGAGCTAGTTATGGCTCATGATGAGGTTCTCATCAAGGGGGTTAAGAGAGAGGGCTAATGAAAATTACCTGTTCCTTGGTGTGTCTGTTGTGCAGCTGCTCTTCTTTTCTCTACTTTCCCTGAGATAAGCACAATAAAAGAGAGGAATTAGGTCAATATTGGATCAGAAGTTGTGATCAAAAGCTTTAGAAGTGTCCGTTGCTCCCCAGCAACGGTGCCAAAATGTTAACGCGGCTAGATCATGTTTTAACAAAAATTGTGTTGTAATATAGACGAACTTTCCGCGAAAACAAATAAAGATTTATAACTCGAAAATCAGAGTATCCGAGGTCGAACATAGGGAGTAATTTAAGTATTCCAAAACTTGATAACACAACTTTTTAAATGAGAAGAAATGACTAGTTCAATGAGAGTGATATAGAAAGAAATTGCTCAAGGGAAAAAAAATGGACATCTGATGCAATATTAGACGTCTTAAAGTATTTCCCAGACTTTGCTCTGCTTCCGCTCCTTTTCTTCTCTTCCCTTGCTGCTTCTGTTCCTCTTCTTTTTTTTCTTCGATTTCTTGCTTCTTTGTCTGCCCCTTGATCTCTTTCTTCTTCCCTCTACCTTTAGCTTCTCTCCTTCTTCTGCTTGTCTTTAGCTTTCTTTATTTCTTTATGGGTCTTCTTCTCCTTGTTCTGCTTTCTCTTCTTCTTCCTTCCTTGGTTCTGTTTTCCCTTTGGCCTCGACTTCTTTTCTACCTTGACTTTCTTCTTCCTCTGCAAAGCCTCCTTCCTTCTTCTTCTCCTTCGCTTGCAGCGGCTAAGTCCCTGCTTCCTACACACAAGCACACAGCAAAACCTACTCCCCTACCCTTCCCGCACGTCTCTCTCTCTCTCTGTATATCACTCTTCAGCACGCTCTCCTAGAGCCAGGTAAACGGGTCGGGTCGCACACCCAGGTCTAGGCGCACCGCCATGGGTGTGGTGCGCGAGGAGTGCTCAGGATAGTGTCGGGTCGGGTCACTCCAGATCCGCGTGATGAACTCATCGACGAGGCACAGTGGTTAGGTGAGGGACCTCACCCCAAGTGTAACTGGTGGCAACGAGGCAATAACACAAAAACAATATAAAGGACTTACGCACTTTGTGACTTACCGATGTCGGACTAATGCCCACCGCTCTTTCTCACGCGCCCGCAGCAGACTATGCTTCCAATTGCCACAACTGCAGACGTTGCAGCATCACTTGCTGGGTCGACTGTCTTCGCAAGAACTTCCCAAGTTTGCTGCACCTGGAACCCTGAAGTCTCGCAACCTGGAGCAAGCAAGCAGCTTCCTCAACTCACCGCTAATGGAGGCCGGAGCTCAAAACCTGCCTGACACAACAAGGGTGTTTCAGCTCAATCAGATCACAGGGGGACCTTCGCCGTGTCACGGCGAAGGTGAGGCGCTAGGTGGCAGGCCGCGGGGCGGCCTAGGCGTGCGTGCCTAGGTCGCTTTGTGGCCGGACGGATGGGTGTGACCGGGGGGCCATTGTGGCGGTGTAGAGGGACTGTGGATGAGTGGAGGGTACTCAGTGAGGTGAGGCGGAGGTTATGCGATGGTCGGCGAGACGTGTGGGGCTGCGGAGTGATGGGAGCATCTCGCCAAAGGGTGGCCGGAGATGAGGAAGGTGTCGGTGGACAGGGACGGTCGAGGGGCGGTTGTGTGAAATAAAGTGAGGGAAATGAAAGAGTGGAAGATGGGGAACTTATCTGGACTGTTGGGAGTGAAAGGGGGCAGCGGAGTCAGATGGCTCATTTGTGCGGTCGTCAGAGAAGACAACCCTGAGGGAGATAACGGCGACGAGGAGGATGTCAAGTGGGCGTACGCTTGGTGCGGCTCGACGCGGGAAGATGAGGCGGAGTGGACTCTACTGCTGGTATGGCAGCAGAGCGACGAGAGGGAGGAGAGGTAATCGTCGGAGCTTGCGGGTTTCTTGGCCGGAGAGAGGAGAGATGAAATTTGGAGGATTCTACAGCCAAAACAAGTTTGAGAGATTCACAAAGAGTCGGAGGTCCTTTTATAGGTGCTGGCCGAGCTTCTGGTGCGTGGAGGGCAAGCCTTTAGCCACCGTCGTCTCGCCGGAGAAGGAAGGTGGTTGGGATCCAAATATTTCGTGCATTCGCACGAGAGATTGGACAGAAAACAGAGATTGTGATCGGGCTCAGATGGAAGGGGATTCCTCAGAGAATCTCCCTTCCAATTCTGGGAGGAGATCTCTGAGGGATCAGAGAGTATCCCCCCACTCTTCCTCGCCAGAGAAGGATTCTTCCCCATTAATGGTGGAGGGACCTGATTGTAATATTGGAGAGAAAGTTAGGGGGGTTTATGTGATGGTTTTCAAAAGATAGGGACCAAAATGTGATTGGGTGTACTAAATTGCAAAGTAGGTCAAGATGACCTCCCCTTAGGTCCAAATTTTGGTAGAAACCTAATTTTGACCTAAGGAATCCAATGGTGAAGTTGGATTTTAGGTTTGACCACGTTTGACTGGATAATTTACATAAAAATCCAAATTAGGTCAATTGATGAGCTAGGACCCTAATCTAGGTCAAACTAGGTTTTAAAGGCCAAATTGAATGTTCTAAACCCTAGGGGATACTTTTCCATGAATTTTAGAGGGTTTAATTGATTTTTATCCTGATCGAAACCTTGTTGAATTAAGCAGGTCTGTTTTAAGGTTACCAGATGTCATTTAATTCCTGGATTGCATATAAACCCATTTCTGATTGAATCAACCCACTTTTTATCTCATTTAGACCATTTGACCTATGTTTTGTCTCTAAGAAATCTTGTTTATGTACTGCAATGGTAAAATTACAGTTTTAACCTTTATTTCATGTTTTCTTCTCAGAACACTTATTCCTCCAATTAAGCCCTCTTCTAAGTCATGTAGGAGCTTTTATTCCCTTTATTAGGTCAAAATGAGCTAGTTATGGCTCATGATGAGGCTCTCATCAGCTATGTTCTATACTTGTACTTTCTGTTGTATGATGTGAGATACTAGTGGATTGCTGTTTCTTTCCTTTATTATCAGTCATATATTTTTCTTCTTAGTTACATTACTTGTGTGGTTATGGAATAATTATGGCATTTGGTTCTTTCTCGTTGGACGACTGGGTTCTGGGGTTCGTTGACGCGAACTGTTCTCGAGTCCTGTAGGGAGCCGGGAGCAGGTCGCAACATTTACTATCTCTTAGAGTCACTCAATTTGGCCCAAAATAGCCTACCTAATGTTAGGTAACCTCTATGTAACATTAAATCAACTACCTTATGTTAAATACAAAGTTTAGTGCAAAGTTCGTTATTCTCTAATGCTTTTAAATGACACCAGACTACTATCTAACATTAGGTCTCATATACCTACCGTTAAATGGCCTGTAAAAGGCTCTCTAACTGTCTAAGCCAATATCAAGGGTTCTCACTAAGTGTTAAGGTCATGCAATAACACCTATACACTTAGACATATTTTGACCTAGTTAGGCTGTGTGTTGTTGTTCTTTTGAGGATTGCATATGAACCCTCTATATTTATGTTAATATGAGATCTGATTGGGGCTCTCCTCACAATTTAAAGAATATTAATTACAACTCAATTCCTATAATAAAAGAACATGATCTCCTCCTTATTCTTGACTTTAGATTATGTAAAGAGAGCTTCAACCTGAAAATCAATCTTGCGATGTCTATGCATAAGATCCAATTTTAATGTCAATTACTTGGGATGTTTGTCATCATCAAAGCCATCATTAAAGGCTAATGTGGTGCTTAATTACTTATGCACCAACAAAGAAATTTTCCCTTAATAAGAAGTGCGTAGGCATGATTACGTAGAGTAATAGTGCTCTTAATTGGAAGCTTTGAGAGCAAGAGCACTTCTTCTTTGATCTTTCTCTTCTTTGACACAAAAGGTATGGAAGTAGTTTCTCTAGGTGTGTTTTACTTTGGAAGGGTCCTCTCCTATTTATAGAGGTCCTAAGAATGTTCAAGAAGCCCTTGGAGAGGGCTTACAGCCATTGGATTCAAATCCAAGGCAAATTAGGTCAAAATCAGGGTCATAATGATTCTAACAGAGTTATCAGACGTCTAATATTCTGGTTAGATATCTAATGCATATTTTAGGCATCTGCTCTAAATGATCAGAGTTCCTGATTCTATTGGATCTAAACAAGAATCTAAGAGAACGTCTAATATGCCATTATAAGACATCTGGCACTAAAATTAGACATCTAATAATAGGTGGGTTCGTTCCTGTTTTGATCAGATCCAAACAGGGTTCTGGATCTTAAGGGTCAGACGACAGACTGGGCGTCTGTCATAAGGTTTGGACGTCTGGGACTACTAAAGGACTCTGCGGGAATTGATTTCCCGAGAAGCTAATGGTCATAAGGTCTAACAAAACTTGATTTGGGTCAGAACTAGCATAACGTCTCTTTATCAAATGTTTGGGAGCCTTTATGAATGTCTGAAAATAATATAAATATAATCATAAGATAATCCCCGGAGATATTCTTCTGACAGACCAACAATTCTCTAATTGGACGTCTGTGAAGGTTATCAGACGTTTTTTAAGACGTCTGGACTATAGGTTGATCGTCTGAAAGAATGGTCGCAAACTTTGTATTTTCAACCTAAGTGTTTGGACGCCTGTACAAACTATCAGACGTCTTAAAGTCCAATATCAGATGTCTGAAGTCTAGATTGGACGTTTGATCAAGCTTCTGAAGCATATTTTGGTTTTCTAAGTATTTTCTAAGATTATCTAAGAATGTCTAAGTATCCTAGGGTAGTGTAAATGTTTTTAGGACTATAGGTGTTGCTCTTTAGGCTCTTTAACAATGAATCTAAGAAAAGTAAAAGTGCAAATAAATAAAGAGTAGAAAACAATGATAAAAGGACATCTATCATATTCTTCTTGTTCTTGACGCTTTCGCTCCATGCGAAGCTCCATCTCTTCTGTACCTCCATCAAGTTCCTTCAATATGTTATGGATACGAGCTTGAGCTCCTCCACACTTGATTCCATTTGCATTATTTCTGAAAACTTAAACTCAAATGCAAATGTTAAATACCAAATATTTTGTTATCATCAAAATCAACGATTGTGGTGCTTTTGCACCAACAATTATATATTTCTTGCCACCAAATTCATTGTATGTGAAATTATGCCATGTGAAACTTGAAATGGTTATTAAGTAAATTAAACTTAAGAACTGATGAATTGACTACATGCAACCTAAATCAAATTTGAGAGAGTTACCTGGGACCGTCATATATATTGCACCCAAATAACGAATAGCTTTCCTAGAATACGAGTGTTGACCTCTATGGTTCTACTCGCTTTCTATGTTCTCAATCGATGAGAATTTGTATTTTCTTGCACCTCACCTAGGGACCACTCACTTGTTAATTTGGCCTATCAATTGGAAGCGGTAGGAAGGATACAGTTGAGTGGATCAAGGCAATGAATTGTGAATTCATTACTCGCGAGTTTAATTCTTGTCATTCACTTATCAATAAATAGACCTTTCCTCATTAAAGTGAGAAAGGCAAGCAGTCCACGATTTTCAAACATAGAGACCCAAATCTAATAATTTTAAATAAGGCATGAGTTGAAGTGGCACATAGGTAAATAGCCATGGCATAGGAGAAGGAGCCCTACCTAAAAGAAACATGGACAAAGAGTGGCTCAATGACACAGAGAGCACCTTGATGCATGACAAAGCAAGAGGAGGAGCTATGTACAAATTTAAGAAAGTAGCAAGAGCATTATTCTAGACTTATTTGGCCTTTTCCACCCCTTCTAAGCTTGTGGACCCTCTGGATCTTTAGATGCAATTAATCCCATAGATGCAGTGCGTCAGAGTCAATTTACGTAGCAAATTACCCCATAAAAGAATCACCTTATAAAACTCTTTATCCAACATTAATTTAAGCAAAAGAAATGAAAACTAAACTTTAATACCTTAAATTTTTAGCTGAATTTTGCAATAATCATTGACCTGTAAAATTTTGTAATAATTTTACAGGTCCTTTTCATTCCACATATTCAAAATTTTACACATTAGATTAGATTAGATCTTAAATTAGATTTGGTCAAATTGAAAATATTTTGACCAATAAGGTTGGATTGGATTCAAGATTTGATGAAATCTTGTCCATTTCCGGTGAGTAATTAGCCAAAGTCCTTTCCATGCGTCGGTTAATATAGCTCTTGAATTTCAATGAAACAAGATTGTGGACATGGCATTGGTTAACATGGCTTATGTTTCAATAAAATTAATAAGATTGCCTACATTTTATGCTTGCCATTTTCCTCTAATTGTGTACACAACTGACCACAAGTGCGATTAGGGATCCCCTGTCCTCTAACCTTATGCCACTCCATCTCCTTCATCTCGGTATATTCTCATCACATTTGACACGGTTACCATCTAAATGAGTATGTACAAGATTGTGAACATATAATTTGCAAGTAAATATCCATCTGTCCATCTATACGTCTATATAAAGGCACACATCTACAAAGGATCAACTTACTTGAAAGGTCAGGAAAACTTAGATTTTGCAAAATAGAATTCAGGTTAACCGCATTTTTGTTTACTTCCCAAATAAAGATTACAAAACATATGCCTTGCTTAATTCCTCTCAGAATTGGTATTAACATTAACCCTCCAACCAGTCCTGATGGATTTAGGATCCACATTGCCATTTTACCCTCTTTCATCTTGGGTGAAGAGAGCACAGATAAAGATGGATATGCCTGCAGGGCTTCTTGCAGGTAATGGAACAGCGGCACATGGCAACGCCCCTACTTGTGCAACGAAGCACACGTAATTCGAATCCCCTTCTCTTTGCTAGGAAGCTTTATCTATGCTACAGTACTCCTTCCATGCCCATCCGTTCCATTCAAAAAGTGGTCCAGGAATTGAGGACCATGAGAAGTATGGTTAAGGTCATACGTAATATATAACCTATTCAACCATGTCTAGTCGGGATTGCTGGTAAACATTACCATTGAAACGTCAATGAAATCGGTTTGGATTGCATTTAGGTATATCCGAATATACATAATCCACTTCCCATGCATACAATATATACCTAGTTACCTATAAGATAAATAAGTCCAAATATGTACTGATGTTCATTTAACCATTGTATACCCGTTTATCTATTGAGAAAATACACAAAAATGTATCACGTGAGTCATTGTGCACCACCCCATGATAAATTGGTGTAAAATAATTTTATATTAATAAAAAATAATTTTAGATAATTTTATATCAATGTAAAATGAGTTTACATCAATATATAATAATTATAAAATAATTTTATATAAATATAAAATAATTTATATTTTTTTACAGAACAAATCACGTAAATTTTTATGATTTTTATACCTGCACCCTTATCTATTATAAGTTAAAATACCCACCGCAACATTTGAGTATTTTAAAACGCATAATATACTACTTGTACATGAAAATTTTGATAATATTTATTTATCATATAAAACGTAAGTTCTCAGCCGAACGAATAAAAAATTACGAACCTATTAAATAAGGCAAATATGTGATATAAAACATCTAAAAAGATAGCTATTATACCTCCCAAATATTTGTTAGTTAAATAGCTTAAATAAATGGTTGAATTCACAAGTTCGTATCCAGGTCCATAATTCATATTCGTTCTGATTTGAAAATCAAAATCTATATTCATCTAAAAATTGAATGAGATAGAATTTTTTCTATTTAAGTGATACCTTTGTGATGACAAAGATAGAGAGAAAATAATCTCTTAATTAGGGTTGAACAATGAACTTGACCCTTGAGGATTAATGTAGGCTTTACACTAGTTTATTTAATTATGTGGGCCCATGAGTTGGGATTAGGTTCATTTAATTTGAAAAATTTTAATCCAAACTTAAGTACAATCCAAAATAAATGGGTTAGGATTTGGATGGATTGGGCTCATTTATTATTTAAAAAGATAGATGAAATGTGCTATTTACTAAATAACAATCATAAAAATGATTAAGAAAATTTGTGTAGCTTAATTTTAATCGTTAACAAATACGAATGTACTAATTACTAGAATAGTAAATTGATTAAAACATAAACTTTCAAATTTATTATACCTACCTGTAAAGTTAACAATGTAACAAAGAAACACAGAATATTTGAAGAGGTAATGAAAAAATTGGGGAGAATTGTGTTATCTATTAAGTTATCCCTTGTATTTGTTATTTTTAAGTTCGAATACGTCACACATATAGGTTATTTATTTATGTATATATCGTTTTGACCTAAAATTTAATTTTGGGCTCAATTCTATATTAAACATATCAAGACAAACCTTAACACTAGTCGAATGTGAATCAAGGTAGCATAATCTAAAATGAGAAAATGTAAGTTTTGGTTAAACTTGATCGACCCTCAAGTAAGACTTGCTTGGAATTTGCCATATTTGCTACTATAAGATTTCTTTCATCGTCATTTTTTTAATGAGACCAATTTCCCAAAAAAATTGAGTTATATAGCAAAAATTACATGAAAAAGTGAGTCAAGTGAGATTGTAGGGGAATATGAATCGAATCAGAGGTAGTTAAGACTTTTTTTTCACGTTTCCTGAACTTAATGTAACTCTTGAGAGGGTATGAAGGGGAGACATTAACGTCCATGTCATCATTCCATCATCTGTTGCACGAACTCCAAGACTTTTCGTAAGGAAGAGAGATGGAAGCATGAGCGAGAGAGGGGGAACACACTCGTCACTCTCTCTCCTCTCTTAAATCCTCAACACACGCAAGAGTTAGGGAGACCACGATGAGCCCACCTCTAACACACCTATCATGCAGCCTACAACTGCACGTCGGCGATGTGATGACCTTGACCCGACCACTTGATGGGATCAAATCATCAAATGCAAATAGAAAGCTAATAGAATCGAAGTTATCCAACATATAATCATAAGATAATGATAGGCATGCAAGCAAATTATAAGGCATTAATTAAATAAAATAACGAATGGTCATTGCATACTACAATTACACAAGCAAGGATGAGCTCTAAAAGTCGTTGTTGACATTAACTATCAGAACATACCTGAGTAGGAAGTCCAAGGAAACATGCCAGCAAATACTGAGTAATGGAAAAGCTAGAAAAACATAGAGCACAAGACTTTGGATGATAATTAATTTATTCAATTATTCTTTGCCGATTCATTATTCCTTTATTTTCTAAGTCATCCAAACAAGTGTGTTGCCCTCAGCATTACACTCATATTTGTCACAAGCCAATTTCTCAGAAGGCATGAGGAGATCTTATTGCGATATCTTGAAAAACATGACAAATACGAGGTATCCTCTTGTCCAAGAGGAAACTTATCTCTCGCTCTACGACTTACTTTATCATCATGGGGTCACAGTGTAGATAGTGTGCTAGCTATATCTATGAATTATGCGTATAGATGCAACCTACATTGATTTATAGATAGCCCTCTCTACAACTTGGATACATATCCCAACATATATATATTTATCCACCGACATAGTCCTATACCTTACTACTTTGATTAGCCAATAAACCTGTCATAGACTCGCAGAGAGGTTAACCCACTCTTTGATTCATCCAACTGATCTAAATACAAAATGATTCATTATATCATCCAGTTATCTGTTGACCATATTCACATTCTGTCACATTCGTTCTATTCCAACCTCAGTTATGGATAACTAGCCATCTCTATTTGATACATATGCATTCATCTAAAACATTACTTAGCAAGTATAGTTGGAATTTAACATACTGATTATCTAATCCATCATATTTGACTTATTAAATGTCCCTTAGGCTTCATTAGAATAGTTATCAGTAATTTAGGTTTTGGTTCATCGTTGTGCACAATAATCGATTATCCAAATATAGTCATTTTACAACCAAATAAGCATATACTTGTCACTTAACTGCACATCATCATTCCTATCAATTCTTAATTGCTCTAGTAATACAATTTCACGTAAATCATTAATTAATTAATATTCTAACAGCTAGCAAGCCAATTAATCTCAACATCCATCTTAAAGGTCATTTGCATGTGATATTATAATATCCTAGTAGAAATAATCAATCAGTACAATTTCTCAAACTTAGCAAGAAAATAGAACGCATGTGTAATGATACAATCACATGTAATACAGGGGAGTCATAACAATATTATAATGTGCATCATAGATCTCTTGCTACTATCAAGGGGATCATCGTGCTCTACACGTACTTCGAAAATCGATCACTAGGTTAATACACCAAGGAATGGATCCCCGAAAATAGATCACTAGGATAATACACCAAGGAATGATCCATAAATACATTAGAGGGCTCTTCCTAAATTTCATGTGGGAAAGAGTATCCAAGGAGAGGTTTGGAAATTACCGTAGTAGGCGTAGAGATGATTCCAACATTACCTAATTACCGAAACAAGTATATCTCAACCTCATTATTCCATCAAACTCAACACAACTTTTCATTCTAAGAAACTAACACTATTATTCCTTTAAACAAGGAATTGCCTAAAACAATTACATGACAAAAGCACTCTTACACCGAAGGGAAAAAAGTTTTTAATTTCTCTTTTAAATCCATTTCCTTCTTATTCCTCATGCAATTCGTTTCTTCTAATTCCTCGACCTAAATAGTCCCCTCAGGATTTGTGCCTTTAGACTTTTTTCAATAATTCTTTTGTGCTTTTATAATTCCATTTAAAGTTTATTATGAAATTACTAATTCATCTACCATCCGTCACCATTCTTGCATCGCTCCAAGGATTTTTTTTACTAAGCAATGCTTAAAATCCACTAATACGGAGAAACATAACATGCATTGTAGTCACCCCACAAGATCGAGAAGGGAGTACAACCGAGAAAGGAAAAGAGACTAAAAATATAAAATGCTCTACCCGTGATCGATGGATAATGACCTACTCGTTGTCATTTACAAAAATGCACCTGATGTGCTTGGCTAGCCAAAACACCATTCGATGCAACCACAAGTGCGAAAGCGAAAAAAAAAAAAAGAGGAGTTGTACCGTAGACATCCAATGTATGCACTCTAGGTAACAAGAAGAAAATCTTGCTTCTAGCTCAGCATTAATGGCATAGATAGATTTATTGACACAACAAACCAAGTCGTAGAGGGAATGTCGAATGACCCTACAATGAAACTCATGTCTAGTATTGCTCCCAAGAAACACATAAGATCCTACAAAGAAAAAGAATTTAAGATAAGCAAATAGAAGCAAAAGGGAAGCATGGATACCACCAACTTCGGCCTTCATATTGAACAAGCTCTCACTACCTCTAGCCTTGAAATGAGAAGCTTCAATATGGAGGGAGCACGAAACACAACTTCTCAACCTAGGAAGAGGTAGAGAAGAAGATTCGAGAGTGAAGAATAGCGGGAGAAGTCAAGAGGAGGTAGGGATTAGCGAACCATGAGACGAAAAAGGGATGACCCCCTTAAAGCACCAAGATTAGATTTCGAGTAGGGGGAATCAGCTGGGCATGGGAGCATCACCCCACATTAGTCGTCCACAAGCTACTAAGGATGGGAAGGGCAACTAATCATCCACCCACGATTACCGTGGCTGTAGACAAGAAGCACAGGTGAACTCTTCTTACTAAAGGAAACCTTGCAAACGATTGGTCCTTCGACACCTTCAGGAGGAGGTTGGAGGGCGGAATACAGGGTGGAAGGGGGTGGGGTCCCCAGCCAGTGCAAAGAGGCCAGTCGAGAGCCTGTGGCAGCACTAGGAAAGTTAAGGTTTAGGTAGGGTGCAGGGGTTTGGGGACAAGAGCAAGTTGGGATAGATGGGAGCACATCACTCCAAGGAATTGCTACTATTGTACTCTGCCAACTAATTCTACCCAAGGAGTATAGAATTAGAATCATTCCACCTCTACCTCCTCCAAGGAAGCATGTTTTTTTTTAATTTCTTATTTCTTTAAACTAACTTCATTCTAAATTAAATAAAGAATAAGCTCATCCCATCAATATCCAAACAGCACCTTAAAACTTCTTTTCTGGCTCGATCAAAGGATTCCTCAATCCAACAAGAACATGGTAACCTAAGGCCATCTTACCCAAAGATGAAGGTGGGTTAGCTGTAACCTAAGGTCTTCTCAACCTAGACATCCAAATGTCGAGCAAGGCCAATTACATATATATCAACCCATAATTTAAACCTTTCATATACCAAATGGTCCCTGGTTAACCCTCTACCAACCAAAATATAGATGCATGATAAAATCTCCTTTTCAAATAAATGTTGCATCCACCAAAGATTGTTGACCATTTATATTTCGTTTATTAGAAAAAAGGTCTGCTAACATGAATATATGAAAAATATGATGTGATTAATGATGATAATGATGGTTTAAAAAATTAATGATTAATTTACTTGAGAAATTAGAAAATAATATTAAAAAATGTGAAATCAATGTTAATTTATAGTTGTATTTATTTGTAGAATAATATTAACATCAGTTTGTATTTATTTGAATTAATGTTAAGTTGTAGTGTTAATCTTTATTACATTTACTTGATAATAGTGTTAAGAATGTGAAACATTATGTTAAAGTGATTAAATTTAAATTAATAAATAAAAAAATTAAATAATTAAATTTACTTTCCCTTTGGGAGATTAACTTGCTAAATAACTAAACCTTAAAACCTAGGCATCGTGTGCCACGAGGTTTACATTTTCTTATGTTACCATTGTTTTTTTATGTTGGTAACCTCTCGTGATCGTTTGTCTTAAAGCTTTCCCGTGCATAGAATAGCACACGCTAACTGTATCCTATCTCCAACGACCACCGAAGAGTCTAATATTCCGATTTTCTTTTGGAATAGAGGCAATTTGTTAGGAGATGACAAAACTTCATTCGAATCGAATGTCACGTGGCGTGGATTCTTCTGAGGTTGTGGCCCCTTCGAAATTTCATTGTCGGTTTATTAGTTAATAGGAGACAAATTTGGTGGGGTCAATGACACGCGGCGGTTCGTTTAATGTCATTGAGAATCGAAAATCACCAATAATTTTTATATTTAAATTAAATATCACCAATAATATTTAAAAATTACGATTCATATTTAAATAGACCGATACATTCCACTCATCGATCTCATTCGAATGCATCATGCTCATGCACTTAAAAAAAAAATAGGTGGCATAATCTCCACTTGTACTTCGAAAACAAAAAAAATTTCCTCAAGCAGGTGGGTCCTTTGACTGCTGTCCCATTCTTGAACCTCACTGGTGTCGTCCTCCAATGGAGATCAACCTAATCTCAACTACTCATTCCTTAATCTTATGCACTTTTCTTGAAAAGGTAATTCAAAAAAAAATTGCCCAAATAAATTGTATTACGGGAGGAGTAAAAGTCCTGAGCAATGGAATTTATTTCTACTTACCCCTTCCGTTGATTTTGATTAAGATATTAACAAACGGTCCTTGCAAACCAATCAAGGGACGATCACGAAGAGCCCAATGCATAGTTTCCGCAGCCAATAAACAAGCCCACTGAGTGCCACTTTTACCCCTTTTTTTTTATATATGACCTAAAATTTTATTTGAGAAAGTTAGGGAGAACCTCCGATAAATCCATAAACATTTATGACGGTTAGGATCTGTCCAAATCTCGGATGCTTTGGATTTAGCAATGGATTTGAGAATTTAATTCTATCAATTGCGTTGTAATTATTATACAATGATATAAAAATTTATATTAAAATCAGTGAAATTCGAGAGAGTTATTTAATCTCATATTGAAAGTAGATAAATCTCTTAGTAGATATAAAAGATTTCTAACTCCTATAATTTATGTACCAAAAAGTGAGAGGTAAGGTTGAGGACCACACACGCACGTACGTGCACCCCGACCCAACTCGAACTCGAGTTCAGGTGAGAATCAATTTAAAACTTGAAACTTGGACTCATTTTGCTACGAACTTTTAATCTTACGATTTTGACCTCGATTGGTTAATCAAAATGTAAAATTGGTCAACTAATTGTTTTAGTCGATCAATGAATCAAGTTTGGTCCATCAAATGATTTGATCGACCAAAAAGTCAAGGTTGATCGACCAAATTATTTTGGCCGATCAATTACCGTATTTCTATAAAATGAAAATTTCCATAAACATCTGGTCGTGGACTCTATATAAGGGCCACGAGGAGGCCCTCATTTGACACACAATAAGAGAATAAATAATTTTGCCTACAGGAGGGGGTGAGATATGCATGATGTATAAAATGTGGAATTAAAATAAATAACAATCTCATAAAAATAAGCAAACACAGAATGGCACAAGTGATTTTTAGGTGAAAATCCAAATCGGGTGAAAACCACCACCTAACCCTCTCGAGTTAGGATTTTCGATTGACTGAGTCAATCAAATCCACTAAATAAGTCACGTAAAATAAGGGTGACTTAACCTTTTACAACTACAATACTTAGAACAAGTGTAGTGTACCTCAAAAATCCCTTCTCTTCACGAGGAGTAGTTAGTCTCACGAAAGAGACGAGAATTCGCAACGCGAATACCCAATCAATAACAAAGAAAAAAATACAACAGACCTATAGAGCCAAGAAAATATATAAATGAACCTAGCTACTATATGTGAAGAATCTTCCCTTAGGTGGGAGTACGTCAGCATGACGATGCAGGTACGTAAACCATGCTTTAGCACAACAGCGCTCTCGTAACGTCGATGGGAGAGCGAGTGCACAACAAGACAAAGCTCTCAGGTGTGAAACGAATACTTGGAGAGCTAGAGCTTCTTCTCAAGATCAATTTGACACAATATAGTGAAAAGTAGTTTCTCTAGGTGTTGCTTAGTGTGTCTTCACAAGGCAAGAGTCCTCTATTTATAGAGGGCCTAGGAAGGCTTTGAAAGGCCTTAGAAGGCTTCCACAGCCGTTAGGGTTGAACCTAAAGCAAAACAGGCTGCAATCAGAATCATTTATGATTTTCACAGGGTCATCAGACATCTGGTCCAGGTATCAGATGTTTGGAAAACTAGTTTAAGATGTCTGAGAACTAAGTCAGACGTCTAATTCTAAACGGGTTCCCTTACTAACTTCCATCAAACCTAAACAGGGTTCTAGTATAAATCAATCAGACGACATACAGGACGTCTGACACTTGGTTTGAACGTCTGGAAACCTATTGTACTACGGGAATGGATTTCCCAAGGTCAAAACGACTAGATAATCTGACAAAGGTGATTTTGGCTCACAACGAGGTTCAACGATCACATATCAGACATCTGGGTCATCTACGGATGTCTGATAAAAGCCTAAAGGTTTTTTCCTTAACATTTATTTTGTTAGCCAACGTTCCACTAATTAGACGTCTAGCACAACCATCTGACGTCTTAGGTCTGCTTGTCTTATCAGACAGAACCTACTAAGTCCAGCCTAAGTTATTGGACGTATGAGTTAACAGTCAGACGTCATAAAAGTCATCAGACGTCCGATTTCCAGATTAGGCTGTCAGAACCTTATTTTGGTTTTCTAAGTTCTCTACAAAAAACTTAGGTATCCTGGGATTGTGTAAGTGTTCCTAGGACTACCTTAAGGGTTCTTTGAGGCTCTTTAACAAGTAATCTAAGAAAGATAAACAGCAACAAAAGAAATAAAGACAAATTACAATGAACAAGAAGGGAAATCTATCATATTCTTCATCTTCTTCCTTCTTCAAGCTTTCGCTCCTCGCAAAGCTCCTCCTCGTTCGTCAAGCTCCTCCAATCCGCCATGGATGCGAGCTCGAACTCTGTCTAAACACTTCTCTATTTGCAATTAACCTGAAATCTAAGACTTCAAATGCAAATGTTAAAAACACATGTTTTGTTATCATCAAAATAAATGATCGTGGTGCTCTAGCACCAACACGTTCGACATGAGATTGATAGAAAAATCTCCAATCGCTTTTGTCGATCTTGCACAAGGAGATTGAGAGATTCATGAGAAATTTTTGGTTGATCAAACTAATAAATCAGTAGATCAATTGGGAATTTTGTTAGAAACCAAATTGTCTCAGCTTCATTTTCTTGAGGTGGTTTTCAAGGATGTTCAATATCAAAGTATGCCGAATCTTGGAGGTGGATCGTTGTATCTTAAAAGGAGTTCGTTAAACCCCGATGCACCTGTATCGTGGAGGGTGATACCTTCTCTAAGGGAAGTTCTTAATGAGCGCTTCAATCGGAGTAATCTCTTACATTTTGTTTATTTTCACTATTGCATGTTATTTTTCTTTATTTTATTCTATATTTTGCAAATAATGTTTCATTTACTTGATTTAATATTTTTGATTTATATGAAAATATTGGAAATGCATACGTTTTTATTTATTTATTTCCTTTATGCATTTATTTCAACACTTTGTTTACTTGGGATTTTACTCTTTCTTACTTAACCTTCTATCTTTTAACCTGTGTTTAGCCACTTTAATATAGATTTGTCTAACACAGCCAAACTTGTGTTAAGATTATACACCACACTTTGTCTTTGACACCACTTATATTTTATATAGCAAACACTACTATCAAGTAAATGTCATAAGTGTTAACAACACAACTTAACACTAATTCAAGTAAATACAAATAAACTAATATTAACATCACTCTGTAAGTAAATACAATTGTAGATTAACACTAATTTTATATTTCTTAATATTACTTTTTCAATAATCCTTCAAGTAAACTAGCCATTAGAATAATGAAATGGGCCTACTAGGTCTAAACATGGCCAATTGGCCGGGTCACTACCCCCTCTCCCCTTGTTCTTCTCATGGGTGGGAATTAGACTTAAGAAATTTGACTTTGACCCAGTATGGTCTGGAACAAGGTTTGGTCAGTCAGTTATGGCTTCAGTTTAAGTTTTAATGTTTTGAACACGCTTTGGTCTGGTCTAGTTCAGATGTAAGGTTGAAAGAATCTCAAATGACCCCCAAGCCAGAATTGAATTTTATGATCTTGTTATATCCAGGAATTTACTAATTTTCTGTTTACATTTTTCTGTTACGATGCATTCGGCAAAAATCTGGGAACTTTAAAGTTTATCTTTTTAAACGTTAGCCAAAAGGTAGTGAGATCAGATTGTCTCCATTAGTGATGCAATGGTGAAGATGGTAGTCCAGTGTTGTAAATATTTTTAAAACGTTATCGCTTTGATCTATGCAGACACGTAGATTATTTGTTATAATTTAAAAGACCGGTATCTCTTACTTGTTAGTGAAATATGTTTTTTTCTATAAATAAATTATTTTATTCAATTTAAAGATGCACTCTTTTATATGTAAAAGCTTTAACTTTTTCTTGACCGAAAATCACAATAATTTTACCAAATTAAGTCGAAAATCATGGATCATTGGATCAAGCCCACAGGTTGGAACTCACACCATCAGTGTATTTTAATTTTTAATAAATAAAAAATAAGTTTTAACTTAAAAGTAAATAGTAAATTTCATTGGTGGATTTTAGGTTTAACATTTAAGATTTTAAGATTTAAGAGTTATGATTTATGAAATTTAATTTTATCTATTAAAAATAATTTTGTACTTAAAAAATAATTTTTTACTAGAATCTTAATAAATTCTAAAGATTAAATCCAAATGTAAAAATTTACTTTTTAAATGAAAAATTACTTTTGATAAATAAAGAACTACTTTGTATAAATAAAAATCAATTAAAAATTAAAATATATCAATATATTTTAATATTTGAAATGCAATGATTAAAAATCAGAAAAAACACCAATGAATTTTTTCACGTTGCAACCTGAATTTCCCTGCATGGTGTTTTATTATAGCCGGAATGAGAGAAACGGCTCTCCATTTAAATCCAGACGATGAATCTCCTGGTCAATTATCTCTTTAATGTGTCTCGATTTTTTTTTTTCTTTGTTTGCTTCATTTCGACGGATCCTTCGGTTGCTATAGGAGGTAACCTTTTTTTATTTTTGTGAGGACATTTAGATTTTTCCTTTCCTCCTTTTCTTCATTGGATACCGTCCAATTTGAATGAAATATTTCCTCCCAAAAAAAAAAAATCAGAAAACTTTACCATGCCGGGGGCTTACATAACTTAAACATTTTCCTACCAACATCTGAAATGACTACCCCCACCGCATGGAGTCTTTGTTTCTATGATTCCAGTTCTCAAAGGGCTCTTACCATACTTATATCTGTCTTATGCTTGGGCCCAACTAAAATTAGCCCAACACCTTTAAAAAAATTTTTTGGTTGATCTCTGGTTGACTAAGTGAGACCCACATCAAGAATCCCAAATCTTTGGGATTTCGTACTTGATCTTAAACGATTACTTCAGATGAAGGGAAAATTAACGATGCTTGTGTGAATGGTACATGTTTATACGTAAATGCACATAGAAATGGGCTCATGGCCCTTATTTGCGTTTTTCTACACTGTGGCCTTACTCTAAAATATGTGGGCCGCAGACTTTATGCATAAATATATCCATCCCAAGTGACTGAAGTTTTGGGCTAAGGGTCGTGACAACCGGACTCAATATTCCGCATTAAATGAAACCTATATATGCCGCATTAAATGAAACCTATATATGCTAATATTGCCACCTATACAATCTATCGTTGCATCATCTCATAATTTGACTGGGATTTTTGTTGTAAATTGAATAGAGTACAACAAGGGGATAAAAAAGAATGGAAAACCAAACACGAAAAATAAAATTAACAAGATTGGATACTCCCGCAGTTTGATTTATACAAATCTTCAATTGAAACATGAGAGATAGCTCCAATGTTTGTCTTGGTGGTGATTAACAATGGTAGCCATTAGACGTGCGCAACGATCGGATTTTAATAAATTTATAATTTAATCTGCTACCTTTAAATTAAGATTTTTTAATTCAATCTAATCCATTTTAAGGTCAGATAATCCTATCTATTTCATAAAATTTTGGATTAAATTGGATTGGAATAGGTTTTTTTATTTTTTTTAATGATACATGATTTTGTAATTTGTAAATGATTTCATATTAACTAATGTAAAATTTTAAATTTATATTAAATTATTAACACAATGATATTACATCTAAAACAATTAAAATATTATACTAAAAATATATAAAATTATTTACTTCATTAAACATATGATATAACAAAGAAATTAATGCCAAAAGGTAGGGACCGCATGTCATTTAACTTAAAAACATATAAAACAAAAAGAACTTGGGGGCTTATTACGGGAGAGGTTGGAAGTTGAGGGAGATTTTTTTTTCGGAGGCTCCTACATTATACGCATTTGAGTACGAAGAGTGTATATATATATATATATAAAAGCATCGGACTGAATTACATACTTTATAAGTTCTCTAAAATGTAAAAATACACATAAAGTGATATATTTTGTAACATATATTTGTTTAAATGCGCTCATATTGATTTTTAATGTAAGAAATAAAAAATATAAATTTGGTGAGATGATGGATTTCACATTATTTGAAAAATTATCATCACTTTGAATTAAAATATATCAATATAAAATAATTTTATATAAATGAAAAATAATTTTGAAAATAATTATTGATATAAAATAATTTTAAAAATAATTTTGATAGTTTACATTAGATTAAAATGATTCCATTATTGATTTAAAAGTACCGATGACTTTTCAAAGATGCGATAGATCTCGTTACATGATAGTGATGTTACTTTTGTATGACAGTAGAGAAATGTACGTTGTAATGCATTTTACAATGCATAGGCACCCACTATAGTAGTTTTAGCCAATGGTTTTAATTTATGTTTTCAATGGGTGTGTTTAGTTTTTATCGGTGGAAATTACTTTTTATAGGTGGAAAATCACTTTTCATAAGTGAAAAGTCACTTTACACGCATAGGTGAAGTGAAAGTTATTTTTTACGGGTGGAAACTCAACATATGATGGTGTATTTTTATTTTTCACCAATGTATTTTAATTTTTCACTCATGGAAAACCCCATACAATTTTTTTTTTTTGGTCAAATTTGTAGTTTGACAATCTACAACTTCACTTTTGGGTAAAAAAAGTCATTTTCCACCGATTGGAAGGCATTACACATCGGTGTATTTTCATTTTCCACTGATGTGTTTTGATTTACCAACGGTGGAAAACCACCTTCTAATGGAAAATAATTTATTTTGAGTTAAAGTTGTAAGTTGATATCATACAACCTCACTTTTGGGTGAAGTGAAAAGATATTTTCTATTGGTGGAAAGGTAAAACATATAGATGTATTTTGATATTTAACAAGTGTGTTTTGATTTTCCTTAGTGGAAAATCAAAATATATTGGTTGAAAATAAAAACACATCTGTGTATTTTTATATCCTACCAGATTTTACCTATACAAAGTGGTTCTTCACTTATGAAAAGTAATTTTTCATTTGTAAAATGATTTTTCAACTTTGGGTCTAGGGTTTGGTCTTCACTGAAACCCAAAACCCTAAACACTAAACATTGAAAACTAAACCTTAAACACAAAGGTGAAAAATCACTTTCAATATGAAAAGTCACTTTTCATAGTTAATATTACTTTCCATAAACCTAAATCATAAATCCAAAACCTAAACCAAAAATCCTAAATCATAATTACATCTTCAGATATAAAATAATTTTTTTAGGTCAAAGTTATATGTTGATAACCTACTTCACTTGAAATACATCGATATAAAGTAAAAATACACCCATATATTTTGTATTAAGTGAAAAAATACCGATATATTTTACTTTAAGTGACATAACGTGTTGCAACACGTATTCTTTTATATTTTCACTTACTTTTTTACTTAAAAAAGAAGACATGGTCTCACTTCTAAATTTATTTTTTTATTACATTCACCTCCTCACATTTTAAAATACATCAATTTTTATATTTTTATATTCGTACCTTATAAGTTTTACATATTACAAATTAGATCATATTAGTAAAGGTCTCAACTTAAACCTAATTCAATTACAATAAATTAAAAATTTTCTAATTCAATCCAACCAATTCATAATGGTAAAACATCCGGTGCATGTGCTCTCGAGCCGTCATAGATGGCATGGATTGGGCCATCTTACTTGCTTGTAACCATGTACACCCATTGGCCATCTTGCATATTTGTTAAATAAAATGTTATTTTAGATTTATTCCTTAATGTGACGTCTTGCTGGATCTAAAAGGGAAAAGCTACCGATTCCTCATGTCACATTTATCAATTATTTTCCTGAGAACAATTAATAGGTGTAGACACTCAAAGGTGATATCAATCTCACACTTAGGTCCCACCTAGGGTTATCAAGTTTTACTTGACTTGCTCAACCCAACCTATTTTTGACCCAATTAGTCCAACCTATTTACTGAAACATGATTAACCCATTGACGTAAATAAGTAAGGTACATGTTTCGTCCCATTAACCCACTTAACCTAATGAATCCAATTAACAAAAAATAGAAAAAAAAGAAAATTTTGATTTGCATTTTCACATTGCTTAAATTTGTCTAACCTATTTATCCAACTAACTTGTCTAATTCACTGACGCATTTACTTTAACGGGTCCAATTAGATTTAAGTGAGTTTAAATAAGTTAGGTTTGATGTAAAATTTTTAGACCTATTTATTAATTAGGTTAAACCTGACCTTATAATTAGGTATTGAAATGATCCTTTTTAAGAGCCGTTTCGATTTCTTTTCCAAAGTTTGGGAGTCTTGTCATAATTTTTGCACACCAAAAGATTTCCCTACAAAATAGTTTTCATTTTTGAGGAGTTTAATACAAATACCCCCCCATACCACCATAGCCCCCTACCTCCATACCCATGCCCCGTACACCTCCCCCATACTTCTCCCCATTCCCTAACCACCCATCAAACCCCCCCTCCTCCTCCACTTTGCTCTCCACCAGAGTAGCCGAGAGGGAGAAGGAGAGGGAGAGCGAGGAGCAGGAGGAGATCGGAAGAGAAGGCCGTGCGTGCGGAGAACATGCGAGGAGGAGACGAATGGTGTTGCAGGAGCAACTGCATCTCCTAAGGCGAGAAGGAAGCTCGTGAGGAGGTTTTGCGAAGTCATTTTTCCGTAGATTCTGACATCTGCAATACTTGTCAGATGTCTTGAGGGACGTCTGGGATGGACTCCGGACATCTGGAAAGCACGTAGAGTGCCGAGGTGCTAGAGACGTTGGGAAGGTGCATTTGCACGGCATTCGAGACACTTTAGAACGTCTGGGAGCATCGTCAAACGTCTGATTGCTCTCCCAAGTGATTGAGAGCAGAGCCAGATGTTTGGAGACACCCTCAGACGGTGGTGGAGGGTTTCAGACGTCTGAAAAAGACGCAAAAAGCAAAATCTCCAGTTCGTGGTGCACACAGCATAATTCCCTACGGGAGGGGGTGAGATATGCGTGACGTAAAAAAAATGCAGAATTAAAATAAACAATCTCATAAAAAGGCAATCACACAAAGGCACAAGAGATTTTTAGGTGGAAACCCAAATCGGGTAAAAACTATCACCTAACCCTTTCGAGTTAAGATTTCCCGATCGACAAAGTCGATCAAATCCACTAACAAACTACTTTAACAAGGGTAGTTCAACCTCAATTACAACCATGCTATGAGTACGAGGGTAGTGTTCCTCAACCCCTCCTCTTCACAAGGAGGATTTTGTCTCACGAAGGAGACGAAAATTCGCAAAGAGAATACCCAACACAATTGCAAAGATAAATTACAAAACAACCTATAGAGCCAACAGAGATTAACCTAGCTACTATAAGTAAAAATACTTCCCTTTGGTGACGACGTGGGTGCGTGAACCACGCGGTGGCACTTCGTCGCTCTCATAATTGCGGAGGGAGAGTGGGAGTGTAGCGAGAGGAAAGCTCTCAAGATGTGGAACAGTGAAATGGAGATCAAGATCTTCTTCTAAAGTGTTTTGGACACAAATAGATGTGGAAATGTGTTGCTTGGGTGTGTCTTCACAAGGCAAGGGTCCTCCTCTACTTATAGAGGGCCTAGGAAGGCTTTAGAAGACCTTAGAAGGCTTCCATAGCTGTTGGGGTTGAACCCAAGGCAAAATAGGCCGTAATCAGAATCAATTATGATTCTGACAAGGTCATCAAACGTCTATTCTAGGTACCAGACGTCTGGAAAACTAGTTTATGACATCTGATTCTAGGGGAGTTTCCTTCCTGACTTGATTCATACCTAAATAGGGTTCTAGTATAAGGCCATCAGAAGACGTACAGGACGTTTGGCACTAGGTCTGAAAGTCTGGAAACCTATTATACTGCGGGAATGGATTCCCCAAGGTAGGTTAACGACTAGAATATCTTACAAAGTAATTTTTGGTCAACCAAGGCTCAACAGTCACATATCAGACATCTGGCGTCCTCTACAGACGTCTGATAGAAGCCTAACGGTTATTTTCCTCAATGTTTACTTTGCTAGCCAATGTTCCACTAATTAGATGTCTGGCACAACCATCAGACGTCTTTTAAGATGTCTGGACTAAGGTCTGGTCGTTTGATTTTATCAAACAAAATCGACTAAGTCCAGCCTAAGTTATTGGACGTCTGAGTCAATAGTCAGAAGTATTAAAAGTCACTATCAGACATCTGATTTTCAGATTAGACGTCTGATTAGGCTGTCAGAACCTAGTTTGGTTTTCTAAGTTCTCTACAAGAAACCTAAGTATCCTAGGGTTGTGCAAGTGTTCCTAGGACTACTTTAAGGGTTCTTTGAGGCTCTTTAATATAATATCTAAGAATAAAGAGCAAAAATAAAGTACAAAATACAATGAAGGAAATCTACCATATTCTTCATCTCCTTCTTTAAGCTTTTGCTCCTCGCGAAGCTCCTTCTCCTCTGTCAAACTCTTCGAATCCACCATGGATGCAAGCTCGAACTCCGTCTAAATACGTTTTCATTTTCAAATATTCTAAAATCTAAGAATTCAAATGTAAATGTTAAATAACATGTGTTTTGTTATCATCCAAATAAACGATCGTGATGCACCAGCACCAACAATATCCTCCTTTTTGATGATGACAAAATCATAAATAATACATAAAATTCTCCCCCTTTTTAACATTATTGTTGACGCATCTTGGTCGTGTTTTAACAGTTGGTTACATCGTAGTATAGGTGATCAAGCGTTGTCAACAAATAAAAATTTATTACTTGAAAACATAAGTATCCAAGGTCGAATACAGGGAGTAATTGGAATTTATTACTAATCTCAAGAATGTAATTGAACACTTAATTACTCAAAACTTAATTCAAAATATATAAATGCATGAGTTTAAAAGTGAATTGTAGCAAAAAGAAGGAATTTGGACATCTGATCATGGGATCAGACGTCTTAAAAGATGTTTCCTCCTATCTTGTTCTTCTTCTTCTGACTTCTGATGATTTTCTTCCTTTCTTCTTGGTGCTTCTTCTTCCTTATTTCTTCTTTGCAGTTTCTTTCTCTTTCTTTTCTCTATAGGTCTTCTTCTTCCGATGATTTTCTTGGCTCAGCTTCCCTTCTTCTTCTTCCTTCCTTGGTTCTGTTTCCCTTGCCTTCAGCTTCTCTTCTTCTTCTGCTTGTCTTTCCCTTTCTTTATTTCTTCTTCCTTCTTCAGTTCCTCTTCTCTTTGGCTTCGCCTCTGGCCTTTCCTTCTCTTTTTCCTCTGCAAAGCTTCCTTCCTTCTCCATCTTCTCCTTCTCCTTTGCTTGCAGCGGCTAAGTGTCAGCTTCGCTTCTCCCTTCTGCCTTCCTTGCACAAACCAAAGAGGCTCAAAACCTATCCCTCTACCCACACCTGCATCTCTCTCTTTGTATTTCACTCTTCAGCACGCTCTCCCAGAGCCGGGTAAATGGGTCGGGTCGCGCGCCCAGGTCTAGGCACACCGGCGTGGGTGTGGTGCGCGAGGAGTGCTCAAGAGGTTGTCAGGTCGGGTCACCAGATCCGTGTGATGGACTCACGGACGAGGCGGTGTTTAGGTGAGGGACCTCACTGATAACACCACGCAAGGGGGTAGTAATTAGGTTGAATATGGCCCATCTTTAGAATAAAAGGCACAACATAAAGTAGAATAGGAGCATTGCATGCATCAAGTACCAAGATTGCTTATAAACTGTATTAATGGCCATTTGTGTAAAGCATTTGTCAAAGCAGGCCTCAGATGAGCAATCGGACCGCACGGATGGATTCAGGACGACGAACGGAGTCTAACGGACTCAAGATCGGCCAAATCCGACATCCGGAGCTCCCACAATGGGCCCAAGAAATCCTGACCGTTGATCTGGAGATCAACGGCCTAGAACGCGCCACATCGCCCCGCCCCCGCCGCTCGCACGCCCCCAAGCCAGCCAAGGACGCATCTCGGCCGTTGATCTTCGATCGAACGGCCGAGATTCGCGCGCTCGCCCGCGGTCGCCGCGACAAAGTGCGGGCGTGGCGCAACGGTTAGCGCGCACGCCCGCGTCGCGGCGACGCGGGTACGAATCGCGCGGAGCGGAAATCACTTGCGGGCGAAGGGCGCGGCAAAATTGAGCCACGCGATCAGAAGCGAGCGGCTAGGATTGCGCCACGCGGCGCGACGACAGCGCCCCACCTCCCACGCGCGCGCGCACGCCGGGCGGAAACGCGCGCGCGCACGCGCGCCCGAAGCGCGATCCTAGCGCAGGCGCGGGAGGATCTCAGCCGTCCGATCATCAATCGGGCGGCTCTCGTTCGACATCCACGGATCGCGCCTGAAGAGAGAGAGGGGCGGGCGGCTGACCGGCGGCAGAAGGCCTTCACCGACGTATCTGGAAGCGGTTTTAGCGACGTTCTGGATGTCGCTAAAGCACATTCTTCTTTTAGGAAGCCCTTAACTCTATTTAAACCCCCTTCTACCACCATTCAAGGCATCCTCTCCCACTTGCAACTACTCCACTCCTCTCCTAGCTAGTCTTAGGCACTCTTGTAATCGCCGGAGACGACGAGCCGCCGACGGAGCCTCCTCCACCGCCGTGGCTGCCTCGTCGCTCTCCACTCTCTCTCTACCTCTCTCTCTCTCTCTTTTAAGCTTTCATTTACTTTTGTTGAAGCATGTATTTAATATTGTAAACCATGAACTATGAATGCATGTTTAATGAAATTATTTTCCATTTAGTTGCCATTTTAATTTCTGTTTAAAGTGCATGATCAAAACCAAGAGCTTTCTAACCCTAAACTCTCTCTATCTCTCGCTTTTCAAAACCGTCTCTTTCGCAAGCAAAACTCCGCCTTTTTCGTGACAAGTGGTAAACAAAATCTGATTTCCACGCCTCCCTGAGATCGACACTCGGACTCACCTCCGTTTACTTCTTTTAAAACCGACATATCAAGTGCAACTATAACGATACCTCTTAACACACACGCACGAAGGCACGTCAGTTTTTGGCGCCGTTGCCGGGGAGGCAACGGATTTGTTTTATCACCTCCATTCCACCTTCATTCTCATATCGTCTAATGCCCTATTTTCCTTTTTACTTGACGGTTGCAGGAATTCGGCGCATGGACGGCGAAGCGACGCATTCCACTATGGTAGCAAGGAAGTAGGCGCCTCGAGGACCGATAGTGAGTACTCTCTCTCTCTCATTGTTTGCTTGCGTGAAAAAGCTAAAAAAATCATAAAAACTGAAAAAAATTGGCGTGGCGAATGATTGCTTGACCCACATTCTTAACACACCACCCTACAAAAAAATGTACACTCTAATATACTGGACAAATTCTTGGAGTGTTCTTTTCTTTCTCTCTTGAGTGGTGTTTGCGAAGCCACCGTGAGTTGACCTGGGCCGCACTACTCAACCCTAAAAACTAACTCATCTAATAGAAGCTGCACGATCTTTAGGATGAGTACACTAGGGTTTTTAGAGCCTCTACAGAAGAAAAAGGAAATCTACTTTCATCAAATTGTGTGCAGAACTTGACGTGCCCATTGAAACTTGTCTGAAAGCATTAAGACACGTCAACCCTAAAAAACACTAAAGTAAGGATGAAACATTAAAAGACACCACACCCTAAAAATTCTTGCTTGAAAACCCTGTTTTATAGAAGCACACACCTTGAAAAGTGGAAAATTAAGAGGCACCACCCCAATCAACGCCTCATCACATTACCCTAAGCACAAGCACTATCCTAACCCGTTAAAACTGAGTAGACGTGCCCTAGGCAGGACTGAGTTAAGTCTCAAAAGGTGAGGTTTTGTTCGCTAGGCACTTGGCTTTCATTCCCTTGGTATAATCTGGTGGCTAGGCTGCGGGGCAGTGTCAAACGACCGCGGTTGTGGGGTCTATGGAACCGGAGGCGCAAGCCAAAGGAAGAACCTTCCCTGCAATCCCCTCGTAATCAACCTGGCCAGATTAGCCTTGGGAAGGGGAGTCCAGTGTTTACGGACTTAATCAACCTTTGTGAGATTTCTAGGTCTCCTAAGGAATACACCATAAGGATTAGGCTTGTTTGTTTGATTGAGTGCACAACTCTCTCTCATTTGTTCTTCCCGCATCCCTCCATGGATTTCAATGCCTATCCATCTTACCCAAATTACCCCCAACAGGATTTGTATGCTAACCCAAGTAGACCATACCCACAGCCGACTTGGGCTAACCAACCACCAAGTTGGGGATGCAACCTGGAATATCCCTCTTGGCCCAACTATGACCAAACCGCACCAACCTCTTATTGGAATACACCTAACATAGCCACCCAAGGGTACGATTCAAATTGTGGGGCTCCATATCTCGATTGTCCTCACAATGCCTCCTCATTTAGGTCCGACCCGCTCTACTGTGATAGGACCTACACTTTAGGAGAACACCAAGAACCCTACCCATCTCAGGATAATAACCAAGAAAGGTCATCTGAATTCAACAACCTTGCCTACTTGACCTTTGGATTAGAAGGAGTTCTAAACAAATGGAAATCAGAAAATGCTCAGAAATCTAGGCAAGCCCAGGATCATCAACCTCTGATTTGGTCCCCTGATGAAGAATCTGACTGGGAGGAGGACTTAGAACCTCAACTATTCTGGAGTAGGACCAAACAGAGAATGGTTCCTCTTGAAGAACTAGACCCTGAACATGATAGAATAGAGGACCCACCCAAGAACTTAAACACCAATATGGATTCTGATCCACAACCTCAACCATACTCTCTTAACCTGGATTTCAAGGAGGAAATCCAAAGGACACCAAATGACACCATGTCAATTCTTGATAACCTCCAGTTAGAACTACACAGACAGAATCAAGAATTGGTTAAAGGGCAACATGCCATGTTGGAGTTGTTCCAACAATTGGGGGAAGAAGGCCAAAGAAAGCTGTTGCATACAACGCCATTCATGGAATTCATAAAGCAAGGACCTACCATGATCAATTGGACTACACCTAGTCATCCTGATTTGGTTCAGTCCACCATTGATACCCCTCAGGAGTTGGATAGCTCAGTGGATAAGGACAGTAAGGATTCCTTGGAACACAATTTGGGGAGCATTGAGAACAAACATCAGGAGGAAACTGAGAAGGTGAGGGGAGAGGCCTTGGAATCTGAATCTAATCGGCTCAAGACAAGTAATCCGGTGGGAGTAGCAGCCAACGTCGGAGATGGAGAATGGAGTTACAATTTCAAAGAAATTGATTATGAATCGGTTAGAATCCCCATCACAAATTTGGAGGAGGGCCGAGAGAAAGAATATGATCTAGAGGATGAAATTGACCCTACCTCTAATGCAACCCCAAACAGTGAATCTGATACAAAGGAGGTTGAAGAAAATATTCTTGAGATCAAGGTCTTGGAGGGAATGAGCAATGAAACCATAGTTGCGGAAGAGATGGATTCGTCTTTGAAGAGAAGACTCATGCTTGGTTGTAGGGCTCAGTATGAAACTCTGGACTTTGTTACTTGCCCTACCAGAATAAAGATCCCGCAACCCGAATGCACTAGAATTGATACACTTTCGATGGATTACAATTTTATGGGGACACAAGCTGAATATAAGACCTACATCTTTAGTGTTTGGCACGTCATATTTGGGGTGCGTTCGTCCACAACAACTTGTTTGCATGCCCACAAACTAAGAGAGGATCTGACACGGGCATGCATGATATATCTGTTACAGAATTCCCGCCCCTTAGGAACGGGACTCCACCACAACCTTATTCGCATCTGTGGACTTCTGATTTTGGGTTTGGTTAATTTTGAACATATCTTCTTGACCCAAGTCATTCCTGTTTGTGCACCGCCCAGCTAGAGGCGTTAAACTCAGCGCTTCCTGGGAGGCAACCTAGCGGATTCAGACTGATCTGGTAGTCTACGTCACTCAGGTACTATCTTTTTAAACCCTTCTGCATCCATGAATCTGCCAATGAGGACATTGTCCAACTTAAGCATGGGGGGGATGGTAAATTGCATAATCCTGAGCTTAATTAATCAGTCTGAATGAATAAAAAAAAAAAATTTGAATTTAGGAAGAAAAACTTAGGTATTAGAAACTTGTCAATAGTGGGAAATAATACAAAAAGAACTTAAACACTTAGACTTTTCAGGCCTTCAGGCTTAATCAGCCCTGGTGTCCGTTAAAATATAGATTTAGCGGTGAGTCCTGGCAACTTTAAGCTATTCTAATCCACCTACTAAATAAGGTGATAAGTATACGACTTATCAACTCATCCTTTAACTCAGGAAAACTTTGAGTCTAAGCATCTGCACACATTTCTGCACAGACTCACTTCTCGGAGATTTTGACAGAAATTGGGTAGCTAATGAACTCTCTAGGGTGGTATGGCTGGCAAGTTGTCGTGGGTAACAGCCCATTGGCAGGTTGTCCAGAACCCAGCCACAGGCCATTTCTTTTTCGCTGCCTCTAGGTACATTTGAGATTAGGGAAGCCACCTACGTAAAAAAAAAATATAATAATAATAATTAAAATAAAAAAAAGGAAAAAGAAGAAAAGAAAATAAACCACACTTCACCGCACAAGTATGGCTGGTAAGTGATCGTGGGTAACAGCCCATTGGTCGGTTGTCCAGAGCCCAGCTCAATAATTGCACAAAAAAAGAAGACCAAAAACACCTAAGGAAGAAGCGGGGAAGTAGTACAAGCCGGGGAGATATACACTGGAAAATCCTTGTGTTGACCCCAAGTAAAATGAACGTAGGGAGAAAGCTACCAATCGAACAAATACACCTTCAGGCAAAAATTTATTTTCTTTTCCGGTCACCTAGAGGCGTAGAAACTCGAAGTCTGTCTCAATTACCGTTAAGTAAGTCTATCACAACATTCACACCAAGATGCTTAGCACTTAGGGTTTTGACCGAGTTTTGGGTGGGTTGGGTAGCCGTAAAAAGTTACCAACCCACACTGAATTCTAAAAATTCTAAAAAGACATATATAGATATATACGTATACATAAGTATAGTTATATATACAAAGCAAGGATTCGGGCGATTCGTATTTTGGCAGACACCCGGGCGCTGCTTAGTCTTTGTAGATTAAGATCTTCGTATAGTTCCTCTTATTGACAAGTAACGAAGTGCCTAAGCAATTACTTCTTGAATTCGCCAAAGAAATAAAGGCTAGAATAAACCTTGCTAGGGACTAGCAAGGAGTAAGCATGGGGGTATGATAACACCACGCAAGGGGGTAGTAATTAGGTTGAATATGGCCCATCTTTAGAATAAAAGGCACAACATAAAGTAGAATAGGAGCATTGCATGCATCAAGTACCAAGATTGCTTATAAACTGTATTAATGGCCATTTGTGTAAAGCATTTGTCAAAGCAGGCCTCAGATGAGCAATCGGACCGCACGGATGGATTCAGGACGACGAACGGAGTCTAACGGACTCAAGATCGGCCAAATCCGACATCCTGAGCTCCCACAATGGGCCCAAGAAATCCTGACCGTTGATCTGGAGATCAACGGCCTAGAACGCGCCACATCGCCCCGCCCCCGCCGCTCGCACGCCCCCAAGCCAGCCAAGGACGCATCTCGGCCGTTGATCTTCGATCGAACGGCCGAGATTCGCGCGCTCGCCCGCGGTCGCCGCGACAAAGTGCGGGCGTGGCGCAACGGTTAGCGCGCACGCCCGCGTCGCGGCGACGCGGGTACGAATCGCGCGGAGCGGAAATCACTTGCAGGCGAAGGGCGCGGCAAAATTGAGCCACGCGATCAGAAGCGAGCGGCTAGGATTGCGCCACGCGGCGCGACGACAGCGCCCCACCTCCCACGCGCGCGCGCACGCCGGGCGGAAACGCGCGCGCGCACGCGCGCCCGAAGCGCGATCCTAGCGCAGGCGCGGGAGGATCTCAGCCGTCCGATCATCAATCGGACGGCTCTCGTTCGACATCCACGGATCGCGCCTGAAGAGAGAGAGGGGCGGGCGGCTGACCGGCGGCAGAAGGCCTTCACCGACGTATCTGGAAGCGGTTTTAGCGACGTTCTGGATGTCGCTAAAGCACATTCTTCTTTTAGGAAGCCCTTAACTCTATTTAAACCCCCTTCTACCACCATTCAAGGCATCCTCTCCCACTTGCAACTACTCCACTCCTCTCCTAGCTAGTCTTAGGCACTCTTGTAATCGCCGGAGACGACGAGCCGCCGACGGAGCCTCCTCCACCGCCGTGGCTGCCTCGTCGCTCTCCACTCTCTCTCTACCTCTCTCTCTCTCTCTTTTAAGCTTTCATTTACTTTTGTTGAAGCATGTATTTAATATTGTAAACCATGAACTATGAATGCATGTTTAATGAAATTATTTTCCATTTAGTTGCCATTTTAATTTCTGTTTAAAGTGCATGATCAAAACCAAGAGCTTTCTAACCCTAAACTCTCTCTATCTCTCGCTTTTCAAAACCGTCTCTTTCGCAAGCAAAACTCCGCCTTTTTCGTGACAAGTGGTAAACAAAATCTGATTTCCACGCCTCCCTGAGATCGACACTCGGACTCACCTCCGTTTACTTCTTTTAAAACCGACATATCAAGTGCAACTATAACGATACCTCTTAACACACACGCACGAAGGCACGTCAGTTTTTGGCGCCGTTGCCGGGGAGGCAACGGATTTGTTTTATCACCTCCATTCCACCTTCATTCTCATATCGTCTAATGCCCTATTTTCCTTTTTACTTGACGGTTGCAGGAATTCGGCGCATGGACGGCGAAGCGACGCATTCCACTATGGTAGCAAGGAAGTAGGCGCCTCGAGGACCGATAGTGAGTACTCTCTCTCTCTCATTGTTTGCTTGCGTGAAAAAGCTAAAAAAATCATAAAAACTGAAAAAAATTGGCGTGGCGAATGATTGCTTGACCCACATTCTTAACACACCACCCTACAAAAAAATGTACACTCTAATATACTGGACAAATTCTTGGAGTGTTCTTTTCTTTCTCTCTTGAGTGGTGTTTGCGAAGCCACCGTGAGTTGACCTGGGCCGCACTACTCAACCCTAAAAACTAACTCATCTAATAGAAGCTGCACGATCTTTAGGATGAGTACACTAGGGTTTTTAGAGCCTCTACAGAAGAAAAAGGAAATCTACTTTCATCAAATTGTGTGCAGAACTTGACGTGCCCATTGAAACTTGTCTGAAAGCATTAAGACACGTCAACCCTAAAAAACACTAAAGTAAGGATGAAACATTAAAAGACACCACACCCTAAAAATTCTTGCTTGAAAACCCTGTTTTATAGAAGCACACACCTTGAAAAGTGGAAAATTAAGAGGCACCACCCCAATCAACGCCTCATCACATTACCCTAAGCACAAGCACTATCCTAACCCGTTAAAACTGAGTAGACGTGCCCTAGGCAGGACTGAGTTAAGTCTCAAAAGGTGAGGTTTTGTTCGCTAGGCACTTGGCTTTCATTCCCTTGGTATAATCTGGTGGCTAGGCTGCGGGGCAGTGTCAAACGACCGCGGTTGTGGGGTCTATGGAACCGGAGGCGCAAGCCAAAGGAAGAACCTTCCCTGCAATCCCCTCGTAATCAACCTGGCCAGATTAGCCTTGGGAAGGGGAGTCCAGTGTTTACGGACTTAATCAACCTTTGTGAGATTTCTAGGTCTCCTAAGGAATACACCATAAGGATTAGGCTTGTTTGTTTGATTGAGTGCACAACTCTCTCTCATTTGTTCTTCCCGCATCCCTCCATGGATTTCAATGCCTATCCATCTTACCCAAATTACCCCCAACAGGATTTGTATGCTAACCCAAGTAGACCATACCCACAGCCGACTTGGGCTAACCAACCACCAAGTTGGGGATGCAACCTGGAATATCCCTCTTGGCCCAACTATGACCAAACCGCACCAACCTCTTATTGGAATACACCTAACATAGCCACCCAAGGGTACGATTCAAATTGTGGGGCTCCATATCTCGATTGTCCTCACAATGCCTCCTCATTTAGGTCCGACCCGCTCTACTGTGATAGGACCTACACTTTAGGAGAACACCAAGAACCCTACCCATCTCAGGATAATAACCAAGAAAGGTCATCTGAATTCAACAACCTTGCCTACTTGACCTTTGGATTAGAAGGAGTTCTAAACAAATGGAAATCAGAAAATGCTCAGAAATCTAGGCAAGCCCAGGATCATCAACCTCTGATTTGGTCCCCTGATGAAGAATCTGACTGGGAGGAGGACTTAGAACCTCAACTATTCTGGAGTAGGACCAAACAGAGAATGGTTCCTCTTGAAGAACTAGACCCTGAACATGATAGAATAGAGGACCCACCCAAGAACTTAAACACCAATATGGATTCTGATCCACAACCTCAACCATACTCTCTTAACCTGGATTTCAAGGAGGAAATCCAAAGGACACCAAATGACACCATGTCAATTCTTGATAACCTCCAGTTAGAACTACACAGACAGAATCAAGAATTGGTTAAAGGGCAACATGCCATGTTGGAGTTGTTCCAACAATTGGGGGAAGAAGGCCAAAGAAAGCTGTTGCATACAACGCCATTCATGGAATTCATAAAGCAAGGACCTACCATGATCAATTGGACTACACCTAGTCATCCTGATTTGGTTCAGTCCACCATTGATACCCCTCAGGAGTTGGATAGCTCAGTGGATAAGGACAGTAAGGATTCCTTGGAACACAATTTGGGGAGCATTGAGAACAAACATCAGGAGGAAACTGAGAAGGTGAGGGGAGAGGCCTTGGAATCTGAATCTAATCGGCTCAAGACAAGTAATCCGGTGGGAGTAGCAGCCAACGTCGGAGATGGAGAATGGAGTTACAATTTCAAAGAAATTGATTATGAATCGGTTAGAATCCCCATCACAAATTTGGAGGAGGGCCGAGAGAAAGAATATGATCTAGAGGATGAAATTGACCCTACCTCTAATGCAACCCCAAACAGTGAATCTGATACAAAGGAGGTTGAAGAAAATATTCTTGAGATCAAGGTCTTGGAGGGAATGAGCAATGAAACCATAGTTGCGGAAGAGATGGATTCGTCTTTGAAGAGAAGACTCATGCTTGGTTGTAGGGCTCAGTATGAAACTCTGGACTTTGTTACTTGCCCTACCAGAATAAAGATCCCGCAACCCGAATGCACTAGAATTGATACACTTTCGATGGATTACAATTTTATGGGGACACAAGCTGAATATAAGACCTACATCTTTAGTGTTTGGCACGTCATATTTGGGGTGCGTTCGTCCACAACAACTTGTTTGCATGCCCACAAACTAAGAGAGGATCTGACACGGGCATGCATGATATATCTGTTACAGAATTCCCGCCCCTTAGGAACGGGACTCCACCACAACCTTATTCGCATCTGTGGACTTCTGATTTTGGGTTTGGTTAATTTTGAACATATCTTCTTGACCCAAGTCATTCCTGTTTGTGCACCGCCCAGCTAGAGGCGTTAAACTCAGCGCTTCCTGGGAGGCAACCTAGCGGATTCAGACTGATCTGGTAGTCTACGTCACTCAGGTACTATCTTTTTAAACCCTTCTGCATCCATGAATCTGCCAATGAGGACATTGTCCAACTTAAGCATGGGGGGGATGGTAAATTGCATAATCCTGAGCTTAATTAATCAGTCTGAATGAATAAAAAAAAAAAATTTGAATTTAGGAAGAAAAACTTAGGTATTAGAAACTTGTCAATAGTGGGAAATAATACAAAAAGAACTTAAACACTTAGACTTTTCAGGCCTTCAGGCTTAATCAGCCCTGGTGTCCGTTAAAATATAGATTTAGCGGTGAGTCCTGGCAACTTTAAGCTATTCTAATCCACCTACTAAATAAGGTGATAAGTATACGACTTATCAACTCATCCTTTAACTCAGGAAAACTTTGAGTCTAAGCATCTGCACACATTTCTGCACAGGCTCACTTCTCGGAGATTTTGACAGAAATTGGGTAGCTAATGAACTCTCTAGGGTGGTATGGCTGGCAAGTTGTCGTGGGTAACAGCCCATTGGCAGGTTGTCCAGAACCTAGCCACAGGCCATTTCTTTTTCGCTGCCTCTAGGTACATTTGAGATTAGGGAAGCCACCTACGTAAAAAAAAAATATAATAATAATAATTAAAATAAAAAAAAGGAAAAAGAAGAAAAGAAAATAAACCACACTTCACCGCACAAGTATGGCTGGTAAGTGATCGTGGGTAACAGCCCATTGGTCGGTTGTCCAGAGCCCAGCTCAATAATTGCACAAAAAAAGAAGACCAAAAACACCTAAGGAAGAAGCGGGGAAGTAGTACAAGCCGGGGAGATATACACTGGAAAATCCTTGTGTTGACCCCAAGTAAAATGAACGTAGGGAGAAAGCTACCAATCGAACAAATACACCTTCAGGCAAAAATTTATTTTCTTTTCCGGTCACCTAGAGGCGTAGAAACTCGAAGTCTGTCTCAATTACCGTTAAGTAAGTCTATCACAACATTCACACCAAGATGCTTAGCACTTAGGGTTTTGACCGAGTTTTGGGTGGGTTGGGTAGCCGTAAAAAGTTACCAACCCACACTGAATTCTAAAAATTCTAAAAAGACATATATAGATATATACGTATACATAAGTATAGTTATATATACAAAGCAAGGATTCGGGCGATTCGTATTTTGGCAGACACCCGGGCGCTGCTTAGTCTTTGTAGATTAAGATCTTCGTATAGTTCCTCTTATTGACAAGTAACGAAGTGCCTAAGCAATTACTTCTTGAATTCGCCAAAGAAATAAAGGCTAGAATAAACCTTGCTAGGGACTAGCAAGGAGTAAGCATGGGGGTATGATAACACCACGCAAGGGGGTAGTAATTAGGTTGAATATGGCCCATCTTTAGAATAAAAGGCACAACATAAAGTAGAATAGGAGCATTGCATGCATCAAGTACCAAGATTGCTTATAAACTGTATTAATGGCCATTTGTGTAAAGCATTTGTCAAAGCAGGCCTCAGATGAGCAATCGGACCGCACGGATGGATTCAGGACGACGAACGGAGTCTAACGGACTCAAGATCGGCCAAATCCGACATCCGGAGCTCCCACAATGGGCCCAAGAAATCCTGACCGTTGATCTGGAGATCAATGACCTAGAACGCGCCACGTCACCCCGCCCCCGCCGCTCGCACGCCCCCAAGCCAGCCAAGGACGCATCTCGGCCGTTGATCTTCGATCGAACGGCCGAGATCCGCGCGCTCGCCCGCGGTCGCCGCGACAAAGCGCGGGCGTGGCGCAACGGTTAGCGCGCACGCCCGCGTCGCGGCGACGCGCGTTCGAATCGCGCGGAGCGGAAATCACTTGCGGGCGAAGGGCGCGGCAAAATTGAGCCGCGCGATCAGAAGCGAGCGGCTAGGATTGCGCCACGCGGCGCGACGACAGCGCCCCACCTCCCACGCGCGCGCGCACGCCGGGCGGAAACGCGCGCGCGCACGCGCGCCCGAAGCGCGATCCTAGCGCAGGCGCGGGAGGATCTCAGCCGTCCGATCATCAATCGGACGGCTCTCGTTCGACATCCACGGATCGCGCCTGAAGAGAGAGAGGGGCGGGCGGCTGACCGGCGGCAGAAGGCCTTCACCGACGTATCTGGAAGCGGTTTTAGCGACGTTCTGGATGTCGCTAAAGCACATTCTTCTTTTAGGAAGCCCTTAACTCTATTTAAACCCCCTTCTACCACCATTCAAGGCATCCTCTCCCACTTGCAACTACTCCACTCCTCTCCTAGCTAGTCTTAGGCACTCTTGTAATCGCCGGAGACGACGAGCCGCCGACGGAGCCTCCTCCACCGCCGTGGCTGCCTCGTCGCTCTCCACTCTCTCTCTACCTCTCTCTCTCTCTCTTTTAAGCTTTCATTTACTTTTGTTGAAGCATGTATTTAATATTGTAAACCATGAACTATGAATGCATGTTTAATGAAATTATTTTCCATTTAGTTGCCATTTTAATTTCTATTTAAAGTGCATGATCAAAACCAAGAGCTTTCTAACCCTAAACTCTCTCTATCTCTCGCTTTTCAAAACCGTCTCTTTCGCAAGCAAAACTCCGCCTTTTTCGTGACAACAAGTGGTAAACAAAATCCGATTTCCACGCCTCCCTGAGATCGACACTCGGACTCACCTCCGTTTACTTCTTTTAAAATCGACGTATCAAGTGCAACTATAACGACACCTCTTAACACACACGCACGAAGGCACGTCACTCACCCCATGTGTTATCGGAGGCAATGAACCAATAGCAGAAAATCAATTTAAATCACTCCAGCGCTTCACAGCTTATTGAGGTGGGACTATTGTTCCACCGTTCTTTCGCGTGCGCCCGCAGGAGTCCGTCCTCCAATTGCAGCACTGCAGGCTTCGTGGCGCCACTCTCTGGAACAAATGACTTCGCGAGGCCTCCCCGAGTTAGCTGGACCTGGGATCCTGAAGTATTGCAACTTGGAACAAGCGTGCAGCTTCCTCGAGTCACCGTTAATGGCTGCTGGAGCATGAAACATGCCTGACACAAAAAGAGCCTTGAGGCTTAATCAGACCACAGGAGCACCTTCACCGTATCACCGTGAAGGTGAGACGCTAGGTAGCAGGCCGTAGGGTGGCCTAGGCATGCATGCCTAGGTCACTCTGTGGCCGACCGGATGGGTTTGGTCGGGGGACAGTTGTGGTGGTGTAGAGGGTCTGTGGACGAGTGGAGGATGTTCAGTGAGGTGAGGCGGAGGTTATACGGTGGTCGGCGAGACGTGTGGGGCTGCGGAGTGATGGGAGCGTCTCGCCGGAGGGTGGCCGGAGATGAAGAAGATGGTGGTGGACAGCGGCGGTCGAGGAACATTTGGTGAAATAAGATGAGGGAAATGAAAGAGGAGATAGAGAAGAGCAATTCTAACCTAACTAAGGGGATGAAGGGGGCGAGAAGGCAGCTGGCAGTACCTGCTGTCGTCGGAGAAGAAAGCGTCCAGTGGAGGAAGACGGCGACAACGACGGGGCTAAGGTGGCTCGCGCGGGTGTTGCACGACGCGGAGGAGGATGAGGAGGATGGTTCTGCCACTGGTTTTGTGGCAGAGTGATGAGGAAGAGGAGGGGGGCTCGCCGGAGCTCGCTGGACCCCTTGGCCGGAGGAGAAGAAGAGGAAATTGAGGTGGAATTCTGGCCAAGTCGAGCTGAGGAGGTGCGGCTGGAGATGAGGGTTAATTTATAGGCACAGGCAGGGACTCCTGTGCTTGGAAGCCAAGCTTCCAAGGGCGGGAATCCTCGCCGGAGATAGAAACAATTAAGTATCCAAATCTCTCGTGCGTTCGCACAAGAGATTGGGTGTAAATCTTAGATCATGATTGAGTTCAGATGGAAGGGAATTCCTCAGAGAATCTCCCTTCCAAATCTGGAAGGAGATCTCTAAGGAATCAGAGAGTATTCCCTCTCTATTCCTCGCCGGAGTAGGATCTCTCCCCAATAATGGTGGAGGGACCTGCTTGTAAGAGTGGCGAGGAAGCTAGGGGGTTTATGCAATGGCTTTCAAAAGATAGGGACCAAAATATAATTGGGTGTACTAAATTGCAAAGTAGGTTAAGATGACCTCCCCTTATGTCCAAATTTTGGTACAAACCTAATTTGGACCTAAGGAATCCAATGGTGAAGTTGGATTTTAGGTTTGACCACGTTTGATTGGATATTTTGCGTAAAAACCCAAATTAGGTCAATTGATGAGCTAGGACCCTAATCTAGGTCAAACTAGGTTCTAAAGGCCAAATTGAATGTTCTAAACCCTTGGGGATATTTTTTCATGAATTTTAGAGGGTTTACTTGATTTTTATCCTGACCAGAACCTTGTTGAATTAAGCGGGTCTATTTTAGGGTTACAAGATGTCATTTAATTCCTATTTTGCACATAAACCCATTTCTGATTGAATCAACCCACTTTTCATCTTATTCATACCATTTGACCTAGGTTTTTCCTCTGAGAAATCCCATTTATGTACTACAATGGTAAAATTACAGTTTTAACCTTTATTTCATATTTTCTTCTCAGAATACTTATTCCTTCAATTAAGCCCTCTTCTAACCCATGCAAGGAGGCGTCCGTGTACACAACGAACCCGCCACTACTGTCAGGGATGGTGATCACGGGAGCCAAAGTTAACCTCTCCTTCAGCTCCTGAAAACACGCCTCACAGGCGTCTGTCCAAGTGAAGGACACGTCCTTCTGGGTCAACTGTGTCATGGGACGCGCAATCTGTGAAAAACCTCTGATGAATCGTCTGTAGTAGCCTGTCAATCCCAGGAAACTACGAATCTCAGTGACTGACCGCGGTCTCTCCTACCTGAGCACTGCCTAGACCTTGGCTGGGTCCACCGCCAAGCCGTCTCCAGAGATCACATGACCTAAGAAGGTCACCTCCCTCAACCAGAACTTGCACTTGCTATATTTGGCGTACAGCCTACGCCGTCTCAGCGTGTCCAGAACCATCCGCAAGTGCTGTCCGTGCTGCGTCCGATCTCGAGAATAGATGAGTACGTCATCAATGAATACCACCACGAATTGGTCCAAGTACAGTCTAAACACCCGGTTCAATAGGTCCATGAAAGCAGCGGGGGCATTGGTCAGCCCAAACGGCATGACCAAAAACTCGTAGTGTCCATACCGGGTGCGGAAAGCTGTCTTGGAGACGTCTACCTCCCTGATCCTCAACTGGTGGTATCCAGACCTCAAGTCGATCTTGGAGAACACCGTGGCACCCCGCAACTGGTCAAGCAAGTCGTCAATCCTCGGCAGCGGATATCTGTTCTTGATGGTGACCCTATTCAGTTGTCGGTAGTCCACACAAAGGCGTAGGGTACCATCCTTCTTCTTCACAAACAGTACCGGGGCTCCCCAGGGAGACGCATTGGGCCTCACGAAGCCCTTCTCTAAAAGGTCCTGCAACTGAGACTTGAGCTCTCGTAGCTCAAGCGGTGCCATCCTGTATGGCGCGGTGGAGATGGGGCTGGTCCCTGGTACTAGTGAGATCTCAAACTCGATCTCACGCTCAGGCGGTAGTCCTGGTAACTCGTCTGGGAACACGTCAGGGTACTCTCTGACCACCGGGATGCTTTGGAAGTCTGCCACAGGGCTGGGCTCTGCCACCACACAAGCTAGGAAGCCCTCACACCCCTGGCTCAAAAGTCTCGCCTCCCGAAGTGCCGAAATGCACCTGAAGCCTCCGTCCACTGGCTGTCCGTGAAACTCAAAGGAGGGCAACTCCGGCATGGAGAAGACAATCTTCCTCTCAAAACAGTCCACCAAGGCGTGGTAAGCGGACAGCCAGTCCATCCCCAGAATTACACCAAAGTCCTCCATCTGTATCATAATCAGGTCAGCTGGCAGGCTATGTCCCCCGACGCTGACCTCGCAATCCGTGTACACCTCCTCAGCTACAAACAGCTAACCACTCGGACCTCTGATTACGAACGGATTCTCTAACAGCGTATAGTCCTAGCCCAAACTAACTGCGAAACTGGCGGCGACAAACGAGTGCGTAACGCTGGAATCGAAAAGTGTGTAAACGAGTCTGCCGGAAACTGAAACCATACCTGCCACCACTGAGCCCGAAGCTCTGGTATCCCTGTGTGTCAGGGCGTTGATACGCCTCTCAGCTCTAGGTGCGGACAAAGCAGCCACACTCTGCGTCGGACGGGCAGGTGCTGGCCGATACCCTCCTCGTGACTGCTGTCCTCCTCCTCGCGCTTGGGAACCGCTTCCTCCTGCGCGCCCTCCAGTGCTCTGCGCAGGAAGTATCTGCTGACCTCCTACCCTCGATATGGCCCGGCTGGCCACACTAGTAACAAAGGGGAACCCGACTCCCTCCCTCAGTGGGTCCCTGCTGTCGGCTGGGCGGGGGTCCGGTGTTGGCGACTGGCCTCTGTCGAGGCCCCCCAAAGGCCACGGATGGCCCTGCAAAATGTGATGGCTCCCCTGCGGACGCCACGTGCCTCCTCTCTCTCCGGCCCTGTGAAAAGTCTGGCTGAAAGGGCCTCTTCCTCCCGCCGTCAGTGTCTCGCACGGACGGGTTGGTCTCCTCATAAGTCATGGCTGCCTCCACCACCCTCGAAAACGTAGGCAACTTCAGGGTTTTGACATACCCCCGAATCGCAGGCCGGAGCCCCTCGGTGAACCTCCAAAGGCGCTCCTCCTCAGTGGCTACCGCTGTCACTGCAAAGCGGGACAGCTCCAGGAAACGCGTGCGGTACGCGCTCACGGTCATCGTCCCTTGGCGAAGAGTGTGGAACTCCCGCCTCCTCTGGTCCTGCCACGTCTGGGGAAAGTACTGCTCGCAGAAGAGGGCGACGAACCGATCCCAGGTCGGCTTGTCCCTCTCCTGTCCCCGGACCGCCCTCCACCACCTGTGTGCCGCACTCTCCAGCTGGTACGTGGCAAAGGCCACGCGGCACTCCACCGGGGGGCGAAGGGTGTAGAAAATCTTCTCCAGCTGCTCGAGCCAGTCCTCTGCCTCGGTCGGGTCCTCATCCCCTTGAAGGAGGGGGGCTTCAGCTTCCGGAACTGTCCAAAGAGCTCGGAGTGGCGCTGTAGTGGGGATGCCGGTGCACCTCCAGGCAAAGGTGCCTCGTGCACAGAAGTGTTGGAGGAAGGTGGGGGCGGCGGCGGCCCATCCCCTCCCCCGTGTCCAGCGCCGCATCCGTCGGGTGGTCCCACAGAGGACTCCCCCTCCGCAGCCCCAGGGGGAGGCACTCGGGACGGTGGGCGGAGCTCCTCTCGCACAATATCCCGTATCAGCTGGGCGAGGTCCTGGACGCCCGGGAGTAGTGGCTGGTCCACTGAGGCGTCGGCAACGGCATGCCCACCTCGCCGACCTCATCCTCGGCTGCACCCGCGACCCGCCTCACCAGTCCCGCGACGAGGCATCTCCTGCAAGGAGACGTGAAACAAAACGGAACACGTCAATATGGAACAATACCTAACGGAAACGTCTAAGAGCTCATGTCAAAAGATATGTTGTGGTGGCTACTCTAGTTATAGACATGTGAATTGGTTATTTTCCAGTCAGTTGATTCACTTCTCGGGACGACCTTGCTCTGATACCATCTTGTAACGACCCGATTCCCGAGTCCCTACGAGACACGAGAACCGGACCGACTCGACTAATCCCAAGACCTAGTCGTCCAACGAGGAAGTAACCAAAAGAGCAGTAAAATAAACCACATTCAACATGAAATATAACTAGCAGTAACAAAATACAGCAGTAAGAAAAAGAACTACTACAGCATGTACACCACAACAGTAGAACAGCATTCATAACATAACAAGAACTACGAGTAAAGAAAAGTACAGAGAGTAACAAAAATTACTCACTACAGTGGAACAAAAAGGGCACAAAAGAATAGTGGTAACTCTACTGGACCCTACTCGGCCCAGCGCCCTCTGCAGCTGCTGACCCTGGCTGCTCAACACCTGGTCCTGAAAAGTAACGAGTGTAACACGTCAGCGAAACGCTGAGTAGAGTGGCAGCTAAACTAAAGAAGCAGTAAAGTGTACAGTAGCTGTTTTATTTTCTTTCTTCCTTTATTTACGTCTTTCTATTGTTTCATAATTTATCTATTTCTCAGATCCTTCACTTGATCTCGAATGTTCCTCGTGGGAACGATCTTGATTGCAGTCTTTTCCGAACAGTAGAAGTAACGCGTGGTGCTCTCCTGGCCGGGAGAGTCCCCCATGGTGATCCTACTCTCAGTCAACCACCCCAAGGTCACTGACAGACATAACGGTGACTACGGCATGCGCGGTAAACTCACGGGTAGCTACCCCGCACTAGCACGCGGTCAGTCGTTTCCGTTAACGGGTGCGCCCAAAGCACAGCACGGAACCAGTATAGGGCAGAGCCCTCTCAGTAACAGGGGTCCAACCCCTCCACGGTAACCAAACAGGGACCTAGCCCCTCCACAGTCCGTGCACCCTCGCCTGACTACCCTGGTTTGCCCAGTGGGCCTAACAAGTCGGTGTAGGAGAGCTAGCAGAACCCCGGGGCCCATGGGGTAGCTAGTACTCGCCCTACATTAGTAGCTCTCCTCGGTACTGTGTACACGAGGGCCAACAAGTCGGTACAAAGTGGCCAGACCTAACCCCAGGTCCCTGGGGCGGCTGGCTCTGCTCTGCACTAAGCAGGTAACAGGTGCTTCCCCTGGCACTACGTACCCAAGAGACAACGCACCTCCACATCTTTCCTTCTCAGTTCCATTTCATTCTCTTTCCAGGAGTTCTACTCCTAACTCCCCGTAGGGTTCCAGCTCTTTTAACTCAGCACATTCAGGTTTCACCCTTTCAGTTTCACGTTCATACAATCCATATTCTCAAACATGTTCATTTATTCATAACAGGCAGCTGTTAAATCAATTTACATGCAGCTATTATTTCCTTTCCACAGTTTCCAAGTCTGCAATATCTATATTCATTTCACTAGTTTTCTAGTCCTAGGATTCATGCCGTACCCTAGGATCTATCATTCAATCTAGTTTTCCAGCCCTAGGATTCATGCAATACCCTAGGATCTATCATTCAATCTGGTTTCTCATTCCTAGGATTCATGCAATGCCCTAGGTTCTATTAATTGTTCCATAATTGTAACAAATTATGTTAATAATTTCTAAAGCCACTCTACCAGCCACAACGAAAGTACTGGGGGCCTGGTCGGAAATCCCACGCGCCTCCGCAATCCCCAAGACTGAAATGGAACAGGGTCCTATCACAAGGATCAAACACAAGGAGTTTCTCAGAACAGTATATAATTACTGAAAACGGTTAGAGGATTTTATTCCGAAAAGAACGCAACTCGAAACGTGGAAAACGGACTCCGAACGGGCCCTAAACGGGTCGAAAACGACGAAACAATCCAAAATCAGACGTCTAGAACCTCTTCCAGACGTCTTAAAATGTGGGTTAGATGGTACCTTTGTTCTGCGTAGTCGCTCAGACGTCCAGAAGCCTGCGGGGGCGTCTGACCTAGTTCGCAGACGTCCGATGGTCGACCCGGATGTCTGGAACTCCTCTCCGTCGTCTGGCACTTCGGCCAGACGTCTGATTCGCGTTGGATGGCGAATCTCAGATCCTACACGTACCCACTCCTCGTGCTCAGTACGAATGGTCGCAGAAAAGGAAGAAGGACGAAAATAACTTACTTGCCAGACGTCTGGATAGTTCTCCAGACGTCTTCACCGTCGTCTGGTTGGAAGCCCAGACGTCTGATTCTGGAAAATTTTCCAGAATCAGAGCTCGACTCGCTCTCCGCCAGCGACGCACGGCCGCGCCGCGCCTCGTCTGCCTGCTACTCGAGCTGCAGCAGCCCTCCAGCGACGCTCCACACCCGCGGCTCCCCTGCCGGCCGACTCTAGCTGCCCCGGCGAGCTCGAGCCCTCACGGTCGGGCGTCTCCTCCCTCGCGCAACACCTCCTCCCGCAACCCGCCGCAGCTGCCGCTGCCGCCGCTCGCACTCTCGCACCGGCTGGAAAGAGAAGAAGGAAGCAGAGGAGATGAGAGTGAGGGAGAGGGCGAAGGCCTTATAAGGCCGCGCCGGGAGAGAGAGAGAGAGAGGGAAAAAGAGGGGTTCGTAGGTCTGCGTGCGCAGGCACGCAGACGCAATCCTACGTGTCGCAGGAAAATAAATCCCAGACGTCTGGAAGGGGTTCCAGACATCTGGTCAGACGTCTGGAACACCTCCCAGACGTCTTAAAAAGATGTCTTGGAACCACGTTCGTAACATTCACCGTCTCATCAATCTTCTCGTCATGTTCCTTAGTCTACTCCTTGGTCCTCTCAACTCGAGTTGACCGTTTTTGAGCTTGTAGGTCCAGTCTTTTGTGTTGTAATCTTTATGACCTACAAAACAAGATTCTAGTTCTTTCCTTGGTATCCATATTAATTTGGATCCGGTTCTATTAGCAGGTCTCCTTGACGGAGATCCTTTCTCAACCTTAGAGCTAAGACTAACTTTATCATTAGAAAAGTTATCTAGTTTTCTCATTAATTTGTTAGATTCTTTCTTGAGACATGCAAGCTCTTTTTCTACAACATGCATCTTGATTTTTAAGCTAGAAATTTTGATTTTTAAACTTGTGTTTTCCTCAATCAATTTACTATTTTCATTGATTAAGTCTTTATTTTCTAATAACAAATTATTATCCTTAGGACTAGCTTCTAGATCCTTGAGTTTTATTTCTAACCTTTCATTTTCATTTTTAAAAAAACTAAGACTCATTTTAATGTTTTTATTTTCTACCTTAAGTGACTTCTGATTTCAAATAATTCATCAAACGCATCTTGTAAATCCGAGTTTACCTCGTCATCGGAGCCACTTTCACTATTACTTGCAGTGGCGATGAAACCCATGCAAGCAATTTCTTCCTCGGGATTCTCCTCTTCTTCCTTAAGCTCAAGTCGTCTCAAGTTGCTTGGAACGCCTTCTTCTTCTTTTCCTTCTCCTCCTTCTCTTTCTTGAGAAGAGGGCACTCTGGTCGTAGATGCCCTTTCTCATTGCAGTGGTAGCAACGTCTCGAGCTTTCTTTTTCGTTCTTCTCCTTCTTTTCTTTGATTCCCTACAAAACTTGGAAAACTTTTTAAGTAAAAATTTAAAATCTTCATCATCAGAACTTACCTCGCTATCCGACACGGCTCTGAATGTGAGGGTCTTCTTCGGTTTTGGCTCTGATGTATCCTTCTTCTACTTCAACTTTGTCTCGTAGGCCATTAAATTGCCTAGGAGATCTTCCATGTTAAGCTCCTCTACCTCGTTTGCTTCCTCGATGGCGGTAACCTTCTGCTCACATTCCAATCCAAGGGAACGAAGAAGCCTCCCTTGAAGCTCCCCCTTGATGAAGATCTTTCCTAATGCCTTAAGATTGTTCACTATGAGAGTGAACCTAGTGTTCATCTTACTTAAAGATTCATTAGTCTTCATAGAAAAAGATTCAAATTCTTGAGAAAGTAAGTTGAGTTTAAAAGACTTTACCTTGGAGGTACCCTCGTGAGTTACCTCAAGTGTATGGCAAATCTCATATGCGGTGGCGCATTGTGAGATTCGGTTGAACTCCTCTGGGCTAAGCGCGTAATACAACACGTTCATCATATTCGCGTTGAGCAAGAGTTCTCGGATATGCTGCTGCGAGTATCATGCGGCGGGTCTCTAGGATGTCCAACGGTGTCTCGCATCTAGGCCAGATGGTGAAGTCGTTGCCTTGTAGCCAAGTCTTCATCCGTAGCTTCCAGTAGGGGTAGTTGCTCTCGTCGAAGAAAGGCGGACGGGTCATGGCCTGCCCCTCGGAAATCCTGATCATAGAGCTGCTCTCCTTCATGATCTTCTTGCTAGGTTGTTACGCCAAAACAGCAATAACCTGCTCTGATACCAGTTGTAATTTCCTACAGGAGGGAGTGAGATATGCGTGACGTAAAAAAATGCGGAATCAAAATAAATAATCTCACAAAAAGGCAATCACACAAAGGCACAAGAAATTTTTAGGTGAAAACCCAAGCGGGGTAAAAATCACCACCTAACCCTTTCGAGTTAGAATTTCCCAATCGACAAAGTCGATCAAATCCACTAACGAACACCTTTAACGAGAGTAGTTCAACCTCAATTACAACCACACTACGAGTACGAGGGTAGTGTTCCTCAACCCCTCCCCTTCATAAGGAGGATTTTGTCTCATGAAGGAGATGAGAATTCGCAAAGCGAATACCCAACATAATTACAAAGATAAATTACAAAACAACCTATAGAGCCAACAAAGATTAACCTAGCTACTATAGGTAAAAATACTTCCCTTTGGTGATGACACGGGTGCGTGAACTATGTGGTGGCACTTCGTCACTCTCGTAATTGAGGAGGGAGAGCGAGAGTGCAGTGAGAGGAAAGCTCTCAGGATGTGGAACGGTGAAATGGAGAGCAAGATCTTCTAAAGTGTTTTGGACACAAATAGATGTGGAAATGTGTTGCTTGGGTGTGTCTTCACAAGGCAAGGGTCCTCTATTTATAGAGGACCTAGGAAGGCTTTGGAAGACCTTAGAAGGCTTCCATAGCCATTGGAGTTGAACCCAAGGCAAAACAAGCCGTAATCAGAATCAATTATGATTCTGACAGGGTCATCAGAAGTCTGTTCCAGGTATCAGATGTCTAGAAAACTAGTTTAAAACATCTGGGAACTAAGTCAGACATTTGATTCTTGGCGGGTTTCCTTCCTGACTTGGTTCAGACCTAAATAGGGTTCTAGTGTAAGGTCATCAGACGAGTACAGGACGTCTGGCACTAGGTCTGGATGTCTAGCAACCTATTGTACTGCGGGAATGGATTTCCCGAGGTAGGTTAACAGCTAGAATATCTTACAAAGTGATTTTGGGTCAGTCGAGGCTCAACGGTCACATATCAGATGTCAGGGGTCCTCTATGGACGTCTGATAGAAGTCTAGCAGTTATTTTCCTCAACGTTTACTTTGCTAGCCAACATTCCACCAATTAGACGTCTGGCACAACCATCAGACGTCTTCTAAGACGTCTGAACTAAGGTCTGGTCGTTTGATTTTATCAAACAGAACCGACTAAGTCCAGCCTAAGTTATTGGACGTCTGAGTCAACAATCAGACGTATTAAAAGTCACTATCAGACATCTGATTTTCAGATTAGGCTGTCAGAACCCTATTTTGGTTTTCTAAGTTCTCTATAGAAAACCTAAGTATCCTAGGGTTGTGCAAGTGTTCCTAGGACTACTTTAAGGGTTCTTTGAGGCTCTTTAACATAAGATCTAAGAAATAAAGAGCAAAAACAAAAAACAAAATACAATGAAGGAAATCTATCATATTCTTCATCTCCTTCCTTCTTCAAGCTTTTGCTCCTAGCGAAGCTCCTCCTCTGTCAAGCTCTTCCAATCTGCCATGGATGCGAGCTCGAACTCCATCTAAACACGTCTCCATTTGCAAATATCCTAAATCTAAGAATTCAAATGCAAATGTTAAATAACACATGTTTTGTTATCATCAAAATAAGCGATCGTGGTGCACTAGCACTAACACACAGGACCCGCGAAGACGTCAGGATCTGCCGTTCGAGCCCCCATATCACCCGTATACCCTGATAGAGTGGTCTTCTCTACTTCTATGGTTTGAATTAGTAAAGTGCATATTAAATTAGAAATATCTATTTGAAACCTAGGTTATGAGATGAACCCTAGGACCAAGAATGTAATTGGTTTATTTTCAGTACATGAAATCTGAGAATGCATGTGGTTAAACTTCATACTGTGATAATTGGAATATTTAAATGATGAGGTGATCACTTATTTCTGTAAATGATAATTGCTTATCCTGTAAATTCATGAATTGCCTGTTATACAAACAAGAAACCAGATGGCGAGACAGATACATGCCAAGTTCTATGCATGAACTCTACGGGGAACTAGCAAAGGGATCATAGTACAGTAATATGGATATTCGATGTATGATGAGACTCGTTGTCTACGGGTATGTTGGTTGGTTATTTGGACTTAGACATAAGAAGCAAGCTGGCCCTCGTGTATGTGATACAGAAGAGAGCAACTATCCTTTCAGTATGGGAAGTGAGCTGGCTATTTAGAGCGCTGAATCTATTTTAAGAATATCGGGTTGTAATATAGCCGAAAAAACATTCAAAACAAATACAATTTTATTACTCGAATTTTAAAGTCTGAGGTTAACAACAGGGAGCAAATTAGTGTTTTAGAAATCAAGATCACAATTAAAGGAATATGTAATAATATCAATATCACAGTGCAAAAATATAAGAGTAATTGATAATGTAGATAAAAAATACTCAAGAATTCAATGTATATGAATATGAATAAAAAATAGAATGTCTATGCTATCTCTTTTCTCTCCGATTCTCTTCTCTCCTTCTGATTTTGTCTTTGCGAGTTGTCTTTCTTTCTATCTTTTCTTTCTCTGTCTTCTCCTTCCTTCTTCTTCTTCCTTTGGCTTTTCTCTTCTTCAGCTTTCCTACCTTAGCCCTTAGCTTTCTCTGCCTGCTTCTTCTTCTATGGCTTTTCTCTTTTTCTTTCTCTCTCTGTCGGCTGCCTTCTCTCTTCCTTTGCCTTACTACCTTTTTGCCTTCAGCTTCTTCTTCCTTCAGCTTCTTCCTTCTCTTTTCTTTCTCTGCCTTAACTTCTCTACCTACTTCTTGCCTTCTCCTTCCTCTTCCTTTGGCTTCACTTCTCTTCCTCTGCAGAGCAAAACCTACCCCCTACTCGTGCGCACTCTCCTTTCTTTTCTCTCGTAGGTTCTACTCTCCCAAAGCCACACGTTTCTCGGGTAATCGAGTCAGGTATGTACCCGAGACCAGGCCCACCGGTGTGCGATGGTTGGCGAGGAGTGCAAGTCGGGTTGGGTCAACCAAGTCCAGGGAGTGTGCTGACAGACGAGGCCGGTTCGGTTCGGGTGAGAGGAACCTCACCCCGTGATTTGGAGGCAATAAGGCTATGGCAAGAAATCAATTTATGCGGGTGTTGCGCCTCAGAACTTTCTAAGGTGGGACTATCTGTCCACTTTTCTTCGCTCGCGCCCGTAGCAGAGGTGTTCCTTCAATTGTAGAAGCTGCGACTGTCCTTGACTGGAATTGAATGCTTGGAGTTGTGCGCGAGGGTGCTCCACACAACCTAGGACAGAGACTTGGGGCTGGCATGGCCTGGAGCTCGCTTCAAGCTTGCTTCAAGCTTTGCACTAATGGCGGAGGAATGCCTGTACCTAAAATCATCAAGATGGCCTAGCGACCACGTCAGAATGTTCACGAAGCTTCACCCAGGCATGGTGAGTGTGCAGTGATGGTCGACGAGTCGTGGGGATGCCTATGTGAGCATGCCTAGGGCACACTGTGTGCGTATGTGTGGGTGTGTTCGGGAGTGCTTTTGGGTGGTTGATAGAGTGAATGGAGTGAGGGTTTGTAATCAGGGAGTCGAGGTGGAGGTCGTAGGATGGTTGGCGAGGTGGATGGAGGTGTGGAGTGACAGGAACACCTCGCCGGAGGTATTGCTGGAGGCGAAGGAGATGATGGTGGTGGAGTGCGTAAGTAGTTGATTTAGGGAAATAAAGAGGGGGAAAGGAAGTAGAGGGTGAAAGGGACTTATCTAGGGTGATATTGGACGAAGGGAAGGCGAGGATGACGTTGGGCATGTATTGCCGACGTCGGAGACGAAGGTGCTCAGAGAGGGACGGTCGGCGAGGATGAAGGAGAGACAGGGGTGTCGGCGAGTGCTGCGTGACACAGATGAATGCGAGGAAGAAGAATCAGCCACTGGTTTTGTGGTCAGGCGACGAAGGAGATCAGGGAAGGTCGTTGGAGCTTGATGAGCGAATCGGTCGGAGGATGAGAGATGAAACGTTGGGCTCGAGAGATAACCGGGTTTTATTGTTATAGCGTTGTAGTATAGCCAGTTATTGCCATCATTTCAAATATATAAATTTTTTACTCGGAAAATAAAAGAGTTCCCGAGGTCGAACTCAGGGAGCAAGTTGTATTCTAGAGATATACATGTTTCTTTTACAAAAATAAAGAAAGAGAGAGAAAGAATTTGTTGTCTTTTCTTTGCTTCTCCTCGTCTCAGATCTTCTGTTATCTTCTTCTCTTTATCTGCAGTGGTGATGTTCTTCTTCTGCAGTGGTGATGTTCTTCTTCTTCTTTCAGCTGTTCCTGCTCTTCCTTTTTCTTCTGCAGAGCGGTCCTGTTCTTCTTCTTTTCCTTTCTTCAGATCTTCTTCTCGTGCTCTTCTTCTTTCAGTTCTTCCCTGTGTTCTTTTGTGTTCTCCTCTGCCTCGCCTTCTTCTGTTGTTCTTCAGATCTCCTTCTTTCTTCTTTTCTTTTTCCTGTCAGGACGTCGTCTCTCCTTCTTTCTTCTTTTCCCTTCAGGACGTCGTCTGATTTTCCAATCAGACGACTTAAACCGCTTGTTGCTACAGTGTCTCCCTCAGCTTCCTTCTTCTTCCGCGGTCCTTCTTCTTCACCTGTGCCTGCACACTTCAGAGTTTACGTCAGAGGGCAAAACCTACTCTACCCCCCGCCCCTCCGTCTCTCTCTCACAGAATCCGCTCATAGGATAGCTCTCCCAGAGCTGCCGGGTAGCCGGGTACGGGTAGCGCCCGGGTCCAGGCCCACCGGCGTGAGTGGTGGGCGAGGAGTGCAGGTCAGTCTAAGTCGGGTCGGGTCAGATCCGCGGGGCGTGAGCGCGGACGAGACCGGGTAACCGGGCGGGTGAAGGGGACCTCACCCCGTGTGCTGAGGCAATAAGCCTCCAGCACTTTTTCGCTTTATACCGCTGCGCCTCTTCAGACTTTTCCGAGGTGGGACTAAATGTCCCACCCTAATTGAGCGCCCGCAGCGGAGAAAGCAGTGGGCGATCGCGGCTTCACGCGAAGCCTTCGCCCCAGCTGCGAGCCTGATGTTTTGTCGAAATGCCTCGCAAGGCCTGGGAGTCGAATCTGGGCGTGGCGCGCCTGCAGCTGCAGGCGGAAGCAGCTCCTTCTGCACGGCAATGGCGGCGGAGGTCGGGTGACCTGTTCACAGCAAAACGGCCTCTCGGCCTAATCAGAAGGTGCCGGGAGCTTCGCCAGAGTGCGGCGAAGCTCGTGTGGGTGGTGGCGAGGCGTGGGGCGGCGTGCAAGGGCTGCCCTAGGTCGGACTGTGGGTCGGAGGATGGGTTTGTTCGGTGGGGTTGCAGAGGGTGATGTGGGGGAAGTGGAAGGGCGGGGGTTGATCAGGGTGAGGAGGCGGAGGTTCTGCGGTGGTCGGCGAGCCGTGTGGGTTGCTGGGGTGATGGGAGCGGCTCGCCGGAGGATGGCCGGAGACGAAGGGGGTGACGGTGGACAGGAGCGGTCGAGGGTTTAATCAAATAAAAGACAGTGAGGAAAAGAAAGAGGGGGAGATGGGGAGGAGTTCTGACCTAGCTACGGAGACGAAAGGGGCCGGGGCAGGGCGACAGTCGTATCGACTGTCGCCGGAGAAGAAGATGCCCAGGGGAAGGGGCGGCGGCGAGCAGAGAGCCGGAGAGGCGCCAGCTGGGTGCGGCGTGGCGCGGGAAGAGCAGGGGAAGAAGTCTCTGCTGCTGGTATTGCGGCAGAGCGAAGAGGAGGAGGAGGAGGAACCGCCGGAGCTGGTGGGCGTCTGCCGGAGTGAGAGGAGAGGAAAATTGGGGGTTTTCTCCATCAGATCCGAGCTGGGAAGAACGGTGGAGCGACGGGGGTATTTATAGGGACCGAATCAGGGAGGAAGGCGGAGGGAGACGACGTGTCTCCCTCGCCGGAGGACGCCGGAGATGGAAACCCATACCGTCCGTGCGTTCGCACGGCCGGTATGGTGGGTTACAGCGACCAGGGGGGTGTCCCTGCGACGGCTGACGACGCAGGGCACCCCCGGTTTACTTGCCAGGCTCTCCCCCTCACCCTGCGCGGCGCCATGCTCTGTGCAAGGTCGCCGGAGCATGGTGCTGGCAGGTTTTGCAGGGGGGACCTGAACGCAAAGAACGAAGGAGAGTTAGGGGCCAAAATGCGAGGGTTCAAAAGTTGAGGGCCAAAAAGTAAATATATGAGGACCAAAGTGTAAAGTTGGTCAAGGAGGTTTCTTCTTAGGCTCAAGTTTTTATACATGATTAATTAGGACCTAAGGAATCTGATGGTGAATTTCATTTCTATATTAAACCTTGTTTGACCGATCAATTTATGCGAAAACCCAAATTAAGTTATTAATTGGGCATGGTTCTCAATGTAGGTCAAAATGGGTTCTGAAGGCCAAATTGAAGGTTCTAAACCCTAGAGATTATTTTTCTATGAATTTTAGAGGGTTTATTCTATTTTTACTTTGCCTCGAACCTCGTGAATTGAAGTGGGTTGTTTTAGGGTTACAGATTATCATTTAGTTCCTTGGAATTGCTGTAGCCCTTGCTAGATCATCTCATCTCACTTTTATTCTTATTAAGTTGCTTTGACCTATGTTTGGGCCCTGAATTACCCTGTATGCAGATTATACTGGTAAAATTGCATTTTTACCCCTTATGACTTGTTTTCTCCTTAAACTCAGAATTCTCTGAGTTAAGCCTTTCCTTGAGTTATGTAGGAGCTTTTATCCTTTGTATTAGGTCAAAATGAGCTAGTTATGGCTCATGATGAGGTTCTCATCAAGAGACGAATTTGAGGGGGGTTTTCCGGTCAATTTCAAGGTTAGGAGACTCGGTTGAATCTGGGGAGTCTTAAATAGGCCTCAGGAGAAGGATTTGTGCTTGGAAGCCAAGCTTCCAAGCAAGGTATGGTCGCTGGAGTTGGAATCTTCAAAATACCCAAATCTCTCATGCGTTCGCATGAGAGATTGGGTAACAATCATGGATCATAGACGGGTTCAAATTGGAGGAGATTACTCAGAGAATCTCCCTTCCAATTTTGGGAGGGATTCTCTGAGCAATCAAGGAGGATCCTCCTTCTAAAGCTCGCCGGAGTAGGATTCCTCCGCTATAATGGCGGAGGGATCTAATTGTGAGAATGATGAAGAAGATAGGGGGCTTTTGAAAAGGTTTTTGAAAGATAGGGGTACAAATGTAATTAGGCTGGACCTATTTGCAAAGTGGGTCAAGATAAGTTCCGCTTAGGTCTAAATTTTGGTATAAACCTAATTTGGACCTAAGGAATCCAATGGTGAATTTGTATTTTTGGTTTGACCACGTTTGACAGGGAAATTTATGTAAAATCCCAATTTATGGCAAATATCTGTCTGAGACCCTACTCTAGGTCAAAATGGGTTCCAATGGCCAAATTGAAAGTTCTAAATCTTAGAGAATATTTTTATATGATTTTAGAGGGTTTAGGTGAATTTTATCCTGACCATAACATCGGTTAATCAAGTGGGTTTGCTTTAGGGTTTCAATAAGTCATTTAATTCACAGGGTTCACACAAACCCTTTTCTGTTAAATCCAACCCACTTTTTATCTTTTTAAGACCTTTTAACCTGTGTTTAGCCCTTGAGAAAATCCATTGTTGTACTACAATGGTAAAATTACAGTTTTACCCCTTATTTCTTACTTTTCTCTCAAAAAGGTTATGCAATGAATTATGACCTCCAACTAGTTATGTAGGAGCTTTTATTCACTTTATTGGGTCAAAATGAGCTAGTTAGGGCTCATGATGGTGTTCCTATCATGCCCTCGTGTATGTGGTACCGAGGAGAGCAATTGTCCCTTTAGTGTAGGGGAGAGCTAGCCGCCCCTTAGGTTGGGACCCAAGGGTTAGGATTGGTCACTCTACACCGACTCCTGTTAGGCCCACTAGGCAAGCCGGGATAGTCGGGGGAGGGTACGTAGACTGTTGAGCGGTGATGCCCCTTTTCTATTCTGTGTTGTACGTTTAAGCATACCAACTAGTGGAAAGGACTGACCGCGTGCCAGTGCGGAGTAGCTACCCGTGCATTTATGGCGCGTGCCATAGTCACTACTACGTTGTGACCGTGAATCCGGGGTGGTAGATCGAGTGTAGGACTACCATGGGGTACTCCCTCGGCTAGGAGAGTACCATATGTACATCCTGCATCACGGGAAAACTGCAAATAAGATCGTTCCCTTAGGGAACAAGTAGATTAAGAAATTGATGGGAACACCATCATCTGCCATAACTAGCCCAATTTGATCCAATTAAGTCAGTAAATGCTCCTACATAGCTGTCAGAGAGCCATAAGTCACTACATAACCATTTTGAGGGAAAGATAAGAAACCAGGGTTAAAACTATAATTTTACCATCACAACTTGAATGCAGCATAACCATGGGATTTACAGGGGGTAATTAAGGGTCAAATGGTCCTAAAAGTCTAACAAATGGGTTATAACAAGCAGAAAAGGTTTGCACGCGTTTGGAGAATTAAATGGCTTTTTGAAATCCTAAAAACTAACCCCCTTAGTTAACTGAGGTTCTGGTCAAGATAAAATTCACCTAAATCCTTTGAAATTGATATAAAAATATTCTCTAAGGTTTGGAACCTTCAATTTGACCATCAGAACCCGTTTTGACCCAAAACAGAGTCTTAGACAAACATTTACCCTATTTTTGGGTTTTTGCATAAATTACCTAATCAAACTTGGTCAAAACCTAAATATAACTTCACCATTGGATTCCTTGGATCCAAATTAGGTTTGTGCCAAAATTTGGGCCCAATATGAGATTATCTTGACCAAGTTTGCATTTTAGTCTAGTCAGACTCTTTCTATCTCATTCAGACCCTTAACTTTTGAAATATTTATAAAAAGGGCCCTATCTTTGTCGTCACTCTTTACAAATAGGTCCCTTCACCATTATCATGGAGGAACCCTTCTCCAGTGACCTTTGATTGAAGAGAACTCCTTCTTTGTTCAATCAATCCCTTTTAAATTTGGAAGAGAGATTCTTTAAGGAGTCCTTCTGAATCCGTCCATAAGCTCCATAACCTTCCCAATCTCTCATGTGAACACATGAGTGATTTGGGTTTCCTACTCCGGCAACATTTCCAAGCTTGGAAGCTTGGCTTCCAAGCTTAAGATCCTTCATGAGCCCTATAAAAGAAACCTTAGGTCACAGCTGTGCTCTCAAGCTTGAATTCCGGCCGAAAACCCTCCTCTTCCTCCCTCCTCTTCGGTTGTGAAGCTTCTCAACCTCCGGCGACCCCTCCTGACCTCCTTCATCATTCGGTCACAAAACCAGTGGCCAGATTCTTTTTCTCTCTCTCGTCCGCTCTTGGCCGTACCAGCAGGAGCCCTTTTACCTTCGTTGTCGTCGCCGCTCCCTTCATCGGAGCACTTTCTTCCCCAGCTCCGGCCTACCAACACCGGTGCTGTTCTCTCCCTTTCATTCACTTAGCATAGGTAATTAAGTTCCCTTAAGGCCCCTAGATTAATTCCTTCTACCAAAAACCAAAAATAAACCCCTTGATACCGTCGCTCACCTCCATCTTCCCCATCTCCAGCAGCATCTCTGGCGAGGTCCTCCATACGCTACACTCATCCACATGCCTCGCCACAACTCCCAAAAGCATCGTTGTCCCTCCACGCACAAAACCCCTATCTCTATTCACCTTCCCATCCACTCAAACCTGCTGTCGAACAACCCACCTTTTCGTCGTCTTCCCCGTTACCGACTGGCCACCACAGACCACCATCTTCCATGAGACCACCTCTGCCACACTCGCCATGGTACTGTGAAGCTCCTGAACTGTTTTAATGTGGCCACGAGGCCTTATTTCTTGTTTCAAGTAACAGGTCTCTTCACCACCATTGTTGAGCTTCTCCACGAAGCTTCAGACCTTGTTTGTGCAAGGATCCACCCAGGTGAAGCTCCAGGAGTAGCGGAACATCTCCAAGAGCACAACCAAGGAGCCAATTTGGCTCTTTGATTGAGTCTTTGACCACAATCACGCGAAAAAGCAGCTGCAGTCGCACGTAGAGAAAGGTGGTGAGATTTAGTCTCACATCGTGGACTAAGGAGCGCTTGCAGGCGCATAAATTGCAAAAGTGTTGAGGGCTTATCTCCTCAACACTTGAGGGGTGAGGTCCCTCACACCCTTCACACTCCTCATCCGTGACCTCTTGTTATGACCCGATTCCCAGATCCCTACAGGACCTGAGACTGGCTCTCCTCGACTAATCCCAAGACCTAGTCATCCAACAAGAAATAACTAAAAGCAGGAAAATAATCCACATTCACACATGTAATATAACAAAGCAGAAGGGGAAAACGAAACAGTAAAGGAAAGTAGAACAACTGTCTCAAAATACAGTACATGCCACCACAACAACAACAATAGTGGAAAGAAAACAGAAAGTAACAGGAACAGTAGCTCAAAGGTCCAGTACTTACACTACAGCAGAAACAAAAAAGCTGGAAAGAAAACTACTACGGCTAGGATCGGTTGGGCCTAGCTCGCTCTGCAGCCGGAAACTCGGGCTGCTCAACTCCTGGTCCTGAACAGGGTTACGAAAAGACGGGGTTAGCGAACGTTGAGTAGAGTGGTGTTTACATTATTTATGTGCAAGTAAAGTAAAAACAACAAGCAGGTTTTATTCTCATTTCTATTTATCTCATTTATGTATTTCAGGTTCATCTATGTTTCAAAGTATCCAAGTATCTCTTGATCTTGCTTGTTTCTCGTGGGAACGATCGTGATTGCAGTATTTTCCGTGGAGTAGAAGGTACACGTGGTGCTCTCCTGGCTGGGAGAGTCCCCCGCGGTAGTCCTACACCCAGTCAACCACCCCGAGGTCACTGTCGAGACGTAGAGATGACTACGGCACGTGTGATAAGCGCACAGGTAGTTACCTCGCATTGGCACGCTGTCAATCATTTCCGCTAATTGGTACGCCCAAAGTATAGCAAGAAACAGTATAAGGCCTTGCCCTCTCAGAACAGGGGTCTTGCCCCTCCACTGTTCACGTACCCTCATCTGACTACCTCGATTTACCCAAAGGGCCTAACAAAGTTGGTGTAGGGTGGCTAGCTTAACCTCGGGCCCCGTGGGGTGGCTAGCTCCCTCCCTACACTAGTAGCATGCCTCAGTACCACGTACGCGAGGGCCAATAGGAGTCGGTGTAGAGTGGCCAATCCTAACCCCGGGTCTCAACCTAAGGGCGGCTAGCTCCGCTCTACACTAAAAAGGGACAGTTGCTCTCGTTGGTACCACGTACACAAGGACCAGCACACTTCCCGTCTACATTCCAGATTCCTTTCATACACAGGAGTTCTACTCCTAATTCCTCGTAGGGTTCATGCTTATAATCATCTCATTTATCCACATTCAGGTCTTATGTTTCATAACTCGTTCCTCATCATATACAGCCAGCTCGTGTTTTCATAATTCAGTTCTCAATCATAAACATGCAACTTGTTGTTTCACAGTTCATTTTCTTATTCACATACAGGAAACTCGTATTTTAACATGCATCTCATAATTATACTAATACCATTAGTTAGCAATTTATTTTATCCATCCATTCAAATAAACAATATAACTCAAAACAGGCTCATACATTTCTACCCTAGGGTTCATTCCACATCCTAGAGTTCGATCTAATTATTCCCAAACAAGTACATTCTTATTTAGTTATTAACAATTGAGTTAAACCACTCTATGGGGTATCACGAGAGGAATGGGGGCTTGCACCACAGATCACGTCTTCTCCGCAGGTCCCGAACATACCACCGGTTGGTAACATGTACTAGTAACTAATTTACATCAGACGAGCTCAAAACAGTAGATACTCAACATGAACACATAGAGAAACTCGAGTGGAAAATAGCGGTACTTCATTTGCGGAATTCCGATTCAATTTGGGCCCTAAACGGGCCAAAAACACGGTTACTGCCCAAAATTGGACGTCTGGGAAAAAATGTCAGATCTCATCTTGCACTTCTTGTGGCTGCTTCAGATATCCAGACTCTCTCTGCAACCGTCTAGGGGCAACTCCAGACGTCGGACAAGGCCTCCAATCATCTGGAAGCACCTCCAGACGTCTGGCGATGTGATCAGACATCCAAAAGTACTTGGAAAAGTGCACCTACATGCCTTCCCAAAGCCTTCCCTGCGTACGAACATCACAGGCACAACTTTAGCCCAACATCCCCTTGCACTACGATCTGCATGGCGGAAAGGGGCGCAGGAAGATACGTACCTTGTGCTATATGTGCTTTCAGACGTCCGGCTTCAGCTCCAGATATCCCGATGCCTCGCCAGTCATCTGGACGATACCCCAGATATCTAATACTGGAAAACTTCCAGTACCAGACCCTCCTCCACGACGCTTCTCTCCTCGCAACTTCTCCCGCCGCGCACCATAGCAGCTTCAGCAGCTGCAGTGGGCTGGGAGGCAGTCTCCCTGAGCCCCTCCTCCTCGCGCGTGCGCCCTTCGCTGGCCATGTGAGCTCCATCGAGCTCCCGAAGGTCCTCCGACCTTCATGCTCTTCCTTCTTCTTTCCCTTGCTCACCCTCTCGTCCTCCCTCGCTCGCCCTCCCTCTCATCACTCACTCTCTCCCTCACCACTACCGTACAAGGAGGATGCTGGAGGTGGTGGTGGCTGGTGGTGAGGGGGTAAGAAGAAGAGAAGGGGGGTTTAAATAGGATGGGTTTAGGGTTTAAGGGGGTGAGGGTGTGGAGAGAGAGAAGCTTCTGCGTGCCTCCTGCGCGCAGAGAGAAAAAGAGACATACGAAAATCTCACTTTCAGATGTCTGGGCATGTGTCCAGACATCTGGACAGACGTCTGTTGAACGGCAGACGACTACGCTATCAGAATTGGTTTTGAAAACCTGTCGTTGTAGTTTGAGTAGCAAAGAAATCCGCTGAACAAATAAAATTTATACCGAAAAATCTGTAAAGATATCCTAGGTTGAACTCAAGGAAGCTACGTCAATCAAAATTCGCAATTATATTTTTTTTGTGCTTTTGTTTAAAGGGCGAAATAATCATAAGGAAATCAGTACAGACAAGAAGAGAGAGATAGAGAACATTCACTTGATATTGTAAAATTTTTTACAACTAAGAAAATAAGAAATGATTACAATAGAAAACAAAAAATTATTACAACTAGAAAGCAGGTAAATTATACTCTAGAAAGCAGGAAAAAGAATGGGAGAGAGAAATTATCCTCCTTAACGATCGCTTGGAGGACGAGCCAGACGAGACAACGCCTGGAAGACGAGGGATGGAGTGAGAAGGAGGATGATGCAAGAGGAATGGGAACGAGGAAGCACGTCGTCGTCTTCGTGGGATCCACTTCCGGAATGGGGGCAAAAACTTGGTTTTAGCTCTTGAGGAGCATCCTGGGTGTGGTACAAGCTTCTCTTAAGCTTTGGAGAGGGAGAGAAGAAAAGGGATGAGAAATCCGTATTGAAGGGGTCTCCTTTTATAATTGCAAGGAGTGGGGGCATTTTGGACATTACAACTTGAAAAAGATTAATTCAGGACCTTTAGTGAAGGATTTATCCGTCACTAGAGGCCTAAACATGGTCGACGTGCGCATCGCTCGTGCGCCCCCTCGCCTCCGCGCCCTTCAACGCTCGTGCACGTTCGTGTGCGCTCAGCCATCCGATCAAGAGATCAGACGGCTTAAACTGCCTATGCCGTGCGCCCGCGTGCGATCACGCGTAAGAGCCGCACGTCTGATCGCACATGGGCACTATCGCTCGATCTTGGCCGTTGGATCTTCATCCGACGGTCGAGATCAAGCGTTGCATGCACCTACAGAAGAGGAGAGTGTTGGATGAGCGGTGATGTGGCGCGATCTCGGCCATTGGATAGGCATCCAACGGCTGAGATTTGTCGAGCGGGTGAAGAAGAAGTGCTGCGGCCGGTGTTGGGCGGCTATGATGGCGCCTAGATGGCGCCACGTGGTGCCATCTAGGCCGTCCATCTTCTGAGTGTTGTATATGGTGCCACGGTGTCGGATTAGATCGATTTTCTCATAGTTAGGCTGCGATCGTCGATCCGAACCCATCCGTGCGGTCAGATTTGTCTTCTAAGGTGTAGATTAACAACATCTTGGCCCTTGCTCTTTAGGGTTCCTCGATCTCTATCTGGTGCTACGGATGTCCAATTAGGGCGATCTTGGAGTCGTTGAACTTCAATTGTCGCCCTGATCAGATCCGTACGGTTGGATCTTCAATCCTAGGCCCTGATAAAAAGTCATCCTGTCCCTGACCATAAAAAGGAGATAATTACTATACAACTTGATCTAAATGCATGATTATGATGTTATGCACTGTTTACAATGTATGATGTTAAGGTGACACTAAGAACATGCATTAATAGACATTTTATTTTAATCAGATGTATGCACATTACACCCTCATGCCTATCTTTTGCTAGTCCTTAGCAAAAATTACATGCTATTTATAAAAGAATTAGGATGGATTACTCAGGCAAAAATCATTTTCAACATTAAGAAATTTTTCTTAGGATCAGAACTTTCAAAGATACAACAGTACTCAGGTATCTGCCAAAATGCAGACCGCCTCAAGCGCTCGCCTTATTCAAAGAAAAATCTCTTTTTCTTCTTTTCTAATTTTTTTGGATTTTTAAGTTTAGGGTTAAAGAGTGGCTTTCTACGGCCACTCAACCCACGCAAGATTTGATGAAAACCCTAAGTTCTAAGCATCTTATTATGAATGTGATAGATTTGTTGATTGGCAATTAGAACGGACTTCAGGTTTCTACGCCTTTAGGTGACCTTAAAAAGAGAGTTCTGCCTAAAGGTGTATCTTTACGACCGATAGCTTTCTCCCTACTTTTATTTTTATGGGGTCAACACAAGGATGAGTCCAGTGTATATCTCCCCGGCTTATTCTACTTCTCCGCTTCTTCCTAAGTGTTTTGGGAATTTTTAGTGTATTTCTTGAGCTGGGTTCTAGACAACCAGTCGATGAGATGTTACCACCAACAACTTGCCAGCCATACTCGTGCTGTGAAGTGTGGCTTATTTCTTTTGTTTTCTTTTTTTTCTTTCTTTTCTCCTTTTTCTTTTTCTTTTTCTTTTCTTTTTGATTTTCTTCCTTTTTTTCTTCTTTTTTTCTTTTTAAGTAGGTGGCTTCCCTGGTCTAAGATTTACCTAAAGGTATCAAGAAGAGAGTGGTCCCATGACTGGACTCTGGACAACCTACCTATGGGCTGTTACCCATGATAACTAGCCAGCCATATCACCCTAGAAGGTTCATTAGCTACCCAATTTTCGTTAGAACCGTCGAACAACGAGTCAGTGACGAATAATGTGTAGATGCTTAGACTTAAAGTTTCCTCAAATCATAGGGCAGGTTGATAAGTCGTGTACTTATCACCCAAACTTATTTAATCAAATTAAAATAGAATTCAGGATAGCGAGGACTCGAAAAATAAATCCACATTTTAGTGGATACCCGGGCTGATTAAGCCCAAAGACTTGAAGGGTCTTAGTGTTCAGATCCTATTGTAATATTTCCTAAAATTGAAAGGTCCTAATGTCCAAGTATTCCTTCCTAATTCAAGTTTTTTTTTCTATGTATTTATAAGAAGAGAAATAGAATTTACAAGAATTTCACAAAGCTGACAAAATGATTCAGAAATGAATCCACCCCCCCATGCCTAGCTGATGCCATGTCCACATTAAGAATAAAAGACATGAAAGGAAGGGTAGAGTATGGAAGATATCACCTGAATATGAAGCTCGGGTCAGCTCTGAGCCAGACTGTACAATTGCTGAGTTTAATGCCGTCAGCTAGGCGAAGTCCAGCCAAAGAAGTCACAGCATGGCTAAAGCAACCGTGTCTGAGACGGGTTCTGGAATAGTACGGTCAATAACAGGCTTCAAACGTTGACCATTGACTTTGAATGAATTACCCGTCTTCGGGTCAGAAATCTGAACAGCTCCGTTTGGAAATATCTGGTCGATAATGAATGGGTCATTCCATTTTGACATAAGTTTGCCGTGAAAGAGCTTAAGTTGAGAATCGAATAGCCAGACCTTCTGGTTCGGCTCAAAGCTCTTGCGGGAAATCAATTGGTCATGTAGAGCTTTGGTCCAGGCCTTGTAGATCTTGGTATTCTCATACGCATCATTTCTAAGCTCCTCCAACTCAGATAGTTGGAGTTTCCTAGTCTTCTCGGCTAAACTCAGATCTAGATTGCATTGCTTGATTTCCCATAATGCCCTATGTTCAATTTCTACAAGTAAATGGCACGCCTTTCCATACACTAGATGAAATGGAGACATGCCAATGGGCATTTTATATGTCGTACGGTAGGCCCAAAGAGCATCCTCAAGCTTTTGAGTCTAGTCTTTGCGATCAAACCTAACCGTTTTCTGCAGAATATTCTTGATTTCCCGATTGGAGATCTCGTCCTGTCCATTCGTCTGGGGATGGTAAGGTGTGAAGATTCGGTGATTAACCTCGTATTTTTCCAGCAAATTATGGACCTGGGCATTAGTGAAATGAGTGCCACCATCGCTGATGATGGCCCTCGGAATCCCAAACTTGCTGAAGATATTCTCGACAAAATCGATGACCACCTTGTGGTCATTGGTTCAGGTGGGAATCGTCTCAATCCATTTGGACACGTAATCAACAGCGACGAGAATGTACTGATGTCCAAATGAAGGGAGGAACGATCCCATGAAATCGATGCCTCAAACGTCGAAGATTTCAACAGGAAGAATCAGGTTTAGGGGCATCATATCTCTCTTAGTTATGCTGCTGAGTGCATGGCATCGGGAACACGACCTTGAGAATTCCTGGGCATCCTTGAATAAAAATGGCCAATAGAATCCAGATTGCAAAATTTTTGCAGCTGTCTTTTTCCCAGAGAAATGTCCACCACACGTAGATGCATGACAGAACTCGAGAATACTGCTGAATTCGTTCTTCGGAACGCATCGGCGAATAATTTGATCAGAATCGATGCGGTACAGTTCAGGGTCCTCCCAGAAGTAATATTTGGCCTCAGATTTGAGTCTATCCCGTTGTTGCTTGGTCTAATCCTGGGGGATTTGACCAACGACCAAATAATTAACAATATCAGCAAACCACGGGGTTTGGACGACTGAAACTGTAAGGATGGTTTCGTCCAGAAAAGTATCAACAATCGAAATGTCTAGATGAGAAGAATCACTCATAAGTCTCGACAGATGATCTGCCACCACATTTTGTACCCCGGATTTATCCTTGATTTCAAGATCAAATTCTTGAAGTAGAAGAATCCAATGAATAAGCTGGGGTTTGGCATCCTTTTTGGCCAAGAGATGTCTCAAAGTCGAGTGGTCGGTATATATAATGACATGAGCCCCTAAGAGATAATCCCTGAATTTCTCCAAAGCAAATACTACGGCTAGTAATTCCTTCTCAGTAACAGTGTAATTCCTCTGGGCCTCGTCTAGAGTTTTACTAGCGTAGTAGATAACAGAGGGCTTCCTACCAACTTTCTGACCCAAAACAGCCTCGACTGCGTAATCAGAAGCGTCTGTCATGATCTCAAAAGAGGCTGTCCAAACCGGCAGTTGCAACACCGGAGCACAAGTGACTACTGTTTTAAGAAAATTAAATGCCTTACGGCATGATTCGTAGAAATCAAACGGCGTTTCTTTGGTGAGAAGATTGCTCAAAGGACGAGCAACCTTTGAAAAGTCCTTGATGAATCTCTTGTAGAATCCCACATGACCAAGAAATGATCGAATTTGTTTAACAGATGTGGGAGGAGGAAGTTTAGTGATAGCATCAACCTTAGCTTTATCCACTTCGATTCCCTGTTCAGAGATTACATGACCTAAGATGATGCCTTCTTGTGTCATGAAATGATTCTTTTCCCAGCTAAGGACCAGTCTTGTTTTGATGCATCATTTAAGAATCATTTCAAGATTAACTAAACAAGAGTCAAACAATTCTCCAAAAATAGAAAAATCGTCTATGAAGACTTCCATAAACTCTCCCACCATGTCAGAGAATATGGCCAGCATACACCTTTGAAAGGTCGCAGGTGCATTGCATAAGCTTAATGGCATCCTACGGAAAGCAAAGGTTCCGTAGGGACAGGTGAAAGTAGTTTTTTTCCTGATTCTTGGGATGGATAGGAACTTGGTTGTATCCCGAGTAGCCATCAAGAAAACAGAAGTACTTCTACCCGGCTAATCTTTCCAAGATTTGATCAATGAAAGGTAGAGGTAAATGATCCTTTTTCGTGGCCGTGTTCAGCTTCCTGTAACCGATACAAACCCTCCAAGAGGAAGCTGAACAAGTTGTGACAGATTCTCCTTTCTCATTAGTCACAACGGTAATCTCGACTTTCTTGGGAACAATCTGCACGGGACTTATCCAAGGACTATCAGAGATCGGATAAATGATTCCTACATCGAGCCACTTAATAATCTCCTTCTTGACCACTTCTCGCATATTTGGATTTAATCTCCTCTGCATCTGGCGAGAAGGGCGGGATCCATTTTCCAAAAATATTCTGTGATTGCAATAAGATGGCTCAATCCCTCTAAGGTCATGAATAACCCAACCAATTGCCTCCTTGTGTTCCTTGAGGACCTTAATTAGTTTAATCTCCTACTCCTTTGTTAATTTAGCATTGATAATCATAGGAAGCGTCTTATGTGATCCTAAAAATTGATGTTTCAGATTCTCAGGCAATAGTCTCAATTCAAGCTGGGGCAGGTTGATGATTAAAGGTAAGGAAGATGCTGATGAAGACTCATCAAGAGGAAGAGGTTGAGAGTAAACAAAATCAATAACCTCTTTAGAAGATGGAGGGTCTACCATAGAGGGTTGTAGGTCCAATTCATCATCAGAGGAGGAACTTTCAAATGCAGAAACTATCATACAAGTCTTAATATTTATATTATCGTCCTCAAGTTCCTCAATAAATCCACAATCCTCGAATTTATTAATCACCTTAAAAATATCCAATTTCATTCTTTGATCCCCAAAGGCAATTTCCATGCTACTGCTTTCACAGTTAATGTTGGCCTTGGCGGTAGCCAGGAACGGACGCCCCAGAATGATGGGCGTGTTCATCAGATTTTCAGGTACATCTATGTCAAGGACAAGGAAATCTACAGGAAAATAGAAATCCTTAACCTTAACAATAACATCTTCAATAATGCCTCGCGGATTTGTGACCGAACGGTCCGCTAACTACACCGTTACTGAAGTCGGTCGAAGTTCACCTAATCCAAACTTCTCGTAAAGAGAAGTCAGAATTAGGTTGATGGATGCACCTAGATCCAGCATTGCTCTATCAAAAGTTTTATCTCTGATGACACAAGAAATCAAAGGAGCACCTAGATCTCTCTTTTTCTGAGGGAGGTGGTGCAGGATAACAAAACTAGTCTGCTCGGAGAGTATCACCTTCCTCAAAATAGATTCTCTCGACTTACACTTCTGTGCACATAAATTCTTTAAAAATTTTGCGTAAGCCGGTATATGCTTGATAGCGTCGAGGAGCGGGATATTGATCTCGACATTCTTGAAAATATTCAGAAGCTCCTCATTACTATCAACAGACTTCTTCCTTGATCAGATCAAGGCCTCAGGAAAAGGAATATGAGTCCGATCTTTGGAATTAGGTTCCTGAGCCTTGATTTCTTCTTCAGAGTTTTCCTTTCTCTCCTCAGGTTCTTCAGGATTCGGTAAATCAAAACAATGTGGTTGTGGATCCTAAGTTTGTTTACCACTCCTCAAGGTAACAGAATTTGCGGATGCATACAATTTTGGGTCTCGGGGAGGGTTAGGAAAGATTGGAGGGGCTTCATTAACCAAGAACTGTTGATTTGCGGAAGAAGAAGAAGAGGAAGGACACTGCTCAACCACCTGAGCATGTGCGTGTGGATCCCTCTGATTCCTGTACCCATGGGCTTGATTGCCTAGATTCAGGATATTTCGTGGGTTGGGTACGGGTTGAGATGGTAGAGATCCTAGTTGATGAGAATTAGCTATGAGCCTGGTTTGCAAGTTGTCCAGCGAGGTTTTCATTTGCTGCATGAGCTGGAGCATAGATCCTTGCATCTCTACCATTTGTCGATTCAAATCAGCCTGCCCTACGGGTTGATGGGTGTTCCAATCTGGCTGATTGACCTGATTCGGGGGCAACTGAGTATAAACATGACCCTGACCCATTGGTTGTTGTGGAGCATAGTTGCTGGGTCTGAATTGGGTCAGCTGCCCTGGGTTTTTCCAAGAGAAGTTAGGGTGGTTTCTCCAACCTAGATTATAAGCATTGGAGTAGGGGTTGGATCTAACATTCTCCTGTACAGCACAAACATCCTCATAGGGTGAGGATGGAGAGAAAGAAAGGGAAGGATCAGAGAAACTGGGATCAAAGGCCCCAGTTTGGAACCCGTGGGGTTCCGAATAATGCTGACTTGCAGGTTGAGCCACATCAAGTTGATTCACGAACTCCCGTCCAAGAGGAGCTTGCGATGAATGGAATCTGAATTCTGGGATTGAGTGGACGGAGAGTTGTTCATTGAGTTTCCAGCCATCCACTCCTCCATTCTCTTAGCAACCAAGTCCACCTTATCAAGTTTATTACAAATCAATTCCATATCAAATGAATGAGAGTCGTGAACTTCATTAACATTCGATTTGGGCTGCTGGGATCGGTTAAAAGTATCCATGGAGGCATGATTGATCGAATTCTCGCTCATCTCCTCAAACAAATCGTGCGCGTTATCTGTGTCTTTATTGAGGAAATTGCCTCCGCAAGAAGCGTCCACGTGATTTCTGAGTTGCTCAGTCAACCCACGGTAGAAAATCTGCACGAGTTGCCATTTCGGCACCTCGTGGTGTGGACACCTCCGCAATAGGTCCTGGAATCGCTCCCAAGCAACATGGAACACCTCCTCCGGCCGCTGGGTAAAGGTAGTAATTACTCGTCTCAAAGCATTGGTACGTCCGATAGGAAAGAATTTCTTCAGAAAGGCCGATTTCAACTCATTCCAAGTTGCAATTGGTCTTCCTATAGTCTTGTACCAATGAGCGGTTTTATCCCTAATATAGTGGGGGAAGAGCCTCATGATCATTTACTCCTCATTCACGTTTCGCGCCTTGGTGGTCTAGGCCAAAGTGGTCAAGTCCTCCAAGTGCTGAAACGGGTCTTCAAAGCCAAGCCCATGGAAATGTTTGATCAGGCTTAACACCTGGGGCTTGATTTCTACGTCTTCGACAGGAATCTGGACATCAGGACGTTCCCCGTAATTTGAAGGATCATAAAAATCGTTCAAGGGCTGAGCGTCCTGCATTCTCTGGAACCATTCTTGCATTCTATGCATTTGTTCCAGCTGCCTTCGAAATACCTCCTATGGATCTTGGGGCAGAGGAGGCTGTTGATCGGCCATGGGATCAATTTGGCCAAAATCCAATCTATGCTTCCTAGAATACTCTAGTGGTCCTTCCAATCGGGGATTCAATGACCTTCTTCCCAGCATAAACTAGGAAAAGGTCAGAAGGACTGGGGATAAGAACCCTGCAGCACAACAAAACAAGCCTGTCCTTAAGTGGGGTAGCCTAAGGATCTACAGACTCTCAGAACCCTCCTTAACATTATAAACGATTTACTCTATTTGTGTCTGCTCAATCTAACCAGTTAGAAGGGGGGACTAGGGAGAAGGTTCTTCCTTCGACTTGCGCCTCTGGTTCCTAGTGTAGCCCCCAACGGCGGTAGTTTGACGCTACCCCCTAGCTAGATATCAGATTGATCAGTACAAGTAGGTTAATCGTAAACAATCTCAGACTATGGCCCAAAGAGCGAATTAGTCCTTCAAGCCAACGTCTACTCGATTTTATTGAGGCCTGGGATTGTAGTGCTTATGGAATGTGGTGGGTCCTTAAAATGGGTTATGCCCTTAATAATCAATTGAGTATGTGTAAGTACGTGCACAACCAGGGTTTTCAAGCAAGATTATTTGTGATGAGTAGATTTTAATGTTCAAATCTTGCTTAAGTAGCTTTTAGAGTTTAGAATTAGGTTGAATTCAATCAAGTTTGAGGCAAACCAGGTTTTTAAGCACAGGTGAAGATTGCTTTCCTTTTAAAATCAAAAATAAAGTGGAGTGCCTGGTATGAACATAGATTGAAAATCCTAAGAGGAAGCTACTTGGTGAGTTGATTTTATGTTGAGTGGTGCGGCCCAAACAATTCAAACAATTGACCACAATTGCACCACTGAGTTAGGCACACAAAAATGATTAACCTAGAATGATTTCTACTCTTTTATGTGTTGATTTGTGTGTACCAGTTCCACAGATCAGAATCTGGTTGAGTAGAAGAAAATCAATTAGGTTAAGTGACTTGAACGTGGGTGTATGTTGTGTGTATGTTGAATTACCCCACAAATATCTTTTTGTTTTTTTTATATGCGAGGGTGAAATGAATGTAGGTGGAAATCTAAACAACCAAACTAATCTTAGGATTTATGCAAACACCTAGGTTAATTGAAATTTGAATTTAATGTGATGAAATGAAACCTATGGAGGGGAAGAATGGGAAGCACTTACAGTTGTCTTCAACTGCCCTTTACTCCAATCTACCGCTTGATGATTCCCTAATAGAGGTATCTGCAAAACAATAGACATGAGAGAAAGCAAGTTAGAAGACAGTAAAGTACGTGAAATGCGAAAAGAAGATCGGAAAATCGTTGCCTCTCCGGCAACGGCGCCAAAATGTTGAACGACGGACTACGCTATCAGAATTGGTTTTGAAAACCTGTCGTTATAGTTCGAGTAGCGAAGAAATCTGTTTAACAAATAAAATTTATACCGAAAAATCTGTAAAGAAATCCTAGGTTAAACTCGGGGAGGCTACGTCGATCAAAATTCGCAATTATATTTTTTCTGTGTTTTTGTTTAAAGAGTGAAATAATCACAAGGAAATCAATCTAGACAAGAAGAGAGAGAGAGAGAGAACATTCACTTGATATTGCAAAATATTTTTACAACTAAGAAAATAAGAAATGATTACACCAGAAAGCGGGAAATTATTACAACTAGAAAGCAGGTAAATTCTACTCTAGAAAGCAGGAAAAAGAATGAGAGAAAGAAATTATCCTCCTCGACGATCGCTTGGAGGATGAGCCGGACGAGACAATGCCTGGAAGACGAGGGACGGAGCGGGAAGGAGGATGATGCAGGAGGAACGGGAAGGAGGAAGCACGTCGTCGTCGTCGCGGGATCCGCTTTCAAAACGGGGGCAAAAACTTGGTTTTAGCTCTAGAGGAGCATCCCGGGTGTGACAAGCTTCTCTTAAGCTTTGAAGAGGGAGAGAAGCGAAGCAAGGGATGAGAAATCCGTATGGAAGGGGTCTCCTTTTATAGTTGCAAGGAGTGGGGGCATTTTGGACATTACAACTTGAAAAAGATTAATTCAGGACCTTTAGTGACGGATTTATCCGTCACTAAAGGCCTGAACATGGCCGACGTGCGCATCACTTGCGCGCCCCCTCGCCTCCCTGCCCTTCAATGCTTGTGCACATTCACGCACGCTCAGCCATCCGATCAAGAGATCGGACGGCTTAAACTGCCTACGCCCATGCCACGCGCCTGCGTGCAATCACGCGTAAGCGCTGCGCGTCTGATCGCACATGGGCGCTATTACTCGATCTCGGCCGTTGCATCTTCATCCAACGGTCGAGTGCGCCTTCAGAAGAGGAGAATGTTGGATAAGCGGTGGTGTGGCGCGATCTCGACCGTTGGATGGGCATCCAACGGCTGAGATTTGTCGAGCGGGTGAAGAAGAAGTGCTGTGGCCGGTGTTGGGCGGCTATGATGGCGCCACGTGGCGCCATCTAGGCCGTCCATCTTTTGAGTGTTGTAGATGGTGCCACGGGTGTCAGATTGGACCGATTTTCACGTCGTTAATCTGCGATCGTCGATCCGAACCCATCCATGCGGTCAGATTTGTCTTCTGAGGTGTGGAATAACACCATCTTAGCCCTTTCTCTTTAGGGTTCTTCGATTTGTATCTGATGCTACGGATGTCCGATTAGGGCGATCTTGGAGTCGTTGAACTCCAATTGTCGCCCTAATCAGATCCGTACGGTTGGATCTTCGATCTGAGGCCCCGATAAAAAGTCACCCTGTCCCTGACCATAAAAAGGAGACAATTACTATACAATTTATACAACTTGATCTAAATGCACGATTATGATGTTATGCACTATTTACAATGTATGATTCTAATGTGACACTAAGAACATGCATTAATAGACATTTTAGGTTAATCAAATGTATCCACATCAACGTTTGACTGAAACTCCAGACATCTTATCCGACTAAAAAGGCAACAGGTCATTTCATCATAACAAACTTAAAGGAAGTTTCATCCCCGAAACTTGAGCTAGCTAGGGTGAGGAAAAATGAACGTAAAAATGAATAACAAACTTAAAGAGGACTAAAGTAGGTCTGAAAAGGTGTACCCTCAAAAAGCTCTGGGTACCTGTTGAGCGCGAGAATCTACGCTAACGTGTTTGGTTTTTGGAAAAACCCGTCGTTGTAGTTCGAAAGCGAAGGATTCGTGTTCAACAAATAAAATTTATACCGAAATAAGAATTCCGGGTCGAACACAGGGAGGCGAACGTTTGATTTAAAAACTCCGCGTTTCTTTTTATTTTGTCACAAAGAAATTCAATTTAAACTATCTAAGTATCTACAACAAATAAAAGAGATAGAGGGAGTAAGAGAGAGAGAAGGAATACTATACATGGAAATCAAAATGAGATGTAGAATAGACAAGGAAGTTATCATAAAAGAGTTCTTTCATTACAACTAGAAAACATAAAACAATTACTCTAGAAAGCATTAAAAGAATGGAGGGAGAAATGTCCTCCTCGACGATCGCTCGGAGGACGAATAGACTACTCTTAGAAAGCAGTAAATCTATACTAGAAAGCAGTAAAAAGAATGGGGAGAGAGAAATCCTCCTCGACGGTCGCTTGGAGGACGAGCCGGACGGGACGACGCCTGGACGAAGGAGAACGAAGCGGGACGAAGGAGGACGAAGCAGAAGAACGGGAACGAAGCAGCACGCCGTCGTCGTCGCGGGATCCACTTCCGAAGGAGGACGAAAATTTGGACTTTATCTCGCGAGAAGCATCCCGGGTGTGGGACAAGCTTCTCTTGAGCTTTGGAGAGGTAGAGAGGAGAAGGAAGGGATCAAAATTTCGTATGGAGGGGGTCTCCTTTTATAGTTGCAAGGAGTGGGGGCAAAATGGACATTACATCTTCAAAATAATAAATAAGGGGTCTTTAGTGACGGATAAAACCGTCGCTAAAGCCCCGCCGTCGCCGTCGCCGCCGCGCCACGCGCGCCCGCTCGGCTGGCCTGCGCGCGTAACGCAGACGCACGTCCGCGTCGTCTCAGCCGTCCGATCGCGAGATCGGACGGCTTAGATCGCGCCCGCGCCCGCTGCGTAGCGCGGCGCCCGCGTGCGATCGCGCGCCCACCAGGGCGTCCAATTGCGCGTCGGCGCTATCGGGCGCGCGCGGCCGTTGGATCTTCATCCGACGCTCGTGCGCGCCCGCTCGCCCGCGCCTTCGACCCCCTCTCCGCGGCTCGAACCCGCGACCTCCGCTTCGCCCGCAGCTGCGTAGCCGCTGCGCTACGCGGCGAAATGGTCGCGCGGACGTTTTTAAACGCGCGCGACCGCAGCCGTTGGATCGAGATCCAACGGCGGAGAGGAGACGTGGCGTGGTCTTCACAGGACTCCTGCGGCCGATTGGGCGGCTGGGATGGCGCCACGTGGCGCTATCTTGGCCGTCCATCTTCTGGAAGTTGTAGATGGTGCCACGGATGTCGGATTGACTTGATTTTTGTGTCGTTCGGCTGCATTCGTCGATCCGAATTCATCCGTGTGGTCGGATTTTCCATCTGAAGTGCGGATTTACACCATCCTGGCCCTTGATCTTCTAGGGTTCCCCGGTCTCTATCTGATGCTACGGATGCCTGATTAGGGCGACCTTGGAGTCGTTGAACTCCAATCGTCGCCCTGATCATATCCATACGGTTGGATCTTTGATCCGAGGCCCCGATAAAATATTTGCCCTGTCCAAGCACATAAAAGGAGACAATTAACCTCCATTTTATTCAAACTACTCTAAATGCAAGATGATGCATGTAATGCAATATTTATATCATGAAATGCAATCCTATGCTTAAGAACATGCATAAATAGACATTTTAAGTAGTGTAAATGTGTTTACATCATACCCCCATGCCTATCTTTTGCTAGTCCCTAGCAAAAACTATATGCTATTTATAAAAGAATTAGGTTAGATTATTTGGACCTGAGTTATTTTCAATCATTAAGAAATTGTCTACTTAAGAACTGAACTTTCAAAGACACAACAGTGCCCGGGTATCAGCCAAAATGCAGACCGCCTCAAGCCTCGCCTTATTCAAAGAAAAATTTCTTTTTCTGTTTTTACTCTTTTTTTTTTTTTTTAGATTTTCAAATTTTAGGGTTTAAGAGTGGCTTTCTACGGCCATTCAACTCACCCAAGATTTGATGAGAACCCTAAGTTTTAAGCATCTTATTGTGATGTGATAGACTCGTTGACCGGCAATTACAACGGACTTCGGATTTCTACGCCTCTAGGTGACCTCAAAAAGAATTCTGCCTAAAGGTGTATCTTTACAACCGGTAGCTTTCTCCCTACTTTTATTTTTTAACGGGGTCAACACAAGGGTGAATCCAGTGTATATCTCCCCGGTTTATTCTACTTCTCCGCTTCTTCCTAAGTGTTTTGGGAATTTTTAGTGCATTTTCTGAGCTGGGTTCTGGACAACCGGTCGATGAGCTGTTACCACCGACAACTTGCCAGCCATACTCGTGCGGCGAAGTGTGGCTTATTTCTTTTTGTTCTTTTCTCCTTTTTTTTTTTTTTTTTTTTTTTTTTTTTTTTTTAAGTAGGTGGCTTCCCTGGTCTAAGATTTACCTAAAGGCAGCAAAAAGAGAAAGGTCCAGTGACTGGGCTCTGGACAACCTACCTATGGGCTGTTACCCACGATAACTTGCCAGCCATATCACCCTAGAAGGTTCATTAGCTACCCAATTTCCGTTAAAATCGCCAAACAACGAGTCAGTGCAAAGAAAGTGTGTAGATGCTTAAGACTCAAAATTCCCTCACATCAGAGGGCGGGTTGATAAATCGTGTACTTATCACCCAAACTTATTTACTCCAATTATAATAAAATTCAGGTTGGCGAGGACTCGAAAAACAAATCCACATTTTAGTGGATACATAGGCTGATCAAGTCCAAAGACCTGAAGGGTCTTTGTGTTCAAACCATAATATAGTATTTCTTAAGATCGAAAATTTTCTTAAACCCAAATTCTCTTTCCTAATTTCGATTTTTTTTTTTTTTTTTTTTTTTTAATAATAAAACAAATCTACGGAGCTGACGAATGAATTCAAAGATAAATATCCACCCCCCCATGCCTATCTAATGCAATGTCCTCATTGTATTGAAAAGACATAAAACAGAGTGGAAAAGCGTAGAAAGCACCTGAATTACGTGGATATCGGGTCCGCTCCGAGATGAAAATGAAAAAGAACTGTATATGTGCTGAGTTTAGTGCCTTCAGCTAGGCACACTATACAAAGAAAAGAAATGAAGAATTCACATGAGCAGGTCAGAATTAGAATAAACAGAAGAATCCTCTGACCTGTCAGCAGAGGTCCACAGATGTGGACCAGATTGTGGTGCAGACCCACACCCCATAATCGAGAATACCTTAGGTTCTGGATAAAAATTACCCAAAACCTAAAATCAGAATGCAAGCGGGGTCGGGCCTGCGATTTGTGAGGATGCAACCCAAGGCCAAAATGTCGGGTTACAGAGAATTGAAGCTCAAAAGGATAATCGTTAAATGTGTGCTTGAGTTTGACATCCTCGAAACAAATGTCGTAAGGGTTCTGATTTGATGGTTTCAGTTTAAAAGGAACCCTTCGACTCAATCTTCCATTTCCTCCAAAATTGACTTCCCAAATCAGAATTTCCCAGCTCCTATCCTCCTCATTCGGCATATCAAATTCCATGACCTCTTGTATATTCATCACCCTGTCTGAAATCTCCAAGTCTAGATGATGTGGGAAAATCAAAATTGACTTGGGTCTAATTATCTCAGAATTAGAATCATCAATAAGCTCAACATGGTGTAACTGATAATCAGGGCATTGAATTAATTCCTCCAGAAAATGCGATTCTGGATCCGTATCGTGTGCCCTAATAAGATCAGTTTCCTCAGTTATTGGGCTATCAAATGATCTATCAGATTCCTCAGGCCCAATCGTCTCACAAAAATCGTGATCTGAAAACTCGTGTGAGACTTCGCAACTTGAATCTTCACCATTAGGATCCGTATCAATGTATGTCCCAAAATCATTTGTCACTTTGCGTTCCAAGGAGACATACGTTTTCTCGTAACCCGGCTCAGGGATCTCAGGTGAAGAAATCAGATCATCCTTAATTGGTTGCTTTAATTCAATCTGGTCAGCTTCGTAACACGTGTCCCCCCCAACAGGTGCCTGAGCGGGTTCTGTCATTGGCTTTCCTGAAGAGAGTTCATCCTGGGAATTATTCCAAGATTGAATCAAAGCAACCACGAATCTCATCCTCAATTTCGCTAATTTCCCAAGTAGAAACTCACCCGGGTTCTTATCCTTAACATCCTGGAGCCAATCCAACAAAGACTTGTTTAAATCATCAATCATTTCAATCAGGGGCTCCAATCTCTCAATGCAAGGTATTGGCTGAACTTCTAAAGATTGAATGATATTCCTCAAGTTAGCCAGAACCTTATCTTGAACCTGATTAACCTGAACCAAATGAGTTGGTTCAGGGTTGGGCGGGTTTGACATCAATGTAGAGGAATTAACGAATTGAGATTCGTTATACCCATCCTGATAGTAGGTCATTTCAGATTGTTCAAAAGATGGAGATGACCTAAAGGCAGTGAAATCAGAGGATGGGTAAGGATCAGTGTATCCTTCTTGATTGTAGATCGCATTAGGTTGTTCATGAAAGGAGGACGATCTATAATCGATGCAACTCTGAGAAGGATATAATTGAGAATCAAAGTGTTCAGGGTTAGACCCTAAACACGGGGGTCCGGAATTGTATCCCCAATCTGAATTATCCCAACTAACTGATGGTCGATTACAATAAGAGTTGGGATAATCGTCATGTTGAGGATAATTTACAACAGGAGGGAAAGAGCGGGAATGCGTGGAATATGTGGAAGGATTCATGAGACACGGGAGGAAGAAAGGTGCCCTGCAATACAAACAATCAAACCTGTCCTTAAATGGGTTAGCCTACAGACCTACAGACTCCCAAAACCCGTCTTGAGATAAAGGAACGATTTGATCTACTTCTGTCTGTTCAATCCAACCAGTTAGAAGGAGGGACTGGGGAGAAGGTTCTTCCTTCGGCTTGCGCCTCCGGTTCCTAGTGTACCCCCCAGCCGCGATCGTTTGACTCTGCTCCCCTAGCTAGACATCAGATTGAACAGTAGAAACAGACTAATCGAAAATAATCTCGTTCTGAGTTCTGAAGAGCGAGTCCAATCCTTAAGGCCAACGTCTACTCTGTTTTATTTAGGGCTAGGTTTGAATGTGCTTTGGAATGTGATGGGCCCTTTAAATGGGTTGTGCCCTTAATGATTGATTGCTTTGTGTGTGCGTGCACAACCAGTGGTTTTCAAGCAAGATTATTTTTGATGTGGTGAATTTTAAGGTTCAAATCTTGCTTAGTAGCTTTTAGGATTCAACTTTAGGTGTTTTCAATCAAGTTTCATTGGCACACCAGGTTTTGCAAGCACAGGTGAAGATATTTTCCTTTAAAGTTTAAAAAGAATGTGGAGTGCCTGGTAGATCCCTAAGAGTTGAACCTAATTGGCAGCTACTAGATGAGTTGATTTTATTTGAAGTGGTGCGGCCCAAACAACTCAAACAACTGGCCTGATGCACCACCTAATTAGGCACACAAATGATTACCTAATCTGATTTCTTACTCAATTATGTGTTTGGATGTGTGTACCGGCTCCTAAGATTGGTTTACCGGTTGAGTTAGAAAATCAGATGAGGTTGTGTACCTCTGTGAGATTTTTTTTTTTTTTTTAATGTGGGGGTTGGAGTGAGTATGGATGTCAAACAACAAACAATCTAACCTTAGAGTTTATAAGAACACCTAGGTTGATTGATGTTTGAATTATTATGTGATGAAATGAAATCTAATGGGTGGGAGGTGGGGGGTAACTTACAAAACCTTCCACAGCACTTTACTCCGATCTACCGCTTTTGCCTGTCTCAAAAGAGTACCTGCAATTACAATAAGAAAGGAGAAAAGTGAGGTAAATGATTTGTAAGTTACTAAACGCGAAGAGAAATCAAAGAGCGTTGCCTCCCCGGCAACGGCGCCAAAATGTTGAGCGCGAGAATCTACGCTAACGTGTTTGGTTTTTGGAAAAACCCGTCGTTGTAGTTCGAAAGCGAAGGATTCGTGTTCAACAAATAAAATTTATACCGAAATAAGAATTCCGGGTCGAACACAGGGAGGCGAACGTTTGATTTAAAAACTCCGCGTTTCTTTTTATTTTGTCACAAAGAAATTCAATTTAAACTATCTAAGTATCTACAACAAATAAAAGAGATAGAGGGAGTAAGAGAGAGAGAAGGAATACTATACATGGAAATCAAAATGAGATGTAGAATAGACAAGGAAGTTATCATAAAAGAGTTCTTTCATTACAACTAGAAAACATAAAACAATTACTCTAGAAAGCATTAAAAGAATGGAGGGAGAAATGTCCTCCTCGACGATCGCTCGGAGGACGAATAGACTACTCTTAGAAAGCAGTAAATCTATACTAGAAAGCAGTAAAAAGAATGGGGAGAGAGAAATCCTCCTCGACGGTCGCTTGGAGGACGAGCCGGACGGGACGACGCCTGGACGAAGGAGAACGAAGCGGGACGAAGGAGGACGAAGCAGAAGAACGGGAACGAAGCAGCACGCCGTCGTCGTCGCGGGATCCACTTCCGAAGGAGGACGAAAATTTGGACTTTATCTCGCGAGAAGCATCCCGGGTGTGGGACAAGCTTCTCTTGAGCTTTGGAGAGGTAGAGAGGAGAAGGAAGGGATCAAAATTTCGTATGGAGGGGGTCTCCTTTTATAGTTGCAAGGAGTGGGGGCAAAATGGACATTACATCTTCAAAATAATAAATAAGGGGTCTTTAGTGACGGATAAAACCGTCGCTAAAGCCCCGCCGTCGCCGTCGCCGCCGCGCCACGCGCGCCCGCTCGGCTGGCCTGCGCGCGTAACGCAGACGCACGTCCGCGTCGTCTCAGCCGTCCGATCGCGAGATCGGACGGCTTAGATCGCGCCCGCGCCCGCTGCGTAGCGCGGCGCCCGCGTGCGATCGCGCGCCCACCAGGGCGTCCAATTGCGCGTCGGCGCTATCGGGCGCGCGCGGCCGTTGGATCTTCATCCGACGCTCGTGCGCGCCCGCTCGCCCGCGCCTTCGACCCCCTCTCCGCGGCTCGAACCCGCGACCTCCGCTTCGCCCGCAGCTGCGTAGCCGCTGCGCTACGCGGCGAAATGGTCGCGCGGACGTTTTTAAACGCGCGCGACCGCAGCCGTTGGATCGAGATCCAACGGCGGAGAGGAGACGTGGCGTGGTCTTCACAGGACTCCTGCGGCCGATTGGGCGGCTGGGATGGCGCCACGTGGCGCTATCTTGGCCGTCCATCTTCTGGAAGTTGTAGATGGTGCCACGGATGTCGGATTGACTTGATTTTTGTGTCGTTCGGCTGCATTCGTCGATCCGAATTCATCCGTGTGGTCGGATTTTCCATCTGAAGTGCGGATTTACACCATCCTGGCCCTTGATCTTCTAGGGTTCCCCGGTCTCTATCTGATGCTACGGATGCCTGATTAGGGCGACCTTGGAGTCGTTGAACTCCAATCGTCGCCCTGATCATATCCATACGGTTGGATCTTTGATCCGAGGCCCCGATAAAATATTTGCCCTGTCCAAGCACATAAAAGGAGACAATTAACCTCCATTTTATTCAAACTACTCTAAATGCAAGATGATGCATGTAATGCAATATTTATATCATGAAATGCAATCCTATGCTTAAGAACATGCATAAATAGACATTTTAAGTAGTGTAAATGTGTTTACATCAGTACCGCTCTCTCATCCCCGCCTCAGGCTCCCAAGTCGCCTCCTCGTACCGTTGGCTTCTCCATAGAACCTTCACCAGTGGTACCTACGTCCGTCTCAGACTCCGGACGGCTCTATCTAATATCCCAGATTTAGCCATTTATATCCCAGATCAGATTCAAGAGAACTTGATCAGGGCTACAAAAGGGCTAATCCAAGGAACACTTAGCTGGAATAGAGAAGGGGAATGTAGCTACTTCTGCAGCAGTTTACTATAATTGCTGGGATTCAAAGAACACAAAGACAAAAATCACTAAATCAACTTCTGACAAGGGTTTAAATTCACATAAAATAAAACATGCTCAGATGTTTAGCATAAAATCCAGGTCCTTGTCACAAGTTTAATAACAAATCAGATCATAAGAATTTGTTGATCAAACTCTTTCTAATGCCATAGACAACATGTAGAAAGGATTAGAATCAACATAGAAAATCCAAAAACTAGAATCCCAGGACTCTAAAACCTTAAGGAATATTGTGAATTCCTTAGGTTAGAAAATCATATTGTTCAGAAAAACAATTTAGATTAGAATCCCTCATAAAGCCTCAATCAACATGGTTGATCTTCCTTGGCTCTACAAGGAATTCAACACATTGAAATCCTCAAAGTTAATAGATCAGATTATAGCTCTTCTGAGTTGAATTCTGACTTCAGAATCACCTCAGATTCCTTGCCAATCAATGAATCACATAAAAAATTCTTCAATTTGCTTGATCAAAATTCAAAGCTCAATTGGTTTAAAATCCTTGCAATCCAAATTCAAAGTAAAATGAGTAAACTGAATCCATTTTTAGCTCAGATTAGGGGCATTTGTGAACGAGATGTAGGAAGTGAGAAGCCCTTAATATGATTTTCAACGCTAATTTCAGATCTGAGGTTAGAAACCAATCAGATCTGAAATTAGGTCTTATGAGTGAGTGGATTGTGAAATACAAATCAAGGAAATCAGAAATGAGATGAAAACATGTAGAGGAAGAACAAAATGAACAGTGATTGGGTGAATTTCTTCCCCTCTGATCTGGGATGATCAGAGGAGGTGAGGGAGAAAATTGCTATGCTAAAACTACTCCTAATGCTAAACTAATCAGAGAAGCAAATCAACTATTAATTCTACATCTAATTCTACTCTAATCTACCTATCTAATGCTACAACTAATCTAGAAAACATTAAAACTACTCTAACAGGAAGAATGAGACCTGTGGGTCCTTAGCCGGTGGCTGAGGAAGAATGGAGGGGGAAGAGCTCCAGCAAAGTGAAAAGTCTGCTAGTGAGACTTCTGGGTTGTCCTCAGGTGCTGTGTGGTCCTTAGCGACGAGGAGAGTCAAAGAGAAGTCAAAGATTCCACAGCTGGTGGCTGTGAAATTAGGGAATTGGTGAGGAGAGACTGGAGTGGAGGAATGATCGCTAAGAAGGTAGGAGAGACCGATCCCTTCCACGCGCAACCACTGAGGTGCTTAAGTAGCGACCTTAGTGACTCAAATACCCGTGCGGGTGAAGATAAGAGACGAGGGCATTGGCGGCAAGGATGAGAGGAGAGAAACGCGTGGGCTGCCAAATTGAAAACTGACCGTAGGATGGGATCTGGGGGTTGGGGTGAGCACATGCGTCGCTTCGCAAGAAGCTTCGATTGAGATCGAGCTGCAGATCAGGATTAAGAGGGAGTGGACAGTCGAGATGCCACGAGTTCTACGCACGCCTAGTGCACGCGCGGAGGCCCCAGGTTGTCGGGCTTCTATTGGGAAATTTGTAGGGAGGCCCTTCTGTGAAGGGGTAAAACATTTATAGGCAGGCCCATAAGTGGTAGAGAACAATAACTGAATGGCCGTTAAGGGCTTTCAAAGAGGTCCCTGTGGGTTACAAATAGGTCCAGGAAAGTTTTCTAAAGAAGGAAATGTGATGCATAAAGGACCTAAATGTAAATTCTAAGTTTCAAGGCCTTAATGAGGTCCAAATGCCTTCAAGTTTTTATATGTCCTTAATTGAACTTTTAAGAAGTTAATTAAACTTTTGATTTGGACTTTTAAACTTGTTTGTGTGTTCAATTAACACTTGGATCATCATTTGACCTTTTTGTCAAAGATATCTCAATTTATGACCTAATTATGCAATCTTAACACAGAATTAATGTTTTAGGTATTTTTCTTTGATTTCCACACTTAGCCCTTTTTATGTGTTAATTTGGTATTGTTTAATGAAGTTTCTAGCTTAACTTTAGCTTTTTAGCTATGATGAGTAGCCACTCATCATAAGTCCCAAAAAGTTGCATATCTCTGTCACTGTGCGTGGCCTCTCCCACTTGAGTACGGCCTCTACCTTGGCTGGATCCACAGCCAAACCATCTCCTGAAATCACGTGGCCTAAGAAAGTCACCTGTCTCAACCAAAACTCGCACTTGTTGTATTTGGCATACAGCCTATGTCGTCTCAAGGTATTTAGGGTCATGCGTAAATGTTGTCCATGCTGCGCCTGATCCCTCGAGTAAACGAGTACGTTGTCGATGAACACCACCACAAACTAGTCTAAGTACGGCCTAAAAACACGGTTCATCAAATCCATAAAGGCAGCGGGGGCATTGGTCAGCCCAAACGGCATGACCAAGAACTCGTAGTGCTTGTACCAGGTACGGAAAGCTGTCCTGGAGACGTCGGTCTCCCTGATCCTCAACTGGCGGTAACCTGACCTCAGATCTATCTTGGAGAACACTTTGACATCTCGCAAACCACCGGAATACTCTGAAAGTTAGCCACGGGGCTAGGTTTTGGCACTACACAGGACAAGAAGCCCTCACACCCTTGGCTCAAAAGCCTCGCTGCCCGAAGCGCGGAGATACATCTGAAACCTCTGTCCACCAGCTGGCCGTGAAACTCAAAGGGAGGCAACTCTGGTATGGAGAAGACGATCTTCCTCTCGAAACAGTCCACCAGGGTGTGATATGCGGACAGCCAGTCCATCCCTAGGATCACGCCAAAGTCCTCCATTTGGATAACAATCAGGTCAGCGGGGAGGCTGTGTCCCCCTATACTAATCTCGCAATCCGTGTAGACCTCGTCGACTACAAACAGTTGGTCACCTGGGCCTCTGATCACAAATAGATCCTCTAATAGTACACTGCCCTATCTCAAACTGACGACAAAACTTGTAGCGATGAAGGAGTGGGTGGCGCTGGAATCAAAAAGTACGTACACTAATATGCCAGAAGTAGTAACCATACCTGCTACCACAGAACCCAAAGCCCTGGCGTCTCTGTGTGTTAGGGCATTGATACGCCCCTCAGCTCTCGGTGTAGACGAAGCAGCTACACTCTAGGTCAGGCGAGCAGTAGCTGGCCGGTACCCTCCTCGTCACTGCTGTCCTCCCCCACGTGCCTGGTGACCACGACCGCCAGCTAGGCCTCCAACGCTCGATGTGGGGAGCATTTGCTGTGCTCCTGCCCTAGATGGGCAGTCCCTCCTGATGTGGCCCGACTGGCCACGCTGGTAGCAGAGGGGTACACGACCTCCTCCCTCAGTAAGTCCCTGCTAGCGGATGGGCGGGGGTTCGATGCTGGTAACTGGCCCCTGCCTGGGGCCCCCAAAGGCCACTGGTGGCCCCATAGAACAAGACGACTCTTCTGCGGGTGCCGTGTGCCTCTTCTCCCAATGGCCCTGAGAGTACTCTGGCTGGTAGGGTCTCTTTCGTCCGCTGTCAGTGTCTCGCGCGGCCGGGTTGGTCTCCTCGTAAGTCATGGCTGCCTCGACCACACGGAGAAAGTGGGCAACTTCAGGGGTTTGACATACCCCCGAATAGCAGGTTGGAGCCCCTCAGTAAACCTCCACAGGCGCTCCCCTCAGTCGACACAGCTATCGGGGCGAAATGTGACAACTTCAGGAAACGCGTGCAGTACGTGCTAACCGTCATCGTCCCTTGGCGGAGAGTGTGGAACTCCCGCCTCCTCTGGTCCTGCCAGGTCTGCAGAAAGTACTGCTCGCAGAAGAGAGCAACGAACTGGTCCCAAGTCGGCTCTCTCCCCTCCTGACCTTTGACTGCCCTCCACCACCTGTGTGCTGCGCTCTCTAGCTGGTACGTGGCAAAGGCCACGCGGCACTCCGCAGGAGGGATAAGGGTGTCTATCACCTTCTCTATCTGCTCCAGGCAGTCCTCTACCTCAGATGGGTCCTCATCCCCCTTGAAAGAGGGGGGCTTCAGCTTCCGGAACTGTCTGAAAAGCTCGTGGTGTAGCTGCAGTGGGGGAACGGGCACGCCTCCAAGCAAGGAGGGCTCGTGCTCGGAAGTGTCAGTGTGTGGTGGGGGTGGTGGAGGACCACCCCCTCCCCCTCCTGCTCGTCTGACGTTGCGACGATCTCTTTGTCCCACCAAGGACTCCCCCTCCACGTCCTCAGGGAGAGGTGCCCGTGGAGGCTGGTGGAGCTCCTCTCGCACGATGTCTCTGATCAGCTAGGCGAGATCCTGGGCCTGAATGCCCAGGAGGAGAGGTGGGTCAACTGGTGCCTCAGGTCTGGCACGTCCGCCCCTTCGGCCTCGTCAACGGCCATGACCACGGCCTCTGTAAAGACTCGCTCTGTTTTGAGCCTTTTAAGACGTCTGGAAATTGAAAATTTGTATGTTGCTTCGCATCTGCGCACTGGCTGCATGCAGTCTGCCTTTTTCCCTCTTCTCTCTCTACCTTCTCCCCTACAGAACCCTAGCCACTCCCTTATAAAACCCCTCTCCCCCTTCCTCTCCTCGCCACTCCACCACAACCACCTTCCTTCCTCTCCACTGCAGCGAGAGGGGCGAGCGTGAGAGAGGGCACGAGAGCGAGCAACAAGGAGGAGAGGAGGAAGAGCTTAAGCTCGTGAGCTTGTAGGAGCTCGTCGGAGGACTCACGGTCGGAGCGGCGAGTGCCGGAGGAGGAGTGCGTCGGGGAAGACGTCCTTGACACTTTGCTACAGCCAGAGCTGTAGACGAGGAGGAGAGGCTGCGGCTACGCACGACGAGAGGAGCAGGAGGTCAATCTGGTTCTGGGATTTTTCTAGAATCAGACGTCTAGCGTGCCGTCCAGACGACGGGTTGGACGTCAGGTGACGACACTGGATGTTTGAAAGTAGTGTTCCGCGAAGGTATGTTCCTCTTATGGTTACGACCATGTAGGCCGCATCGCAGCTTCAGTCTGCATGGCTAAAAGTGGATATTCGCTTGTCGCGTGCAGAGATAGCTTCGGGAAGGCGTGGGGCACGCCCTCCCATGCATTTCAAATGTCTGGACAGCTTACCAGATGACTAGAAGCACTTCCAGACGACTGGAGGAGAGGTCAGATGTTTGGAGCTGGGTCTAGATGGTCAAGAAGGGGTTTTGGACGTCTGAGGTCGATGCAGGAACCTGATGTGAGACTCTGGTTACTTTTAAGATGTCTGGACCTTGTGCCAAACGACTGATTTAGGTCTACAGTTCTGTTTTTGACCCGTTTAGGGTCCGTTTTTCGCAAACGAGATATCGTGGGTTCCTTGTGAGTTCCTCTACATGTTAGAAATTCTTTTATAGTAGTTTGAACATTCTGTTATAGTATGTCCCTTGGTATAGGACTTCGATCTGTTGCATGTTCAGGGCCTGCAGAGGCACGTGAGCCTGCCGTTCGAGCCCCCAGTACTCCCGGATTGTCTGATAGAATGGTTTCCCCCTGATTTAATTATAAGACATGAATGCATATGTGAAATTGGATAACGAGAAACTTAGGATGTGGCATGAATCCTAGGACGAGAAGTACTTGCACTATTTGTATGCGTGTTTGAGATTGAAGTCTTAAATGAATGAATAGAAATGTGAACAATTGCCTATTAATAAACAAGAGCTGCCTGTGAAATATGAAATGCCTGTGCTAGTTAGATAGGTACTTGTGACATTTCTTGTTGTTTTGCATGAGTAAAATCTGAGAATGGAAATGTGAATGATGAAACCTGGTATGGAATAACATGGGGAATACGAGCATGAACCCTACGGGGAATTAGGAGTAGAGCACCTGTGGATAAATGGAATGGATCTGGAAATGTGAGTGGGAAGTGTGCTGGCCCTTGAGTACGTGGTACCAAGGAGAGTGACTGTCCCTTGTTTAGTGTAGAGCAGAGCTAGCTGCCCTTGGGTTGGGACCCAGGGTTAGGATTGGCCACTCTACACCAACTTCTTTGGCCCTCGTGTACACTATACCGAGGAGAGCTACTGGTGTAGGGAGAGAGCTAGCCACCCCAATCGGCTCGGGGTCCAGCTAGCCACCCTACACCGACTTGTTAGGCTCACTGGGCAAATCGGGGTAGTCAGACGAGGGTGCGCGGATTGTGGAGGGGCGAGACCCCTGTTTGGTTCTGAGGGGCTAGACCCCTGTTACTGAGAGGGCTAAGCCCTATATTATTCCGTGTTGTACTTTGGACATACCTGTTAGCGGAAACGACTGACTGCGTGCTAGTGCGAGGTAGCTACCTGTGCGCTTATTGCGCGTGCCGTAGTCACCGCTACATCTGTCTGTGACCTTAGGGTCGTTGATTGGGTTTAGGATCATCACGAGGGACTCTCCCGACCAGGAGAGCACCACGTGTGCCTTCTACTTTTCGAAAAAGACTACAATCAAGATCATTCCTACGAGGAACATGTGAGATCAAGAAATAGATTTGAAAAGTAAACCATTGGGTGAAAAGGAATGACTTGTAAAATAAAATAATTGGAAAAGATAAATTACCCGTTAGCTTTTACTACTTTAGTTAGTTTGGTTTCCACTCTACTCAGCGTTCGCTGACTCAATTTTTCCCGTACCCCTTTACAGGTCTAGGAGTTGAGCAGCCCGAGTCGCTGGTTGTAGAGGGTGCTGGGCCCAGTCGAGCCCAGTAGTAGTTTCCTGTTGTTTTACTTCCTTTTTGTTAGTGAGTTCAGACTCTTGTTATCGTTTATGTTTCTGTACTTTGTTTCCGCTTTACTGTTGTGGTGGTGATATGTACTGTTAGTAGCTTTTACTTCCTTTACTGCTGTACTCTTTTACTGTTAGTTACTTAGCATAGTGAATGTGGTTTACTTTCCTGCTTTTTGGTTATTTCTTATTGGACGATTGGGTCTTGGGATTAGTCGAGTCGAGTCGGTCTCGTGTTCTGTAGGGATTCGGGAACCGAGTCGTAACAGCTTGCCTCGGGAACTCCCTGACGAGGCATCTCCTGTAAGGAGACGCAAGAGATAGAACAAGAGTTGTCAACGATACCGGATTACATCGAGAAAAAGACTCAGAAACGAATATCAAAGCGATACGTTGTGGTGGCTATCCTAGTTATATACACGTGAGTGGTTATTCTCGGACCAATTGGTTCATTTCTCGAGACGACCTTGCTCTGATATCATCTTGTTACGACCCGGTTCCCGGATCCCTACAGGACCTGAGATCGGCTCGCCTCGACTAATCCCAAGACCTAGTTGTCCAACAAGAAATAACCAAAAGCAGGAAAATAATCCACATTCACACATGCAATATAACTAAACAGAAGGGAAAAACGAAACAGTAAAGGAAAGTATAACAACTGTCTCAAAATATAGTGCATGCCACCACAATAACAACAGTGGAAAGAAAATAGAAAGTAATAGGAACAGTAGCTCAAAGGTTCAATACTCACACTACAGCAGAAACAAAAGAGCTGGAAAGAAAACTACTACGGTTGGGCCTAGCTCCCTCTGCAGTTGGAAACTCGGGTTGCTCAACTTTTGATCCTGAACAAGGTTATGAAAAGACGGGATCAGCGAACGCTTAGTAGAGTGGTGTTTGCATTATTTATGTGCAAGTAATATAAAAATAAGCAGGTTTTATTCTCATTTCTATTTATCTCATTTATCTATTTCTGGTTCATCTATTTCTCAAAGTGTCCAAGTATCTCTTGATTTTGCTTGTTCCTCGTGGGAACGATCTTGATTGTAGTCTTTTCCGTGGAGTAGAAGGTACATGTGGTGCTCTCCTGGCTGGGAGAGTCCCCTACGGTAATCCTACACCCAGTCAACCACCCCGAGGTCACTATCGAGACGTAGCGGTGACTACGACATGCGTGATAAGCACACAGGTAGCTACCCCGCACTGGCACGCGATCAGTCGTTTCTGCTAACGGGTATTCCCAAAGTACAGTATGGAACAGTATAGGGCCTTACCCTCTCAGAACAGGGGTCTCGCCCCTCAGAACTAAACAGGGGTCTCACCCCTCTACAGTCCGCGTACCCTCGTCCGACTACCCTGGTTTGCCAAAAGGGCCTAACAAAGTCGGTGTAGGGTGGCTAGCTTAACCCCGGGACCCGTGGGGTGGCTAGCTCCCTCCCTACACTAGTAGCATGCCTCGGTACCACGTACGCGAGGGCCAACAGGAGTCGGTGTAGCGTGGCCAATCCTAACCTCGGGTCTCAACCCAAGGGCGGCTAGCTCTGCTCTACACTAAAAGGGGACGGTTGCTCTCCTTGGTACCGCGTACACAATGGCCAGCACACTTCCCGTCTACATTCAAGATTCCTTTCATACACAGGAGTTCTACTCCTAATTCCCCGTAGGGTTCATGCTCATAATCATCTCATTTATCCATATTTAGGTCTTATGTTTCATAACTCGTTCCTTATCCATATACAGGCAGCACGTGTTTTCATAATTCGGTTCTCAATCATAAACATGCAACTTGTGATTTCACAGTTCATTTTCTCATTCACATACAGGCAACTCGTATTTTAACATGCATCTCATAATTACACTAATACCATTTGCTAGCAATTTAGTTTATCCATGCATTCAAATAAACATTACAACTCAAAACAGGCTCATACATTTCTACCCTAGGGTTCATTCCACATCCTAGAGTTCGATTTGATTAGTCCCAAACAAGTACATTCTTATTTAGATATTAACAACTGAATTAAACCACTCTACCGGGTGTCACGAGAGGAATGGGGGCCTGCACCGCAGATCGTGTCGTCTCCGCGAGCCCTGAATATGCCACTGACTGGTAACTTGTACCAGCAACTAATTTACATTAGACGAGCTCAAAATAGTAGATACTTAATACGAACACGTAGAGAAACTTGAGTGGAAAACAGTGGTACTTCATTTATAGAAATTTGATTCCATTTGGGCCCTAAACGGGCCAAAAACATGGTTACTGCCCAAAATCAGACGTCTGGGACTAGTCCCAGATGTCTTAAAAGACGTCAAATCTCACCTTGCACTTCCTACGGTTGCTTCAGACATCCAGACTCTCTCTACGATCGTCTGGGGGCAGCTCCAGACATCAAACAAGGCCTCCGGTCATCTGGAAGCACCTCCGGACGTCTGGCGACGTGATCAGATGTCCAAAAGTACTTGAAAAAGCGCACCTGTGCACCTTCCTAAAGCCTTCCCTGTGTACGAACATCGAAGGCACAACTTTAGCCCAACATCCCCCTGCGCTACGATCTGCATGGTGGAAAGTGGTGCAGGAAGATATGTACCTCGCGCAATATGTGCTTTCAGACGTCCGGCTTCAGCTCCGGACGTCTTGGTGCCTCGCCAATCGTCTGGACGATACCCCAGATGTTTGATACTGGAAAACTTCCAGTACCAGACCCTCCTCTGCGACACTTCTCTCCTCGCAACTCCGCCCGCCACTCACCGCAGTAGCTGCAGAGGGCTGGGAGGCCATCTTCCCGAGCCCCTCCTCCTTACGCATGCACCTGCCGCCGGCTATGCGAGCTCCACCGAGCTCCTGAAGGTCCTCCAACCTTCACGCTCTTCCTTCCACTTTCCCTTGCTCACCCTTTCGTCCTCCCTCGCTCGCCCTCCCTCTCGTCACTCTTACTCTCCCTTGCCACTGCCGCACAGGGAGGATGCTGGAGGTGGTGGTGGCAAGTGGTGAGGGGGTGAGAAGAAGAGAAGGGGGTTTAAATAGGATGGGTTTAGGGTTTAAGGGGGGTGAGGGTGCGGAGAGAGAAGCTTTTGCACGTCGCCTGCGCGCATAGCGAAAAAGGGACGTACGAAAATCTCACTTTCAAATGTCCGGGCATGTGTCCAGACATCTGAACAGACGTCTGACTGAAACTTCAGACGTTTTATCCAACTAAAAATGCAACGGGTCATTTCACCTCTCCTCTGCGGACCTGGTGCACTTGATTTGCCTAAGCCTTCACTCCTTGGTCACTACACCACATCGATGACCCTAGACCCGAGTACGCGGATCCTCCGATTACCCAATAACCCGATGTGCATGGCTCTGGGAGAGCGAAACCAAAGAGAGAGAAAGGAAGAGAGTGTGCGGGGCAGGGGAGGGTTTTGTTCTTCTATGTATTGGCTAACACTTAGCCAAAATCCAAATCGTTTCCCCTGTGCTTAAAGAAGAAGGAAGAAGATGGGCAGAAAAAGAAGGCCTGAAGAGGAGGGGAAGGAAGAGAAAGCAGAGAGGATAGAAAAAGGAGAGCCGCATAGGAAGAAATCAGAGAAGAAGAAGAAAGCAGAAGCATAAGAAGAAGGAAAAAGTGAAAGAAGAAGAAAAAGGAGAAACAAAGGAGAAGGCCATTTAGGGCGTCTGATCTCCAAGGGAGACGTCTGATTACTACTGTAGCATTCAAGCTATTGTGCGGATATTTGGTCCTGATTACTGTGACATTATTGATTACTCTAGTTTACATATAACTATACCTAATAATTGGTGATTTAAATCACCATTATTTTGTAATAGATTTCTTTTTATCATGTTAAACTCTTGTTATACTCATGTTCTACACTGATTATCATTTTTGAGTAGCATATTCTTGTGCTCATTTGCATTATTTGAGATTAGTGTGTGAATTCATTTTGCTCCCTGTGTTCGACTTCGAAACTTTTTCGAGTAATAAAATTATTTGTTTGAGTGCTATTTTGGCTATACTGCAACGCGATAATTTTAAAACACCGATCTATCGCCCAAACAGAAATGTTGTGAACCCTTACTAGAAATCGAATCAGAAACGCATAAATGATTTAAATGAAAAATATCTAATAATACATAACTGAAAATTGTACGATTAGTTAGCTGTTTGTTTCCTTTATGTTTAATTGCATGTAAATGACATATACACCACTCTATTTAGCATTAACTGACCACAGATACATGTAACTTGTTCAGGTCAGGGAGTTGAGCAGCCAGCACCACCAGTTGTAGAGGGTGCTGGACCCAGTCGAGCCCAATCATAGTTGTACCTTCACTGTTTTTGTTTCAGAGGTTTCTTTCTGTTGTTAGTGAATGTTTTTAGCATGTAGTGTCTGTCTCTATTTAATCTCTAAATTGTGACGGCTATAAACGTACTTTTCTGCTTGTGGCATGTAGCACCTTTAGTTTCTATTTTATTTTGCCTATTACTTATTCTATGCTTAGTTACATTGTATGTATAGTTGTAGAATGATTCTTGCATTTAATTTATTCCTCGTTGGATGATTGGATTTTAGGGTTAGTCGAGGCGAGTCGTTCTCGAGTTCCATGAAGGGTTAGGCTCGAGTTGTAATAGATATGGATTTAAGGGTCGGGACTTGACCCATTTGATAAGCCTAACAACACTGATGACCAAACACATGTGCGTGTGCATGTGCACAAGCACGAGGGAAAAAGAAAAGAAAAAGAAGGAAAAAAGAAATAAAAGACGAAGAAAAATGGTACCTTCTAAAGAATAGGCTGCTTTCCAAGGGCAACCCTACGAAAATTTCCGCCAAGCATCTCCGAAGCAAAGCACAAAAGTCCAAAGCCAAGGGCACCTTTCCCATTCCCTCCACGCCACCACACGGCAGATCCCAACCACCGCTCCGATGGATTCCAACGCCTTCCGCGCCGGAGAGTCCTGATCCCGACCAATCAATCCATCCACAGTAATGGGTACCCTTCAAAATACGAGCTTGGTGGATCTCTTGGCCGTCTACCTCCTCCGCCCTCTCCTAGCGATCGCCTTCGTGGCCACGGTGATCCTCCTAAGCTGGTACGTGGCGTTCAAGACCGTGCTGGTTCACGTCCCCCTCGTGCAGGAAATCTTCGGCCTCAAGGAGAAGCAGGTGCGACCCAAGCCACCCGACCGCCACCGCATCTCCCGTTTCTACCGCTCCCTCAACCGAAGGTGAGACCCTTCGTTTTGGAAATCTCCGCGAGTGGCGCGGTTGGGTGGAGTTCTTTCGAATTGGGTCGCTTAAAGTTGCAATCTTGTTTGGAAAAGTTGGGTTCTTTTTGAAGCATGACGTGTCTAGGAAGGCTTGCATTTGTGACGATGATTGGTCGGCTAATTTGTGGAAGGGGAGGTTCCTTCAAACTTACATGTAAGTTGTAGATAGAAGAAATTGAAAGGGTTAGTGATACACTGTTGTTACGACAACGGCGTTGATGTTATAGCATGGATTTACAACATTTGATGCTATAGGGTAGGTGTTTATTAGCATCGGTGGCATATCGTTGCATTATTTTTACTATATCATTGCTATACCACATGGCATTTCTCTGTTAGCTTTAGTGCTATATCATCTTCATTATGTAGAAATGGTGCTATAGTACTTGTGGACAAAGTGCATTTACATCAACACTGGTATTCATGTGAGTGGGAAAATGGCGTGCGAAAGTGCATGTGCATACATTGGTGAAGTTCTTTCCCTTTTCCTAATTTGGTTATGGTATTGTGCCTCCCTCCATTTGGTCAGGATGATTTGAACTATCTTGTAACTTGTTGAGAGAGGATGCTTATTGACTTTTCTACCACTGTTGATTATCATAAGCCTTTTGAGGGAGGGCGATCATATTGGTTTGCTATATCAAATTTTCCTTCCTTTCTCGATTTTGTGGGTTCAAGATTCAAGAGGACATTGGAGTTGGCACTACAAGAATTTTCATGTGTTGCATTCTATCTGAAAAATTTCCTTCCATGATGTCATTTCACTTGTGGGGTGATGGTGTTTTACTTAAGGGCTAATTAACTTGAGGTGTTAGAAAACCTAGGTTTCAAATGTCCAAGTGTTGTTAACCCCCTTTCTTGTTTTCTTTGCTTTTTTTTTTTGAAAGAAAATATATTCCATTAAAAAAAGGGGGAAGTACTCGATACAAAAGGATGCACCCCATAGGGAAGGGAGAGGGAGAGAAAAACCTAAACACTTTCAAGAGGGGAGGTTACACCCCGTAGAAACGGGGGGAAGCCAAAACTTAGAGAAATAATAGTCAAGAAAAAAAGGAGAGAAAATGACCTATCCCCGATCGGGAACTGAACAACCTCAAAAGGAGGGTAACCCCACATTCATAGATACGGCAAAGCGCCAACGAGATAAACTCAAAGATTGCGCTAACGAGAAGCTGAATACGACCCGAGGGTTGAATTTGACCACTGACTCGCTTTAGTAAACTTGGCCGTAAAAAGCCTAGGGTCACATATGGTCCCTCAAACAAAACAACCTAAACTTAAAAAAAAAAAGAAAAACAGTGGTCCAAACCCCCACCACAACAGAAAAACCATCAACCGATCGCCGACCTTGACCGCACAAGACTCCACGCCACGACCACCCATAACAGACCGCCAAGGAGGAAACGCCGCTGCAACACGACAAGACGTTGCCGGCTAAGGCCAACACAATCTGTCCACATGTAGTCATACGTCCACACCACGTTGACCTCCGCATAGCCACTCACTCATCACCGATCGTTGCTTCTCACAAAAAGCTTCGACCGATGCGCCATCATTGCAAACCGCCTGGCCCTTGCCGACTGCACTTGGCCACGCACGGTCGAACCATGCCGCGAACCCCTGGACCTCACCGCAATCGTCGCCACAAGAGCTCTACAAGCCGCCAAAAGCCATGCATGTCGGAGATGATGCCTTATCAGAGAAGAGGAGAGGACCGGGAGGTAGAGGCAGAAGATCCGATGGTTTGGGGGGGCCTGATCAGCCTTGTACGATTGATTAGGCCCTAAGCAGGTCGGAGGAGCTTTCTACAGGGGAGGGGAGAACGAGAGCATCTTTCTTGTTTTCTTTGCTAGAATGTAAATTTGGGTGTTAACACATGTTTGTGTATGTGGAAAACAAGTGTTAAACTAAGCCATTAATGGGAGGAAGTTTGAGGGGGTTAAAAATGCCTTGGCTTTAACAACTTAACCCTTGTATATACTTGGCTTTTGCAAAGCTAGTGTATACCTTCTAAGTAAATAGGGGTTAACCTCAATTTACAAGGGTTAAGCTCCCAAGTAAATTAGGCCTGAATGCTTGGTATAAGATGTTTTGACCCTTACATACTTAATGGATCTTTAATGTAGGGTCACGTTGCAATCGATGCCACCTTAATTATTTGTTATGCACATAGATAAAACGAAAAATCAAGTCCAATCTCACAATGCACTCATTCATGTGATGCGAGGATTTTGTATTAGTCCACTCACCCACAAACCTATATTTATCAGTGGGAGATAATTGTCAAATTTATTCTCCATTGGGAACCCTACGTTCCTTTATAAGAGAGGAGACGTTGGAAAATAACAAATCGGATTAGACATTAAACAAAATAACAAGAGTACCCCCTCATACAAGCATCACAACACTCCCCCTCAAGTTGGAATGTAGATGTCAATCAAACTCAGCTTGTTACAACATGTATCAAAAGCACTTCTACTAAGGGGTTTGGTGAACACATCAGTCGTCTGGTCTTCAGAGGAAACCGATGAGGTATAGATAACCCCCTTCTGGATGAGGTCTTTGGTGTAGTGGCAATTTATCTCCACATAGTTAGGCTGCTCATGAAATATCAGATTGTTTGCAATGAACATAACTGCTTGATTGTCGCATCTCATTTCCATAGGACCAGTCATTTGCACTTGAAGATCATGAAGTACAGACCTCACCTAAACCATTTCTGCAGCAGTTTGCGCCATAGCGCAGTACTCAGATTCTGCACTTGATCTGGATAGCACAGTTTGTTTCTTGCTTCGCCATGTAACCAGATTCCTAGCAACATAAGTGTAAAACCCAATGGTGGACTTTCTATCCGGAAGACACCCTCCATAGTCAACATTAAAGTATCTCACCACATCCATGGCTACTCCTTTGGTAAACACTAGGCCTTGCCCTGGAGCCTTCTTCAAATACCTCAGCATCTGCATGGCAGCATCCTAGTGCTACTTCGTGGGTCGATCCATAAATTGGCTAAGTTTCCCAATCGCAAGGGAAATATTCGGCCTCATGATGGTAAGATATAGTAACTTGCCCATTAGCTATCTGTAGGATCGACCACCGTGGCAGATTCCCTATCGTACAGGTGCACCTTGGGATCCATGGGTATGCTTGCAGGCTTCGCCCCTAGCATCCCAGTCTCTCATAGAATATCGTGAGTATGCTTCTTTTGTAAGATGACAATGCCACCTTTGCCTCGTGCCACCTCAATCCCAAGAAAATATCTGAGCTCACCCAGGTCCTTCATAACAAATTTGTTTTGCAATGTCTATTTTACCTCTACTATTCCTGCCTCATCGCTCCCTATCACAATCAGATCATCAACATATACAAGTAATGCCACTGTCCCACCTTCGGTCTTCCGAACAAATAATGAATGATCAGCTGTAGACCTCTGAAGGCCAATCGTGTGAAGAAATTTCGAGAGCTTATGAAACAAAGCTCTCGGACTCTGCTTAAGGCCATATATGGCCTTCCTCAGGCGGCACACACACTCCCCCTGAACCTCATACCCTGGGGGTTGCTGTATATAGACCTCCTCCTTCAGGTCTCTATATAGAAAATCATTCTTCACATCCATCTGATGTAGTGGCCAATCATAGTGAGTAGCAACAAAGAGTAGGATCCGAATAATTGGGAGCTTAGCGACAGGAAAGAAGGTATCAAAGAAGTCCACCCCATACGTTTAGGTGAACCTCTTTGCAACAAGCCTGGCATTGTGTCTCGCAATGCTTTCATCAGGGTGATACTTCACAGTGAAAACCTAGTGACATCTAACCAATGTTGCTCCCTGTGGCAAGGGAACAACCTCCCACATCTGTTGTGATTGCAAGGTAGTCATCTCCTCAATGGCTTGATGTCATTTTGGATGAAGCATGGCTTGCTGATATGTAGTGGTAATCTCAGTACTAGATAGGGCAAAGGTGAATTGGCCAAAGCTCCTCCCTAGATTCGCAGTACAAAGGGCACTGGTGACTCGGTAGTGGGCGTAGGACTGAGGAGCTTTCCTCATGGCAATCGGAAGATAATAATCAGCATTATCAAAATGGGCATCCTGACTTGCAGAAGAGTCACTAGAAGCAACATTAGTAAGGTCAGACTGTACTTGGGAGGAGGGATTAGTGACGTGGAGGAGAAGGGGGGTGTGTACTATCTGATCTGTCATTTGATCCACTGGTACTAGCAGTGTGCCCACCTGCCCCATCTCTAACCTCTGTCTCTGTAACTGGGATATCTTCTAACTGTAGTTGAGGAATAGGTATCGGAGTAGGGGCTGAGGAACCCCTCATGGAGAAGTAAGGTATCCTCTTGTGAAAGGGGACATCACTATTCACGTAGTGTTGTCGGGCAATCGGATCATAACATCTATATCCTTTCTAGGTGCTGCTATATCTCAGAAAAATACACTTCACAGCATGGGGTGCGAGCTTGTCCCGACCAGGACCAAGAATATGAACAAATGAAACGCATTCAGAAATTCTGGGTGGCACAATAAATAAATCTCTACCAGGAAACAACACCTGCCAGGGAATCTGCTACTTTATAACTGAGCTTGGCATCCGGTTAATCAAATAACACTGCATCTCCCCAGTAACTAAAAGGGACATTATGATGTATCAACAATGTGCTAGCAATATTCAAAACATATCTGTGTTTCCTCTTTGTCACCCCGTTTTGCTGAGATGTATGAGGGCAAGAGGTCTCGTGAATAATGCCAAGAGAGCTGTAGAAGATGGCCAGTTGCTTGGTGCAAAATTCTGATACATTATCAGACTGTAGAACTTTAACAATTTTCGAAAACTGCATCTTTATTTGATTAATAAACGTTTGAATAACATCACCAACTTTTGATTTATTTCTAAGCAAGAATATCCATGACAATCTGGAAAAGTCATCAACAACAATTAAATAAAATCTATAACTCTGTCTATCTGGAATCTGACTCAGACCCCAAACATCCATATGCACTAAATCAAAACATTCAGTAGACACAGTCGTGGTATTAGGCGAGTAGGAGCGGTGATGCTTGCCTAGCTGACAAGCATCGCATTTGATCTCTGTGGTGGGTGACAAATAAGGGATGATCCATCTCAACCGGTCCAAGGAAGTATGTCCGAGCCGACGATGCCACTATAAAGCTATCCCAGCACAGCGAGTTATCCCTTCCTGACATTTGGCCGCAAAAGGAGTCTGGATCATTCGGTAGACCCCCCCTCCTTATGTTTGCCACCAATCATCCTCTCGGTGAGTTTGTCCTGAAAGACACAACCCATATCATCAAATATGGCCTTGAAATTTAGATCTCTAGTGATATGACTAACAGATAGTAAACTGATAGGAAAATTAGGCACAAAAAGAATGTCAGGGAGCAGGCTAAGAGACAAAGTGACCTCCCCCTCACCCTGAACCTGCGAATGGTGGCCATTAGCCACTTGAACTGTCCTCCCTGGAGGAAGATCACAGATACTCTGGAAACAATCCCTGTCACCAGTCAAGTGCCTAGATGCTCTTGAGTCAACCAACCATTACCTGAGGACGTGACACAGGTTGCATTCTCGGAGGAAGTAGGCATCTCCTGTGTCAACTGTGCCAACCTGTATGCAAGTGCATCATATTTTGCCTTGGTTATCATCTCGGTCTGATTAGTAGCTCCTGGAACAACCTGATTTGCCACACAGGCTTTCCATTCTTGGCCCAACATGAGGCCTCCACGTGATCCACCTTTTCACAAAAGGTACAGGTGGTGCGCTGACGGTTGCTCTGTCCACGACCACGCCCCCTACCTCGTGTAGAGGATCCTCCACGACTGCCGAAAGCAGCCAAAGTAGTACTTTGTCCTGGGACCTCTGGAGTAGGTCTCATTGAGACACAACTCAACCTGCTATAGGCTTGAGTCAGTATCTGAGAATGGGCACTTTCATACTCCATACTGAGCCTTTGTAAGAATTATAACATGGCAAACTCCTTCCTGTACTCCCTCTGGGTAGCACAAGTACAGACTGGGCGGCAAGCATTGTAGTTGGCAACCATCCCCTTGAATACGATGTAGTATTGAGCGAGAGTCTTCCCTTCTTGCTGCAAACTGACCAGGTTATGGTGAATCTGAAAGACTCGACTGTAATTCTTCTCATTGGAGAACGTGTTGCAGAGATTGTCTCACATTTCCTTGGTAGTGGCAAAGTACATGATGCCATCTCCAAACGACGGAGCAACAGAGTTTATGATCCACGCACGGACCATGGCATCATCCTTCTTCCAACTAGCATACTTGCCAGTTTTCTGCTTGGGCTCTTTTTCAAGGAGAACACGCTTCTTGTCATGGCCCTCAACTATCATCAGAAAAGTGCGAGACCACCTCGCGTAGTTGGCTCCATCCAACTTCACTATAAGAGTGAAGAATGGGTTTTTGTGGTTGCTTGCGTCTGTAGCGGTACTCGATGTCACCTCTGAGCTACCTGGTGAAATCATCGTGCCTTGCAAGTACAACAAAACCCGAAAGACATGACGGATTTCAGAAAATCAGATCTGAAATTATGAAGAAAAGTCTGAAGGGGAGAATGCTTAGCGTAAGATCTAGACCGGAGACATGCTAGATCACACACTAATCGTTGCTAAGAGGGTTTGCGCAAGAATCAACACACAAGACACACGGATATCCCTGAGCAAGCCCCCCTGCAACCTCTGCCAATGGAAGAGCAGGAACAGAACAGGAAGCTAGTTCCTGTTGCTGCTTGTGCAGAAGGACCTCGTCGTTGCCGCCGCCGACCACTACAACAGCAGTGTTGCCGCTGGGATGCTAGATTCGACCCTTGTGACGTGCGTTGCCATTGCAGGAGAGGCTGGCGAGGGAGATCGGCTGCCGGTTGGCTGCTCCTGCCCTGCAGTATGCGCTACGAGGCAAGAGGAGGCTGAGGGAGGAGGGCACATCACCCTAGGGAGCGTCGCCGCCTAGCAGCAAGGTGCTGCGTGCAAGCAAAGGGCAAAGGCAACGCGTGCGCCGCTCGACGCCACTGCTGTGTGCTCTCGATAACGAACCGGAGGCATGCAGGAGGCAACGACGGTGGGCAAGCCGGCAACAGACCCTCAGGAGCAGAGGTGCCGGGGGCAAGATTGAGGTGAGGGTGATGGCAGCTATGGTTTAGGGTGGGATACCAAAGCCTTGGCTTTGATACCAAGTGGGAGATAATTGTCAAATCTATTCTCCACTGGGAACCTATGTTCCTTTATAAGAGAGGAGATGTGGGAAAATAACAAATCGGATTAGATATAAAACAAAATAACAAGAGTATCCCCTCATACACGCATCACAACATTAACCACCAATCCTAAATATTCACTTTAGCACTCCATTATCTTGACCAATTTCAGAAAGGCAGTGACTTTGCCTTCGTTAATGATTATTGTTGGAGGCAAGTCATGATCAAAATCCATGATGCTATACTCCCTTAGGAATAATCAGGATCATGAATGGATTTGATAGGTGATGAATAATCCTTTCTGAAACACTTTCATAAGGGAAGAGGTTCCTTCCATGATGGGAGAGGTCCACCTGATATGGAACAATCCTTTTGCATTGCTCTTTGTATAAATTGATGAGCTGATCACATGCCTTCTCTTAAATGAAGCTGTAGCAAGGGAAAACCCTTGATAGGTGGTGGTCTGCTTGTATGCTTCTAACGACAATATATGGATGCTACATGGTTCTGGAACTTTTCGACTCTACACATTCAAATCATGAAACTGGCCACTGAAGCACTAGGGTGACTAAGTATTGGGTTAAACTCGGTTTGAGGCTTGCCATGTTAGTGTTCCATCACCACAATTATTAATCTATTGGGTTCCAGCTACAATTATCAACTTATCCCCTTTAAAAAATAACTATCAATTTATCAGGTTCCAGCTATATGGTCAATATTCAGGGTGGGCCCAGCTGCTACTTTCCATAGTCAGGTTTGGCAGTGTTTCAAGACCAATTTGACTATAATCATGGAAGGACAATGTCATTACTCATCCTGTCAGTTGCATACAGTTCTGCCTCATAGGCTTGATTGTTTATCTGAGTTCTTCATAATTTGCATGTTGACACAACCAGGCAAAACAAACGTCAAGTGTCTTACGTTGTAAATGGGGTTGTCTATGTGGATTCTCAGCCTTCGCTCAGAATTTTTTTTGAAAAAGGAAAAGGTAGTTATCCAGAGTGATAACTACCCAAAAATATATATAATAGAATCAACAATAAACAACATTACAATAGGTAGATGCCAAGGTCCCCCACTCACAAGGATTCAACCCAAAGAGAAAACAAGGAGTTAATAGATTCAACAAAATTTTCTACGTAAGGTCTCTGGCCCCTGAAAACCACTGCATTTCTGCCCAACCAAATACCGCAAAGAACTGCCAATGGCCTGGCCTTCTCTTTCTTCGTACGGAAAACGAAATGTCCACCAACACCACCTCCACTTCTGAAACTGTCAGAATTCCTCAAACAGCTGACACTCCCACCACTTCCCACCCATCCTGCCCCAAATTTGTACCGCAAAAGGGCAAGTGAAAAAAAGGTGGTCAACGTCCTCCTCAACACCCCCACACAAAGGGCACACCTTACAATCTCCAGGAGCCCACCTCGCCCTCCACGCCTTAGTCACTAGCCTTCTCCTAAGCAGTCAGGTAAAAATCTTGACCTTCAGCGGACACGTGGCTTTCCAAATCTGTCTGCAGTCCCTTATCAGATCCAGCTCCACCCCAGGACCAACAACGGACAATCTCCTGTATGCAGCCGCTACCGAAAACTCACCTTCGTCCCAACTAAACATGTCCGTACCAGCCGTCGGATGCAGTCCCTCCAACTCATCAAGACCTGAAAATCATGCGCTCTCGCATCTGATCGACTGCCAACGAAGCGCGGGCACCACCCATCTTCCCATACCTCAGCCACAGACGCCATTTTGTTCTGGGACAAGGCAAACAGTCTCTGAAATCTTCTGCAAAGCGCTCCATCACCCGTCCAGTCATCCTGCCAAAATATGAAAATTTTCCCTGTTCCCAACACAGGAACAAAGCAGTTCCTCACCCTAGGAGCCACCATCGACAAGCCTTTCAAGAAGTGAGAGGCATCCTTAGGCGGAGACACCAGGAGATCCCACCGCACTGGACAACCATACGCCGTCTCGAACACCTTGCCCAACGTATCCCCCCTTCCTTCCAACAGGCACTCACCCATTTCGTCAACAGACTGTCATTAGATCTCTCCAAATCCCTCACGCCGAGCCCCCCGTCTTTCAACGGTCTGCAGACCTCCTCCCAAGCAACCAACCTGGCACCCTGTCCACTTGTCCCCTGATTGGACCAAAAGAAACTCCTTATAACTCGCTCAATCTTTGCAATCACTTGTCGAGGCATCTTCAGTATTGAAATGAAGTACGACGGCATTGCTGACAGAACCACCTTGAGCAGGATCAACCTCCCACCTCTAGACAGTAGCCTGGACGCCCACCCCTCCAACCTCCCTACCAACCTCTCCACCGGGGAGGTCCAGTCTCTCACCAGAATCCTCCCATCTGACAACGGTAGGCCCAGATACTTAATCGGAAGCTTACCCTGTTCTGTGTCAAGACCCAAATTGCACCCCCTCGCCTCCGTCTCAGTCATATTGAAAGGGACAAAATCCGACTTAGCCAGGTTAATCTGCAGTCCCGACGCCTCACCCAGTAAGAAAACAAGGAACCGCATTCTTCTGGCCTCCTTTTCTCCACCTTCAATGAAGAAGATCGTATCATCCGTTTACTGAAGCAATGGGATACTCGTCCCATCCCTCAAGGAGAAACCTCTCACCAAGTTTCTCTCACAAGACCTCTTCGCCGCCCTAGCAAGAGCATCCATGGCAATCACAAAGAGCATCGGGGCCAACGGACAACCTTGCCTCACCCCCCCTCCTAGGTTGGATCCAACCCCTAGCTGGGTTTCCGTTGATAAGAATCGAGAAAGACGTCGTGGTGACGCACCTCTTCATCCAGTCAATCCACACCGGCGGGAACCTCCTCTTCACCAAGGACGCCTAAAGAAACGACCACTGGATCGAGTCATAAGCTTTGTTAAAATCGACCTTCCATAAGAAAGCCTTCTTCTTATCTCTCTTCCAGGACAAAAGGATTTCCGAGGCCATCACGAAACCCTCCAAAATATTCCTGCCAGGAACAAAGGCCGTTTGCACCGAGTCTACAATCCCACCCAGCATCTTCCTCAATCTATTTGCCAGAAGCTTCGCCACCACCAAGTAGATAGCATTCGAAAGAGCTATCGGTCTGTACTCCTGAATCTCCTCAGCGCCCTCCCTCTTCGACAATAGGAACATGTAGAATTTGTTCAGCCTATTAAATCCCGAGTTACCCGCTCTAAACTCTTGCACCACTTGCATCACGTCTTCTTTCACCACCGGCCAGAACTCTCCGTAGAAGGCAACCGGAAAGCCATTCGGCCCTGGACAACCTTCCGCGTTCAACCCCCAAATTACCTCACGGACTTCATCCTTCCCAAAAGAACCCGTCAAGAAGTTGGCGTCTGTCTCCCGGATCTGTGGTATCTTAGACCCTAACCATCTCCACCTTCCCCCCCGTCTTCACCCAGTAAAATCTCTAAAATAACTCGCAGCTGCCCCTCCCACCGCCTCCCTTCCCACAAACTCCTCCCCATCCACCACCAATCTGTCAATCCAGTTCCTCCTTCTCCTACCTGATGCAGCCATATGAAAAAATCGGGTATTGGAATCACCCTCCTTCAGCCACTTCTGCCTAGACCTCACCCTCCACTCCACCTCCACTTTCCGGTCTTCCTCCTGTATCACCTGAATCTGTCTCACTCTGTGAATCCTGTCATCGTCTGAAAGGAACCCAACATCCTCTGCTCTGTTCAGGCGTGCAATCTCAGCAAGAGCCTCCTCTTTCTTCCTCCTACGTTCCTCCCTAACCTGCTTGATGTGGGTTTTCAAAAAAGATCTCAAATCCCTCAGTTTCGCTTCCAATCTGGCAACCGCCGAACCATCCGCCTGAGATGACCTCCACCGTTTCTCAATCAAACCCCTGAAGCCCTCCTCCATGAGCCACACCTTGTCGAACTTGAAGTACCATGTCTCCATCCCTCGTTCGATGCCCACAGCAAAGGGGTGTGATCCGAGAACGGACGCTCCAAAGGTCTAACCTTCGCCATCGGAAACAACTCCGCCATCGCCGTCGAAACCAGAAATCTGTCAATACGGGATCGCTACCCTCCAGAGTTCCTCCATGTGTAAAGACAGGACAACGGAGGCATATCAACCAGCCCCTGGTCTGCCACAAAGCCTGTAAATGCCTCAGAGCCCTGGTCCAATCCCCCTCGGTCACTCGGTCTGTCTTCAGCCCGCAGAGTAACATTAAAATCGCCACCAACCAGCCAAGGAATCCCCTGAAAAGCTGCCGCAACCTGGCTCAGATCTTCCCATAAGACTTGTCTTCTCCGACCCTCCGTCGGGTCATAAACAGAGGAAAGGAGCATACATGTGTCGTCCCGGCGTCTCTGAAGTCTAACAGTGACAACGTGGGATCCAACCAGAGTGTCTAGCAAGGAAAACTCCTTCCATCCCACAGCAATTCCCCCCGCACTCCCATCCTCCTCCAGGGCCAAGAAACACCCCCACAAACTCCTCCCCCCACCTCCCTCCACAACCTTCCATCACAGCTCCCCCACTTCGTCTCTTGGAGAAAGACCACATCAGGCCCCATCTCTGAATATACCCTCGCAAAGCTGCCCGCCTCGACGTGTCGTTCAGACCCCTCACATTCCATGACAAGACCTTAGTCATGAGAACTTCCGGGAATCACCTCCAGACGTCAACCGCCTAAACCCCATCATTGCGGCCACATCATCCTCCTCTTTCATCAACAAACGTTGGTCATCCGGGCTCCCCTCACCACCACCCATCTCCCCTCCTCGCCCCGCAGCCTCCAGATCTCCTACAACCAACAAAACCGCGTCCTTCAGCACCACAGCCTCGCCCTCAGGCAGCCCAGCCGCCATAGCTGTCCTCCTCCCTGCCCCCGCATCCACCAGCTCCCCAGCTCCACCACCAGCACCCGCTGCCTGTCGCCCCTCCGCCACCGCTGGGGACCCTGGAGCAGAGAAACCCCCGTTGTCGCCCCCAGCAAAAGCCGCCGCAGATGACCCAGCTCCACCAGAGGTACCCAGCCCCGTCGACGACCGACCTCGATTGACCCCAGCCACTCCCCCAGACGAGGTCTTTCGCGTCAGCCCCCTACGGTAAGACCATCGTGGCCTGTAGACGAGCCTCTGCCAACCAGACAGCCTCTGCTCCCGCCGTCGCCCGCTCCCCTCCCCGCCAGTTGCATTTTGCCCCGCCGCCCTGATCGGACCGGCCAAAGTTCGCCTCGAATCTCCAACAACAGTTCTCCGCCCTTCCTCCGCAGAGACCTGGAGTCGCGGAGTCGAGCGCGCTGGAGGACCCGACCCGGCACCAGCACCGGAGTCCCCAACTCCCGTACCTGGGTCGCGCCCACCCGACCCGAGTCTGCCATCAGCTTCTCCCACAAAATCGGGGGCCAACGCGGTGCCACCAACACACCTGCAGTCAGCGGGGATGCCCGGCCTCAGCGCCGCATTCACCTCCCCCGATCCCTCCGCAAAATCCTCAACGGCTTCCCGCATCTCCGCCCCTTCGCCTGCCACTGATTGCGCCACGGGAATCGCAACCACCCCAAGATCCCCGCCGCAATCCTCGTCGCGACCATCGACCTTCCCAAGAGCAGCCCGGTCCTCCTCCGCCCGCCCTCCACTACCGCCTCCACACGTCGCCGCCGCTCCGCCACCCACCGCCTCAGCAAAGGACCTAGGGTTCCCGGAACCCCACGAAACGCGGATAAGCCAGGCGGAGGTCCCCCACTTGAGCACCGACCTTTCCACCAGTTGCTGCCCTAGTCTCATCTCCACCCAAGCCTCGATCCGCAACAGATCAGCCGCCTTCAGGCCCAGGCCTTCGCACCCATGCAATCTCGCAAAAGGGGCAACCACCGCCGCCACCACCTCCACCGTGCGGAGGAAGAGCGGAACCCCCTCAACCAAGACCTTCCTTCTCAAGCCAGACGGTGGCCTCTCCGCCAAAGCGCCATCTGACCTGACTGCCACCGGCACCTCACCACTCCACCGTCACATCGGAGCACCTTGAAGATCAGTCGCCTCAGCTCCACCCGGCTCAGCCCCAGCATCACCAACCGCCCACCTCCCAGGGAGGCCACCCCAAACCGACTCCTTTCAATCTCCAAGTAGGCGGTGACCGCCTCTCTCAAGGTCTCCACCTCCACCTTCCCCTCCAAGACCACCGCAACCAGCGCCGACGCCAGCCTCCCTTCCAGCGCTCCTATCTCCTCCGACCATGGCGCCTCGACCTCCACGAGGGGCGCCCCCTTCGGAGGGGGCGGAGGTGTCTCCCCCCTCCTCGATGAGACCACCTCACTCGACTCCCGACGCCCGCAGCCCGACCTCCGATGTCCCAGAGCGCCGCAGCGCAAGCACCGCACCGGATCCCTGCATACCGCCGCCAAGTGCCCCTCCCCAAGGCACTTGAAACACCTCACCGGCGCCGCACCCTTCCACGACCTCCTGCCCACCACCGTCCAGCCTGGGCCATCTCTCCCCACCCTACTCGCCAGTCGCCTGGATGTCCGCCACCCCGTCGCCAGACCTCTCATCTCGCCTCCAGTCCTCTCTCCGTTGCTCTTTTCAAGTAGTTTTTCGCCTTCGCTCAGAATTATCCTCGGTCATACCTGAAACACTGCACCTTGCTTTGCATGCACCAGAAATAGCACTTGCTCTTTGTACTTTAGCAATTCCAAGGCTTCAGGAAGTTAATGATGTCAATCTGTTTTACGAGTTTGATAACCAAACATTTGTTATTTTAGTCATATATGTGGATTATAAGGAACTAACTTGCCTCCATCCTGTTGATCTATGGTCTTGCAATTTCCTAAGATTCTAATCTTTGATGACTAAGATGTCAATGGAATTCACAACAAAAGCTATGGTTATTGTATGCTTGCGTGTTTTGCTAACCATTCAATGCAAGCATAGTACTTACAGTGTTGAGTTAAATAAATTGGTGCAAATCTTGGGATATATCAACAGATTAAACATGCATTTAAGGTTTCCACACTATAATATTGATTTATTTTATATTTTTATAGGATAAATTTCTGACATTTCCAGAGATTGTTTTATGAGCTATTTTTTAAAGGCTATAAATTTTGATTTGACACTAGTGTGATTCTGCAACCTGCACGCGTTTATCCTTGATTTATCTGTCATCATTACAACAGACAAGAGAGTATCATTGGTAGATCCATCTTCTTTTGTTCCTTCTCCCTTTGGTACTGTGATTACTCAAATAATTTCTGTTGCTGTAACTTCTCTAAAAAAAAATTCTGTTGCTGTGGGCAATTCCTTCTTCCCGTGCTTTGGTTCCCATGCTATAGCTGGAGGATTTGCATTGCCCTAGAAAGGTGGTTTGGAATAAGAAACATGAAGAGTTACCCTTGTTTCTTCTACTATAATAGAGCATTTGGTACTAATTAGAGTTTTTGCATTGTCTATGGAGCCGCTCTCTATCATGGACAACCATAAAATCTAAGAACATGGTCTAACAAGAGAACTCCCAAGTGTCAAAAAAACACATGAGAGAACTATGTGTTTCACATTTCAATTTCGGATGCTAGCCAATTTCTTTCTTATTTTGTTTCAAAGAAGGATTCTCTCAATGCTGCTATTTTTACGAAGAGTTCCTTCCGCACAAATCTTATTGACAAATAATGGTGTGGCTAAATAGTTGCAGCAAGCCTAACCAGTTCTCCCCACTTATAGCCAGTTATTGTTTCTTTATTTTTGGAGTACAAATAATCCCAATCTGTTTATAACTGTTCAACATTTTAACAAGATTAAAAGGAAAAGTGGTTCTAATAAATGAAATATTCCAAATTTTGTTTTGTTGTCTTGTGAGGTGTCACCTCTTCTTGCTTGTTTTCTTGGACAGGTTCTGTACTCCTTTTCGACGGTCTATTGTACGTCTTAGTTGCAGATATTGGCCACCAGCCAATAGTTTTCTATTCTGTTCTTCATTCCAAATGAGATCCTCAGCCTTTTTTGTTGTATTATTATTATTTGAACCTAGATACTTCTTTTGCCAGGAAAAAGCAACTTTAAAGTGGCATTGATGCCAATGCTGAGTAGAACAGAACTTAGGATCTGGTCGTGTCGTCATAAGCAGAAGAGATGCTAATTGATATTCTCTAGTTTCTATATCTTGGTGCCTCAACAAATGATAAAAAGAGTCATGCTTGTGATGTTCTAAATTATCCATTACACCATCTGAGGTATCACTCACATTCTAATGGATTTCCATGCAGTTTAGATATTCAATACTGGATGTATGTTGACTTTCCAATTCAATCCAATCTACTGGAAATTAACCACCATTATATGATGTCTAGTAAGGGATGACTAAAAGGGAAAAAAGACCAAAGTTAATTTAAGCTCTGATGGCCAAACAAGAAATACAAGTAAGATGACATGCGCGCACATGCTGTATATAGAGATACAGGGCCACCCATGGACATGTTCTCAAAAACAAGGGATCCAGGTAGAGGATCTTGGGCTATTTTCTCTAAGCAACTTACCTATCTTGATCTACAAGTTTAATTGCTGATTGTATTAGATAATCCAATCTTTCAGTAATGATCAAATGCAGAAAATGGGGAAAATGGATCTTCTATCTGTTTGGCTGGAATGCAAATGATGACTGCATTATTGTTGGTCGTTCGGTGTGATCCTTTCTCAGAAATAAAGTATTTATGAGCTGAATCTAATTTGGTCTGATTCAATTCCATCGTGTGCCTGTTTGCAATGAGGGATCAGAGAGTTCAAGTTATATCTTCTGAGGGTTTGTTTTCTCTTGGTCGCTTCTTTATGTGTTTCCTTACTAAATTAAACATTATTTGGTTGTTTAAAATCAAGACAGGATGCAATTTTTTTTCCATATTCTTTCTTCTTTTTTTTATCGGTGAGAGTGGATCTGTCATCTGGGTCTGAAAGCTCCAAATTGCCTGCAGGTCGGATGCAGTGAAGGAGAAAAATTAAGGATTCGAGAGCTTGATTCTTAGATGAAAATTGGAAAGTTCTCCAACAGATTGGTGGATGACCTCATTGGAGCATTGAAGGAGGAGTTTGCCATTTCCTACATCCAAATCCTTCCATGGTTGTTGAATGGTTGCATGAGGCCTGCGAGTCAGATTCGTCATGTTTGACTTAAGGACTAGATATTTGATGTTGTATATACATATAGATTTTTACTCTTGCTGAAAAGTATAGCTCGCCGTGTCTAATTTAACAACTTGACATTTGACGTTGTACATAAATATGCCACTGAAAACAGAATAACCTTTTTCTGCGGTGTTATTTGTTTGTGGGCTGTGTTTGCCAATGCGTGTTAACTTTACCATCAAGATGCATGTTCCTCGAAAAAAAGAAATGTTCTCATTTTGGTTCTACCAAGCAAATTCTCCAGCCAGGTATTGGTCGGTGCGGAAAGAATTAATTCCTATTCAATAAAGGAAAAGAAAAGAAAACTCCAACCGTCACGCCCGGTGGGACTCGAACCCACAATCGCCTGATTAGAAGTCAGGCGCCTTATCCATTAGGCCACGGGCGCTTTTAGCGGTTAGCTGTATTATAACATATTAACCTTATTAATAATTAGGATCCTTTTTTTGATGGTGAAGCAATGATGAAAAGAAATGAGTAAAAAATCATATCATGCAAGGTGTCTGACAAGGTTGTTGTAAGGGGTATCTCACTTAGGAAAGGGTTGAACTTGAATTTGATTTGGGTATAGGTATTTGTGTATCCATGTTTATTTTTACATGGCTAAATATGGATTTGGGTTTTGATATGGTCGAACCTTTTCTTATAATATCCTAAGGAAATTAGATATGGATGACCAGCAACATTTAGATATGAATATAGTAAAGATATAATAAATATAAATAACGTTTGGAGAAAAAATGTGTAAATATTATAACTTTTAATAGCATATGAAGAGGGGAGGGAGAATGCAGCTCTTTATTTTAGCTGTTAGATCTATCTTCTTTGGATGAAGGGCCTAGATCATCGATGAAGCCAAACATCCAACCATCATTTTTTTTCTCCCCTTTTGTCATCTTGTTTCTCCTCCGTCCACCTCTTCTTCCTCCTTGCCTTTTCCTTCCTTGTCAATGATTTCTTCCCTACTTTGACACCACAACTCCTTCCTCCATGATCGAACACTTTCGTAAACGGAGGATTGGACTCAACAATCACCCATAAGCAATCATAGAAAAGAGATAAGGGAATTGATGACCTAATTCCACCGTAAGGGGTGTACATCTGGGAGAGGACAATGCTCCCAAATCTCTACTAAAATTAGCGATAATACAAATTCTTCATTTTTTTCTCTCCCAGATTGCATGAAGAGGGTCTTCAAGGGTCTCTTTTCCTTATTTATAGCACATGAAATATCCTAATAATGTAAGATCTTCCACAACGGTCCTTGTGAATTCTCCGGCACATCTGTTACTTGACTATTAATAGCGCTGGTAACACCCTCATTACTACTGATGTGAGTGTAGTGGGTGTTATCGCTGCCTCTCTGACTCCAGTCAAGTTGAGTCCTTCGGTGGGTCAGTCCTATCGGGATCCGCTTGGATAAATGTGAGTCCGAATTCGTCTGAGCATAGGCAGGTCGGGCGAAGCCGGATTTGCCAGTTTGCTCAATATCCGAGTAGCTGAATCCTTTTATGGTCTTTGTGCGGAGTTTTAAGTCCGAGGGTACTTTTTTCCCCTCATCATATGCTCCCACTCTCTAGCTAGCAGATGCTGCTGAGAGAATAGTCAATGTTATGACCTGGTTCCCGAATCACTACAGGAACGAGATCGGATCGAATCGACTGATCCTAAGACCCAGTCGTCCAACGAGAAAGTAACCAAAAAGTAGGAAAGTAAACTACATTCACTATGCTAAGTAACTAACAGTAACAAAAGTACAGTAGTAAAGAAGTAAAACTACTACAGTACACACTACCACAATAGTAGAAAAGTAAACGGGTATAGGAATGTAACGTGCAGAACGAAAGAGTACTGAATATAAAGGTACAAGAAACTACTCACTACTACAACGAGTACAAAAAGAGCTACAACTACTGGGCTTTACTGGACCCAGTACCCTCTGCAGCTGTAGGCTCTGGCTGCTCAACACCTGAACTTGAAAAGGGTTATGAGTATATGAAGTCAGCGAACGCTGAGTAGAGTGGCAACCAACTAACTAAAGCAGTAAAGGTGGACAGGTAGCTATTGTTTTTCAATTTCTTTCTTTCACCACTTGATTTGTTTATCAGGTCTCTTTCTTGATCTCGAATGTTCCTCGTGGGAACGATCTTGATTGCAGTCTTTTCCGAAGAGTAGAAGTCGCACGTGGTGCTCTCCTGGCCGGGAGAGTCCCCCGTGGTGGTCCTACACCCAGTCAACCACCCCAACGTCACGGACAGACGTAACGGTGACTACGGCACGCGCGATAAGCGCACGGGTAGCTACCTTACACTGACACGCGGTTAGTCATTTCCGTTAGAGGGTGCGTCCAAAGCACAACACGGAGCCAGTATAGGGCATAGCCCTCTCAGTAACAGGGGTCTAGCCCCTCTCAGTAACCAAACAGGGGTCTCGTCCCTCCACAGTCCGCGCACCCTCGCCTGACTACCTTGGTTTGCCCAGTGGGCCTAACAAGTCGGTGTAGGGCGGCTAGCTGAACCCCGAGCCTAGTGGGGTGGCTAGTTCTCTCCCTACACTAGTAGCTCTCTCCGATACAGTGTACACGAGGGCCAAAAAGTCGGTACAGAGTGGCCAATCCTAACCCCAGGTCCCAACCCAATGGTGGCTAGCTCCGTGGTACTAAACAGGGGGACAGTCGCTCTCCTTGGTACTTCATACTCAAGGGCCAGCTCACTTCCCCACTCACATTTCTAGTTCCATTCCAATTATTTTCAGGAGCTCTACTCCTAATTCCCCGTAGGGTTCATGCTCATATTCCTCAGGCCATTCAATACTAGGTTTCATCATTTCTATTTCCATTCTCAGGTTATACACATGTAATTTGTAACTCTATTCCATATTCGGTTTATTCACAGATAGCTCGTGTTTCCAACATTCACCTTTCCATTTTCAATTTATATACATGCAGCTCATAGTATGTCATTTAATGTAAACAATAGGAATTCACAAGCAACAGTTTGCTAGCACAAGTACTTTACATTTCACAGGCAGCTGTTATTCATTTACAGGCAATTGTTATCATTCTATCTACTCATTCAAGATTGCAATCCATACATTTAATACAAACATTCCAGTATTTCTAGTCCTAAGATTCATGCCATATCCTAGGATCTAATCATTCATTCCACACATGCATTCAGGTTTATATTTAAACTAAGGGAAGCCACTCTACCAGCAAACCCAGGAGTAGTGGGGGCTTGAACGACAGGTCCACGTGCCTCAGCAAGCCCCGAACCCGCAACGGAATGAGGTCCTATCACAAGGATCAATCACAAGAGAGTACTCAGAGCAGTGTAGAAAGTATTCCAACAAGTAGGGGAATTCATACGGGAAACATTGGTATCTTAATTGTGGAAATCGGACCTCAAACGGACCCTAAACGGGTCAAAAATAGTGATTCTGACTCAAATCAGACGTCTGGAACACCTTCTAGATGTCTTAAAAGAGTCCAGAGCCATACCTCAAGTCCTACGCTACTCTTTAGATATCCAGGGACTCCGCTGGACCGTCTGGACCTAGTTCCAGACGTCCGACCACCACTCCGGACGTCTGGAAATGCTTCCCGTCATCTGGTGCCTCGCCCAGACGTCCGAAGTGCGCGGGAGGGCATGTCCCACGCCTTCCCGAAGCAACTTTTGCGTGAATCAACCAAAATCTTCTCAAATCGGCATGAAACAGCGCCTCGGCGGAACGACCTGCATGGCCGTATCTGCAAAGAAGACGTACCTTTGCGAAGCCTACCTCTCAGTCGTTTGGAACCTCCTCCAGACATCGGCCACGTCGTCTGGACGTCTCTCCAAACATCTGATTCTGGGAAAAACCCAGAACCAGAACCTGCTTCCGCCCTCTCGTGCCGTACATGGCTGCGCCGCACCCTCTCGCCTGCTGCTCCGACTGCAGTAGTGTCAGGGAGGACCTCCCTGATGCACTCCTCCGCCTTGTGCACGCGCCGACTGGCTGTGAGCTCACCGGCGAGCTCCCACGTGAGCTCGCAAGCTTGCTCTCCTCTCTTCCTCACCCTGCTCCTCTCCTCTCATGCTGCTCCTCTCCGCCGTTCTTGCTCGTTGCTCTCGTTGGAGGAAGGAGGAAAGTGGCTGGAAGTGGGAGTGGTGTGAGGGAGAGGAGGGGGGCTTATATAAGGGTGTGGGGTTAGGGTTTTCGTCAGGCGGAAGGAGAGAGAAGAAGAAGAAACAAGGGAAGTGTACTGTCTACGGGCAGTACGCGCCAGACGCGAGCTCGTACATAAAATTTTTGATTTCCAGACGTCTGACCCAAGTTCCAGACGTCTTAAAAGGCTCAAATAGCATGGGTTTTAACATCATAACAAACTCAAAGGAAGTTTTGTCCCCGAAACTTGAGCTAGCTAGGGTGTGGAAAAAGAACAACATACGCATAACAAACTCAAAGAGGACCGAAGTCGGTCTGAAAAGACGTACCCTCAAAAAGCTCCGGGTACCGCTCTCGCATCGCCACCTCAGGCTCCCAGGTAGCCTCCTCGTACCTCAGGCTCCTCCACAAGACCTTCACGAGGGGTACCTGCTTCCGTCTCAAACTACTGACGGCTCTGTCTAGTATCTGCACTAGTCGCTTGGGGTAGGTCAGGTCGTCACCCACCTCGATACTCTCGTGGCTCAGAACGTGACTGGGATCGGCGACGTACTTCCTGAAGTTGGACACGTGGAACACGTCGTGCACACCAAAAAGCTGGGGAGGAAGGGCAAGCCTATAAGCAACGGGTCCAACCCGCTTCAGGACCTCAAAGGGCCCCACAAACCTCGGCGCGAGCTTCCCTTACACCCTAAAATGCTGTAGGCCCTTCATGGGCGAAACCAGAAGGAAGACATGATCCCTAACCTTAAACTGCACCTCTCTGCACTTCCGATTGGCATAGCTGTTCTGTCTGCTCCTGACAGTGCGAAGCCGTCTATGAATCTACTCAATCATCTCCTGACTCTACCGGATCAGCCTGGGGCCAACCTCCCACTTGGTCCCCACCTCAACCCAACTCAAGGGTGCAGTACACCTCCGTCCGTACAGAGCCTCGTAGGGTGCCATGCCGATGCTCGAGTGGTAGTTGTTATTATATGCAAACTCTGCTAGGGGCAAGTGCTCCTTCCAAGAGCCCCTCAAGCCCAGTACACAGGCACGTAAAAGGTCCTCAAGCGTCTGTATCATGCGCTCCGACTGTCCGTCTGTCTGGGGGTGGTATGCTGTGTTGAACCTCAACCGTGTCCCCAAATCCTGCTGAAACTCAACCCAAAATTGGGACGTAAAACGGGTATCCTGGTCAGATACAATCTCACATGGAACTCCGTGTAGACGTACCATGTCATGGATATACATCTCTGCCAACTGTGCTGGTCCCAAGGTGACTCGGATTGGCAAGAAACGTGCTGTCTTTGTCAATCTGTCTACAATCACCCAGACTGCGTCGTGTCCTCGCTAGGTAACTGGCAAACCCACCACCAAGTCCATGGTGATGCTCTCCCACTTCCACTCTGGCACTGGAAGTGGCTGTAACGGCCCTACAGACCTCTGATGCTCAGCCTTCATCTGCTGGCACACTAAACACTGCTGCACGAATTCACCTACATCTCGCTACATTCCCCTCCACCAAAAGTCACATCTCAGATCATGGTACATCTTTGTGCTCCCGGGATGTATGGTGAATCTGGAACCGTGTGCCTCGGTCAGGAGCTCTCAACAATTCCTCGTCCCTGGGAACACACAAACGTCCCCTCATGCGCAGCACCTCATCAGTAAAGGAGAAGTCTCCGGGGTCCCCTGACAGTACTCTGTCACGCAACGACTGCAGGTACGGGTCTGCCATTTGTCCTGTGATGACGCGGTCTATTAGCTCTGGTCTCATCTGTAGTGTCACTATCACTGACCCGCGTGCCCCTGTAACTCTAGGGGTCGCCAACTGCCCAACTCCTCGATGAGTCTCCAACTCTATGCCTGTAAACTAGCCAAGTGGGCAGGCGCCTTCTGGCTCAAGGAGTCAGCCACCACGTTGGCCTCCCCGGATGGTAGGAAATGCTACAGTCATAATCCTTCAGGAGCTCTAACCAACGTCTCTGTCTCATATTCATCTCCTTCTGATCAAACAAGTACCTGAGCCTCTTATGGTTCGTGAATATCTCAAAAGTCTCACCGTACGGGTAGTGCCTCCAAGTCTTCAGTGCGAAGACGACAGCTGCTAGCTCTAGGTCGTGGGTAGGGTAGCTATGCTCATGGGGCTTCAGTTGCCGCGAAGCGTAAGAGACAACGTGACCCCGCTGCATGAGCACACCCCCTAACCCCTGCAAAGAGGTGTCCGTGTACACAACGAAACCGCCACTGCTGTCTGGGATGGTAAGCACGGGAGTCGAAGTCAGCCTCTCCTTCACCTCCTGAAAACACACCTCACAAGCGTCTGTCCAAGAAAAGGGCACGTCCTTCTGGGTCAACTATGTCATAGGACGTGCAATCTGAGAGAAACCTCTGATAAATTGCCGGTAGTAGCTTGCCAGTCCTAAGAAACTACGGATCTCTGTCACTATACGTGGTCTCTCCCACCTGAGCACTGCCTCAACCTTGGCTGGGTCCACGGCCAAGCCATTCCCTAAAATCACATGACCTAAGAAGGTCACCTCTCTCAACCAGAACTCGCACTTGCTGTACTTGGCATACAGCCTACGTCGTCTCAATGTGTCCAAAACCATCCGCAAGTGCTGTCCGTGCTGCGCCTGATCCCGCGAGTAGATGAGCACATCATCAATAAATACCACCACGAACTGATCCAGATACGGTCTGAACATCCGGTTCATCAAGTTCATGAAAGCAGTGGGGGCGTTGGTCAGCCCAAACGGCATGACAAAAATTCGTAATGTCCGTACCGGGTGCGGAAAGCTGTCTTGGAGATGTCGGCCTCCTTGATCCTCAACTGGTGGTAGCTAGACCTCAAGTCTATCTTGGAGAAAATCGTGGCACCTCGCAACTGGTCAAACAAGTCGTCAATCCTCGGTAGTGGATACCTGTTCTTGATGGTAACCCTATTCAGCTGTCTATAGTCCATACAAAGGCGTAGGGTACAATCCTTCTTCACAAATAATACCGGGGCTCCCCACGGAGACGCACTAGGCCTCACAAAGCCCTTCTTCAGAAAGTCTTGCAACTGGGACATGAGCTCTCGCAGCTCAAGTGGTGCCATCCTGTAAGGTGCTATAGAAATGGAGCTGGTCCCCGGTACCAGTGAGATCTTGAACTCGATCTCACGCTCAGGCGGTAGTCCTGGCAGCTCCTCTGGAAACACGTCGAGGTACTCTCTGACTACCGGGATACTCTGAAAGTCTGCCACGGGGCTAGGCTCTACCACTACACCAGCCAGAAAGCCCTCACACCCCTGGCCCAAAAGTCTCGCCGCCCGAAGTGCAGAAATGCACCTGAAGCCTCCGTCCACCGACTTTCCGTGAAACTCAAAAGAAGGCATCTTCGGTATGAAGAAGACAATCTTCCTCTCGAAACAGTCCACCAAAGCGTGGTAAGTGGACAACCAGTCCATCCCCAGAATCACGCCAAAGTCCTCCATCGATATCACAATCAGATCAGCGGGGAGGCTGTGTCCCCCAACACTGACCTCACAGCCTGTGTAAACCTCCTCAGCTACAAATAGCTGACCACCCGGACCTCTAATCACAAACAGATCCTTTAACAACACACAGTCTTGTCCCAAACTGACAGCAAAACTAGCAGCAACAAACGAGTGCGTGGCACCGGAATCAAAAAGTGCGTAAACTAGTCTGTCGGAAACTTTAACCATACCTGCCACCACTGAACCTGAAGCTTTGGCTTCTTTGTGTGTCAGGGCGTTGATACGTCCCTCATCTCTAGGTGCAGACGAAGCAGCCACACTCTGTGTCGGATGGGTAGCCGTTGGTCGGTACCCTCCCCGCAACTGCTGACCTCCCCCACGCGTTTAGGAGCCACGGCCTCCTACTCGTCCTCCAGCACTCGGTGCAGGGAGCATCTGCTGACCTTAAGCCCTAGATGGGCAGTCCCTCCTGATGTGGCCCGGTTGGCCACACTGGTAGCAAAGGGGAACTCGACTCTCATCCTCAGTAGGTCCCTGCTGACAACTGGGCTGGGGTCCAGTGCTGGCAGCTGGCCCCTGTCGGGGGCCCCTAAAGGCCACTGACGGCCCCGCAAAGTGTGATGGCTCTCCTGCGGGCGTCGCGTGCCTCCTCTCTCGTCGGCCCTGTGAGTAGTCTGGCTAATAGGGCCTCTTCCGTCCGCTGTCAGTGTCACGTGCGGCCGGGTTGGTCTCCTCATATGTCATAGCTGCCTCCACCACTCTAGAGAACGTAGGCAGCTTCAGGGGTTTGACATACCTTCGAATAGCAGGCCAGAGCCCCTTGGTGAAACTCCACAGGTGCTCCTCCTCAGTAGCTACGGCCGTTGCGGGGAAACGAGACAGCTCTAGAAAACGCGTGCGGTACGCGCTCACGGTCATCGTCCCCTTGCAGAGAGTGTGGAACTCCCGCCTCCTCTGATCCTGCCATGTTTGGGGACAGTATTACTCACAGAAGAGGGTGACAAACTGGTCCTAAGTTGGCTCGGCCCTCTCCTGGCCTCTGACCACCCTCCACCACCTGTGTGCCGCGCTCTCCAGCTGGTACGTGGAAAAGGCCACGCGGCACTCCGCAGGGGGCGAAGGGTGTCAAACACCTTCTCGATCTGCTCGAGCTAGTCCTCCGCCTTGGTCGGGTCCTCATCCCCCTTGAAGGAGGGGGCTTCAGCTTTTGGAACTGTCCGAAAAGCTCGTAATGGAGTTGAAGTGGGGAAACTGGTATGCTTCCAAGCAGGGAGGGCTCATGCTCGGAAGTTTCAAAGGATGGTGGGGGCGGTGGAGGACCACCCCCTCCCCCACGTCCAGCATTGTGTCTGTCTCGCAATCCTACAGAGGACTCCCCATCCGCAGCCCCAGGTAGAGGCGCCCGTGGAGGTTGGTGGAGCTCCTCTCGTATGATCTCCCGTATCAGCTCGGCGAGGTCGTGGGCCTGAATGCCCGAAAGTAGTGGTTGGTCCACTGAGACGTCGGGCTCAGTAGTCCACCCCTCCGACCTCGTCCTTGGCTGCGTCCGCGGCCCGCCTCAATGACTCCACGTCGAGGCATCTCCTGCAAGGAGATGCGAAAAATGGAAAAGGAATGTCAATTTCAACAGACACTCAGCAAAAGAATCTCAGGATAGATGTCAAAAGGTACGTTGTGGTAGTTACTCTAGTTACAAGCACGTGAATTGGTTATTCTCAAGCTAGTTGGTTCACTTCTCGGGATGACCTTGCTCTGATACCATCTTGTTACGACCTGATTTCCGAATCCCTACAGGACACGAGATTGGATCGACTCGATTGATCCCAAGACCCAGTCGTCCAACGAGAAAGTAACCAAAAAGAAGGAAAGTAAACCACATTCACTATGCTAAGTAACTAACAGTAACAAAAGTACAGCAGTAAAAAAGTAAAACTACTACAGTACACACCACCACAACAGTAGAAAAGTAAACGGGTACAGGAATGTAACATGCAGAATGAAAGAATACTGAATATAACGGTATAAGAAACTACTCACTACTACAACGAGTACAAAAAGAGCTACAACTATTGGGCTTTACTGGGCCCAGTACCCTCTGTAGCCGTAGGCTCTTGCTGCTTAACACCTGGACCTGAAAAGCGTTATGATTACACGAAGTCAGCGAACGCTGAGTAGAGTGGCAACCAACTAACTAAAGCAGTAAAGGTGGACAAGTAACTGTTGTTTTTCAATTTCTTTCTTTCTTTAACTAATTATTCTTTCTTTCACCACTTGGTTTATTTATCAGGTCTCTTTCTTGATCTCAAATGTTTCTCGTGAGAACGATCTTGATTGCAGTCTTTTCCGAAGAGTAGAAGTCGCACGTGGTGCTCTCCTGGCCGGGAGAGTCTCCCGTGGTGGTCCTACACCCAGTCAACCACCCCAACGTTACGGATATACGTAACGGTGACTACGGCACGCGCGATAAGCGCACGGGTAGCTACCCCGCACTGACACGCGGTCAGTCGTTTCTGTTAGCGGGTGCGTCCAAAGCACAGCACGGAACCAGTATAGGGTATAGCTGATGAGAACCTCATCATGAACCCTAACTAGTACAATCTAACCCAGATATGCAAGAAAAAGCTCCTACATAACCCAAAGAAAGACTTAACTCAGAGAATTCTGAGTTTAAGAAGAAAATAAATCATAAGGGGTAAAACAACAATTTCACCAATGCAGTTTGAAAATAGGGTAATTAAGGGTCCAAACACAAGTCAAATAAGCCTAATAAGAAGGAAAGTGGGATGATCTGATCTAAAAAGGGTTATAGCAACTTCAAGAAATTAAATGACATTCTGTAACCCTAAAACAAACCCACTTCAATTCACGAGGTTCGAGGAAAGATAAAAATCAACTAAACCCTCTAAAATTCATAGAAAAATAATCTCTAAGGTTTAGAACCTTCAATTTGTCCTTAGAAATCCATTTTGACCTAAAAAGAGAACCATGCCAAATTAATGACTTAATTTGGGTTTTTACGTAAATTGGCTGGTCAAACATGGTCCAACCTAAAAATAAAATTTACCATTAAAATCCTTAGGTTCAAATTAGTCTTGTATAAAAACTTGAGCCTAAGAAGTGACCTCCTTGACCGACTTTACAATTTGGTCCTCTTTATTTACTTTTTGACCCTTATCTTTCGAAACCCTTGCATTTTGGCCCCCAACTTTTTCATCGTTCTTTGCAGAACGGTCCCTCCTGCAAAACTCTGCGCAGCACCATGCTCCGGTGACTTTACGTGGAGCATGACGCCTCGCAGAGAAGGGGTACCGCCCTGCAAAGCAGAAGCGAGGTTCCCTGCGACGTCCTCTGTCGCAGGGACTCGGCCATGCTCTCTGCCGACCCCCATACCATCCGTGCGAACGCGCAGAAGGTATGGGTGCCCCTTCCGGCCACGTTCCGGCGAGGCTGGCACGTCGCCAGCCCGCTCCCTATGTGTCAGGCCCTTTATAACGACCCTCACCCCCTGCCGGCTCCAACAAGCTCTTCTTTGACGGAGAACACCCCCCCACTTTATCCCTTCTTCCTCCGTCAGAAGGCCCGCAGCTTTCGGCGACTTCCTCCTCTTCCTCCTCGTCGCTCTGCCGCCTTACCTGCAGCAGGGTTCTCCTTGCCCTCTCGTCTGCGTTGGGCTATACCCGCCGGCGCCCTCCGCCTGCTTCCTCGTCGCCATACTGCTCCTCCAGGGCCCTTTCTTCCCCAGCTCTGGCAGATACGAGCCGGCAGCTCCGCCCTCCCCCTTCGTCCAAAACTTAGGTAAATAGCTTCCTTTCCTCCTCCCTTACATTTTCCCTCTATCAATTTACCTTTTTGCCCCACCGCACGTGACTTCCACCTCTGCCTGCTCCGTCTCCGACCTGAAGATTCCCTACCAGGAGGGGGTGACGTAATAATTGCGGAAATAAATATAAACAATCTCACAAAATAGACAATCATACAAGTACACAAGTATTTTTAGGTGGAAACCCAAACCGAGTGAAAACCACCACCTAACCCTCTCGAATTAGGATTTTCCGATCAACCAAGTTGATCAAAATCCACTAAACGAATCACTTTAAACGAGGGTGATTCAACCTCAATTACAACCACGCTACAAGTGCGAGGGTAGCGTTCCTCAACCCCTTCTCTTCATGAGAAGGATTTTGTCCCTCGAAGGAGACGGGAATTCGCAAAGCGAATACCCAACCAAATAACAAAGATAAAATAAACAAGTAATCCTATAGAGCCAACAAAGTAATTTTTAACCTAAGCTTCTATAGGAATTAGGATGCTTCCCTTTGAAAGGAGTGCGTCGACGACGCGGATGCGTGAGCCACGCGACGGCGCAACTTCGCTCTCGTGAACTACGGCGGGAGAGCGGGTGTGCGAAGGCTTCATGCTCTCAAGATGTAGAACTTGAGCTTTAAGAGCAAGAGAGACACAAAATGGTAGAAAGTATGTTCCTTAGGTGTGTTTTGTTGTGTCTTAGGTGTATTTTGTGTTGCAAAGGTTCCCCTCTATTTATAGAGGCCTTAGGAAGGCTTAGGAAAGGTTCCATAGCCGTTGGGTGCAAAGCCCAAGTGAATCAGCCCGAAATCAGGAACAATCATTGCACTGACAGGGTTATCAGACGTCTAATTCTGGCATCAGACGTCTGGAAGACCACTTTAAGACATCTGATTTCAAGGTCAGACGTCTGATTTTGGGCGGGTCTCTTCCTGACTTGGATCAGATCTAAACAGGGTTCTAGCGCAAGTCCATCAGACGACATATAGGGTGTCTGGCACTATGTCTGGACATCTGGAAACCTACTTTTTCTGTGGGAATGGATTTCCAAATGTTGCAACGGCTAGAAAATCTCTGAGAAGAGATTTTGGGTCAGCCGAGGCAAAACGGTCAATTATCAGACGTCTGGAAAGTCCTATGGACGTTTGATAAGGCTCTAATGGTCACATTCTTGAGTGTTCGCTAGGCCAGCCAACGGTCCACTAATTGGACGTCTGGCAAAGTCATCAGACGTCTCCTAAGACGTCTGGTTTAAGGTCTGGATGTCTGATTTCACCAAACAGACCTACCTATGTCCAGCCTAAATGTTATCAGACGTCTGAATCAACAGTCAAACGTCTGAATCAACAGTCAGACGTCTTAAAACATATTATCAGACGTCTGATTTTGTAATTAGACGTCTGGAAATGCTGTTTGAACCTTATATTGGTTTTCTAAGTTCTCTACAGAGAACCTAAGTATCCTAGGGTTGTGCCGGTGTTCCTAGGACTACTATTAGGGTACTTTGAGGCTCTTTAACATAATTTTCTAAGGAAATAAAGAGCAAGAAAATAACGACAAATGTACATGAAAGGAATAAATTGAAATTCTATCCTATTCTTCTTGTCCTTCCATCTTCAATCTATCACTCCTCACGAATCCCCTCTGTTCTCCATCAAGCTCCTCCAATCCATCCTGGATGCGAGCTCGGATTCTATCTAAACACGTCTACATTTGCAATTGACCTGAAATCTAAGACTCCAAGTGCAAATGTTAAATAACACGTATTTTGTTATCATCAAAACAAATGATCGTGTTGCTCTAGCACCAACAATCTCCCCCTTTTTGATGATGACAAAATCGTAAATAATAATGCAAAAAAATCCTCCCCCTTTTTGACATTATCAAAAAGATTTAATTGATTTCCTATAACTCCCCCTTAAAACATGCTCTTCAATAAATTTCTTTTAACAAAGGTGATGTGCTCCCCCTTTTTTCTTTTTATAACAACAAGATAGCTATTATTTTTCTCCCCCTTTCTAAAGAAAATTTAGCTACCTTATATCTCCCCCTTAAAAATTTATAATTAGCTCATAAAATTTTTTAACTCCCCCTATCTAAATGCTAATGATAAAAAGATAGGGTGAAGAATTTTTACCTCACCTACCATGGCCAATAAAATGGCCCGAATGGTGGTGGATGCCACATCGGATGGGGCTCCCATCCGTAGCTTGGAGGCCCAGGCATTGGCACCGGTCTCTAATCTGGTGGTCGACGTGCGGCGGGTCCGTCGCTTGTTCGCCGTCTCATCGGTCTTCTTGTTCTCCTCCTTGGTCTACTCCTTGGTTCTCCCAACTTGAGTTGACCAGCTTTGAGTTTGTAGGTCCAGTCCTTTGTGTTGTAGTTATCCCTGAACCCTACAAACAAGATTCTAATTCTTTTTTCGGTATCCAAGTGGGCTTGGATCCGGATCTGTTAGTGGGTCTCCTTGACGGAGATCCTTTCTCAACCTTAGGGCTATAAAAATTATCTACTTTATTGATTAATTTGTTGGAGTTTTCCCTAAGACATGCGATTTCTTTTTCTATAATATCCATCTTAGTCTTTAAATCAGAAATTCTTATTTTTAGACTAACATTTTCCTCAATCAACTTATTATTTTCATTGATGAGGTTATGATTTTCTAATAATAGGTTATCATTTTTAGGACAAGCTTCTCGATCCTTAAGTTTTATTTCTAACCTATCATTTTCAGATTTAAGAAAGCTAAGATTCTTTTTCATGCTTTTATTTTCTATCTTAAGTGCTTTACTAACTTCAAAAAGTTCATTAAAAGCTTCTTGTAAGTCGTAACTTACCTTGTTGTCTGAGTCGCTTTCGCTTTCGCTGTCGCTTCCTCTAGCCATGAAACCGAAGCAAGCGATTTCTTCTTCTACAGACTTTTCTTCTTCTTCTTCTTCCTCCGAGCTATAATCGTCCCAAGTTGCTTGGAATGCCTTCTTCTTAGATCTCTTTTCCTTTTCCTTCTTCTTCTCCTTTTTGAGAAGAGGGCACTCTGGTCGTAGGTGCCCTTTCTCGTTGCAGTGGTAGCAACGTCTCGGGCTTTCCTTCTTCTCCTTTTTCTCTTTCTTTAATTCCCTACAAAACTTGGAAAATTTTTTAAGTAAAATTCTAAAGTCTTCGTCGTCGGAACTTACCTCTGAAGGCGAGAGTCTTCTTCGATTTAGGCTCCGGTATATCCTTCTTCTTCTGCTTCAACTTTGTCTCATAGGCCATTAGATTGCCTAGGAGATCTTCCATGTTTAGCTCCTCCACCTCGTTCGCCTCCTCGATGGCGGTGACTTTCTGTTCCCACTCTAGTCTGAGGGAACGAAGAAGCTTCCCTTGAAGCTCCCCCTTGATGAAAGTCTTCCCTAATGCTTTCAAATTATTTACAATGAAAGTGAACCTAGTGTTCATCTCACTTAAAGATTTGTTAGGCTTCATAGAAAAAGATTCAAATTCTTGAGAAAGTAAATTAATTTTAGAGGTTTTTACCTTAGAGGTACCTTCGTGAGTTACCTCAAGTGTGTGCCAAATCTCGTATGCGGTGGCGCATTGTGAGATTCTGTTAAACTCCTCCGAGCTGAGCGCGCAATACAACGCGTTCATTATTTTCGCGTTGAGCGAGAGTTCACGAATCTGCTGCTGCGAGTATCCTCTGGCGGGTTTTTCTGGAATGTTGAAGGGGGTCTCACACCTGGCCCAGACCGTGAAATTGGTGGCTTGAAGCCACGTCTTCATCCGCAGCTTCCAATAAGGGTAGTTGCTCTCGTCGAAGAACGGCGGACGAGTCGTAGACTGGCCCTCGGAAATCCTACCCGCGGAACTGCTCCCCTCCATAGATCTTCTTGCTTGGTTGTTACGCCGAAACAGCAAGACCTGCAATGATACCAACTGAAGATTCCCTACCAGGAGGGGGTGACGTAATAATTGCGGAAATAAATATAAACAATCTCACAAAATAGACAATCACACAAGTACACAAGTATTTTTACGTGGAAACCCAAACCTGGTTAAAATCACTACCTAACCCTCTCGAGTTAGGATTTTCCGATCAACCAAGTCGATCAAAATCCACTAAATGAATCACTTTAAACGAGGGTGATTCAACCTCAATTACAACCACGCTACAAGTGCGAGGGTAGCGTTCCTCAACCCCTTCTCTTCACGAGAAGGATTTTGTCCCTCGAAGGAGACGGGAATTCGCAAAGCGAATACCCAACCAAATAACAAAGATAAAATAAACAAGTAATCCTATAGAGCCAACAAAGTAATTTTTAACCTAAGCTTCTATAGGAATTAGGATGCTTCCCTTTGAAAGGAGTGCGTCGACGACGCGGATGCGTGAGCCACGCGACAGTGCAACTTCGCTCTCGTGAACTACGGCGGGAGAGCGGGTGCGTGAAGGCTTGATGCTCTCAAGATGTAGAACTTGAGCTTTGAGAGCAAGAGAGACACAAAATGGTAGAAAGTATGTTCCTTAGGTGTGTTTTGTTGTGTCTTAGGTGTATTTTGTGTTGCAAAGGTTCCCCTCTATTTATAGAAGCCTTAGGAAGGCTTAGGAAAGGTTCCATAGCCGTTGGGTGCAAAGCCCAAGTGAATCAACCCGAAATCAGGAACAATCATTGCACTGACAGGGTTATCAGACGTCTAATTCTGGCATCAGACGTCTGGAAGACCACTTTAAGACGTCTGATTTCAAGGTCAGATGTCTGATTTTGGGTGGGTCTCTTCCTGACTTGGATCAGATCTAAACAGGGTTCTAGCGCAAGTCCATCAGACGACATATAGGATGTCTGGCACTATGTCTGGACGTCTGGAAACCTACTTTTTCTGTGGGAATGGATTTCCAAACGTTGCAACGGCTAGAAAATCTCTGAGAAGAGATTTTGGGTCAGCCGAGGCAAAACGGTCAATTATCAGACATCTGGAAAGTCCTATGGACGTCTGATAAGGCTCTAATGGTTACATTCTTGAGTGTTCGCTAAGCCAGCCAACGGTCCACTAATTGGACGTCTGGCAAAGTCATCAGAGGTCTCCTAAGACGTCTGGTTTAAGGTCTGGACGTCTGATTTCATCAGACAGAACTACCTATGTCCAGCCTAAATGTTATCAGACATCTGAATCAATAGTCAAACGTCTTAAAACACATTATCAGACGTTTGATTTTGGAATTAGACGTCTGGAAATGCTGTTTGAACCTTATATTGGTTTTCTAAGTTCTCTACAGAAAACCTAAGTATCCTAGGGTTGTGCCGGTATTCCTAGGAATACTATTAGGGTACTTTGAGGTTCTTTAACATAATTTTCTAAGGAAATAAAGAGCAAGAAAATAACGACAAATGTACATGAAAGGAATAAATTGGAATTCTATCCTATTCTTCTTGTCCTTCCATCTTCAATCTATCACTCCTCGCGAATCCCCACTGTTCTCCATCAAGCTCCTCCAATCCGTCCTGGATGCGAGCTCGAATTCCGTCTAAACACGTCTACATTTGCAATTGACCTGAAACCTAAGACTCCAAGTGCAAATGTTAAATAACACGTGTTTTGTTGTCATCAAAACAAATGATCGTGGTGCTCTAGCACCAACACGACCACCTTCTCTGGCGAGCCCATTTCATCTCCACAGACCTTCTCACCCCTCGCCGACTACCCCAGAAGCTTCCCCTCACTCCACTCAACCGATCCCCCCTTCCCATTCACTGCCAAACGCCACCCGACCACCCCCGAACAAACCCACCTCTCTGGCCATAGTCCAACCTAGGGCTACCTCCACGCGCATCCTCACACCTCGCCACCACCCGCACTGCCTTCATCGCACTCCGGTGAAGCTCCCTGCATCTTCTAATTGGGCCATGAGGCCGTATTCCTGCTTTTAGGTCGAAGCCGCCTCGCCGCCATTACCGAGCTGCTGCAGCTCCTCCTACAGCTGCAGGTGCTATTCTCCCCAGGTCCGCACCCCAGGACGTGCGGGTTATTGCTGCGAATCATCTCAAGTCTGTAGCTAAGGCAAAGACCCTGCGAGCTGCTGCAATTAGCCGTAGGTAGCTCGCCTGCAGGCGCCAATCTGGGAGGTTGGACTTTAGTCCCACCTCGAAAGTGCGTGGCCAAGCGCCTACACTTAAAGTTGAAAAATGTTCAAGGCTATTTGCCTTCGAACACAGGGGTCAGGTCCCTCACGCACGTTGCGCACCACACGCTTACGCCCCGCGGGTCTGGGCAGGATCCGATTACCAAACCCGCGCACTCCTCGCCCACCACCGCACGCCGGTGGGCCTGGTCCCGGGCACGAAACCCATACCCGAATACCCGGCTCTGGGAGAGTGGTCCTAAGAGAGAAATCTGAGAAAGAGAGAGACGCGGGGAAGGGTAGGTGTAGGTTTTGCTCTCTAATCCTTGTGTGAGTGTGCAGGAACAGAAAAGAAGAAGGAAGGAAGGATAAGAAGAAGGAAGGAAGGATAAGAAGAAGGAAGGCGGCCGAAGAGTCAGCCGCTCAGGGCAGTCGAAGAAGAAGAAACGAAGGAGAGAAACAAAAGAGAAGAAGGAAGGTACTATAGCAAACCTACAGTTAAGTCGTCTGACCACTGCATCAGACGATGGTTGGGTAGCGGCCAGAAGAGAAAAGAAAGAAAGAGAAGAACAAAGAAAGAAGAACAGAAGAAGACATAGCCGCCAGAGAGAAAGAAAGAGAAGAACAAAGAAAGAAAAAGAAGAAAAGAAGAACAGAAGAAGAAGGCAAAGAAAGAAGAGAGAAGACACAGCCGTAAGCAGAGAAGAAGAAGAAAAGAAAGAAGAGAAGGAGAGCAGCGGAAAGAAGAAGAAGAAAAAGGAGAAGAGAAGAAGAAGAAGCCATGACAGACTCTCTCTCTCTCTCTTATTTTTGTAAATCTAATAGAGAACCTTTGTATTTCTAGAATTCCAGTAGCTCCCTGAGTTCGACCTTGGGAAAACTATTTCCGAGTAAAAAATTTTGTAATGATAACCTGGTAGCTGTCTTATTACTACAACGACTGTAATTTAAAGTATAACAAACGTAAACAAGTTAACCGGACAGCAAACACCATTATCATTTTGGCGCCGTTGCCGGGGAGCAACGGCTATTCTAGAAGTCATAAATTCTCTATTAAGTTTCTAATAATCTCTTTTCTTATTGTGCACAGGTACAGGGAAATCAAGAAGCAGCCACACAAACAACCACTCCAAGGACAGGTAACTTCTATCCTCTCACTAATAAACCCTAAATTCTAAAGAGGAAGAAAAAGAAAAGAATAAGCAATATAGGTATAACCTGTCTTTTATACTTGGTAACAGATGCATATTTTCAAAACCACTATTCCTGAGCACACTATTAAGGGTATTTAAGGGCTAACATCTTCTTACCTGAGCCCTAATTACCCAACAAGAAGTTAACTGGACCAAATAGAGCCAACATAGGAATTAACACTAGGGTTTTAAAGACACACTCCTTAATCAAGAATTGAGAAATCCCAAAAGAAGTGTGCCTAAGCCATTGATTGAACAAACCTATTCAGAAAAACCCTAAGTAATTGGCTCTCTAAAAACACTTAAACCCTAAAAGCCAAGACCTAATAAGTTCTCAAAGGAATCAATAGGTGAAGTTGACCCCTTAGGGTCAACCAACCTTCAACTTAGGTCACTCTTTGCACTCAAAAAGCTAAAAGTTCAAGTGAAAACTTAAGCACCCTGATCTTAAACTAAAATTGGTAGACTTAAAAGGTCAAGATCCCCATTCTGGTCTACCTGGAATCTCAGTGACAAGAGAGGTCGGGTGGGGGAAACCCTATAACCCGTGCGGACGCTCTACCATGTAGGGGTCTTCAGGGGACTCACCCTCTCTGGCTGCCCAGGTAATTCTCAGGTGGTCGATCTTTTGATCAAGGGGTCCATCTGCCTCGCACCTCTATAGTCACCCAACATTTTGGGTGTCTTGATTGGGTTCAGTACTTGCTAAACTCATCTCTTCCAACAGTGTATGTTTGGTAGGAGGTCCTTGAAACCTCCTTTAGAACTTCACTCTCCTCGAGGCCGAGCCTCAGTGCCCTTGTTTGAGAAAATAACACTTCACATCGACCTCTCCTCCTACTCTGAACCCAACTCACCTTCTTCTTCCACAATGGCTCAGCCAGTTGAGGAAGAAAACAATCTGGAGCACCAGCTCCAGCGACTCAATGACCTCTTCTAGAACTTTGTGCACCCACCGCAGCGTCCTATGATGCGGGACCATTATAACCCTGCTACTGTGGCTATTGAGCCTCGAGTCAGAATCCCGACTGGAGGACCTGATTCTGAACTAAAGCTCAATATGATTCATGCCATACCCAAATTCCATGGGCTTAATTCTGAAGACCCCTTCTAGCACATCAAACAGCTGAAGCATCTGGGCCAAACTTTTGGGTCAGATACACAAAATCGGGACATTCTCCTCATGAAGATGTTCTCCTTCTCTTTTATGGACAAAGCCGCTTATTGGTACCAGACTCAGACCCGGCCGATCAACAATTGGGAAGAACTTTAGTCCGAATTTTTGAAGTTCTTTCCCGTTGGTCGAACCAATGCCTTGCGCCATTAGATTACTCATTTCACTCAGCAAACGGGAGAACCTCTCCATGAGGCATGGGATCGCTTTCATGATCTCATGAGAAAGTGCCCCCATCATGGAGTTCCTAAATGGGAATAAGTCCAGTCTTTTTACCAGGGACTCCGTGAAGATATCAGGCTTTTCGTCAATGCAACTTGCGGAGGAAATATCATGGGTCAACATGAGGACACCGTGTGGGAGATTCTCGAAAACATGTGCGAGAACCCCATCAATAATGACTCCATGGGATTATTCGACAGGACGAATACCCGCGCATCGATGAACCTTAGGGGAGTACACGAGACGCAGGGCCTGTCCGCATCAGTCGACCTGGAATTAATGGCCAGTTGATTGGACAAGGTCTCCATCATTGAGAAGAAGGTGGACGAGTTGACTCAGCACTTGCAGCGAGCCACCTCTGCGCATAACTCCTTTGCACAGCCTCCTTCCACACGGGAAACTGTGCAGAACATTCTCCACCGATCTTCTCATGGGTTGGATCCATATCCATCCCCATCTGATTCTCGGGTCGGAGGGTCATTCGATCCTTTCTATACCAGTTCGTGGAATTCCATTCCCCCTTTCTCTGATTCTTTGGAGGTTCCTCAGACCTACGAGGACCTCAACGCCATCCAGAACGATCCATTCTCCAACACCTATAATCCTGGATGGCAAAACCATCCCAACTTCCAGTGGGTGGGAAATTCCCAAACCTAAAGACCACCCTTTCAGCCCCGTCCACAACCCCCTCGTCCTTACCAGCCGCCTCAGCCTCGGCCCAACCCTACCTTTCCATCAGGGCCAGACCAGGACCAAATGTCCCTTATCCTTTAGACTCTGGCTGACATTGAAAGAACGAATGCGGCTATTTAGAAACAACACAAGGATGAACTTACAGAGGTTCGAAATCAACTGCCCAGTTGGCAAATTCTAGCCAACCAAACACACTTTCTTCCCAACCTCTTCCTTACCCGAATAATGTGCCAACACAGCGGTGCGTTATGAACCCAAACCCGGGTCGAGCACACATTATTTATCAGGCCCCCTCTGTTCCTTCACCCGACGGGATGGAGGCTTCCACTTCCTATGCGGGCTATCAGCAGCAACCCATCTTACCCAACCCCAACCAAAATCAGGCAGGACTAAATTCTGTAACAACCCATAGTGGTAAGGAAACCCAAGATCCACCCTATCCAAACCACTCCAAGCCTGGTAGTGATCCCAACCCTAGGACAGTAATCCAGGACGTTCCTATCCCTATCCCCGACCAAAGACTTGGACCTATCCTAGAAGAACCAACCAAGGTTCCATTTCCTGAGGCCTTGATCAAGGGAAAGAAGACAACCAAGCCCGTGGCACCTGAGGAGGACCTGGTCAAGCTCTTTGAGCAGGTCTAAATAAACATCCCCTTGATGGATGCGATTTGCCACGTACCAGCTTACGCACGATTCTTAAAGAATGTGTGTACACCTCAGCGTAAGCCGCGAACTGTTGAACGTTTACGAACCTACGCTAACGAGATTGGTTTTGGAAAACCTGTCGTTGTAGTTCGGAAGCGAAGAATTCGTATTCAACAAATAAAATTTATACCGAAAATAATTCCGGGTCGAATACAGGGAGGCTACGTTGATCTATTTTCTCAATTATATTTTTTTTAAGATTTTCTTTAAACAAGGCGTTATAATTACAATGGGACTATCAAACTATGAGAGAGAGAGAGAGAAAGAGAACATGCATTCACTATTTAAATAGTTTATAAAAGTTACACTAGAATGCGGAAAATCAATTACACTATAAAGCAGAAAATTCTACACTAAAAAAGCTGTAAATAAGAATGGGAGAGAGAAATTATCCTCTTCGACGATTGCTTGGAGGACGAGCCAGACGGAACGACGCCTGGACGAAGGAGAACGAAGCAGGACGAAGGAGGGCGAAGCAGAAGAACGGGAACGGAGCAGCACGCCATCGTCGTCGCGGGATCCACTTCCGAAGGGGAACGAAAATTGGACTTTATCTCGCAAGAAGCATCCCGGGTGTGGGGCAAGCTTCTTTTGAGCTTTGGAGGGGTAGAGAGGAGAAAGAAGGGATGAGAATTTCGTATGGAGGGAGTCTCCTTTTATAGTTGCAAGGAGTGGGGGCAAAATGGACATTACATCTTCAAAATAATAAATAAGGGGTCTTTAGTGATGGATAAATCCGTCACTAAAGCCCCGACGTGGCCGTCGCCGTCGCGCCCACGCACGCCTCCTCGGCTGCCCGCTCCTCAACGCTCGTGCACGTCCAACGCTCGCGTCCGCGCCCGCAGCGTAGCGCGCTCCCTGCACGTCTGATTACGCGTTCGATTGCGCGTCCAATCGCGCATCGACGCTATCGGGCGGCGCGGCTGTCTGATCTTCATCTGACGCTCCACGCGCCTCAATCGATAGCGCGCTCGACCGCTGCGCTATGGGGCGCGGATGGTCGAGCGCACGTTTTAAAATGCGAGCGCCCACAGCCGTTGGATTAAGATCCAACGACGGAGAGCGATCGGGCGCGGAGCCTTCACAAGATGAAGCGGCCGTTTGGGCGGCTGGGATGGCACCACGTGGTGCTATCTTGGCCCTCCATCTTCTGGAAGTTGTAGATGGTGCCACGGATGTCGGATTGACTCGATTTTTGTGTCGTTGGGCTGCGATCGTCGATCCGAATTCATCCGTGCGGTCGGATTTATCATCTGAAGTGCGGATTTACACCATCCTGGCCCTTGATCTTTTAGGGTTCCCGGGTCACTATCTGATGCTACGGATGCCTGATTAGGGCGATCTTGGAGTCGTTGAACTCCAATCGTCGCCCTGATCACATCCATACGGTTGGATCTTTGATCCGAGGCCCCGATAAAATATTTGCCCTATCCAAGCACATAAAAGGAGACAATTAACCTCCATTTTATTTAAACTATTCTAAATGCAAGATGATGCATGTAATGCAATATTTATATCATGAAATGCAATCCTATGTTTAAGAACATGCATAAATAGACATCTTAAGTAGTGTAAATGTGTTTACATCATACCCTCATGCCTATCTTTTGCTAGTCCCTAGCAAAAACTATATGCTATTTATAAAAGAATTAGGTTAGATTATTTGGACTTGAGTTATTTTTCAATCATTAAGAAATTGTCTACTTAGGAACTGAACTTTCAAAGACACAGCAGTGCCCGGGTATCAGCCAAAATGCAGACCGCTTCAAGCCCTCGCCTTATTAAAATAAAAATTTCTTTTTCTCTTTTTCTCTTTTCTAAATTTTTTTTTTGAATTTTTAAATTTTCAAGTTTAAGAGTGTCTTTCTACGGCCATTCAACTCACCCAAAATTTGATGAAAACCCTAAGCTTTAAGCATCTTATTGTGATTGTGATAGACTCATTGACCGACAGTTAGAACGGACTTCGGATTTCTACGCCTCTAGGTGACCTAACCAGAATTCTACCTAAAAGTGTATCTTTACAACCGGTAGCTTTCTCCCTACTTTTTTCTTTTTTTATGGGGTCAACACAAGGGTGAATCCAGTGTATATCTCCCCGGTTTATTCTACTTCTCCGCTTCTTCCTAAGTGTTTTGGAAATTTTTGGTGCATTTCTGAGCTGGGTTCTGGACAACCGGTCGATGAGCTGTTACCACCGACAACTTGCCAGCCATACTCTTGCGGCGAAGTGTGGCTTATTTCTTTTTGTTCTTTTCTCCCTTTTTTTTTTTTTAAGTAGGTGGCTTCCCTAGTCTAAGATTTACCTAAAGGCAGCAAACTAAGAAAGGTCCAGTGACTGGGCTCTGGACAACCTACCTATGGGCTGTTACCCACGATAACTTACCAGCCATATCACCCTAGAAGGTTCATTAGCTACCCAATTTCCGTTAGAAACGCCGAACAACGAGTCAGTGCAAAGAAAGTGTGTAGATGCTTAAAACTCAAAATTCCCTCAAATCAGAGGGCGGGTTGATAAGTCGTGTACTTATCACCCAAATTTATTTATTCCGATTATAATAGAATTAAGATGGAGAGGACTTAAAAACAAATCCACATTTTAGTGGATACCCAGGCTAATTAAGTCCATAGACCTGAGGAGTCTTTGTGTTCAGATCCTAATGTAAAATTTCTTAGGATTGAAAAGTCCTAATGTCCAACTAATCCTTCTTAATTTTTTTTTTTTATAAGAAGAGAAACAATTTACATGGATTTCACAAGGCTGACCAAATAATTCAAGAATGAATCCACCCCCCATGCCTAGCTGATGCAATGTCCTCATTGAAAAAGAGACATGAAAGAAAGGGTAGAATATGAAAGATGTCACCTGGATATGAAGCTCGTATCAGCCTTGTGTCATATGTACAATTGCTGAGTTTAATGCCGTCAGCTAGGCGAAGTCTAGCCAAAGAAGTCACAGAATGGCTAGAGCAACAGAGTCTGAGACGGGTTCTGGAAGATTACGGTCAACAACAGGCTTTAAACGTTGACCGTTGACTTTAAAGGTGTTACCCGTCTTTGGGTCAGAAATCTGAATGGCACCATTAGGAAAAATCTGATCAATTATGAATGGGCCGTTTCATTTAGATCTAAGTTTACCAGGAAAGAGCTTAAGTTTAGAATCAAATAACCAGACCTTCTGGTTTGGCTCAAAACTCTTGCGGGAAATCAATTGATCATGTAGAGCTTTGGTCCGAGTCTTGTAGATCTTGGCATTCTCATAAGCATCATTTCTAAGCTCCTCCAACTCAGATAGTTGGAGTTTCCCGGTCTTTCCAGCTAGATTCAGATCTAAATTGCATTGTTTGATTGCCCAGAATGCCCTGTGTTCAATCTCTATGGGTAGATGGCATGCCTTTCCATACACCAAACGGAATGGAGACATGCCGATGGACGTTTTATACGTCGTACGGTAGGCCCAAAGAGCGTCCTCAAGCTTTTGAGTCCAATCCTTACGATCAGGCCTAACCATTTTTTGCAGAATGTTCTTGATCTCTCGATTGGAGATCTCGGCTTGTCCATTCGTTTGGGGATGGTAAGGTGTGGAAATTCGATGATTAACCCCGTATTTGGCCAATAAATTTTGGAATTGGGCATTAGTAAAATGAGTGCCACCATCACTGATGATAGCCCTCGGAATCCCGAACCTACTGAAGATATTTTTCTTGACAAAATTGATGACCACCTTGTGGTCATTGGTTCAGGTGGGAATTGCCTCAATCCATTTGAACACATAATCAACAGCAACAAGAATGTACTGATGTCCAAATGAAGGGATAAAGGGTCCCATGAAATCGATGCCCCAAACATCGAAAATTTCTACAGGAAGAATAGGGTTTAGGGGCATCATGTCTCTCTTAGTTATGTTCCCGAGTGACTGACATCGAGAGCATGACCTTGAGAAGTCCTGGGCATCCTTGAATAAAGACGACCAATAGAAGCCTGATTGCAAGATTTTTGCAGCTGTCTTTCTTCCAGAGAAATGTCCACCACACCCAGATGCATGGCAGAACTCGAGTATACTGTTGAATTCATTCTCCGGTATGCATCGGCGAATAATCTGATCAGAGCTGATGCGATATAGTTCAGGGTCCTCCCAAAAGTAGTATTTGGCCTCAGATTTGAGTCTATCTCGTTGTTGCTTGGTCCAATCCTGGGGGATTTGACCAACGGCCAAATAGTTAACAATGTCAGCAAACCATGGGGAGTGGACACCTAAAACTGTAAGAATGGTTTTGTTCGGAAAAGTGTCAGCAATCGGAATATCCGGACAAGAAGAATCACCTAGGAGTCTCGACAAATGATCCGCTACCACATTTTGTACCCTGGCTTTATCCTTGATTTCAAGATCAAATTCTTGAAGAAGAGGAATCCAACGGATAAGCTGGGGTTTAGCATCCTTTTTAGCCAAGAGATGTCTCAAGGCCGAGTGGTCGGTATAAACAATAACATGAGACCCCAAGAGATAAGCCCTGAATTTTTCCAAAGCAAATACTACAGCTAGTAATTCCTTTTCAGTAACAGTATAATTCCTCTGGACTTCATCCAGAGTTTTACTAGCGTAGTAAATGACAGAGGGCTTTCGGTCAATTTTCTGACCCAGGACAGCCTCGACCGCGTAATCAGAAGCGTCGGTCATGATCTCAAATGGGGCTGTCCAAATTGGTGGTTGCAAAATTGGAGCACAGGTGACTGCCGTTTTCAGAAAATCAAATGAATTTCGGCATGATTCATCAAAAACAAACGGCATTTCTTTGGCAAGAAGATTGCTCAAAGGACGAGCAACCTTCGAAAAATCCTTGATGAATCTTCGATAAAATCCCACATGGCCAAGAAATGATCTGATTTGTTTAACAGATGTGGGATGAGGAAGTTTAGTGATAACATCAACCTTATCTTTGTCCACTTCAATTCCCCGTTCAGAGATTACATGACCCAAAACGATGCCTTCTTGGGTCATGAAATGACTCTTTTCCCAGCTAAGGACCAGTCGTGTCTTGATACATCGCTTAAGAATCATTTCTAAATTAGCCAAACAAGAGTCAAATGATTCTCCGAAAATAGAGAAATCATCCATGAAGACTTCCATAAACTCTCCCACCATGTCGGAAAATATGGCTAGCATACACCTTTGAAAAGTCGCAGGTGCATTGCATAACCCAAAAGGCATCCTACGAAAAGCAAAGGTTCCGTAGGGACAGGTGAAAGTAGTTTTTTCCTGATCCCCGGGATGGATAGGAACTTGATTATATCCCGAGTAGCCATCAAGAAAACATAAGTACTTCTGCCCAGCTAATTTTTCCAAGATTTGATCAATGAAGGGCAAGGGAAAATGATCCTTTTTAGTGGCTGTGTTCAACTTCCTGTAATCAATACAAAATCTCCAAGAGGAAGCTGAACGAGTTGTGACAGATTCACCTCTCTCATTAGTCACAACAGTAATCCCGGCTTTCTTTGGAACAATCTGAAAGGGACTTACCCAGGGACTGTCAGAGATTGGATAAATAATTCCTGCATCGAGCCACTTGATGATTTCCTTTTTGACCACTTCTCGCATATTTGGATTTAATCTCCTCTGCATCTGGCGAGAAGGGCGGGATCCATCTTCCAAAAATATTCTATGATTACAGTAAGATGGCTTGATCCCCCTGAGGTCATGAATGGTCCAACCAATTGCCTCCTTATGTTCCTTTAGGACCTTAATCAATTTAATCTCTTGCTCCTTTGTCAATTTAGCACTAATAATCACAAGGAGCGTATTCTGCGGTCCTAAAAATTGATATTTTAAATTCTCGGGCAATGGTTTCAATTCAAGCTGGGGTAGGGTAATGACTGATGGTAGGGTAGATGCTGAAGATTCAATAAGAGGAAGAGGTTTTGAGTGAACAAAATCAGTAACCTCTTCCGAAGATGTCAGGTCAGAGGGTTGTGGGTCAAATTCATTAACCAAAGAGGAACTTTCAATTGAAGAAACTGTCAAACACGTTTCAATATTGACATTATCCTCATCAAGTTCCTCAATAAATCCACAATCCTCAAATTTGTTTATTGCCTTAACAATATCCAATTTCATTCGTTGGTCCCCAAAGGTGATTTTCATGCTACCGCTTTCACAATTAATGTTGGCCTTTGCGGTAGCCAGGAATGGACGCCCCAGAATGATGGGCGTGTTCCTCAGATTATCTGGTACATCCATGTCAAGGACAAAGAAATCTACAGGAAAATAGAAATCCTTGACCTTAACTATAACATCTTCAATAACGCCTCGCGGGTTTGTAACCGAACGGTTCGCTAACTGTAGCGTTACTGAAGTTGGCCAAAGTTCACCTAACCCAAACTTCTCATAAAGAGAAGTCGGGATTAGGTTGATGGATGCACCGAGATCCAAAAGTGCTCTATCAAGTGTGTAATCTCCGATAACGCAAGAAATCAAAGGAGCACCAGGATCTCTCTTTTTCTGAGGGAGGTAGTGCAGGATAACAGAGCTAGCCTGCTCGGAGAGTACCACCTTCCTCGGAATAGATTCTCTCGACTTACTCTTTTGTGTACATAATTTCTTTAAAAATTTTGCGTAAGCCGGTATGTGCTTGATAGCATCAAGGAGCGGAATATTGATCTTAACATTCTTAAATAAATTCAGAAGCTCCTCATTGCTAACAGACTTCTTCTTCTTTGCTTTGGCTAAGGCTTCAGGAAAAGGAACATTAGTCAGATCTTTGGAATCAGGTTCCTGAGCCTTGATTTCTTCTCTAGAATTCTCCTCTCTCTCCTCAGATTCTTCAGGATTTAAAAGATCAGAATAGTGTGGTTGTGGATCTTGAGTCTTCTTACCACTCCTTAAAGTGACAGAATTTGCAGAAGCATAAGAATTTGGGTCTTGGGGAGGGTTAGGAAAGATTGGAGGGGCTTGATTGATCATGAATTGTTGATTAGCAGAAGAAGAAGACGAGGAACCCTGCTCAACCACCCGAGCATGTGCGTGCGGGTCCCTCTGATTTCCGTACCCTTGGGCTTGATTGCCCGAATTTATAATGTTTCGCAAGTTGGGTACGGGTTGGGATGGTAGAGATTCGGGTTGACGAGAGTTAGCAATGAGCCCGGATTGCAAGTTGTCCAACGAGTTTTTCATTTGCTGCATAAGCTGGAGCATAGATCCTTGCATCTCTACCATTTGACAGTTCAAATCAGCCTGCCCTGCTGGTTGACAGTCATTCCAAGTTGGCTGATTGACCTGATTCGGAGGCAACTGAGTATATACTTGACCCTGACTCATTGGACGTTGCGGAGCATAGTTGCTGGGTCGGAATTGGGTCTGTTGCCCCGGATTTTTCCAAGAGAAGTTAGGGTGGTTTCTCCAACCTGGATTATAGGCATTCGAGTAGGGGTTGGATCTAACATTCTCTTGTACAGCACAGACATCCTCATAGGGTGAGGATGGAGAAAAAGAAAGGGAAGGATCAGAAAAACTGGGATCAAAGGCCCCAGTTGGGAACCCATGGGGTTCCGAGAAATGCTGACTCATAGATTGAGTCACATCGAGTTGATTCACGAACTCCCGTCCAGAAGGAGCTCGTGAGGAATGGAATCCCGAATTTTGGGATTGAGTGGATTGAGAGTTGTTCATAGAATTGCCAGCCATCCACTCTTCCATTCTTTTAGCAACCAAGTCCACCTTATCAAGTTTATTACAAATCAATTCCATATCAAATGAATGAGAGTCATGGACTTCATTGACATTTGATCTGGGTTGCTGGGACCGGTTAAAAGTATCCATGGAGGCATGATTAATTGAATTCTCACTCATTTCCTCAAATAAATCATGTGCACTATCTGCATCTTTATTGAGGAAATTGCCTCTGCAAGAAGCATCCACATGGTTCCTGAGTTGCTCATTCAACCCATGATAGAAGATCTGCACGAGTTGCCATTTCGGCACCTCGTGGTGTGGGCACCTCCGCAATAAGTCCTGGAATCGCTCCCAGGCCACATGAAACTGCTCCCCCGGCCGCTAGGTAAAAGTAGTGATTGCCCGTCTCAAAGCATTGGTACGACCAACTGGGAAGAATTTCTTCAGAAAGGCCGATTTCAACTCATTCCAAGTTGTAATTGGTCTTCCTATTGTCCTATACCAATGCGCAGCTTTATCCCTAAGAGAGTGGGGGAAGAGCCTCATGATCATTTGCTCCTCGTTAACGTTTCGAGCCTTGGTGGTCTGGACCAAAGTGGTCAAATCCTCCAAGTGCTGAAACGGATCTTCGAAGCCAAGCCCATGATAATGTTTAATCATGCTTAACACCTGGGGCTTGATTTCTACGTCACCGGCTGGAATCTGGACGTCGGGACGTTCCTCGTAATTCGAAGGATCATAAAAATCCTTCAAGGGCTGAGCGCCCTGCATTCTCTGGAACCATTCTTGCATTCTCTGCATTTGTTCCAGCTGCCTTCTAAATTCTTCCTGTGGATTTTCAAGCAGAGGAGGCTGTTGTTCGGCCATGGGATCAAATTGACCAAAATCTAACTTGCGCCTCTTAGAATGTTCTAATGGTCCTTCCAATCGGGTATTCAATGACCGTCTTCCCAGCATAAACTAGGAGAAGGTCGGAAGGACTGGGGATATGGACCCTGCAGCACAACAAAACAAGGCTGTCCTTAAGTGGGGTAGCCTAAGGATCTATTGACTCCCAAAACCAGCCTTAAGACTGTAAGTGATTTACTTTACTTGCATATGTTTAATCCAACCAGTTAGAAGGAGGAACTGGGGAGAAGGTTCTTCCTTTGGCTTTCGCCTCCGGTTCCTAATGTACCCCCCAGCCGCGATCGTTTGACTCTGCTCTCCTAGCTAGACATCAGATTAATCAGTACAAGTAGATTAATCAAAAATAATCTCAGATTAGGCCCTGAAGAGCGAATCAAACCTTAAGGCCAACGTCTACTTAATTTTATTAAGGACTGGGATTGTGGTGCTTATGGAATGTGATGGGCCCTTACAATGGGTTGTGCCCTTAATGATTGATTGAGATTTGTGTAAGTGCGTGCACAACCAAGGTTTTCAAGCAAGATTATTGATAATGTGTGAATTTTAGTGTTCAAATCTTGCTTAAGTAGCTTTTAGGGTTTTAAATTAGGTGAATTGCAATCAAGTTTCTAGGCAAACCAAGTTGTAAAACACGGGTGAAGATTATTTTCCTTTAAAATCAGAAAGAAAGTGGAGTGCCTGGAATATACCTAGATTGAAAACCCTAAGGAGGAGCTACTTGATGAGTTGGTTTTAAAATAAAGTGGTGCGGCCCAAACAACTCAAACAACTGGCCACAAATGCACCACTAAGTTAGGCACACAAAGATGATTAACCTAGAATGATTTCTACTCTGTTATGTGTTGCTTTGTGTGTACCGGTTCCACATATCAGAACCCGGTTGAGTAGAAAACAAATCAAGTTGATCAAGTGCCTTGAATGTGGGTGTGTGTTGTGTGTTTGTTGAATATTACCCCACAAGATTATCTTTTTGTTATTTTTTTTTTATGGATGAGGGTGGAATGAATGTGAGTGGAAATCCAAACAACCAAACTATTCCTAGGATTTATGCAAACACCTAGGTTAATTGGGATTTGGATTTAATGTGGCGAATGAAATCTATGGAGAGGGAAAGAATGGGGGAGCACTTACAGTTGTCTTCAACTGCACTTTACTCCAGTCTACCGCTTGTTGATTCCTTGATGGAGGTCTCTGCAAAACAATAGACACGAGTGAAAGCTAGTTAGAAAACAAATAAAGTGCAACAAAAAATGCGAAGAAAAGATCGGAAATCGTTGCCTCCCCGGCAACGGCGCCAAAATGTTGAACGTTTACGAACCTACGCTAACGAGATTGGTTTTGGAAAACCTGTCGTTGTAGTTCGGAAGCGAAGAATTCGTGTTCAACAAATAAAATTTATACCAAAAATAATTCCGGGTCGAACACAGGGAGGCTACGTTGATCTATTTTCGCAATTATATTTTTTTTAGGATTTTCTTTAAGTAAGGCGTTATAATTACAATGGGGCTATCAAACTATGAGAGAGAGAGAGAGAGAAAGAGAACATGCATTCAATATTTAAATAGTTTATAAAAGTTACACTAGAATGGGGAAAATCAATTACACTATAAAGTAGAAAATTTTATACTAGAAAAGCTGTAAATAAGAATGGGAGAGAGAAATTATCCTCCTCGACGATTGCTTGGAGGACGAGCCGGACGGAACGACGCTTGGACGAAGGAGAACGAAGCAGGACGAAGGAGGACGAAGCAGAAGAACGAGAACGGAGCAGCACACCGTCGTTGTCGCGGGATCCACTTCCGAAGGGGAACGAAAATTGGACTTTATCTCGCAAGAAGCATCCCGGGTGTGGGACAAGCTTCTTTTGAGCTTTGGAGGGGTAGAGAGGAGAAAGAAGGGATGAGAATTTCGTATGGAGGGGGTCTCCTTTTATAGTTGCAAGGAGTGGGGGCAAAATGGACATTACATCTTCAAAATAATAAATAAGGGGTCTTTAGTGATGGATAAATCCGTCACTAAAGCCTCGACGTGGCCGTCGCCGCCGTGCCCACACGCGCCTCCTCCGCTGCCAGCTCCTCAACGCTCGCGCACGTCCAGCGCTTTTCAGCCATCCGATCGCGAGATCGGACGGCTTAAATCGCATCCGCGCCCGCTGCGTAGCGCTGTCCCCGTGCGTCTAATTGCACGTTCGATTGCGCGTCCAATTGCGCGTCGACGCTATCGGGCGCGCGCGGCCGTCCGATCTTCATCTGACGCTCCACGCGCCTCAATCGATCGCTCCCTCCAGCGCTTTGCCGCGGATCGAACCCGCGCCCTGCGCTCGCGATAGCGCGCTCGACCGTTGCGCTATGGGGCGCGGATGGTTTAGCGCACGTTTTAAAATGCGAGCGCCCACAACCGTTGGATTAAGATCCAACGGCGGAGAGCGATCGGGCACGGAGCCTTCACAAGATGAAGCAGCCGTTTGGGCGGCTGGGATGGCGCCACGTGGCGCTATCTTGGTCGTCCATCTTCTGGAAGTTGTAGATGGTGCCACGGATGTCGGATTAACTCGATTTTTTTGTCGTTGGGCTGCGATCGTCGATCCGAATTCATCCGTGCGGTCGGATTTATCATCTGAACTGTGGATTTACACCATCCTGACCCTTGATCTTTTAGGGTTCCCGGGTCACTATCTGATGCTACGGATGCCTGATTAGGGCGATCTTGGAGTCATTGAACTCCAATCGTTGCCCTGATCACATCCATACGGTTGGATCTTTGATCCGAGGCCCCGATAAAATGTTTGCCCTGTCCAATCACATAAAAGGAGACAATTAACCTCCATTTTATTTAAACTATTCTAAATGCAAGATGATGCATGTAATGCAATATTTATATCATGAAATGCAATCCTATGCTTAAGAACATGCATAAATAGGCATCTTAAGTAGTGTAAATGTGTTTACATCACGAACCAAGAGTGGGAGTCCAATTGTACTGTCAGAGCAAGCCAGCTCTGTAATCTTAAGCAGACTCCCACCCAAGGCTAAAGATCCTGGTACTCCCCTGATTTCCTGCAAAATAGGTGATACCCAATTCGACAGAGCATTGCTAGACTTGGGCGCTTCCATAAATCTGATACCCACATCCTTACTTAACCACCTAGAAGAATCTAATCTAAAATCGACTGAGGTGACATTACAATTGGCAGATCAATCTATAAAGTCACCTAAAGGGATTCTCGAGGATGTTATCGTAAGAGTGCGGGATTTCTATTTCCCAGTAGACTTTATAGTCTTGGACATGGACGTCCCTGAAAACCCTAGGGATACACCGATCATTCTAGGGAGACCTTTCCTGGCTACTGCTAGAGCCAACATCAGCTGTGAGGAGGGCCAAATAGAGCTCAAATTTGGAAATCAAACACTAAAATTTGATATATTTAAGGCCCAACAAGGAATCAATTGCTGCGTCATCGAACAGATTTGTGATATCAGGGCTTTGGTTGATGAAACGCATTTTGAGGATGACTTGATTATACCCCATCAACCACAAAAAAATCTTGAACCGCAATCAGAGGAGTCAAATCCAGATTTAGACAGACCCATAACTCCTACCCTTGAACCTCACATCTACCCTGAACCTCCCGCTGCTGCTGATAACCCCGTCCTTGAACTGAAACCCCTTCCCGGTCATTTAAAATACATCTTTCTGGGTTCTAATTAGACCTTTCCTGTGATTATAAATTCCAAGCTTACTTCCGAACAGGAATCCCGTCTGATTGCTGTTCTCCAGCAACATCGTAGAGCCATTGGATGGACTCTCGATGATTTGACTGGAATAAGTCCCTCTTATTGCACACATCATATTTATTCAGAAGAGGGCGCACGACCTTCTCGTGAGATGCAGAGACGTTTGAACCCCAATCTGCAAGAGGTCGTGAAAAAGGAGATCATCAAGTGGTTAGTGAAGTTTCCCTTCGAAGAGGGGGTGACGTAATAATTGCGGAAATGAAAATATAAATAATCTCACAAATAAGCAATCACACAAGTACACAAGAATTTTTAGGTGGAAACCCAAACCGGGTGAAAACCACCACCTAACCCTCTCGAGTTAGGATTTTTCGATCAACCAAGTTGATCAAAATCCACTAAACCGAATCACTTTAAACGAGGGTGATTCAACCTCAATGCAACCACGCTACTTAGACGAGGGTAGCGTACCTCAACCCCTTCTCTCCACGAGAAGGATTTTGTCTCACGAAGGAGACGGGAATTCGCAAAGCGAATACCCAACCAAATAACAAAGATAAAATAAACAAGTAATCCTATAGAGCCAACAAAGTAATTTTAAACTTAAGCTTCTATAAGAATTAGGATACTCCCCTTTGCAAGGAGTGCGTCGTGTTGATGACGAGGTGCGTGAGCCACGCAACGGCACAGCTTCACTCTCGTGAACTACGGCGGGAGAGCGGGTGCTGAAGCTTGATGCTCTCAAGATGATGGAACTAGAGCTTGGAGAGCAAGGGCTTCTCTTGGACACAAAAGAGTGGAACTAAGTTGCTTAGGTGTGTCTCTTGTTTCTCTTAGTGTGTATCATGTGTATATGGGTGTCTAAAGGCTCCCCTCTATTTATAGAGGCCTTAGGAAGGCTTTGGAAGGCTTAGAAAAGCTTCCATAGCCGTTGGGTACAAAGACCAAGTGAATCAGCCCGAAATCAAGAACAATCATTGCACTGACAGGCTTATCAGACGTCTAATTCTAGCATCAGACGTCTGGAAGTTCACTTTAAGACGTCTGATTTCAAGGTCAGACGTCTGGTTTTGGGCGGGTCTCTTCCTGACTTGAATCAGATCTAAACAGGGTTTTTGTGCAAGTCCATCAGACGACATACAAGACGTCTGGCACTATGTCTGGACGTCTGGAAACCTACTTTTTCCGTGGGAATGGATTTCCAAACGTTACAACGGCTAGAAAATCTCTGAGAAGAGATTTTGGGTCAGCCGAGGCAAAACGATCATTTATCAGACGTCTGGAAAGGCCTAAAGACGTCTGATAAGGCTCTAACGGTCATATTCTTGACTGTACAACAAGAGAGCCAACGGTCCACTAATTGGACGTCTGGCAAAGTCATCAGACATCTCCTAAGACGTCTGGTTTAAGGTCTGGACGTCTGATTTCATCAGACAACACTACTTAACTCCAGCCTAATTGTTATCAGACGTCTGAAACAACAGTCGGACGTCTTAAAATACTTTATCAGACGTCTGATTTGGGAATTAGACGTCTGGAAACTCTGTTTGAACCCTATATTGGTTTTCTAAGTGTTCTACAGAAAACCTAAGTATCCTAGGGTTGTGCCGGTGTTCCTACGACTACTGTTAGGGTACTTTGAGGCCCTTTAACATAATTTTCTAAGGAAATAAAGAGCAAGAAAATAAGGACAAAAGATACATGAAAGGTTTAAACAAAAATCTATCCTATTCTTCTTGACATTCCATCTTCAATAGATCGCTCCTCGCGAATCTCTTCTGTTCTCCATCAAGCTCCTCCAATCCGTCCTGGATGCGAGCTCGAACTCCGTCTAATCATGTATCCATTTGCGATTGACCTGAAATCTAGGACTCAAAGTGCAAATGTTAAATGACACGTGTTTTGTTATCATCAAAACAAATGATCGTGGTGCTCTAGCACCAACAGTTAGATGCAGGGATCATCTACCCGATCTCTGACAGTCGTTGGGTGAGCCCAATCCAGGTTGTGCCTAAAAAGGTAGGGCTCACCACCATATCAACTGAAACCGGAGAAGTCATACCTACCCGATTAGCCAACTCATGGAGAGTCTGCATAGATTACCGATGACTCAATTCCTCCACGAAGAAGGATCATTTCCCACTACCTTTCATTGATCAAATTCTCGAGAAATTAGCGGGAAATCAATTCTTCTGCTTCCTTAACGGGTACTCCGGTTATAACCAGGTAGCTATTCATCCTGAGGACCAAGAGAAGACCACGTTCACCTGCCCCTTCGGAACGTATGCATTCTGAAGGATGCCGTTCGATTTCTGCAATGCACCTGCGACTTTTCAGCGGTGCATGCTTGCCATATTCTCTGATATGGTAGGTGATTATTTGGAAGTTTTCATGGATGACTTTTCAGTTTTCGGGGCATCATTTGATGATTGCCTCCAGGACTTGGTCCATATACTCAGGAGCTGCATCGACGTTAATTTGGTTCTTTCCTGCGAAAAGAGCCACTTTATGGTGCCTGAGGGGATCGTCCTAAGACATCTGATTTCTGAGAAGGGCATCCAAGTGGATCGAGCTAAGGTTGATCTAATCTCTCGCCTTCCTATGCCTAGCTTGATCAGGGACATTCGTTCTTTTCTGGGGTAGGTCGATTTTTACTGTCGTTTCATTCCTGATTTCTCGAAAATCGCGTGCCCCCTGACTACTCTTCTCTCTAAGGATGTACCCTTTGAAATCTCCAAGGAATGCACTCTAGCCTTTGAAAACCTTCGTGAACGAGTCACCCAGGCTCCGATCCTACAATCCCTTGATTGGTCTCAACCCTTTGAGATCATGTGCGATGCGTCTGATTTCGCTGTAGGAGCGGTTCTGGGGCAGAAAGTTGACGGGAAACCCGAGGTCATCTACTACGCTAGTAAGACACTTGACGAGGCTCGGCGTAACTATACAGTTACAGAGAAAGAGCTACTAGCAGTAGTATTTGCCCTTGAAAAATTTCGATCTTATCTCCTTGGTTCCCATGTCATCGTCTACTCGGATTACACAACTGTGAGGCATCTCCTTGCCAAGAAGGAGCGAAGCCCCGACTAATCCGATGGATCTTGCTGTTGCAAGAATTTGACCTCGAGATTCGCGACAAGGCAGGAAGACAAAATGTGGTAGCTGACCATTTGTCCCGCCTTCCTTCTGAGATTATCAACCCTTCCGGACCCATCACGGAGCATTTCCCTGATGAGTACCTGCTGACTATTGGTACTAGACTTCCTTGGTTTGCTGATATAGTAAACTACTTGGCATCTCATCAGATCCCGTCTGATTGGCCGAAGGCCAAGAAAGATAAATTGCGCTCTAATGCCAGGTATTACATTTGGGAAGATCCGTACCTCTTCTGCATAGGTGTTGACCAAATCATCTGAAGATGTGTCCCGGAAGGTGAAGTCAATGATATTCTTTCCTTCTGCCATGACCAGGCATGTCGTGGCCATTTCTCCAGGCGCAAGACCGCATCGAAAATCCTCCAGTGTGGCTTTTAGTGGCCCACTCTGTTTAAGGATGCATACAGTCACTGCAAGGCATGCAGTCGTTGCCAAACTTTGGGCAACATGAGCCATCGCGGCATGATGCCTTTGCAGCCGATTCTCGTATGTGAAATCTTTGATGTTTGGGGGATTGATTTTATGGGCCCCTTTCCTATTTCGGATGGTTTCGAATGCATTCTGCTAGCTGTGGACTACGTGTCCAAATGGATCGAAGCCATACCGACCCGAACCTGTGACCACAAAATCATTCTCAAATTCATCCACCACAATATCTTCTCACGGTTCGGGATTCCTCGTGCTATAATCTCAGACGGGGCGACCCATTTCACAAACACTCAGTTTAGGTCATTGATGACCAAATACGGGGTGTCTCACCAAATCTCTACTCCTTATCACCCCCAGACTAATGGTCTAGCTGAGCTATCAAATCGGGAGATCAAGAAAATCCTGCAGGTCACTGTTCGGCCTGACAGGAAGGACTGGTCGTCCCGACTTCGGGAAACCTTGTGGGCCTATAGGACCGCCCACAAAACCCAATTAGGCATGTCTCCCTTTAGACTGGTGTACGGGAAGGCATGTCACCTTCCCGTCGAACTGGAGCACAAAGCTTATTGAGCAGTATGGAACTGTAATCTAGATCTTTCGAAGGCTGGAACCCACAGAAAGCTTCAAATCAGCGAGATCGATGAATTACGCCTTGATGCGTACGAGAACTCGCGAATCTACAAGGAGCGGGTTAAAGCCTTCCATGACAAGCATATCTCTAGAAAGATCTTTTATCCTAGTCAGAAGGTCCTACTCTTTGATGCTAGAGTCAAACATTTCCCTGGGAAGCTGTGATCCAAGTGAGTCGGACCATACTTGGTTCGACAGATTTTTGGAAATGGAGCTGTCGAGATCAGTCCACTCAGCCATGATTTCGAACCTTTCATCGTGAACGATCAGAGACTCAAACCGTTCATTGATGTAACTTCTACTGATTTGGCTGAATCATCTTATATCCTCCATTCCCCATGAGTTTATTGCGCCCAGCCGATGGCGTAAAACTCAGCGCTCAACGGGAGGCAGCCTGCCATTCTCTTTGAAAACCTGAAACCTTTTCTGACACCCTTAAGGTTCACCCTTTAAGACAGCCGACTCCACCTCAGGTGCTTGCATCTGAGATTAGAAATCGTCCGCAACAGTCATCCCGACCCATTCACTCACCAAAACATCTGTCCTAAGGAATGAACTAAGTTGAATAAAAATCCCCCTAAGTCATAATGAGGACATTGCAAATCTTAGTCATGGGGGGGTATGAAAGTATAAAAACTTGTAAGAAAAGGTTTTGAACAAACAAAAATTCACATATCCCAAAAACACCATAAAAATTAAAATTTTTTTTTTTGAAAACAAAAGAATAATAAAATGAGAGGAGGAAAGAAATTTTGTGGAGGAAGGGAAAAGAAACAGAATGAAAAAGGAGCACAAAAATGAGAGAAAAAAGTGATAGTCATTAGTAAGAAACTAAGGAATTAACCTAAGTTCTAGACCTCATTCAAGAAAAGAACTGAAAAGTGCACAGTGAGATTAGTAAGAACGCAAACCTTAGGCATTCTTGGATAGACTCTTAGTACCCATTAAGATCTAGACATTCCTCAAGAGGTTGAGGAAAATGAAAAGCTTAAGTATTAGGTCCAAGGCTTAGGAAGTATCTGGCCTTATTAAGTAACTTTTGGTTTACGGGACTCAGTAACCTAAGCACCCTAATCTCACACACAACCTGGTTCAGTAAGCATAAAAATCAAAAGCACGCAGAAGCGTCGCAAAATTCTGAAAATAACACCTAGAGTAGGAGCGGCCGATCAACACAAGTTGATTTGGATGAGTTCCCAACGCGGAGAGGTGGAAAATTTCCCTCGAAGATGCGTAACAAAATATCATCTCCTCAGTGCTTGTCTCTTAGGATATTTGCATATCCTACTGGGGGCATGTAAGCACTTTGCTGGTTCAGATTCCATGGATGGCATTATCACGAAATGTCAATTGCCAGGGTTTGAATTCGGCCACGGAACACCATGGATGGGATTATCTCAAAATCTCAATAGCCAGGGTTCTAAGGGTCACCATGGGCGGTGCTATCCAAAAGCATCGACTGCCAGGAACCCTTGAGGATTGATGATGGGGACAAGGAATCTGATACAGACCGTGTTGAAAAGCCAATCCTAAGCTAGAATTAAAAAGAAAAAGAGGGAGAAAACTCTCTAAACAGATAAATCTTCTATCTCTCTTTCTTACAAAACACACTGTGAACTGAGCCAGGGCTAAAATCATTTCAAGCATGGGTGCTTTAACAACAAAGTCCAATAAACCTTAGGTTAGTTCTTGTAGGCGTTAAAAACCTTTGCTAAGGACTGAGGCTGAGGCTAGACAGATCTGGATCTTGGTTGGTACTAGAGTACCTTTTAGGCTTATGGTTAGCATTCCAACCTAATCTAGGTTTCAAATGAAAAAGCACTTATCTGAAATCATTAAGAACTTCATGGTTTAGAACAAGGGTTGAAACCTTAAGTTTTTGCTAAGGGACTAGCAAAAGTTAGGCATGGGGGTCTGATGAGAACTTCATCATGAACCCTAACTAGCACAATCTAATCCAGATATGTAAGAAAAAGCTCCTACATAACCTAATGAAAGACTTAACTCAGAGAATTCTGAGTTTAAGAAGAAAATAAATCATAAGGGGTAAAACTGCAATTTCACCAACGCAATTTGAAAATAGGGTAATTAAGGGTCCAAACACAGGTCAAGCGAGCCTAATAAGAAGGAAGGTGGGATGATCTGATCTAAAAAGGGTTATAGCAACTTCAAGAAATTAAATGACATTCTGTAACCCTAAAGTAAATTCACTTTAATTCGCAAGGTTCGAGGTAAGATAAAAATAAAATAAATCATCTAAAATTCATAGAAAAATAATCTCTAGGGTTTAGAACCTTCAATTTGGCCTTAGAAACCCATTTTGACCTAAAAAGAGAACCATGCCCAATTAATGACTTAATTTGGGTTTTTACGTAAATTGGTCAGTCAAACATGGTCCAACCTAGAAATAAAATTCACCATTAAAATCCTTAGGTTCAAATTAGTCTTGTATAAAAGCTTGAGCCTAAGAAGAGACCTCCTTCACTGACTTTGCAATTTGGTCCTCTTCATTTACTTTTTGAGCCTTATCTTTCGAAACCCTTGCATTTTGGCCCCCAACTTTTTCATCGTTCTTTGCAGAACGATCCCTCCTGCAAAACTCTATGCAGCACCATGCTCCGGTGACTTTGCGCGGAGCATGGCGCCGCGCGGAGAAGGGGTACGGCCCTGTAAAGCAGAAGCGGGGTTCCCTGCGACGTCCTCTGTCGCATGGACCCGGCCATGCTCTTTGCTGACCCCCATACCTTCCGTGTGAACGCACGGAAGGTATGGATGCCCCTTCCAGCCACGTTCCGGTGAGGCTCGTACGTCGCCAGCCCGCTCCTCCCTATGCGCCAGCCCCTTTATAAGGACCCTCACCCCCTGCAGACTCCAGCAAGCTCTTCTTTGACGGAGACCACCCCCCCACTTCATCCCTTCTTCCTCCGTCAGAAGGCCCGCAGCTTCCGGCGACTTCCTCCTCTTCCTCCTCGTCGCTCTTCCGCCTTACCTGCAGCAGGGTTCTCCTTGCCCTCTCGTTTGCGCTGGGCTGTACCCGCCGACGCCCTCCGCCTGCTTCCTCGTCGCCGCACTCCTCCTCCAGGGCCCTTTCTTCCCCAGCTCCGGCAGATATGAGCCGGTAGCTCCACCCTCCCCCTTCGTCCAAAACTTAGGTAAATAGCTTCCTTTCCTCCTCCCTTACATTTTCCCTCTATCAATTTACCTTTTTGCCCCACCGCACGCTACTTCCACCTCCGCCTGCTCCATCTCCGACCACCTTCTCCGACGAGCCCATTTCATCTCCACAGACCTTCTCACCCCTCGCCAACTACCCCAGAAGCTTCCGCTCACTCCACTCAACCGATCCCCCCTTCCCATTCACTGCCAAACGCCACTCGACCACCCCCCGAACAAACCCACCTCTCCGGCCACAGTCCGACCTAGGGCTACCTCCACATGCATCCTCACGCCTCGCCACCACCCGCACTACCTTTGCCACACTCTGGCGAAGCTCCCTGCATCTTCTGATTGGGCCGTGAGGCCGTATTCCTGTTTTCAGGTCGAAGCCGCCTCGCCGCCATTACGAGCTGCTGCAGCTCCTTCTCCTGCAGCTGCAGGTGCTGTTCTACCCAAGTCCGCACCCCAGGATGCACGGGTTGCTACTGCAAATCATCTCAGGTCTGCAGCTAAGGCAAAGACCCCGCGAGCTGCTACAATTGGCCGCAGGTAGCTCTCCTGCAGGCACCAATCTGGGAGGTGGGACTTTAGTCCCACCTCGAAAGTGCGTGGCCAAGCGCCTGCACTTAAAGTTGAAAAGTGTTCAAGGCTATTTGCCTTCGAACACTGGGGTCAAGTCCCCCACGCAGGCTGTGCGCCACGCGCTCTCTCGCGCTCACGCCCCACGGGTCTGGGCAGGATCCGATTACCCAACCCGTGCACTCCTCACCCACCACCGCACGCTGGTGGGCCTGGTCCTGGGCGCGAAACCCGTACCCGAATACCCGACTCTGGGAGAGCGGTCCTAAGAGAGAAATCTGAGAAAGAGAGAGACGCGGGGAAGGGTAGGGGTAGGTTTTGCTCTCTAATCCTTGTGTAAGCGTGTAGGAACAGAAAAGAAGGAAGGAAGGAAAAGAAGAAGGAAGGCGGCCGAAGAGTCAGTCGCTCAGGGTAGCCGAAGAAGAAGAAACGAAGGAGAGAAACAAAAGAGAAGAAGGAAGGTACTGTAGCAAACCTACAGTTAAGTCGTCTGACCACTGCATCAGACGACGGTTGGGCAGCGGCCAGAAGAGAAAAGAAAGAAAGATAAGAACAAAGAAAGCATAACAGAAGAAGACGTAGCTGCCAGAGAGAAAGAAAGAGAATAACAAAGAAAGAAAAAGAAGAAAAGAAGAAAAGAAGAACAGAAGAAGAAGGCAAAGAAAGAAGAGAGAAGACATAGCCGTAAGCAGAGAAGAAGAAGAAAAGAAAGAAGAAGAGAAGGAGAGCAGCTGAAAGAAGAAGAAAAAGGAGAAGAAAAGAAGAAGCCAAGACAGACTCTCTCTCTCTCTTATTTTTGTAAATATAATAGAGAACCTTTGTATTTCTAGAACTCCAGTAGCTCCCTGAGTTCGACCTCGAGAAAACTATTTCCGAGTAAAAAATTTTGTAATGATAACCTGGTAGCTGTCTTATTACTACAACGACTGTAATTTAAAGTATAAAAAATGTAAACAAGCTAACTGGACAGCAAACACCATTATTAATAGCCCTCTTAGTAACAGGGGTCTAGCCCCTCTCAGTAACCAAACAGGGATCTCGCCCCTCCACAGTCCGCGCACCCTCGCCTGACTACCCTGGTTTGCCCAGTGGGCCTAACAAGTCGGTGTAGGGTGGCTAGCTGAGCCCCGGGGCCCGTGGGGTGGCTAGCTCTCTCCCTACACTGGTAGCTCTCCCCAATACAGTGTACACGAGGGCCAAAAAGTCGGTACAGAGTGGCCAATCCTAACCCTGGGTCCCAACCCAAGAGTGGCTAGCTCCGCTCTGCACTAAACAAGGGGACAGTCGCTCTCCTTGGTACTTCGTACTCAAGGGCCAGCTCACTTCCCCACTCACATTTCCAGTTCCATTCCAATTATTTCCAGGAGCTCTACTCCTAATTCCCCGTAGGGTTCATGCTCATATTCCTCAGGCCATTCCATACTAGGTTTCATCATTTCTATTTCCATTCTCAGGTTATACACATGCAATTTGTAACTCTATTCCATATTCGGTTTATTCACAGATAGCTCGTGTTTCCAACATTCACCTTTCCATTTTTAGTTTATATACATGCAGCTCATAGTATGTCATTTAATGTAAACAACAGGAATTCACATGCAGCAGTTTGCTAGCATAAGTACTTTACATTTCACAGGCAGCTGTTATTCATTTATAGGCAATTGTTATCATTCTATCTACTCATTCAAGATTGCAATCCATACATTTAATACAAACATTCCAGTATTTCTAGTCCTAGGATTCATGCCATATCCTAGGATCTAATCATTCATTCCACACATGCATTCACGTTTGTATTTAAACTAGGGGAAGCCACTCTACCAGCAAACCCAGGAGTAGTGGGAGCTTGAACGATAGGTCCACGTGCCTCAGCAAGCCCCGAACCTGCAACGAAACGAGGTCCTATCACAAGGATCAATCACAAGACAGTACTCAGAACAGTGTAGAAAGTATTCCAACAAGTAGGGGAATTCATATGGGAAACATTAGTATCTTAATTACAGAAATTGGACCTCAAACGGATCCTAAACGGGTCAAAAATAGTCATTCTGACTCAAATCAGACATCTGGAACACCTTCTAGACGTATTAAAAGAGTCCAGAGCTATACCTCAAGTCCTGCGCTACTCTTCAGACATCCAGGAACTCTGCTGGACCGTCTGGACCCAGTTCCAGACGTCGGACCACCACTCCGGACATCTGGAAACGCTTCCTGTCATCTGGTGCCTCGCCCAGACGTCCGAAGTGCACGGGAGGGCATGTCCCACACCTTCCCGAAGCAACTTCTACGCGAATCAACCAAAATCTTCTCAAATCGGCATGAAACAGTGCCTCGACGGAACGGTGGCCGTATCTGCAAAGAAGACGTACCTTTGCGAAGCCTACCTCTCAGTCGTCTGGAACCTCCTCCAGACATCGACTACGTCTTCTAGACGTCTCTCCAAACGTCTGATTCTGGGAAAAACCCAGAACCAGAACCTGCTTCCGCCCTCTTGCGCCGTGCCCTCTCGCCTACTGCTCCAGCTGCAATAGTGTCGGGGAGGACCTCCTTGATGCACTCCTCCGCCTTGCGCACGCGTCGACCGGCCGTGAGCTCACCAGCGAGCTCCCACGCAAGCTCGCAAGCTTGCTCTCCTCTCTTCCTCACGCTGCTCCTCCTCTCCTCTCACGCCGCTCCTTCTCTTTGCTGCTCTCGCTGGAGGAAGGAGGAAAGTGGTTGGAAGTGGGGGTGGTGTGAGGGAGAGGAGGGGGGCTTATATAAGGGTGTGGGGTTAGGGTTTTCGTCGGGCGGAAGGGGAGAGAAGAAGAAACGAGGGAAGTGTATTGTCTGCGTGCAGACGCGAGCTCGTACACAAAATTTTTGATTTCTAGACGTCTGGGACAGTGTCCAGACGTCTAACCCAAGTTTCAGACGTCTTAAAAGGCTCAAACAGCATGGGTCTTAACAGTCAAGATACATAAAACTTCGCAATACACGATGCCCTCAAATGATTTCCCGATTGTCTTTCAAGCAGGGTAAGTATTTGTCATGAAAGGAAAGTTTTAACTTTAGGCGGACAAGGCGCCTTTAGTCTCGTGATGCATAATCATAGAAATATATATTGAACATGGGCATATCCCTCTTGGGTTCCTACTGGCCTTAAGAGGTCAACATAGAATAATTAAGGAGAACGTATGCATGTTCCACCTAACTTTTTGCTAGTCTTACGAGGTCAGCATTTGGTAATTATGGGGAACGTATGTGTGTCCTGCTTGTATTTCTACCGGCCTTAAGAGGTCAGCATTTCATGAAGGGAATATAGGCATATCGCCACCTGAATCCCCTACTGACCTTAAGAGGCTAGCATCCCAAGTAGGAATGTGACGTAAGTGTCACCTTTCGCGAATGGTGGCCAATCATTGTAGGAATTGAATTTCGTCGTGTTCTGTGACAAGACCAACATTAATTGCCATCATGATGAGACGTAATGGTCTCAAATGTTGTACTTGTTAGCGACATGACCACTGTTACTATGATGTAATGATATGCATGTAGAGGCATTTAATGCCTTAAATGATTACCAAAGGGAATATAGGTTTGGGCGGGTTATTTTGAAATCTGCATCACAATTTACGGGATTTCATTTTTTCAAAATCTGTGACCCGCAAGGGGGGAACCACCCTCTGGGGTGGTTATAAATAGGAGGTGGGGCACACTTAATTCCCCACCTACCTTTTTCTCTGCGGTAGAAAACCATTTGCACCAGCCTCTGCTACTTCTTCTTCGGTGAGTTGTGAGAGGATTCGTACGTTAGAACACTGTGTTCGGAGGAGTAGGAATAACCATGTCTGGGCTTATGGGCAAGGGTAAGTTTGCCACTTCGTCGTTCGGCATCTTGCCTGAGACGAAGGAGTTGTATAATTTTCCTTCTGACTTTCAAAGCTAGAGTGCCATTAAGACGCTCTTAGATGTTTATGGGTTCAGGGGGTTTTCGTAGGAGGCTTGTGAGTCCCAAACCCGTATATGTTTAGATGGGATGAAGGAGATGTTCAAAATTTGTAGATACACCACAGAACACGGTCTACGTGTACCTTTAAATCCATTTTTAGTTTCCTTCCTTTCATATTATAAGCTTACCCCCTCGTAACTAAGCCTCAACTGTTAATGCCTTTACTATCATTTGTCTTCATCTGAGGATTGCTCCCTGCTTAGGCATAGTCCGCCTAATTTTTGGGCTCATGCCCCTTAAGGTGAAAAGGGGCAAGTCACCTTTCAACATCTATACCTTGCACAACTGGCATACCAAATACTAGATCATTGATCTTCTCGACAGTCTGAAGGGGCACAATCACCATTTCTTTTTCTCTCAAATATTGAGGACCTACCCATCCCTTACACCTGGCAAGGCCCGCTGTTACGACCTGGTTCCCGAATCCCTATAGGAGATGAGAATCGGACCGACTCGACTGATCCCAAGACCCAGTCGTCCAACGAGAAAGTAACCAAAAAGCAGTAAAATAAACTACATTCACCATGCAAGCAACTAAAAGTAACAAAGTACAGTAGTAAAGAAATAAACTACTATAGTACACATCACCATAACAGTAGAGAATCTAAACAGGTATAGGAATATGAAGTCTATAATAAAAGAGTACAAAAGTGTAACAAAATGCTCACTACTACAGAAAATGGGGTACAACAAAAGTACAACTATTGGGCTCCACTAGGCCCAGCACCCTCTGCAGTCGTAGGCTCTGGCTGCTCAACACCTAGACCTGAAAAAGGTGGTAAGTACGACACGTCAGCGAAATGCTGAGTAGAGTGGTAACCAGCTAACTAAGAGAAATAGTAATGGTGGATAGGTAGCTGTTGTTTTCAATTTCTTTCTTTATTCCACTAATTATTCTTTCTTTCATCACTTGGTGTATTTATCAGGTCTTTTTCTTGATCTCGAATGTTCCTCGTGGGAACGATCTTGATTGCAGTCTTTTTTGAAAAGTAGAAGTAGCACGTGGTGCTCTCCTGGCCGGGAGAATCCCCCGTGGTGGTCCTACCCTCAGTCAACCACCCCAAGGTCGCTGACAGATGTAACGGTGACTACGGCATGGCCGATAAACACACGGGTAGCTACCCTGCACTGGCACGCAGTCAGTCGTTTCCGTTAACGGGTGCGCCCAAAGCATAGCACGGAACCAGTATAGGGTAGAGCCCTCTCAGTAACAGGGGTCTAGCCCCTCCACAGTAACCAAATAGGGGTCTCACCCTTCCACAGTCCGCGCACCCTTGCATGACTACCCTGGTTTGCCTAGTGGGCCTAACAAGTCGGTGTAGGACGGCTAGCTGAACCCCGGGCCCCGTGGGGTGGCTAGCTCCCTCCCTACACTAGTAGCTCTCCCCGGTACTGTGTACGCGAGGGCCAAGAGTTGGTACAAAGTGGCTAGACCTAACCCCGGGTCTCAACCCTAGGGCGGCTGGCTCCGCTCTGCACTAAGAGGTAACATGTGCTTCCCTTGGTACCACGTACCCAAGGGACAACACACTTTCCCATTCACTTCTCCAGTTCCATTCTATTTATTTCCAGGAGCTCTACTCCTAATTCCCCGTAGAGTTCATGCTCATGTTCCTCAGGCCAAGCCATACTATGTTTCATCATTCAGGTTTATTCGCATATTGCATGTGTTTCCAACATTCAATCTTTCTTTTCCAATTTATATACAAGCAGCTCGTATTTAATTTCAAACAACCGAAATTACATGTAGTAGTTACTAAAAACAGTACTCTACATTTCATAGGCAGCTGTTATCCAATTACAGGCAATTATTATCTACTCATTCCAAGACTGCATTTCAGGCATTTAATACAATCGTTCCAGTGTTTCTAGTCCTAGGATTCATGCCATACCCTAGGATCTATCATTCAATCAAATTTTTCTGGTCCTAGGATTCATGCCATATCCTAGGATCTATCATTTATTCCAGATATGCATTTATGTTTGTAATAAACTAAGGGAACCCACTCTACCTGCAAAATCGGGAGTAATGGGGGCTCGATTGGCAGGTCCACGTGCCTCCGCAACTCCCAAATCCACAGCAGAAAGAGGTCCTAACATAAGGATCAACCACAAGAAACCACTCAGAACATGATAAAAGCATTTTAACAAGTAGATGAACTTATACGAAGAAGAATGGAATCTTAAACGTGGAAATCAGACCTCGAACAGACCCTAAACGGGTAAAAAATGACAACTCTGACTCAAATCAGACGTCTAGAACATCTTCTAGATGTCTTAAAAAGTGGTCCAGATCATACCTTACTCTACGTTGCTCCTCAGACGTCCAGGGATTCTACTGAATCGTCTGGACCTAGTTCCAGACGTTCGACTATCCCTCCGGATGTCTGGAGACGCTCTTCGCTGTCTGGTGACTCACCCAGACGTCTGAACCGCGTGGGAGGGCGTGTCCCACGCCTTCCCGAAGCGAATCTTGCACGCATACGCAAAATCTCTCAACCACGGCATGCAACAAACGTCCGCAAAAGGAAGCGTAGGAGGCAAAACGCACCTCTCGGCCATCTGGAGTTGCTTCTAGATGTCATCCACGTTGTCTGGATGTAGGTCCAAACGTCTGATTTTGGGAAAAATCCAAGAATAAGAAGCTCCTTCGTCTTCTTCCTGCTGCGTGCGACCATGCCGAGTAGCCGCCCGTCCACTGCTCTAACTGCAGCAGCGTTGGGGGAACCTCCCCGACACACACTCCGCCTCGTGCACGCCGATCGGCCTCGAGCCTCTCCGGCGAGCTCCCTCACGGCTGGTGCGCTCTCCTCTCTCCCCTTCTCTCGCTGCCCCTCTCCTCTCCGCCGCTACACCTGGCAGCAACTCGCTGCTCTCGCTCTCGCCCTCACTGAAGGAAGAAGGGGGATGGATGGATGTGAGGTGGCATGAGGGAGAGGAGGGGATATTTGTAGGCGTGGGGGGGAGGGCTCTGCAAGTCTGCGAGGGGAGGAAGAAAGAGAAGAGGGCAGTTGGGGATCAGTCTGTGCGCGGCACGCGCGCAAACTCGCGGTCGTACGCACGCAAAAATTGATTTCTAGACGTCTGGGAAGGTGTCCAAAAGTCTAGACTTACTCCCAGACGTCTTAAAAGGGTTTTGCTGGCATGCGTCTTAACAACATAACAAATTCAAAGGAAGTTTCGTTCCCGAAACTTGCGCTAACTAGGGTGCTGAAAAAGAACAATTTACGCATAACAAACTCAAAGAGGATCGAAGCCTGTCCGAAAAGACGTACCCTGAAAGAGCTCCGGGTACCGCTCCCGCATTGCCGCCTCAGGCTCCCCGGTAGCCTCCTCGTACCCTGTCTCCTCCACAAGACTTTCACCAGGGGTACCTGCTTTCGTCTCAGACTCCGGACGGCTCTATAAAGTATCTGCTCTGGTCGCTCTGGGTAGGTCAGGTCGTCACCCACCTCGATGCTCTCGTGGCTCAGAACGTGACTGGGATCGGCGACGTACTTCCTGAGGTTGGACACGTGGGACATGTCGTGCATACCAGAAAGCGGGGGAGGTAGGGCAAGCCGGTAAGCAATGGGTCCCACGAACCTCAGTGCGAGCTTCCCTCTCACCCCAAACAACTGCAGGCCCTTCATGGGCGAAACGCGAAGGAAGATGTGATCCCCAACCTCAAACTGCACCTCTCTGCATTTTCGATCTGCATAACTCTTCTGTCTGCTCTTGACAGTGCGGAGTCGCCTGTGAATCTACTCGATCACCTCCTGACTCTACTGGATTAGCTTGAGGCCAACCTCCCACTTGGTCCCCACCTCAACCCAGCTCAAGGGCGTCGTACACCTCCATTCGTACAGAGCCACGTAGGGTGCCATGCTAATGCTCGAGTGATAACGATTACTATATGCAAACTCCTCCAGGGGCAAGTGCTCCTCCCAAGAGCCCCTCCAATCCAGTACACAAGCACGCAAAAGGTTCTCAAGTGTCTATATCGTGAGCTCAGACTGTCCGTCCATCTGGGGGTGGTATGTTGTACTGAACTTCAACCGTGCACCCCAAGGCCTGTTGAAACTCATCCCAAAATTGAGATGTAAAATGGGTATCCCGATTGGATACCATCTCCCACGGAACTCCGTGTAGACGTACCACGTCGTGGATATACCTCTCTACCAACTGGGCTGGTCCCAAGGTGACTCGGATTGGCAAGAAACGTGCTGTCTTCGTTAATCTGTCCATGATCACCCAGACTGCGTCGTGTCCTCGCTGGGTAACGGGCAAGCCCACCATCAAGTCAATGGTGATGCCCTCCCACTTCCACTCTGGCACTGGAAGTGGCTGCAACGGCTCTGCAGGCCTCTGATGCTTGGCCTTCACCTACTAGCACACTAAACACTGTTGTACGAATTCACCTACATCCCGCTTCATTCCCCTCCACCAAAAGTCGCGTCTCAAGTCATGGTACATCTTCATGTTTCCGGGATGTATGGTGAACCTGGAACCGTGTGCCTCAATCAGGAGCTCTCTCAACAGCTCCTCGTCCCTAGGAACGCACAAACGTCCCCTCATGTGCAATATTTGGTCTGTAAAAGAGAAGTCCCCAGGGTCTACTGACAGTACTCTGTCACGCAACGACTGCAAGTACGGGTTGGCCATCTGTCCTGTGATGATGTAGTCTATCAGCTCTGGCCTCATCTGTCGTGTCACGGTCACTGCCCACAGTGCCACAATAGCTTTAGGGGTCGCCAACTACCCATCTCCTCCATGAGGCTCCAACTCTGTGCCTTCAAACTGGCCAAGTGGGTGGGCGCCTTCCTGCTCAAGGCGTTAGCCACGATGTTGACCTTCCCCGGGTGGTAGGAAATGCTGCAGTCGTAGTCCTTCAGGAGCTCTAATTAACGTCTCTGTCTCAAGTTGAGTTCCTTCTGATCAAATAGGTATCTGAGGCTCTTATGATCTGTGAAATCTCAAAGGTCTCACTGTACAAGTAGTGCCTCCAAGTCTTTAGCGCGAAGACGACAGCTGGCAACTCTAGGTCGTGGGTAGGGTAGCTATGCTCATGGGGCTTCAGTTGCCGCGAAGTGTAAGCGACAACGTGACCCTTCTGCATGAGTACACCCCCTAGCCCCTGCAAAGAGGCATCCGTGTACACAACGAACCCGCCACTACTGTCTGGGATGGTGAGCACGGGAGCCGAAGTCAGCCTCTCCTTCAGCTCTTGAAAACACGCCTCACAAGCATCTGTCCAAGAAAAGGGCACGTCCTTCTAGGTCAGCTGTGTCATAGGACGTGCAATCTGCGAGAAGCCCCTGATCAACCGCCTGTAGTAGCCTACCAGTCCCAAGAAACTGTGGATCTCTGTAACTGTATGCGGTCTCTCCCATCTGAGCACTACCTCAGCCTTGGCTGGGTCCACAGCCAAGCCACCCCCGGAGATCACATGGCCCAAAAAGGTCACCTCCCTCAACTAGAACTCGCACTTGCTGTATTTGGCGTATAGCCTACGTCGTCTCAGTGTGTCCAAAACCATTCGCTAGTGCTGTCCGTGCTGCGTCTGATCTCGAGAATAGAAGAGCACATCATCAATAAATACCACCACGAACTGGTCCAAGTACGGTCTGAACACCTAGTTCATCAAATCCATGAAGGCAGCGGGGGCGTTGGTCAGCCCAAACGGTATGACCAAAAACTCGTAGTGTCCGTACTGGGTGTGGAAAGCTGTCTTGGAGACGTCTGCCTCCCTGATCCTCAACTGGTGGTACCCAGACCTCAAGTCTATCTTGGAGAATACCGTGGCACCTCGTAACTGGTCAAAGAAGTCGTCAATCTTTGGCAGCGGATACCTGTTCTTGATGGTAACCCTTATTCAGCTGTCTGTAGTCCACACAAGGCGTAGGGTACCATCCTTCTTCACAAACAATACCGGGGCTCCCCACGGAGACGCACTGGGCCTCACAAAGCCCTTCTCCAGAAGGTCCTACAACTGGGACTTGAGCTCTCGCAGCTCAAGTGGTGCCATCCTGTAAGGCGCGGTAGAAATGGGGCTGGTCCTCGGTACCAGTGAGGTCTCAACTCGATTTCACGCTCGGGCGGTAGTCTTGGCAACTCATCTGGGAACACGTTGGGGTACTCTCTGACCACCGGGATACTCTAAAGGTCTGCCATAGGGCTGGGCTCCGCCACCACCCAAGCTAGGAAGCCCTCACACCCCTGGCCCAAAAGTCTCGCCACCCGAAATGCAGAAATGCACCTGAAGTCTCCATCCACTGGCTGCCCGTGAAACTCTAAAGAAGGCAACTCCAATATGGAAAAGACGATCTTCCTCTCAAAACAGTCCACCAAGGCGTGGTAAGCGGACAGTCAGTCCATCCCCAGAATCACGCCTAAGTCCCCCATCTGTATCACAATCAGGTCAGCAGGAAGGCTGTGTCCCCTAACATTGACCTCACAATCCGTATTAACTTCCCAGCTACAAACAGCTGGCCGCCTAGGTTTCTGATTACAACTAATCCCCCAATGGAGTACTATCGGACTCCAGAGTAGCGAACAACTCGTGGAGCAAGAAGGTACATCGTACTAGAAGCAGAAATTACGTACTCCAAAAAGACCAAACCTTGTAAGCATACTTGTCATCGTATAAACTGAAGCTATGATGTCTCCGTGAGTCACGACGTCGAGACACTCCTCGGTACTGGGAGAGGACAAAACAGGTAGGCCCGGGGCGGAGCTAGTGACAGTTGGCCAGTATCCTCCTCGTGGCAGCTGTCCTCCCTCATGCACCTGGAATCCACGACCACCCGACTGGCCTTCAGCGCTCGAAGCGGTGAGAGTCTGTTGTGCTTCAGCCCTAGACGGGCAGTCCCTTCTGCAATGGCCCGGTTGGTCGCATTGGTAGCAGAGGGGGACTTGACTCCTACTCTCAGTGGGTTCCTGCTAACGGCTGGGCGGGGGTCCGGTGCTAGCAGCTGGCCCTTGTCGAGGGCCCTCAAAGGCCACTGATGGCCCCGCAAAGCATGACGACTCTCCTGCGGGTGCCACGTGCCTCCCTTGAGCTCTCCTAACCCGCCTAGTGTGACTGCGAAAATCTCGTTCCACGATAATTTCCCCTGTCGTACTCTCGAAAGAGAGATGAGGGGGTGGCGGAGTGGGTGGAGGCTGAAATTCTTCTCGAACCACCTCTCGGATCAGATGGACGAGGTCCGGAGACGGTATGCTTAGGAGAAGAGAAGGGGTAGCATGTATTCCAAGATCGACACATCTGCCCCTCGGGCCTCGACCTCGGCCGCGCCCGCGGCCCACCCTTCTGGTTCCACGTCGAGGCATCTCCTGTAAAGAGATGCAAACACAAAACAGGAAGACGTCAACACTAACCGACATTCAATGAAGGAACCGTAGAACTGATGTCAAAAGGTACGTTGTGATGATTACTACAGTTACAAGCACGTAAATTGGTTATTTTTCCAGCTAGTTGGTTCACTTCTCAGGACGACCTTGCTCTGATACCATCTTATTACGACCCGGTTCCCGAATCCCTACCAGACACAAGAATCGGACCGACTCGACTAATCCCAAGACCCAGTCGTCCAACGAGAAAGTAACCAAAAGGTAGTAAAATAAACCACATTCACCATGCAAACAACTAAAAGTAACAAAGTATAGCAGTAAAGAAATAAACTACTACAGTATACATCACCACAACAGTAGAGAATCTAAACAGGTATAGGAATATGAAGTCTATAATAAAAGAGTACAAAAGTGTAACAAAATATTCACTACTACAGCAAACGGGGTACAACAAAAGTACAACTACTGGGCTCCACTGGGCCCAGCACCCTCTGCAGTCGTAGGCTCTGGTTGCTCAACACCTGGACCTGAAAAAGGTGGTAAGTACGACACGTCAGCGAAATGCTGAGTAGAGTGGTAACCAGCTAACTAAGAGAAATAGTAATGGTGGATAGGTAGCTGTTGTTCTCAATTTCTTTCTTTATTCCACTAATTATTCTTTCTTTCATCACTTGGTGTATTTATCAGGTCTTTTTCTTGATCTCGAATGTTCCTCGTGGGAACGATCTTGATTGCAGTCTTTTTTGAAAAGTAGAAGTAGCACGTGGTGCTCTCCTGGCCGGGAGAATCCCCCGTGGTGGTCCTACCCTCAGTCAACCACCCCAAGGTCGCTGACAGATGTAACGGTGACTACGGCATGGGCGATAAACACACGGGTAGCTACCTCGCATTGGCACGCGGTCAGTCGTTTCCGTTAACGGGTGCGCCCAAAGCATAGCACGGAACCAGTATAGGGTAGAGCCCTCCCAGTAACAGGGGTCTAGCCCCTCCACAGTAACCAAATAGGGGTCTCACTCCTCCACAGTCCGCGTACCCTCGCCTGACTACCCTGGTTTGCCTAGTGGGCCTAACAAGTCGGTGTAGGACGGCTAGCTGAACCCCGGGCCCCGTGGGGTGGCTAGCTCCCTCCCTACACTAGTAGCTCTCCCCGGTACTGTGTACGCGAGGGCCAAGAGTCGATACAAAGTGGCCAGGCCTAACCCCGGGTCTCAACCCTAGGGCAGCTGGCTCCGCTCTGCACTAAGAGGTAATATGTGCTTCCCTTGGTACCACGTACCCAAGGGACAACACACTTTCCCATTCACTTCTCCAGTTCCATTCTATTTATTTCCAGGAGCTCTACTCCTAATTCCCTGTAGGGTTCATGCTCATGTTCCTCAGGCCAAGCCATACTAGGTTTCATCATTTAGGTTTATTCGCATATAGCATGTGTTTCCAACATTCAATCTTTCATTTACAATTTATATACAAGTAGCTTGTATTTAATTTCAAACAACCGAAATTACATGTAGCAGTTACTAACAACAGTACTCTACATTTCATAGGCAGCTGTTATCCAATTACAGGCAATTATTATCTACTCATTCCAAGACTGCATTTCAAGCATTTAATACAATCATTCCAGTGTTTCTAGTCTTAGGATTCATGCCATACCCTTGGATCTATCATTCAATCTAGTTTTTCTGGTCCTAGGATTCATGCCATACCCTAGGATCTATCATTGAATCTAGTTTTTCTGGTCCTAGGATTCATGCCATACCCTAGGATCTATCATTCAATCTAATTTTTCTGATCCTTGGATTCATGCCATACCCTAGGATCTATCATTTATAACAGATATGCATTTATGTTTGTAATTAACTAAGTTAAGCCACTCACCCACAAAACCGGGAGTAATGGGGGCTCGATCGGCAGGTCCGCATGCCTCCACAACTCCCAAATCCACAATAGAATGAGGTCCTAACACAAGGATCAACCACAAGAAATCACTCAGAACATGATAAAAGCATTCCAACAAGTAGAGGAACTTATACGAAGAAGAATGGAATCTTAAATGCGGAAATCGGACCTCGAACGGACCCTAAACGGGTCAGAGATGATAACTCTGACTCAAATCAGACGTCTGGAACATCTTCCAGACGTCTTAAAAAGGGGTCCAGATCATACCTTACTCTGCGCTGCTCCTCAGACGTCCAGGGATTCTGCTGAACCGTCTGGACCTAGTTCCAGATGTCCGCCTATCCCTCTGGACGTCTGGAGACGCTCTCCACCGTCTGGTGACTCGCCCAAATGTCTAAACCGCATGGGAGGGTGTGTCCCGCGCCTTCCTGAAGTGAATCCTGCACGCGTACGCAAAATCTCTCAACCACGGCACGCAATAGACGTCCGCAAAAGGAAGCGTAGGAGGCAAAACGCACCTCTTGGCCGTCTGGAGTTGCCTCCAAACGTCGTCGACGTCGTTTGGATGTAGGTACAGACATCTGATTCTGGGAAAAATCCCAAAATAAGAAGCTCCTTTGTCTTCTTCCTGCTGCGTGCGACCACGCCGCGCAACCACTCGTCCGCTGCTCTAGCTGCAGCAACGTCGGGGGAACCTCCCCGACACACACTTCGCCTCACGCATGCCGACCGACCTCGAGCCTCTCTGGTGAGCTCCCTCACGGCTAGTGCACTCTCCTCTCTCCCCTTCTCTCGCTGCCCCTCTCCTCTCCGCCGCTACATCTGGCAGCAACTCGCTGCTCTCGCTCTCGCCCTCGCTGAAGGAAGAAGGGGGATGGATGGATGTGAGGTGGCGTGAGGGAGAGGAGGGGATATTTGTAGGCGTGGGGGGGAAGGCTCTGCAAGTCTGCGAGGGGAGGAAGAAAGAGAAGAGGGTGGCTGGGGATCAGTCTGCGCGCAGCACGCACGCAGACTCCCGATCGTACGTACATAAAAAAATGATTTCCAGACGTCTAGGAAGGTGTCCAGATGTCTGGGCTTACTCCAGACATCTTAAAAGGGTTTTGGTGGCACGGGACTTAACACCCGCCTAAGAGGGACTTACCGCCTAGAGTTGAGGAACTTGACCCATCTGCGCAGGCGGACGCAGATAATGTCATGAAGTTCCAACCAATTGCCTGCTTGGAACTTAGGTGAGATGATGTTCTGGAAGCATTGGCATGGGTCGCGGATGCCTATCCCACTCCGAGTAAGTTGGGGGGGAGGGGGGGTAATAGCTTTAGAGAGCGTATGTCCTCCGCCCTTTACTTAACTTTGTTTTATTCTTCGATGCAGCTTTTGGGTAGTTTTCCCATCCGTATATGATGGGAACACTATCATGAGCCATAATTAGTTCATTTTGATCCAATTAAGTCAGTAAATGCTCCTGCATAACTGCTAGAGAACCATAAGTCACTGCATAACCATTCTGAGGGAAAGACAAGCAACCAGGGTTAAAACTGTAATTTTACCATCACAACTTGAATATAGTACAACCACGGGTTTTCTCAGGGATTGATACAGGTCAAATGATCTTAAAAGGATAACAAGTGGGATAGAACAGACAGAAAAGGGTTTACACGTGTTTTGAGAATTAAATAACTTGTGAAACCCTAAAAATAGACCCACTTAATTAACTGAGGTTCTAGTCAGGATAAAATTCCCCTAAATCCTCTAAAATTCATATAAAAATATTCTCGAGGGTTCGGAACCTTCAATTTGATCATCAGAACCCGTTTTGGCCCAAAACAATGTCTCAGACAAACATTTAGCCTAATTTAGGTTTTTACGTAAATTACTTAGTCAAATGCGGTCAAAACCAAAATCCAACTTCACCATTGGATTTCTTATGTCTGAATTAGGTTTGTACCAAAATTTGGACCCAAGCTGAAATTGTCTTGACCTTGTTTGCAAATTGGTCATGTCTGATTACATTTACGCCCTTAACTTTCAAAATCTTTACAAATAGGTCCCTACCGCCATTACTCCTATTCCTACAAGCATTGACGACATAAAATGGCAAGAACTCCCTAATTCCTTGACGAATCCCTTTCAAATTTGAAAGGGAAGTTCGTTAAGGAATTCCCTTTCTTTTGAGCCAAATCCCATGTCCCATAACCTTCCCAATCTCTCATGCGAGCACATGAGAGATTTGGGTTTCCTACTCCAGTGACAGAAATGCCATTTTCGCGCATTTGAAAGTCGTCGGAAATCGTAGTATAATCGTGCAAAAACGTTCGTCAAAAATTGATTTCTAAAGATAACGAGACTTGAGTCCCGGTCGTTCGTCTCTGGGAGGCGTTGCTTTTACTTTTGAAATCGATCTTTTTGCCGCTCTACTTTGTTTAGAATCGCATGCCGGTTAGTGATTATTACGTCTTTACGTACGACATGCTTAGTTGCAAGAATATTAAGAGTTAGAAACAGGCAACATTAATCACGCAAAAGATAATAGCAATCATTAAGCTCATGGTGCTTTCAAACAGATAGAGACATATATATATAAAAATGTGTTTTCATTCATTCATTTGGGAGTTGTTGCACAAGGAATCTAGAGGAAAGCTTGTACATAAATGCTTGAAAATTAAATCTAGCTAGCAGAAAATGATCGCATATAAGAATCGATGGGGGGATTTCTCATGCATCATTGGGGGAGAAGTAAGACTACACTACTATGCAGTAAATAAAAGCAGTAAATATACGAAGAGCATAATCTAAATCTGGCAGAATGGAAGGGCATTCAGGGGTGGTCCCCGATGGCCTTTGAGTGGTTGAGAGAAGAAGGAGGGGCGGCCAATGGAACTTAGGCCAGCCCTTGGAGAGAGGTTGGGGAGCTGATCCAGCTTCCTGGCGTGGAGATGGTGGCCTCCATGGTGGTGCTCAACTCGTGGAGGTGGAGTGGAGATGGAAGTGGCTATTCTAAGTGGAATGGATGCCAAGGAAGTGAATGGGTGCAAATGGCCACCCAAGGGGTTTTTTATAGACCTAAGGGAAGCTCTATAGAGAATTATGGAATTCTCTAGAGAGGCCTATGGTGGGAGCTCGTGGGAGAGTGAGAGAGAGAGGGTGGAAGGTGGTTTTTGATCCACCAAATGTGGATCTAAAAATTGAATGGCTCTTGGTTGCTATTTTTGGCAACCAAGGCAACCACACATGATAGAGAGTTCTAGAGAAATCTAGGCTATATATTTTCCTGTGGATGGTGTGTGTGGGTGTGTGTGGGTCGAAACTTAGGTGGCTAGGTTGATTAGGTTAGGTTCTAGTGGGTATAGGTCAAGATATGTCACAAATTAGGGTTATAAACCCTAATTCACTAAGGTAAAGTGAAATTAAACTTAATACAAGTTTAATTGGGTGTGTGAAAACTTAATTGAGAGTAAAATAACTCAATTAAGTTAGGTCTAGGTCAATTGGACTCTCACTGAGTTCAATTGGACAGTGTGTGCTGAAATCAGGGCTCAATTGGACTCAATGAGTCCAATTGAATAGGCTGATGGAATTGACTAAGATCCAAGTCAATTAGGTTTAGTGAGGACCTAATTAGGTCCTTAGGGAGGTTTAGAGGTGATGTACTAGTGTTAGGGAACCTTAATTTAGGTTCCTATGAGGTTGGAATTGGGTTTAGGGACCTAGAGATCCAAGATCAAGGCTTAAATATCAAAATAGGAATTGGAGAGCAGTATCAGACATCTAATTATAGAATCAGATGTCTTATACTCAAAAATAAGAAGTCCAGACTTGTTGTCTGGACGTCCAATCAGAGTCAGGAAGGATTTCGGGTTCTGTTTTGGGTATTCTGCAGAAATTGGACGTCTGACAAAGTGTCTGGACGTCCAATAACACTGCAGAAGTGGGTTTGAAGTGTGCGGGAGTTGGCTAAGGGTCCTGGACGTCTTAAAACTTATCTGGGCATCCAGAGAAGGGTTGGAACTAGGGTTTTAGGGCTTCCTAGGGTGTTGTGACCTAATCTAAGGGTGGCTAAGGCTTGGGGAAGTCTCTAGGCTATCCTAGGGCTAGGATGGGCCTAAGCTCTTCACATTTTACTGCTTTATTTCTACTTAATAGAATAGAAAACCTTTAACTCCCTTACATTATTATTCCTACATCTAAACTAGGCCTTCTGCTCCAGCTCTGCTACAACTCCCGTTATTCTTGATCCAGCTTCAGATCTAGCTCGTGATCAGCTTATTCCCTGCATTCGACATAATGCACTTAATCAGCACATTATAACATTATTTTATGCATAGCTAAAGGAAAGCAGTAAAGATGCAGATAATGTGTATGCATGCATGAATAACCCTAACTTATGCTAAGTCCTAGCTTAATCTAGGCCAATTTTGACCTATGATTGCTGCGCAATCATATCCCCATGCCTAAATCTTGCTAGTCCCTAGCAAATGCAGGATTAAATTATTTACAGCAAGGGTCCCTAAGGGACTGGTTATTTTATCAAGTGTTTGCATAGAGATTTTTCTCCCTTTTGTTTTCATCCTATGCTCTAGAAATCCAGACAATCATGAAGGTGCAGCTATGTAGCTTTTGCAACGGATTCGAGTGAAAACTAATACACCTCTAAAGCCTGTACTTGACCCCTAATAAAAATTCTAGCGGGATAGGCGGATTTCTTCCCTCAGGGTATTCGTGATATTTTATGAATTCCACCCTGGCTTTAGGCTTAGGTAGAGAATCTTTGAGGGAAAGGATTGTATATTTGGTGGCTCATTCTCACTTGGTGCTACATAGAGACTAGTACTACAGAATCCAGATTCCCGAATTACCAAGTAACTCAACTCAGAGAAAGACGAGAAAAACTATGCTCCCTTTTGGTTCCTTTATATTCATTCTCTCTTGCTCTTTTTCTTTCTTTTTCTTAGAGCTCACAACCTCATCAGATTCACACATATGTTCTGTATTTGGTGGTCTCACGAGGCATTAACACTTTAATTGAGTTCTCATAACCCTAACACTAAGTCAGAATTCCTCAGCCATTATTCAGGCGGTCAGAAATACAAGAAAAATAGGTTAAGGCCATATTTGGTGGAGCTCAATTTTGTTTGGTGGTATTACATTAATGCAAATGAAATAAATACTAAATATTTACAAACTCTTTTTTCTTCTTCTTCCAAAAATTTTTTTTTCTTCTTTTTCTTTTTTTTTCAATTTTTCTTCCTTTTCATCATTTTTTTTTCAGCATAGCACAACTGGAATACATCCATGAACTTTATTAAGGAGGCATTATTAGGGATTGGTGGTACTCAAGAGACATTGGGTGGCTTATTTGGTGGAAGTGCCTACTCACGGCACCGGGAGAGACGGATAGGATGGTGTATTTCTGACCTTGACATCAATACCCTCCTTCAGCCGAGGATTCCGTAAAGAATGGTCATAGCCATCCACCTTAGCCCTAGTTTTATGAAAACTCGCTCTCCACGTATTTGCCTTATTCGGTGGCTCTCAAAATTTTGCACCAAAAATGTATACGCGGGAATCGAGAGCGAAAACTATGTCTAAACTCAGAGTATCATTACCTAATTATCTAGGATTCCAGATTCCTTGCATTAATCTTAGAGCACCAATACACTCTATTCTCATCTCACACTATTTGGTGGATTTTTGGAAGAAAAACAGCCTGACTCCCAAAACACTGTTCAAGGGTTCAGGAAAAGAAGCACTGCTTTTTCTTGACAAACTGAAGACGTTTATCAGCCTTCACCATGAATCCATTGCAAATTCTACGTGTGTGTGAAAAGTTGTACTGGATTCCAGATTACAGGAATCAACTAAAGGATAAAATCCCTAATGCATTCTCTTAATAAAATAATCTTATTCATGAATGCAATATCTATATATGCTATAAACATGTAACCTCGCATAATTTGTACTTCGTGAATTTCCCGTATTGGGTTACAACTAGCTTGACCCTAAATTTAGAACAAAAGGTGGGCGGGTGAGTCGGAAGTGGCTATTGCGAACGATTTCTAGCTCCAATGCGAGCATTGGAGGTGGAGTCGGTTGTTCTTTTATTTAAGGTCCTAAAGTACGTTCTGCATGCAGCTCCGAGGTTTTCCTAATTGTTGGCATAAAATTTTTTTCAGTTTTTCTGTATCTACCCCCCCATGCCTAAGTTCTTGCATGTCCTCATGCATGAATGTAAAAGAAAATAAATGCTGCAGGGAGCGAATGGGTAGAAATCACCTGTAATTGCTCTTGAAATTATATTCAGCACCGGCCAACCTATTAATATGCAATATAAAAGGGAAATATGCTAAAATAAAAATATGCTATGTATAAAAATGGTTATATATATAAATGACGGTGGAATGTGGGGCGAATGGTATCTATATGTGCTGAGTTTGATGCCTCCAGCTGGGCGAAAACTCAATCAGATGTGTCATTTCTAGCATAGGAGCCGACTAAGATTAAGAGAAAGATATGCTCGTACAGTCCCAGAATCAGTGGTTCGGAGATGTGAACCAGCTGATTGTGCACCCCTACTCCAAAAAGTCTAGCTATAAGAAAGTGTGGAGTGGTAGTGGAAAATAGAGGATAATCAGAGGTGGGATCATGATGTTGATTCAGCTGATTTATCATGTCCCACAATTCAGCAGGAAGTTGCTAAGGAAGTAGATCAACATATATCTCAGAACCACAATCTGAGTCATAGGGATCCTCATAGTGATAATTGACATCAAAGATCATTCCCTCTCTAGGCTCTGGGTCATACGGGGGTATTCGTGAAAGTAGAAAATCTGTGGGGAGGTCACTGAAATCCTCATCAGAAATTACTTCGTCCTCATCAGTACCCATCTCTGATTCATCAGAGGCTGTCTCCTCAGGCTCAAAGTTGAGCCATCTACTAGGATGATAAGTGCATCCCCAGCTCCTTATGCTCAAAGCTTCACCCTCATATGCATTGGGTTCCTCAGTAATTCCTACCTCAGGTAGCATATTTATTTCTTCAGTTAAGTCGTCCAGAGCTACTTCTGGTTTTCGGATGTCAGGATCAGGGATAGAAAGTGTCATCTCAGAATCTCTAACATACGAAGAAGAAGAGTGCAGATCGGAAGATGTTGGCTCTAGCACAAGTTCACCTACATGGGAAGTGGCTTAGATTGATCAGTAGTGTCTCATGTAATGCTTGCCTCAAGATCCATATCCTCAATTAGATCTACTTCCCTTGTCTCGATTGGGTTATCTAACCCAAGAGGTGTCTCCCAGGATTCAGGATAATCTAATTGCGGCTCAGTCCTGGAGATATCAGTCCTTTCCTCCTCAATTTCAGATGAAGCCATTCGACATACTTCCTGCTCCTGTCTCATATCCATGCTAGATTCTTTTTCCCCTGAGTGATCTTCGGGAATCTGCTCCCAAGAATCTTCTGTGTGTTCTTCCGGCGTAGTTGTTTCAGATTCTTCGAGGTCTTCAATGCTATTTTCCACTTGATATCTTAAAAGCAATAGTTCTTGAGTTTCTCGATTTTGTCCCATTCGCCTTGTTATCTCTGCTGTTTCCTGAAGGAGCTCCATCACAGCTTGTTGATGCGGAATCCAGCTTTGTCTTTGGTTCGGCTCAATGATAGCCTGGATTTCGCGTAGATAGGATGCGGCCTTTTCCTTAGCACTCGCTATAGCTCTCTGTATTCTATAATGTGGCCGCATATGCATCGGTAGCTCTTCAAGGGTTCCAGGGGGTGAATCAGGTCTAACCATGTTCCATGGGTGAGAAGCAGGAGTATGAAATCCATATCCTAGGTTATAAGATGCGATCCTTTGAGCGACCGACTGGTATGGGTCATAATATCCAAGGTTAGGATATGGGTTAACCATTTCTGTAACTCGAGGAGAAGGATCAGGCGAAGCGAAAAGTCATCTTCGCCACCTTGGGTTCTGATCCCAAGGTTGAGCTGATTCAGTGACCCGAGCTCTCAGATAAGCTCGTGGGTTCAGCTCTTCTGGATCCTGATTAGGTCCAGATCCAATGTTAGCCATCACGGCTCAGTAGATAGAAGAAGTGACTCGCCTCCTTGGGAGCGGCTCCCAAGGTCCAACCAAGTGAGGTCGAAGTGACCTCCTTCCGTGCATACACCGCCCAACCCCTGGGTTGGTGTAGCCACGCAGGACAACGCTAAGGCCCTGTCAATCAAATGGTTCTTATGGATCAGGTGACCAGATTTTTTGTTAGGGTTTTGAATTCCTGAAGATAAGTTCGTCGTACAACCGACTGAAAGTGAATCCCACCTCTCAAGCTAACCCAGCCAGTCTGGTTACGAGGGGACTAAGGGGAAGGTTCTTCCTTTGGCTTACGCCTCCGATTCCGTTGACCCCCGAGCCGCGGTCGTTTGACACTACCCCGCAGACTTAGTCACCAGGTTTGGCAAGAGAGATTAAACTCACCCAGTAGTACAACGAACTCGGGTTGATTTCGTATTTTAAAGTTAATTTTAACCCATTTTCTTTAGTGGGGTTTGTGGTGAGTGGCCCACAAGGTGACCAAGTTCATCGGCTAACTAGACTTGATTAAGTCTAAGTTAGCCCAATGTGTGGTCTCTAGTTGTAACCCTAAGGGTTTGACCTAGGTTGCAAGCACTTCTAGGGTTTTTCTCTGTTTCAGCAGACCACAAAATTAATGTTGATTTTCTACTAATAATTGAAATCAAATAATTTTAAATTTTTTGAGTAGATTCCTTTTTCAATCATTTTTTCAGAGAATATTTTTTTGGAATTTTTACTGTTTCAACCGAATTTTTAGGGAATTTTGAATATCAGGGGATCAGATCTGGAATTTTGACCCCTGGTCGGTCTTTCGCTTTGAAACAGTATCAAATGATCTTAAAAAATTCAGGAAAAATATGAAAAATAAAGCTAATGAGATCATCTTACAAACCCCACCATTTTTAGTCAAAACAAATTCGCAAATTGCTCGGAATTGCTTTTTGAAATTTGAAAAATTTTGAATCTGGGTCAATCTGACCCCCATACACTTCGCGAATTTTTAAAAATTTTATACTTGGAATTTTTTCAAAGTAACAGTGGAAATTGAAAGATGGTTTGCAAATGAAGGTTTAGCCCGAATTTCAAAATTTTTCACTAATGAATTTTTCGGCAATCGAATTTTTAAGTTAGATTTGAAATCTGGCCGAAAATCAGAAGATGGTGGAAAAGCCTTTTAAAGAGGTTTGAATTCAAATCTAGGCTTTTCACCAAAAAGGATGTTTTTTTTTTCAAAAATTTTGCATGTTTTTTTTTTTAAAAATATTTTTCAAAAGATTCATAGAAAATATTTTTTTTCTTTTTCTTTTTTAAAGTAACTTAGATTCGAAAGGAAACCTAATCTAGATTTTTTTTTCAAAATTTTTCTTTTTGATTTTTTTTTTCTTTTTCACGAAAATGAGAAAAATATATATTTTTTTTTGCAAAGAATTTTTGAAAAGAAATTGCAGCAAGTAAATCTACTCCTAGGGTTCAGAAAGAGAAACCTAATCTAAGATAGATGATATGCACCTGTTTTTTCTTCACCGCACTCGGTGTGTGCGCAGATCCCGTTTTCGTTTCGTGTTGTCCTGCACATCAAAAACAAAGTAGAGGCAAATTTTTCAGTGATAGATTAAAAGATCGAAATCAAGAAAAATGACGTTGCCTCCCCGGCAACGGCGCCATTTGACAGAAATGCCATTTTCGCGCATTTGAAAGTCGTTGGAAATCGTAGTATAGTCGCGCAAAAACGTTCGTCAAAAATTGATTTCTAAAGATAACGAGACTTGAGTCCCAGTCGTTCGTCTCTAGGAGGCGTTGCTTTTACTTTTGAAATCGATCTTTTTACCGCTCTACTTTGTTTAGAATTGCATGCCGGTTTGTGATTATCACGTCTTTACATACGACATGCGTAGTTGCAAGAATATTAAGAGTTAGAAACATGCAACATTAATCACGCAAAAGATAATAGCAATCATTAAGCTCATGGTGCTTTCAAACAGATAGAGACATATATATATAAAAATGTGTTTTCATTCATTCATCTGGGAGTTGTTGCACAAGGAATCTAGAGGAAAGCTTGTACATAAATGCTTGAAAATTAAATCTAGCTATCAGAAAATGATCGTATACAAGAATCGATGGGGAGATTTCTCATGCATCATTGGGGGAGAAGTAAGACTACACTACTAAGTAGTAAATAAAAGCAGTAAATATACGAAAAGCATAATCTAAATCTGGCAGAATGGAAGGGCATTCAGGGGTGGCCCCCGATGGCCTTTGAGTGGTTGAGAGAAGAAGGAGGGGCGGCCAATGGAACTTAGGCCGGCCCTTGGAGAGAGGTTGGGGAGCTGATCCAGCTTCCTGGCGTGGAGATGGTGGCCTCCATGGTGGTGCTCAACTCATGGAGGTGGAGTGGAGATGGAAGTGGCTATTCTAAGTGGAATGGATGCCAAGGAAGTGAATGGGTGCAAATGGCCACCCAAGGGGTCTTTTTATAGACCTAAGGGAAGCTCTCTAGAGAATTATGGAATTCTCTAGAGAGGCCTATGGTGGGAGCTCGTGGGAGAGTGAGAGAGAGAGGGTGGAAGGTGGTTTTTGATCCACCAAATGTGGATCTAAAAATTGAATGGCTCTTGGTTGCTATTTTTGGCAACCAAGGTAACCACACATGGTAGAGAGTTCTAGAGAACTCTAGGCTAGATATTTTCGTGTGGATGGTGTGTGTGGATGTGTGTGGGTCGAAACTTAGGTGGCTAGGTTGATTAGGTTAGGTTCTAGTGGGTATAGGTCAAGATATGTCTCAAATTAGGGTTATAAACCCTAATTCACTAAGGTAAAGTGAAATTAAACTTAATACAAGTTTAATTGGGTGTGTGAAAACTTAATTGAGAGTAAAATAACTCAATTAAGTCAGGTCTAGGTCAATTAGACTCTCACTGAGTCCAATTGGACAGTGTGTGCTGAGATCAGGGCTCAATTGGACTCAATGAGTCCAATTGAATAGGCTGATGGAATTGACTAAGATCCAAGTCAATTAGGTTTAGTGAGGACCTAATTATGTCCTTAGGGAGGTTTAAAGGTGATGTACTAGTGTTAGGGCACCTTAATTTAGGTTCCTATGGGGTTGGAATTGGGTTTAGGGACCTAGAGATCCAAGATCAAGGCTTAAATATCAAAACAGGAATTGGAGAGCAGTACCAGACGTCTAATTATATAATTAGACGTCTTATACTCAAAAATCAGAAGTCCAGACTTGTTTTCTGGATGTCTAATCAGAGTCAGGATGGATTTCGGGTTCTGTTTTGGGTATTCTGCAGAAATTGGACGTCTGACAAAGTGTCTGGACATCCAATAACACTGTAGAAGTGGGTTTGAAGTGTGCGGCAGTTGGCTAAGGGTCCTGGACGTCTTAAAACTTATCTGGACATCCAGAGAAGGGTTGGAACTAGGGTTTTAGGGCTTCCTAGGGTGTTGTGACCTAATCTAAGGGTGGCTAAGGCTTGGGGAAGTCTCTAGGCTATCTTAGGGCTAGGATGGACCTAAGCTCTTCACATTTTACTACTTTATTTATACTTAATAGAATAGAAAACCTTTAACTCCCTTACATTATTATTCCTACATCTAAACTAGGCCTTCTGCTCCAGCTCTGCTACAACTCCCGTTATTCCTGATCCAGCTTCAGATCCAGCTCCTAATCAGCTTATTCCCTGCAATTGACATAATGCACTTAATCAGCACATTATAACATTATTTTATGCATAGCTAAAGGAAAGCAGTAAAGATGCAGATAATGTGTATGCATGCATGAATAACCCTAACTTATGCTAAGTCCTAGCTTAATCTAGGCCAATTAAGACCTATGATTGCTGCGCAATCATCCAGCGACAATTCCAAGCTTGGAAGCTTGGCTTCCAAGCTTAGGATTCCCTCTTGAACCCCATAAAAGAAAGCCCAGGTCAGGCCGATCTCCCTAAGCTCAATTTCGATCGGGATCTCCCCTGAATTCCTCTCTCGACCCGGTCGAAAAGCTCCTTGACCTCCGACGGCCCTCCTTGTCTCTCCTTGTCATCTGACTACAATACCAGCGGCAGATCCCTCTTCCTCACCTTCTTTCGTGTCACGCCATACCAGCAAACACTTCTATCTCTTTCATCGTTGCCGACCTTCCCTCACTGGAGAACCTTCGTCTCCGACGCTGACCACACCATAACCAGCGCCACCTCTGCCCTACTTCATCCGCTAGATACCTCCTATCGATGCCTCATCTTCCGCTCATCATTCCTAGACACATGCAACTTCATTTCAACCACCGACTCGCCCTAATACCCTCCGTCTTCCACCTCACTGGTGTACCTCCGGAGAGTTCGTACGGCCACTACGCTCCACCAACCTAGTCGCCGTTCATCCCTACACCTCCACTGTATCCCAGAGAGCAAAAGCCCTTTGGTAATTGAAGCTATTAGCCTCTCCTTAGTGCCACCGAACACACCCACTCTCAACAACACAGTCTGACTTTGCCCCGCAGTGCTTAAATTATTTTTGTGTTTTAGGCTATTTGCCTCAAACACTGGGGGTGAGGTCCCCTCTCACCCGCTCATGTGCCTCGTCTGCGACCTCTTCCCCGCGGACCTGGTTCACCCGACCTGCCTAAGTCCACTTGTGTTTTTGTTTTGGGCGACCTCCCGTTCGGGAGGGATGAACTTCAACCATGTGTTTTTCTATTGTTCATGCGTGGTGAGTGTTCCTTTCCTATAATTTCAATTTCTGTATTTCATTAGACATTGAGTCCTATATCCTCATCTATGCCCCATGACAGATTGAAGCTCTCAGGACCTTCTTTTTCCAGAGAGAAGACTTGTCAGTTGACATAGCTGATCCTAGCACCCCTACCGAGGTGGCTGAAATGGCTGCCAAATGCGTCGTGACTACAAGGTAGAGAAGAGGAATTTTCTCCGTCTACTCTTGGATGCTACACCGCTCGGGGGAGGGTGGAGAAGACCACTAAGGAGGCTACCAGAAAGCTCCGCTTGCAGCAATAGGCAATCAGCCAAGTGACTCGACTATAGGAAGAGCTAAAGAAAGCTCGCCAAGACCTGCAAAGAGTCGGGAATGCAGGACAGAAGCTGAAGGAGGGTCTCATCTGCGAGACTTGTCTGACCGCTTGCAAACCTCTTGCACCAACATGCTTTCACTGAAGGAGGAAGTGTAGGTGATCAAGGTTAAACACTCCTCTACCCTGGAGGGGTATGAGGCAGCCCTTAAAGAAGAGTGCCTCCACCTGAGTGCAACTATTAATGAGCTTATCAGTATGAAGGCAAGCCATGAAAAGGCGAAGGCGACTGGAAAGCCTGAGAGCCAGTCTCACCAAGGCTTATAAAGACCCGTTTTGTTCTGAGTCCTTTAAGACGTCTGGACTGTCGGTCAGACGTCTGGACCCCTTCCCAGACGTCTAGAAATTGAAAATTTTTGTACGTAACTTCGCGTCTGCGCGCAGGCTACGTGCAGACAGTACCACTCTTTTCTCTCTCCCTCTTCTCTCCTCCACCCGAACCCTAGCCACTCCCTTATATAAGACCCCTCTTCCCCCTCCCTCTCTTCCCTACTCCACCATAGCCACCTTCCTCCCTTCCTCTCCACTACAGTGAGAGGGGCCAGCACGAGAGAGAGAGCGAGAGCAGGTGACGAGGAGGAGAGATGGCATGAAGAGAAGAAGAGCTCGAGCTCACGAGCTCGTGGGAGCTCGCCGAAGGATGCACGGTCGGAGCGACGCATGCGGGAGGAGGAGCGCGTCGGGGGAGACGTCCCCGACACTTGCTGCAGCCGGAGTTGCAAGCGAGGAGGAGAGGCCGTGGCTGAGAGTGGCGATGAGTAGGAGGTCATTTTGATTCTGGGATTTTCCCAGAATCAGACATCTGGCATGTCGTCCAGACGACGGATTGGATGTTTGAAAGCAGTGTTCCACGAAGGTATGTTCCTCTTGCGGATATGGCCATGAAGGCCGCACTGCAACTTAGATCTGCATGGCTAAATATAGGTGATATGGTCAATCGCGTGCAGGGGTAGCTTCGGGAAGGCACGGGGCATGCCCTCCCACGCGTCTCGGACGTCTGGATAGCTTACCAGACGACCGGAAGCACTTCTAGACGACTGGAGTAGAGGTCGGACATCTGGAGCTAGGTCCATACGGTCAAGAAGGGGTTCTGGACATCTGAAGTCGACGCAGGAACCTAAGGTGAGACTCTGGTTACTTTTAAGACGTCTGGACCTCATGCCAGCGTCTAATTTAGGTCTGCAGTCCTGTTTTTGACCCGTTTAGAGTCCGTTTAAGGTCCGTTTTACGCAAACAAGATATCTGTGGTTTCCTTGTGAGTTCCTCTACGTGTTAGAAAGCCTTATATATGTTCTGAACTTTCTGTTATGTTATGTCTCTTGGTATAGGACTTCGCTCTGTTGCGTATTCGGGGCTTATAGAGGCACGTGAGCTTGCCGATCGAAACCTCAGTACTCCCAGATTGTCTAGTAGAGTGGTTTCCCCCTATTTTAATTATAAAACCTGAATGCATATGTGAAATTGGATAACTAGAAACCTCGGATAAGGCGTGAATCCTAGGACGAGAAGTACTTGCACTGTTAGTATGCGTGTTTGAAATTGTAGTATTAAATGAATGGATAGAAATGTGTGTAGATTCCCCTACTAGGAAGGGGTGACGTAATAAATTGCGGAATATAATAAACAATCTCACAAAATAGACAAACACGCAAAGTACACAAATATTTTTAGGTGGAAACCCAAATCGGGTGAAAACCACCACCTAACCCTCTCGAGTTAGGATTTTTCGATCAACCAAGTTGATCAAATCCACTAAACGAATCACTTAAACGAGGGTGATTCAACCTCAATTACAATCACTCTACTTTATACGAGGGTAGCGTACCTCAAACCCCTTCTCTTCACGAGAAGGATTTTGTCCCACGAAGGAGACGGGAATTCGCAAAGCGAATACCCAACCAAATAGCAAAGTAAAATAACAAATATCCTATAGAGCCAACAAAGTAATTTTTAACCTAAGCTTCTATAGGAATTAAGATGCTTCTCTTTGCAAGGAGTGCGTCGACGACACGGATGTGTGAACGACGGCGCAACGTAGCTCTCGTGAACTACGGCGGGAGAGCGGATGCGCAAATGCTTGATGCTCTCTAGATGAAGAATTAGAGCTTGGAGAGCAAAAGCTTTTCTAGGACACAAAAGAGTGTGAAAGTGTATCTAGGTGTCTTTTGGTGTGTGTTTGTGTGCAAGAGGTTCCTCTCTATTTATAGAGGCCTTAGGAAGGCTTAGGAAAGATTCCATAGCCGTTGGGAGCAAAGCCCAAGAGAATCAGGCTGAAATCAGGAATAATGATTGCACTGACAGGCTTATCAGACGTCTGATCCTGGCATCAGACGTCTGGAAGATCACTTTAAGATGTTTGGGAACAACATCAGACATCTGATTTTAGGCGAGTTTCTTCCTGACTTGAATCGGATCTAAACAGGGTTCTAGTGCAAGTCCATCAAACGACATACAGGACGTCTGGCACTATGTCTGGACGTCTGGAAACCTACTTTTTTGTGGGAATGGATTTCCAAGAGAGTGCAACGGCTAGAAAATCTCTAAGAAGAGATTTTGGGTCAGCCGAGGCAAAATGGTCATTTATCAGACGTCTGGAAAGGCCTAAGGATGTCTGATAAGGCTCTAACGGTCATATGCTTTAGTGTTTGCTGAGCCAGCCAACAGTCCACTAATTGGACATCTGGCAAAGTCATCAGACGTCTGGACTAAGGTCTGGACGTCTGATTTCATCAGACAGAACTACCAAGTCCAGCCTAAATGTGTATCAGATGTCTGAATCAACAGTCAGACAAAACACATTATCAGACGTCTGATCTTGGAATTAGACGTCTGGAAATGTTGTTTGAACCCTATATTGGTTTTCTAAGTTCTCTACAGAAAACCTAAGTATCCTAGGGTTGTGCTGGTGATCCTAGGACTACTGTTAGGGTACTTTGAGGCTCTTTAACATGAATCTAAGTAACAAAAATAAAGAGCAACAAAAGAAACGAAAAATACAACGAGTACAAGAGAAGGAAACCTATCATATTCTTCATCTCCTTCCTTCTTCAATATATCGCTCCTCGTGAATCGCCTCTGTTCTCCATCAAGCTCCTTCAATCCGTCCTGGATGCGAGCTCAAACTCCATCTAATCACATATCCATTTGCAATTGACCTGAAATCTGAGACTCCAAGTGCAAATATTAAATGACACGTGTTTTGTTATCATCAAAACAAATGATCGTGGTGCTCTAGCACCAACAATGTGAACAACTGTCTGTAATAAACGAGAGCTACCTGTGAAATATGAAATGCCTGTGCTAGTTAAATAGTTACCTGTGACATTACTGGTTGTATATGTTAAATGATGGAAATAAGAGCTGCATGTGTATAATCTGAGAATGGAAATGTGAATGATGAAACCTGATATGGGATGACGTGGGAATACGAGCATGAACCCTACGAGAAAGTAGGAGTAGAGCTCTTGTGGATAAATGGAATGGATTTGAAAATGTGAGTGGGAAGTGTGCTGGCCCTTGAGTACGTGGTACCAAGGAGAGCGACTGTCCCCTGTTTAGTGTAGAGCGGAGCTAGCCGCTCTTGGGTTGGGACCCGGGGCTAGGATTGGCCACTCTACATTGACTTCTTTGGCCCTCGCGTACACTGTACCGGGGAGAGCTACTAGTGTAGGGAGAGAGATAGCCACCCCACGGGGCCCGGGATTCAACTAACCACCCTACACCGACTTGTTAGGCCCACTAGGCAAACTAGGGTAGTCAGATGAGGGTGCGCAGACTGTGGAGGAGCGAGACCCCTGTTTGATTCTGAGGGGCTAGACCCTTATTACTGAGAGGGCTAGGCCCTATATTGTTCCGTGCTGTACTTTGGGCGTACTCGCTAGCGGAAACGACTGACCGCGTGCCAGTGCGAGGTAGCTACCCGTGTGCTTATCGCGCCTGCCGTAGCCACCGCTACGTCTGTCCGTGACCTTGGGGTGGTTGATTGGGTGTAGGATTACCACAGGGAACTCTCCTGGCCAGGAGAGCACCACGTGTGCCTTCTACTCTTCGGAAAAGACTGCAATCAAAATCGTTCCCATGAGGAACATGCGAGATCAAGAAAGAGATCTGAAAAGTAAACTAATTGATGAAAAGGAATGACTTGTAAAATAAATAATTGGAAAAGATAAACTACCAGTTAGCTGTTACTGCTTTAGTTAGTTTGGTTACCACTCTACTCAACGTTTGCTGACTCCGTTTTTCCAGTACCCCTTTACAGATCTAGGAGTTGAGCAGCCCGAGTCGCTAGCTGTGGAGGGTGCTGGACCCAGTCGAGCCCAGTAGTAGTTCTTGTTGTTTTACTTCCTTTTTGTTAGTGAGTTCAGACTCTTGTTACCGTTTACGTTTCTATACTTTGTTTCCGTTTTACTGTTGTGGTGGTGATATGTACTGATAGCAGCTTTTACTTCCTTTACTGTTGTATTCTTTTACTGTTAGTTACTTAGCATAGTGAATGTGGTTTACTTTCCTGCTTTTTTGTTATTTCTTGTTGGACGACTGGGTCTTGGGATTAGTCGAGTCGAGCTAGTCTTGTGTCCTGTAGGGATTCGGGAACCGGGTCGTAACAAGGTCCAACAGCTTGCGGAGGACAGGGGTAAGAAGGTGCTGGAGCTAGAACATACTACATAGCCAGAGCTTGACCTTGAGACAGTGATGGCATTCTTTGCCTCTGACTCATCAATGGAGGAGATCCGAGACATGATCTCAAAGGAGATCAAAAAATACACCCTGGAGGCCATGCAGTCGTTGTTGGAGGGCAAGAGGATAATGATGGAGGAGCTGTGCACTTGGTTTATGGACTAATTCCTCTCCAAGTTTGACTGTCAAAAAGCTGACGGTCTGATCATGGACAAGGCTCCTATAGAACTATTTGACCAGCCGGCTCTTAAGGAGGAGGCAGACAAGTCGAGTCTGTCTGGAGCTATAGAGTCGCCTGCACTCCCCACTAGCCCTTCTCACGTAATTTCTTCGCCCTCTTCAACTCTTGGAGCTGATATTTTTGAAGACCTAGAGTGAACTCACTTGCTTTCGTAGTAGTGTTGTTTCTATTTCCCTTGTTAATTGCTTTTTCTTTTTTTGTGTGCGCCATTTGCCCAGGAAATGTAACAGACAACACTTATAATGAAATGAAAGGAAAAATTTTTTATCTTTATTGACTTTTCTCTTTCCTTCTATACATGATACAAATGTAGATTACTCGCATGCCAAGTATGAGGGATTGCCTTATCGCCTAAGGTCTGTAATTCATAGAAGTCACCTAGACTATCTTTACAAATTTTGTAAGGTGCCTCCCATGGGGGTTCTAACTTCCCGCTCGAGTGACTTAGTATGGAGACCTCACTCTTGCGTAAGACTAAGTCTCCTTTTGAGAACTTCCGCTTGCACACCTGCTTGTTGTAGGCGGTTGCCATCGCTTCCTTGTATTTAAGTGACGCTCCCGATGCTTTCTCCCTTAACTCGTTGATGTAAACATGTTTACGCCACTTAAGATGTCTATTTATGCATGTTCTTAAGCATAGGATTGCATTGCATACTATAAATATTGCATAACATGCATCATTATGCATTTAGATTAGTTTGAATAAAATGGAGGTTAATTGTCTCCTTTTATGTTCATGGACAGGGTAAAATTTTTATCGGGGCTTCGGATCGAAGATCCAACCGTACAGATGTTATCAGGGAGACGATTGGAGTTTAACGACTCCAAGATCGCCCTAATCAGACTTCTGTAGCATCAAATAGTGATCGGGGAACCCTAGAAGATCAAGGGCCAAGATGGTGTGAATCTACACTTCAAACGATAAATCCGACCACACGGATGGATTTGAATCGACGATCGTAGCCTAACGGCGTGAAAATCGACTCAATCCGACAACTGTGGCACCATCTACATCATCCAGAAGATGGACGGCTCAGATGGTGCCACATGGCGCCATCTCAGTCGCCCAACCGGCCGAAGCGCCCGTCGCACCTTCTCTTCTTCAATCAGAGAGCTGCTTCTCCACCTTTGGATGCGCATCCAACGACTGTGGATGCATGCGCCTGAATTCATCCGCGCGACCATCTCGACGACGTAGCGCAGCGGGAGAACGCCTTATCGCGAGCAGGCAGCACACGTTCGAGTCTGCGCGAGCGACAATTGAGGCGCGGTTGAGTGGGCTCTGCGACCGCTCGATCATGATCGAGTGGCTGTGGGCGCTCGATAGTGCCCATGCGCTATTGCACGCCTCGCCTCACGCGGAATCACACGCGGGCGGGCGCGCAAAGGAGGCGGGCGGTAGCGCGATTTAAGCCTTCCGATCTCGCGATCGGACGGCTGAGATCAGCTGGACGTGTGCGTGTGTTACGCGCGAGGAGGTGAGCGGGTGCGGGTGCACGTGCGCCGCCCACTACGCCCACGTTAGGACCTTTAGCGACGGATTTATCCGTCACTAAAGGTCCTGAATTAATGTTTTTCAAATTGGAATGACCAAAATGCCCCCACTCCTTGCAACTATAAAGGGAGACCCCCTCCACACAAAATTCTCATCCTTTCCTTCTCTTCTTTCCCTCTCTAAAGCTTAAGAGAAGTTTGTCCTACACTCGGGATGCTTCTCGCGAGATAAAGTCAATTTTTCGTCCCCTTTCGGAAGTGGATCCCGCGACGACGACGACATGATGCCCCGTTCCCGTTCTTCCTGCTTCACCCTCCTTCGTCCTGCTCCGTCCTCCTTCGTCCAGGCGTCATCCCGTCCGGCTCGTCCTCCAAGCGACCGTTGAGGAGGATATCTCTCTCCCCATTCTTTTTACTGCTTTCTAGAATAGATTTACTGCTTTCTAGTGTAATCATTTTCCCGCTTTCTAGTGTAATGAACAATCTTTCTGATGATGAAATTCCATGTTCATTCTACATCTCTTTTTGGTTTTTGTTTGTAATATTCTCTCTCTCTCTTATTCTCTCTCTTTCTCTTCTATTTGTTGTAAATAGTTAGATAGTTCTAATCAATTAATTTACTTCGTGACAAATAAATCAAACGCGTGTTTTTAAATCAAATGTCCGCCTCCCTGTGTTCAACCTGGGATTTCCATTCCGGTATAAATTTTATTTGTTGAACATGAGTTCTTCGCTTTCATACTACGACGATAGGTTTTTCAAAACCAAACACGTTAGCGTAGCAACCCGACGTTCAACATTTTGGTGCCGTTGCTGGGTAGGCGACGCTCTTTGATTTTTTTTCTTCACGTTTTCTAACTTACAAATCATTTAGCTCACTTCTCTCCTTTCTTATTGTGATTGCAGGTACTCTTTCGAGACGAACAAAAGCGGTAGATTGGAGTAAAGTGCTGTGGAAGGTTTTGTAAGTTATCCCCTACCTTCCACCCATTAGATTTCATTCCACAACATAATAACACAAACATCAATCAACCTAGGTGTTCTTATAAACTCTAAGGTTAGATTGTTTGTTGTTTGACACCCATACTCACCCCAACCTATATATTTAAAAAGAAAATTTAAAAAAAATCTCACAGAGGTACACAACCTCATTTGATTTTCAAACTCAATCGGTAAACCGATCTTTGGAGCCGGTACACACGTCCAAACACATAATTGAGTAGAAATCAGATTAGGTAATCACTTGTGTGCCTAATAAAGTGGTGCAACAGGCCAATTGTTTGAGTTGATTGGGCCGCACCACTTCAGTTAAAATCAACTCATTAAGTAGCTGCTACTTAGGTTCAACTATTAGGGATTTACCACGCACTCCACATTCTTTTTAAGCTTCAAAGGAAAACATCTTCACCTGTGCTTTCACAACCTGTTGTGCTAACAAACTTGTTTGAAAACACGTAAAGTTGAATCCTAAAAGCTACTAAGCAAGATTTGAACCCTAAAATTCACCGCATCAAAAATAATCTTGCTTGAAAGCCATTGGTTGTGCACGCACACACAAATCAATCAATCATTTAGGGCACAACCCAGATAAAGGGCTCATCACATTCCAAAGCACATTCAAACCTAACCCTAAATAAAACAGAGTAGACGTTGGCCTTAAGGATTTGACTCGCTCTTCAAAGCTCAGAATGAGATTATTTTCGATTAGTCTATTTCTACTGTTCAATCTGATGTCTAGCTAGGGGAGTAGAATCAAACGATCGTGGCTGGGGGTACACTAGGAACCGGAGGCGCAAGCCGAAGGAAGAACCTTCTCCCCAGTCCCTCCTTCTAACTGGTTGGATTGAACAGACAGAAGTAGATCAAATCGGTCCTTTATCTCAAGACGGGTTTTGGGAGTCTGTAGGTCTTTAGGCTAGCCCACTTAAGGATAGGTTTAATTGTTTGTATTGTAGGGCGCCTTTCTTCCTCCCATCTCTCATGAATCCTTCCACATATTACATGCATTCCTGTTCTTTCCCTCCTGTTTTGAATTATCCTCAACATGACGATTATCTAGACTCGTATTGTAATCAACCATCAGTTGGTTGGGATAACTTGGATTGGGGATACAATGCCGGACCTCCATGTTTAGGGTCTAACCCTAAACAATTTGATTGTGATTTCTATCCTTCTTAGAGCCACGTCTATTATAGATCGTCAACCTTTCATGAACAACCTAATACGATCTTCAATCAAGAAGGATACACCGATCCTTACCCATCCTTTGATTACACTGCCTTTAGGTCATCACCATCTTTTGAACAATCCGAAATGACCTATTATCAGGAAGGGTATAACGAATCTCAATTCATTAACTCCTCTGTATTGATCCCAAACCTGCCAAACCTTGAACCAACTCATTTGGTTTAGGGTAACTAGGTTCAAGAAAAGGTTTTGGCTAACTTGAGGAATATCATACAATCTTTAGAAGTTCAGCCATTACCTTGCATTGAGAGATTGGAGCCTCTGATTGAAATGATTGATGATTTGAATAAGTATTTGTTGGATTGGCTCCAGGATGTTAAGGATAAGAACTCGAGTGAGTTTTTACTTGGGAAGTTAGCAAAATTGAGGATGAGATTTGTGGTTGCTTTGATTCAATCGTGGGATGATTCCCAGGATGAACTTCCTTTAGGAGAGCCAATGTCAGAACCCACTCAGGCACCTGTTGGGGGGACACGTGTTACGAGGCTGACCAGATTGAATTAGAGCAACCGATTAAGGATGATCTGATTTCTTCACCTGAGATCCCTGAGCTGGGGTACGAGGAAACATATGTCTCCATGGATCAGAAAGTGATGGATGATTTTAAGACATACATTAATACGGATTTTGATTTCTTTGATTCTATTGGTGAAGATTCACTTTGTGAAGTCTCATGTGAATTTACAGAATATAATTTCTGTGAGACGATTGGGCCTGGGGAACCTGATAGATCATTTGATAGCCCAATAACTGAGGAAACTGATTTTATTAGGGCTCACATTATGGATCCATAATCGCATTTTCTGGAGGATTCAATCAAATGCCCTGATTGTCAGTTACACCCCATTGAGCTTATCGATGATTCTGTTTCTGAGATAATTAGACCTAAGTCAATTCTGATTCAGCCACATCTTTTAGACTTGGAAATTTCAGATGGGGTGATTAATATGCAAAAGGCTCCGGAATTTAACATTCTGAATGAGGAGGATAAGAGCCGGAAAGTTTTGATTTGGGAAGCAAGTTCTGGAGGAAGTAGAAGACTGAGTCGAAGGGTTCCTATTAAGTTAAAACCATCAAACCAGAACCCTTATGACATTTGTTCTGAGGATGTCGAACCCAAGCACACATTCGATGATTATCCTTTTGAGCTTGATTTCTCTGTAATCCGACTTTTTGGTCTTGGGTTGCATCCTCATAAATCGCAGGCTCGACCTCGCTTGCATACTGATTTTAGGTTTTGGGTAAATTTTATCCAGAACCAGAGATATTCTCGATTATGGGGTATGGGTCTGCACCACAATCTGGTCCACATTTGTGAACCTCTGCTGACAGGTCAGAGGTTTCTTCTGTTTATTCTAATTCTGACCTGTACTTGTGAATTCTTTAATTCTCTTCTTTGTATAGTGTGCCTAGCTGAAGGTACTAAATTTAGCACATATACAGTTCTTTTTAGTTTTTATCTCTGAGCGGACGTGACATTCACGCAATTCAGGTGCTTTCTATGCTATTCCACTCTGTTTTATGTCTTTTTAATACAATAAGTACATTGCATTGGATAGGCATGGGGGGGTGGATATTCATCTCTGAATTTATTCGTCAGCTCCGTAGATTTGTTTTATTTTCTTTTATTATATAAAAAAAAGGAATTAGGAAAGAGAACTTGGGTTTAAGAAAATTTTCAATCTTAGGAAATAATACATTATGATTTGAACACAAAAACCCTTCAGGTCTTTGGACTTAATCAGCTCGTGTATCCATTAAAATGTGGATTTATTTTTCGAGTCCTCGCCAACCTGAATTCTATTTTAATTGGAGTAAATAAGTTTGGGTGATAAGTACATGACTTATCAACCCACCCTTTGATTTGAGGGAATTTTGAGTTTTAAGCATCTACACACTATCTTGTCACTGACTCGTTGTTCAACGATTCTAATGAAAATTGGGTAGCTAATGAACCTTCTAGGGTAATATGGCTGGCAAGTTATCGTGGGTAACATCCCATAGGTAGGTTGTTCAGAACCCGGTAACTGAACCTTTCTCTTTTTGCTGCCTTTAGGTAAATCTTAGACCAGGGAAGCCACTTAAAAAAAAAAAAGTCAAAAAAGAAAGGAGAAAAGAAAAAAACAAATAAGTCACACTTCGCCGCACGAGTATGGCTGGCAAGTTGTCGGTGGTAACAGCTCATCGACCAGTTGTCCAGAACCCAGTTCAATAAATGCACTGAAAAATCCCAAAATACTTAGGAAGAAGCGGAGAAGTAGAATAAACTGGGGAGATATACACTGGATTCACCCTTGTGTTGACCTTGTAAAAATATAAAAGTAGGGAGAAAGCTATCGGTTGTAAAGATACACCTTTTGGCAGAATTTTTTTTTTTTTTAAGGTCACCTAGAGGCATAGAAATCCAAAGTCCATTTTAACTGTTGGTCAATGAGTCTATCACATTCACAATAAGATGCTTAGAACTTAGGGTTCTCATCAAATCTTGGGTGAGTTGAATGGCTGTAGAAAGCCACTCTTAAACCCTAAAACTTGAAAATCCAAAAAATTAGAAAAGAGGAAAAAGAGAGAAATAAAATTTTCTTTGACTAAGGCGAGGGCTTGAGGCGGTCTGCATTTTGGCAGATACTCGGGCACTGTTGTGTTTTTGAAAGTTCAGATCCTAAGTAGATATTTTCTTAGTGATTTAAAATAACTCAAGCCCAAATAATCCAACCTGATTCTTTTATAAATAGCATATAGTTTTTGTTAAGGATTAGCAAAAGATAGGCATGGGGGTATGATGTAAACATGTTTACACTACTTAAGATATCTATTTATGCATGTTCTTAAGCATAGGATTGCATTGCATACTATAAATATTGCATAACATGCATCATCGTGGATTTAGATTAGTTTGAATAAAATGGAGGTTAATTATCTCCTTTTATGTTCATGGACAGGGCAAACTTTCTATCGGGGCCTGAGATCGAAGATCCAACCATACAGATGTGATCAGGGTGACGATTGGAGTTCAACGACTCCAAGATCGCCCTAATCAGGCATCTGTAGCATTGAATAGTGATCGAAGAATCTTAGAAGATCAAGGGTCAAGATGGTGTGAATCTATACTTCAAACGACAATTCCGACCGCACGGATGGATTTGGATCGACGATTGCAACCTAACGGCACGAAAATCGACTCAATTCGACAACCGTGGCACTATCTACATCATCCAGAAGATGGACGGCTCAGATGGTGCCACGTGGCGTCATCTCAGCTGCCCAACCGGCTGACGCACCCACCATACCTTCTCTTCTTCAATCAGAGCATCGCTTCTCCACCATTGGATGCGCATCTAGCGACTGTGGATGCGCGCGCTTGAATTCATCCACGCGACCATCTCGACGACGCAGCGCAGCGGGCGAACGCCTTATCGCGAGCAGGTGCGCGCGTTCGAGTATGCGCAAGCGGCATTTGAGGCACGGGTGAGCGGGCTCCACGACCGCTCAATCGCGATCGAGCGGCTGCGGGAGCTCGATAGTGCCCACGCGCTATTGAACGTCGCGCCTCACGCGGAATCACATGCGGGCGGGCGCGCAAAGAAGGCGGGTGGTAGCGCGATTTAAGCCGTCCGATCTCGCGATCGGACAGCTAAGATCAGTTGGACGTGTGCGTGCATTACGCAAAGGAGGTGAGCAGGCACATGCACGTGGCCCACTACGCCCACGTTAGGACCTTTAGCGACGGATTTATCCGTCACTAAAGGTCCTGAATTAATTTTTTCAAATTGGAATGACTAAAATGCCCCCACTCCTTGCAACTATAAAAGGAGACCCCCTCCACATGAAATTCTCATCCCTTCTCTTCTCTCCCCCTTCAAAGCTCAAGAGAAGCTTGTCCCACACCCGGGAAGCTTCTCGCGAGATAAAGTCAATTTTTTGTCACTTTTCAGAAGCGAATCCCACGACGACGACGATGTGATGCCCCGTTCCCGTTCTTCCTGCTTCGCCCTCCTTCATCCTACTTCGTCCTCCTTCGTCCAGGCGTCGTCCCGTCCGGCTCGTCCTCCAAGCAACCATCGAGGAGGATATCTCTCTCCCCATTCTTTTTACTGCTTTTTAGAATAGATTTACTACTTTCTAGAGTAGATCTACTGCTTTCTAGTGTAATCATTTTCTCGCTTTCTAGTGTAATGAATAATATTTCTGATGATGAAATTCCATGTTCATTCTACATCTCTTTTTTGTTTTTGTTTGTAATATTCTCTCTCTCTTATTCTCTCTCTCTCTTCTATTTATTGTAAATAGTTAGATAGTTCTAATCAATTAATTTACTTCGTGACAAATAAATCAAACGCGAGTTTTAAATCAAACGTCCTCCTCCCTGTGTTCGACCCGGGATTTCCATTCCGGTATAAATTTTATTTGTTGAACACGAGTTCTTCGCTTTCATACTATGACGCAGGTTTTTCAAAACCAAACACGTTAGTGTAGCAACCCGACATTCAACACTCGTCCACGAGGTCCAACGTTAGGCGGACTTGATCATCATTGGTGGCGGGGTCATACAATTCTGTCCGATAGGTGAGGACCGTCTCCATAGGTAGCCGGGCTTCCATGTTGTACACAAGGCTGAATGGTGTGTGACCTGTGGAAGTCCTTTGGCAGGTCTTGTAGCCCCATAGTACATTCGGCAGCTCGTCTGCCCACCTCCCTTTGGCTGAATCGAATTGGTGCTTCAATGCTGAGATAATGATATGGTTGGTTACCTTCATCTGTCCGTTTGCTTGGGGGTGATCCACGGATGTGAAGTATAGGGAGATATCCTAGTTAGTGCAAAATTCTTCGAATTTTTTGCAAGTGAATTGGGTACCATTGTCTGTGATAATGCATTGAGGTATCCCGTACTGAGCTATGACATTTTTCCGGACGAACGAGATGACCTTGTCGACTGTTGGGTTGGCCATGGCCTCAGCCTTGACCCACTTAGAGAAATAATCCACCGCCACCAGTATGAATCGTTACTGAGTCGAGACTGGTGGGAAAGAGCCTATGAAGTTCATGCCCCATTTGGTAAAGGGGATGGGTAACATGATAGGTAATAATTGTTCAGGTGACAAGTGGTGCAAGATAGCAAATTGTTGGCACTTGTCAACTTGCACATGAATTCCTTACATTGCTGCTTCATCTGGGGGTAGAAACACTCCGCATGGAATAACTGGGCCAAGAGTGCCTTCTATCCTTCATGGTTCCCACATATACTTCCATGGGCTTCTTGGAGAGCTTGAGATGCCTTATCTTTTGTAAGGCAGCGCAACAAGGGGGTGGAATACCCCTACTTATACAATTGCCCCTCTATTAAGGTGTACCTAGAGGCCTTTATTTAGGTAGAATGCCTTGGGCCGAGGTTTCTTTGGGAGCAGCTCGCCAGTGTTCAAGTAGGTGATGATAGGTGTCATCCATGACGTTGATTGCTTTATTGTGATCATCTTTGGAGCAATAATTGTTGGCTCCTTTAGAGTTTGGAAACAGATGTCCTCTTCATGCTCGAGCAGGATCGCCGAGGCTAGGCAGGCCAATGCCTCTAGAAGGGAGTTGTCGGGTCGGGGTATTGACTAACAACTCGCTGTTTGTGATAAAAATGGTGTTTTAAGTGTCGTTGTAGTATATTCGTCACAAAATAAACAGATGTCACATCATTTTTATTTAATTACAATTTTTACTGGTTAGTTTGTAGGTCGTTCCTTGGGAGGCAGTTATTGATATACATTACTCTCTAAGTCCAAAAATATTCTTTTACTCCAAAAATGTTAATTTTATTTACAAAATGAATAAATGAATCAAACAATGAATGAATGGGTTAATTATATACACAAATAATCAATTAATATACATTATAATACCTAAAACATATGTACAACTAACATGCATAAAAAACTAATTAATACTATACTATGTTAATTATATAGAACTACTCTAAGTAATACCTAAGTATAAGTACAAAAATAGCAATTAGTCTATTCTATACTAAGTTAATTAACATACTAATATCTATAGTAACATATATTTTATATACAGTAACACATATATACGTCGCTATAGCTCTAGTAACTTATTTACACTAACATATAAACAATTCTATAATGACAGTTATATCTGTCGTTAAAGCTTTATGTCATTTGTATACAACTATAGCACAAACAATCTTTACTTCTCAAACTTATACACATATACTAATTATATACATATACATATTATAATTATTTATTTATATACATATACTTATACTTTATATTTATACTATATATATACATATACACACACGCACCAACACACAAGCATAGCAGCCAACACTTAGCCGTTTTCACGACTAACTCTCCTCTTTTCTTTTCTTTCTTCAGACACATAATTTTAGGATGTCTTCTCTTCTCTTAACATGGTTCAACTATTGTTCATAGGCTCAAAAAATTATTTTAATTGGTGGGTCGGCTCATGTTTGGAGGATATACAGGACCCATATGGGCGGGACCAAACTCCTACTAGTGGCCCAATTTATCCGATTCCAAGCCCATAATAGGCCCACACACGCCCTCACACAAATGCCCGTAGGTGTGCATACGCATCAAGGATCAATGCTCATGAAAGGGGAGAGGAGTAATTGGCGCCCAGCGCCTGACAATCGAACAATAGGCGTCACAATAACCATTTATACCACATGAAGTGGTCTTCATTCCATGATGTGGTGCCTTTCGCAAGTGCTAAATTGACACTTAAACCAACACGTGCGATTGCGTTGTTTGAGGATTTTGGCCCTCGAATCAAGGGCCATATTTTAATATTATTTTAAATTAAATTATACCATTAGAGAGCTCTTATATAGGTCTACATAATTATGTAATTTATTTACAAAAAAAAGTTATTTAGGTATATAATTAAATTAATTAAAGTTGGTTGTTTATACATGTTAAGTTAGAGTTTAATCTATTAATTAAAGTACAAATTAGTTAATTAATTATACAATTGACTTAATACAGAGTTAATTTACATAATAAAGTAGTTATTATACATTTTTAATGTATTTTAAAAACTTTATTTTAATTTATTTACATTTAATTACACACTTAAGTTAGTTTTACATGTAAATAATTTATAAATAGGATGAAAATACTTAATATAATACTATACAAATGTACATTATAAATTATTTCAGTATTAGCTTAAATTACTCATTTAATTTATTTTAAGTTAATAAATTACTTAATTAACCTAATAACTTAATTACCTACTGTAAATACATAATTAAATTAAATTACATGTATTATACAGTTCATATTACTTACTTAAATATGTATGTACAGTATTAGATACAATTATGTACATATAGATAGGTTTGTATAATTACTTAGTGTTAAGACCCGTGACATCAAAACACTTTAAGACGTCTGGGAGTTGGTCCAGACGTCTGGTCAGATATCTGGACGCCTTCTTAGATGTCTGGAAATTTATTTTTGCATGCGTACGATCGCGAGTCTGCGCACAGACTGAAACCCCGCTGCCCTCTTCTCTTTCTCTCCCCTCGCCGACCTGCAAAAGCCTTTCCCCCACGCCTACAAATACTCCCCTTCCCTCTCCCTCGTTCACCACCCCCACATCCATCCATCCCCCGTCTTCCTTCAGCGAGGGTGAGAGCGAGCAGCAGCTGCTGCCAGGTGTAGTGGCGGAGAGGAGAGGTGCAGCGAGAGGGAAGAGAAGGGAGCTTGCCAGAGCAGCTCAAGGCTGGCCGGCGTGCGCGAGGTGGAGTGTGTGTCGGGGAGGTTTCCCCCGGTGCTGCTGCAGCTCGAGCAGCAGGCGGACGAGCGCGACGCGGCCGCACGCAGCGGGAAGAAGACGAAGGAGGTTCTGATTCTGGAAAAATTTCCTAGAATCAGATGTCTGGACCTACATCTAGATGACGTGGACGACGTCTGGAAGAAGCTCCAGATGACCGATGGGTACGTACTGTGCCTATACCTTCCTTTTTGCGGATACGGCCATGCAGGCCATTCTACTGAAGCTTTGTCGCGTGCCTTGCTGAGGGATTTTTTGCGAACTCGTGCAGGATTCACTTCGGGAAGGCGCGGGACACGCCTTCTCACGCGGTTCAGACATCTGGGCGAGTCACCAGACGGCGTAGAGCATCTCCAGATGCTTGGAGAGGTGGGTGGACATCTGGAACTAGGTCCAAATGATTCAGCAGGACCCCTGGACGTCCGAGGAGCAGCGCAGAGAGAGGTATGATCTAGATCCCTTTTTAAGACATCTGGAGGATGTTCAAGACGTCTGATTTGAGTCAGAGTTGTTGTTTTTGACCCGTTTAGGGTCCGTTCGAGGTCCGATTTCCTCATTTAAGATTTCGTTCTTCTTCGTATTAGTTCCTCTACTTGTTGGAATGCGTATTATCATGTTCTGAGTGGTTTCTTGTGGTTGATCCTTGTGTTAGGACCACGTTCTGTTGCGGACTTGGGGGTTGCGGAGGCATGCGGACCTGTCGATCACGCCCCCATTACTCCCGATTTTGCGGGTAGAGTGGCTTTCCTTAATTACAAACATAAATGTATATCTGGAAAAAATGATAGATCCTAGGATATGGCGTGAATCCTAGGATCAGAAACACTAGATTGAATGATAGATCCTAGGGTATGGCATGAATCCTAGGATTAGAAACACCAGAACAATTTTATTGAATGCCTGAATTGCAGTCTTGGATGAGTAGATAAAATAATAATAATTGCCTGTAATTGGATAACAGTTGACTGTGAAATGTAGAGTACTGTTGTTAGTAACTGCTACATGAAATTCTTGTTGTTGAAATTAAATACGAGCTACTTGTATATAAATTGGAAAAGAAGGATTGAGTGTTGGAAACACGTGTATATGTGAATAAACCTGAAATGACGAAACATAGTATGGCTTGGCTTGAGAAACGTGAGTACGAACCCTACGGGGAATTAGGAGTAGAGCACAAACCCTGGGAATTAGCCGCCCTAGGGTTGGGATCCGAGGTTAGGACTGGCCACTTTGTACCGACTCTATGGCCCTTATGTACACAGTACCAGGGAGAGTTACTAGTGTAGGGAGAGAGCTAGCCACCCCACGGGGCCCAGGATTCAGCTAGCCGTCCTACACCAACTTGTTAGGCCCACTGGGCAAACCAGGGTAGTCAGGCGAGGGTGCGTGGACTGTGGAGGGGCGAGACCCCTGTTTGGTTCTTAGGGGCTAGACCCCTGTTACTGAGAGGGCTTTGCCCTATACTGGTTCTGTGCTGTGCTTTGGGTGCACCCGTTAACGAAATGACTGACCGCGTGCCAGTGAGGGGTAGCTACCCGTGCGTTTATCACGCGTGCCGTAGTCACCGTTACGTCTGTCAGCGACCTTGGGTTGGTTGACTGAGTGTAGGACCACCACGGGAGACTCTCCCAGCCAGGATAACACCACGTGCTACTTCTACTCTTCGGGAAAGACTACAATCAAGATAGTTCCCACGAAGAACATTCAAGATCAAGAAAAAGACCTGATAAATGAACCAAGTAATGAAAAAAAGAATAATTAGTTGAATAAAGAAGAAATTAAAAACAACAGCTACCTGTCCACCTTTACTGTGTTTCTTAGCTAGCTGGTTGTCACTCTACTCAGCGTTTCGCTGACGTATCATACTTACCACCTTTTTCAGGATCAGGTGTTGAGCAGCTAGAGCCTATGGCTGCGGAGGGTGCTGGGCCTAGCAGAGCCCAGTAGTTGTACTTGTGTCATACCCGTTTCTGTAGCAGTGAGTATTTGTTACACTGTTGTACTCTTTTATAGTAAACTTCATATTCCTGTACTTGTTTAAAATTCTCTACTGTTGTGGTGGTGTGTAGTGTAGTAGTTCTTTTCTTTACTGTTGTACTTCTGTTGCTATTAGTAGCTTACATGGTGAATGTGGTTTAATTTACTGCTTTTTGGTTACTTTCTCGTTGGACGACTGGGTCTTGGGATTAGTTGAGTCAGTCCGATTCTCGTGTCCTGTAGGGATTCGGGGATCGGGTCGTAACAAGATGGTATCAGAGCAAGGTCATCCCAGGAAGTGAACCAACTAGTTGGAAAATAACCAATTCATGTGCTTGTAACTAGAGTAACCACCACAACGTATCTCTTGACATCTGTTCTGGGGGTTCTTTCATTGAATGCCGATTAGAATTGACGTATTTTCTGTTCTCTGTTCGCATCTCCTTGCAGGAGATGCCTCGACGAGGAGGTAGGGAGGCGAGCCACGGACGCTGCCGAGGACGAGGTCGGAGGGGCGGGCACGTTGAGCCCGACGCCTCAGTGGACCAGCCACTGCTTTCAGGCATTCAGGCCCAGGACTTCGCTCAGCTGATACGGGAGATCGTGCGAGAGGAGCTTCACCTCCCACCACAAGCGCCTCTCCCTGGGGCTGCGGAGGAGGAGTCCTCTGTGGGGCCACGAGACAGACACGGTGCTGGACGCGGGGGAGAGGGTGGGCCTCCACCACCCCCACCTTCCTCTGGCACTTCCGAGCACGAGGCCTCTTTACCTGGAGGTGTACTAGCTTCTCCACTTCAGCGTCACTATAGCTTTTCAGACAGTTCCGGAAGCTGAAGCCCCCCTCCTTCAAGGGGGATGAGGACCCGATCGAGGTAGAGGATTGGCTCGAGCAGATCGAGAAGGTATTTGACACCCTTCACCCCCCTGTGGAGTGCCGCGTGGCCTTTGCCACATACCAGCTGGAGAGCACGACACACAGGTGGTGGAGGGTGGTTAGAGGTTAGGAGAGGGACGAGCCGACTTGGGACCAGTTCGTCACCCTCTTCTGTGAGCAGTACTTACCCCAGGCATGGCAGGGCCAGAGGAGGCGGGAGTTCCACAATATCCACTAGGGGACGATGACCGTGAGCACGTTCCGCACGTGTTTTCTGGAGTTGTCTCGTTTTGTAGCGACAGCCATGGCTACCGAGGAGGAGTGCCTTTGGAGGTTCACCGAGGGACTCCGGCCTGCTATTTAGGGGTATGTCAAACCCCTGAAGCTGCCTACATTCTCGAGGGTGGTGGAGGCAGCTATGACATATGAAGAGACCAACCCGTTCGTACGTGTCACTGATAGCAGACGGAAGAGGCCCTATCATTCAGACTACTCACAGGGCCGATGAGAGTGGAGGCACGTGGCGCCCTCAGGAGAGCCATCACGCTTTACGGGGCCTTCGACAGAGGCCAGCTACCAGCACCAGACCCTCACCTAGCCGTCAGCAGGGACCCACTAAGGGCGGGAGTCGAGTTCCCCTTTGCTACCAGTGTGGCCAGCCGGGCCACATCAGGAGGGATTGCCCGTTTAGGGTAGGAGGCCAACAGATGCTCCCCGCGCCAAGCACTGGAGGGCGAGCAGGAGGCCGCGGTTTCCAGGCGCGAGGAGGAGGATAGCAGTCGTGGGGAGGGTACTGGCCAGCAGCTACCCGTCCGACTCAGAGTGTGGCTGCTTCGTCCGCACCTAGGGTTGAGGGGCGTATCAACGCCCTGACACACAGGGATGCCAGAGCTTTAGGATCAGTGGTGGCAGGTATGGTTACAGTTTCCGGCAGGCTTGTTTACATGCTTTTCGATTCCGGCGCTACGCACTCGTTTGTCGGTGCCAGTTTTGCTGTTAATTTGGGGCAGGACTGTGTGTTGTTAGAGGATCCGTTTGTGATCAGAGGTCCATGTGGTCAGCTGTTCGTAGCTGAGGAGGTTTACACGGATTGTGAGGTCAGTGTTGGGGGACACAGCCTTCTCGCTGACCTGATTATGATACAGATGGAGGACTTTGGCGTGATTCTGGGGATGGACTGGCTGTCCGCTTACCACGCCTTGGTGGACTATTTTGAGAGGAAGATCGTCTTCTCCATACCGGAGTTGCCTTCTTTCAAGTTCCAAGGGCAGCCAATGGACGGAGGCTTCAGGTGCATTTCTGCACTTTGGGTGGCGACACTTTTTGGCCAGGGGTGTGAGGGCTTCCTTGCTTGTGTGGTGGTGAAGCCCAGCCCTATGGCAGACTTCTAGAGTATCCCGGTGGTCAGAGAGTACCCCGACGTGTTCCCAGATGAGTTGCCAGGACTACTACCCGAGCGTGAGATCGAGTTTGAGATCTCACTGGTACCAGGGACCAGCCCCATCTCTACAGCATCGCACAGGATGGCACCACTTGAGCTGCGAGAGCTTAAGTCTCAATTGCAGGACCTTCTAGAGAAGGGCTTTGTGAGACCCAGTGCATCTCTGTGGGGAGCCCCAGTATTGTTCGTGAAGAAGGATGGTACCCTACGCCTTTGTGTGGACTACAGACAGCTGAATAGGGTTATCATCAAGAATAGGTATCCGCTGCCGAGGATTGATGACTTGTTTGACTAGCTGCGAGGTGCCACGGTATTCTCCAAGATAGACTTGAGGTCTGGATACCACCAGTTGAGGATCAAGGAGGCAGACGTCTCCAAGACAGCTTTTCGCACCCGATACGGATACTACGAGTTTTTGGTCATGCCGTTTGGGCTGACCAACGCCCCTGCTGCATTCATGGACTTGATGAACCGGGTGTTCAGACCGTACTTGGACCAGTTCGTGGTGGTATTTATTGATGATGTGCTCATCTACTCTCGAGATCAGGCGCAGCACGGACAGCACTTGCGGATGATTTTGGATACACTGAGACGACGTAGGCTGTACGCCAAATATAGGAAGTGCGAGTTCTGGTTAAGGGAGGAAACTTTCTTGGGTCATGTGATCTCCGGGGATGGCTTGGCTGTGGAGCCGGCCAAGGTTGAGGTAGTGCTCAGGTGGGAGAGACCGCGTACAGTTACTGAGATCCGTAGTTTCTTGGGACTGGCAGGCGACTACATGTGGTTTATCAGGGGCTTCTCGCAAATTGCACGTCCTATGACACAGCTGACCCGGAGGGACGTGCCCTTTTCTTGGACAAACGCTTGTGAGGCATGTTTTCAGGAGCTGAAGGAGAGGCTGACTTCGGCTCCGGTTTTCACCATCCCAGACAGTAGTGGCGGGTTCGTTGTGTACACGGACACCTCTTTGCAGGGGTTAGGGGGTGTGCTCGTGTAGAGGGGTCACGTTGTCGCTTACGTTTCGCAGCAACTAAAGCCCCATGAGCATAGCTATCCTACCCACGACCTGGAGTTGACAGCTATCGTCTTCGCGCTGAAGACTTGGAGGCACTACTTGTACGGTGAGACATTTGAGATTTTCACAGATTATAAGAACCTCAGATACTTGTTTGATCAGAAGGAGCTCAACATGAGACAGACATTGGTTGGAGCTCCTGAAGGACTATGACTGCAGCATTTCCTACCATCCGGGGAAGGTTAACGTGGTGGCTGACGCCTTGAGCCGGAAGGTGCCCGCCCACTTGGCTAGTTTACAGGCGCAGAGTTGGAGCCTCATGGAGGAGATGGGCGGTTGGCGACCCCTAGAGTTACTGGGGCATTGTTGGGAAGTGACTGTGACACGACAGACGAGGCCAGAGCTTATAGACCGCATCATCACTGGACAGATGGCCAACCCGTACTTGCAGTCATTGCGTGACAGAGTGCTGTCAGGAGACCTCGGGGACTTCTCCTTTCTAGACGAAGTGCTGTGCATGAGGGGATGGTTGTGCGTTCCCAGGGATGAGGAGCTATTGAGAGAGCTCCTGACTGAGGCACACGGTTCTAGGTTCACCATACATCCCGGAAACACAAAGATGTACCATGATTTGAGACGCAACTTTTGGTGGAAGGGAATGAAGCGGGATGTAGGTGAATTCATACAGTAGTGTTTAGTGTGCCAGCAGGTGAAGGCCGAGCACCAGAGGCCTGCAGGGCCGTTGCAACCTCTTTCAGTACGAGAGTGGAAGTGGGAGAGCATCACCATGGACTTGGTGGTGGGCTTGCCCGTTACCCAGCGAGGACACGACGCAGTCTGGGTGATCGTTGACAGATTGACGAAGACGGCATGTTTCTTGCTGATCCGAGTCACCTTGGGACCAGCACAGTTAGCAGAGAGGTATATCCGCGACATGGTACGTCTACACGGAGTTCTGCAGGAGATCGTATCCGATCGGGATACCCGTTTTACGTCCTAGTTTTAGGCTAAGTTTCAGCAGTCCTTGGGGACACGGTTGAGGTTCAGTACAACATACCACCCCCAGACGGACGGACAGTCAGAGCACACGATACAAACACTTGAGGACCTTTTGCGTGCTTATGTACTGGACTGGAGGGGCTCTTGGGAGGAGCACTTGCCCTTGGCGGAGTTTGCATATAATAACAGTTATCACTCGAGCATCGGCATGGCACCCTACGAGGCTCTGTACGGACTGAGGTGTATGGCACCCTTCAGTTGGGTTGAGGTGGGGACCAAGTGGGAGGTTGGCGCCATGCTGATCCGGCAGAGTCAAGAGGTGATCGAGCAAATTCACAGGCGACTTCGTACTGTCAGGAGCAGACAGAAGTGCTATGCAGATCGAAAATGCAGAGAGGTACAGTTTGAGGTTGGGGACCACGTCTTCCTTCGCGTTTCTCCCATGAAGGGCCTACAGCGGTTTGGGATGAGAGGGAAGCTCACGCCGAGGTTTGTGGGACCCTTTAAGGTCCTGGAGCAGGTTGGACCCATTACTTACAGGCTTACCCTTCCTCCCCAGCTTTCTGGTGTGCACGACGTGTTCCACGTGTCCAACCTCAGGAAGTACGTCGCCGATCCCAATCACGTTCTGAGCCACGAGAGCGTCGAGGTGGGTGACGACTTGACCTACCTAGAGCGGCCAGTGCAGATTCTCGACAGAGCTGTTCGGAGTCTAAGACGGAAGTAAGTACCCCTGGTGAAGGTCTTGTGGAGGAGCCAGCGATATGAGGAGGCTACTTGGGAGCCTGAGGCGGCGATGCGGGAGCGGTACCCTTAGCTCTTTGAAGGTATGTCTTTTCGGACCGGCTTCAGTCCTCTTTGAGTTTGTTATGCGTATATTGTTATTTTTCCGCACCTTAGTTAGCGTAAGTTTCGGGGACGAAACTTCCTTTGAGTTTGTTATGTTGTTAAGACCCGTGACATCAAAACACTTTAAGACGTTTGGGAGTTGGTCCAGACGTCTGGTCAGACGTCTGGATGCCTTCCCAGACATCTGGAAATTTATTTTTGCGTGCGTACGATCGCGAGTCTGCGCGCGTGCCGCATGCAGACTAAAACCCCACCGCCCTCTTCTCTTTCTCTCCCCTTGCCGACCTGCAGAAGCCTTTCCCCCACGCCTACAAATACTCCCCTTCCCTCTCCCTCATTCACCACCCCACATCCATCCAACCCCCATCTTCCTTCAGCGAGGGTGAGAGCGAGCAGCAGCTGCTGCCGGGTGCAGTAGCGAAGAGGAGAGGTGCATCAAGAGGGAAGAAAAGAGAGCTCGCCGGAGCAGCTTGAGGCCGGCCAGCGTGCGTGAGGCGGAGTGTGTGTCGGGGAGGTTTCCCCCGGTGCTGCTGCAGCTCAAGCAGCGGGCGGACGAGCGTGACGCGGCCGCGTGCAGCGGGAAGAAGACGAAGGAGGTTCTGATTCTAGAAAAATTTCCCAGAATCAGACGTCTGGACCTACATCCAGACGACATGGACAACGTCTGGAAGAAGCTCTAGATGACTGATAGGTACGTACTGTGCCTATACCTTCCTTTTTGCGGATACGGCCATGCAGGCCATTCCGCTGAAGCTCTGTCGAGTGCCTTGCTGAGGGATTTTTTGCATACGCGTGCAGGATTCACTCCGGGAAGGTGCGGGACATGCCCTCCCATGCGCTTCAGACGTCTGAGCGAGTCACCAGACGGCGGAGAGCGTCTCCAAACATCTGGAGAGGTGGTCGGACGTCTGGAACTAGGTTCAGACAGTTCAGCAGGACCCCTGGACATTTGAGGAGCAGCGTAGAGCGAGGTATGATCTGGACCCCTTTTTAAGACATCTGGAAGATGTTCCAGACGTCTGATTTGAGTCAGAGTTGTCGTTTTTGACCCGTTTAGGGTCCGTTCGAGGTCTGATTTCCGCATTTAAGATTTCGTTCTTCTTCGTATTAGTTCCTTTACTTGTTGAAATGCGTATTATCATGTTCTGAGTGGTTTCTTGTGGTTGATCCTTATGTTAGGACCACATTTTGTTGTGGACTTGGAGGTTGCGGAGGCACTCGGACCTACCGATCACACCCCCATTACTCCTGGTTTTGCGGGTAGAGTGGCTTTCCTTAATTACAAACATAAATGTATATCTGGAAAAAATGATAGATCCTAGGATATGGCATGAATCCTAGGATCAGAAACACTAGATTGAATGATAGATTCTAGGGTATGGCATGAATCCTAGGATTAGAAACACTGGAAGAATTTTATTGAATGCCTGAATTGCAATCTTGGATGAGTAGATAGAATAATAATAATTGCCTGTAATTGGATAACAGTTGACTGTGAAATGTAGAGTACTGTTGTTAGTAACTGCTACATGAAATTCCTGTTGTTGAAATTAAATACGAGATGCTTGTATATAAATTGGAAAAGAAGGATTGAGTGTTGGAAACACGTGTATATGTGAATAAACTTGAAATGATGAAACATAGTATGGCTTGACCTGAGAAACATGAGCACGAACCCTACGGGGAATTAGGAGTAGAGCTCCTGGAAATAAATAGAATGGAATTGGAAAGGTGAAGGGGGAAGTGAGCTGGCCCTTGAGTACGGAGTACCAAGGAGAGTGACTGTCCCCCTGTTTAGTGCAGAGCAGAGCTAGCCGCCATAGGGTTGGGACCCGGGGTTAGGACTGGCCACTTTGTTCCGACTCTGTGGCCCTCGGGTACACAGTACCAGGGAGAGCTACTAGTGTAGGGAGAGAGCTAGCCACCCCACAGGGCCCAGGATTCACCTAGCCGTCCTACACTGACTTGTTAGGCCCACTAGGCAAACCAGGGTAGTCAGGCTAGGGTGCGCGGACTGTGGAGGGGTGAGACCCTTGTTTGGTTCTTAGGGGCTAGACCCCTATTACTGAGAGGGCTCTGCCTTATACTGGTTCCGTGCTGTGCTTTGGGCGCACCCATTAACGGAAGCAACTGATCGCATGCTAGTGCGGGGTAGCTACCCGTGTATTTATCGCCCATGCCGTAGTCACCATTACGTCTGTCAGAGAACTTGGGGTGGTTGACTGAGTGTTGGACCACCACGGGGGACTCTCTCGGCCAAGAGAGCACCACGTGCTACTTCTACGATTCAAGAAAGACTGCAATCAAGATCGTTCCCACGAGGAACATTCGAGATCAAGAAAAAGACCTGATAAATGAACCAAGTAATGAAAGAAAGAATAATTAGTTGAATAAAGAAGAAATTAAAAACAACAGCTACCTGTCCACCTTTACTGTCTTTCTTAACTAGCTGGTTGCCACTCTACTCAACGTTTCGGTGACGTGTCGTACTTACCACCTTTTTCAAGACCAGGTGTTGAGCAACCAGAGCCTACGGCTGCGGAGGGTGCTGGGCCTAGTAGAGCCCAGTAGTTGTACTTGTGTCGTACCCGTTTCTGTAGTAGTGAGTATTTGTTACACTTTTGTACTCTTTTATAGTAAACTTCAAATTTCTGTTCCTGTTTAAAATTCTCTACTATTGTGGTGGTGTGTACTGTAGTAGTTCTTTTCTTTACTGCTGTACTTCTGGTACTGTTAGTTGCTTGCATGGTGAATGTGGTTTATTTTACTACTTTTTGGTTACTTTCTCGTTGGATGACTAGGTCTTGGGATCAATCGAGTCGTTCCGATTCTCGTGTCCTGTAGGGATTCGGGGATCGGGTCGTAACCCTTAGGTTATTATACATTTAAGTTAATAGAAATTAATAGATAATTATACAATAAATTTATATAAACAATAAATCATTCTAACTATTTAATTTAATATATAGAATACATATATAAGTTAATTATAGGATTTATTATCATATTATACAATATATATACTTAGCTTAGTTTTAAGTTTTATATACAAGTATATACATAGTATACAAGGTATTTTTAGGTAATTTTGGGCTTTTTTTTATTTTTATAGTTTTCATAGGTATAGGAGAGGTAGGGGATGAGAGAGAAAGAATGAGATGAGAGATAGAGATTTCTTTTTGTGATTTTTCAACTTTGATCTTTTATTAAATTCTAAGGTATATTGCACCGTTGACTGATATGTTCTATTAAGCGGGGGATTCAAATTATCTTGAAACTTGGTACAAACCTAAAGAAATACCTGATCTTACTCAAGATAGCTTTATTTTATTTTTTTTAATGATTTTTTAATGTATTTTATTTATATACAAGTCAACCCCATTTTAGGCTTTGTTGTGTGTTTGAAACTAAAGTCCTAAGGCATTAAAAGGGGTTTGAATAGGTTGAGCAGCTAAGTGAACATTCATAAAGTTTATCATAACAAAGGGAAGATGCTCGATCATTTAAACATGCATTTCAATTCAATTCTCAATCGCAATTACATTTGGACAGTTAATCTATTCCATATGAGCTGACAAGAAGTTTAAAACCAGATTTACATGCAATTTGGAAAGAATTAAAACCAAATCCTAGTACGTGAATGCTTATGAATGGAATTCTATTGTCACATTACAATGTCAGCTTCATCCATCTCTTAAATCAATTCAAATTTTAGCCAAACAGTGGCTGCAACTGCTGCTCATAAAAGTAGCTCAGATGTTGCAAAATCCTAGCAGCTGCTGCTTCAATTTCATTTCAGATTACATGTTGAAGTTGTTCATTAGACATCTTAAATAACACATTAGTTGCAATTAGATTTCTACTGCTACTGCTTAAAATAGCATCAGCCTCCATAATAGCTCAATTTCCATCAGCAATACCTGCTGTACTTAATCAAGAAAATTGAAACCAGACCTTTCCAGGTTTGATCTGATTGAGTCCATACTCCCATAAGAGCAAGTCAAAGCATTCAATACTCATTTTACATGTCTCAAATCTTCGTCAGAAAGTTTAAAAAACTCTACAATTGAAATATGAGATATGAAGAAAATATAAGAGACCTTAATTAACCTATTTTCTTATGTTATAGACAACATAAGGGAAATAGATTAACTTAGGTATTCAAATCAATTTAAAAATATTTTTAGACACTCATTAAGCATTTCGTACCTCAAGAAACTCATACATATCAAATTAATGTCAGATTTGAGCTCAGAAAATCATTTGGAGTAGAAAAAAAATCAAATGTTGCTCAGTTAGGCCTTTGCTTTTGAATCACCCAAATGAAATGTTCATCTAAAGTTCCTGCACACCATTGATTAGTGTACAGAAGCTCTAGGTGATTCATTGAAACCAATTGGATCATTTCTTGAGCCTCGAATCAGTGCATCTGATTCTCATTGGCTCAAGCTACCATACTTCCAGAAAATAGTCATTGCGATTAAAAATTGGGGCAAAGCATATTGAATGATAAAAATTGAGTTAGAAATAGCTTAAGCCCATTGCATTCAAACTAGTTGAACATAAGAAAACTCAATTTGATCATTTAAATCAGATCGGCTTCAATTTCAATCACAAATTCCCAAATCAGGAAAACCATCAGATCTGATGTAAATCCTCAAACTAATTCAATTCAAATCAGATCGGGGGGTCTTCATGGATTTATGGATTATATGGGAGACCCCCGAGGTGAAATTAGCGCTTAATTAGATCGAGATGCTATGGAGCATCAGATCTGATCAATGCTTCAATGAATGGGTGAATTATGATTAAAACTTCGAGGAAAAGAAGTCAATGTGGCCATGAGACGATGAGGGAGTTGTATGAGTCAATGCAGAGATGAGGAAAACTCCTCTCTGATCTGACTCCTTTCTGATCTGAATTGATCATAGAGGTCAGATTGGTTCTATACTATTCTACTCCTAGCTAAACCACAATATCCACAAATTCAGCTATCCAACCTACTCCTAACTAATTTAAACTACACTAACACTAAAACTAATCTAGAAAGCAATTAAAATCCTAACTAACAGAAGAATGGGACCTGTGGAGAAGATTTGCAGCTAGTGGCTGCAGCGACAAATGGGGGAGGATCTCCAGTGGATTGAAAGCCTGCTAGTGAAGCTCAATGTTGCCCTCAGGTGTTACATGCTCCTTAACGGCGAGGATTGATCGTAGGAAGGTGAATTCCTTCGCCAAGGCAGCGAAATAGAGGTAGATGGGGAGAAGGAATTGGAGAGGATGAAGGCTCAGCTCGAGAGGTGTAGGTAGGGAGGTAATGCCTCGCACGTGAGCTCAAGGGAGTGTTTAAATAGGTGCGTGAGTTGATCAGGTCACCGCGAGGGTAGGATTAGACGGACCTAGGTTAAACGATGGGATGTGCTTGAGAGAGGCACGGGATCGTTCAAATTAATTTTCCATCGCAAGATGGGATCTAGGATGGGGGGTGATGCCATGCGCAAGAGCGCGCAAAGCTTCGATTGGGATCAGCTGTGGATCAAGGGACATAGGAGAATGATGTCCATGATTGGTTGTGGCCGTGTTCTTGTGTAAGTAGTGGACTCGCAACCTCAGGTGTGAAGGTGAAATTGTGAGGAGGCCCTTAAAGTGAAGGGGTATGACAATTGCAAGAAGACCCATTAGTGGCTAACAAGGATGTAGAGCGATCCTTGTGAGGTAACAAGTAGGTCCTCATGATTTTCAATCAAGTCCCTGAAGGATTTAATCGTATAAAAATGTGAATGACGTAAGGACCTAAATGTAATCTAATGGATGCGGGGTCCTAATGATGTCCAGATGCAATGAAGTTTTTATGATAGCTTCATTGAACATTTAAGTAGTTAATTCATCCTTTGATTTATACTTTTAAACTCAAATATGTGTTCAATTTGCAATTTAATCATCAAATTACATTTTTAAATAGAATATCTCATTTTGTGACCTAATTGTGCGTTTTTAACATCAATTTGCTGTTTTAGGTTATTTCTGTTATTTCTCACACTTAACCCATTTCTTATGTTAATTATGTAGTGTTTAACCTAGTTTCTAGCTTAACTTGGGCATTTTAGCTATGATGAGCCACATCTCATCAGGTATCCGCCTGATCGAGACAGTCATGAAGTCTGACAACTCTTCCTTGACCTTGTCAGCATACAGGACTATATTAAAATCCTGGGCTTGGTACTTGTTACGACCCGGTTCCCGAATCCCTACAGGACACGAGAATTGGACCGACTCGACTGATCCCAAGACCTAATCGTCCAACGAGAAAGTAACCAAAAAGCAGTAAAATAAACCACATTCACCATGCAAGTAACTAACAGTAACAAAAGTATAGTAGTAAAGAAAAGAACTACTACAGTACATACCACCACAACAGTAGAGAATTAAAAACAGGTACAAAAATATGAAGTTACAATAAAAGAGTACAAGGTGAAACAGAAATACTTACTACTATAGAAAAATGGTACAACAAAAGTACAACTACTAGGCTCTACTAGGTCCAGCACTCTCCGCAGCCGTGGGCTCTGGCTGCTCAACACCTGGTCCAGAAAAAGTTGTCAATTATGACACGTCAGTGAAATGCTGAGTAGAGTGGCAACCAGCTAGCTAAGAAAAACAGTAAAGGTGGACAAGTAGCTGTTGTTTTTAATTTCTTTCTTTATTCTCTATTTACTCTTTCTTGGTTTAGTTCTCAGGTCTTTCTCTTGATCTCGAATGTTCCTCGTGGGAACGATCTTGATTGCAGTCTTTTTCGAAAAGTAGAAGTAGAATGTGGTGCTCTCCTGGCTGGGAGAGTCCCCCGTGGTGGTCCTACCCTCAGTCAACCACCCCAAGGTCGCTGACAGGCGTAACAGTGACTACGGTACACGCAATAAACGCACGGGTAGCTACCCTGCACTGGCACGCGGTCAGTCGCTTCCGTTAACGGGTGCGCCCAAAGCACAACACGGAACCAGTATAGGGCAGAGTCCTATCAGTAATAGGGGTCTAGCCCCTCCACACTAACCAAACAGGAGACTCGCCCCTCTACAGTCCACGCACCCTCGCCTGACTACCCTGGTTTGCCCAATGGGCCTAACAAGTCGGTGTGGGACGGCTAGCTGAACCCCGGGGACTGTGGGGTGGCTAGCTCTGTCCCTACACTAGTAGCTCTCCCCAATACTGTGTATGCGAGGGCCAAAATTTGATACAAAGTGGCCAGACCTAACCCCGGGTCCCTGGGACGGCTAGCTCCGCTCTACACTAAACAGGGGGACAGTCGCTCTCCTTGGTACTCCGTACTCAAGGGCCAGCTCACTTCTCCAATTCCATTCTATTTATCTTCCAGGAGCTCTACTCCTAATTCCTCGTAGGGTTCATACTCATATTTCTCAGGCCAAGCCATACTAGGTTTCATCATTTCCGTTTCATTCGCATCTAGCCCGTGTTTTCAACATTTAATATCCATTTATATACAAGCAGCTCAATTTTAGTTTCCAATAACAGGAATTACATGTAGCAGTTACTAGCAACAGTATTCTCCATTTCACAGGCAGCTGTTATTCAATTATAGGCAATTATCATCATTCTATCTACTTATCCAAGACTGTAATTCAGGTATTCAAGACATTCGTTTCAGAGTTTCTATCCCTAGGATTCATGCCATACCCTATGATCTATCATTCAATCTAGTTTTCAAGTCCTAGGATTCATGCCATACCTTAGGATGTATCATTCAATCTAGTTTTCAAGTCCTAGGATTCATGCCATACCCTAGAACCTATCATTCAATCTAGTTTTCAAGTCCTAGGATTCATGCCATACCCTAGAATCTATTATTCATCTCAAGGATGCATTACTATTGGTAAATAACTAAGGGAGCCACTCTACTCGCAAAATCGGGAGTAACGGGGCCGTGATCGGCAGGTTCACGTGCCTCCGCAACCCCCAAAGCCACAACAGAATGAGGTCCTAACACAAGGATAAGTCACAAGGAACCACTCAGAATAGGATACAAGTACTTTAAACAAGTAGAGGAACTAATTCTGAGAAGAACGAAATTTTAAACGCGGAAATCAGACCTCGAATGGACCCTAAACGGGTCAAAAATGATAACTCTGACCCAAATCAGACGTCTTAAAAAGTGGTCCAGGTCATACCTCACTTCTGCGCTGCTCTTCAGATGTCTAGGATCCCGCTGAACCGTCTGGACCTAGTTCCAGACGTCCGACTATCACTCCGGACGTCTAGAGATGCTCTCCGCCGTTTGGTGACTTGCCAGACGTCTGATCTGCGTGGGAGGGTGTGTCCTCGCGCCTTCCCGAAGCGAAACCTGCATGCATACGCAAACACTCCTCAACACGACACGTCTCAGAACTTCGGCAGATCGGCCTGCATGGCCGAATCCGCAAAAGGGAGGAAGATGAGAAATATCATACCTTTCAGACGTCTGGATCTCCCTCCAGACATCGCCCGCGTCGTCTGGATGTAGGTCCAGACGTCTGACTCTGGGAAAATTTCCCAGAGTCAGAACCTCCTCGCCTTCTTCTTGCTGCGCATGGCCGTGCCGTGCTCACCTGCCTGCTGCCTGAGCTGCAGCAGCACCGGGGTAACCTCCCTAGCACCACGCTCCCACTGCGCGCCCGTCGGCTAACCCCGAGCTGCTCCGACGAGCTCGCTCTCTCTTCCTGGTGTGCTCTCCCTCTTCTCCCCTCTCGCTGCACCTCTTCCTCTACGCACGCACCTGGCAGCAGCTGCTGCCGGCTCTCACTCCCACTCTCATGCTCGCACTGGAGGAAGGGGAAGACGGTAGGGTGGTGAACGAGGGAGACAAGAGAGGTGAGAGGGGAATTTGAAGGCGTCGGGGGGAAAGAAAAAGCGTCTGCAAGTCGGCGGGTTCAGTCTGCACGTGCATGCGCACAGACTCGCAATCATACGCACGCAAAAATTTATTTCCAGATGTCTGGGAATGCGTCCAGACGTCTGGACCAACTCCCAGACGTCTTAAAAAGGGTCTGATGTCTCGAGTCTTAACAACATAACAAACTCAAAGGAAGTTTCATCCCCGAAACTTGCGCTAACTAGGGTGTAGAAAAAGAACAATATACGCATAACAAACTCAAAGAGGGTCGAAGCCAGTCCGAAGAGATGTACCCTCAAAGAGCTCCGGATACCACTCCCGCATCGCCGCTTCATGCTCATAGGTAGCCTCTTCGTACCACTGGCTCCTCCAAAAAACCTTCACCAGGGGTACTTGCTTCCGTCTCAGACTTCGGATGGCTCTGTCAAGGATCTGCACTGGCCGCTCGAGGTAGGTCAAGTCGTCACCCACCTCGACGCTCTCGTGGCTCAGGACGTGACTGGGATCGGCGACATACTTTCTGAGGTTGGACACGTGGAACACGTCGTGCACACCAGAAAGCTGAGGAGGAAGGGCAAGCCTGTAAGCAACGGGTCCAACCCTCTCCAGGACCTCAAAGGGTCCCACGAACCTCGACGCGAGTTTCCGTCTCACCCCAAACCGCTACAGACCCTTCATGGGCGAAACACGAAGGAAGACGTGGTCCCCAACCTTAAACTGCACCTCTCTGCATTTCCGATCTGCATAGCTCTTCTGTCTGCTCCTGACAGTGCAGAGTCGCCTGTGAATCTGCTCGACCACCTCCTGACTCTACCGGATCAGCCTGGGGCCAACCTCCCACTTGGTCCCCACCTCAACCCAACTCACGGGTGCCATGCCGATGCTCGAGTGATAGATGTTGTTGTATGCAAACTCTATCAGGGGCAAGTGCTCCTCTTAAGAGTCCCTCCAGTCCAGTATACAAGCACGCAGAAGGTCCTCGAGTGTCTGTATCGTACGCTCAGACTGTCCGTCCGTCTGGGGGTGGTATGCTGTATTGAACCTCAACCACGTCCCCAGGGTCTGCTGAAACTCAGCCCAAAACTAGGACGTAAAGCGGGTATCCCGGTCGGATACGATCTCCTGCGAAACTCCGTGTAGACGTACCACGGCGCGGATATACCTCTCTACCAACTGTGCTGGTCCCAAGGTGACTCTGATCGGCAAGAAACGTGCCGTCTTTGTCAATCTGTCAACGATCACCCAGACTGTGTCTTGTCCTCGCTGGGTAATGGGCAAGCCCACCACCAAGTCCATGGTGATGCTCTCCCACTTCCACTCTAGCACTGGAAGTGGCTGCAACGGCCCTGCAGGCCTCTGATACTTGGCCTTCACCTACTGGCACACTAAACACTGCTGTACGAATTCACCTACATCTCGCTTCATTCCCCTCCACCAAAAGTCGCGTCTCAAGTTATGGTACATCTTCGTGTTTCTGGGATGTATGGTGAACCTGGAACCGTGTGCCTCAGTCAGGAGCTCTCTCAACAGCTCCTCATCCCTGGGAACGCACAAACGTCCCCTCATGCGCATTACTTGGTCTGTAAAAGAGAAGTCCCTAGGGTCTCCTGACAGCACTCTGTCACGCAACGACTGCAAGTACGGGTCGGCCATCTGTCCAGTGATGATGCTGTCTTTCAGCTCTGGCCTCGTCTGTCGTGTCACCGTCATTGCTCCACAGTGCCCCAGTAACTCTAGGGGTCACCAACTGCCCATCTCCTTCATGAGGCTCCAAGTCGTGGGTAGGGTAGCTATGCTCATGGGGCTTCAGTTGCTGCGAAGAGTAAGCGACAACGTGACCCCTCTGCATGAGCACACCCCCTAACCCCTGCAAAGAGGTGTCTGTGTACACAACGAACCCGCCACTACTGTCAAGGATGGTAAGCACGGGAGCCAAAGTCAGCCTCTCCTTCAGCTCTTGAAAACATGCCTCACAAGCGTCTGTCCAAGTAAAGGGCACGTCCTTCCGGGTCAGCTGTGTCATAGGACGTGCAATCTGCGAGAAACCCCTGATAAACAGCCTGTAGTAGCCTGTCAGTCCCAAGAAACTGCGGATCTCAGTAACAGTACGCGGTCTCTCCCACCTGAGCACTGCCTCAACCTTGGCTGGGTCTACAGCCAAGCCATCCCCGGAGATCACATGACCCAAGAAGGTCACCTCCCTCAACCAAAACTCGCACTTGCTATATTTGGCGTACAGCCTACGTCATCTCAGTGTGTCCAAAACCATCCGCAAGTGATGTCCGTGCTGCATCTGATCTCGAGAATAGATGAGCACATCTTCAATAAATACCACCATGAACTGGTCCAAGTACAGTCTAAATACCCGGTTCATCAAGTCCATGAAGGCAGCAGGGGCATTGGTCAGTCCAAACGGCATGACCAGAAACTCGTAGTGTCCGTACCAGATGTGGAAGGCTGTCTTGGAGACGTCTGCCTCCTTGATCCTCAACTGGTGGTATCCAGACCTCAAGTCTATCTTGGAGAATACCGTGGCACCTCGCAGCTGGTCAAACAAGTCATCAATCCTCAGCAGAGGATACCTGTTCTTGATGGTAACCCTATTCAGCTGTCGGTAGTCCACACAAAGGCGTAGGGTACCATCCTTCTTCTTTACGAAGAATACCAGGGCTCCCCATGGAGACGCACTGGGCCTCACAAAGCCCTTCTCCAGAAGATATTGCAACTAAGACTTGAGCTCTCGCAGCTCAAGTGGTACCATCTTGTACGATGCTGTAGAGATGGGGCTAGTCCTCGGTACCAGTGAGATCTCAAACTCGATCTCACGCTCGGGCGATAGTCCTGGCAACTCAGCTGGGAAACGTCGGGGTACTCTCTGACCACCGAGATACTCTGAAAGTCTGCCACAGGGCTGGGCTCCACCACCACACAAGCCAAAAAGCCCTCACACCCCTAGCTCAAAAGTCTCGCTGCCCGAAGTGCAGAAATGCACCTGAAGCCTCCATCCACTGGCTGCCCGTGGAACTCGAAAGAAGACAACTCCGGTATGGAGAAGATGATCTTCCTCTCAAAGCAATCCACCAAGGCGTGCTAAGCGGGTAGCCAGTCCATCCCCAGAATTACGCCAAAGTCCTCCATCTGTATCATAATCAGGTCAGCTGGAAGGCTGTGTCCCCCAACACTGACCTCACAACCTGTGTACACCTCGTCAGCTACAAACAGCTGACCACTCGGACCTTTGATCATGAATGGATCCTCTAACAACATACAGTCCTGCCTCAAGCAAACCGCAAAACTTGTAGTGACAAACGAGTGTGTAGCGTCAGAATCAAAAAGCGTGTAAACAAGTCTGTCGGAAACTGAAACCATACCTGCCACCACTAATCCTGAAGCTCTGGCATCCCTATGTGTCTGGGCGCTGATACGCCCCTCAGCCCTAGGTGCGGACGAAGCAGCCACACTCTGCGTCGGACGGGTAGCCGCTGGCCGGTACCCTTCCCGCGACTGCTGTCCTCCTCCTCGCGCCTGGTAACCGCGGCCTCCTGCTCGCCCTCCAGTGCTCGGTGTGGGAAGCATGTGCTGACCTCCTGCCCTAGACGGGCAGTCCCTCCTTATGTGGCCCGGCTGGCCACACTGGTAGCAAAGAGGGACTCGACTCCCACCCTCAATGGGTCCCTGCTGACGGCTGGGCGGGGGTTTGGTGCTAGCAGCTGGATCCTATCGGGGGTCCCCAGAGGCCACTGATGGCCCCGCAAAGCGTGACGACTCTCCTGCGGGTGCCACGTGCCTCCTCTCTTGTCGGCCCTGGGAGAAGTCTAGCCGATAGGGCCGCTTCCGCCCGCTGTCAGTGTCACGTGCGGACGGGTTGGTCTCTCCATACATCATAGTTGCCTCCACCACTCTCAAGAACGTCGACAGCTTCAGGGGTTTGACATACCCCCGAATAGCAGGCCGGAGCCCCTCGATGAACCTCCAAAGGCACTCCTCCTCAGAAGCCACGGCTGTCACTGTGAAACAAGATAGCTCTAGGAAACGCGTGCGGTATGCGCTCACGGTCATCGTCCCTTGGCGGAGAGTGTGGAACTCCTGACTCCTCTGGTCCTGCCACATATGGGGGAAGTACTGCTCGCAGAAGAGGGTGACGAACTGGTCCCAAGTCAGCTCATCCTTCTCTTGACCCCTGACCGCCCTCCACCACCTGTGTGCCGCGTTCTCTAGCTGGTACGTGGCAAAGGCCATGCGGCACTCCACTGGGGGGCGAAGGATGTCAAAAACCTTCTCGATCTATTCGAGCCAGTCCTCTACCTCGGTCGGGTCCTCATCCCCTTTGAAGGAGGGGGGCTTCAGCTTCCGGAACTGTCCGAAAAGCTCAAAGTGGCACTGAAGTGGAGATGCTGGTGAGCCTCTAGGTAAAGAAGCCTCGTGCTCGGAAGTGCCGGAGGAAGGTGGGGGTGGTGGAGTCCCACCCTCTCCCCCACGTCCTGCGCCGTGTCTGTTGCGTGGTCCAACAAAGGACTCCCCCTCCGCAGCCCCAGGGAGAGGTGCTCGTGGCGATGGGTGGAGCTCCTCTCGCACGATCCCGTATCAGCTGGGCGAGGTCCTGGGCCTGAATGCCCGGGAGTAGTGGCTGGTCCACTGAGGTGTCGGGCTCAACGTGCCCACCCCTCCAACCTCATCCTCGACCGCGTCCTCGACCCGCCTCGCTACCTCCTCGTCGAGCATCTCCTGCGAGGAGACGCGAACACGGAACATAAAAGACGTCAATACGAATTGATATTCAATAAAGAAGTCTCAAAACATATGTCAAAAGGTACGTTGTGGTGGCTACTCTAGTTACAGGCACGTGAATTGGTTATTTTCCAGCTAGTTGGTTCACTTCTGGACAACCTTGCTTTGATACCATCTTGTTACGACCCAGTTCTCGAATCCCTACAGGACACGAGAATCGGACCGACTCGACTGATCCCAAGACCCAGTCGTCCAACGAGAAAGTAACCAAAAAGCAGTAAAATAAACCACATTCACCATGCAAGTAACTAATAGTAACAAAAGTACAGTAGTAAAGAAAAGAACTACTACAATACATACCACAACAACAATAGAGAATTAAAAACAGATACAGAAATATGAAGTTACAATAAAAGAGTACAAGGTGAAATAGAAATACTCACTACTACAGAAAAGTGGTACAACAAAAGTACAACTACTGGGCTCTACTAGGCCTAGCACCCTCCGCAGCTGTGGGCTCCAACTGCTCAACACCTGGTCCTGAAAAAGGTGACAATTATGACACGTCAGTGAAACGCTGAGTAGAGTGGCAACCAGTTAGCTAAGAAAAATAGTAAAGGTGGACAAGTAGCTGTTGTTTTTAATTTCTTTCTTGATTCTCTATTTACTCTTTCTAGATTTAGTTCGCAGGTCTTTCTCTTGATTTCGAATGTTCCTCGTGGGAACAATCTTGATTATAGTCGTTTCCGAAAAGTAGACGTAGCACGTGGTGCTCTCCTGGCCGGAAGAGTCCCTCGTGGTGGTTCTACCCTCAGTCAACCACCCCAAGGTCACTGACAGGCGTAACAGTGACTACGGCACGTGCGATAAACGCACGGGTAGCTACCCCGCACTGGCACGCGGTCAGTCATTTCCGTTAACGGGTGCGCCCAAAGCACAGCACGAAACCAGTATAGGGCAGAGCCCTCCCAGTAACAGGAGTCTAGCCCCTCCACACTAACCAAACAGGAGACTCGCCCCTCTACAGTCCGCGCACCCTCGCCTGACTACCTTGGTTTGCCTAGTGGGCCTAACAAGTCGGTGTGGGATGGCTAGCTGAACCCCGGGGCCCGTGGGGTGGGTAGCTCTCTCCCTACACTAGTAGCTCTCCCCGGTACTGTGTACGTGAGGGCCAAAAGTTGGTACAAAGTGGCCAGACCTAACCCCGGGCCCCTGGGGTGGCTAGCTCCTCTCTGAACTAAATAGGGGGACAGTCACTCTCCTTGGTACTCCGTACTCAAGGGCCAGCTCACTTCCCCAATTCCATTCTATTTATCTTCCAGGATCTCTACTCCTAATTCCTCGTAGGGTAAATACTCATATTTCTCAGGCCAAGCCATACTAGGTTTCATCATTTCTGTTTCATTCGCATCTAGCCCGTGTTTCCAACATTTAATATCCATTTATATACAAGCAGCTCAATTTTAGTTTCCAATAACAGGAATTACATGTAGGAGTTACTAGCAACACTATTCTACATTTCACAGGTAGCTGTTATTCAATTACAGGCAATTATCATCATTCTATCTACTTATCCAAGACTGCAATTCAGGTATTCAAGACATACGTTTCAGAGTTTCTGTCCCTAGGATTCATGCCATACCCTATGATCTATCATTCAATCTAGTTTTCAAGTCCTAGGATTTATGCCATACCCTAGGATGTATCATTCAATCTAGTTTTCAAGTCCTAGGATTCATGCCATACCCTAGGATCTATCATTCAATCTACTTTTCAAGTCATAGGATTCATGCCATACCTTAGAACCTATCATTCAATCTAGTTTTCAAGTCTTAGGATTCATGCCATACCCTAGAATCTATTATTCATCTCAAGGATGCATTACTATTGGTAAATAACTAAGGGAGCCACTCTACCCGCAAAATTGGGAGTAATGGGGGCGTGATCGGCAGGTGCACGTGCCTCCGCAGCCCCCAAAGCCACAACAGAACGAGGTCCTAACACAAGGATAAGTCACAAGGAACCACTCAGAACAGGATACAAGTACTTTAAACAAGTAGAGGAACTAATTCTGAGAAGAACGAAATTTTAAACACGGAAATCAGACCTCGAACGAACCCTAAAAAGGTAAAAAATGATAACTCTGACCCAAATCAGACGTCTGGAACACCTTCTAGACGTCTTAAAAAGTGATCTAGGTCATACCTCACTTCTGCGCTGCTCTTCAGACGTCCAGGATCCCGCTGAACCGTCTAGACCTAGTTCCAGATGTCCGACTATCACTCCGGATGTCTGGAGATGCTCTCTGTCGTCTGGTGACTTGCCTAGAGATTTGATTTGCATGGGAGGGCGTGTCCTTGCGCCTTCCCAAAGCAAAACCTGCATGCGTATGCAAACACTCCTCAACACTACACGTCTCAGAACTTCGGCAGATCGGCTTGCATGGCTGAATCCGCAAAAAGGAGGAAGATGAGAAATATCGTACCTTTCAGACGTTTGGATCTCCCTCCAGACGTCTGGATCTCCCTCCAGACGTCGCCCACATCGTCTAGACGTAGGTCCAGACGTCTGATTCTGGGAAAATTTCCTAGAGTCAGAACCTCCTCGCCTTCTTCCTACTGCGCACGGTCGCACCGCACTCACCCACCTGCTGCTTGAGCTGCAGCAGCACCAGGGTAACCTCCCCAGCACCACGCTCCCGCTGTGCGCCCGTCGGCCGGCCCCGAGATGCTCCGGCGAGCTCGCTCTCTCTTCCTCGCGCACTCTCCCTCTTCTCCCCTCTCGCTGCACCTCTTCCTCTCTGCACGCACCCGGCAGCAGCTGCTGCCCGCTCTCACGCTCGCACTGGAGGAAGGGGAAGACGGTAGGGTGGTGAACGAGGGAGATGAGAGAGGCGAGAGGGGTATTTGAAGGCGTTGGGGGGAAAGAAAAAGCGTCTGCAGGTCGGCGGGTTTAGTCTGCGAGCGCACGCATGCAGACTCGCAACCGTACGCATGCAAAAATTTATTTCCAGACATCTGGGAATGCGTCCAGACGTCTGACCAGATGTCTAAACCAACTCCCAGACATCTTAAAAAGGGTATGATGTCTCGGGTCTTAACAGTACTCGCCATTGATTTGATTGGTGACCAACTAGAAATCCGTGAAGACTTCCAACGAAGAGACACCTCTTGATTTTGCCATCCGGATGCCAGCTAACATGGCCTCATATTCCACTTGATTGTTGGATGCTGGGAAGAGAAGTTTAATGGCATACTTATGAGTATCGTTGTCTAGGGCGATTAAGGCTATACCGACCCCGGACTTGGCTGTCATGGACGAGTCATCTACATATAGCTTCTAGGGCAGAGTGAGGGAGGCATCCGAGTCAGTAAATTCACCACAAAGTCTGCCAAGACTTGTCCTTTAATTGATTTTTTCGGCTGGTATTGGATGTCAAACTCTACCAACTCTATAACCCACTTTATTTGTCAAGCTGACCCTGTGGGCTTATGTAACATTCGCCTTAGGGGGTAGTCAGATAGGACTACTATTGTATGGGCTTGGAAGTACGGACGTAACTTTTTGGCGACAATCACCAAAGCTAGCCCGAGTTTCTCAACGATCGTATACTTATCTTTCGCGTTTTGATAGGTCTTGTTGATGAAGTATATTGGCCGTTGCCCCCCTTTTCGTTTGCCGACTAGGACAATGCTAATGGTGGACATGGACGTCGCCAGGTATAAGTAAGGAGATTCCCCAAGCTTAGGAGCCGTCAAGACATGGGGACTTCTGAGTGCTTCCTTTACTTCCTCTAAAGTCTTCTAGAAATGAGGAGTCCAATGGACGACAATATAGCCTTTACACTTTTTTATGTACTCAAAGAAAGGAAAGCATTTGTCAGAAGATCAAGACAAGAATCAACTTAAAGAGGTGATTTTGCTGACTAATGACTACATCTCTTTCAGAGTACTTGGCGATTCTAGGGCTATGCTCACATGAATTTTATCAGGGTTGGCTTCAATTCCTCTACTGGAAACCATGAACCCCAAGAATTTCCCAGTTGAAACCCCAAATATGCACTTCCTAGGGTTCAAGTGGAGTTGAGTCTTCCTTAAGACATGGAACCCTTTTGTCAAAAATTCTAAGTGTTGAAGGAAGTTCGATCCCTTCATCAACATATCATCTATGCACACTTCAAATGATTTTCATATTAAATGAGAAAAAATCATATTTACAAGGCACTGGTAAGTTGCTCTAGCATTTTTTAAGCCAAACGACATGACTCTATACTAAAACTGATCCCTATTCGTTATGAATGAGGTATGAGGTCTGTCTGCCGGAGCAAGGTTAATCTGGTGGTACCTGTTGTAGGCATTCAGGAAGGACATGTGTGATTGATCACTGCAGGAGTCTACCAGAGCGTCCACCCTTGTCAAGGGGAATTCTTCCTTTGAGCATGCTTCATTCAGGTTGGTGAAGTCCATGCACATTCGCCATTTTCCATTAGCTTTCTTCACCATGACCACATTTGAGAGCCATGCCAGGTATAAAGACCCCTCGATGAAGCCAGCTTCAAGGAAATTCTGGACTTCAGCCTCAGCTGCTTACCACTATTCGACTAACTTGTGTCTACGTACCTGTTTGACTGCCCGGGCTATTGTGGTGGTGCTGAATCAGGGACGGGTCCACCCCCAGCAAGTCATTAGTAGACCAAGCGAAGATGTCCACGTTGGTCCTAAGCAGGAGTAGCAACTCTTGAACCTCGTAGGGATCAAGGTCCGCTCCAACCTTGACAAGCTTGGTAGCGTTGTCAGGATACAGTTGGATAGCTATGGCTCAAGAGCCCAGCTCGAGCTCCGAAGTCACTGGCGGATCAGTTGGAGTTGCTTCCTTTTGGATCACTTGGACTTGGCTTCTCTTCTTCTCTCATTTCTAAGGCTTGGGGGTCTTGGCTCCATGGACCATTCCAACTTGATCCTTAAGAGTTCTCACCCGATTGTTTGATCCCCATGTACTATTTCTATGCCTTGACGAGTTTGGAATAGCATAAATTGGAAATGCGATGAGGGGATTAGGCGGAAGGTGTGGGTTATTGGACGATTGATAATGCCATCAAATGCCACCGTCAACCTGGCCACTATGAATGTGGCCGTCTTATTGAGAGGCCTGTCTCCGTAGCAGACAGACAATGGAAGGCTGATTTCCCCTTTCAGCATTACATTGTGATTGTCGAATCCCACAACCGGGTGAGTTGACGGGGAAATGTGCTCTTCTTTGAAGCCCAACTTAAGCAATGTCTTTGAAAAGAGGACATCGACGGCATTGCCTTCATCCACTAGGAACTTGTGTTGAAGCTGACCCGCCAGTAAGAGAGTTATTAAGAGCAGGTCAGTATGCTTTACCAGGTTAGGTAGAGAGGCGAAGAGCCTAGAGGCTGCCTGCTTGACGAAACCTCTTTTGCCCCACTGAAGAGTGGGGAACGCATTGTGAGGAGTCAATTCCGAGGAAGTGGCTTGCTGACTTATGGAGGCGTTAACCCTGAAAATGACCTCGACCTCCGTGCCCTTGGGTTTAGGCGACGGGAGATGAGCATTCTGGAGTAACACGGCTATTATCGTTAGGACTTGACGGTGGTATTCTGCTGGGGGAAGCGAAGTGGCTTGCTGACTTATGGAGGCGTTAACCTTGAAAATGACCTCGACCTCCATGCCCTTGGGTTTAGGCGACGGGAGATGAGCATTCTGGGGTAACGCGGCTATTATCGTTAGGACTTGACGGTGGTATTCTGCCGAGGGAAGCGAAGAGGTACCGCTTGTTGGATTGGTTGGGTCGTTGACCCATTTGGCTCCTGGTCCACTGCTAGAGCTTCTCCTTGTAATAATCTTATGGACCCTCCAACGGTCTCTTGCCCTTGTCTTGGCTCTCATTTCGCTTGACGAAATGGGCCAAGTTTCCATGTCAGATCTGGGACTCGATTTGGTCGCGTAGATCCTGGCAGTCTTCAGTAGCATGTCACCAAGCCCTGTGGTACTTGCAGTAGGGCCCGGACTCGGCCTTCTTCCTAAGAGGCTTTGGTGAGGGCAACAGGTCTTTGTTCGTGGACTAGACCTCCGCCAACACGTCTACCTGGTTCACGACAAGGGAAGTGTACTCTTCAAAAAACTCCTACTTGGTTTGGCAGGGTCCATTGTTTCGACCCTTAACAGGCCTGTCGCTTATCTAATCATGGAATGTAGCCTTCCTTTTGTTGAAGCGACTGCCTCTACGGATGGATATGGGAGTTGGCTCTCCCGAGGTCCTCTCTTCAACAGGACCAAGATCGTCTCCACATCCTTTCGCCAACCGGCTACGGGAGCGGAAAGAGTCACTTGTTCTCAAATCTCGTAGCCCTATCCTACAACTCCGTCATATCTCTAGGTGAGAAGTCGTCGATGTCGTGCTAAAACATCTAGGTCAGGAGGCCTGACTTAAGGTATTAGATGGCTATGACATCATGGAGCCTCTTACACTTGAGATTCTCGCTCTTGAATCGATCCAAGTAAGATCGAAAAGATTCATTCTTTCGCTACCGTATTTCCGACAACCTCTCTAGGTTAACTATAATCCTTTGTTGTCCTACAAAGTAAGACGCTTTTTATCCCTCGTCACTCCATCCCTTAGACAAGGTTTTTTTTTCTTTTTTTACTATTTTTGCTTTTAAAAAAATCACTCTCCAGACCAAGCACTAAGAATAGCACATGCAACGAACATCATGCACCATGCATTACATAAATTGAGTAAATTCCACAAAAATAACGCATTACATAAAACATAATAAAATAATTTAAATCTCTGGGCAATGGTCTAGCCAACGCTAGGCCTTGGAGGAGCAATAGTCCAACCACCACCACAGAGATACGTGTGCAGACCACCATGAGGACAGAGATCAATATCGTGGGGAGGTGCACAGGTTGGGGAGGATTGAGAGTTGGGTAGGATTAGAGGTGTGCGTAGGAGGAGGAGGATCGTAGCTGGAGATTCGAGCAGGGAGGTTTGCCAGTTGGGGATAGGGGGATGGCCGAAGGTGCATGCAGGGTTGTGGGAGGGTAGGGAGGTGTGAATCCAGAGAATGTCATGGGCAGGATTGGCAGAAAGTTGGAAAAGAAAAGAGGCTATTGGATTTATTTTGATCCAACACAACGGTAGTTTGCATAGGCTGCATTGCATGTTCCCTTTTGTCTTTCATATGAAATATATTAAGGGATGAATTTACTTTTTTTTTTTTTTTTTAATTTAAATTACATAACAAGCTAAATTAGATCATTCATAAATCATTATTAACAAATTAATGTAAACACTCCAAATCTCAATATTTCTCCAAAGATTAGGGTACATCAAGGCATTTGATTTTCATGATGTAATTAGTTAGTTTGTTGGATGTTGAATCTATACGTGAGCCTGATCGAACTTTTCTCAATATTATATCTAAATCTGTATTTGACCAAAATTTGAAATTACGATCCCAATTGATATTCAAATACAACCATATTTGTCATCTAGTTATTAGATATTTGAATTCCTGTTTGAGTAATTGTCTTCTCCGATGGTAGCTCTATTCCTTGGAAGTGGTTGCCCTTTGTACACATCATTTTTTAATATTAATAAAATTATTTTATATTAATATTTATAATTAAGTAATATTTTAGATTCCGATGAAAATGGTAAGAAATCAAGATAAATAAAGAAAGATAACATGAAGACAATGATGACAATAGGAAGATCATCTTCAAGACATATCTAAGTTATCTAGTTGATTTAAGCCAAATAGAATAGATCCTTATTTTTTATTCTTAAAATGTATGTCACTTTTAACTGTAAATTAAATTAATTTGTAAAATTAATTAGAGGTAATAATAGAACTCTTACTTAAGATTACTCAAGAAATTCTAAAGTACATGTTATTCAAAAAGATAAACTTTCAAAGTTTAAAACGTTTTCAAAGAAGTTAAAGAAATTAGTAGTTTCTATTAAAAATTATTGGTTAACCTAAAAGTATTAGTATATGTGAGTTATAGGTTTGGATATTCAAGAAGAATCAAACCTATACCCAATAAGTATTGGTATTAAAGTTTAGTAGTGGTATTGGAAGTAATAAGTACCAGGTACCAAATTTGGAAGCAACGAGTACCGATACTTATGCTTAGTATCGATATCCCATAAGTACTATTTGTGACTTTATTAGTGAAATGTAAAATAGTAAGTCACTAATATCAATACCAATCTTTCAGCATCATTACTAGCTATTCGTTGAGCTAAATCTGAATAATTAAAAAATTGAATATGAAGATATAAATGTTGGAATTTAAATACTAACAACTAGTATTCGATTTCTCTTGTTAGTAACTTTATAAATAGGCTCTTGAACTCTTAATTTAAAAATAAGAAAATAAGAGAGATCAATTGTGCTTAGAAAAAGATTCTACTCTTCATTTTTCTGTACATAAAAAAAGCTTGTTGAGCACTTTCCCCGCTATTCCGTCATCTACCAAGATGAGTTCATGATTGTGCTTGATCTTACATGCAAATTCAATGCATGCATACGTTTTTTGGCTCTCTATTAAGTAACTTTATTTTAATACTATTGTTTCTAGGCTGAGGAAGTTTTGTTGTAAGAGTTTTTCTCGATGTATTGCTTAATTTGTATTAAACTTGTAGCTCGTTATTTAGGTTGTAATAACTCATTTGTTGTACCTGAGTTAAGGTAATTATCTATTAATTATCTCGATCAATAAATTGGTTCTATTGAGATTGAGAGAATCAAGTTAAAAATTTTAAGTTAAGAGACTTAAGTAGTGGAGTACCTGGGAGTAAGAAACTATTATACATCTTATCTCAATTTTTGTGGTGTGAATTTTTGTGTGAATATTTTTTACCACACTATTCATCTCCCTTTATAATGTGCTTGTGGCTATTAGATCCTTACATTTTTCGCTAGGGGTGGGCATTATTTGGGTCAACCCAAATAATCCACCCAAACATTGGAAACGAGTTATTTGATTTGGATTATTGGGTTATGGATCGGGTTGTGACCCACACTGTAAAAGTTTTACATGTTTTGGGTTGGTTGGTGGGTCTAGCATATGCAATTTAAACCATCTAAACAACCCAAACTATTAAATCGAATGACCTGTAGATCACATCCACTAAACCGACCTAAATCAAGATGTATAAATAAATTGATTTATAAATGATATTGACATATTTTTTAAAAGTTTTCTTTTTACTATCATAGATGATATTTAATTTTTTTATAAGATGAATGAAGTATTTAATCATTATTATATTACAAATATATATTTTTTAAAAAAATCTTTTTGTTAATGAATATATGTAAAATTTAAGTTTCACCTCCATCAAAATGGATCCAACCTTAACTCGAATCGATCTAAACTCAATCTAAACTAATCCAAATTCAATCTAATCTGATAAGTCAAGTACAATCCAAACTGAATAATCAAATCCACCCAAACCGATCCAAAACTCACTAATGTTCACCATTCAAGAATTGTGGTATAATTATGGAAGTGTCAATGGATTCCATAGCCCTAGTTTAAGTGCCTATTTCTCGTCAAGTACAAAATTTTCTAAGATCTTAAAGTAGAGGACAGACTTTCCTTTCCTCGCTATCTGCCATCCTTGTCCCCATCTCACCATTCTCTTATATAAGCAATTAGAGTTCTGGTAAGAGTCATGGCTTGGGTAGAGGCTACTCAATTAGGGCAGAAGTTAATGAGAACTACTTGTTGACAATTTTTTTGGGGGTTAACTACAGAGCTCTAGCATCGAAGAAGTGTCATTGTATTCTTTCATATTTACATAAATGACCCTATTCAATGACTTTGTTCTACACATATGCCCCTTCATTACACATCTTGATCTGGGGAACTAAACTAGGATATGATTTAAGCTCGATCGTGGTTGACTTGTTACCGATCCTACTATTGATCTAAGAACCCAAATTCAGCCTAAATATAAAATCAAGAAGAAAGGTATCCTCTTACTGTATATCTACCTCTCCTTTTCTTGTTGTGATGTGATGGATATGCACCTGAATCCTGCTAATGAAACATGTAGTTTTAAGTGTGATCATCATTAATTGAGTTACAACTTGTTAGAGGAAAAAGCCCAAATGTATCGGGCTGGGCTTGATCTCAACACCAAAGAGGGATGAAATGGGAAGGAAGAATGATAACCGTAAAAAGGTGGATTGATTTAGCTATGTCTCGCACCAAGGAGGCCTGATAGATTTCCCTTTTACTCATTCTGCTTGCTTTTCTCTTGATTACGAGTGGGTTTCACACTGCTACTTTCATTCAGGGTTTTACCTCTTTCGGTCATTCTTTAATGTGACTAACATGCATCTAGGGATGCCACCCGATCCAAACTTAACCATCCTGATTAGACTGCGTAAAATCCAACGCATTCAATTTTTGGATGGGAGTGGATTTTGAGTTACTAACCTAAACGAGTATCAATTTAAGAGTTTAGCCATTTATCCATCCTATTTATCTAACTTATTTACTCGTGTATTCCTTGTAAATGCTTTGTACCATGTCCTCGTTTAGTAACTTATTTACTCGTGTATTTATCTAACTTATTTACTCGTTTAGTAAGCATATACCATGATGGAAGTGTGTGAGGTCCGAAAGTGTTTCATTTTTATCTGGTGACACACCGAAAAAAAAAAGGCTCAAGACGAATTATGTAATCCACCAAACTTCATGATCTTCTATATGCGAATTATACATTTTATGTTCAAAATGGCTCCTAGATGAAGATGAATCCTGAAATCCATCGTAGATAAATTAATTTTTAACTTACACTTTACTCCAGGAGTGAAACTGAACTTGAGAATATTGGAAGAATAGGGTGCAATGTCCATACGTTAAGAATAATAATAAAATTATTATCTTAATGAGAGAAAAAAAAGTAATCAAAGGTAGTAATGTAAGAAAAATTTGGTAGAACATCCATTATTTTATTGAGCTTTTATCGAAATAATTTTGAGAAACCTACAATATATAAGTAGTACAATGGAAGAATTATTGATTGATGTTATGTTTGGACATATATTTGAATCATATATTTAATCTTATAAAAGAAAATAGAAAAAAAGGGTCTCTCCATCGTGTTGTTTGAATAATAATTTAAAATAGAGTTAAATGATAGTAGATAGTTACAATACACTTCGAAATAAGTTTCATGTTTGTAGGGACCTTTGTGTTATTGCCATTTCATTCAATGAACTTCTTACAATTTTGATCGAAAAAAAATTAAAAAAAGGAAGAGATATATGATCTTATTTACAACTTTTAGCACTTACGAGGATTTGAATGTAATTTCTTACATCAAATGTAGTTGTAGTAGCTTTTATAGGAAAATACTTCATATACATAAAAATGTACACGTATGACATCCACCACTTATTAAAATTAAGAATCATATAACAGAACGATGTCATATTGGATCAAATCTTATCATATTTTCTATAAATAAATGTACAACTTTTAAGTGGTATGGGTTTCAAACGAAACTCAAGTCATTTATATATTTACAGAGGCCTAGAGAGTGCACCATGTCTTTTTGCTTCCCCTTTATTTTAAAAGGTTAAACGTTCGTTCGTAAGGAAATGAAAAAGATATAAAGATGTAGGTTGAGGATAAAGGAGAAGGAAATCGTATATCTTTTAAAGAGGAGAAAAGTAATTTTTCCTCGAGAAAACTCTAAATTCATCCATCATTAAAAAAAAAAAAAAAACAAAGGAAAAAAAAAAAAATCCTACCAAAAAACCTATACCACGTTCGTCGCCAAACCACACTAACGTGCCCTTGATACGGAAATTTCCCATCCTCTGTGCATGTTTATAGATCTTACGGTGGAAAAAGGGACATGTAGTGCAAGTCATTGTGGCTCGATGGAATCACAAGCAATAAAAAAATCTCATCGTTCGTTGTAGAGAGAGTAGATGGAGATGGGGAACCCTACAAGTGGGCATTGGTTAATATTATCCCGTCAGGATGACAGTGATGATCCTCAACATTCTTACAGTCAGTTGCTTGCCTTGTAGACCTCTTAATTACGTCATATTAGGTAGGGAAACACCGGCCAGCATATCTTGGCAAGAACTAGCATAGGGTCATCAAACCCATTGGCCCCAATATCTTCCCGTTAGCCAAATGGGCCTACGTTTCTCGTTTGAGGCCTTACCTGTGAAGTAAATGGGTCTAAGTTGGGCCCGAACCTTTAAGTAAACTGTCAGAAACAATATTACCTAGATTTTGCTCGAACATATATCATTTAAGTCGTTTATTATCGACTTAAATTCAAATTAGCGAAAATAAAATTAACTTCGGAAAATAGCAGATTATCTGAAACAGAACGTATTTACCCACATGTAGACAGAACTATTCCTTTTCTGAGAAAAATGGAGTTTGGGTTCATTTTAGATATTAGATCATTGCTAAATGAATCGAAGAATCGGAATGAAATTAGAAAGTTTAGCTTAAATAGGTCTCTCTATCATCGGAATCTAATAGCACTAAGAATGTGGAGGTCACCCATAAATCGATGTACGGTAGAATCCAAGATTCCGGCTTGGAAAGCAACCTTTTCGAAGTCGAATCTTCCTTTCCAAATCTACCCTCAACTTTGGAGAAGAAAGGACTCCTAGGTTGGTAAGAAGAATAAATTTTTAGAATAAATAAAAAAATATAACGAGTGAAATAGATAATAAAATAATTAAGTTAATCTGTTTTAATATTTTGATAAGTTAAAATTATTTTATAAATAAAATAATTTAATTTTATCTAAAATTAAATTTAGATAATCTAACGTAAATAAGAGAGAATAAATAACAAGTTATATATTTAACTTAATGTAAATTTACTTGATCAATGCTAGTGAAACTTTTCTGCTTCGCCTAAAAAAAAAAAAATCCAAGCAAAATGGTGTGCCGTGTGAGATGAGGTGATAAACAAAACTAAAGGCGATTATTTAACGTGAAAATGTATAAAATTAAATAAAAAGACTCATTTTATGACGCACGCATGCAAAGGACGTGCGTTTTACTAGTATTTAATTTGTAAACCTGAGTGGATTTCTTATAAAAAAAATGTAACACAAATAGACTTTTTATTTTGAATAAAAATATAAAGATAATTTTTTATTTTAAATAAAAATACATAAATATATTTTGATTGTCAATAAAAATACACACATAATTTTTCTCTTTCAAATTAAAATATATCAATAATTTTTATTTTACCTATATAATTTAATTTTAAATTACAACACAATGGAGCAAAATAATTTGACACCACAACCTGAAAAGTAATCTTACACCAATGTAATTTTATTTTACTTTGGTCGAAGATAGCTCCAAAATAATGGTGATTATTTTGAGGAGTGGTACATCTTATTATTTATTTAACTTATTTTTTAAAAATATATTTAAAGATATTAATGCATTCCATTCATAAATTCCACGTAATTGAAGAAAATACTCGCATAAAAACATAGGTGATGTGATGTCTACTCTTACCTGACATAGTATATTTCTGTACTCTTTTATGCTTATTTATTCCCCTCGCGCTGCATGGAATGATGGGAACCTGCAATCAAATTCACGAGCTGTACGGATCGGATTCCGTTTGAACGAACATAATGGGGACAGATTAGCCTTCAAAACGACTCGAGGCGATTTGAGAAGAAAAATGCTACCGACATTTTTTTTTTTCTTTTTTTCTTTTTATGGATGTTGTCATCATCAAATCAAGTGGCTTGTAGCGTGGTCCTCTTCGCACAGATGGATCGAGAAGAGGCTCAAACCAGCCAACCAATCGATTTCAAGGTCCATTCTTATGCGTTAGGTCATGGGCTCACAATGCTTACGTATGTGATTATTCAGTGACACCTCATTTCTTAGCCTACAGTAGAAATGGAGGGGGCAAATCCTAAATTTTCTTTTTCCTTTTTTTTGTGAAAATACTTTACTTGTAATTTTCTTCTGGACGGTGTTGGAGAATGTGGTCAAGAGGGTCCAGATGGAGGTTGATTTAATGACGTTAGGTAGTTTGTTGCATCAAGATATTGGAAGATGGATTTAGGGATTTTGAAAGGAGAGGTCCAAGAGAAAGATAAAAGGAGCTTCAATGAGCACTGTGGGGTTGTTGGTACTTCCATGTTTCTAAATATTTAATCAAGGCCCTCAAGATTAATGGAAGAGAAGATTTCTATAAATTTGAAGGAAAAAGGTAAGTACCTTTTTTTTATCTATTTTTTTTCGAAAGGTAAAGGAAATTGTGACGTTTGGGAGTTGCCCTCTAATAATGATCAGTGTCATGTTATGATGTGAATGTGAGGGTCAAAGGCAAGGGTCAAACTTATTTACAATTCCTAGATACAATATCGATGTACATTTTGAATACCATCATAGCGAAAAACAACTCCATCTTTGGGAAGTATGCCCACAATAGGATTTGATTCTACTACTTGTAGGATTCTAAATAGGGTAGCTACCACTCTTAGGGTAACATATTTGTTTCTCCATTACTGTTGAATTGAGAGATTGCTAATATTGAGCTCTTTTTTGTTTCCCTTTTATTTTTTTTATGTAAAAGTAAAATTTCATTCATAGGAAAAGAAACCATTACAATGGGACTTAGTAGAGGAGAAGTAGGCTCTACAACCCCTCCAAGGAGGGAACTCAAACACCCCCTACCAAGGAGAACTGGGGTGGAAGACGATCCAAGTCGAAAAGCCAACAACCCCACCTCCATCAAAGAATCAAGTTAAATCTCAATCATCATCGAAAAGACACCATCATCCCCAGTAGACCTTGAGCACATAATGCAAGAGCTCCGCGATAGACATACTTTACACATCCCTTTGAACCACCATAGCACAAGAAGAACCTAGAGAAAAGGAATCAATGAAAATATGTTTGTAAGTAGATCATAGAGGATGCGATGATCATGTGAATCTCTCTCTACAACAAGGGAAAAGGCAGGCAACTAGGTGGCCACTTGCGATGGACCTCCCCATGGATGATGATCCAGGAGCTAAGTGAAGCAGTAAAACAAGAAACTCTACATTGATAAGAATTTAAGCACAGAAAAGTACCATCTCTAGGCAAGGATGCCATCGAATGGGCTAGGACCTCTAGCAGTCACACTAAGAGACCAAAGTGATGCAATGAGTAGCATAATCAAGCCCAGTGAACAATGTGACCTGGCGAGTAGTGCAACTACTCGAACTCCCGCCACCCACTAAGATACACAACTAGTTGATCTCCTATGGCCCAACTCATTCAGTAAAACACCAGGGACTTAGTGCAATCGGCTTCTATGTAGAGGTCGGAACCATCCTCAACAATAGGAGGAGAACTGGACTTGAGGCAAGTGAGAGTTGAAAGTCAACAACAAGGTGAGGTGGGTGAGAACGAAGTTGTTGCAGCATGAGGAGGTGAGAACAACACCCCTTACAATTGATAGGGGGAGGGGGCGACATAAAAGGGAGTAGGCAGAGGATGAGGGACCCTCGATTAGCTAGCCAAGGCTAATTGAGGGCTTAGATTTGGGATATGTTGGTAGCAGTGCTAGGGTTTTGGAGAGGGAGACGAGGACTTTGCAGAGGGGGGTATAATAGCTTCCAACTCTATTGCTTTGCAGAAAAGACCAATGATAACGTTATGTTGAGCTCTTTTATGTGAAATTGTCATAATTTTTTTGTTTTGGGTGATATTCATGGGTACTCAGTCATATTTCCTATGTATTGATTGTAAGACTCAAAAGCTTGGATCAAATTGTGATTGCTTACGTATTATGCTATCATGACTTACCTTTAGCCCACTCAAGCAAAAGCTTTTCTTCCACATATGTAAGCTAATGGATGCAATGTACGAGTACGAAGGTCAATCTTGGTTAGCATCAAATTTTAGGAGGCCCAATTCCTGTCCACCAGCTAAATGTGGACCTTGTGTTGTAGGCTCGATGGTTGAACAGGTATGCTAATGTGCGAGTCCACGAAAGATTGGAAGCATCAACCTACTTTTATGCCTCAGCTTTTGAGAGCAATTTCCCGCTATATTATTTCTTTATTTGAAGCAACTCTTGAGACCAATTCTTACTAGGAACAAAAGTAGTAGTAGGAAACGACAGGATAAGAAAATTGTCGCATTTCTTCAATTATAAGGTCTCCCAATTAGATAATTCCAACAAGTTGATAGCCATGGGGACACATCTTAGGTTTTTGTATTGCCAAATTTATCCATAGCATGCGTTGCACCCCTTATTCATGTAAGTTGCCTTCATATTTTAATAGTAACCTTTCAAATCCAAATGGCTTCTGCCCATTAAGAAACGGAAAAAGAAAAAGGCATTATGATGTTAAAGGAAGCTGACTGCTGTAGGGATATATCCTAAGGGGGAATCAGGCAATTGGCATGTAGGCATAGGTTTCCAAAAGTTGCTAAATCTATGGTGCTTAAAACGGCCCTTTTGTCCAACTTGCATGCAGATAAACAAAAAGGCACAAAACATGACCCAACCATTCCCCAGTTAAATGAACTCTACTATTTGTACCTTTGGATAGTAGGGGTCGATAGCTTTTGACAACAGCATTGCATGGTCGTCACATTGTCAAATCCAACTAACGACCAAAGTAAAAGGCACCCCAATTGCTATCACTTAATAGACTTTGGTGGAGTAGCTATAGGTGTCTATAGCCACGACCGTGAGTAGTAATGTGTTTGTGGATGTGGTGAGGTCAACGAATAGTGCTATAAAGAATAAACTTTACAAGGTATGATTTGGTCTCCCTACCTATGAACCATGACAAAGCTATTTCTTGAAGCATGCTTTTGAGGTGATTTAAGGGAAATAAATCTCTATACATTCCATTAGGTTTGCTTTTGTGTTGATAAATGAATAGTAACATAGACATTAAGTACTTTTACTTAAGGCAAAAATAATATAGTAATTTTGATGAAGTCTAATGTACTCAGCTCCAGGCTCGACCTGAGCATGAATATGCAATTACTTAGAACAAGGCTTCGACTGAGAGTTAGGCCTATTTATTAAATTGCTTGGGCCTAGGATATATCCCAAATCCGTTTTACCCAAGATGAGCCTACATAGGCCCATACATAATGCTTTAAGATAATTAATGTATACACATGTTATATATTTATAAAGGATGGTATTTAAATTCGTAATATGAGAAACTATATCTACAAAACTACAATGGCCTATATATGCATGACCCCATCCCACCTATCCTCCTTCATTAAGACCCACACCTCAGACCCACACATAGCCAACACACCACCTCACAAAATATTCAAACCAGAGACAAAGTCCATTGTCCTAAGTAGGTTTTGACTTTGGCTAATATGATTCTTCTTAATTTCACTATTTTTAGTATCTTTAACAAATTTATATACTTGGTGTAATGCCCGCCATGCTTCAAATATAAAAAGTTATAATTTATCTTGCTCCAATTGCCTTGAGCTCATTTATTTTATCTTAAAATTCAATTTGAATCAAGTTTGTACAAATTACTTAGACCTAAACCTAAATTACAAAGGTTGCTGCAAGCCTTACTTGACCTACAAGGATCCAACACTATGCTTAGATTTGTGCATAGCTGTTGTCAAGTTGTTACTTTCATCGTGACTCATTGTTTGTGGCCGGATTGATATTTCTTTGAAAAAGTTGTGAAAATTTTTTCTAAGGTGTTGTTTGGTAAGGGAAATATATTTGTGGGATAAGTAGAGAACTAGAAAAGAAGTGATGGAATAAGTAGATTTTGGTGTTTAGATATTTAGGTGTGTTAAAGTTATTCTATCTTTGTGGAATAAATTTGCATAGGATTAGTTTCCCTTAACCTATCGCAAGTGACAGGTAGGGTAAGTGGTGAATAAATGCATGTTAACTCACTTAACCCACCTACCAAACACCGCCTAAATACATATAAAAGGTTTTTTTCGAGCTTGTTGTTAGCATGCTTCTATCATGTTTAAAAATTATGTTGTAGTATAGTTGATAAAAGCACAATTAACATTTAAAATTTATATTATAACAAACTGAAGTTGTTCTTTAGGAGAAATTAAAATCCGTGGATACCACTATTTTGTAAACTTCTCAAAATCTCATGAGTTCGCAATCGCACTTCTAATATTCCAATTAACAAGATAAAATCAAGTGTGAAGAAATTCAATCATTTAGTACTTAGTTCAAGAAAGTAATCAAGAATTTCTTTGATTAAACATCAAAAAAAATATTAATAATAATGTTTGAATAAATTAATGCACTCAAAGCTCTAGAAAAATGTGACCAATAGTGCTTGATCAAATTATGGCAATCGGCAATCTATTTCAAGACAAAATGTAAACTGAATAACGAACTTCATAATTTTGCCCTTGCATTGTTGCGATTAGGTCCTTGGATGTTCACTTTCAGGCCCTTAGCAACCCTTGTGATTGGGTCCCTAGAAGTTTTCTTTTCTCTCAATCAACCCCCTACCCTTCTTCTTCCTTTTCTTCTTTTCTTCACGTTCAACGGAGAGAAGGTGGAGGCGGTACAAGATTCTGATGGAGGTTGTTGGAGCTCTCGGGGCACAGATCCACTCTTCGATAAGGGCAAAGCGTTCCTCATAGCTTCAAGGAGTTGCACGAGAAGCTTAGAGCTCAGATGAGGTCGGACGGCCGTGGCGGTTGGCGAGGTCAAAGGTGGTGGCATAGCTTGAGGTTGGTCCGTTGGAGGCATGGAAGCTCCAAATCAAGGGGTTGAGGAGCTTCGTCAGATGTTGAGGAACGTGATGGCGTGGCTGATTTGGAGTGAGGAAGCGCAGAGTTGGCTGACGGTCACGAAGAAGCCGGCGAGAAGTGGGTGTGTCCGGTGGGTCGACAGAGGTGAGGAAGTCTTCAATTGGTTGACGGATTTTGTTCCCCTCAACCTACTGGAGCTTCCAAGGTGGTCAAAGGTGAGCAACAAGGTGCGAGAGTGGCTGTTGGTGGTCACCAAAATCACATCGGTGTGTTGTCGGGCACGAAGAAGACAATGGAGAGGTGGGAGAGTTGGGGGCCTAATCCTAGATCTAAGGAGACGAGATTATTCTAGAGGGAGAGAGGAAGTGAGAGATCTACCTAAGGGAGAGCTAGGTGAACGGAGAAGACGATCGGAGGGAACGTCAGCCATGAAGAAGAAGAAGAAGAAGAGGTAGCGAGGAGGGTAGGAGAGCCGGTTCTTTGATGGGAAGCACAACGGTGACGAGGGAAGAAAAGCCCTCTGCCAATTTCTGTAGCAGAGCGGCAGATCAACTGGGTGAGGAAGCTCCAAGCTCTGTCGGTGACTGAGCTTGGAGAAGAGAGGGAGAGGGAGCTCAGTTCTTGAACAAGGATGACACTTGGAAGATGGACAACATAAATAGGCAAATATTCACGCGAAGAAAAGAAAGGAAGAGCAGCAACGAGTGCCACAAAATCGCATTTTCACGCGGTTGCTTTGACTGAGGATTGCGGAGAGAAGAAACAACCAATGGCGACGTGGTCGCCACCATTCTATGCAGCTTTGACCGAGGACCAAGTCCTCTTTAGAGCTCGTGCTCACTCGAGGCCTAGATCGGCCGGAAATCGAGCTCGAAGCTCAACGTGGAGGGCATCCATGGCCTTACTGTTGGTCGGGGCCTATTTGTAAAGATGATGAAATTAGGGAGGTCTTTGTAATAAATTGAGAATTAAGAGTCCAATTGCAAACTATGTTAAGATGAGATCCAAATGAACTCAAATTTTTATGATAACCTAATTTAGGTCTAAAGAATTTAACAGTGACTTCAATTTTTGATTTTGATGATGTTTGCATGGTTAATTTACAATTTGATCCAAAATGTACTAGATGCCTGCCTTTATTTCTATTTAAGGTCAAAATAGGTTTCGATTGTCAAATTAATATTCTAAACCTTATAAAATATTTATTGAAGGTTTATATTACATTTATTTCCATTTGAACCATTTAATTGAAGTGGGGCTAAAATTAGGAGTTTTAATTAAGAATTAATATTCAATTTGAATGTAAATCCTGAATTACTCAATACCAACCTATTTTTAGGAAATTTAAATTCAATTAACCTTTGATTAATCATAAATTTTCTTTTCAACTATTTTGCATTTATAATTATTCTTGAAAATTGCAGACTTAATCTATTTTTCTATTAATTCCTCTCTCTTCAATTCTAGTTGAGTTATACCATTTTGACGTGTTAATTAAATAAATTTAATTTTAAAACTTAACTAAATTCAATTAGGTATAGAAGATGATGAAGATACTCTCGATTATACGTTGATAAGATCACATTCTCATGCTACATGTGCTTATAGAATCATACTGAAACTATAACCATTGATGGAAAGGTTATCAGCGGAGGATCATGATAAAAAAATATAAATTTCATTGTTAATATATATATTTCTTTGGTGACCTAAATCTCTTACAGGCAATTACGGAGATTGACATGTCCGCAACACCACCGTCGGATAAGACAGAGTTTGAACTCAGGCATCCACTGTTGTAGTCGGTGTTGGATCCATTGTCAATAACGTTTGCTAATTCGATGGTGCCATAATGCCTTTACTTCCATTCCATAATGACCACGTATAATCGCCCTCATTAATATTCTAGTTATCTCTTTCTTCAGCATTTATACGAGGGATGAAAAAAGAATAGATCCAGGAGACATTCATTTATTATATATTCTTTGCGTTCTTTACTACGTACCACGTATATCAATATTCCTAATAGGGTATGACTTTAGGTGGTTGGACTTTAAAATTAGCTAAGGATTAGTGATATTTTGATGAGGATGCCAAGCTTTGGATTATAATCTGACTAGTCTCAATGTTCGTCCTTTCAACCTCAGCAACTTGGTTGTCTTAGCAGTTGATCGAAGTTCGTATAACCCTCCTAGGTTAAATGGAGGAAGGGCTTGATCACAAGATTAAATAAGCATGATGTAACATAAAATCACTCAAGGTTAGTAATTTGATTTTACTATGAGAGTGTACATATGGGGAGAGATCTAAATCTTCATAGGTTACAATGTTTAATTGACGGTAGATAGAATATCGACAATGATACTTATGACCTCTTTTTATACAAACAATAATCCTAAGTTCAATTAGTTTTAATTCTTCTTACTAGGAAAACAACTATCGCAGTTGAAGGAGATTTCTACAAGGGACTTTCTCGCTAATTGTGCTTCATTTAGGGATTCCATCTTGATCCATCGTTGCCTAGACCTTCTATAATGGATTTGTTGTGGGATCTAAGAGAACTTTGTTAGGGAGACTACACTTTGTTACGATCAGTTCAACTCCTTAGGCAGTCAATGCCTTGGCTGATGCTTCAGTCCACCTGAGTTGTTAGTTGCCCTCAATAGGGTTCCTCCTTAGACGAATCTACCCAAGTCCTTAGTCGTTCAGGTAGGTCCTTTTGTAGGTGTTCTCGCAGGTACACTTCCAAGGGAAACTCTACTAGATCCTTAAGTGATCCTACTTGTCAAATCCTTTAGCAGGTTTGACTTAGGGTTCTTTGAGCTTGCATTCTCCTAAGGGTTCATCTTGGCTTTATGGCTCTTTTAGGCTTAAGTCCACCTAAGCAGATAGATGGGTCTCTTGGGCTTTTTTCTTAAGGGAAAATTTCTTCTCTTAATAGTTGTTCTCACTCTTCTAATTTGGGTTTCTCAACTAGAAGAGTATTACTTTGAAAGGGGTGTGTTATTTCGATTTTTTTTTCTTGGAATACCCTCCTTACCCTAGCAGCTTTCTCTCGAAGTTATTGAAGAGGGTGGCTACTTCCGACGATAGAGATTTGCAGTTTGTCCATTATCTCGTGATTGTATTGGGGTCCTAACCCTTTACTATGGTGTGGACCTATTAGTTCATTTTTTGCTTGAGTTTTGACTAAGGCACCATGCTCATGTTAGGAAGATATGTTAACCTAAACTTGGCTGAGTGGTGGCTAGGCACTATCTCATGTAAGGGTGGGCATTTGATCGGGTTCAGAGGGTTTGAGTTATTCGATTACGGTTATTTCGGGCTAGGGTTGACAAAATGATCACCCATAACCTACTCAAATTAGATTGGGTTTGAGTTGGGTGAAATCCAAATTTTAGACATGTTGATTTTACAAAGGAAGGCCTTTCCATCCATCCTCGCACGAATATTCTTCATCCTTGTGCCCATTCTCCTCACCCCTATGCCTAATCCCTTGATGGGTTCAAATATCACCAGTGATATTTAGTTTAAAATTAAAATAATAATAACAAAAGGGAAACAATAATCAAGTAGAAACAAAAGAGCAACAACAACAAAGGGATGGGAGGGGGAGGGGAGGGTTGTTTAAGGTTTTTGTAAATTGTATATTATTAGAAATATGATTCAGGTCGGGTGGGTAGGTTTGTTGACCCATGGGTCACCTATAATGAAATTTCAAGTTATTTGGATGTGTCAAGTTGAAACTAGTGAACCCATGAGTTGACCCAATATTTATAATAATCCTTTGATTTGGATCAAGACCTAACCCATAACCTAAATAACTTAAATCATTTCACCCATTTTGCATGAATTAGGTGGATTATTTGGGTTGACCCAAATAATACTCACTCCTAGTCTTATGCAATTCTCTCCTATGGTGGTGCATTCTAACGTCATCATTGCATTCAGTTACAAAATTAAGTTGTTATAGAATGACATGTGCCATGCCCTAATCAGTACGTGTTGATAAGTTTGACATCAACATTTTATCCTAATGTGATTGATTGAGCTGGTGTGACTCGACAGGGAAAGTAGGGACAAAGAGGATATCACAGTACACCATTCAGTAGTGAGGACAATCAAGATGGTGACCTAGCTCCACCTTTAGGGTGTACGTCTGGAGAGAAGAATTAGTCCTCAACTGTGCACTAGAGTATGGCTTGGTATACAATGTTCCTTTAACCCCTTTATTTTAGGATGCATAAGAGTTCCTTATATAGGGGGTACTCGGGAAAGAAAGAAATAATAATAATGAATATATTGTCAGAACTATTCCCACCAGTTTGCCTCGTTGACCGCATCGACGCCACCATCCTCGTGCTATTGCTTTGGTTCTTGTGCCACTGTCTTGGCCTTTACTTTCTAGGCCTTGGTGGTGCTCGAGGCTCGTGGCAGTTGGTTAGGCAAATCGATCGATAGGTTCTAGGGGCTGGCCCAGTTGGCAAGTTCTAGGTGGATGGGTTGGTTGGTGAGCTTTGTTGGGCTAGCTACGTATTGCCTCTAGATGATTGAGTCTTGGCCATTCTCAGTGGGCTTTTTGGGCTTGTTTTGTGTGGGTTAATTCCTTCCCTCATTAGTGACATTTTTGGATAGGATAATTGCACGTGTTCGCCTTCCCTAGGGGTATATATAAGGGTAGGTGGGGTAAATAAATGCTTCTAACCATGTAGATAAAATGTTAGAGTTTTGTGAGTTCAGTAGCCGCTTGAGCATGGAGTATATTAAGAGCTTTCTATCATGGTTCATGTGGAATTTCAATCAAAGCTGCTAGAGTTAGTCAGGATCACATCACCCCTTCTACAACAATAATGTCGACCTTTATTAATAAAGGTGAGGGGCCTTCCATCTGAAGCAAGTTGAGTGTCAAAATGTTTTGACTTTACAATTTTCCATCCTCAATGAAAAGGAAGGAAATAGGAACATTTCTCCTTAAGCATAGCTTAGGAGAAGACAGGTATGCTTCACCAGATAATCACTTGAGGCTTTGCTCACCTAGCTGTGGTAATTTTTTTTTCATTCATCACTATCACATGTATGTCTTAAATGAGAACTTGGTCACCATCTTTAAACTTTAACGTACAAATATTTTATCTTAGGAAAATATAGATTCATGATTTCCTCGTAGATGAATCTAGCAATTTAGCCCAAAGAGGGACATCATACTCAAACATGACCAAACTCAACTAAACCTAGAGATTTAAAATACAAGTCTCAAACAATTTGGACCTACCTTGAGGTCGACCAAACACTATGCACATCCCATTACATGAGTGGATTAGCCACGATTCACATGATTTCCTTTGCAAATGCCCTGGGAAAGGATCACCCTTCAAGTACTAGTTGAGGTTCTTCAAGCAAACCCTTAATATTGAAATTTGAGATAGTGAAGTCATGAATGTTGCTTTATTGTGCTCATGATCCCTATGTCTATTGAATATCAAATACTCTTTATCTACAAATGTAGCCATTAGTTTTGTTTAATGTTCATAAGGAACATTTGAGTCATCAATGAATTTGGACCTTAAAGATCATGCCATTCTTATCATTAGCAACCAAATCCTCATCCTGAGATTGCAAACCTGTCTTAGCTCATTAACTCTTGGCCTGAGCTTCATGACCCTCTTTTTGTGCTTGCTCTTGGTTTAAGCTTGATGTTTGAACTCATCTAATCTCTAGTTAAGCTCATTGACTCCCAAATTGCACTTGCTAACACTTAATTTGAGCCTACCAATCCTTGATTTTAACTCTACCAAGGCTCATCGTCCCTTGATCTTGGCTTGCCAGGTCTTTACATAAGCTCACCAACCATCAATTTTAGCTCATTGACCCTTGATTTAAGCTTATTATTTCTCAATGCTTATCTACCTTTAACCTCAATTGTTGACATTTTAATATGAATTTTTAACTACTCAACCTTATCGACCTCGATTCAGTAGCCCTCCACCTTGCAAACTATGAGATTGATTTTTCATGCATTGCCAAAGTGTGGAAACATCCCAAATTTAGGGGTGGAGAAGGAAGCAAAGAAGTAGCGTCATGTGCTAAATCCAACATTATTCTTTTATCAAGCAAAAACCACATGCCTAAATAGTTAGGATATATGTACGCATCATATACTGTTACAACCCAGTTCCCGAATCCCTACAGGACCCGAGACCGGCTCACTTCGACTAATCCTAAGACGTAATCGTTTAACAAGAAATAATCAAAAGCAGGAAAATAAATCACATTCACACTTGCAGTATAACTAAGAAGAAGAAAAGTACGAAGCAGTAAAGAAAGTAGAACAATTGTCTCAAAATATAGTACATGCCACCACAATAAAAACAGAAAACGTAAAGGAAACAGAAAGTAACATGAACAGTAAACTATGTGTCCATTACTCACTACTGAAGGTTTCGTCCCTACCAGGAGGGGTGACGTAATAATATGCGGAAATAAAATATAAAGCAATCTCACAAAAATCAATCACAAAATGTACACAGGTATTTTTAGGTGGAAACCCAAATCGGGTAAAAACCACCACCTAACCCTCTCGAGTTAGGATTTTTCGATCAACCTAGTTGATCAAATCCACTAACCGAATCACTTTGAAACGAGGGTGATTCAACCTCAGTACAACCACGCTACAAGTACGAGGGTAGCGTTCCTCAACCCCTTCTCTCCACGAGAAGGATTTTGTCCCACGAAGGAGACGGGAATTCGCAAAGCGAATACCCAACCAAAATACAAAGATAAAATAAAACAACAGTCCTATAGAGCCAACAAAATTAAACCTAGCTTCTATAGGAAATAGGAAACTCCCCTTTGCAAGGAGTGCGTCGACGATGACGCGGTGCGTGTGCCACGCGATGGCGCTACGTCGCTCTCGTTAACAACGCCGGGAGAGCGGGTGCGCAACGGTTGAATGCTCTCAAGAAAATGGAGCATGAGCTTGGAGAGCAAGAACTTCTTGGACACAAGAGTGTGAAAATGTGTAGCTAAGTGTATCCAAGTGTATTTCTAAGTGTCTCTTATGTTGTCTTAGTGTGTATCTTGTGTGTTTTTGTTTACAAAGGTTCCCCTCTATTTATAGAGGCCTTAGGAAGGCTTTGGAAGGCTTGGAAAAGCTTCCATAGCCGTTGGGTGCAAAGCCCAAGAGAATCAGGCCGAAATCAGGACAATGATTGCATTTGACAGGGTTATCAGACGTCTAACTCTGGCATCAGACGTCTGGAAGGCCACTTTAAGACGTCTGATTCCAAGGTCAGACGTCTGATTCTATGCGGGTTTCTCCCTGACTTGAATCAGATCTAAACAGGGTTTTTGTACAAGTCCATCAGACGACATAGAGGACGTCTGGCACTAAGTCTGGACGTCTGGAAACCTACTTTTACCGTGGGAATTGATTTCCAAACGTTGCAACGGCTAGAAAATCTCTGAGAAGAGATTTTGGGTCAGCCGAGGCAAAACGGTCATTTATCAGACGTCTGTGAAGTCCTATGGACGTCTGATAAGGCTCTAACGGTCATATTCTTGAGTGTCTTCTAAGCCAGCCAACGGTCCACTAACTGGACGTCTGGCAAAGTCATCAGACGTCTCCTAAGACGTCTGGTATTAGGTCTGGACGTCTGAATTCATCAGACAGAACTAACTATGTCCAGCCTAACAGTTATCAGACGTCTGAAACAACAGTCAGACGTCTTAAAATTCTTTATCAGACGTCTGATTAGTGAATTAGACGTCTGGAAATTCTATTTTAACCCTATATTGGTTTTCTAAGTGTTCTACAGAAAACCTAAGTATCCTAGGGTTGTGCAGGTGTTCCTAGGACTACTGTTAGGGTTCTTTGAGGCTCTTTAACATAATGTCTAAGGAAAATAAAGAGCAAGAAAATAAATACAAGAGATACATGAAAGGATAAAAAAGAATCTATCCTATTCTTCTTGTCTTCCATCTCCAATCTTTCGCTCCACGCGAACCTCCTTTGTTTTCCGTCAAGCTCCTCCAATCCGTCCTGGATGCGAGCTCGAACTCCGTCTAAACACGTCCTTATTTGCAATTGACCTGAAATCTAGGACTCAAATTGCAAATGTTAAATAACACGTGTTTTGTTATCATCAAAACAAATGATCGTGGTGCTCTAGCACCAACAATCTCCCCCTTTTTGATGATGACAAAACCGTAAATAATGCATAAAAATCCTCCCCCTTTTTGACATTATCAAAAAGGTTTAATTGATTTTACATTTCCTATAACTCCCCCTTAAAACATGCTCTTCTATGAGTTTCTTTTAACAAAGGTAATATCCTCCCCCTTTTTTGTAACAATGTGATAGCTATTATTTTTCTCCCCCTTTCTAAAGGAAATTTAGCTACCTTACATCTCCCCCTTAAAAATTGACAATTAGCTCATCATTTTTTAACTCCCCTATCTAAATGCTTATGATAATAAGATAGGGTTAAGAATTTTTACCTCACCTACCATGGCCAATAAAATGGCCCGAATGGTGGTGGTGGATGCCACATCGGATGGGGCTCCCATCCATAGCTTGGAGGCCCGGGCATCGGCGCCGGTCTCCAATCTGGTGGTCGACGTGCGGCGGGTCCGTCGTTTGTTCGCCGTCTTGTCGGTCTTCTTCTTCTCCTCCTTGGTCTACTCATTGGTTCTCCCAACTTAAGTTGACCAGCCTTGAGCTTGTAGGTCCAGTCCTTTATGTTGTAGTCATCCCTGAACCCTACAAAACAAGATTCTAATTTTTTCTTTGGTATCCAAGTGGGCTTGGATCCGGATTTGTTAGCGGGTCTCCTTGATGGAGATCCTTTCTCAACCTTAGGGCTATAAAAATCATCTACTTTGTTGATTAGTTTGTTAGAGCTTTCCCTAAGACATGCAATTTCTCTTTCTATAGTATTTATCTTAGTCTTTAAATCAGAAATTTCTATTTTTAGACTATCATTTTCCTCAATCAATTTATTATTTTCATTGATGAGGTCTTGATTTTCTAATAATAGGTTATTATCCTTAGGACTAGTTTCTATGTCCTTGAGTTGTTTTTCTAACCTATCATTTTCATTTCTAAGAAAACTAAGGTTCTTTTTAATGCCTTTATTTTCTACCCTAAGTGATTTACTAATCTCAAAAAGTTCATTAAATGCTTCTTGAAGATCGAGATTTACCTCGTTGTCTGAGTCGCTTTCGCTTTCGCTGTCGCTTCCTCTGGCCATGAACCCGAAGCAAGCGGTTTCTTCTTCTATGCTCTTCTCTTCTTCTTCCTCCGAGCTAGAATCGTCCCAAGTGGCTTGGAACGCCTTCTTCTTAGATTTCTTCTCCTTTTCCTTCTTCTTCTCCTTTTTGAGAAGAGGGCATTCTGGTCGCAGATGCCCTTTCCCGTTGCAGTGGTAGCAACGTCTCGGGCTTTCCTTCTTCTCCTTTTTCTCTTTCTTTAATTCCCTACAAAACTTGGAAAAATTTTTAAGTAAAATTCTAAAGTCTTCGTCGTCGGAACTTACCTCGCTATCCGACGTGGCTCTAAAGGCGAGAGTCTTCTTTAGTTTAGGCTCCGGTGTATCCTTCTTCTTCTGCTTCAACTTAGTCTCGTAGGCCATCAGATTGCCTAGGAGATCTTCCATGTTGAGCTCCTCCATTTCGTTCGCCTCTTCGATGGCGGTGACTTTCTGTTCCCATTCCGGTCCAAGGGAACGAAGAAGCTTCCCTTGAAGCTCCCCGTTGATGAAAGTCTTCCCTAAAGCTTTCAAGTTATTTACTATGAGAGTGAACCTAGTGTTCATCTCACTTAAAGTTTCGTTAGATTTCATAGAAAAAGCCTCAAATTCTTGTGAAAGTAAATTGAGTTTAGAAGTTTTTACCTTAGAGGTACCTTCATGAGTTACCTCGAGTGTGTGCCAGATCTCGTATGCGGTGGCGCATTGCGAAATTCTGTTGAACTCCTCCGGGCTGAGCGCGCAATACAACGCGTTCATTGTTTTCGCGTTGAGAGAGAGCTCCCGGATCTGCTGCTGCGAGTATCCTCCGGCGGGTTTCTCTAGGATGTTGAAGGGGGTCTCGCACCTGGCCCAGACTGTGAAGTCGGTGGCTTGAAGCCACGTCTTCATCCGCAACTTCCAGTAGGTGTAGTTGTTCCCATCAAAGTAGGGCGGACGGGTTGTGGACTGCCCCTCGGAAATCCTGCTTGTGGAACAGCTTCCCTCCATGTGATCTTTCCGCAGATGTTACTCCTGTCGGCGGAAAACCTGCTCTGATACCAATTGAAGGTTTCGTCCCTACCAGGAGGGGTGACGTAATAATATGCGGAAATAAAATATAAAGCAATCTCACAAAAATCAATCACAAAATGTACACAGGTATTTTTAGGTGGAAACCCAAACCGGGTAAAAACCACCACCTAACCCTCTCGAGTTAGGATTTTCCGATCAACCTAGTTGATCAAATCCACTAACCGAATCACTTTGAAACGATGGTGATTCAACCTCAGTACAACCACGCTACAAGTACGAGGGTAGCGTTCCTCAACCCCTTCTCTCCACGAGAAGGATTTTGTCCCACGAAGGAGACGGGAATTCGCAAAGCGAATACCCAACCAAAATACAAAGATAAAATAAAACAACAGTCCTATAGAGCCAACAAAATTAAACCTAGCTTCTATAGGAAATAGGAAACTCCCCTTTGCAAGGAGTGCGTCGACGATGACGCGGTGCGTGTGCCACGCGATGGCGCTACGTCGCTCTCGTTAACAATGCCGGGAGAGCGGGTGCGCAACGGTTGAATGCTCTCAAGAAAATGGAGCTTGAGCTTGGAGAGCAAGAACTTCTTGGACACAAGAGTGTGAAAATGTGTAGCTAAGTGTATCCAAGTGTATTTCTAAGTGTCTCTTATGTTGTCTTAGTGTGTATCTTGTGTGTTTTTGTTTACAAAGGTTCCCCTCTATTTATAGAGGCCTTAGGAAGGCTTTGGAAGGCTTGGAAAAGCTTCCATAGCCATTGGGTGCAAAGCCCAAGAGAATCAGGCCGAAATCAGGACAATGATTGCATTTGACAGGGTTATCAGACGTCTAACTCTGGCATCAGACGTCTGGAAGGCCACTTTAAGACGTCTGATTCCAAGGTCAGACGTCTGATTCTATGCGGGTTTCTCCCTGACTTGAATCAGATCTAAACAGGGTTTTTGTACAAGTCCATCAGACGACATAGAGGACGTCTGGCACTAAGTCTGGACGTCTGGAAACCTACTTTTACCGTGGGAATTGATTTCCAAACGTTGCAACGGCTAGAAAATCTCTGAGAAGAGATTTTGGGTCAGCCGAGGCAAAACGGTCATTTATCAGACGTCTGTGAAGTCCTATGGACGTCTGATAAGGCTCTAACGGTCATATTCTTGAGTGTCTTCTAAGCCAGCCAACGGTCCACTAACTGGACGTCTGGCAAAGTCATCAGACGTCTCCTAAGACGTCTGGTATTAGGTCTGGACGTCTGAATTCATCAGACAGAACTAACTATGTCCAGCCTAACAGTTATCAGACGTCTGAAACAACAGTCAGACGTCTTAAAATTCTTTATCAGACGTCTGATTAGTGAATTAGACGTCTGGAAATTCTATTTTAACCCTATATTGGTTTTCTAAGTGTTCTACAGAAAACCTAAGTATCCTAGGGTTGTGCAGGTGTTCCTAGGACTACTGTTAGGGTTCTTTGAGGCTCTTTAACATAATGTCTAAGGAAAATAAAGAGCAAGAAAATAAATACAAGAGATACATGAAAGGATAAAAAAGAATCTATCCTATTCTTCTTGTCTTCCATCTCCAATCTTTCGCTCCACGCGAACCTCCTTTGTTTTCCGTCAAGCTCCTCCAATCCGTCCTGGATGCGAGCTCGAACTCCGTCTAAACACGTCCTTATTTGCAATTGACCTGAAATCTAGGACTCAAATTGCAAATGTTAAATAACACGTGTTTTGTTATCATCAAAACAAATGATCGTGGTGCTCTAGCACCAACAACTACAACAGTAGGAAAGCGAAAGAGCTGAAAAATGACTACGGCTGGGCTCGGTTGGGCCCAACACCCTCTGCAGCCGGAAACTCGGGCTGCTCAACTCCTGTTCCTGAACAGGGTTACGAAAAGATAGAGTCAGCGAACGTTGAGTAGAGTGGTGTTTACATTATTTAAGTGCGAGTACAGTAAAACAACAACAGGTTTATTTCTTATTTTTAATTATCTCATTTATGTGTTTTTGGTTCATTTATTTCTTAAGTATCCAGGTATTTCTTGATCTTGTTTGTTTCTCGTGAGAACGATCTTGATTGCAGTCTTTTCCATAGAGTAGAAGGTATACGTGGTGCTCTCCTGGTCGGGAGAGTCCCCCGTGGTAGTTCTACACCCAGTCAACCACCCCGAGGTCACTGTCGAGACGTAGCGGTGACTACGGCATGCCTGATAAGCGCACAGATAGCTACCCCGCACTGACACATGGTCAGTTGTTTCTGTTAGTGGGTACGCCCAAAGTACAACACGGAACAGTATAGGGCCTTGCCCTCTTAAAACAAGGGTCTCGCCTCTCAAAACTAAACATGGGTCTCGCCCCTCCACAGTCCGCGCCCCTCGTCTGATTACGCCGATTTGCCCAAAAGGCCTAACAAAGTCGGTGTAGGGTGGCTAGCTGAATCCCGGGTCCCGTGTGGTGGCTAGCTCCCTCCTTACACTATCACGCCTCGGTACCATGTACGTGAGAGCCAATAGGAGTCGGTGTAGAGTGGCTAATCCCAACCTCGGGTCTTAACCTAAGGGAGGCTAGCTCCGCTCTACACTAAAAAGGGACAGTTGCTATCCTTGGTATCGCATATACAAGGGCCAGCATACTTCCCGTCTACATTCCAGATCTCCTTTCATCTACAGGAGTTCTACTCCTAATTCCCCATAGGGTTCATGCTCATATTCATCTCATTTATCCAGGTCCAGATCTCATGTTTCATAACTCATTCCTTATCCATATATAGGCAGCTCATGTTTTCATAATTCAGTTCTCAATCATAACATGCAACTTGTGGTTTCATAGTTCAATTCTCATTTACATACAAGCAGCTCGTATTTTAACATGCATCTCATAATTGTACCAAAGGCATATACTAGCAATTTATCTTAACTATGCATTCAAGTAAATAGTACAGCTCAATCAGGCTCATTCCCTAGGGTTCATTCCACATCCTAGAGTTTTAATCAATTTAATCCAAGTAGGTATATTCTTTATTCATGTCTTGATAAATGCATTAAGCTACTCTACCAGGTATTACGAGAGAAATGGGGGCCTATGCCGCAGATCTCGTCATCTTCGCGGGCCCCGAACATGTCATTGGCTAGTAACCTGTACCAGCAACCAATGTCTCACGGGAGCAAAGCGCAGTACGAAAATCTCACTTTCAGACGTCCGGGAATGTGTCCAGATGTCTGGACAGACATCTGACTGAAACTCCTGACCTCTTACCTGGCTAAAAATGTAACGGGTCATTACATCATAACAAACTTAAAGGAAGTTTCGTCCCCGAAACTTGAGCTAGCTAGGGTGCGGGAAAAGGAACGTAAAAGCACATAACAAACTTAAAGAGGACCGAAGTAGGTCCGAAAAGACGTACCCTCAAAAAGCTCCGGGTACCTCTCTCGCATTGCCGCCTCAGGCTCTCAAGTCGCCTCCTCGAGCCACTGGCTTCTCTAGAGGTCCTCCACCATCGGTAACTACTTCCATCTCAGACTCCGGACGGCTCTGTCTAGTATCTGTACTAGTCTCTCGGGGTAGGTCAAGTCATCACCTACCTTGATGATCTCATGGCTTAGAACGTGACTGGGATCGACAACGTACTACCTGAGGTTGGATACGTGGAACACGTCGTGCACTCCAGAAAGCTGGGGAGGAAGGGAAAGCCAGTAAGAAACGGGTCCTACTCGCTCCAAGACCTCAAAGGTCCCCATAAATCTCGACGCAAGCTTCGCTTTCACCCCAAAACTCTGCAAGCCCTTCATGGGCGAAACATGAAGAAAGATGTGATCCCTAACCTCGAACTACATCTCTCTGTGTTTTCGGTCAGCGTAGCTCATCTGCCTGCTCCTGACAGTGCGGAGTCGTCTGTGAATCTGCTCTATCACCTCCTGACTCTGCTGGATCAACCTAGGACCAACCTCCCACTTGGTCCCTACCTCGACCCAACTCAAGGGTGTAGTACATCACTGTCCGTACGGAGCCTCGTAAGGTGCCATGCCGATGCTCGAGTGGTAACTGTTATTGTATGCAAACATTGCCAGGGGCAAATGCTCATCCCAGGAGCCTCTCCAGTCTAGTACACAGGCGCGCAAAAGGTTCTCAAGTGTCTATATGGTGCGCTCTGACTATCCGTCCATCTGGGGGTGGTAAGTGGTACTGAACCTCAAACGCGTCCCCAAGGCTTGCTGAAACTCAGCCCAGAACTGGGAAGTAAAATGAGTATCCATGTCGAATACAATCTTACGTGGGACTTCGTGCAGGCGCACCACATCTCGGATGTATCTCTCTGCTAACTTTACTGGTCCCAAGGTGACTCGGATCGACAGGAAATGCACCGTCTTCGTCAACCTGTCTACTATCACCTAGAATGCATCGTGTCCCCGCTGGATAATTGGTAGACCCACCACCAGGTCCATGGTGATGGTTTCCCACTTCCACTCTGGCATAGGAAGTGGCTGCAATGGCCCTGCAGGTCTCTGATGCTCGGCCTTCACCTGCTGACAGACCAAACACTACTACACAAACTCACCAACATCCCGCTTCATCCTTCTCCACCAAAAGTCATGTCACATATCATGGTACATCTTTGTGTTCCTGGGATGTATGGTGAACCTAGACCCGTGCGCTTTAACAAGGAGCTCTTTCAATAACTCCTCGTCCCTAGGAATGCATAAGCGTCCCCTCATGGGCAATATCTCGTCTGAGAAGGAAAATTCTCTTTGGTCACCTGTCAACACCCTATCTTGCACCGTCTGTAAGTACGGATCTGTCATCTGCCTTGCAATGATGTGGTCTATCAGCTCTGGTCGTGTCTGCCGTGTCACTATCATTGTCCCATAATACCCCTGTGACTCCCGGGGTCGCCAATTGCCCAACTCCTCCATGGGTCTCTAACTCTATGCCTGTAAACTAGCCAAGTGGGCGAGCACCTTCCGGCTCAAGGCGTCAGCCACCACATTGGCCTTCCTTGGGTAGTAAGAGATGCTGCAGTCACAGTTTTTCAGGAGCTCTAACCAACGTCTCTGTCTCATGTTAAGATCCTTCTGGTTAAACAAGTACCTGAGGCTCTTATGATCTATGAAAATCTCGAAAGTCTCACCATAAAGGAAGTGCCTCCATGTCTTCAGTGTGAAGACAACTGCTGCCAGCTCTAAGTCATGGGTAGGGTATCTATGTTCATGGGGCTTTAGTTGCTGCGAAGCATAAGCGACAACGTGACCCCACTGCATGAGCACATCCCCTAACCCCTGCAATGAAGCGTTGGTGTAAACCACAAAATCACCACTACTGTCTGGAATGGTAAGCAGAGGAGCTAAAGTCAGTCTCCCCTTCAGCTCCTGAAAACATGCCTCGCACTCGTCTGTCCAGGGAAAGGGCACGTCCTTCCAAGTTAGCTCGGTCATAGGATGCGCAATCTGAGAGAATCCTCTGATAAACCATCTGTAATAACCTGCTAGTCCCAAAAAGTTACGTATCTTTGTCACTGAGCGTGGCCTCTCCCACCTGAGTACGACCTCTACCTTGGCTGGATCCACAGCCAATCCATCCACTGAAATCATGTGGCCCAAGAAAGTCACCTGCCTCAACCAAAACTCGCACTTGTTGTAATTGGCATACAGCCTGCGTTGCCTCAAGGCATCCAGGATAATACGTAAATGCTACCCATGCTACGCCTGATCCTGCGAGCAAACGAGTACGTCATCGATGAACACCACCACAAACTGGTCTAAGTACGGTCTGAAAACACAGTTCATCAAATCCATAAAGGTAGCGGGGGCATTGGTCAACCAAAATGGCATGACCAAGAACTTGTAGTGCCGTACCGGGTATGGAAAGCGGTCTTGGAGACGTCGGTCTCCCTGATCCTCAACTGGTGGTAGCCTGACCTTAGATCTATCTTGGAGAACATTGTGGCATCTCACAACTTGTCGAAGAGGTCGTCAATCCTTGGCAGCGGATACTTGTTCTTGATGGTAACCCTATTCAGCTACCGGTAGTCGACACAAAGTCTCAGGATGCCGTCCTTCTTCACAAACAGCACAGGGGCTCCCCACAGGAATGCACTGGGCCTCACAAAGCCCTCCTCCAACAAGTCCTGTAGCTGTGACTTGAGCTCTCGCAGCTCAAGCGGTGCCATTTGGCACGGTGCAGTAGAAATGGGGCTGGTCCCCGGTACTAGTGAGATCTCAAATTCAATCTCACGCTCCAGCGGTAGTCCTGGCAGCTCCTCTGAAAAGACGTCGAGGTACTCGCAGACCACCGAGATACTTTGAATGTCAGCCACGGGGCAAGGCTCTGCCACTACATAGGCTAAGAATCACTCACACCCCTAGCTCAAAAGCCTGGTCGCCCGAAGCACGGAGATGCACCTGAACCTCCGTCCATCGGCTGTCCGTGAAACTCAAAGGGAGGCAACTCCGATATGGAAAAGACGATCTTTCTCCCGAAACAGTCCACCAGGGCGTGATAGGCGGACAACTAGTCCATCCCTAGGATCACGCCAAAATCCTCCATCTATATCACAATCAAATCAACGGGGAGGCTGTGTCCCCCTATATTGACCTCACAGTCCATGTAGATCTCCTTGGCTACAAATAACTGGCCACCTGGGCCTTTGATCACAAGCGAATCCTCTAACAGTACATTGCCCTACCTCAAAATGACGGCAAAACTCGTAGCGATGGAGTGTGTGGCGCCGGAATCAAAAAGTATGTACACTAATATGCCAGAAACAGTAACCATACCTGCCACCATTGAACCCGAAGCCCTGGCGTCTCTGTGTGTCTGGGCGCTGATACGCCCCTCAGCCCTCGGTGTAGATGAAGCAGCTACACTCTGGGTTAGGCGAGGTGCAGCTGGCCAGTACCCTTCTCATGACTACTGCCCTCCCCCACGCGTCTGGTGACCACAACCACCAACTCGGCCACTAGCGCTCGGTGCGGGGAGCATCTGCTTTGCTTTGGCCCTAGATGGGCAGTCCCTCCTAATGTGGCTCGGCTGGCCACACTCGTAGTAAAGGGGTACACGACCTCCTCCCTCCATAGGTCCTTGCTGGTGGTTGGGCTGGGGTCCGGTGCTGGCAACTGGCCCCTGTTTGGGGCCCCCAAAGGTCACCGAGGACTCCCCCTCCACGTCTTCAGGGAGAGGTGCTTGTGGAGCTACTCTCGTACGATGTCTCTGATCAGCTGTGCGAGATCCTTGGCTTGAACGCCCGAGACAAGAGGTAAGTCAACTGGTATCTCAGGTCCGACACGTCCACCCCTCCGACCTCATCCACGACCACGATCACGGCCTGCCTCAGGAACTCCCCGACGAGGCATCTCCTGTAAGGAGATGCAAAAGATAGAACAAGTGTGTCAACGATACTGGATTACATCGAGAAAAAGACTCGGAAATGAATATCAAGCGATACATTGTGGTGGCTATCCTAGTTATATGCACGTGAGTGGTTATTCTTAAGCCAATTAGTTCATTTCTTGGGACGATCTTGCTCTGATACCATCTTGTTACGACCCGGTTCCCGGATCCCTACAAGACCCGAGTCTGGCTCGCCACGACTAATCCCAAGACCTAGTCATCCAACAAGAAATAACCAAAAGCAGGAAAATAAACCACATTCACACATGCAATATAACTAAGTAGAAGAAAAGTACAAAATAGAAAAGAAAGTAGAACAATTGTCACAAAACATAGTGCATGCCACCACAATAACAACAGAAAACGTAAAGGAAATAGAAAGTAACATTAACAGTAAACTTGTCCATTCTCACTATAACAGTAAGAAAGTTAAAGAGCTGAGAAACGACTACAACTGGGCTCGGTTGGGCCTAACACCCTCTACAGCCGGAAACTCGGGCTGCTGATGTGCTATGGACGCGTTTATTTAAAAGGGTCATTGTAGTTCACGTTTGTCCAAGTATCGAACACAGGGAGGTGTGTAAATCAGATTTTTCTATCATTTAGTGTCACGGAAATGGCGGGTTTTCACTTACGAGAAAATGCGAGAGAGAAAGAGAGAGTAGGGTTAGAGTCTTTTAAGTCATGGCATTCACTTAGATCAAGATGGAAAACAACATCAATACTATATTTAACATGCAACTCGAGTTTTACAAAGTGGTAGACTTAAGAGGTCAAGGTCCCCATTCTGGTCTACCTGGAATCTCAGTGATAAGAGAGGTCAGGTGGGGGAAACCCTGTAACCCGTTGGGGCGCTGTACCGTGTAGGGGTTTTCGTGGGACTCACCCTCTCTGGCTGCCTAGATCATTCTCAGGTGGACGACCTTCTGATCAAAGGGTATCATTCGCCCCGAACCTCTATAGTCACCCAATATATTTTGGGTGTCTTAATTGGGTCCAACACGTTCTAATATCATCCAGTCTATCAGTGCATGTTTGGTAGGAGGTCCTTGAAACCTCCTCTAGAAATCCACTCTCCCTGAGGCCAAGCCTTGGAACCCTTGTTTGTGTGACAACCCCCCCACATAGACCTTTCTTCCGATTCTGAACCTAGTTCTCCTTCTTCTTCCATCATGGCTCAACCTGTTGAAGAAGAGAATAATCTTGAACATCAGCTCCAGCGTCTTAATGACCTCTTCCAGAATTTCATGAACCCACCGCAGCGCCCCATGATGCGAGATCACTATAATCCCACTGCGGTGGCAATTGAGCCTCCAGTCCGAATCCCAACTGGAGGACCTGATTCTGAACTGAAGCCCAATATGATTCATGCCATACCTAAATTCTATGGGCTTAACTTTGAAGATTCCTTCCAGCATATCAAACAGCTCAAGCATCTGGCCCAGAACTTCGGGTCAGATGCGCAAAATCGGGATATCTTACTCGTGAAGATGTTCTCTTTCTCCCTTATGGACAAGGTGGATCATTGGTATCAGACACAAACTCGTCCGATCAACACCTAGGATGAACTTCAGTCCAAGTTTTTGAAGAAGTTCTTTCCCGTTGGTCAGACAAAATGCCTTGCGCCATCAGATTACTCACTTCACCCAGCAGACGGGAGAACCTCTTCATGAGGCATGGGATCGATTCCTGGATCTCATGAGGAAGTGCCCTCATCATGGAGTTCCTAAATGGGAACAAGTCCAGTCTTTTTACCAGGGACTCCGTGAAGATATTAGATTGTTCATCAATGCAACTTACGGAGGGAATATCATGGGTCAACATGAAGATACCGTGTGAGAGATTCTCAAGAATATGTGTGAGAACTCCATTAACAATGACTCCATGGGTTTATTCGACCGGACGAATACCCGCGCATCGACGAATCTTAGGGGAGCACATGAGAGCACGGCCTGCTCGCATCCATTGACTTGGAACTAATGGCCAGTCGGTTGGACAAGATCTCTATTATCGAGAAGAAGGTGGACGAATTGACTCAGCATTTGCAGCAAGCCACCTCTGCGCAAAACTCCTTCGCACAGCCACCTCCCACTAGGGAAACTGTGCAAAACATCTTCCACCGATCTTCTCCTGGGATGGACCCATATCCACCCCCATCTGACTCCAGGACCGGAGGGACCTCCGATCCTTTCTATTCTTGCCGAGGGAACTCTAATCCCCCATTCTCCGACTTTCTTGAGGCTCCTCAGACTTGCAAGGACCTCAACGCCATCCAGAATGACCCATTTTCCAACACCTACAACCCTGGATGGCGAAACCATCCCAATTTCCAGTGGGCAGGAAATTCTTAGACCCAACGGCCACCCTATCAGCCCCGTCCACAAGCCCCTCGTCCTTATTAGCCGCCTCAGCCTCGGCCCAACCCCACTTATCAATTTGGGCCAAACCAAGACCAAATATCCCTCATCCTCCAAACTCTGGCTGACATTCAGAGATCTAATGCTGCTATTCAAAAACAGCACAACGACGAGATCATAGAGGTCTGCAACCAACTCGCTCAGATGGCGAATTCTCGCCAACCGGGCACTCTTCTTTCACAACCTCTGCCAAACCCTAACAACGTGCCGACCTAGCGGCGCGTTACGAACTCGAACCCAGGCCAAGCACTCTTCCATCATTTGACGGGATGGAAGCATCAACCTCCTACGCGGGTTATCAACAGCAGCAACCCATCTTACCAACCCCTAACCAGAACCAGGCAGGATTAAATTCTGTAACAACCCGTAGTGGTAAAGCAACCCAAGACCTACCTTATCCAAACCACTCCAAGCCTGGTAGTGACCCAAGCCCTAGGATAGTTATCCAGGATGTCCCTATCCTTATCCCAGATCAAAAACCTGGACCTATTTTAGAGGAACCAACCAAGGTTCCCTTTCCCGAGGCCTTGACCAAGGGAAAAAGGACAACCAAACCTGTGGCTCCTGAGGAGGACCTGATCAAGCTTTTTGAGTAGGTCCAAATAAACATCCCCTTGATGGATGCAATCCGTCACGTACCGGCTCACGCACGATTCTTAAAAAATGTGTGTACACCCCAGCATAAGCTGCGAACCAAGAGTAGGAGTCCGATTGTACTATCAGAGCAAGACAGCTCTGTGATCCTAAGTAAACTCCCACCCAAGGCAAAAGACCCAGGCACTCTCCTGATTTCTTGTAAAATTGGTGAAACCCAATTTGATAGAGCTTTGTTAGACCTAGGTGCCTCCGTAAACCTAATACCCACATCCCTGCTTAACCACCTTGAAGAATCCGAGTTGAAACCGACTGAGGTGACATTGCAGTTAGTTGATCGATCTGTTAAGCACCTAAAGGAGTTCTCAAGGATGTTATTGTTAGGATGCAGGATTTCTACTTCCTAGTAGATTTTATAGTTCTAGACATGGACGCACCTGAGAATCCAAGGGATACACCAATTATACTAGGGAGACCTTTTCTGGCCACTGTAAGGGCTAATATAAGTTGTGAGGAGGGCCAAATAGAGCTGAAATTTGGAAATCAAACCCTTAAGATTGACATCTTTAAGGCCCAACAAGGGATTAATTGCATTGTGGTAGAACAAATTTGTGATATCAGAGCTATGGTTGATGAACCGCATATTGAGGACAACTTGATTATCCCCAATCAACTACAAGAAAAGCAAAACCAGCAATTAAAGGAGCCAGAACTTGATCTAAACAAACCCATAACTCCTACCCTTGTTCCACACACCCACTTAGACCCACCTCCTGCTGCTGATAATCCCGTTTTGGAACTCAAGCCCCTTCCTGATCATCTGAAATATGTCTTTTTGGGTTCCAATCAGACACTTCCTATGATTATAAACTCCAAACTCACCCCTGATCAGGAATCCCGTCTGGTTACTATTCTCCAGCAACATTGTAGAGCCATTGGTTGGACTCTCGATGATTTGACTAGAATAAGTCCCTCTTATTGCACACACCACATCTATTCCTAATAGAGCGCACGACCTTCACGTGAGATGTAGAGACGTCTGAACCCTAATCTGCAGGAGGTCGTGAAAAAGGAGATCATTAAGTGGTTAGATGCAGGGATCATCTACCCGATCTTCGATAGTTGCTGGGTGAGCCCAATCTAGGTTGTGCCTAAGAAGGTAGGGCTCACCACCATCACGACTGAAATCGGAGAGGTCATACCTACCCGTATAGTCAACTCGTGGAGAGTTTGCATAGATTACCGAAGACTCAATTCCTCCACGAAGAAGGATCATTTCCCACTACCATTTATTGATCAGATTCTCGAAAAGTTAGCAGGAAATAGATTCTTCTGCTTTCTTGATGGGTACTCCAGTTACAATCAAGTGGCGATTCATCCAGAAGACCAAGAGAAGACCACGTTCACCTGCCCCTTCGAGACATACGCGTTTCGAAGGATGTCTTTCGGCCTCTGCAATGCACCCGCGACTTTTTAGTGGTGCATGCTTGCCATATTCTCTGATATGATAGGTGATTATCTGGAAATCTTCATGGATGACTTCTCAGTTTTTGGGGCATCATTTGACAATTGCCTCCAGCACTTGGTTCATATACTCAGGCAATGCATTGACGTAAATCTGGCTCTTTCCTGGGAAAAGAGCCACTTATGGTGCCTGAAGGGATCGTCCTAGGACATCTGATTTCTGAGAGGGGCATCCAAATGGATCGAGCCAAGGTTAACTTGATTTCCAAACTCCCTATGCCTAGCTTAATCAGGGACATCCGATATTTTCTGGGGTATGTAGGTTTTTACCGTCGATTCATCCCTGATTTCTCGAAAATCGTGCGTCCCTTGACCACTCTTCTCTCCAAGGATGTGCCTTTTGAAATTTTCAAGGAATGCACTCAAGCTTTTGAGATCCTTCATGATCGAGTTACCCAAGCCCCTATCCTATAGTCCCCTGATTGGTCTCAACCCTTTGAGATCATGTGCGATGCATCTGACTTCGCTGTAGGAGTGGTTCTGGGGCAAAAGATTGACGGGAAACCTGTGGTTTTCTACTATGCTAGCATGACACTTAACGAGACTCAGCGTAAGTACACAGTTACAGAGAAAGAGCTGCTAGCTGCAGTATTTGCCCTTGAAAAATTCAGGTCTTACCTCCTGGGTTCCCACGTTATTATCTACTCGGATCACACAACTGTGAGGCATCTCCTTGTGAAGAAGGACGCGAAACCTCGATTAATCTGATGGATCTTACTGTTGCAAGAATTTGATCTTGAGATTCGGGACAAAGCGGGAAGGCAGAATGTGGTAGCTGACCACTTGTCCCGCCTTCCTTCTGAGATCATCGACCCTTCTGGATCCATCACGGAGTATTTTCCTGATGAGCACCTCTTGACTATTGGTACAGGGCTTCCTTGGTTTGCTGATATAGTAAACTATTTGGCATCACATCAGATCCCATCTGACTGGTCAAAGGCCAAGAAAGACAAATTACGCTTCGATGCCAAGTATTACATTTGGGAAGAACTGTACTTATTCCTCGTAGGTGCTGACCAAATTATCCGACGATGTGTCCCGGAGGTCGAAATCAATGACATACTCTCTTTCTGCCATGACCAGGCATGAGGTGGCCATTTTTCTGGGCATAAAATCGCATCGAAAATCCTCCAGTGTAGCTTTTACTTGCCCACTATCTTCAAGGACGCATACAATCACTGTAAGGCATACAGCCGTTGCCAAACTTTGGGTAACATGAGCCATCACGACATGATGCCTTTATAACCGATTCTCGTATGCGAGATTTTTGATATTTGGGGGATTGATTTTTTAGGCCCCTTCCCTATCTCGGACGACTTCGAGTACATTTTACTCGCTGTTGACTACATGTCCAAATGGATCGAAGCCATTCCGACCCGAACCAGAGATCACAAAATCGTTATCAAATTCTTCTCACGGTTCGGGATTCCTCGAGCGATCATTTCTGATGGAGGGACCCATTTCACAAATGCTCAGTTCAGGTCACTGATGACCAAATACGGGGTGTCACACCGAATCTCTACTCCTTATCACCCCTAGACTAATGGTCTAGCTGAGCTATCAAATTGGGAGATGATGAGAGCCTCATCATGAGCCATAACTAGCTCATTTTGACCCAATAAAGAAGATAAAAGCTCCTACATAACCTAGAAGAAGGCCTAAATGAAGGAATAAGTACTCTGAGAAGAAAACATGAATTAAAGGTTAAAACTGTAATTTTACCATTGCAGTGCATAAATAGGATTTCTCAGAGGCAAAACATAGGTTAAATGGTCTAAATAAGATAAAAAGTGGGTTGAGTCAATTAGAAATGGGTTCATGTGCAATTTAGGAATTAAATGACATTTGGTAACCCTAAAACAGGCCTGCTGAAATAAACAAGGTTTCGGTCAGGAAAAAAATTAAGTAAACCCTCTAAAAATCATGTACAAATATCCTCTAGGGTTTAGAGCACTTAATTTGGCCTTTGGAACCTAGTTTGACCTAGAATAGGGTCCTCGCTCATTAATTGACCTAATTTGGGTTTTTACGTAAAATGTCCAATCAAACGAGGTAAAACCTAAAATCAACTTCACCAGTGGATTCCTTAGGTGCAAATTATGTTTGTACCAAAATTTGGACCTAAGGGAAGGTCATCTTGACTTACTTTGCAATTTAGTACACCCAAATCATAATTTGGGCCCTATCTTTTGAAAATCATTGCAAAGAGCCCCTAATTTTCTCGCCACATTTGCAATCAAGTCCTGCTTCCATTGTTAGGGTAGAATCGACCTCCGGCAAGGTTTAGAGAGGGAATACTCTCTGATTCCTCAGAGATCCCCTCCCAGAAATGGAAGGGAGATTCTCTGAGGAATTCCCTTCCATCTAAGGCCAATCACGATCTCTGGTGTGAACTCAATCTCTCATGCGAACGCACGAGGGATTTGGGTATCCACCCTCTTTCCTTCTCCGGCGAGCCGTCGAAGATGATTGCGCAGCCCTCTGCACACTAGAAGTTCGGCCAGCACCTATAAAAGGATCCCCAAACCCGACCAATGATATTCAGACTTGTCTTGGAGAAGATTCCCCCAAATTTTCCTCCCTTCCATCTCCGGCCAAGGAACCCGCAAGCTCTGGAGACCTCCTCCCCTCCTTCTCGTCGCTCTGCTGCCATACCAGAAGCAGAGTCCACTTCGTCTCTTCCTCCCGTGTCGTGCCGTACCAAGCGCGCGTTCCCCTGACCTTGTCCTCGTCGCCGCTCCCTCCCTCAGGGTGCTTCTTCTCCGACGACGGCAGCTACGATCCATCCACTCCGCTGCCTCCCTCCCTTCCAGAACACTCCAGATACATTCTCCATTTTCCCCTCTCTCTTTTCCCCCTTACATTTCATTTAATTGCCCCTCGACACTGCCTGACCACCCTCATCTTCCACGTCACCGATTGATCTCCGGCGAGTCACCCCCATCATTCCACCCCTCCACACGCTTCGCCAACCGTCTCATAAGCTCCACCTCACCACAAGGAACAACCTCCGCCCATCCGCCATCCCTCTACGCCTCCAAAATAGCCCCCCGAACTCACCCACACCTTTGGTCACAGGACGACCTAGGCACGCACGCCTAGGCCGTCCCACGACCTGCAGCACCGTGCACCACCTTCGCAGTGCCACGGCGAAGGTGCCCAGCTAGTTTGATTAGGCCAATAGGCCGTATTTGTGTTTGACAGGATTCCAGCCCCTGCCGCCATTGACGGTTGGAGCAGCTCCAGGCGTCAGCACCTCCAGCCTTCACGTGCAGTGGACTTGGGCAGTCAGTGCGAAGCATCTAAGTCCAGCAAGGAGTGATGGGTCGGCCCGAATAGGTTGTTAATATGATATTTTTATCGTTGAAATGTGTATAGTGGTTAACCTAATTCAGACCTAACCATCTCTTTAGAAAATTTTTAACCTGGCCTAATTGATTTTATCTTGTCACTTTTAGGCCCAGGGTCGAACTCAGGGAAGTGGGGTTCGAGTTTCTACGTTTTCCTTAAAACGTGTCTCTTCCGTTCGTTTATTCTATTTTTGGTATTTTTCTTATTTAGGTTTTTTTCTGGTAATCCTTGTTCTTGAGGCACACCCTCAAAATTATGTCCTTGGCTTTTAGCCAAAACAGAGTTTCAAAACACGTCTTGCTACTTGCAAGACGGGGGTACCTGCAAATCAAAGATTATCTTTTCACTTTTATACCTTTTTTTTATCTTTTTACTAAAAAGGAAGCTAACAGATAGAAAGTAAATATAGTAGCTATAGATATATATTTATATGTAGTATATATATAAAGGGGTGGGGGTTGAGGTGACGATGGAGTGCAGCACTATGTCGAGTCAGTCGACGTCTAGAGAGACGCAACCAACACGACTATGTGCCGCGTGGAGTGTGGATGGAGGATGGATGATGTATGGGACCATGCTTTTTTTTGTACGCGTGTATCAGGGAATATCAGCAACTGGTGCAGATATCCCCGCGATACAGCGTATAATAAATAACATGAAAGTATATGTACATATGTATGTATATAAGTAAATATATCTATATATATATATATATAAATGTATAGTTATATATGTATAGATATATATATATAGATATATATGTGTATATATATGTATATAAGTATATATATATATATATATATATATATATATATATATATATATATGTATGTATATAAGTATATATGTATCTAGATATATATATATATATATATATATATATATATATGTGTATATATATAAGTATATAGATATGTATATATATATGTATATAAGTATATATATATAATAGATGTATGTATGTATATATATATATATGTATGTATATATACGTTACTATATATAACTATACGTATAGTGTAAGTGTGTGTGTGGGTGTGTGTGTGTGTCGGTGAAGATGTGTGTGTGTTGGTGTAGTGTGTCTGTGAGTGAGTGAAAAAGAGAGAGAGAGAGAGAGAGAGATAGAGAGCGCCAGAGAGAGAAAGAGCGGGCGGGAGAGCTGGTGATGGCGTGAGTTAAGACATCTGCAGATGGCTGCCGACGTCTGATGGTCGCGGATGCAGGCGCGTCTTCGCGCGGAGAAGGTGAGGTGTCTGCAGGCCGGGTGCGAGGAAGGAGAGCGGGCGATGGCGTGCTCGGAGAGGGCAGCGGGGAGTCTGCAGTCGGTCGCGGAGGGTTGCAGAGGTTGGCAGGGGGCGGCGAGAGGGCCTGGCCGGCCGCTGCAGTGCGCGCAGCGGCCGGTCGCAGGTGGAATGGCAGAGGCGACAGAGCAGAGGCGGAGGCGGGGAACGGGCCTGCAGGCGCGCGCGAAGACGACGGGCAGGCGAAGGCGCGGAGGAGCGAGCGTGGAGGAGGTTCTGCAGTGGTCGCGGAGGGTCGTGGGGGTCGGCGCGAGGCCGTAGCCGGCCGCTGCAGTGCGCGCGGCGGCCGGTCGCAGGTGGAATTACGGGGTGGACAGAACGGAGACGGAGGCGGGGAACGGGCCTGCAGGCGCGCGCGGAGGGTTACGCGCCTGCGGGGAAGGTCGCGGAGGAGGCGGGGGGTGCTGCTGCTGCTGCTGCTTCAAGCTTCGGACCTTGAAGCGGCAGCAATGGCGTGGAGATGAAACCGAAAAGAAAAGAAGACACCACGCCCACCTGCTCGTTGAAGAGCTGGGCGGTGGTGTTCCCACTGTGGTGGTGAGCACCACAGTGGGTTCTCCTGCTCGCCGGGTGCCTCCTCGACGGAGGGCCGGCGTATGGGAGGGGAGAACGGTGGAGAGGAAGGTGGTGGACTGCAGGGTGGCGTTTTACAGCAGCTCGCCCTCGTTTCCGTCGCGAGGAAGAGCTGCGGCTTTATAGAGGAGGAGAGCATGGCGGGGAGGCATGGCAGTAGCAGGGAGAGGCGCGGAGAGTGGCAGCTGCAGGGAGAGGCGCGGGAAGGACAGTAGGGAGAGGCGCATGGCGTGGACGAAATTCAGCCGCGGGAAGAAAAAAACCGTGGGAAGAAGAAAGAAAGATGAAAATAAAATATGGAGAGGGGACTTTTGCAAAGAGACACTTGAGAAAAAAAATAATTATGCCAGCCATTTATTCATTTCTCCTCCTCTCATGATTAAATGCATGCATGCAACCGTTTTTACAAATGCGACAATAGGATTATAATATACATAGTTAATGCTAGGAAATAGCATAAGAAGGCATTATTAAAGGCGTGTTTTGAGGTGCAAACATATACCCCCATGCCTATCTTTTGCTAGTCCCTAGCAAAACTGTATTTAGAAATAATCTTAAGCTGAAGATTTTCTTCTGAGGTGATATAGGTGTGTTTATTATCGAATATTGTGAGAACTAATTGTAAAGAAGACTACCAGTACTTTAAGTCTCACATGACATAGATCATCTCTCAACTAACCAGGACTCTTGATATTTAAACCTTAAGTACGATTTCCAGGACCCAGGAGGTTTTTGCCGTATTCGAGAGCTCAAGAGGTTATGGTTTGTGCATAGTGAAGGATCAAGACTGACCAGATGAACCTTAAGACTCACTCCCAGGGTTTCACGAATTTTTAAGTACAGGTTGGTCCCAATTTCAGCTCGTGTTTTCGGATTGACCCTTAAGATGATTATGGAAAACTCAACTCCCATTTTCGAAAAACAAATTATACAGACATTTATGAGATATACTGACTCTTTTGCAACATCTCTTTTTTTTTTTTTTTTTTTTTGAAACATATGTCAGTATATCTCTTACAACACATTTTAAAAGAGCACACTTTTTTTTTTTTTTCTTTTTGGTGGGAGAGTTTCTTTTTGGTGGAAAGAGCTACTCCTAAACACAAGACTAAAGCTTGGGATAAAAAGTCTACCTGCACGCACAGGTAAGGACTCCACCTTTCCTAATGAACACTAGGGTTGGATCTTATGTTCACCTGATCTTTCCTGATATGTGTAGTGTGAACCAAGTTTACTTAAGCTCTCAAGAAAAAGCAAACCAACGAATCCTGTACTGGTGTCTCAGGTACAAGAAACGTTCTTAGTTAGGAGAGATTTTGATCTATTTCGTCAATGCTTTAAGTGAATTAAGCCGAGCCTGAGCGAATCAAGCTTTTGTGGCCTGGAAAGTCTTCAAAACAGAGGTTGAATTTCCATAAAAACTTATTGTATTTTTTTTTGTTTCAGCTTTTAGATCATTACTAAACACCATTTATTACTAATATATATATATATATTTTTTTTTTCTTTTCTTTTTTCTTTTTCTTGCATATTTATAAATAGGTGGTAATTGTCTGATACCATAAAATACCCGGATCCTATGGATGCCTATCCACCCCCCCATGCCAAACAATGCTATGTCCTCATATGCATGCAGGGAAAGGCAGAGAACGGACGACAGATCGGGTAACAGGAGCTGAGGTTCAGGGTATAAATCAGGGTGGAAGGGTGGGTGGATGGTGGGTGGTGAAGAGAAAAGCGAAGTAATCGCGATAGAGGCGTGAAAAGTAATGGTGGATGGTGAGAGATTTGGCGTTTTCTGGGACAAGAGTGTCCCAGGCGGATCAGAAAACAGATCAGGAAGAGGAAGTTGGCCCTTATATTGGCCAAGAAGGGGGGCTTTTTGGATAGATGGATCCAAAAGGGAATAGCCCCGGTGAGTAAGATGTGGGCTCAAGGTCCCAGTGTGGATTTGCAAATCCGCCTGATTTGGCGGGAAAGAAAGGGCAGTCCGGTCTTCCATAGTGTGGACCGGCGGTGAGCAGCCCGGCGATGACTCAGACCACAAGGTATGGGAAGCGGAGAAAACCTCGTCAGAAGTCTGGTCAGGAGAAGGTACAGGAATAGGGAGGGATTGGGGAACGTCACAGTATGCGTTGGTCAGGCAGTTATCAGTGTTTATAGGTAATCCGCAACAGTCCGAATAGGTCCCAATTAGTCCGATACATGTGCTGACGGCCATGTCCTCGTCAGACGTGTCATCCTCAATGCAATCGCAATCAAAGTTCTTGGCTGCCTTGAATATGTTAAGCTTGAGCTTCTCAGATCCAACGGCAATCTCAATACAGCCCGACTCGCAGTCGATGTGGGCGCGGGCTGTGGCCAAGAAAGGTCAACCAAGGATGATCGGACAATCAGAAAGTGAACTAGGAACTTCCATATCTAAAACAAGAAAGTCAACAGGAAAACAGAGACTGTTGACCCTAACCACCACGTCTTCCACCACACCCTTCGGGATTTTGACAGAACGATCTGCCAACTGTAACGTGACAGGGGTGGGTTTCAGATTTCCCAAGGAAAATTTTTTGAGCATGATGGTCGGTATGAGATTGATGGAAGATCCTAGATCAAGCAAGGCACGGTTAAAACTGCAGCCTTGGATGCTACAGGAAATCAGTGGTGTGCCCGGATCTTTCTGCTTCGGTGGTAAGTTTGACAGTATAGCACAACTTGCATGAGGCGAGAGAACCACCGGATTCTTAGTCTTCTTTGACTGTCGCCTGGGTGTTGTGTAGTCTTTGAAAAATCGAGCGACAGTAGGTATGTGGTCGATTGCCTCGAGCAGGGGTACCTTGATTTCTACATCCCTGAACAAATTACGTAGGTTGTCAAAGGCCTGCGTATTTTTCTTTTTGCCTTTTGGCTCCCTTAGTAGAGCCTCAGGGAATGGGACTGATTCTGGCACAAGTTTTGGTGCATCATCCTCTCGCGAATGCGGTATGCATCCCGAATGAGAGGGCGAAGAAGAAGATGGGCCAGGATCAGGTCGAGGCGGATCGACGGTCTGCTTACCGCTCCTCATAGTGATAGCATTGGACGATGCGGGTCCAGTGGGATCATACGGTGGAGGAGGGTTTGCAATGGGGATATAAGAGTGTGGTGCTGCAGCAGGATTAGCCTGAAATCCCGGTGGAATGCTCGGAGCTTGCAGAACTTGATTATCCTGTCCCTGAGAAGGTCGTACCTGTGGTTGAGAACCACGGGGCACGAAATTTCGCGGGTTTGGAACAGGTTGGGCGGGAAGAGTGCCCTGAGATCGAGTCGCCATGCGTAGTTGACTGATCTCGGCATTCTGCTGCGCCAATTGGTGCTGAAGAGAGGTCATGTTCTCTTCATGGCGCTTTGACATTTCCGTCATCATTCGCATCAATTTGTCAAGAGGGCTTGATGTGTGTTCAGTTTGTGGTACGCAAGGGCCTGATGGCGGATTTGCCATAGGATTAAACTGGACCCTTGGGATGACGGGTGCGGATGGTCGCATTGGTCCACCCGCGGGGTTTTGGCGCTGCGGGTTGTTGGACCATGCAAAGTTCGGATGATTACGCCACCCTGGGTTATAAGTGGCAGAGAACGGGTTGTTCCCCAGGGCGCAAGCATCTTCTATGCCAGAAGACGCGTCCGCATGTAGATATGCGTCTGAGCACACGGAGGCTTGGTCCTCCGTGTCGAAATACTGGCTCGCAGAAGCCAGTTCCACATGACTTACCGAGTCGCTTGGCGCGACACTCGGTAAGGAAGGTCTAACGGGGTTTCTCGGGATAAGCCTGGTATTAGAAGAACTTGGATTGTGACGAAGTGGTGAAGACGTGGTGTTTGCCATAGATCGGGCGGGGTTGGCCAGAAGCTCGTCCAGCTTCTTGTGCACGACGGAGACTTCATCCAGTTTTTGTGCAATAAGGCTTAGATCAGTGGATGAATGGGAGGGTCCCGTGTCAACTTCGTGGACATTTCGGGGCTGGCTGGTACGATTAAAGGCGACAATGGAAGCATTGTTCATCGAGTTTTCACTCATATTTTCAAACAGCTCGAATGCTCCATTCTCGTCTTTATTCATAAAGTTCCCTCCGCAGGAAGCGTCTGCAATCTGCTTCAAAGTCTCATTTAGCCCATAGTAGAAAATCTGGGCTATATGCCACTTAGGCAGACCGTGGTGCGGACACTTCCTGAGGAGGTCGTTATACCTCTCCCATGCCTCATGAAATTGTTCGCCGTTTTGTTGCGTAAATGAAGTGATAGCACGGCGAAGCGCATTGGTTCGCCCGATTGGGAAGAACTTCTTGAGAAACGCTGTTCGCATCTCTTCCCAAGAGTGGATGGTTCTCCCAAGGGTGCGTAACCATTGCGACGCTTTATCCCGTAATGAAAACGGGAACATCTTCATGAGGACTATAGATAACCCGACATTTCTTGGTTTAACGGTTTCAGCAAGTCGGGTTAGGTCTTCCAAGTGGAGAAATGGGTCTTCACTTGCAAGACCATGAAAGTGAAAATTGATTAGGCCAATTATGTTTGGTTTTAATTCAAAGTCGTCCCCGCCCATGGGGACCCGAATTTGTCCTATGGTCTCTATAGCAGCGGGATTCTGATAAGAGCTAAGAGACCTAGGCTCCTCCCGTTCGGGAGGGTTCTGCATTTCCTCCAATGTTTCCCGAATGGCTTCCATTTGCTCATTATACATTTCCATTTGGGCTTGGAGGCGGGTTATGGGATCTAAGGCTCCACCACCTGGTGGGTTCTGAGGGCGGTTTCCTCCCTCGGGATTTGGGGGTGGGCGTGCAGCCATGTTTGTGGAGGAGGAGGACGATTCGACTTGTTTTCTAGATTTATCAGTCAATTCAAATAGTTCAGGGTTTTGTGACCTCCTCCCAAACATGCACTACCGCAGGAAGAATTGGGGAGATGAGAAGGGAAAAGGGATGAGAGAAATGACGCCGCAAAGGTACACTTGATTACAAATCAATACAGTCAAGTTCCTAACCTCTACAGTGTGCCCATAGACCTAAAGATCTAAGTTACCTACTATCACGAACTACGGAACCGAATGCGAGCACCGCGGAACCACCAGGCCAGATTGAAAGGCCGTTTGCCCCAGTCTTAGACACCCGATAGCACGCGGGAACTCTCACCAGCACGTAGTCGCTACACACAGGTAGTTAGACCTCCAATCCTTAAAAAGGGTCAAGTTACTACCAATTTTAATTAGAGGCTTAGGGTCAAGTGCTTTTGTAATGTGAAGGGCGTTGTTTACGGGTAATGCCCAAGTGATTGATTTTAAGTGTGTAAGAACAAGCATGCAACGGGGAAATCTCCCCGAATTGAAGTTTTTATTGGCGAATGGTTTTTAGAGTTCAGCCTTAAGTAGTATGAATTTTAGGGTTTTGCTGAATTACCAATTCAACCAATCTTCGGGTTTTGCAAGAATACAGGTTTTCTTTCTAAAGCCCAAGAAACCCTTCTTCAATTATCAGTTAGTTAATGCATGCTAAAATGCAATGGGCTACCCTAAATGGAGATTTCTATGTGTGGATGCGCGAATCAATTTTATACCAATGTGAAAGGGAGCCAAAGCACTTCAATTCAAGTGCTCCCAATCACCAGAAATGATTTCCACACACAAGGCTTCAACCAAAAGATAAAGAAAATAAAATTGTTGGGGTTGAAGTATTCAGGATCGAATCGCAGGCAAGTTTGAAAAGTCGTGGTGGGGTTGGAATCAACTCAATTCCAAATCTCCCCACCAAAAATGTGATCCTGAATTAAAGATAAGTGAGGCAAAAGAGGGATACAAGCAATCTTTTTCTTTGTCTCAAAGAATACTTCCCACGTCGAAAAATCTAAGAATCAAGATTCTCAGATTTTCGCTATGCGAAGTAAGGCAGGAAATCCCGTAGCAGTGGGAGTGAAGACAATCAATCAATCAAGTGAATTTTAATCCACTTGCCCTCAAGAAATCCCAAGAAGTTTTCTAGTTTTTAGTTTTAAATTTTTTTTTTTTTTTATTGTGGTGGCAAGTTAACCCTAATTTGATGAGAAAAGAAAACCTACTTGTTCGGCAACGTGTGCGAAGCTCCAATGCGATGTCGGCGTCTTCACGCTCTCATTCCCGCCTTGGATCTGCTTACGTCCTCGACTTCGTCAGCCTTCTTCTCCTTCCACCAGGTTCACCTGCACACCAAAAACAACAATACCCGTGAAGAGAGAAGAGACAATTTTAAAGGAATTGGATAGAAACTTACTCGAAAGTGCACCTCCCCGGCAACGGCGCCAGAAAAGTTATGATGGGTCGGCCCGAATAGGTTGTTAATATGATATTTTTATCGTTGAAATGTGTATAGTGGTTAACCTAATTCAGACCTAACCATCTCTTTAGAAAATTTTTAACCTGGCCTAATTGATTTTATCTTGTCACTTTTAGGCCCAGGGTCGAACTCAGGGAAGTGGGGTTCGAGTTTCTACGTTTTCCTTAAAACGCGTCTCTTCCGTTCGTTTATTCTATTTTTGGTATTTTTCTTATTTAGGTTTTTTTCTGGTAATCCTTGTTCTTGAGGCACACCCTCAAAATTATGTCCTTGGCTTTTAGCCAAAACAGAGTTTCAAAACACGTCTTGCTACTTGCAAGACGGGGGGTACCTGCAAATCAAAGATTATCTTTTCACTTTTATACCTTTTTTTTATCTTTTTATTAAAAAGGAAGCTAACAGATAGAAAGTAAATATAGTAGCTATAGATATATATTTATATGTAGTATATATATAAAGGGGTGGGGGTTGAGGTGACGATGGAGTGTAGCACTATGTCGAGTCAGTCGACGTCTAGAGAGACGCAACCAACACGACTATGTGTCGCGTGGAGTGTGGATGGAGGATGGATGATGTATGGGACCATGCTTTTTTTTGTACGCGTGTATCAGGGAATATCAGCAACTGGTGCAGATATCCCCGCGATACAGCGTATAATAAATAACATGAAAGTATATGTACATATGTATGTATATAAGTAAATATATCTATATATATATATAAATGTATAGTTATATATGTATAGATATATATATATATAGATATATATGTGTATATATATGTATATAAGTATATATATATATTACTATATATATGTATATATATATATATATATATATATATATATGTATATAAGTATATATGATCTAGATATATATATATATGTGTGTGTATATATATAAGTATATAGATATGTATATATATATATGTATATAAGTATATATATATATAATAGATATATGTATGTATATATATATATATATGTATGTATATATATGTTACTATATATAACTATACGTATAGTGTAAGTGTGTGTGTGGGTGTGTGTGTGTGTCGGTGAAGATGTGTGTGTGTTGGTGTAGTGTGTCTGTGAGTGAGTGAAAAAGAGAGAGAGAGAGAGAGAGAGAGAGATAGAGAGCGCCAGAGAGAGAAAGAGCGGGCGGGAGAGCTGGTGATGGCGTGAGTTAAGACGTCTGCAGATGGCTGCCGACGTCTGATGGTCGCGGATGCAGGCGCATCTTCGCGCGGAGAAGGTGAGGCGTCTGCAGGCCGGGTGCGAGGAAGGAGAGCGGGCGATGGCGTGCTCGGAGAGGGCGGCGGGGAGTCTGCAGTCGGTCGCGGAGGGTTGCAGAGGTTGGCAGGGGGCGGCGAGAGGGCCTGGCCGGCCGCTGCAGTGCGCGCAGCGGCCGGTCGCGGGTGGAATGGCAGAGGCGACAGAGCAGAGGCGGAGGCGGCGAACGGGCCTGCAGGCGCGCGCGAAGACGACGGGCAGGCGAAGGCGCGGAGGAGCGAGCGTGGAGGAGGTTCTGCAGTGGTCGCGGAGGGTCGCGGGGGTCGGCGCGAGGCCGTAGCCGGCCGCTGCAGTGCGCGCGGCGGCCGGTCGCGGGTGGAATTGCGGGGTGGACAGAACGGAGACGGAGGCAGGGAACGGGCTTGCAGGCGCGCGCGGAGGGTTGCGCGCCTGCGGGGAAGGTCGCGGAGGAGGCGGGGGGTGCTGCTGCTGCTGCTGCTTCAAGCTTCGAACCTTGAAGCGGCAGCAATGGCGTGGAGATGAAACCGAAAAGAAAAGAAGACACCACGCCCACCTGCTCGTTGAAGAGCTGGGCGGTGGTGTTCCCACTGTGGTGGTGAGCACCACAGTGGGTTCTCCTGCTCGCCGGGTGCCTCCTCGACGGAGGGCCGGCGTATGGGAGGGGAGAACGGTGGAGAGGAAGGTGGTGGACTGCAGGGTGGCGTTTTGTAGCAGCTCGCCCTCGTTTCCGTCGCGAGGAAGAGCTGCGGCTTTATAGAGGAGGAGAGCATGGCGGGGAGGCATGGCAGTAGCAGGGAGAGGCGCGGAGAGTGGCAGCTGCAGGGAGAGGCGCGGGAAGGACAGCAGGGAGAGGCGCATGGCGTGGACGAAATTCAGCCGCGGGAAGAAAAAAACCGTGGGAAGAAGAAAGAAAGATGAAAATAAAATATGGAGAGGGGACTTTTGCAAAGAGACACTTGAGAAAAAAAATAATTATGCCAGCCATTTATTCATTTCTCCTCCTCTCATGATTAAATGCATGCATGCAACCGTTTTTACAAATGCGACAATAGGATTATAATATACATAGTTAATGCTAGGAAATAGCATAAGAAGGCATTATTAAAGGCGTGTTTTGAGGTGCAAACAAGGAGCGCAGCGACGTCTGCAGTTGTGGCGATTGCACGAATCTTCTGCGGGCGCGCGCAAGAGCGGGGCAGGCCTGATAGTCCCACATCGGCGAAATACGACGCGCAGGTATGATATAAATTGAATTTGTGTTATCTGCTATTCGCCTCCGAATGCATAGGGGTGAGGTCCCTCACCTTACCCACGCTTGCCTCGTCTGCGGTTTCACCTCGCGGATCTGGTGGGCTCCGACCCGACCCAATCTGAGCACACCTTGCGCATCACCCACCTACCGGTGCGCCTGGTCCCGGGTGCGAAATCCAACCCAATTACCCGCGGCTCTGGGAGAGCGTCCTTTGAGGGAATTACAGAGAGAGAGAGACGTGCGGGTAGAGGGACAGGGTAGGTTTTTCTCCCTTGTGCAGGCAGGCTGAGAGTTGAAGAAAAGACACTTAGCCGCAAGGAAGAAGAAGAGAAGAAGCAGAAGAAGAGGCTGAGCGAAGAAGAGAAGAGAAGGAAGAAAGAAAGGACTGCAGACAAAAAGAAGAAGAAGACAGAAGAGAAAAGAAGCAAAGGCAGGAAGAAGACCAAGGAAGAAGAAGCCTTCGCGGGAAAGAGAAAAGAAGAGAAAGAAGTTCAAGGAAGAAGAAGACCTGTAGATCAGAAGAAAAGAAGAAGAGCCTACGAAGAAGAAGAAGGCAGAAGAGAGAAGAGAAAGCAAAAATCAGAGAAGGCCAAGACAGAATCAAAACAGGAAGAAGAATAGTTGCATTTAAGACGTCTGATATAGAAATCAGACATCCATTCCTGTTATCTTTTAGCAATTCTTTTTATAACTCTCTCTCTTTGAATCAATTGTTTTTCATTTAAAAGTTGTATTCTTTAGTTTTTAAAAGTACTCAGATTGCTCCCTGTGTTTGACGTCGGATACTTCGATTTTCAAGTAATAAAATTCTCTATTTGTGTGAACGCTTTTTCGACTATATTACAACGTGTTATCTTTTAAAACCCGATCGAGCGGATTAAACAGGAGATCAAGAAAATCCTTCAGGTTACTGTTCGACCTACTAGGAAGGACTGGTCATCCCGACTTCCGGAAGCTTTGTGGACTTGTAGGACCACCACAAGACCCAATTAGGCATGTCTCCTTTTAAACTGGTGTACGGGAAGGCATGTCACCTTCCCATCAAACTGGAGCATAAAGCCTATTGGGCAGTATGGAACTGCAACCTAGATCTTTCTAAGGCTGGAACTCAAAGAAAGCTTCAGATAAGCGAGATTGATGAATTACGCGTCGATGCGTATGAAAACTCGTGAATCTACAAAGAGCGGGTTAAAGCCTTTCATGACAAGCACATTTCTAGAAAGATCTTTCACCCTGGTCAGAAGGTACTACTCCTCGATGCCCGACTAAAATTGTTCCCTGGAAAACTGTGATCCAAGTGGATCGGACCGTATCTTGTCCGACAGATCTTTGGAAATGGAGCTGTCGAGATCAGTCTGCTCAGCCACAATTCCGAACCCTTTGTCGTGAACGGTCAGAGACTCAAACCGTTCATTGACGTGACCAATACAGATTTGGCCGAGTCGTCCTTTACCCTCCATTCTCCCTGATCTCATTGCGCCCAGCCGATGGCGTAAAACTCAGCGCTTAATAGGAGGTAACCCGTCATTTTTTTGAAAACCCGAAACCTTTTCTGACATTTCTTAGCACTTTAGGTTCATCCTTTAGGACAGCCGACTTCACCTTAGGTACTCGTACCTGAGATTAGAAATCGTCCGCAACAGTCCCCTCGACCCATCCACTCACCCAACACCTGTTCTAATGTATGAACCAAGATAAATAAAAACTCACCTAATTTACAATGAGGACATTGCAAATCTTAGGCATGGGTGGTATGAAAATGCAATGAAAACTCATAACAAGAAAAGGTTTCAACAAAAAAACACATGTCAAAAACACCAAAAATTAAAAATTTTTTTTGAAAAAGAACAAAAAAATGGGAGGGAAGAAATTTTTTGTGAGCTTTACAAAAGGAGGAGGAAAAGAGCAAAATGCTAAAAAGGAGCACAAAATGAAAAAGAAAGAGATAGTCATTAGTAAAAAATTAAGGAATTAACCAAAGTTCTAGACCACATTAAAGAAAAGTAAAGAGAAAGTGCTAAAGAAATACAAAAAGATTATTAAGAACGCTAACCTTAGGCCTTCTTGGCTAGACTCTTAGTACTCATTAAGATCTGGATATTCCTTAAGAGGTTGAGGAAAATGAAAAGCTTAAGTATTAGGTCTAAGGCTTATACAGTATTCAGCCTCGTTAACCAACCTTCGGTTTGCGGGACTCGGTAACCTAAGCACCCCAATTCACACACAGTTTGGTTTAGTGAGCATAACTATCAAAATCACGCAGAAGCGTTTCTAATGTTCTGAAAATGTTACCTAGATTAGGAGCGTCCGATCAACACAAGTTGATTTAGACGAATTCCCAGCGTAGAGAGGTAGGAAATTCCCCTCGAAGATGCGTAACAACATATCGTCTCCTTGGTGCTTATCTCTTAGGATATTTACATATCCTATTGGGGGCATGTAAGCACTCTGCTGGTTCAGATACCATGGATGGGATTATCACGGAATGTTAATTGCCAGGATCTGAATTTGGCCACGGAACGCCATGGGTAGGATTATCTTGAAATCTCGAAAACCAGGGTTCTGGGGGTTACCATGGGTGGTGCTATCTCGAAGCATCGATTGCCAGGGACCTTTGAGGATTGATGATGGGGACAAGGAATCCAATACAGACCGTGTTATGAAGCCAATCCTAAGTTAGAATTAAAAAGAAAAGAGAGAGAAAACTCTCCAAACAAATAAACCCTCTGTCTCTCTCTTACAAAATGCACTGCAAACTGAACCAAGGCTAAAAATGTCTCAAGCACGGGTGCTTTAACCTCAGAGTCCAATAAACTGTAGGGTAGTTCCTGCAGGCCTTAAAAACCTTTGCTGAGGACTGAAGCTAAAGCTATACAAGTCTGGATCTTGGTTGGTACTAGAGTACCTTTAGGCCCATTGTTGGCATTCTGACCTAATCAAAGAGAAAACAGTAGAAAAAGCACTTATTAAAATTGATGAAAGGAATTCATGGTCTAGCACAAAGGTTAAAACCTTAAAATTTTGCTACAGGACTAGCAAAAGCTAGGCTCGGGGGTATGATGAGAACCTCATCATGAACCCTAACTAGCATATTTTAACCTAATAAAGTAAACAAAAGCTCCTACATAACCAAAAGGAAGGCCTAATTCAGGGAATTGTTAATCTAAGAAGAGAACATGACACAAAGGGTAAAACTGTAATTTTACCATTACAGTGCATCAACGGGATTTCTAAGAGTCAAGACATAGGTCAAGTGAACCTAATAAGAGAAAATGTGGGATGATTTGGTTTGAAAAGGGTTATGGCGAAATCTAGGAATTAAATGACATTCTACAACCCTAAAACAAACCCACTTTAATTCACAAAGTTTGAGGTAAGATAAAAATCAACTAAACCCTCTAAAATTCATGGAAAAGTATCCCCTAGGATTTAGAACTTCAATTTGGCCTTTGGAACCTGTTTTGACCTAAATTGAGATCCACACCCAATTTTTGATCTAATTTGGGTTTTTGTACAAAATATCTAGTCAAACGTGGTCAAACCTAAAATTCAACTTCACCATTATATTTCTTAGGTCAAAATTAGGTTTATACCAAAATTTGGACCTATGGGAAGGTCGTCTTAACCTACTTTGCAATTTGGTCCTCAAAAATTACTTTCTGACCCACAACTTTTTGAAACCCTTACGTTTACCCCCTCAACTTCCTCGTCATTTTCTTCACTTCAGTCCTTCTACCACCGACAACAGAAAGCCATACCTCTGGTGACTTTGCGCGGAGGATGGCGCCTGATCTGCATGGGGAGCCGGCCCCAGATTTGAAAGGGGAGCTCCTTGCGGAGCCCCTTACCACATGGGCTGCTCCCCATGCCCTGAGGCCTGCCATACCTCTTGTGCGAATGCACGAGAGGTATGGGTCTCTGGTCTGCCATACCTCCGGCGTGACCTTCCCGCCGCTCTCGTGCGCCTTCCGGCCAGCCTTTGCTTATTTAAGGAGTGGCACACCATGCCGCATCCTTCAAGCTCAATTTGGCCTGAGATCCCCCTCCAATTCATCTCCTCCCAACTCCGGCCATCCACCCAGAGCTTCCGGTGACTCTTCCTCTCCTCTCTCATCGCTCTGCCACAGTACCAGTGGTAGAGCTACCTTCGCCGTCCTCTGCTGCGTCGCGCCGTACCAGTGAGCACCTTTCAACCCCTCTTCCTCGTTGCCGTCTTCTTCCCCTGGGCGCCTTCATCTCCGGCGATGGCATGCACCAGCCGCTCGCCCTCCGCTTCCACCTTCACCCTGGACCGATTAGATAAGTTTCCCTCACTCTCCTCTTTATTTCCCCCTATTAATTTGTTCTTTCAACCCCTAGATAGTTGCCAACCACCACCATCATCCACACCTCCGGCAGACCACTGAGAGGTGATCGCGCCATTCCACTCCTCCATCCACCTCACTAAACTCCTTAGAAGCTCCGCCGTCACTCCCTGATCATTTCACCCCTTTCCACTCACCACACCACCCACTGTCTCCTCCCCTCGAACACACCCACCTGCACGAACACAGTGTGACCTAGGCACACACGCACAGTAGTCCCCACGCCACGCCGACCCTCGCAGTACACTCGTCGTGCTTCGGCGAAGCCTCCTGAGCATTCTGACATGGCCAAGAGGCCGTTTGCGTGATTACAGGTTCGGAGGGTCACCGCCATTGACGACAGTAAGAAGCTTGCTTGTGAGCTCACTTTAGGTTCCCCCGCTCCAGGCTAGCAGTCCCAAGTGGCACGGAATACGTTCACGTACAGCTCTAGGCAGCTAATTGGCCTCGAAGGCCTTAGCTGCCGTTGCAATTGCTTACGCTTTCTGCTGCCAGGCACGCGACAAGAAGGTGGGACGTTTAGTCCCACCTCGGTAAGTTTCGAGCTGCCAGTGTAATATAAGTTGATTTTGTGCTTTCTTCTAATCGCCTCAAGTAACACAGGGGTGAGGTCCCTCACCCTCACGCCTCTTCTGCGACCTGCCCCTGCGGATCTGGCACCTGACCTGTTTACCTAAACCTAGCACACCTCGCCCACCATCGCACGTCGATGGGCTTGGTCCCGGGCGCGTATACCCGACCTGATAACCCAGCTGGCTCTGGGAGAGCTGTGACCCGAAGAGAGAAATATGTAATTCCCTACTTGGAGGGGGTGAGATCAGTGTGACGAAAAAATGCGAGATTAAAGATATAACAATCTCACAAATAGTCAATCACATAATGTACACAATGATTTTTAGGTGGAAACCCAAATCGGGTAAAAACCACCACCTAACTCTCTCAAGTTAGGATTTTCCAATCAACCAAGTTGATCAAATCCACTAACGTACTACTTAAACAAGGGTAGTACAACTTCAATTACAACCACGCTACTTTATACGAGGGTAGCGTATATCAAGCCCCTTCTCTTCATGAGAAGGATTTTGTCATTAAGGAGACGGAATTCGCAACGCGAATACCCAACACAAGCAAAGTAAAATATAAGAATAGTCCTATAGAGCCAACAAAGATATTCTTAACCTAAGCTTCTATAGGAGTTAGGATGCTTCCCTTTGAAAGACGTGCGTCGACAACGCGGATGCGTGAACTACGCGACGGTGCAACGGTGTTCTCGTGAACTTCGGCGGGAGAGCGGGTACGCAAGTAATCGATGCTCTTTAGATGTAGAACTTAAGCTTGGAGAGCAAGAGCTTCTTTTATAGATCAATTTGACACAACGATGCTCTCGTGGAAATGCTTGTACTTGGTATGTGTTTGAGTGGCAAAGGTTCTCCTCTATTTATAGAGGCTCTAGGAAGGCTTTGGAAGGCTTCCATAGCATTTGGGTGCAAGCTCCAAGAAAATCATGTCAAAATCATGGTTAATAATTACACTCACAGGATTGTCAGACGTCTGATTCTGGCATCGGACATCTGGAAAATCAGTTTAAGACGTCTAGGAACAAAGTCAGATGTCTGATTATAAGTGGATTTCCTTCCTGACTTGAATCAGATCTAAACAGGGTTCTAGTGAATTGTCATCAGACGACATACAAGACGTCTGGATATATGTCTGGACGTTTGGAAACCTACTTTTCTACGGAAATGGATTCCCAAGGGTGTACAATGGCTATAAAATCTCTGAGAAGAGATTTTGGGTCAACCGAGGTAAAACGGTCATGTATCAGACGTTTGGGGTCCTCTACGGATGTCTGATACGGGGCTAACGGTCATATCCTTCATTATTTGCTAAGCCAACCAACGGTCCAATAATTGGACGTCTAGCAAAATCATTAGACGTCTTCTAAGATGTTTGGCTAAGGTCTGGACGTCTGATTTCATCAGATAGAACTAAGTCCAGCCTAAACATTATCTGACGTCTGAGTCAACATTCAGACGTCTTAAAAGTCATTATCAGACATCTGATTTTCATATTAGACGTCTGAAAAGGCTGTTTGAACCATATATTGGTTTTCTAAGTTCTCTACAGAAAACCTAAGTATCTTAGGGTTGTGCAGGTTTTCCTAGGACTACTCTTAGGGTACTTTGAGGCTCTTTAACATGAATCTAAGTAACAAAATAAAAAGCAACAAAAAAAATAAAAATATAATGATTACAAGGAAAGGAAATCTATCCTATTCTTCATCTCCTTCCTTCTTCAAGCCATTGCTCCTCGCAAAGCTCCTTTGTTCTCAATCAACCTGGATGCGAGCTCGAACTCCGTCTAACCACGTCTCCATTTGCAATTAACCTGAAATCTAAAACTTCAAGTGCAAATGTTAAATGACACGTGTTTTGTTATCATCAAAATGAACGATCGTGGTGTTCTAGTACCAACAATCTCCCCCTTTTTGATGATCACAAAATCATAAATAATAATGCAAAAAAAATCCTCCCCCTTTTTAACATTATCAAAAAGGCTTAATTGATTTTAAATTTCCGATAACTCCCCTTAAAACATCTCTTCTATGAATGGGTTGAATTTATTTTAACAAGAGTAATGTCCTCCCTCTTTTTGTAACAACAAGATAGCTATTATTTTTCTCCCCCTTACTAAAGGAAATATAGCTAACTTGCATCTCCCCTTTTATAATTGACAATTAGCTCATAATTTAAACTCCCCTTATCTATATGTTAATGATAAAGAGATAGGGTAAAGGGTTTTACCTTACCTACCATGGCCAATAAAATGGCCCAAATGGAGGTGGTGGATGCCACATCGGATGGGGCTCCCATCCATAGCTTGGAGACCCGGGCATCGGTGCCGGTCTCCAATCTGGCGGACGACATGCGGCGGGTCCGTCATTTGTTCGCCGTCTCATCGGTCTTCTTGTCCTTCTCCTTTGTCTACTCTTTGGTCCTCTCAACTCGAGTTGACCAGCCTTGAGCTTTTAGGTCTAGTCTTTTGTGTTGTAATCACCCTTGAAACCTACAAAACAAAATTTCAAATCTTTCTTCGGTATCCAAGTGAGCTTGGATCCGAATTTGTTATTGAGTCTCCTTGATGGAGATCCTTTCTCAACCTTAAGGTTATATAAGTTATCTACCTTATTTATCAAATTATTTGATTTTTCCTTAAGACATGTGATTTCTTTTTCTATAATATTCATCTTAGTCTTTAAATCAGAAATTTCTAGCTTTAGACAAGCATTTTCCCTAATCAATTTAGTATTTTCATTGATTAAGTCATCATTTTTAGGACTAGCTTCTAGATTCTTGAGTTCTCTTTCTAACCTCTCATTTTTATTTTTAAGAAAACTAAGGTTCTGTTTAATATTTTTATTTTCTATCTTAAGTGATTTACTGACTTCAAAAGCTCATTAAAAGCATCTTGTAAATCCGAGTTTACCTCATTATCGGAGTCGCTTTCGCTGTCGATGTCGCTTTCTCCGATTGCCATGAAACCCATGCAAGTAGTTTCATTCTTTTTCTTTGGTTCTTCTTCTTCCTCTAAGCTCGTCTCTTCATGAGTGTCTTCTAACTTCCTTCATATCTTGTGGGCGGTAATGCACTCTTGGATTTGCTCGAACTCCTTCAGACTCAACGCGTAATACAGGGCATTCATTGCCTTTGCGTTGAGTGAAAGCTCTCGACTCTGCAGTTGCGAGTAGCCTCCTTGGGGTTGCTTCGGGATCTCGTATGGGGTTTCGCAACATCGTCATATCTCGAACTTAGTGGCTTGGAGCCATGTCTTCATCCTGAGCTTCCAATACCCGTAGTCACTCCCGTCGAAGTAGGGAGGGCGGGTAGTGGACTGTTCCTCGATGAGTCTGATGGCAGAGACGCTTCCCTCCATTAGATCTCTTGCCGAGTGTTACTCCGATTAGTAAGAACCTGCTCTGATACCAATTGTAATCCCTTACTTGGAGGGGGTGAGATCAGCGTGACGTAAAAAATGCGGGATTAAAGATATAACAATCTCACAAATAGTCAATCACACAATGTACACAATGATTTCTAGGTGGAAACCCAAACTGGGTGAAAACTACCACCTAACCCTATCGAGTTAGGATTTTTCGATCAACCAAGTTGATTAAATCCACTAACGTACTACTTAAACGAGGGTAGTACAACCTCAATTACAACCACGCTACTTTATACGAGGGTAGCGTATCTCAAGCCCCTTCTCTTCATGAGAAGGATTTCACCTCACGAAGGAGACGGGAATTCGCAATGGGAATACCCAACACAAGCAAAGTAAAATACAAGAATAGTTCTATAGAGCCAAAAAAGATATTCTTAACCTAAGCTTCTATAGGAGTTAGGATGCTTCCCTTTGCAAGAAGTGCGTCGACGACGCAGATGAGTGAATTACGCGACAGTGCAATGGTGCTCTCGTGAACTACGGTGGGAGAGCGGGTGCACAAGTGATTGATGCTCTCTAGATGTAGAACTTAAGCTTGGAGAGCAAGAGCTTCTTTTATAGATCAATTTGACACAAGGATGTAGAAATGCTTGTACTTGGTGTGTGTTTGAGTGGCAAAGGTTTTCTTCTATTTATAGAGGCTCTAGGAAGGTTTTGGAAGGCTTCCATAGCCATTGGGTGTAAGCTCCAAGAAAATCAGGCCGAAATCAGGGTTAATTATTACACTGATAGGGTTGTCAGACGTCTGATTCTGGCATCGGATGTCTGGAAAACCAGTTTAAGACGTCTAGGAGCAAAGTCAAACGTCGATTATAGGCGGGTTTCCTTCCTGACTTGAATCAGATCTAAACATGGTTTTAGTGAATTGTCATCAGACGACATACAGGACGTCTGGACAAATGTCTAGACTTCTGGAAACCTACTTTTCTGCGGAAATGGATTCCCAAGGGTGTGCAACGGCTATAAAATCTCTGAGAAGAGATTTTGGGTCAGCCGAGGCAAAACGGTCATGTATCAGACGTCTGGGGTCCTCTATGGACGTCTGATACGGGGCTAACGGTCATATCCTTCATTGTTTGCTAAGCTAGCTAATGGTCCACTAATTGGACGTCTGGCAAAATCATCAGACATCTTCTAAGACGTCTGGACTAAGGTCTGGATGTCTGATTTCATTAGACAGAACTAACTAAGTCCAGCCTAAACATTATCTGACGTCTAAGTCAATATTCAGACGTCTTAAAAGTCATTATCAGACGTCTGATTTTCATATTACACGTCTGAAAAGGTTGTTTGAACCCTATATTAGTTTTCTAAGTTCTCTACAGAAAACCTAAGTGTCCTAGGGTTATACAGGTGTTCCTAGGACTACTGTTAGGGTACTTTGAGGCTCTTTAACATGAATCTAAGTAACAAAATAATGAGCAACAAAAGAAATAAAAATACAACGATTACAAGGAAAGGAAATCTATCATATTCTTCATTTCCTTCCTTCTTCAAGCCATCGCTCCTCGCGAAGCTCATTTGTTCTCAATCAAGCTCCTCCAATCCATCCTGGATGGGAGCTCGAACTCCGTTTAACCACGTCTCCATTTGTAATTAACCTGAAATCTAAAACTTCAAGTGCAAATTTTAAATGACACATGTTTTGTTATCATCAAAATAAACGATCGTGGTGCTTTAGTACCAACAAAATAGAGAGAGAGAGAAATGCAAGGAGGGTAGGGGTAGGTTTTGCATAACCATACCTATGCAAGGAAGAAGAAGGAGGGAGCAGAAGCAGCTGCGAGGAAGAAGAAGAGAAGAGGAAGAAGCACAGTGTAGAAGGAAAGGAGGAAAAAGAAGGCAGAAGCAGGAGCTGAAGAGGAAGAGCCAAAGAAAAGAAGAACAGAGAAGGAGGAAGCTGCCGTAAAGAGGAAAACCAAGAAGAAGAAGAGAAGAAAAAGCCAAGGAGAAGAAGCAGCAGCAGCCAAAGAGAAGAAAAGAAGAAGATGGAGACGTGCACTGTAGCAAACGCTACTTAAGGCATCTGATTCTTAGAATCAGATGTCTGAAGACAGAGAAAAGAAAAGAGAGAAAGCAAAGAAGGAGAGAAAAGAAGAAAGACAGAGATTAATTCTACTTTTATTCTCTATAATTCTTTTGTAAAACATTTCAGTATTATGAATTGTGATTTTTTTGCTTCTAAAATCAAGTTTGCTCTTTGAGTTCGACGTCGGAGTATTTTTGAAATTTCGAGTAATAAATTAAATTAAACTGATGATCCTCAAAGGAACAACACCAATCATCGAATCAATAGTTAGAACTTCTTGGGTCAATTGCAGGAGCTTCGAATGTCGAATTTGGTCGATTTTGAGTCCGTTGGACTCCATTCGTTCCTCTGAACCCATCCGTGCAGTCCGATTGCTTATCTAAGGCCCGTTTTGACATGGACTTGCGCAAACGGCCATTAATACTGGTTTATAAGCAATCTTTACATGAGATGTATGCAATGCTCCCATGCCCTTTTCATGATGTGCTATTCATGCATATTATGTTTAAGATCGACCTTATTTGGCAGAATTATCATCGTAAAATGTAGTGTTATCAGTTGCTCAACTCCTGATCTTGAACAGGGTTACGGAAAGACAGAGTCAGCGAACGCTGAGTAGAGTGGTTCTTACATTATTTAAGTGCGAGTACAGTAAAACAAAAACAGGTTTATTTTTTATTTCTAATTATCTCATTTATGTGTTTCTAGTTCATTTATTTCTCAGTATCCAGGTATTTCTTGATCTTGCATATTCCTCGTGGGAACGATCTTGATTGCAGTTTTCTCCGTAGAGTAGAAGGTACACGTGTGCTCTCCTAGCTGAGAGAGTCTTCCGTGGTAGTCCTACACCCAGTCAACCACCCCGAGGTTACTGTCGAGACGTAGCGGTGGCTACAGCACGCGTGATAAACGCACGGGTAGCTACCCCGCACTGACACGTGGTCAGTCATTTCCGCTAGCGAGTACGCCCAAAGTACAGCACAGAACAGTATAGGGCCTTGCCCTCTTAGAATAGGGGTCTTGCCCCTCCATAGTCTGCGCACCCTCGTCTGACTACCCCGGTTTGCCCAAAGGGCTAACAAAGTCGATGTAGGGTGGCTAGCTGAACCCCGGGCCTCGTGGGGTGGCTAGCTCCCTCCTTACACTAGTAGCACGCCTCGGTACCACATACACGAAGGTCAAAAGGAGTTGGTGTAGAGTGGTCAATCCTAACCCCTGGTCTCAACCCGAGGGAGGCTAGCTCCGCTCTACACTAAAAAGGGATAGTTGCTCTCCTTGGTACCTCATACATAAGGACCAGCACACTTCCCGTCTACATTCCAGATTTCCTTTCATCTACAGGAGTTCTACTCCTAATTCCCCGTAGGGTTCATGCTCATATTCATCTCATTTATCCAGGTCCAGATCTCATGTTTCATAACTCGTTCCTCATCCATATACAGGCAACTCGTGTTTTCATAATTCAGTTCTCAATCATAACATGCAACTTGTGGTTTAATAGTTCAATTCTCATTTACATACAGGTAGCTCATATTTTAACATGCATCTCGTAATTATACCAAAGGTATTTGCTAGTAATTTATCTTAACCATGAATTCAAGTAAACAGTACAGCTCAAACAGGCTCATTCATTTCTACCATAGGGTTTATTCCACATCCTAGAGTTTCAATCAATTTAATCCAAGTAGGCATATTCTTTATTCATGTCTTGATAAATGCATTAAACCACTCTACCGAGTATCACGGGAGGAATGGGAGCTTGTGCCGCAAATCTCGTCGTCTTCGTGGGCTCCAAACATGACACTGGCTGGTAACCTATACCAGCAACCAATGTACATTAGACGAGTTCAAAATAGTAGATACTCAACACGAACACAGGGAGGAACTCGAGTGGAAAATAGAGGTACTTCGTTTGTGGAAATCCGATTTCGTTTTGGCCTTAAACAAGACAAAAACGCAGTTACTGATCAAAATTAGACGTCTGGAACTAGTTGCAGACATCTTAAAAGATGTCAGAACTCACCTTGTGTTCCCTGTGGCTGATCAGACGTCTAGACTCCCTCTGCGACCATCTGGGGGCAGCTTTAGATGTCGGACAAGGTCTCCAGTCGTCTGGAAGCACCTCTAAACGTCTGGCGATGTGATCATACATCCAAAAGTATCTGGGAAAGCGCACTGCACGCCTTCCCAAAGCCGACACATCCTGCGTACGATCACACGTAGACGCAACGGTCAACCAACATCCCCTATGTTGCGATATGCATGGCGCAGGAAGATACGTACCTTGCGATATACGTGCTTTCAGATGTCCGGCCTCAGCTCCGGACATACAGGTGCCTCGCCAGTTGTCTGGATTTCACTTCAGGCATCTGATACTTGAAAACGTCCAGTATCAAAACCTCCTCGTAGCTCGTCCTGCTCGCATCTCCGCCTGCAGTGACGGCTCCAGCAATTGCAGGAGCTTGAGAAGCTCCTCACCGGCGTCCTCTTCTCTCCCACGAGCTCCTCCTTGAGCTGCATTGAGCTCCCGCGGTCGTTTTCCTCCTCCCCCGCTCTCACTCCCTCGCACTCTCTTGCTCTCGCTACTCCCCGCTGTCCCCTCGTCGGTGGCTCTCCTTCCTTGCCGCGGCTGCAGCAGAGACGAAGGGGAACGTGGCTGTCGCAGGAGAAGGTGGAGGTGGCGATGGCTGGAGTGGTGTGAGGAGGAGAGGAGAGGGGAAGGGAGGGGGTTTATATAGAGGAGTGTTAGGGTTCGGGTGAGGGGTGAAGTAGAGAGAGAGCGGCTTCTGTGCGTCGCCCGCGTGCAGAGTGCAAAGCATAATATGAAAATCTCACTTTCAGATATTCAGGAATGTGTCCAGATGTCTGGACAAACATCTGATTGAAACTCAAGACGTCTTACCCAACTAAAAGTATAACGGATCATTACATATACAAACTACACGCTTCATATGTTGATTCAAAGTGAAGGTTAAATTTAATTTCAAACGTGAAAGCAAGCATAAATTTGATCAACAACCAGGAGTTTGCCTTGGAAGAAAAGTTATGATTTTGCTTTTAGTACCAACAGGCTTGCAAGAAGAGTGGGTCAAACGATGTAATTGATTTCTCAAGCCACATTTTTCCTCTTCGGGAACAAAAAAAGTGGCATGCTTGTTCAAGTTTGAAGGTTACTAATGGAGTATTAATTATAATGGAAACTATTCTCTATTAACCTTGTAACCTTTTTTTGCCGATCATTACCTTTATAATGCTAATTGCTTCCATTCTATAGTTGCCGGTAATTTGCTGTTAACATTCTTGTATGTCATCCTTTCTCAATTTATACAATGGGTATGGGAGAAAGCACCTCCCTTCAACTGATTAGAGATTAGTTCCTCCTTAGTAGAGGCAAGTTATAAAAATTCATTATATCTTATGATTTACTTGCTATCTACACTCACTTCTTCACTGGTCTCCCTTAAATCTACGAATCTTTACGTCGAGTCATATGTCTTGCATTTGACGTCAACATTAAAAGAGAGCGACAATAAAGGAAACCCATCTTGAGTGACCGTCGAAGTTAACAAGTTCTTGGTATGAGGACTTTATGAGATTTAGAATTAAGCAAAAATAATTAGGGTGAGGAAGGTAAGATGGAAAGAAACTTGGAACTTGTATGATTAATTAAACAAAGTGACTGGGAAAAATAATCTCAAACCACATATATATTCCACTACCTAGAAAAATATTTACAGTTATAGTAGGTTTTCAGCATGTTTTCCTGCATGTCTCCTTGTTTTGCTTGTTTTGGAGAAAATTGGAGGGATCTCGTGTTACTGCTGTGGAATGCCTTTCATGTACGAGGATACAATATGATCCCTCAGTAGATGGTTTCAAGTAAAACCCTTATTTTGGGAGAGGAAAAAAGCTTCGGGAATAGCAAGAGGAATACAAGTTTATTCCTGGTTATGTTACTTATTTTTGTTGAGTTAATGATTAGGGTCACTGGGGCGGAATCAAAAAGATAGTACAGGAGGGTCGCTAATAACTAATTATTTTAAAAAATTAACATTAATATTAATTAGAAAGAAGATTCTTATTTTAAATTGCATGGTGATTTCACATTAGTTTTGGGTTGAGGCAGTTGTTTTGTGAGAAGAACAATGAATCATATAAGGGACACCAATTGTAAAAAATATAATCAAAATCTAAGTCTTAAAATTAAATCTTCTACTTTTAGCAATAATCATGAATAAACAAAAACTTCTAGCAAGAAATTACATATCTAAGCTAAAATACTTAAACTAGAACCTATAGGAATTTTCAACTAATTCCTTATATTAATTAGAAGTGAATTTTAACTTTCTAGAACTATAACCAAAACACCTCCCATGTACCTTACGAGAAATCTCTCTTATTCTCCAACGAAATATACAAATATCGTGGATTTCTATGTTCTCACACCACTCCTCCCACTTCCCCTATATGGTACCTTCAATCACAATGTAATATGCTTTCTAGAACTCTCTCACATCTTGGCATGATAGCATTTTAAATTGAGTAGAGGATAAAAATTTTTTAGAAAAAGAGTGATCAATATAAAAAAAATTAGAGGTAATGACTCATACCTGAAATTGGAAAAAAAAAGAATGCCTTCGTATTGGTGAGAAGGGAATGCTGGGAACAAGAAGGGGAACCACAGATCGAGTCTACTTTAAAGTTTTATTTGGTTGGATTTCTATCCTTAACACATGGAGAAAAGGAGAGGCCGATAAAAATTTTACGTTACATGAAAAAGAAGTGAATAAAAAAAAGAAAGGTGGGTGGTGGTGATGTTGGGTGGCATGGCCTTCTTAAGAGGTCACATCAAGCAATACGTTTAAAGTATGATTTAATCTAGAGAATAAGAGGTAATTATTGGTGAATGATTGTACTTTAGTCACATCAACAAATAAATAATTACTTTTTCTGCATCGTATCAATGTATAAAATTTCAGAATGGCAAATTTATTCCATCTCTCAGACAGGAATAAACTTAATCTGAATTTGAGAGGTCTGTGCTGAGACATTTTATCTCTGGAATATCCGACACCAAAAGGCAAACGAACAAGCTTTTCTTCGAAAAGTAAAAGACATCTTCAATTAAAAAAGATATCATAGAGTATTCAATATTGCATTAAATGGTATACCGCCCTCGAACTAGAAACCAAACTCTTCACAATTTAACATGACTAAGCAGCAAGGTGGGCATTTGCTTAACAAAAAAATGTAGTCCATCATGGTATTATAGACATTAATTTCATGGGAGATCATAACAAAAGCATGCATTAACTCCCTTGATCACCATTATAAGGGGGAAATATTACATCATAGTAGGAGATGATGAAATTTCAATGGCCATTCAATATTGGTTACCTTCCAAATTAAGGAGAAGATAAACTTACCCTCAATATGAGGCCAAAAGTAAGTACATGAGTTAAATGGATAACTTATTGGCATCATCATGGAAAATTTATCAACCTTCACAAGAGGCAAATTGACGGGCAATATCTTCTTTTCTTTAAAATCAAGTAGAAGACTTTGGTCTTTCTGCCAAAAGAAACCTTCTACTTAACCAATGTCTTTTATATTAGCTCTACCATATATGCAATGACCATGCAACAAACTCTCCATGATAAGTGGTAACATGCTTGCTATAAAACCAAGCAATCACTTCCTTTAACAAAGGAACAAGCAAGCATTTCCAACATTTGTTATGTCGCTAGGGATGTAAAGTCTTGCTCCTCGTTTATCATTATATTTATTTCGTAATTTCCATTACTTGTAGTTGTGCGAACTCTTTGATCACCAAAATTGAGCACTAAAATCTTTGTTTTGATCCCTTGACTTGAAAGGTATGTCTATTTAAGATGGAATTTGATCGTCAAAGTTTTGTGCATGTAGATTTAATGGTTACCTTCCGATCTTTCTTCTTAGGAACAGGAAAAAAATAGCCCATAATTAACTCTAAAATTTCATATCCCAGCAACTTTCTTTATTATTAAAAGGACTATTATCACTTTGTTTCGAAGAACACCACAACTAGGTAGGATATGACATCCATTTAGATATATATGGAAAATTTGTCTCTCATCTGTGATGCCAAGCTCGAATCCAAGTTAAGCTTATACTTGTTGGAAATCCCAGAAGGATTAATCCATGTAAATTAAGCATCCACGAACAAAGGCAAAGCCCATTCGATTGAGGTGGTGTCCATGAACGAAGGAAGATTGTGGAGGTATACATTGACGTCGACATTTGGGACGGTGCATTCCACTGTTACTATTGCCAAGTTGTGTTGTAATCTCTTCTTTCCATGATGTGGAAAGTAGGGTCGTCCTCCTCGATTGGAAGAGTAATAATGCTTACACTGCTACTTCTGGGGACAAGCAATTGCAACATATGTTTTTTTAAATTTACTTGGAAGACAAGGTGGGTCTTGGTTGTAATTGATTGGTATGGCACTCGCTTTCGATCGTTTGACAGCTCCTTTAATGCGGTGCCATCCATAACTAATACGTGTCTCCCTATCAGGTAAGGAATCAAACGCTACGCATGATGATATATATATATATATATATATATGGGTACATGACCTAGCTATGCTTTGCATTCTCATCCAAATTATACAAATATATGTACGTATACTCCAATCGGTTATCTTTATTTCTGCTCTTTACTTAAGTCAATAGCGTTGAAAGGGTGATTTGAAATAAAGTTGGTCTCCCTTTACGGTCTTCTTTGGTGTTTATCTTGTTTGTACGTAATTCCTTTTGTTGTTGTCGTGTTGCAGTTCATTTTCTGTTCTCTCCTCCCTAAGGGCATCGAGTTTTTGTGAATTGTCATCTTTCTTGTGAATTACATGGAGTATATATCCTATGGAGTTTCTTTAGAGTTTTGTCATCCTTTTTTCTTTATTTTGACTTTCTCGTCATTAAGCAAGGATTTTCAGCGGGTATGATGGATACGTTTAGGTTTGTGGTGTCCATCCCGTGAATATATGCTCCATTTAATGCAACATATATAGATGCCTTCGAAATAAGCCCCTAAAAACATGAGCAGAATCTCACCTTGGTGAAATGGAGAGGTGCTAAGGCTAAGTTGACTTGTAGATATTAATGTTAATCTTTATTTTAATTTACTTATAGAGTGGTGTTAACATCAATTTTTAAGGAGTTGTTTATTCAGGAGGTTAACCTCTCAAAAGGAAGGTTAATCCCAACTTTCGTTTACTTCACTACTTAATCTATCATTTGGTAATGTTAATCAGACCTGTGTTAAACTCATACATCACTCGCACCTCTGACACTCTTCACATTTCATATTTCTAACATCAATACTAAGTAAATATCACAAGGGTTAACATCACAACTTAAAATTAATTCGAGTAAACTCAAACTAGTGTTAACACTACTCTTCAAGTAAACGTAATTAGGGATTAATATCAATTTCACATTTTTTAACACTACTTTCTTAACCATCCAAGTAAACTAGCCCTTATAAGGATTATGATTTAGGTGTAGGGGGGAATTAGGAAATTAACACTTCGTGTTAGCAAAACTGATGTTAAAGACCGTTAACCTGGATTTTCACCATACGGGTTAATCCTCTAGGGCTAGTGTACTCGGAAGGTTAGAAAAGTAGTGTTAAGAAATATGAAGTTAGTGTTAACTTGCAATTGTGTTTACTTCCAAAGTAGTGTTAACATCAATTTACATTTACTTGAATTGATGTTAAATTATGTTATTAATCCTTGTGGTGTTAAGTTTTGTGGTGTTCACTTGGTAGTGATATTACGAATATGAAACATGAGGAGTGTCAGAGGTGTGAGTGGTATACAATTTTAACACAAGTTTGGCTCCAATTGAAACTGGTGTTAAACAAACCTATGTTAAAGTGGCCAAACTCAGGTTACCAAATGAGGGGTTAAGTAGTCAAATAAATGAGGGTTAATCCCCCTTTCAAGGGGCTAACCTCTCAAGTAAATTAGGCTTTAAGGGTTAATTTACTTAGAGAGTTAGTAAAGTGGTGTTAAGAAATGTGAAACTAGAGTTAATCTTCAATTGTGTTTACTTGCAAAGTGGTGTTAACACCAGTTTGTCTTTACTTAAATTGATGTTAAATTATAGTATTAACACTTGTAGCGTCTACTTGGTAGTGGTGTTAGGCATATAAAATATGAGGATTATCAGAGGCAAAAGTGGTGTATGCTTTTAACACTGGTTTCGCTAACATCAGTTGAAACTAGTGTTAGACAAACCTGTGTTAAAGTGGCTAAACCTAGGTTACCAAATGGGGGTTAACCCCTCTTTTGGAGGGTTAACCTACTAAGTAAACTCACCCTAGTTTACTTTGGAGGTTAGGAAACTAGTGTTAAGAATGTGAAACTGGTCTTAACCCTCATTTCTGTTTACACCAATTTCTATGTACATAAACAAGTGTTAAGCTATGGTGTTAATCCTTGTGGTATCTACTTGAACTAATGTTAACACTAGTTTTTGAGAAGTTGGATTTGGGGTGGAGGAGTTAGGAAGTTAACACCTATTTTGCTAATACCCTTTAGAACTGATGTTAGCAAAAACGATGTTAAGAACCCTTAACTCAGGCTTTCACCATACGTGTTAACCTCTCAAGTAAACAATAATTAACCTCTCTTTTAGAGGGTTAACCCACCAAGTAAAAGTACCAAAATGCCTACGGAGAAATGCAACTCGAATAAAGGCAGAATGTCCAAGCGGACTGTTAATTCAAAATCACGTACTAGGACCCCTTTCAATATTTCTTGCGCCCAAAGCCACTGCCCTGCGCCCGAAGCTTTCATCCAATCGGCCCTGCTAGGGTCGTGATCGGCCTTGATTTCCAATTGTCCCCTGCCTCCACCTCAATTTTCCCCTAAGCATGTTTGGGCTCACCACTCCCCCTTTTCGTGCCACGGCTCATTCATTCACTTTGTTTCCTCTGGCATCCACCCTCCTTGCTTCTCCTTCCCTCTAGCCTCGACATTTGGTGTTCCGTTGTGGGACTTTCGACCCCCCCTTCGGCTCTTGGCATCGGCATCCCTCCTCCCTCTCTGTCCCTACTTCCGTGAGGATGGAGAGGGGGGGTGTTGAGTGGGGTTTTGGTGGGTTGAGGAGAGTTGCTTTAGCTCCGCCTTCCACCTCCGTGACTCCTTTGCATCAGGGTCACACCAAAGGTTGATGCTACATACAACTTAGATGCTATTAGATCTTTTTCGGATTCTAGATTTCCTAGATCTCACTGGCATAGATTGTTAGAACATCATCTTTAGGAGCATTGTCATCATCTTATGACATGAGACAATCGATAAAGATAGCTACATTTTAGTTTCAAGAATGGCTTCTATGTATTTTTTTTCTTTTTCTTTTATTTTCTATTTTATTTCCTATGTCAGGAATTCCCCTTCTCCCCACGACTAGACATTGGTTTTCCTCCATTCTTGAACAAACTTAATTGTCTCTCTCTTTCTCTTCAAAATTTGATGTCCTTACAATTTCTGCGTTTTAGTTCAATGAAAATGCTTATTTAAAAAAAAAAAAAACTCGTGCCGGTGGGTGTGTGACATTATATTTCCAAACATGATGATACATGAAAGACAGCTGGACCTCTCCCAAAACTTTGTAATACATATGTAGCTCATGCAATGACATTTCGATCGATTCAAAATTAAAGAAACGATGGGTGTAAATATGGGTATGGATAGTCGATCATATCCCACCCCACTAATCACATCGAGCAATGGTAATGACAAGTTATAATCTAATTTTTTAAACAAATTTTCCATCCTAATCTTTGAATCAACATTACATGTGTCCTTCTATATGATACATGTGCGGTTTAAGATCTTTACCCTCTTTTGGTAGGAGGGAGTTTGGAAAAGAATTAAAAAAAAACTTGTGCAAAACCTTTCTTACCTACAAATGCAAAAGAATGTAAATGGCTGCAATTTCGTGATCCACCTCTAAAAATCACATTTGTCCAATGCTTGTTGTTCCATTACTAATTGTTTGGATTGTGGTTGGTTTGCCGGAAGAAGAGACCTGGGAGGAGAAGGAAGGGGTTTGGACTCGGGGGGGGGGGGGGGGGGGGGGGGGGGGGGGCTTTGACCAGTCAAGATTAGCCGATTGGAGCCCTAAGGTGCTTCACGACTGAAGCCACCACAAGACATGTAGAGGCTCTCGAAGCTCGTGATATCTGCTCTCGACGTATGCGGTTGAGATGGCAAGGCTCCGACATCATGGCTGCAGATGTGCATTGGGGTTGCGTGGCCTTGTCGTTGGCGATCGCAGCGGTCGTATGCACGGGTGCAGCGATGTCGTCAAGCAGTTGATCGTGCCATGGGTTGTCAGCGGTGGTTGCAAGTGGGTGGCATCAGCGGAAAGCGGTCGGTCGTGATGCATGGCAGTTGCAGCCGGGCTGCGGTGGTGGTTGTGGCTTCGTTAGTCGTGATGCGGATACTTCGTGTTTTCATGGACGGTTGGTGTTATCGTTGTTGGTTTCGTATTGTGGGTTTGATTTGATCCTTCTTTTTCTTATTTTTTCAGTTTAGGTTTAGTTTTCTTGGGAATCACGTGTGACTCTGCGATTATCACGGCTGGGATTCCTGACACAAGTAAGGGGCCAGTTTACTCAGTTTCCCATTAGGATGGTCTTCGAGATTTTATCACGTTGCCATTTTGCCATTATACAAGCGTGGGGTGGATCTGTATTTAACCACCTCGATCGTATTTTAAAATCTCGCGTTGTAATATAGTTAATTAAGGCAAACTAAACATTTAAAATTTATAATACTTGAATTAGAAAAGAAATCCGAGGTCGACTCTGGGAGCAATTAAATGCGATTACCGCTATCTTGTCCAGGTGATTTCAGTGAACTAATAATTTTGAAAACATGTTTGTTATTGCATTCAAACTTCAACAGTTAAGGAATATATATGAAGTGCGAATAATATTGTCAAAAGCTCAATAGAAATTTGTTATCAATGATAAATAACTATTCATCAGTTTAAGCATAAATGAACTTCTAACAAAAATGTTTAATAGTTTACTGTAGTCAGAATTACTCAGAACAGACTTAAGATCAAGAATAACACTATTTTCAGATCTGTCCTTGCATTGTCACAATTATGCCCTTGCAACTTTCAATTAGGTCCTTGGAAACTCCTTCAGATCAGTCCTTTTTTCGCAACAAGGTCCCTCTACTTGTTTCTTTAAGGCCGACAAGGGTCCGCCGGAGGTTGGCTGGCCTTGAGATCTTCACGTTGGATGTGGCCGGCAAATAGAGGAAGGTGAGGATGGGTGTTCGTTGACCTGGTGGCACCTTCGGATCGTTGATCGTCGAAGCGGTAGCTTCGGGGGGAGTGGCCGGAGATGGAGAAGGTGATGGGTTCCGATGAGCTCTCCGGCGTGTACCTATATGTCGAAATACGGGTCGAAAGACCCCAATTAAGTGCTCAAAGCTCCAGCGTGCTGAGTCGGAGCAAAGCCCTAAGTCAATTGATTGTTTCGATGGTGGATGAGGGCTGGTGGAGAAGGTCACCGTGGCGGTGAATGGCAGTGATGGTCGTGACAAATGGAGCAATGCCCGGAGCCACGAAGCTCCAGAAACGTAATCGGAGATGGTACGAAGCTAAGCCCTAACCTAATTTAATGAGAGGAGTGGAGAAGAAGCCCACCGAACTCAAGGAGGAAGAAGACGATGACAGGTGTTGGTCAGAACGAAGGAGGAGGGTAGAAGCTCTGAAGCTCTGCGTGAAGATTCACGCGAGGACGACGACTGAAAGCCCTCTCTCAATTTCAGCGAGAGAGTGGCAGATGAAGGGGTTGAGAGAGATCTCCGAGGTCCTTCAATGGCCGTGTGTGTGGGAGGAAGGAGTGGCTGCGCGTGCTATCTCTAGACGAGCGCCTTCGTGGGAGCTACACGATGCTTTATAGATCCGATCTAGAGCAAGCGGTGGCTAGGGGTTGCTAGAAAAGCTCGCAATAACTCAAAACAACCGTGAAGCTTTTGATCTATGATTGCGAGTGACGAAGGGAGTCTCCAGCTGTGAAACAACCACCGGCGGACACGGAACGATGAGTAGAACAAACTTTCTTCAATTGTCGAGTGCAACTGAGGTCTAAGGTGGTCATAATTTGCGTGCAAACCTCACCCAACCATGTGCCATGGCTACCTAAAGGTCAAGGGACCTTCCTGCGAAGTAGATGAAGATATAGGGGGCTAATCGCAAGAAATACAAAAAGCTAGGGGGTTTTTGTAAGAAAATAAGGAATTGAGGACCAAAATGCAAAGTTGACCAAGATGAAGTCCAAATGAACCCAAATTTTTATACTAACCTAATTTTGATATGATGAATTTAATGGTGACTTTAATTTTGGGTTTTGATGTCTTTTGCATGGTTAATTTATGGTTAGACCCAAAATATATCAAATTCCCGTTTGTGATTCTATTTTAGGTCAAAATAGGTTCCGATCATCAATTGATTGTGCCAAACCTTATAGAACAATTTTAAGTGATTTTTAGTTCTAGTTGCACTCTAGTAACAACTCCACGCTTCTTGATAGCGACTGCACCACCAAGTGAGAGACTTAGCGATCAGATCAATCCGTGCAAGCGAGAATTTCGAAAGATATCGAACACGAAACAAGTTGGGCTTTCTCAGTCGTAGAAAGCCTGGTGTTACCGGTGATCCTCAACAAGACAAAATATAAGCCATTGTGGTAAGGAATGGAACTTGAGCATCAAGCAACACTTAAGCATAGGATTAGTGAGAGGATGACGAGGAGGAATGAAAGACTGTAGCTAGGGTCAATGGGATATGTGATACACTCCCTCAACTATCAAGGCTCAAAAGGAAGGAACCTCTGGTATTGAAGATTGCAAGTGCCACTGCAGCGAGCACTACCCACATCCACACCATCACTACCTCCACGAGCAACACTAGCGAGGCTCGCCATTAGTAGGGTTGCTACCTTAGGAGTAGTGATGAATTGCGACTAATCATAGCTAAAGCGCCTAAGTTAAGCTAGAAACTAGGTTAAATACTATCAAATTAATATATAAAAAGGGTTAAGTGTGAAAAATATAGAAAAAGACCTAAAACATCATATTTGTGTTAAAAATGCATAATTAGATCATTAAATAAGATATTCTTTTAAATAAGATTAAATGGTGATCTAAGTGCAAATTAAACGCACAAATGAGTTTAACAGTTCAAATCAAAAGTGTAATTAACTTCTTAAATGTTCAATTAAGCTTCTATAAAAACTTAGGTGCATTTGGACATTATTAGGGCATTGCATTTAAAGATTCACATTTAGGTCCTCCTATTACATTTCATTCATAGAAAAATTAGCTAAGGACCTATTTGAGGATCATAGGGACCTATTTGTAAGCCCTTAAGGACTACTCTGAAATGTTTCTTGACCACTTATGGGCTTCTGTGTTATTTCTCTACCCCTTCGCTAAAGGGCCTACCTTGCAAATTCACGAACACAACACCAGCTACCTGCAGCTGCGGAGCACTATAGCACGCAAGAACATGAAAGATTGTGACCGTTGATTCTCTACACTCTGCTTGATCTGTGGCTAACCTTGATTGGAAGCTTTGTGCGACTCCGCGTGTACGATCACCACCTTACCCAGATCCCATCCAACGGCCACTTTTTTATTTGAATTGCGTGTAGATAGAATAAGTGTCACTATAGACCCTAATTTTTGCCGTAGCTTTTGTACATAATTTTTCCTAAGGTTTAGCGACATTATATATGTTGCTGTACATATTATATATGTTACAGTATATGTTAGTATAGGATATATTATTACTTATTATTGTATATATATACAAGTATTGTTATTATAAGATATAAGTATATAGTATATATTATTCATTTATAGTGTTTGATGCTTGTTTGTAAATATTTATTTGCAAGCATTTCAATTCAATCTCTTGTACATAATTAAGCTATTTATCCATTCATTGATTATTCATTAATTCATTCATTCATGATTGTACATAAAATTGATCTTTTTAGAATTAAAGAATGATATTGGACTTACAGAGTGATGTATATCAATAACTTCCTCCCAATGAATAATCTAAAATAAACTAGTAAAAATTATGTAATTAAATAAAATTGACACGATAACGGTTTGTATTTGTGACATATAGTACAACGATTTTTTTTTTACGAACCGTAGTCGATCGCTTCATATTTTTGGTACCGTTGCCGGGGATAAAAACCCGACAACAGATTAATACGTCGTAGAAAGTCGATTAAGCAGCACCACCGCTAGAGCTTCGCAACCACCATTGAGAGTAGGCCACGGCGCCGCCACATCACGCATGCCAACAACACCTTCGCCACCCACAAGCAAGCACCACCATATCAGCAATCATGAAACGAGCGAGCACCACTACTACAAGGGACACCGTTAGCCACAGCAAGCAACGACAACATTGGGGGGCAATCGAGAACAAGCAAACATAGGAGCAAGAAACCACTAGATAAAGGTATCCCAAGAAACCACAGAGGACGAAGGTGCGGGGAAAAAATGAGGTTCCGGGGGAGGGGGGTGATGAGTCTAATTTATTCGACACTTAATTAGCTTAAGTACATTTAAATCACGCCTCGTTAGATTGCAATTAGAATTAAGTGTTAGTTTATCTTAATTAGAAGATATTTTGTTAAAACTTCATACATATATGTTTATGCAGGATTATGTGTGCAAATTTTCAAAATCCAACCATCGTCTCCATCGCCAGTAGTGCGTTGGCTCTCACTGGCCTCTCCGAGCCTATCCGCAACCACTCATCGCCAAGCTGTTGGAGAAGATTGTGAGCAGAAGAAACAGAATGACGGGAAGCATTTATAAAAGAAAAGATGCCACGACCGGGGGGCTATCTTCATCTTTCCCCCCTTGCGAGGAACGAACACCACCATGGAAACAGAGGGCACCATGGGATTTAGCGTGCACTCTGAAACACTGTGGCTTCAACTCCATTCATCTCCATGTTCAAGGAGTGTACGGTGATAGCGTGCACTCCGTCATCACCATCACCTCTTTCGCCTCCATCATCATTCACCAACTCCTCTAGCAGACCTCTCGATCACCTCCCACGCATAGCCACCCTCTCATCTCCTTTTCTTTCTCCTTCTCTTCCTTTATCTTCACACATCACCACCACCAACACCATCCAGCACTACCTTCAACCTCCACCATCACCGCACCTGCTCATAGTGCCACAGCCACAGCAGTGCAACACCTTCACATGTGGCCCCCTTGCGTGTCCATGCCCTCGCACGCAGTGCCATCTACGCCCACAGTAGCCCCTTTCACGCCTACGACTGTGCGTGCCACAACCCTTGCTTCCACGACCCTTGTGGCCCCCTCGCGTGTCCTTGCCCTCGCGTACAGTGCCATCCACGCCTGCAGCAACCGCTTGCGTGCCTACGACTGTGCACGCCACAGCCCTCTCGCGCGCGCGACCCTTGCGTGCGTGCCCTTACTCGTAGTTGGCCGTCTTTTTCTTCTTCTCTGCCAATCGAAAGAATCCCAAAGCTACGAAAATGCAGCCGTCGCCTCAGGCCAAAATTCTTCACGCCATCGATGCCAACGCGCCCACCTTGACCCCATGAGCACCATCGCACCCTCCGTCGGGCCAACAACAGGCCACGCCCACGCGTGGAGAGCCCCTGTCACTGGCCATCCTCCTCGTCGCCAGAGAGACCTCTAGCCACGGTTCTCCTCGGCGAGACCCCTGACGCGAAGCCCTTGACTATGCCAACCACCTCCGAACTTCCCACGGCCAGTCGTTGATTCTTCTTCGCACACAATCATGGGGAAGGAATCCCCTATTTTGGGTTATATTAGAAATTACCATGCATGCCATTGGCAACTCCACTATTAATTTATTTTTGATTAATTTATTGTGGTAAAATTGTGACAATGTACTTATCCTTTTACGTATTTGATTGGCTCCTATTATGCACATCATTGCACATTGAAATTGGATGCAAATTTGCATGCAATTAAAAATTACATACTCTGCCACTACACATGCATCATCCACATATTTTGGGAGTTTGATTTCTGATGTAAAATTTACATAAATAGCCCTTCACTTCTCATGAAATTGAAAGTACATACAGAGCAGTATAGTCATTGAATTGTTTTAACGAATGTTTTTGTGAACATGATGGCTACATACCCATGAAATTATATCAGTTAGTTTTACTGATATATATTTTTGTTTAGGATTTTCCACCACGATTTACATACTACAATGACATATTATTCTGATATAGTATTTCTGCAAGCGAAAATTACCCAATCAGGGGGGTCCCCGATCGGTGAGATGCAGCCGATCGAGGCCCGACATGAGGAGGAAGTTAAGGCTTTTTTGTCAAGTGAAAGGGGCAATGACTTGCCCTTAGCAAATGAAAATGGAATATTAGACAAGATATTCTCTTTGAGCTAAGTTTGAATTCCTTTTTGTGTTAGAGTGCCATGAGATTTATGGGAAAGAACCCAACATTTGACCCTCTTCTTATTCCATTCATGTCCAAACCCCAACCTTTCATAGGTGGATGTAGGGAGGAGCGTTTGGCCAAACATTGGTTGGCCTAGCCTAATCTTGTAAAGGTTCATTTTATTTTTTGGGCTCCTGGTCTAGTCAGAGGTCTGAAATAGTTTTTAAATCATGGCCTAAGCCCAACCTAATGCCCGTGCTAACAGGCTCAAGTTTAGGCTAAGCCAAGTCCGATTTCAGTGTTTGAATCGGATTTTTAGGTGAGGATGTTACCCAAAAATGAAAAACTGCTCATCTATATAGAAAGTGCAGTTGGGATGTTACTAGATTTTCAATGTACCATAAAAAAAATAACTCTGACATGATGGATCAAATGATTTTGTGTTACTAAATTTTCTCATAAGCTAAGCTCTTAGTTTCTGACCATTTCTAACTGAAAGTAGCATATTTATAGGGAAAATGCTCAACATACTATACATTAATATTATTTTCAATAGCTGTTATACACAACTTTAGACACTAATAAAGTGGGAAAAAAATACACATAGGAAATGCATACTTATGACCAACACATGTCCATTTGCTTGACATAAGAGTCACTAACGTGTGCAAAACGATGTTTGATAAAAATCATGTCGTACTATAGTCGAATCGCATAAATCAACTTTTAAAATTCATATTTCTCAAAACAAAGGTATTTCGAGATCGTTTGCTAAATGCAATTTATTGCTACTATAGTCGAATCGCATAAATCAATTTTTAAAATATATATTTCTCAAAACAAAAGTATTCCAAGGTCGATTGCTAAAAGCAATTTATTGCGCAAATACCACTATGAGGATTTCACAAAATTTAGATTTAGAAACTAGATCTAGGCGGTATAACTTTCAATTGTTGGCATTCTTGTTCAATAAAATTAAGAGAAAGCTTTCTGGGCTTTTCCCCCCTTCTTTTTAGAAAATAACTTAGCTAAGCCTAATGGGGATTATGAGAATATACTTCTTAAAAATTGTGCAAGCTATGCAACCTACCAATGTGGAGTCGAATCATAGAGAAGTTGATTTACGCAAGTTAATTTGGTGACCTCTCTAATTACTTAATGCTTAATTAGATAAAACAACAATTAATGTAAGCATTAAGTAATTCATATATTGCCTGAAGGTTACGAAGATGCAATAAACTCTCCAATTATGTAATGATCAAAGATAAGCATCAACTTAATCAAGAGACTAATTCCAAATAGCCCCTAAAACTCAGCAAAGATTAGTTTTCATACAATCTAGTCCTTGGGCACTTGCAATTAGATCCCTACAATTTTTCTTTCTTCTCACTCTTGTCCCTCCCAACAACAGGTGGTGTAACGAACGCGTGCCCCAGACGCCTTTTAAGACGTCTGGGAGGTGGCCCAGACGTCGGACCAGACGTCTGAGATCACATCCAGACGTCTGACCAGACGTCCGGGATCATTTACAGACGTCTGGAGAACAGTTATGTTCGCACGGGAGATTCGTCTACGCGCCTGTGCACGCAGACCTGCGATTCCTCTCTCTCTCTCTCTGCGGCTGCAGGCGCGCTGCGACCACCTTCTCTCTCCTCCTCGCGCGGCCTTAAAAGGGCGCGCCTCCCCTCCCGTCTCCATCGTCTCCTCCTTCTTCTCCTTCCTGTGCGCGAGAGCGAGCGGACGCGAGGGCGGCAGCGGCAGCCGCAGTGAGCGCGGAGGAGGTGCGGCGTGCGAGGGCGGGGCTCTGCCGTGAGGGCGAGCTCGCCGGAGCGGCTTGGCCGGCCGGCGGAGGGCGCAGGGGGCGCGGAGCGACGCGGAGAGGGACCTGCTGCGGGCTGAGCAGCAGACGCGCGAGGTGCGACGCGGGTGGCGTCGCGAGCGGAGGCCGAGCAGGGTTCTGATTCTGGAAAAATTTCCAGAATCAGACGTCTGGGTTGATATCCAGACGGCAAGGTCGACGTCTGTAAGATCATACAGACGTCTGAAAGGTGAGTTTCCGCTTTCTTCTTCCTTCTTGTCGACTGACCGTACTGAGGGAGCGAGGGTTGGCTGTGCGCAGGTTCGCTGATTCGCCATCCTTTGCGAATCAGACGTCTGGAAGTTGTACCAGACGGCAGGAGTGATCTACAGACGTCCGTGTGGACCATCGGACGTCTGGGGTATAGGAAAGACGTCCCTGCAGACTTCTGGACGTCCGGGGAACCAAGCTGAACAGGTAATTCTCTGATCCACCGTTTAAGACGTCTGGAAGGAGTTCCAGACGTCTGATTTTGCACAGTATCGTCTTTCTCGACCCGTTTAGGGCCCGTTTGGGCTCCGTTTTCCGCGATTCGAGTTGCGTTCGTTTCAGAATTAATTCCTCTACCCGCCTACAGTAGCTATACACTGTTCTGAGACACTCCTTGTGTTTGATCCTTGTGATAGGACCTCGTTCGGTTGCAGTCTTGAGAGTCGCGGAGGCACGCGGGATTCCCGATCACGCCCCCATTACTCCCGTTGTACCTGGTAGAGTGGCTTTAAGTATTAATAAAATCTGTTAAAGTATGGAACCATAACTAGAACCTAGGGCATTGCATGAATCCTAGGAATGAGAAATATATGGAATGATAGCTCCTAGGTGTTGCATGAATCCTAGGGCCGGAAAACTAGATTGTATGATAGATCCTAGGATATGGCATGAATCCTAGGATGGAAAAACTAGTGGAATGTATATTACTGCAGTCTTGGAAAAATGGAAAGGAATATATAAAGCTGCCTGTAAATTTAATTAACAGCTGCCTGTTATGAATAAAGAAACATGTTTGAGATCATGGATTTTGAGAACGTGAATCTGGAAAGTGAAACATATGATGTTCTGAGATTAAAGGATGGAACCCTACGGGGAATTAGGAGTGGAACTCCTGGAAAGAGAAAGGAATGGAACTGAGATGTTGTTCGTACTGTCTCTTGGGTACGCAGTACCAAGGGAAGTACCTGTACCTGTTTAGTGCAAGTGGGGCCAGCCACCCAGGGACCCGGGGTTAGGATTGGCCGCTCTGTACCGACTTGCTGGCCCTCGTGTACATAGTACCGAGGAGAGCTACTAGTGTTAGGAGAGTACTAGCTACCCCACGGGCCCCGGGGTTCTGCTAGCCTCCTTCACCGACTTGTTAGGCCCACTAGGGCAAACCAGGGTAGTCAGGCGAGGGTGCGCGGACTGTGGAGGGGCAAGGCCCCGGTTTGGTTACTGTGGAGGGGTTGGACCCCTGTTACTGAGAGGGCTCTACCCTGGTTCCGTGCTGTGCTTTGGGCGCACCCGTTAACGGAAACGACTGACCGCATGCCAGTGCGGGCTAGCTACCTGTGCGTTTATCGCGCGTGCCGTAGTCACCGTTACGTCTGTCAGTGACCTTGGGGTGGTTGACTGAGGGTAGGATCACCACGGGGGACTCTCCCGGCCAGGAGAGCACCACGTGCTACTTCTACTTTTGGAAAAGACTGCAATCAAGATCGTTCCCACGAGGACATTCGAAATCAAGTAAAGGATCTGAGAAATAAATGAAATAGTGAGAAAAATTGAAAGATGTGAATAAAGGAAGTAATAGAACATAACAGCTACTGTACACTCTACTGTTGCCTTTAGTTAGTTTGCCACTCTACTCAGCGTTTTGCTGACGTGTTACACTCGTTACCTTTTTCAGGACCAGGTGTTGAGCAGCCAGGGTCGGTGGCTGCAGAGGACGCTGGGCCGAGTAGGGTCCAGTAGAGTTACCACAGCCTTTTGTACCCCTTTTGTTTCTGTTCTAGTGAGTAGTTTTTGTTTCCGTTGTACCTTCTTTACCTGCAGTTCTTGTTATATGATAAATGCTGTTTTACTGTTGTGGTAGTACCTACTGTAGTAGTTTCTTTCCTTACTGCTGTACTTTCTTACTGTTAGTTATATTCATGCTGAATGTGATTTATTTTACTGTCTTTTGGTTACTTCCTCGTTGGACGACTAGGTCTTGGGATTAGTCGAGTCGGTCTGGTTCTTGTGTCTCGTAGGGACTCGGGAACCGGGTCGTTACAGGTGGCTTGAGGCTTTCTTCTCCATCGAGGAAGCCTGTAAGGAGAAATCCGACAAGAGGAAGGGAGTACCTCAGGGCCCCTTCGGTCGTGCGGAGAGGTTGAGAAGCTTCCTCAGAGTCTCATGAAGCTTCCAGGGCAGCTTAGCAGCCGCGAAGGTGGTGGTCAGTGGTTGTCTTTCTTGAGGATGGCAGGAACGGCGGTGGTCGGCCGAGCAAGGGAGAAGGTCTTGGCTTCGACCACAGAGGTGAGAAGCTATGTTGAACCCTTATGAATGTGATGGCAGTCGTGATTGGTTGCGGCATTGCCGAAGGAGGGTCGACGGACACGAGGAAGTCAGCGATGTGTGGGTGTGTTTGATGGGTGGCTGAAGATGTGGAACCCCCCGATAAGTTGGGGAGTTTTGCTCGTGGGTGTGTGGTGTGATGGTAACACCATTATCCTCCTTTACTCACTCAAATTAGCTAAATTTTAAGGCTAAATTCACCTAATTAATGTACAAAGGGGTATAATTCAATATGGGTTGAATCGAGAAGAATTAATGTAAAATGGGCTGATTCTGCTATTTGAATAGGAAAATACAAATGCAAATTTACTCAAGGGTGAACCTATACCTAATTGAAGGTCAACTAAACTCAAAATTCCAAAAAGTGAGCTTACACTAATTAATTTAAGGATTTTATGAAATAAAAATCAATTTACAATTAATAAATTCCTAATATCGATCTCACCTTAATTTAAAGGGTTCTAATGAAAACAAATGCAATCTAAACTTTTTAAAAATCATTGAAAAATATTTTACAAGGTTTAAAACATTCAATTTTACAAAATTAGCCCCAATTAACCAAAAACGAAGATCAAGGTGGGTAATTGATACATTTTAGGTTAAGTTGTAAATTAACCATTCAAACTTCATCAAAACCCAAAATTGAAGTCACTGTTAGATTACTTGGGCCTAAATTAGGTTAACATAAAAACTTGAGACTTTTTGGACTTCATCTTCACCCACTTTGCAAATTGGTCCTTAAATTTTAAAATCCTGTCATTTTGGTCTGAAAACCTCTCATTACAGTCCTTGCATGACGTCAGCCATCTTCCACCTTCAACTAGCTACTGCATAGCGATGGCCATGCGTTGGTGCAAGATTTGGGGATGATTTCCGGTCAATTCACTCAACATATCTCCATCAAATTTGGTGGATTGATTCCCAATTCATAACTCTTTGATTTGGAGCTTTTTCCAGCTCGTACTTCCATCTTTGGAGGTTGTGGAAGCAGTTGAAATCGTCACGAAACCACGCATTTTCTGACCTTGATTGGACCGTGGTCTCGCCCCAATTGTCGCCGCCATGCATATAAAGCTTCGTGACCATCATACGAACCTCCTCGTCAAGTTTTTGGTGCGTTTCCACCTATTCTTCTCCGTTCAAGAGCTGCCACTGAAGCCACCAACCAAGGTCACAGTTGCGTTCGTCGTTCACTCACCGAGCCTCCTGCCACAGTGGCTGGCCACTCTAGCCCTTCCATGCTCTAATTGAAGCCGTCGGAGCTCTGACCTTCTTCGCGTCCGGCTGACCTTTGATGAACGCGCTCTGGCGTCCTCGTCTCCTCATAGGTATTCTATCCCCTTTCTCTCTCTTCGTAGTGTATTTCGATCTTTTTATATTTAAGTCTCGACCTCAAATTCCTTGTCCTCAACATCGTCTTCCTCACCTCCGACGAAAGCTCTGGCGGCCACCAATCACTCACCCTTGCCCCCTCGCTCCTCGCTGACCGCCTCAATACCTTCGCGACACCGCCACAAACAAAACCCCTCAGGTTATTGAGGGCTTCCACACCACCATCGTCCCATTGAACGCCACTCATCGCTCGATGGTCCTCCTCTGGCATCCAAACTCCACATCAACCACCCCTTCACCTTCACCGAGGTCTGGCGAAGGTTTTGAAGTATTTAATGAGGGTCACGAGGTCGTATTTCCTTTGTGTAGAAGTTCGCCAGACCTTCTTCCCCGTCACCACCTCCCTCAACCCAGTGACCTCTTTAGGCCTTCCTTGTGCATTTGAGCTTCATGAGAAGTGTTGAAGGGAACTTCTACGCTAAGAATTTGAGTTTGAAAATCCTGTCGTTGCAGTTGCGTAAAAATCCATCAAACAAATAATTTAGCCGAAACTCTGGTAAGTCCCGGGTCGAACATGTGGAGGCGATCGTTTAATCAAAAAGCTCATTTATATTTGTTGTCATGAAGTAGATTAGTTGGTCAAATTAAATCTATGCTAGCTATCTACTTAAAGAATAATTAATAGAAGACAGAAAGAGAATAATACAAATAAAGAGAAAATAGGGAGAGAATGAACAAATATTTCATAGCCACAGATTCATGTTCATTACAACTACTTGCTACACTAGAAAGCAGGAAATCTAATCTAGAGAGTGATAAAGAGAAGTGGGAGAGAAATTATCCTCCTCGGCAGCTTCTTGGAGGGCAAGCTGCATTGACGGAGTGCTCGGACGAGGACGGTGAGATGCTGGAGAACGAAGACAGAGGAAGGAGGACGGAGCAAAGCGACGTCTCAGTGGGATTCGCTTCCCGAACTGCGGTAAGAGGGCAACGATGGGATGCTCCACGAATGGGAGTGAGAAGGTGGAAAAATTATTTTTATAACTTTAATGGGACATCCCGGTTTGGGACAAGCTCATTGAGCTTTGGAGGGGGCGAGAGAAGAGAGGAAGAGATGAAGAAAATGAGTGGTAGGGGTCCCCTTTTATAGGTGTAGTCATAGGGGCAAAAAGATCCTTTTACAAGCTTAACACATTAATTGCAGGGATCTTTAGTGACGGATATAAACGTCACTAAACACCCACTTCTTTGAAGCACACCTGCGCCCCCACCTCTCTACCTTCAGCAATTGAAATGCCTCATCGAACGCACGCATCCCTAGCCATCCGATTGAGAGATCGGACAACTTAAACTCGCGCACGACTCTTCATCTTCAATGCAACGCGCGCCTGTGTCAGATTGGGCATTGATGAGTTGCAAGTCATCATAGCTAAATCACCTAAGTTAAGCTAGAAACTATGTTAAACAATATCAAATTAACACATAAAAAGGGTTAAGTGTGGGAATTAAATAAAAAGACCTAAAACATCAATTCTATGTTAAAAATGCATAATTAGGTCATTAAATGAGATATTCTATTAATAAATGTTAAATGGTCATCCAATTGCAAATTGAATACATAAATAAGCTCAAAAGTTCAAATCAAAAGTATAATTAACTTCTTAAATGTTCAATTAAGCTTATATAAAAACTTGGATGCATTTGGACATCATTAAGGCCTTGAAATTAAAGATTTACATTTAGGTCCTTAGTGCATTACATTTCATTCATTAGAAAAACTTCTAGAACCTATGTGTAGGCCGCAGGAACCTTTTTGTAAGTCCTAAAGGACTATTCTGTTATGCTTTTTAACCACTTATGGGCCTGCTTGCAATAATTCTACCCCCTCGTAGAGGGGTGAGCCCTACAAATTCACCAAAAGAATCCCAGCAACTTGCAGTCCTGTGCAAACACTATTCACGTGAAGAACTCGCGTGATCCTGGCTATCTATCATCTGCACCCAATCCGATCCGTGGCTTAGCTTGATTAGAAGCTTCGCGCGACTCCATGCGTGCGATCACCACCTCTCCTAGATCCCATCCTACGACCCATTTTTTATTTTAGTTCGTGCACGCTCCTCTCCTCAAATCGAGACCACCCATGACCTTAGCGCCTAATTTCGCTCGTGAGGTGACTCGATTCACTCTCTCACTCTACTTAAGGTGCTCCTCAGCTGCACGCCCAAGGGATCGCTCCCTCCTACACTTCTCAGCGATCATTCTTCCTCTCCAGCTACTCTCCCCACCTCTCCCCATTTTCATGGCCATCGACTATGAAATCCACCTTCTCTCCGACTCTCCTCGCCGCTAAGGACTCCGTAGCACCTCAGAGCGACCCTAAACTCCACTAGAGGGTTTTCACTCCGCTGGAGCATCTCCTCCCTCCTTTCTTCCTCTCCATCCACCGGGTGGAGATCTAAAGGTCCCATTCTTCCTATTAGATTAGGTTTACTGCTTTCTAGATTAACTGTAGTGTAGTTAGATAGCTTAGCAATAGAATTTAGATATAGATTAGATATGATCTGCTGTGCATGCTTGTAGTGTAGTTTAGGAGTAGTTGTAGCATAAAAATGCTCAATTTCACCTCCTCTGATTACTTCAGGTCAGAGGGGACGAATTCACCAACACATTGATCATGTTTTTCTCCCTCTACATTTTTCCAATTTCGCTTCCTGATTTTCCTTGTGTTTTTCACCAATCACCCACCAATTTGAGCACCAAATCAAACCTAATTCTTTTTGGTATTCAGATCTGAATTGGGCGCTCACAACCCATTTGAGGGACTCTTCACCCACTTCACTTTTCCACCAAGTCCCTCCATTGGTTTTGAATGAAGATCTGATAATTTGGGGTTTATTTTCAGTGGTTTGCATCGTGAGATTTAGACTCTCTCTTCGTGCTGTCTATGGCACAAGAGAGAGGATAAATCAGATTTTTATGTGATTTTCAAGCTTCCCTCAAGAGGGAATCAATCCTAAATTTTTTAGAGTTTATTTGAGACACTTGTGATGTGGTTTTCTCGCATTAAATTCTTAATTTGCAACCTCACCTTACGTTGTCTATAATGTAAGGTGTTATGCACATTAGGACTTCAAGATATTTTTGGGGATCTTTGATATGAATTTCTGATTGGTTTCTCAACAAGTAGATGAGTTTTCAGACTTAATATATGAGTTTTTGAGGTCTTGATGGTGGTTGTACTATGTGAATATGTTTTGACAAGGTTTTCATCGCTTGAATTTGAGATTCCTGATTCCCCTATTTTAGTACGTTGAACAACTGCTATAGCAGCAACATTTGATGGGATTCACCCCTACTTCAAGCATTGAAGTGTTTTCAGATGATTTCCACATGGAGTTCATGCTCTGATTGGAGGTTATTTTATTCCACCATCTATAGAAGGGTAGAATGAATCTATCAGAGTTTTACACTTTTTGGATCTTAGTTCCCATTGATTTTCAAGAGATAAACCAATTTAAAAAAAGAAAAGAAAATTGTGATGTCCTAGAAAGAAGTTTATGGAAATGAAACCTTATTTTGGTGCTCACCTTCAAACTATCTATACTGGAAGTGAAAATCATATAGGGATTCTAAATCTTCAATTAGGTGATCTGAGATTAAATTTGATTTTGTAAGGGATGGTTGAGCTTAACTTGGTCTACTGTAGCTCTAAAAATTAATTTCAGAGCTACTGCAGACCTCTGAAATCACTGTAGGATGATTAAAATCACCCTTGGATAATTTGATTTGGATTTGAGCTATGTTAAGACGTCTGGAATTGTACTTGCAATTGTTGTCTGCTGCTATTTGCAGCTGATAGTGGTTGCTGCTGCAGCTGATTGTTCCTGTTGCAGCTAGCTGTTTGGTCTGGATTGTTAGGGCAGTAGGCTGATCTATGGAGAAATGTATAGCTGACCTGTTGTTAACTATGTTGTACATCTTATACGCAAGCTTTCTTGTAACTAAAAGGTCTTTAAATCTCATTTAGATTGCTTGCATCTTGTTTAAAATTCACTGTCAGCTAAGGATTTTTACCTAACTATCCATATTCAAACATGTAATGAAATTGAGTGAAATATCATGTTTAATCATTTAAGCACCTTATATGTGGTTTGCTGAATGTGTTTGATTGTATACATCTCTTCCCAGCATTTAGAGTCCCATTCTAGGCCTTAGGTTCACTTATTAAATCCTCTTTAGGCCTGTAATGTGCTTCACTTGCACATAAATAAAAACCCTATAAAAAATATAAAAAAATAAAATAAACCTGTCTTAGTGAAGATCAGGTATATTTTTAAGTGTATACCAAGTTTCATGATATTCTGAACCCCCGACTTAGTAGAACATACCAGCGGATGATTCAGTCTACCTTAAAATTCAATAAAAACCCCTTAATACAAAACACCAGAAACATCTCCACTTTTCTCATCTATCTCTTTCTTTCCCATCTCCTATCTCCACAAAATATACAAAACCCATAAAAAGTGAAAAAACCCTAAAAATACCTAAAAAACCCATTGTATACTAATGCAAATACTTATAGATATAAAGTATATAGTAAGCTATATTTGCAAATATTGTAAAATAAATGTATAGAGGGCATAAATAACTTATGTACATATTATATAATGTAACTTAAGTATTTAAGTTAGCTTAAACTGTATATAGCTTATTTATATAGCTATTTATCAATTATACTAATTTATATGTACAATAAGCTATATAAATTAATAACTTCTATAGATAAACATATTTAGTACTGATATTGTACATACGTATTTATATGTATATTATGTACATAATAAACCCTATACCATAATTTATATATATATAGAATAAATAATTAATTTATTAAGTTACTAGTTAAGTTATTAAATTAAATTAAAATAAATTAGTAATTTAAGTTAAAACTAAAATAATTTATACTGTACATTTGTACTAATGTATTTTAAGTAAATTAAGCTAATTTAACTATATTTATAATGTATTATATTAGTTATATCTAATTTATATATAAAACAACCCAAAATAAGCTATTTAAATGTAAATAGAATCGAAATAAAACCTGTAAAATACAATAAAAATATTTATTAAATACTTTAATATGTATATTAATACTATATAAGGTCAATTAGACCATACATTAACTAATTTATACGTAATTAAGAAATAAAACCCATAATACAATATGTATAAACTGGGAACTTTGACTAATTTATTTATACAGTAAATATAATTAATTTTATAAATTAATTACACAATTATGTAGTACTACGTAAATAATTTATTATCATATAATTTATTTTTAATTTATAATAAATTATGGCCCTCAAATCGAGGGCCAAAAATCTGAAATCAGACTTCTGTGCTGGAATTCTAGTGCTAAGAGGCACTGACTATAGCGTCACATCGTGCGTTGTAGAGTGCTAAGAGGTGCTTAAATTATTTTTCTTCCATTGGCTTACTAGTCTTCATGCGCTCGACGCACAACCAAACCCTTTACCCTTTACCCTGAGCATATACTGAGCATGTTATGGCTATGGCATGGTTCTGTGATAATGTGTGTGGTGTGGGCCGGGGGTCCGACACTGTGCGAGGGCTTGATTAACCCCGATTTTGAGCATAAATCGAGATTAAAAGGATAATTAAACAAACTAGGGTGACCTTGGTAGAGGTTTGGTCCCACCCATTAAGGGTGTTGTATATCCCTCGAAAAGGTCGCTTGCCAACCTTAAAACCTAATTTTTGAACTAATGAGGGGTTAAGGGAAAGAAGAGAAGAGAGGAGAGCAAACATAAAATATGGTTAAGTGTTGAGAACAAACAGAGAATGAAAGCCATAAAGGGATAATAAACCTAAGTGTTGAGACTAATTTTAGAGAGAATAAGAAGAGAAGTGGCTAAGCCGTAAAAGAAGAAATAGTGAAAGAAAAGAAGTATTGATGTATTGCATAATGTATACATAAATTTGTATAGTGTATATAGTGTAGTATGTATATATAAGTGTATACTGTAAATAATAAGTATAAGTATATTAAGTATACGTAGTATAAATGTTGTTTGAGTAATATATGTATATAAATAACCTTATAGCTTTACTAACAGAAGTAATCCATCACTGTAGATAGAATAAGTGTCATTATAAACGTCACTATAGGCCCTATTTTTGCCTTAGGTTTTGTACATAGTTCTTCCCGAGGTTTAGTAACGTTTTTATCTGTCGCTGTATATATTATATACGTTAGTATATTAAGTTATGTTAGTATAGTATATATTATTACATATTATTGTATATATATGTAAGTATTAGTATTATAAGTTGTAAATAGATAGTATATATTATATAAGTATAATGTTTGATGCTTGTTTGTAGTTAGGTGTTTGCAAGCATTTTTGTTAATTCTTTGGTACATAATTAAGCTATTATTTTATTCATTGATTATTCATTAATTCATTCATCTATGATTGTATATAAAATTGATCTTTTTGGAATTAAAGAATAATGTTGGACTTAGAGAGTGATGTATATCAACAACTGCCTCCCAGTGAACGACCTAGAATAAACCAGTAAAAATTATGTAATTAAATAAAATTGACGGGATAACGGTTTGTATTTGTGACATGTACTACAACAACAATGACGATTTATACGAACCGTGATCGATCGCATCATTATTTTGGTGCGTTGCCAGGGATTAAAAACCCGACAGTAGTGCTTTCTTATGATCTGTTGACGTCTTATCGCATCATTAGGCGTGCGTTCGCAGGTCAGATTGTGCGTGACAGCACGCCTTCATCCAGCGCACCATGTCGCCTCCTTCTTCGCCACCCAATCACCATCCAACGGGTGAATTTCACCCACGCCCGCTCTCACGCTTGATTTGAGGCGTGCCCTTAGCCTTTAATGGATGAGAGCCAGCCTAGGAAGCAATGTCATGTGTTCTCAGCGAACGGCTAAGATGCGTTGATCCTCGCTTTAAGAGGTGGAGCAGGAGGTTTGGGCTGATGTTGGGTGGCTTGGATGGTGCCACGTGACACTATCCTGGCCGTCCATCTTCTCTTACTTGTAGATGGTGCCACAGATGTCAAATTGGATTTATTTTTGCGACGTTGGGCTGCGATCATCAATTGAAACCCATCCATATGGTTAGATTTGTCATATGAGGTGTGGATTTAACACCACCTTGGCCCTTTACCTCTGATCTTTCTCGGACTACATCTGATGCTACGAATGTTCGATCGAGGTGATCTCGGAGTCGATGAACTCCAATCGTCGCCCTGATCAGATCCGTATAGTTGAATCTAAAATCTAAGGCCCTGATAAATGTTGCCCTATTCACTGATGATGAGGTGTGGCTCATCATAATTAAAATGCCCAAGTTAAGCTAAAAAATAGGTTAAACACTACTGAATTAACACATGAAATGGGCTAAGTGTGGAAAATAATGAAAAAGACCTAAAACATCAAATCTGTGTTAAAAGTGCAAAATTAGGTCATTAAAAGAGATATTTTATTTATTAATATAAATTGATGATTCATTTGCAAATTAAACAAACATTTGAGTCCAAAAGTTCAAATTAAAAGTACAATTAACTTCCTTAATGTTTAATTAAGCTTAAATAAAAACTTGGTTGCATTTGGACATCATTAGGACCATGCATTAATAGTTTTTCACTTAGGTCCTTAGGTCATATACATATCATTCATATAAAAACCTTCTAGGGACTTGTTTGAAAGTCATAGGGGCCTATTTGTAGAACCTGAGGATGGCTTTACATAATTTCTTAGCCACTTAGAGGCTTCTATGCTATTATTCTACACCTTCGCCCATCAGGGATTCGCCACAAAAACACCAACTCACTTGCATTTGCAACCCAATAGAGCCTCAAGGACTTGCCCAATCGCAGCCGTCGCCTCTGTGTTCTCATGATCTTGTGGCCTAGATTTAATCAAATCTTCATGCGCTTCGGCGCATGTGATCACCTCTTGCCCCAGATCCCATCCAATGGTCACGATTTGATTTGGACTTCGTGCACCCTCGCTAGCTCATCCCCACCACCTAAGCCCAAGATGCTTAATTGCACCTCTACGGTGAGCGCATTCACCTCTCTACCTACTTAAGCAGCTCTCCTGAGCTGCGCTCATGGCTGAGCAGCTCCCTCCCCTTGAGTGGTTCCCTTCGTCCAACCCCTCAGAATTCCACCTCCTTTCATCACCCACGGTGATAGAGTGGGCTCCTCTTCCTCCTTCAATCACCTCTAGCCGCTGGCTGTTGGCTCTTGGAAACCACCTTCTTCAGCTGAGGGTCTCTTCCATTTCATCGCCAACGACCTCCAGCCGATGGACCTTGGACACCACCTTCGTCTGTTAGCTAGATTTATTGCTTTCCTAGTGTAGTTTTCCTATTTTTTAGATTAATTGTAGTAATAGCTAGAGTAATTTAGCAGTAGATTAGATGTTAGAATTTACTGGTTGATGGATTAGTATAGATTTGATCCCGCCCTCTCTGATCAATTCAGATTAGAGAGGTGTTTTTCCACCTCCATTTCAATGCATACAGCTTTCTCTACGCTTCATGAATCGCTTCTAATTTTCCCTCGCAATCTTTTCATCTTCCACCCATCCATCAAGGTCAAATTTAGATCTGAAGCCTTGGTTTCTAGATCTGAATTTGCACCTAAAATCCACTTGGGAGGTCTCCCATTTACTCCATCAATTCATAAAGATCCCCCGATCTGGTTTTAATTGAACCGATTTGCTCGATTCTTTCAAAATTGGTTTTCATGCCCAATCTCATGAATTAGAATCAATTTGGTCTTAATGGAATTTTAAGCGAGTGATTCGAGTTTGGATTAATTGGGTGTATTGCGATGAGTCTTATGTGTTTTATTCTGAATTTGAATTATAGATGAGCTTACACCTAATTTCTCTTCACATTATGGTTCAAATGGATTTCTAGATGCTAGAGCTGAGGATAATCAGCCTTGCTAATTTGAGGCTCTCTTCATGTCTGCATATTCAAATGGAATGGATTTGGAATGGAGTTTTCATGCTTTGATATCTTGATCAGGAACTTTGTCTTATACTGTATATAGTATAAGATGGAGGTCCCGAAATGACCATTTCCAAGGACCATTTGGGGTTTTCCAGAAAGTTAGGGGAGTAATCGTAATTTTTGACCCCTTGAGTTTGGATGTGTGGGTCTTGCAGTAACAAGAGAGGTTAACAGGTGAATTTCCACAATTTTTCCCCTCTTTCTCTCTTCCCACTGACTCACCTACGCACACACTCACCACCCCTCTCCTCCCCAAAACCCCAACGTTCCTCTACTTAAACCCCACCACCCTCTCCATCTCCTTCCCTTGCTGCCGACGAGCCACCATCCCCTTCATGTCCCCTTGCAGCCGCAAAGAGGAAGGAGAAGGGCGAAGCGTGGAGGAGTGGGAGAGCGAGGGAGTGGAGGAGAAGAGAGAGATCAGGGAGCTCGAGATTGCATGACCGGAGGAGCTCGAGTAGTAGAGCTCGCACGCGAGGAGCACCCGAAGTTGCGAAGGGAGGAGCCAGGGGAGCTCGTGCGGGAGGAGACGAGGACGCGCACGAGGAGAAGGAGCTCGTGGAGTAGATCTTCTCGACCTCCTGCAGTAGTTGAGGTCATCGCTGTAGTCGCTGCGGGCGGAACTCCGCGAGAAGAAGAGCATCGTGAGGAGTTCTAGGTACTAGATTTTTCCAATATCAAATGTCTGGAGCATTTGCCAAACGTCCGGAGCAGCAGCGGGCATCTAGAGCTGAAGCCAGACGTCTGAAAATACGTGAAGTGTCAAGGTATGCATCCTGTACGCAGATGCATGTGTGTATGTCAGGTAAGTTAGCGCTTCATGTCATCGTTTTAAGAGTTCAAACATATGCGTAGGTACAAGCCTTGGAAAGGCACGCAAGCAAGCTCTTCGAGGTGCTTTAGGTTGTTTGGACATCTCCTCAGATGTCAGATAGACCTATCAGACATTTGGGCTCACCGATAGACGTCTGGAAAGACTCAAGACAACTGTAAAGGGGTTCTAGACATCTACCAGCAATGCAGGGAAGTAAGGTGAGGTTCTGAGATCATTTAAGATGTCTGGGTCTAGTCCCAGACAACTGATTTTAGACAGTATGCACGTTTTTGGCCCGTTTAGGGCCCAAACGAGGTCTGATTTATGCAAATGAAATTCCATTGTTTTCCGCTCAAGTTTCTCTACATGATAATGTTGATTATATATTGTTTTGAACTCGTCTTATGTGACTTAGTCACTGGTATAGGTCTCCAGCCTTTAGCGTGTTCGAGGCGCGCGGAGACGACAGGACCTGCGGTTCTCGACTCCATTCATCCCGTGCTTCCCGGTAGATTGGTTTGCTTTAATATTAAGATTTTAAACACATGAAGTGCATGTTAAGAGTAACTTGATTGAACCTTAGGATGTGAAATGAACCTAAGGGTAGAAACGAATGGACATTGCTTGAGCTACACTATTTACTTTGTGATGCATGTTCAACCCTAATTGCTAGCAAGTGTATAGATACTTGATGTGATGCTTCTTCAATTATTAAAATACAAGCTACCTGTTATATATATGAAAATCGGGATGTGAACAGTGAGGTCTGAATGTTGAAAAAATGGAATGAGAGGAATACAGTGCTTGAACCCTACAGGGAACTAGGAGAACTCCTGTATACGGAAAGAATCTCGTATGTAGACGAGCAGTGAGCTGGTCCTTGTGTGCGCAGTACCAAGGAGAGCAGTTGTCCTGCTACGACCCGGATCCGTCCCCTCTGGGAACCTGGAGATGGCTTGCCTCGACTAACCCCAAGACCTAGTCATCCAACGAGAAACTAACACATATGCATGAAACCAACACAAACCACGCATGCAAGTAACATCACGACAATAAAAGTAACTGGGGCTCAAAAGGACAATAAAACATAATCTAAAACTACACATCACGACAATAAAAGTTCACACCATTGAGTCCAACATGAAATAGAATCACTCACTACAATAAAAAAAGCTAAAAGAGAACTAGTACTGGAAGCTAAGACTGGGCCCAGCACCCTCTACAGCTGGTGGAGCTAGTTATTCGACTCCCTGACCTGTACATGGTTATATATAGGAGAGAGTTAGCTTACGTTGAGTAGAGCAGCATATACAACAGTTATATCATTTACACAGTAAAGAAAACCACAAATTTAGATGTAATAATCTAATTATCCAAACAATAGTTATTTTAACAACTAGTGTTTACAAGTCAATTTTCTAACAAAGGTCCACAATGTCTCTCAATTTTCCTGTTCCCTAAGGGAACGATCTTGGTTGTAGTTTTCCCGCGATGTAGGATGTACACATGGCACTCTCCTGGCTGGGAGTGCACCCCGTGGTAGTCCTACGCTTGGTCTACCACCTCGAGGTCACGGTCGCGATGTAGTGGTGACTACGGCTCGCGTGATAAGCTCACGGTTAGGTGCCCCGCAGTGTCACACGGTCAGTCATTTCTGCTAGCAGGTACACCCAAAGATACAACATGGAACAACATAGGGTCTTGCCCTCTCAGAATATGGGTCTTGCCCCTCCACAGTCCGCGTACCACCCTACAATAAGTACAGTAGCTCTCCTCGGTACCATGTACGTGAGGGCCAGTTACTTTCCATCGACATTCGATGTTTATTCCATACACGTGAGTTCCTCTTTTAGTTCCCTGTAAAGTTTGTGCATAGGAATTTCTTACTTATGTACAGTACACATGCGTCTATTCATATCATGATAAATTTAGGGCATAATAGGCATCTCATGGTTTCACAATTCAACACTTATCTCATCAATCAAGCTAAATAGGATACAACATGTATTTTAGTTCAAGCCATGATTCAACGAATGTAAACAAGCAGCTCATAATTCGACATATTCAGGAAACATTACCTCCATTTAACATTCAGAGCATATCTAAATATTCATTTTTCTACCTCAGCCCTATGGTTCATTGTACATCCTAGGGTTCAGCCAATTAGTTCGAAATAACATGCACTTTCATCATTTAATTCACAAGGGATAGTAAAGACCACTCTACTAGAGTAATCGGGAGGTGTGGGGGCATGAACGGCGGACCACATAGCCTCTGTGGGTCCTGTGCACACCACGATCGAGCGTCCTATTAATGTGGACGGTCAGACCAACCTTTTCAATATTTCTCGAGACAGGAAAAAGAGTTCAAAAAAGCTAGAACAAGGCTCCATCACATGGGAATTTCCAATAGTAACCTAATGGTACCTTATTAACGAAAAATCGACTTTGTTTGGGCCCTGAATTGGCCGAAACACATTTCCTGGTTCACTTGAATCGGACTAGGTAGGCTGGTCCAGCTAGATCGTCCACTGGTGTCTGAATTCATCAAATCATACTAAAATCAGACATCTGGGAGAGGTCCTAGACATCTTAAACGGCAACAGGAAGCTCACCTTGCATTCTACGCTAATGCCGGATGTCTGGAACCCCTCACGGTCATCTTGGGGTCCTTCCAGACGTCTGTCAACTCGCCCAGATCTCTGGGGTAGCTATTGGACGTCTGTAAATGCGTCTAGATGTCCTAAAGCATCTGGAAAGCTATGCCTGCACCTCTTCCCAACAACTCTGCATGCGCACACAGACTCATTTGGTCACGTGACGACAAAACGTACGCATAAATCAAACAGACTTGACTGTTTGAAAATCGCCTATTCGGACGTCTGATACTAACTCCAAACGTTCGGTAAGATGTTTGCCTGCTGGTGCAGACATCTAATAAGCGGAGAAACTCCTCCCAGAACCCTTAGCGAACCCTCCTTTCCTCACGGGGGGTCTTCCCCTTGCCCTGTGCCACACAGGCACAACCCTCAATGCAGGGAGGAAGAGGGTGAGACGATGCTGCAGGGAGAGGTAGGGGGTTAGTGTAGGGCATGGGAACCGAGAAATCGGGTAGTTTTATTGGTATGGATTAGGCTTAGGATTAGGGGGAGGGAGTGGTGTGCGTGGGGTGTGGGTGTGAGGCTTGCGAAATTACGTAGAATGCCCCACAACATTCCCATACTCCCACAAGTCCTTCCACCAAATACTTAGGGTGTTAAAATTTGTACGAAACCCGGCATAGTTTCTAAAAAAAGTCTACCGACCCTTGGGAAGGGTCATTTCAACATAACAAACTTAAAGGAAGTTTCACCCTCGAAACTTAGGATAAAAAGGGATGCACAGATAGATAAAGTGTGCATAACAAACTTAAAGAGGATCAAACTAGGTCAGAAATAACATACCCCCAAAAAGTTCTTGGTACAATTCTCGTATCACCGCCTCAGGCTCCCAAGTCGCCTCCTCGTGCCGCTAGTTTCTCCACAGGACCTTCACCAGTGGCACCTCCTTCCACTTTAGACTCCGAACAGCTCTATCTAGCATCTGTATGGGTCTCTCAGGATAGGTCAAGTCATCACCCACCTGAATGCTCTCATGGCTCAAGACGTGGCTGGGATCGGTGACGTACTTCTTGATGTTGGACACATGGAACAAGTCGTGTACTCCAGGAAGCTAGGGAGGAAGGGCAAGTCGGTAAGCAACGGGTCCAACCCGCTCCGAGACCTCAAAAGGTCCCGCAAATCCCAATGCAAGCTTCCCTTTCACCCTGAATCGCTGTAGGCCCTTCGTGGGCGAAACATGAAGAAAGACGTGATCCCCAACTTTGAACTGTACCTCTTTATGCTTTAGGCTAGCGTAGCTCTTCTATTTGCACTTGGCTGTGCGAAGTCATCTGTGGATCTTCTCTATCACCTGCTAACTCTGGCGGATCAGCCTAGGACCAACCTCCCATTTTATCCCCACCTCAACCCAACTCAGGTGTGCCATACACCTCCTCCCATACAGGGCCTCGTACAGTACCATGCCAATGCTCGAGTGGTAGGTGTTGTTGTACGCAAACTCTGTTAGTGATAAATGCTCCTCCCAGGAGCCTCTCCAGTCCAACACGCAAGCGCGTAGAGGATCCTCCAGTGTCTGGATGGTGCACTCTGACTGTCTGTCGGTTTGGGGGTGGTAGACGGTACTGAATCTCAAATGAGTCCCCATAGCCTGCTGAAACTCTACCTAGAAATGGAAAGTGAAATGAGTGTCTCTATCTAAAAAAATCTCACGAGGGACTCCGTGAAGGCGCACTACGTCTCTGAAGTATCGCTCGACCAACTGTGCTGGTCCAAAAGTGACTTGGATCGGCAGAAACTGTGCCGTTTTCGTCAATCTATCCACTATCACCCATACTGCATCATATCCTCGTTGTGTAACAGGCAACCCCATTACCAGATCCATAATGACACTCTCCTACTTCCACTTCAGCACGGGAAGTGGCTATAGCGGCCCTGTAGGCCTCTGGTGCTCGGCCTTCACCCACTGACATACCAAGCACTACTGCACAAAACTATCAACATCCCATTTCATCCCCCTCCACCAGAAGTCGCGTTGCAAGTCGTGGAACATCTTTGTGTCCCCAGGATGTATGGTGAATCTGGACCTGTGTACCTCAATCAGGAGCTCTCTTAACAGCACTTTGTCTCTAGGAACGCACAAACGTCCCCTCATACACAGGACTCCTGGGTCCCCTGTCAATGCTATGTCCCGTAGTGCCCGTAGGTATGGGTCGACTATTTGTAACTCAATGATACGGTCCAAAAGCTCTAGTTGCGTTTTCCTGGACACTTTCACAACCCCACAGTACCTTCGCGGCTCCAGGGGTCGCCAACTACCTAACTTCTCCATGAGTCTCCAACTCTATGCCTGCAAACTAGCCAAGTGGGCGGGCATCTTCCGACTTAAGGCATTAGCCACCATAATGGCCTTCCTTGGGTGGTAGGAGATGCTGTAATCGTAGTCCTTCAGGAGCTCTAACCAACGTCTATATCTCATGTTGAGCTCCTTCTAATCAAACAGGTACTTGAGGCTTTTATGGTCTGTGAAGATCATAAAAGTTTCATCGTACAGGTAGTGCCTCAATGTCTTCAGCGCGAAGACAACTGCTGCCAACTCTAACTCATGGGTGGGGTAGCTATGCTCATGGGGCTTTAGCTGCTGCGAAGTGTAAGCGACAACATGGCCTTGCTGCATAAGCACGACTCCCAATCCCTACAACGAAGCGTCAGTGTAAACCACAAATTCGCCACTGCTGTCTGGGATGGTGAGTACAGGAGCTGAAGTCAACTACTCCTTCAACTCCTGAAAGCACGATCACACTCGTCTGTCCAGGTGAAAGGCACATCCTTCCGAGTCAACTGGGTCATAGGATGCGCGATCTGAGAGAAACCCATGATGAATCGTTGGTGGTAGCCTACCAGTCCCAAAAAGTTACGTATCTCTGTCACGGTACGTGGCCTCTTCCACTTGAGTACAGCCTCAACCTTGGCTGGATCCACAGCCAATTCGTCTCCTGAAATCACATGGCCCAAGAAAGTGACCTATCTCAATCAGAATTCGCACTTGTTGTACTTAGCATATAACCTGCACCGTCTCAGAATATCCAGAAACATATGTAAATGCTGCTAATGCTGCTCCTGATCCCGAGAGTAAACGAGTACATCGTCAATGAATACCATCACAAACTGATCCAGGTACGGTCTGAAGACGTGGTTCATCAGGTCCATGAAAACAACGGGGGTGTTGGTCAGCCCAAACGGCATAACCAGGAACTAGTAGTGATCATACCACGTACGAAAAGCTGCCTTGGAGACGTCTGTTTCCCTGTCCCTCAACTGATGGTAACCCGACCGTAAGTTTATCTTGGAGAACACTGTGGTGCCTCTCACCTGGTCAAAGAGGTTGTCAATACGAGGTAGCGGGTACTTGTTTTTGACATTGACCCGGTTCAACTATCTGTAGTTGACACAAAGCCTAAGGGTACCTTCCTTCTTCACAAAAAGCACAGGGGCTCCCTATAGGGACGCACTAGGCCTCACAAAGCCCTTCTCCAACAGGTCCTGCAACTGAGACTTAAGCTCTTGTAGCTCAAGCGGGGCCATCCGGTATGGTGACATAGAGATGGGGTTGGTCCTTAGTACCACTGAGATCTGGAACTCGATCTCACGCTCTGGTGGTAGTCCTGGTAACTCCTCTAGGAAGACGTCGGGGTACTTGCAGACCACCGGAACACTCTGCAAATCAGCCGCTAGGCTAGGCTCTGCTACAACACAATCCAAGAAACCCTTGTACCCCTGACTCAGTAGCTTCACTGCCCGAAGTGCAGAGATACATCTAAACCCTCAGTCCATTGGCTGATCATGGAACTCAAAGGGAGGATGCTCAGGTATGGAGAACAAAATCTTCCTACCGAAGCAGTCCACCAGGGCATGATAGGCAGACAACCAGTCCATCCCAAGAATCACGTCGAAATCCTCCATCTGGATCACAATCAGGTCAGCGGGAAGGCTATGTCCCCCTTTGGTGACCTCACAATTTGAGTAAACCTCCTCAGCCACGAACAATTACGCACGTGGGCCTCTGATCAAGAATGGATCCTCTAACAGTGTGCTGCCCATTCCTAAATTAACAGCAAAGCTCGTGGAGACAAAAGAGTGTGTGGCACCAGAATCAAAAAGTACGTAAACAAGTCTGCTGAAAACTAGAACCATACCTGCCACCACAGAGTCTAAAGAACTGGCGCCTCTGTGAGTCAGGGCGTTAACACGCCCATCAACTCTAGGTGCGAAAGATGCCGCCATGCTCTGGACTAGACGGGTAGCAGTTGGCCCATATCCTCCCCGTGGCTACTGTCCTCCCCCACAAGCTTGGTACCCACGGCCACTGGATCGGCCTCTAGTGCTCGAAGCGGGGAGCATCTAGTGTGCTCCAACCCTAAATGGGCAGTCCCTCCTCATGGGGCCTGGCTAGCTACACTGGTAACAGAGAGGGGTGTGACTTCCCTCTGACTGTCCCTGCTGGTAGCTGGGTGGGGGTCTAGTGCTGGCAGCTGGCCCATGCCTGGGGCCCCCAAAGGCCACTGGTGGCCCACAGAGCGAGTCGACTCCCCTGCAGGCATCACGTGCCTCTTCTCCTGGAGGCCCTAAGAGTGTGTAGGCTGATAGGGCCTCTTCCATCCTCTGTCAATGTCTTGCATGGCCGGGTTGGTCTCTTCGTAGGTCACGGCTGCCTCAACCATGTAGGAGAAGGTAGGCAGCTTCAGGGGCTTCACATACCCCTGAATAGCAGGCCGGAGGTCCTCAATGAACCTCCACAGGCGCTCCTCTGTAGCGGCTACTGACAGGGCAAAATGCGAAAACACCAGATAACACGTACGATACGTGATGACCGTCATCGTCCCCTAGCGAAGAGTGTGGAACTCCCGCCTCGTCTAGTCCTGCCAGGTCTGTGGAAAGTACTACTTACAGAAGAGCGCCACAAATCGGTCCCATGTCAGCTCTCCTCCCTCCAGGCCTCTGACTGCTCTCCACCATCTGTGGACTGCACTCTCCAGCTGGCACGTGGCGAAGGCCATGCGGTACTCTGCAGGAGGGTGGAGTGTGTCGAATATCTTCTCCATCTGCTCTAGCCAGTCCTCGGCCTCAGATGGGCTCTCCTCCCCCTTGAAGGAGGGGGCTTCAGCTTCCGGAACTAAGTGAACAGGTAGTGGTGGAGCCGCAAAATGGGTACAGGTACACCTTCAGGTAGGGAGGAGTCATGCTCAAAAGTGTTTGAGTGTAGTGGGGGTGGTGGAGGGTCACCCCCTCCCCCTCCATCTCGTCTAGTGCTGTAGCAGCTCCCCTGTCACACAGAGGACTCTCCCTCCCCATCCATAGGAGGAGGTGGATGAGGAGGAGGCTACTAAAACTCCTCTCGAACGATGCCGCGAATCAGCTGGACGAGGTCCTAAACCAGGATGCCCGGAAGGACGGGTGGATAGGCCCCTGCCCCAGGCCCTGCATGTCTGCCTCCACGATCCCATCCACGGCCATGCCCACGGTCAACTCCATGAACTCCGTGATGAGGCGTCTCCTACATGGAGATGGAAGAGAAACGAATAGAGATTGTCAAAGATTCGAGTTTGAAATAAGGTTCAGACATGTAATTCAAGAAGGCACGTTGTGATGGCTATCCTGGCTACATGCACATGTATGGTTACTTTCAATCCATTGGGTTATTGATGAGAACCTCATCATGAGCCATAACTAGCTCATTTTGACCTAATACAAAGGATAAAAGCTCCTACATATCTCAAGGAAAGGCTTAACTCAGAGAATCCTGAGTTTGAGAAGAAAACAAGTCATAAGGGGTAAAAATGCAATTTTACCAGTATAATCTGCATACAGGGTGATTCAGGGCCCAAACATAGGTCAAAGCAGCTTAATAAGAATAAAAGTGGGATGAAATGATCTAGCAAGGGCTACAGCAATTCCAAGAAACTAAATGATAAATCTGTAACCCTAAAACAACCCACTTCAATTCACAAGTTTCGAGGCAAAGTAAAAATAGAATAAACCCTCTAAAATTCATAGAAAAATAATCTCTAGGGTTTAGAACCTTCAATTTGGCCTTTAGAACCCATTTTGACCTACATTGAGAACCATGCCCAATTAATAACTTAATTTGGGTTTTTTCGCAAATTGACCGGTCAAACAAGGTTTAATATGAAAATGAAATTCACCATCAGATTCCTTAGGTCCTAATTAGTCATGTATAAAAACTTGAGCCTAAGAAGAAACCTCCTTGACCGACTTTACACTTTGGTCCTCATATATTTACTCTTTGGCCCTCAACTTTTGAACCCTCGCATTTTGGCCCCTAACTCTCCTTCGTTCTTTGCAATCAGGTCCCTCCTGCAAAACCTGCCAGCACCATGCTCCGGCGACCTTGCGCGGAGCATGGCGCCGCGCAGGGTGAGGTGGGGGACCTGGCAAGTAAACCGGGGGTGCCCTGCGTCGTCAGCCGTCGTAGGGACACCCCCCTGGTCGTTATAACCCACCATACCGGCCGTGCGAACGCACGGACGGTATGGGTTCTTGCTTCCGGCCATCCTCCGGCGAGGGAGACACGTCGTCTCCCTCCGCCTTCCTCCCTGTTTGATCCCTATAAATACCCCCCGTCGCTCCACCGTTCTTCCCAGCCTGGATCTGACGGAGAAAATCCCCAACTTTCTTCTCTTCCTCCTCCGGCAGACGCTCACCAGCTCCGGCGGTTTCCTCCCCCTCCACCTCTTCGCTCTGCCGCAATACCAGCAGCAGAGACTTCCTCCCCTGCTCTTCCCGCGCCACGCCGCACCCAGCTGGCGCCTCTCCGGCTCTCTGCTCGCCGTCGCCCCTTTCCCTGAGCATCGTCTTCTCCGGCGACAGTCGATACGACTGTCGCCCTGTGCCTCCCCTTTCGTCCCTGCAAGTAAGCTAGAGCTACTCCCCTTCTTCTCCTCTTTCTTTCCCCGCTTTCAATTTAGTCAATTAAGCCCTCGACCGACCCTGACCACCTTCACCCCCTTCGTCTCCGACCACCCTCCGGCGAGCCGCTCCCATCACCTCAGCGACCCACACGGCTCGCCAACCACCGCAGGACCTCCGCCTCCTCACCCTGATCAATCTCCGCCCTACCACTTCCCCCACCTCACCCTCTGCAACTCCACCGAACAGACCCATCCTCCGACCCACAGTCCGACCTAGGGCAGCCCTCGCACGTCGCCCCGCGCCTCGCCACCACCCACACGAGCTTCGCCGCACCCTGGCGAAGCTCCTGGCACTCTCTGATTAGGCCGAGAGGCCATTTTCTTGTGGACAGGCCACCCGACCTCCGCCGCCATTGACGCGCAGGAGGACCTGCTTCCGCCTGCAGCTACAGGCGCGCCACGCTCAGCGCCAAGCCCAGATTCACTCCCAGGCCTTGCGAGGAGTTTTGGCAAAACACCAGGCTCGCAGCTGAGGAAGAAAACTCCGTGTGACGCTACCATCTCCTGCTGAATTCCCCGCTGCGGGCGCGCAATTGAGGTGGGCCGTTTAGTCCCACCTCGGAAACGCCTGAAGAGCCGCAGCGACATAAGATGCAAAAGTGCAGTAGCCTTACTGCCTCAGTACACGGGGTGAGGTCCCCTTCACCCGCCCGGTTACCCGGTCTCGTCCGCGCTCACGCCCCGCGGACCTGACCCGTACCGACCCGACCCGACTCGACTGACCTGCACTCCTCGCCCACCACGCACGCCGGTGGGCCTGGACCCGGGCCTGATCCTAACCCGGTTACCCGGTAGCTCTGGGAGAGCTTTCCTAAGAGTGGTTTCAGAGAGAAAGAGAGACGCGGGGGGGGGAGGGTAGAGTAGGTTTTGCTTCTGACGAGAAATTCTGAAGTGTGCAGGCGAAGAAGAAGGAGCTGCACTGTAGCAAATGCATAGTTAAGTCGTCGAAGCACCGGGTCAGACGACGGAAGGTCAGCAGCTAGAGCAGGAAAGAAGGCAGGCTGAAGAAAGAAAGAAAAGAAGAGCAACGGCCAAAGCAGAAGAAGAAGAAAGGAAGACTTAGTAGCTGAAGGTAGAAGCTCTGCAGCCATAAGGAAGAAGAAGAAGGAGATCTGAAGAGAGAAAGGAAGAAGAAACATTCACAGAAGAGACTGCAGAAAAAGAAGAAGAGAGGCCAAGACAGAAACCAAGGAAGAAGAAGAAGGAGATCTGAAGAGGAACATCACCTCTGCAGAACAAAGAAGAAGAAGGAGATCTGAAGAAAAGAAAGAAAGAAGAACATCACGAGGAGAAAACGAAAAGAACAACAAATTCTTTCCCTCTCTCTTTCTTTATTTTGTAAAAGAAACATGTATATCTCTAGAATACGACTTGCTCCCTGAGTTCGACCTCGGGAACTCTTTCATTTTTCGAGTAAAAAAATTTATATTTGAAATGTTGGTAATAACCGGCTTTACTACAACGTTATAACAAAACCAAAACCCTCAAACCCGGTTGCCTCGACGCTTCATTTTGGCGCCGTTTCCGGGGAGCAACGGCTATTCTAGAGGTAAACATTCCTGTTTCTTTTAATTTCTGATAATCTCCTCTCTTTTGTGCAGCTACAGGAACTCAAGAAGACAAGCAACCACACGACAACCACTCCGAAGATAGGTAAATTTTTCCTCTCACTATTAACCCCTAAACTCTAAAGAGGAAGAAAAGAAAAGAACAAGCAATATAGGGCTAACCTGTCTTCCATACTTAGTAACCATAAAGAGTTGCATGTTTTCAACTCATCACTCCTGCACACTATTAAGGGTATTTAAGGGCTAACACATTCTTGCTTGAGCCCTAATTGCCCAACAAAGAGTTAAATGGACCAAGTAGAGCCAACATAAGGTCAAACATTAGGATTTCAGTAGAGACACACCCCTTAATCAAGAATTGAGGAAATCCAAAAGAGGTGTGCCCAAGCCATTGATTGAAAATAATTAACAAGAAAAATCCTAAACAATTGGCTCTCTCTAAACACTTGAAACCTAAAAGAAAGGACCCAAAAAGCTCTCAAAGAAAACAAGAGGTAAAGTTGACCCCTTTGGGTTAACCAACCTTAAATTAGGTCACTCTTTGCACTTAAAAAGACTAAAGTTCAAGTGAAACCTTAAGCACCCTGATCTTAAAATTGGTAGACTTAAGAGGTCAAGATCCCCATTCTGGTCTACCTGGAACCGCAGTGACAAGAGAGGTCGGGTGGGGGAAACCCTGTAACCCGTGGGGACGCTCTACCGTGTAGGGGTCTTCATGGGACTCTCCCTCTCTGGCTGCCCAGGTAATTCTCAGGTGGACGATCTTTCTGATCAAGGGGTCCATCTGCCCCGAACCTCTATAGTCACCCAACAATTTTTGGGTGCCTTGATTGGGTCCAGCACCTTTTAATCTCATCACATCCTTCAGTATATGCTTGGAAGGAGGTCCTTGAAACCTCCTTTAGGAATTCACTTGCCCTGAGGTTAGGCCTCAGTTCCCTTGTTTATGCAGCACCACCACATTAAACTTTCCTCTGATACTCCCTTCTTCCATCTTGGCACAACATGAGTCTACATCGAAGCCTTTGATTCCACATCTTGATTCCACCACCTAATCCAAATATGCAGCCAAACCACCTAAGACTACCATTCAAGAAACCTGAATATCGGAGATCTATGAAAGATAAAATGATCGAGGATGCCATAAAATTCTATGAAAAAGAAGAAAAAACCTCAACACCAATAGGAGATATTCAGGTTGATGTCCCAACAACCACATCCTTCATCATAAACTGTGCCCAAATTCTATTGACTGGAATTTCAAAAGGATCAACCCGAGATATGCTCATGACAGGATACATTGAGATGGAAAAATTACACCAATCTGAATACCTTCAATGCTTGACAAATCCTGTACTTTGGGAACAACACCAAGATGCCCTTATAAAACGGGTAGAAATGATGAAATCAGTAGAACAAATTATCAACCAGAAATACCCGTATATACCAGAAACAGAGGATGAACCATCTTGGAACAGTACTAAGGAACAATTCAGTTTCCCAGATCTCGGGATTGAGGCACAAAGTGGTTGTAAAATCCCAACCCAAATAGAAGATAGCATTAAAATAGGTTGGGAAGTTGCAGGAGAAAACAATGCTGAGCCAACCCTAGGCCATGAATCACCAAGCTTAGAACTCCAAGACTCCTGCAATAACAAGAGTAGAATTGAACCTCTGGAGGGTATAAATTCCACCCCTTGTTTTGATAAGGTGACCCTCGAAGGTTATTCGGACTTAGGTTCTAATAATTCTACCCACATCCTAAGCCTAGAACCTAGATCTGAAACTTATTGGGAAGATTATGAGGCCCCTTATGAGAAAGATCAAATTTTTACAGAATATGATTCCGGGCCTCTATTTGATGAATATCCCTCTCCAACATCCTCAGGAAATCTGATCGATTTTTCAGAAAACATGCCAATTTATGATACAGAAACTGAGGAGTTGGATGAGCAAGATTTTAATGGGGTCTATCCAACCAGCTTCGAGCTTGAACAGAACACCTTTTTGGGCCCAGAATTGACATATAGGCTAGAACCCAGTCAGGCTGCTGATTCCACATCTGATGATTTTTGCTGTGGTGGAATTCATGATCATGAATCTCATTTTCTCCAACTCTCCGACAATTTCAGATCAGACTATAATTACGGAGAGACTTTCCTTCCTGAACACGCCAGGCCCATCTACGACTTCAGTTCACATGACTCTGACTCCGACTCTGAGGTCCTGATTCCCGAGATCACTGATAACACAGAATCATTCCTTTTCGATCCTCAGGAACCAAAAATAGAAAATGCCAAGAGTGATTACAACCAAGAATCCAAATTTTTTCTTGAATCCAATTCCTTTCATCCTACAGACACTCTTCCGGCATTTGATAGTTACCCAGAGGACTCTCTACAGAAAACCACCTATCATCTGTTTCTAGAAGAGCCCTCGTACACAATGGCTACCTCTTCCGCACACATAGAACGAATCAAAACCTCTCCCAAACCCCGACCCGCAACCGGACTCAATTTCTATGCAGATTCACCTCTCACCGAGCCGATTGCATTTCCACATCGGGTTTCGAACATTGATCAGACTACATACCATGCTCTATCATTCTCTGATCACCCCTGTAGGGTTCCTGCATCAACCACTGATTATCCTACGGGTCCCTACTCTGACCAGGCTGATTCGGCTCAGCCAAACCCTGCATTTACACTTCCACATCCATCTGAGCTTCATAGTTTATGGTGGGCACCACACCTTTTTATCCACATCTATCAACCCACCAGATTGATTGGGTTTGGGCTGCATCATCAGCCTGTTGATCTGAACAAGCACCTGGTTGGACCAACCAGGCTCTTAATCAAGGTGCTTGTCGTACAAAACTCCGCTGATTTGACCATCCCCTCTCCATCGCATTTCCCGCTTGGCTGAAGGCATCAAATTTAGCGCTCAACGGGAGGCAGCCCGTCATTCTCTTTGAAAACCTGAAACTTCTTCTGACAGCTTTTTGTACTTGAAGTTCACACTTTAGGACAGCCGACCCCACCTCAGGTGCTTGCATCTGAGATTAGAAATCGTCCGCAACAGTCACCCCAGGCCATTCACCCATCAAAACAACTATCCTAATGTATGAACTTAGTTGAATAAAAACCCCTAGGTTACAATGAGGACATTGCAAATCTTAGGCATGGGGGGGTAGGAAAGTGCAAAAACTTGTAAGAAAAGGTTTCAAACAAAAAATTCACATATGCCAAAAACACCATAAAAATTAAAAATTTTTTGAAAAAGAATAAGAGGAAAAGAGGAGAAAGAATTTTCTGAAGGAGAAGGAGAAGAGAAACAAAATGAAAAAGGAGCACAAAATTATAAGAAAAGTTGATAGTCATTAGTAAGGAACTAAGGAATTAACCTAAGTTCTAGACCTCATTCAAGAAAATAACTGAAAAGTGCACAATGAGATTAGTAAGAATGCAAACCTTAGGCATTCTTGAATAGACTCTTAGTACCCATTAAGATCTGGACACTCCTCAAGAGGTTGAGGAAAATGAAAAGCTGAAGTATTAGGTCTAAGGCTTAGGGAGTATTCGGCCTCGTTAACTAATTTTTGGTTTACGGGACTCAGTAACCTAAGCACCCTAACCTCACACACAGCCTGGTTCAGTAAGCGTAAAAATCAGAATCACGCAGAAGCGTCGCAAAAATCTGAAAAGAACACCTAGAATAGGAGCGGCCGATCAACACAAGTTGATTTGGACGAGTTCCCAGCGCAGAGAGGCGGGAAATCCCCTCGAAGATGCGTAACAAAATATCATCTCCTCGGTGCTTGTCTCTTAGGATATTTACATATCCTACTGGGGGCATGTAAGCACTCTGCTGGTTCAGATTCCATGGATGGCATTATCTCGAAGTGTCAATTGCCAGGGTCTGGATTCGGCCACGGAATACCATGGATGGGATTATCCCGAAATCTCAATAGCCAGGGTTCCGGGGGTTGCCATGGGCGGTGCTATCTCGAAGCATCGATCGCCAGGAACCCTTGAGGATTGATGATGGGAGCAAGGAATCTGATACAGACCGTGTTGAAAAGCCAATCCTAGGCTAGAACTAAAAAGAAAAAGAGAGAGAAAACTCTCCAAACAGAAAAACTTTCTATCTCTCTCTTACAAAACGCACTGCGAACTGAGCCAGGGCTAAAATCATTTCAAGCACGGGTGCTTTAACCACGAAGTCCAATAAACCTTAGATTAGTTCTTGTGGGCCTTAAAAACCTTTGCTAAAAGACTGAGGCTAAGGCTAGACAGATTTGGATCTTGATTGGTACTAGAGTACCTTTTAGGCCTATGGTCAGCATTCTAACCTAATCTATGCTCAAATAAAAAAGGCACTTATCTAAAACTATTAAAAACTTCATGGTCTAGAACAAGGGTTGAAACCTTAAGTTTTTGCTAAGGGACTAGCAAAAGCTAGGCATGGGGGTATGATGAGAACCTCATCATGAGCCATAACTAGCTCATTTTGACCTAATACAAAGGATAAAAGCTCCTACATATCTCAAGGAAAGGCTTAACTCAGAGAATCCTGAGTTTGAGAAGAAAACAAGTCATAAGGGGTAAAAATGCAATTTTACCAGTATAATCTGCATACAGGGTGATTCAGGGTCCAAACATAGGTCAAAGCAGCTTAATAAGAATAAAAGTGGGATGAAATGATCTAGCAAGGGCTACAGCAATTCCAAGAAACTAAATGATAAATCTGTAACCCTAAAACAACCCACTTCAATTCACAAGGTTCGAGGCAAAGTAAAAATAGAATAAACCCTCTAAAATTCATAGAAAAATAATCTCTAGGGTTTAGAACCTTCAATTTGGCCTTTAGAACCCATTTTGACCTACATTGAGAACCATGCCCAATTAATAACTTAATTTGGGTTTTTGCGCAAATTGACCGGTCAAACAAGGTTTAATATGAAAATGAAATTCACCATCAGATTCCTTAGGTCCTAATTAGTCATGTATAAAAACTTGAGCCTAAGAAGAAACCTCCTTGACCGACTTTACACTTTGGTCCTCATATATTTACTCTTTGGCCCTCAACTTTTGAACCCTCGCATTTTGGCCCCTAACTCTCCTTCGTTCTTTGCAATCAGGTCCCTCCTGCAAAACCTGCCAGCACCATGCTCCGGCGACCTTGCGCGGAGCATGGCGCCGCGCAGGGTGAGGTGGGGGACCTGGCAAGTAAACCGGGGGTGCCCTGCGTCGTCAGCCGTCGCAGGGACACCCCCCTGGTCGTTATAACCCACCATACCGGCCGTGCGAACGCACGGACGGTATGGGTTCATGCTTCCGGCCATCCTCCGGCGAGGGAGACACGTCGTCTCCCTCCTCCTTCCTCCCTGTTTGATCCCTATAAATACCCCCCGTCGCTCCACCGTTCTTCCCAGCCTGGATCTGACGGAGAAAATCCCCAACTTTCTTCTCTTCTTCCTCCGGCAGACGCTCACCAGCTCCGGCGGTTTCCTCCCCCTCCACCTCTTCGCTCTGCCGCAATACCAGCAGCAGAGACTTCCTCCCCTGCTCTTCCCGCGCCACGCCGCACCCAGCTGGCGCCTCTCCGGCTCTCTGCTCGCCGCCGCCCCTTTCCCTGAGCATCGTCTTCTCCGGCGACAGTCGATACGACTGTCGCCCTGTGCCTCCCCTTTCGTCCCTGCAAGTAAGCTAGAGCTACTCCCCTTCTTCTCCTCTTTCTTTCCCCGCTTTCAATTTAGTCAATTAAGCCCTCGACCGACCCTGACCACCTTCACCCCCTTCGTCTCCGACCACCCTCCGGCGAGCCGCTCCCATCACCTCAGCGACCCACACGGCTCGCCAACCACCGCAGGACCTCCGCCTCCTCACCCTGATCAATCTCCGCCCTACCACTTCCCCCACCTCACCCTCTGCAACTCCACCGAACAGACCCATCCTCCGACCCACAGTCCGACCTAGGGCAGCCCTCGCACGCCGCCCCGCGCCTCGCCACCACCCACACGAGCTTCGCCGCACCCTGGCGAAGCTCCTGGCACTCTCTGATTAGGCCGAGAGGCCGTTTTCTTGTGGACAGGCCACCCGACCTCCGCCGCCATTGACGCGCAGGAGGACCTGCTTCCGCCTGCAGCTACAGGCGTGCCACGCTCAGCGCCAAGCCCAGATTCACTCCCAGGCCTTGCGAGGAGTTTTGGCAAAACACCAGGCTCGCAGCTGAGGAAGAAAACTCCGCGTGACGCTACCATCTCCTGCTGAATTCCCCGCTGCGGGCGCGCAATTGAGGTGGGCCGTTTAGTCCCACCTCGGAAACTCCTGAAGAGCCGCAGCGACATAAGATGCAAAAGTGCAGTAGCCTTACTGCCTCAGTACACGGGGTGAGGTCCCCTTCACCCGCCCGGTTACCCGGTCTCGTCCGCGCTCACGCCCCGCGGACCTGACCCGAACCGACCCGACCCGACTCGACTGACCTGCACTCCTCGCCCACCACGCACGCCGGTGGGCCTGGACCCGGGCCTGATCCGAACCCGGTTACCCGGTAGCTCTGGGAGAGCTCTCCTATGAGTGGTTTCAGAGAGAAAGAGAGACGCGGGGGGGGAGGGTAGAGTAGGTTTTGCTTCTGACGAGAAATTCTGAAGTGTGCAGGCGAAAAAGAAGGAGCTGCACTGTAGCAAATGCATAGTTAAGTCGTCGAAGCACCGGGTCAGACGACGGAAGGTCAGCAGCCAGAGCAGGAAAGAAGGCAGGCTGAAGAAAGAAAGAAAAGAAGAGCAACGGCCAAAGCAGAAGAAGAAGAAAGGAAGACTTAGTAGCTGAAGGTAGAAGCTCTGCAGCCATAAGGAAGAAGAAGAAGGAGATCTGAAGAAAGAAAGGAAGAAGAAACATTCACAGAAGAGACTGCAGAAAAAGAAGAAGAGAGGCCAAGACAGAAACCAAGGAAGAAGAAGAAGGAGATCTGAAGAGGAACATCACCTCTGCAGAACAAAGAAGAAGAAGGAGATCTGAAGAAAAGAAAGAAAGAAGAACATCACGAGGAGAAAACGAAAAGAACAACAAATTCTTTCCCTCTCTCTTTCTTTATTTTGTAAAAGAAACATGTATATCTCTAGAATACGACTTGCTCCCTGAGTTCGACCTCGGGAACTCTTTCATTTTCCGAGTAAAAAAATTTATATTTGAAATGTTGGTAATAACCGGCTTTACTACAACGTTATAACAAAACCAAAACCCTCAAACCCGGTCGTCACACCAACCGACACTTCAGTTATCTCTCACAATGACCTTACTCTGATACCATTTTGTTACGACTCAAATCTGGCCCCTCTGGGAACCCAAAAACGGCTCGTCCTGACTAACCCCAAGACCTAGTCGTCCAACGAAAAACTAACCCATATGCACAAAACCAACACAAACCACACATGTAAGTAGCTAAAATAATTAAATCAGCGAAAGTAACTGGAGCTCAAAAAGACAATTAAAAATAATCCAAAACTCACCATCACAACAATAAAAGTTCACAACATCGAGTCCAACATGAAATAGAATCTCTCACTACAGTAAAAAAAGTTGAAAGAGAACTAGTACTAAAAGCTAAGACTGGGCTCGACTGGGCCCAGCACCTTCTACAGTCGGTGGAGCTGGTTGCTCGACTCCTTGACCTGTACATGGTTATATATAGCAGAGAGTTACCTTACACTGAGTAGAGTGACATATACAACAATTATGTCATTTACACAGTAAAGAAAACCACAGATTTACATGTAATTATCTAATTATCCAAACAACAGTTATTTTAACAACTAGTGTTTACGAGTCAATTTTCTAGCAAAGGTCCACAATGTCTCTCAATCTTCCTGTTCCCTAAGGGAACGATCTTGATTATAGTTTTCCCGCGATGTAGGATGCACATGTGACACTCTCTTGGCTGGGAGAGTACCCCATGGTAGTCCTACGCCCGGTCTACCACCCCGAGGTCATGCTCGCGATGTAGCGATGACTACGGCTCGCGCGATAAGTGCACGGGTAGCTACCTCGCACTGGCACACAGTCAGTCGTTTCTGCTAGCAGGTACGCACAAAGGTATAATACGGAACAACACAGGGTCATGCCTTCTTAGAACACTGGTCTCACCCCTCCACAGTCCGCGTACCCTCATCCGACTATGTCGATTTACCTAGTGGGCCTAACAAGAGTCGGTGTAGGGGAGCCAGTCCTAACCCCAGGCACCGTGGAGTTGCTAGCTCCCCCCTACACTAAGTATAGCAGCTCTCCTCGATACCATGTACATTAGAGCCAGCTACTTTCCATCAACATTTGATGTTTCTTTCGTACACGTGAGTTCCTCTTCTAGTTCCCCGTAGGGTTTGTGCATAAGAATTTCTTTCCTCCGTACAGTACATATGTCTCTATTCATATCATGATAAATTTAGGGTATAACAGGCAGCTCAAGGTTTCATAATTCGACACTTATCTCATCAATGAGGCTAAATAGAATACAACATGTATTTTAGTTCAAGCCATGATTCAACGAATGTAAACATGCAGGTCGTAATTCGACATATTCAGGAAACATTACCACGATTTAACATTCACAGCATGTATAATTATTCATTTTTCTACCTTAGCCCTAGGGTTCATTGTACATCCTAGTGTTCAGCCAATTAGTTCTAAATAACATGCACTTTCATCATTTAATTCACAAGGGATAGTAAAGACAACTCTACCAGAGTAACCGGGAGGTGTGGGGGCACGAACGGCGGATTGTGTAGCCTCTGTGGGTCCCGTGCACTCCATGGACAGGCGTCCTATTAACATGGACAATCAGACTGTTGAACGTGTTTTGCAAATCGCTACGCTTATGTGTTTGGTTTTGGAAAACCTGTCGTTGTAGTTTGAAAGCGAAGAATTCGTGTTCAACAAATAAAAATTTATACCGAAAAGAATTCCGGGTCGAGCACAAGGAGGCTACGTTGACCTATATTCGCAATTATATTTTTTTAGGATTTTTGTTAAGCAAGGCGATATAATTACAATGGAGCTATCAAACTAAGAGAGAGAGAAAGAGAGAGAGAGAGAGAGAGAGAGAGAAAGAGAACATTCATTCAATATTTTAATTGTTTATAAAAGTTACACTAGAAAGCGGAAAATCAATTACACTATAAAGCAGGAAAATTCTACACTAGAAAAGCTATAAATAAGAATGGGAGAGAGAAGTTATCTTCCTCGACAATTGCTTGGAGGACGAGCCGGACGGGACGACGCCTGGAGGAAGGAGAATGAAGCAGGATGAAGGAGGGTGAAGCAGAAGAACGGGAATGGAGCAGCACGCCGTCGTCGTCGCGGGATCCACTTCCGAAGGGGAACGAAAATTGGACTTTATCTTGCAAGAAGCATCCCGGGTGTGGGACAAGCTTCTTTTGAGCTTTGGAGGGGTAGAGAGGAGAAAGAAGGGATAAGAATTTCGTATGGAGGGGGTCTCCTTTTATAGTTGCAAGGAATGGGGGCAAAATGAACATTACAACTTCAAAATAGTAAATGAGGGGTCTTTAGTGACGGATAAATCCGTCACTAAAGCTAACTTCGTGGGCGGCATGGGCGGCTCATGCGTGCCCGCTCAGCTGCTCGCGCACGCAACGCCCGGGCATATCCATTGATTTTCAGCCGTCCGATCGCGAGATCGGACAGCTTAAGATGCGTCCGCGCCCGCTGCGTTGCGCGCCCCCCGCGCGTCCGATTGCGTGTCCAATCGCGCGTCGACGCTATTGGGCGCGCGCGGCCATCCGATCTTCATCTGACGCTCCACGCGCCTCAATTAATCGCGCCCTCCAGCCCCTCTCCGTGGATCGAACTTGCGCCCCGCGCTCGCGATAGTACGCTCGACCACTACGCTATGGGGCGCGGATGGTCGAGCAGGCGCTTTTAAATGCGAGCACCCACAGCCGTTGGATTAAGATCCAACGGCGGAGAGCGATCGGGTGTGGGGCCTTCACAAGATGAAGCGGCCGCTTGGGCGGCTGAGATGGCACCACATGGCGCTATCTTGGCCGTCCATCTTCTGGAAGTTGTAGATGGTGCCACGGATGTCGGATTGACTCGATTTTTGTGTCATTGGGCTGCGATCATCGATCCGAATTCATCCGTGCAGTCGGATTTATCATCTGAGGTGGGGATTTACACCATCCTGGCCCTTGATCTTCTAGGATTCCTGGGTTACTATCTGATGCTACGGATGCCTGATTAGGGCGATCTTGGAGTCGTTGAACTCCAATCGCCGCCCTGATCACATCCAAACGGTTGGATCTTTGATCCGAGGCCATGATAAAACATTTTCCCTGTCCAAGCACATAAAAGGAGACAATTAACCTCCATTTTATTCAAGCTATTCTAAATGCAAGATGATGCATGTAATGCAATCCTATGCTTAAGAACATGCATAAATAGAAATCTTAAGTAGTGTAAATGTATTTACATCATACCCCCATGCCTATCTTTTACTAGTCCCTAGCAAAAACTATATGCTATTTATAAAAGAATTAGGTTGGATTATTTGGACTTGAGTTATTTTTCAATCATTAAGAAATTGTCTACTTAGGAACTGCACTTTTAAAGACACAACAGTGCCCGGGTATCAGCCAAAATGCAGACCACTTCGAGCCCTTACCTTATTAAAAGAAAATTTTCTTTTCCTCTTTTTCTCTTTTCTAATTTTTTTTTATTTTCAAATTTTCGGGTTTAAGAGTGGCTTTCTACAGCCATTCAACTCACCCAAAATTTGATGAGAACCCTAAGCTTTAAGCATCTTATTGTGATTGTGATATACTCGTTGACCGGCAATTAGAACGGACTTCGAATTTCTATGCCTCTAGGTGACCTCAAAAAGACTTCTTCCTAAAGGTGTATCTTTACAACCGCTGGCTTTCTTCCTACTTTTATTTTTTACAGGGTCAACACAAGGGTGAATCCAGTGTATATATCCTCGGTTTATTCTACTTCTCCGCTTCTTCCTAAGTGTTTTGGAAATTTTTAGTGCATTTTCTGAGCTGGGTTCTGGACAACCGGTCGATGAGCTGTTACCACCGACAACTTGCTAGTCATACTCGTGCGGCGAAGTGTGGCTTATTTCTTTTTGTTCTTTTCTCCTTTTCTTTTTTTGATTTTTTTTTTTTAAATAGGTGGCTTCCCTGGTCTAAGATTTACTTAAGGGCAGGAAAAAGAGAAAGGTCCAGTGACTGGGCTCTGGACAACCTACCTATAGGCTGTTACCCACGATAACTTGCCAGCCATATCACCCTAGAAGGTTCATTAGCTACCCAATTTCCATTAGAATCGCCAAACAACGAGTTAGTGCAAAGAAAGTGTGTAGATGCTTAAGACTCAAAATTCCCTCAAATCAGAGGGCGGGTTGATAAGTCGTGTACTTATCACCCAAACTTATTTACTTCAATTAAAAAAAAAATTCAAGTTGGCGAGAACTCGAAAAACAAATCCACATTTTAGTGGATACACGGGCTGATTAAGTTCAACGACCTGAAGGGTCTTTGTGTTCAGATCTTGATGTAGTTTTTCCTACGATTGAAAATTTTCTTAAACCCAAATTCTCTTTCCTAATTTTGATTTTTTTTTAATCAAAATAAAACAAATATACGGAGCTGACGAATGAATTCAGAGATAAATATCCACCCCCCCATGCCTATCTAATGCAATGTCTTCATTGTATTAAAAAGATATAAAACAGAGTGGAAAAGCGAAGAAAGCACCTGAATTACGTGAATGTCAGGTCCGCTCCGAGATGAAAACTAAGAAAAACTGTATATGTGCTGAGTTTAGTGCCTTCAGCTAGGCACATTATACAAAGAAAAGAAATGAAGAATTCACAAGTGTAGGTCAGAATTAGAAGAAATAGAAGAATTCTCTGACCTGTCAGCAGAGGTCCACAGATGTGGACCAGATTGTGGTGCAGACCCACACCCCATAATAGAGAATATCTTGGGTTCTAGATAAAAATTACCCAAAACCTAAAATCAGAATGTAAGCGGGATCGGGCCTGCGATTTCTGAGGATGCAACCCAAGACCAAAAAGTCGGGTTACAGAGAGTTGAAGCTCAAAAGGATAATCGTTGAATGTGTGCTTGGGTTTGACATCCTCGAAACAAATGTCGTAAGGGTTCTGATTTGATGGTTTCAGCTTAAAAGGAACCCTTCGACTCAATTTTCTATTTCCTCCAAAATTGACTTCCCAAATCAGAACTTCCCAGCTCCTATTCTCCTCATTCAGCTTATTAAATTCCAGGACCTCTTGTATATTCATCACCCCGTCTGAAATCTCCAAGTCTAAATGATGTGGTAGAATCAAAATTGACTTGGGTATAATTATCTCAGAATTAGAATCATCAATAAGCTCAACAGGGTGTAACTGATAATCAGGGCATTGAATTAATTCCTCCAGAAAATGCGATTCTGGACCTGTAATGTGTGCCCTAATAAGATCAGTTTCCTTAGTTATTGGGCTATCAAATGATCTATCAGATTCCTCAGGCCCAATCGTCTCACAGAAATCGTGTTCAGAAAACTCGCGTGAGACTTCGCAACTTGAATTTTCATCAGGATCCGTATCAATGTATGTCCCAAAATCAGTTGTCACTTTGTGTTCCAAGGAGACATACGTTTCCTCGTAACCCGGCATAGGGATCTCAGGCGAAGAAATCAGATCATGCTTATTTGGTTGTTTTAATTCAATTTAGTCAGCCTCGTAACACGTGTCCCCCCCAATAGGTGCCTGAGCGGGTTCTGTCATTGGCTTTCCTGAAGAGGGTTCATCCTGGGAATTAATCCAAGATTGAATCAAAGCAACCACGAATCTCATCCTCAATTTCTCTAATTTCCCAAGTAGAAACTCACCCAAGTTCTTATCCTTAACATCCTGGAGCCAATCCAACAAAGACTTGTTTAAATTATCAATCATTTCAATCAGGGGCTCCAATCTCTCAATGCAAGGTATTGGCTGAACTTCTAAAGATTGAATGATATTCCTCAAGTTAGCTAGAACCTTATCTTGAACCTGATTAACCTGAACCAAATGAGTTGGTTCAGGGTTGGGCGGGTTTGACATCAATGCAGAGAAATTAACGAATTGAGATTCTTTATACCCTTCCTGATAATAGGTCATTTCAGATTGTTGAAAAGATGGTGATGACCTAAAGGCAGTGAAATCAGAGGATGGGTAAGGATCGGTGTATCCTTCTTGATTGTAGATCGTATTAGGTTGTGCATGAAAGGAAGACGATCTATAATCGATGTAGCTTGAGAAGGATAGAAATCAGAATCAAAATGTTCAGGGTTAGACCCTAAACACGGGGGTCCGGAATTGTATCCCCAATCCGAATTATCCCAACTGACTGATGGTTGATTACAATATGAGTTGGGATAATCGTCATGTTGAGGATAATTCACAACAGGAGGGAAAGAGCGGGAATGTGTGAAATATGTGGAAGGATTCGTGAGACTCGGCAGGAAGAAAGGAGCCCTGCAATACAAATAATCAAACCTGTCCTTAAATGGGTTAGCCTACAGACCTACAGACTCTCAAAACCCATCTTGAGATAAAGGAACGATTTGATCTACTTCTATCTGTTCAATCCAACCAGTTAGAAGGAGGGACTGGGGAGAAGGTTCTTCCTTCAGCTTGCGCCTCTGGTTCCTAGTGTACCCCCCAGCCACGATCGTTTGACTCTGCTCCCCTAGCTAGACATCAGATTGAACAGTGGAAACAGACTAATCAAAAATAATCTCGTTCTGGGTTCTGAAGAGCGAGTCCAATCCTTAAGGCCAACGTCTACTCTGTTTTATTTAGGGCTAGGTTTGAATGTGCTTTGGAATGTAATGAGCTCTTTAAATGGGTTGTGCCCTTAATGATTGATTGATTTGTGTGTCTGTGAACAACCAGTGGTTTTCAAACAAGATTATTTTTGATGTGGTGAATTTTAAGGTTCAAATCTTGCTTAGTAGCATTTAGGGTTTCAAATTAGGTGAATTGCAATCAAGTTTCTAGGCAAACCAAGTTGTAAAACACGGGTGAAGATTGTTTTCCTTTAAAATCAGAAAGAAAGTGGAGTGCCTGGAATATACCTAGATTGAAAACCATAAGGAGGAGCTACTTGATGAGTTGGTTTTAAAATAAAGTGGTGCGGCCCAAACAACTCAAACAACTGGCCACAAATGCACCACTAAGTTAGGCACTCAAAGATGATTAACCTAGAATGATTTCTACTCTGTTATGTGTTGCTTTGTGTGTACTGGTTCCACAGATCAGAACCCGGTTGAGTAGAAAACAAATCAAGTTGATCAAGTGCCTTGAATGTGGGTGTGTGTTGTGTGTTTGTTGAAAATTACCCCACAAGATTATCTTTTTGTTATTTTTTTTTTAAATGAGGGTGGAATGAATGTGAGTGAAAATCCAAACAACCAAACTATTCCTAGGATTTATGCAAACACCTAGGTTAATTGGGATTTGGATTTAATGTGGCGAATGAAATCTATGGAGGGGGAAAGAATGGGGGAGCACTTACAGTTGTCTTCAACTGCACTTTACTCCAGTCTACTGCTTGTTGATTCCTTGATGGAGGTCTCTACAAAACAATAGACACAAGAGAAAGCTAGTTAGAAAACAAATAAAGTGCAAGAAATGTGAAGAAAAGATCGAAAATCGTTGCCTCCCCGGCAACGGCGCCAAAATGTTTAACGTTTTTTTTTTTCGCGAATCGCTACGCTTACGTGTTTGGTTTTGGAAAAACTGTCGTAGTTCGAAAGCGAAGAATTCGTGTTCAACAAATAAAAATTTATACCGAAAAGAATTCCAGGTCGAACACAGGGAGGCTACGTTGATCTATATTCGCAATTATATTTTTTTAGGATTTTTGTTAAGCAAGGCAATATAATTACAATGGAGCTATCAAACTGAGAGAGAGAGAGAGAAAGAGAACATGCATTCAATATTTCAATTGTTTATAAAAGTTACACTAGGAAGCGGAAAATCAATTACACTATAAAGTAGGAAAATTCTACACTAGAAAAGCTGTAAATAAGAATGGGAGAGAGAAGTTATCCTCTTCGACGATTGCTTGGAGGACGACCCGGACGGGACGACTCCTGGACAAAGGAGAACGAAGTAGGACGAAGGAGGACGAAGCAGAAGAACGGGAACGGAGCAGCACGTCGTCGTCGTTACGGGATCCACTTCCGAAGGGGAACGAAAATTGAACTTTATCTCGCAAGAAGCATCGCGGGTGTGGGACAAGCTTCTTTTGAGCTTTGGAGGGATAGAGAGGAGAAAGAAGGGATGAGAATTTCGTATGGAGGGGGTCTCCTTTTATAGTTGCAAGGAGTGGGGCAAAATGGACATTACAACTTCAAAATAGTAAATGAGGGGTCTTTAGTGACGGATAAATCCGTCACTAAAGCTCCCTTCGTGGGCGACGTGGGCGGCTCGTGTGCGCCCGCTCGGCTGCTCGCGCGAGCAACGCCCGCGCATGTCCATTGATTTTCAGCCATCCGATCGCGAGATCGGACGGCTTAAGATGCGTCCGCACCCACTGCGTTGCATGCCCCCCACGCATCTGATTGCGCGTCCAATCGCGCGTTGGCGCTATCGGGCGCACGCGGCCGTCCGATCTTCATCTGACGCTCCACGCGCCTCAATTGATCGCGCCCTCCAGCCCCTTGCCGCGGATCGAACCCGCACCCCGCGCTCGCAATAGCGCGCTCGACCACTGCTGTGGGGCGCAGATGGTCGAGCGGGCGCTTTTAAATGTTAGCGCCCACAGCCGTTGGATTAAGATCCAACGGCGGAGAGCGATCGGGCGCGGGGCCTTCACAAGATGAAGCGGCCTCTTGGGCGGCTAAGATGGCGCCACATGGCGCTATCTTGGCTGTCCATCTTCTAGAAGTTGTAGATGGTGCCACGGATGTCGGATTGACTCGATTTTTGTGTCATTGGGCTGCGATCATCGATCCAAATTCATCCATGCGGTCGGATTTATCATCTGAAGTGGGGATTTACACCATCCTGGCCCTTGATCTTCTAGGGTTCCCGGGTCACTATCTGATGCTACAGATGCCTGATTAGGGCGATCTTGGAGTCGTTAAACTCCAATCGTCGCCCTGATCACGTCCATATGGTTGGATCTTTGATCCGAGGTCCTGATAAAATATTTGCCCTGTCCAAGCACATAAAAGGAGACAATTAACCTCTATTTTATTCAAACTATTCTAAATGCGAGATGATGCATGTAATGCAATATTTATATCATGAAATGCAATCCTATGCTTAAGAACATGCATAAATAGACATCTTAAGTAGTGTAAATGTGTTTACATCACAGACCAACCATTTCAACATTTCTCGAGATAGGAAAACGAGTTTGAAAAAGCTAGAACAAGGCTCCATCACATGGGAATTTCCAATAGGAACCCAATGGTACCTTATTTACGAAAAATCAACTTTGTTTGGGCCATGAATTGCCTCAAACACACTTCCTAGTTCACTTGAATCAGACCAGGAAAGCTAGTCTAGTTGGACCGACCGCCTGGTGCCTGAATCCATCAAATCAGACTAAAATCAGATGTCTAGGAGAGGTCCCAGACATCCTAAATGGCAACAGGAAGCTCACCTTGCATTCTATGCTGATACCGGACTTTTGGAACCCCTCACAGTCGTCTTGGGGTCCTTCCAGAAGTCTGTCAACTCACCTAGACATCTGGGGTAGCTATCAGACGTCTGTAGATGCATCCAGATGTCTTAAAGCGTCTGGAGAGCTGTGCCTGCACCTCTTCCGAACGAATCTACATGCGCACACAAACTCATACGGTCACGTGATGACAAAACGTATGCATAAATCACACAGGGTCAGGACCTTACCATTTGAAAATCGCCTCTTCTGACGTCTGATACTAACTCCAGACGTCCGATAAGGCATTTACTTGGTGGTGAAGATGTTTGATAAGCAGAGAAACTCCTCCTTGAACCCTACATGAACCCTCCCCTCATGGGGGGTCCTCCCCTTGCCCTGTGCCACACAGGTACGACCCTCAACGCACTTAGGTCTACAGCGGGGTGAGGGGAGACGGTATGAAAAGTATAGACCTCGAGTAGGGTGTTACCTTTGATTTTTGTGTAGGATCAAATGACTGGATGCAGCAGCGGATGTCCTATAAGACACCTGAGGTTCCTCTCAGACGTCTGATTTTGCGGAAAAATGATTCACAGAACCGTCTGTGAGGTTTTTCCCCTTGCAATAGACTTCCTCTTTGTGACAACTCCCTCCCACCTCATGCAGCAGCTTCAACAGTGGCTCCTCACAAACTCCTCCTCATAGCAGAACTCCAACAACTCCTCTACGCGAGCCCCAACAACTCCTTCTACACGCAAGCTCGAGCTCCAGCAGCACAGCTCCATGGTAGAGGGAACACGGGAAGAAGGGGGAGGAAGGGGGTAGAGACGATGCCGCAGGGAGAGGGAGGGGGTTAGTGTAGGGCACAGGAACCAAGAAATGGGGTAGTTTTATAGGTGTGGATTAGGGTTACGGTTAGTGGGAGGGAGTGGTGTGTGTGGGATGTGGGTGTGAGGCCTGAGAAATTGCACAGAATGCCCTACAACATTCCCAAACTCCCACAAGTCCTTCCACTAAATACTTAGGGGTTAAAATTTGCACTAGACCCCCCATAGTCACTAGAAAAAGCCTACCGACTCTTGGGAAGGGTCATTTCAACATAACAAACTTGAAAGAAGTTTCGCTCTCAAAACTTAGGCTAAAATAGGATGCCAAGATAGATAAAGTGTGCATAACAAACTTAAAGTGGATCAAACTAGGTTAGAAATAAGGTACCCCCAAAAAGTTCTGAGTACCGTTCTCGTATTATTGCCTCAAGCTCCCAAGTCGCCTCCTCGTGCCGCTAGTTTCTCCACAGGACCTTCACCAGTGGCACCTAATTCCTCCTCAGACTCCAAATAGCTCTATTTTGTGTCTGTACGGGTCTCTCAGGATAGGTCAAGTCGTCACCCACCTCGATGCTCTCATGGCTCAAGACGTGGCTAGGATCGGTGACGTACTTCCTGAGGTTGGACACATGGAACATGTCGTGTACTCCAGAAAGCTCCACGATCGTCGTCGATGGCCACATCGTGGAAGAAGAAGAGTGAGGTGAGGAGACACCTAGACTTGATGATGTGACTCAGTGGAAGATGGCAGAGCTTTATAGCTCCTCACGACGTAATGACAACGTCAGAGATTGTGGGAATTAATGGCCAGACTTCGCGGGTTTAGAGGATCTCCAAAAATGATTTCAACGTCGAATTATGACGTCAATAGATGGCATCTTGAGTTGGAAAAACCATCAATGGATGCACAAATGATTGGTGAATCATCCTGCCAGTTTTGGTGGAATTCTACCGCAAGCATTAAGAGAAATCCACGGTTAAAATCTCGCAAAATCCATGGCTGTCATCATGACACCAGCTTGAGGAAGATGACAGCTAATGTTATCATGATGCCAATCGAGGACCTTAATGCAAGGAAATAAGACTAAATTGAAATGAATTCAAAATTGAAGGCCCAAAATGTAAAATAAGTGAAGATGAAGTCTAATTGTTCTCAAATTTTCAAGAGAACCTAATTTGAATGCAAGGAATCAATTGGTAACCTCATTTTTGGGTTTTGATGAAGTTTGATTGGTAAATTTACTTTTTAACCCAAAATGTATTGAATATTCGCATAGGTCTCTATTTTATGTCTAAATAGGCTCAATTTATCAAATTAATTGTTCTAAATCATATAAAATATTTCTCAATATTTCTCAAAATAAGAAGGATACATCAAAGTGATGGTAACACCATCATTCTTCATAACTAACTTAAATTAGTTGGAATTAGTGAGGACCACAATTCCACTCTGATCTATTTTAAGAAGACAATAAAACATGGTTAATTCTACAGTTTTAACAAACACATCACAAATGCAGATTAGGCACAGGGTTATTCTGGGGTTAATTAAGGTAAATTAAGAATTAAAGACAAAAAAGTGGGTCCACACTAACTGATGCAGGGTTTCATGCATTTCGAGGGCAAAAATAGCACCAAAAACCCTAATTATCATCACTACTTAAGTTTCGAAGGTTTTGGTCAGGATAAAATTAATTTAAACCTCATAAAATTCATATAAAAATATTCTAAGAGGTTTGGTACCTTTAGTTTGACCATCTAAACCCATTTTGACCTAGAACAGAGTTTCTGATGTGAATTTGACCTGATTTGAGCTTCTCTGCAATTTACCCAGTGAAACGTGATCAAAACTTAAATCCAAGCTTGCCATTATATTCCTTAGGTCCAATTAGATTAATACCAAATTTTGGGCCCATCAGAGTCCATCTTGACCTATTTTACAATTTAGTCCATAAAATCTTTATTACTCGCATTCAAGCCCCTAAGTTTCAAGTTTCCTTACATTTACCCCCTATCTCTCTCGTCGCCTTCACATTTATACCCTTGCCACCATTGACCAGTCAAAACCTACACCACCACCTTTGATCGACCTAAACCCCCAGCAAATCAACACCAAATCCCACCAAATTTGGTGGGATTGGTGTTCAAACGGTGGAGAACCATTTAATCAAGATCTTAGACCTTGATTTGGAGAAAAAATATCACGCGAATTCAAAGAAAACATGGGTTCTCTATTTATTCCAATTCCTACTCCCATGGCTCAATTCTTCCAATTTGAGCTCATATTCGAGCACTATAAAAGCTCCCCGATCTCGCCATCATCTTTTGAGCTAGGTTTCAAGCCAAAAACCTTCTTCCCCTTCTTTCCTGGCCGTCTCCAACCTAAACTCCAGTGACTCTCCCCAACTCCTCCCTTAGGCCTCTCAACAGCCAAATTGAAAGATCCTCCTTCTTCCTCAGCATCATTCGTGCCTGGTGGGCCAAAGCCAGGGCATCTCCCCTTTCTCCTCATCGTCATTCCTCCCACTAGAGAACTTCATCTCCCTCAGCGTTGGCAAGCCACGCTAGTGCGGGTTTCCGACCCCTTTCGTCCCTTAGATTAGGTCACGTGCTCCCATTCTCTCCTTAGACTCAATTCAACCTCTTCTCACCCCAATTCAACCACTGCTCGTCGATCTCCCACTCCGTCTTCGTCGCAACTAGTGAAGCTTCAGTGAGCTTCGCCTGGCCACGTCACACCACCAAACAAACAAACCGACTCCTCCAAAAGCTTCCTCACCATCCACTGATCAAAATCCCTCTAAAAATTGAAAGTTTTGACCACTACATCGCCCCACCAAACAATGCACGCTTTTGACGTCTTCCGTGACTCCGACCACCCTCCGGAAACCGCTAATCACCTCACTACCACCGCCGTCGCACTCCTCTCCTCACGACGATCCTAAAGATCTATCTAATTAGTGCTCAAAGCCTATATTGTTGTCTTTAGGTGTTCTTCATCACCGACGTCTTCTTTGTCACCGTCATCCTTCCTGTAGTCATCTTCATCGCTGCTACTACTCATATCACCACTCAGAAGTTGATGAGACATCTTGGAACATTTTGGCATCGTTGCCGTGGAGCAAAACGCAATTCACCACTAGTCATATCGTTCTTGATTGATTTCTGTGATTACTAACTTGCCCTATATGCTTTGTTGTGTTATTGCGAGATACATCATGAGAAGATCCTCCACGTAATCAACCTCTCTAAGGCAAGTAAAATTTCTCTTCTTCCCTAATCACCTCCTAATCTTGGGAAGAGAAAAAAAAATTTGGATCCACTTGCCTTATTTTCCTAGTAATATCACTTAAAGGAAAAGAGTTTCCTGATTTACAAGATTTATGAAATCTAATTGAAGTTGAAACGATTTGATTAGAGATTCCCCATCCTAAATTCCTATACCTATTAGGGATTTGTGCTAAATTTCTTAATATCTTGGACTACTCACTTTCGTACTTGAAGTCCAAGGTGTTATATTTGGAATTCAAATTGGACTTTGAAATAGAGCCAATTAGGATTTTGAAGTTTTAATACACATTTGCCTACAATAAAGGAAACTAATCTTCCCGCATTTGTGTGCCATCCACGCCCTTTCCTGAAAGATCTATCCATGTAAACCCTAATAATCAAGGCTCTAAATTCACTTGAATCATAAAATTTGGGACCTAATAACCTGATAGTCAATTCAGGGTGAGTTGGAACTTAACCCAAATTTCATCCTCAACCTTAAGGCAGGTCAAGTGAAGTTGGTCCACATTGTGGGTTAACCAACCTCCAAATTAGGTCACAAATTGAAATAACTTCTAAATCAAGTGAAATTCAAGGCACAAATTAGGGCTAAAATTGGTAGACTTGGGTCTCAATTCATACATTCTAGTCTACTTGGAATCTTAGTGATAAGGCTGGTTAGGTGGGAGAAACCTTGCAACCCGTGGGGACACTCTATCGTGTAGAGATCTTTGCAGTACTCTCCCTTCCTAGCTACCCAAGAAATTCTCTGGTGTGTGGATTTTTTATCAAAGAGGTCCATTTGCCTCAAACAGTCTTAGTCATTCAAAATTTTTGGGTGCTCTGATTTGCTTCAATACACATCCAGTCCCTCATCTATTCTCTAGTATACATACAGGAGAGGTCCCTAGATCTAACCTAGAGGCCTCCAATAGAGTTGATCTTTTGGGGAGAATCTGATCTGATATAATCAATTCAATTTAGACTTGACTTTGATTCTACATCCTGATCCTCCACTGGATTTGGACAAGCAACCTGACAACTTAGGAAAGATTTTCAGTAAACTTGAATCCCGAATGAGCATGAAAGAGAAAATGATTAAGGCTACCCTTAGACATAGGGAAGAATTTGATAGGACCTTAGACTCATTTAGCAAAGTTCAGGTTAATATGTCAGAAACAATAAACCTCATTATGAATCGTGCAAGAATGATGTTAACACAAATGATACATGGTTCAACCCGGGATGCCCTCTTATCAAAATATATTTAATTGGGGAAATTACATAGCACTGAGTGTCTACAATGTTTGTCAAATCACCCACTTTGGGAAACACACCAAGATCTCATTGAGAAACATGGGAATATGCTAAATCTGTTGCACGAAGCAATCAATCAAAAATATGCCGATTCCCATTCGAAACTTTATGGAGGTCATTGTTATGGACCCCAAACCTAAATGGAACTAAATTGTGATTTTGTGCAGAATGAAAAACCTGATCATGATATGGGTTAGGTGAATCAAGTTAAAGGTGTTCTTGATTATGAGCTAGCCATAGGAAGTTCTGAAGCTGGTCCATCATGCCTAGATTTCCCAAACACCTATGATGAGCATGATGCATAATCTCTTGAGGATGTAACTCCCGCACCTTATCCTGTTAAGATATTTCTCAATAATGATTCTGATATCCCAATAGAACCAAGTTCAGATTCTAGTGACCTAATCCTCACCCCTAACCTAGAATCTAGATCTGAGCATATTTGGGATGATCACAAGGTCCAATGTGATGAGAACCAAACTTTGGATCTGAACTATGATTTTGGGGCTATATTTGATGATTATACCTTGATAAGTCCACTTTCGTGGATCATTTTTTGGCCTAAAGTACTCTTTAATTAGTTGTTCGTAATTAGATGATCATCAGATGTAATCTGGATGTCTGGAACCTCCAGCGTGGACTCACTTCTAACCATACATTTTAAGACGTCTGGAGTGTTGATCAGACGTCTGATGGGAACCGCCAGCACTTATCCTTCTGTTCCAACCACTTGCAATCTTCGCCGAGTGGTTGGATAAACAAAGAGTTTGTAAAAAGAGGCTGCTCCATGGGGATCTCTGCCATCGTGATCCCTGTGGATCTCTACCTACACCGTGGCCTCTACACGCCTACCTCCGTCCTTCCTCTCGTCAGTTGCACAGTAACAACGTGCGAACACCACTGCAACCACCCCTCACCTTCAACCCTTCACCACCTTCTCCCTTCCCACACCGACACCACCACCACTCGACCTTGCACCCACCGCACGCGCTCAGTGCCACCACCACCGCCTTACGTTCGCCCGCGCATGCACCAGCCACCATACCCTTGTGCCTGCCTTCACACGCATGCATGCCCTCACACCATCAGTCGCTGCAGCAACCTCGAGTGTATTGTTCATCTTCTCCACAGAGAAGAACCTAAACTCCACCACGTGTAGGTGCACCTCGCGCCCACGCCTCTCGTCGGCCTCACACACCCGCACACGATTTCCATGCATCCCCGCCAACTACACTCCCACGCAACCACCAGCGCAACTACCAGCTCGCATGCGGCTGCAAATCTTGCCGATCCTCTCCGCCGACCACCTTCCATCCGGCTGGCCGCCACTAGCCATCTCCCGCTTCACCGCCACCGTCAAAGAGATCCTTTCCTCTGGTGGACCCCCTCCACCAAAGCAAACAGCAAACGACCCCTCCTTCATGCACGTGAGGAGGAGAGAAGGGAGATGCTCTGTTTCCATTTGAATTAAAGTTTACAAGGAATGCCATTGTCAAAGTTATTTTTCTGATTTTTTGATTATTAAATTAAGGTGAAATTGTAGCCTTATGCTTATTCTTCTACATATTTGTTCAGCCCTTATGATTCATCTTAATATGCATCACATTTGAATTTTGATTTACACCTTAGTATGCATGCAACTAAAAAGTACATGATATACCCCTGAACATGAACAATTTTCTTACGTGAAATTTACGTCAACAACCCTTGACTTCTCCATAAATTTAGGGTTTACATTCAGAGCGGCATATGCATTGTTTGATTTGACGAATACTTCTGCGAACTCAATTTCTACATAGTTGTGATTTTATTAGGCTTAGTCCTCCTTGTGGATATGACACTCGAAAATCAACATGGTTTATTACATTAATTATTATCTTTGATTGAGAGATTTCCACCATATAAAATACAACGATGAATCATTTTATTATGACTATCTTAATTAAGTGAATTTCTCTCTATCATACCACTCCAGACTCCTCAAAAGAAAGAATTGATTTTTTAAAGTCACACTAATTTACGATACAGAATTAGAGAAGTTGGAAGAGTTGAGATTTGATTGGATCTACCCTAGGTGCCCAGAACCTAAGCCTATGCCTAATAAGGATACCCCTATGAGCTTGGAATTTGAGACAAGGTTAGACCAAAGTTAGGATGATGATTTCATCCATCTTGATTTATTCTATGGTGAAAAACTTGATCCTAAATCAGGTTCAGAAACTGATTGTTGCAAATTCTTCGATTATTTCGAATCATACTCCGATTTCGAAGAACCATTGTTTCCAGATGATTATAAGCCAATTTACGACCTTAGCATTCATGACCTGTTCCTTTTATTATAATTCTGGGGCCGATGATTTAGAATTCGAAGCAGCCACACCTCCTACAGAGCCTTTCAAAATCTGATCCTAACCCCGACCTTCCACCGGAATCAATTTCTATTCTGACTCACCTCTCTCTAATCCGGTTGCACATGATTCACCACCATGTTTTGACGAGGAATCAGACATTGATCCAAATGATAACCACATTCCATCCCCCTTTGAACCCACCAGTAGGGTTCCCACATTTTCCAAAAATCCATTAACCATTAAGGACCCCTACTCTAATCTGGTTGAGCCGATTCAACCAAACTTTAGATTCATATTTCCATATCTGTTCGAGCCACAAAGCATCTGGTGGGTTTCACACCTACTGATTCACATCCATCAATGTACTAGACTGATTGGGTTTAGTTTGCATCATCAACCTATCGACCTAAACAAGCACCTAGTTGGACCAACCAGACTACTCCAATCTGACCACCCCTTCTCCTTAACCACCTTCTACTCAACCGAAGGCATTAAATTTAGCACTTAACGGGAGGTAATTCATCAATCCGAAAACCCAAGACCCCCCTGATCTAGCTTTGAGCTGCATTCCTATTGCACTCTAGGGCTCAACTTTAAAACAGTCAACTCCACCTCTAATACTTGTATCAAAGCTTGAAATCATCTGCAACACTCATCCCAACCCATTCAACCACCCTTTAACCCTATTATAATCCTTAAACAAAGTTGAATTCGTACTCACCTGGTTTACAATAAGGACAGTGCATAACTTAGGCATGGGGGGTGTTAAGGTGCAAAACAAATGGGAAATTTAATTCTCCGAGTGATTCTCACAAAAAAATACACATATTTAAAAATAAATGGGGAAAGGGGAGGAAAATTTTGTGAAATGATTGAAAAATCTTTCTTGAGGAGGAAAAGAAGAGGAAATACAAAGAGTGTCAAAGGAGCAAAATCAAAAAAAAATTGATAGTCTTAGCAATTGATTATGGGATTTACTTGAGTTTCAGACCAAATCAAAATAAGGATTTAGTCCTGAAGCACTAAAGACAAGGAGATAAGTAAGACTATTGATCTTAGGACTCTTAGGCTTATTCTAGGACTTAAGCACTTACGTATTTGTTAAGATTCGGATTAATCCCCAAGAGGTTGAGGAAAGTGCAAAGTTGATGTATTAAGTCAAAGGCTTAGGGATTATTCGACCTGGTTGCCTGCCCATTGGTTTACAGGATTTGCTAACTTAAGCACCCAAAATTGACACACTGATTTAGTTCCATGTGCTTGACGAAGAAATAATACCAAAAGTGTTCCATTCTGAAAAAGGTTTTTCCGAAGATCTGGCTTAGGAGCGGCTCGAAGGCACTAGTTGATTAAACGAGTTCCCGGTGCGAAGAGGTGGAATGAAAAATACTCCCCTCAAAGATGCGTAATAACATATCGTCTCGTCGATGCTTGTCTCCTAGGATATCTAAATATCCTACCAGGGTCATGTTAGCACCTTATGCCAGTCCAGCTGTCATGGGTGGGATTATCCCGAAATGTCAATTACTAGGGCCTGAATTTAGCTACAGAACACCATGAGCAACACTATCCCGAAGTGTCGAAAGCTAGGGTTCTGGGGGTTACCATGGGCAGTGCTATCCTGAAGCATCAAAAGCCAAAGGACCCTTCGAGGATTGATAGTAGGGACAAGGAATCCGATACAGACCATGTTAGGGCCAATTTGATGTTAGATTAGAAGAATATACAAGAAAAGAGGGAAAACTCTTAGAATAAATATCCCTCTCTCTTATAAAAAATACACTAGCAAATTTAACCTAGACTTGCTACAAATACACACAGGTGCTTTAACCGCTAGGGTCAACAAACCTCTGGGTAATTTTTGCGGGCCTTAGAAACCTTCACGGCACACCCAAGGCTGAGGCTGGTCAGGTCTGGATCTTGGCTGGCACTTGAGTACTCTTGACCTATTGTTGGTTGATGAGAACCTCATCATGAACCCTAACTAGCATAATTTAACCTAGATATGCAAGAAAAACTCCTACATAGCTCAAAGAAAGGCTTAACTCAGAGAATTTTGAGTTTAAGAAGAAGACAAGTCATAAGGGGTAAAAATGCAATTTCACCAACGCAATTTGCAAATAGGGTAATTAAGGATCCAAACACAGGTCAAACAAACCTAATAAGAAGGAAAGTGGGATGATCTGATCTAACAAGGGCTACAGCAACTCCAAGAAATTAAATGACATTCTGTAACTCTAAAATAAATCTACTTCAATTCACGAGGTTCGAGGTAGGGTAAAAATAAAATAAACCCTCTAAAATTCATATAAAAATAATCTCTAGGGTTTAGAACCTTCAATTTGGCCTTAGAAACCCATTTTGACCTACATTGAAAATCATGCCCTATTAATGATTTAATTTGGGTTTTTATGTAAATTGGCTGATCAAACATGGTCTGACCTAGAAACAAAATTCACCATTAGAATCCTTAGGTTCAATATAGTCACGCATAAAACTTGAGCCTAAGAAGAGACCTCCTTGACCGACTTTGCAATTTGGTCCTCTTCATTTACTTTCTGACCCTTAACTTTCGAAACCCTTGCATTTTGGCCCCCAACTTCCTCGTCGTTCTTTGCAGAACGGTCCCTCCTGCAATTCTCTGCGCAGCACCATGCTCCGGCGACTTTGCGCGGAGCATGGCGCCGCGTAATGTGAGGGGAACGTCCTGCAAAGTGAACGCGGAGTTCCCCTGCGACGTCTGCTGTCGCAGGGACTCAGCCATGCCGCCTGACGACCCCCACACCTTCCGTGCGAACACACGGAGGGTATGGGTCTCATCTCCGACCATACTCCGGCGAGGCGCGCACGTCGCCAGCCTGCGTCCGCCTCTCCGCCACCCCCTTTATAAGAACCAGCACCGTCAGCCGGTTCGAGCAGTCTGGTCTTGGCAGAGAAACCCTCAACCTTTGCTCTCTCCCCACTCCGACAGGAAACCCACCAGCTCCGGTGACTGCTCCTCCTCCTTCTCGTCGCTCTGCTGCAATACCAGCAGCAGAGTTTGCTTTGTCTCGTCTTCCTACGTCACGTCGCACCAAGCGCACGCCTCCCTGCCCACTTCCTCGTCACCGCTCTCTCCCCCTAGGTTCTTCTTCTCCAGCTCCGGCAGGTACGAGCCGGCGGCTCTGCCCTCCCTCCTTCGTCCCTGTAGGTAGGTTACATTTATTCCCCTTTTTCCCCTCTTTCTTTTCCCCAATCTATTTTGCTTGATTGCCCCACGACCACACCTGTCCACCATCACCTTCCTCGCCTTCGGCCAACCTCCGACGAGTCTCCCCCATCATTCTGCAACTCCATACGACTCGACAACCGTCCCAAAAGCTCCGCCTCATCACACTAAACACCCTCTACCCCTCCATTGCCACTCTACACCTCCACAACTCACCCCCGGTCACACCCACTTTTCCGACCATAGGACGACCTAGGCACGCATAACTAGGCCATCCAGCGGCCTGCTGCACCTCGCACCACATTCGCCGTGCCACGGCGAAGGTTTCCCTGTGGTCTGATTAGGCCGAGAGGCCCTTTTTGTGTTGGACAGATCTGCTGCCCCGGCCGCCATTGGCGACGACTCAAGAAGCTTCCAAGAGAGCTCCAGGCTTCAGAGCGTCAGGTCTCCAGCTGATGCAAATTGGGAAGACTCGGGAGAAGGCAGGCAGCTGGAAAGCGAGGGGTATCGAGGCTGCAGCTGTTGAAGCAACGTTGCGGTCTTCCTGCGGGCGCGCGCGAGGAGAAGCAACAATTTAGTCCCACATCGTAAGTTCTCGAAGCGCCGCACCGCTTTAAATTGTTTTTGTGTTTTTAGCCTATCGCCTCAGAACATGGGGTGAGGTACCCTCGCCCACTAACCCCCGCCTCGTCTGCGGATTCACCTCGCGAACCTGGCGGATCCGACCCAACACTACCGAGCACACCTCGCGCACCACCCACGCTGGTGCGCCTGGTCACGGGTACGCTATCCGACCCGTTAACCTGGCTCTGGGAGAGCTTCCTGTGAGCGGTTTACACAGAGAGAGAGAGATGTGCAGGTAGAGGGAAGGGGTTAGGTTTTGCTGTGCCTTGTGTGCAGGAACAGGGCACGAAGGAGAAAGGCTAAGTACTTAGCCGCAGGCAAGGTAGAGAAGAAGCAGAAGGAAAGAAGGCTCGCCAAAGAAGAAGAAGCAGCGAAGGAAGGAAAAGAGGAGAAGCACTGTAGCAGACTGTAGTTAAGTCGTCTGACTGCGGTATCAGACGACGGATGAGCAGCCTTCAGAGGAGATAAAGCAGAGAAGATGGAAAGAAGAAGGCTCTGCAGCTGAAGAAAAGAGAAAGAAAAGAAGAGAAGGAAGAAAGAAGAAGGCTTTGCAGTTGAAGAGGAGAAGAAGAGGACGAGCAGCCAGGAAGAAAAAGAAAGAAGAAAGCTTGGCCGCCAGAAAGAAAGAGAGAAAGGCAAAGGAAGAAAAGAGAAAGAAGAGAAGACTACAGGAAGAGCAGAAGAAGAAAGAAGAGGGAAGAAGACAGGATCAGAGAGAAAGCACAAAGAGAAGAAAAAGAAGCCAAGACAAAAATCTATCTCTCTCCCTCTCTCTCTCTTATTTTTGTAATTTAATAGAGAAACTTTGTACTTCTAGAATTCCAGTAGCTCCCTGAGTTCGACCTCGGGAAAACTATTTCCGAGTAAATTTCTATGGTAATGACAACCATAGTTGTCTTATCTTATACTACAACGATTGTATTATAATAAACATAAAGACACGCAAAAACAGCACCGCAGTTGGCCATTCACCATTGGTATTCTGATCTAATTTCTAGGAAAGAGGCTCAATCAGGCATCTAAACATTAAAACACATGGTCTAGAGATCTAGTTTTTTCATGAGATTTTGCTAGGAATTAGCAAAAGTTAGGCATGGAGGTATGATAGTAACGCCATCATTTGTCGTAACTAGCTTAAATTAGTTGGAATCAAGAGATAAATGCTCCTAAATGATCGCCTAAGGACCATAATTCCACTCTAATCAGTTTTAAGAAGAAGACAATAAAATAAGGTTAATTCTGCAATTTTAACAAACACATCACAATTGCATATTAATCACGGGATTATTCAGGGTTTATTACAGGGGAGCTTCAAGGAAAGCTTCTTTGTTTCTTTGGATTGGAGTGGAAACAAAAGGTCACTACCATTGAAGAGGCAAATGAAGTAGAGGAGCTCAACATGAAGGATCTCTTAGGCAATCTCATGGCCTATGAGACGAAGATGAAGCAAAAGAAGAAGGATACATCAAAGCCTAAGCCTACAAAGTCCCTCACCTTCAAAGTTGTATCGGATAGCGAGGTAACTTCCAATGACGAGGAACTTGAATCCTTAATTAATAAATTTGTCAAGATTCTTAAGATTAGGGAATCAAAGAAGAATGAGAAGAAAGAAAGCCCAACTCATTGCTATCATTGCAACAAGAAGGGGCATATTAGACCCGAATGCCCTCTTCTAAAGAAGGAGAAGAAGGGAAACAAATACAAGAAGAAAGCATTGCAAGCCACTTGGGATAATTCAACCTTGGAGGAAGAAGAAGAAGAATCCGATAAACCGCTTGCCATGGTCTCATGGCAATTGCGGAGAACAAAAGTGAGGATGAGAACTTTGATGATGAAAAAGTAAGTTCATTTACAAATTTAGAATTACAAGAAGCACTAGAGGAGCTTTCTAAAATTAGTAAAGTATTGAAAGTAGAGGATAAAAATATGAAAAATGAATCTAGGACCTTAAAAATTGAAGTAGATAATCTTGTTGTTAAAAATAAAGATTTAAATGCTTCTTTTGATTCTATTTATTCTGAAAATGGTAATCTTGGTCTAGAAAATCATGACCTTAGTTTAGAAAACACTAAATTGATAGAAAATAATACATTGCTTAAATATGAGATTTCAATTTTAAATGACAATATGTTTCATTGAAGATGAGCTTGCATGTCTTAAGAAAAACTATGAACAATTGTTAAATGGAGCTAGCACTAGTCAAAAGGTTGAGAAAGGATCTCCATCAAGTAAACCAACTAATAAGCCCGAATCCAAGCTAACTTGGATACCGAGAAATCAATTAGAATCTTGTTTTTTAGGTTACAAAGGAAACTTCAACGTGAAGGATTGGACCTACAAGTTCAAGAATAGTCAACTTGAATTTGGAAGACTAAAGATTACACCAAAGAGGAAGACAAGAACATCGATGAGACGACCGACGGGTGATCGAACTGCCATACGTCAACCACTTGATTGGAGACCGACACCAATGCTCGGACCTCCAAGCTTCAGATGAGAACTCTATCACTTTTGGCATCCACCTCAAGGGTCATTCTGTTAACCACAATGTTTGTCAAACCAAAATCGAGTTTTAAAATAAATGTCCCGTAGTATTGCCAAAATCACTTTGAAAACAAACGAATTTTATTGCTCGAAAAATGTAAATCTGAGGTCGAACACAGGGAACAAATTAGGGTTCAAAAATCAAGAACACAACTCTCAAATTTATAATATGCAATGAAGAATCAAAGTTATAATGCAAGAAATGTAATCTCAATGTATATAGAAGCACAAAATAAAATATGGGCATCTGATTTGAAAATCAGACATCTTAAATGTCAAGTGCTACAGTGCTAGCTCTTTCTTTGATTTTTGTCTGATCTCCTTCTTCTTCTTTCTTTTCTTTCTTCTGTTGACGGCCTTCTTTCTTCCTGACTTTTTCTTCTTTCTTCTCTGTCTCTTATCTTCTTCTTCTTTCTGATTTCTCCTTTGCTCTGGCCCTTAGCTCTTCTTCTTTCTGATTTCTCCTTTGCTCTGGCCCTTAGCTCTTCTTCTTTCTTCTTTTTCCTCTTGTCTCTGACTTCAGCTCCTCTTCAGCCTTGCCTTCTCTTCAGCCGTGCCTTCACCTTTCTCTGGCTTCTGCCCTCTCCTTCTTCTTCCTTTGGCTTCCTCTACGGCTTCCTCCTTCTTCTTCCTTGGCTTCACCCATGGCTTCTTCTTCCTCTTTTCTCCTGAGAGCAAAACATACCCCTACCCTCCCTGCGATCTCCCTTCTTTGTTCTCTTTTAGGCTTGCTCTCCCAAAGCCTTCTCGGGTTATCGGGTCGAGTTAGCTTGCCCGGGACCAGACCCACTGGCGTTGGTGGTGGGCAAGGAGTGCACGGATAGTCGAGTGTCCAAGTTAGAACCTAGCTTGCGTGGCGTGGGTCACAGACGAGGCGGTGGGTGAGTGGGACCTCACCCCGTGGTCAGGAGGCGATAAGCCCCTGACACTTTTTCCTTTTATTCTGCTGCATCTGCTCCTGATCTTTCAAGGTGGGACTAAATGTCCCACCTTCCTCGCAGGCGCCCGCACAACAGATGTTCACGTCCAATTGTAGCAGCTGCGTGGGACGTTGACTCCAATAGCTGGGTTGAGAGCATGCACGAAGGAGACCCGCACAGTCTGGGACCTGGAGCCTGGAGCCTGGGGTCTTGGATGAAGCTCTCGATCTTCTTCATGTCTTCTTCAACGGCAGAGGAGGCCTATACCCTGTTCACAAGAAAACGGCCTTATGGCCTCGTCAAAATACGCAGGGAGCTTCGCTTGGACACGATGAAGGTGGCACGGTGATCGGCGTGGCGCAGGGTGGCCTGAGCGTGCGTGCCTAGGTCACCCTCTGCGTGCGGATGTGGGTGTGTTCGGGGGATGTGTTGGGGGCGTGTCGCGATGAATGGAAAGAGGGGTTATGGTCAGTGAGGCGTGGCAGAACTCGTGAGGTGGTTGGCGAGGTGGGTGGATGCATGGAGTGGCGGAAGCACCTCGCCGGTAGTCTGGCCGGAGGTGGAGAAGATGGTGGTGATTTGCGAGCGTCGAGGTAGATTTTAAGAAATAAATGCGAGAAAAGAGATGAGAAGAGAGAGTGGACTTATCTGAGGGTGGTTAGATGAAGGGGGAAGCGGAGGAGGCGGTCGGCTCGTATGTACCGTCGTCGGAGACAAAAGCCCAGTGAGAGAAGGACAGTGACGATGAGAGGGTGGCAGGAGCATCGGCTGGTGCAGCGTGATGTGGACGGAGGAGATAAAGGTAACTCTACCTCTGGTATTGTGGCAGAGCGATGAGAGAAGGAGATAAGGGTTGCCGGAGCTTGTTGGGAGGTTAGCCGAAGGGGAAGAGAGGAAGTTGTGGGGTATCTCAAGCCAACTCAAGCTTAGGATTTGCGGAAAGATCAGGGGACCCTATTATAGCCCCTGGCAAGAGGCCTTGTGCTTGGAAGGCAAGCTTCCAAGCATGGGCAAGTCACCGGAGATGGAAGGTTAAAAAGACCCAAATCCATTATGCGTTCGCATGAGAGATTGGGTGCAAATTAGGGCTTCAAATTAGGTTCACATGAGAGGGATTTCTCAGAGAATCTCCCTTTCAAATTTGAAAGGGATTCTCTGAGGAATCAGGCAGTTCTTTCCCTTGAATCCTTGCCAGAGTAGGATTTCCTCCACTATAATGACGGAGGGACATAATTGCAAAGAACGATGAGAAAGCTAGGGGTGTTTGCAAAGGTTTTCAAAAGTTAGGGGTAGAAATGTAATTGGGCTGGACCTGTTTGCAAAGTAGGTCAAGGTGAACACCCCTTAGGTCCAAATTTTGGTAAAAACATAATTTGAACCTAAGGAATCCAATGGTGAAGTTGGATTTTAGGTTTGACCACGTTTGATTAGGTAATTTACACAAAAACCCAATTTAGGGAAACATTTGATTGGGACCCCTATTTAGGTCAAAATAGGTTCTAAGGGTCAAATTGAAGGCTCTAAACCCTAGAGAATATTTTTTCATGAATTTTATAGGGTTTAGGTGAATTTTATCCTACCTAGAACCTTGTTAAATTAAGTGGGTCTGTTTTAGGGTTATGAGAAGTCATTTACTTCCCAGATTTCACATGAACCCTTTTCTATTTGAACCAACCCACTTTTTATCTTGTTAAGACCATTTGACCTATGTTTAGCCCATGAGAAATTCTATTGTTGCACTGCAATGGTAAAATTACACTTTTACCTCTTGTTTCTTGCTTTTCTCTCAGAAGGGTTATTTCTTGAGTTAGAACCTCCAGTTGGTTATGTAGAAGCTTTTGTTCTCTTTCTTGGGTTAAAATGAGCTAGTTAGGTCTCATGATGGTGTTCTCATCATAGCCCCATGCCTAGTTTTGCTAGTCCCTTAGCAAAATTTTAAGGTTTTAACTTCTATTCCAGACCATTAATTCTTTTGATGTTCACAAATTATGATGAGTGCCTTTTCTTTTTGATTATTTTATAATGCCAACAATAGGCCTAGAGGTACTCAAGTACCAACCAAGATCTGGACATGACTAGCTCTAGCCTCGATCCTCCGCGAAAGTTTTTAAGGCACACAGGAACTATCCTAAGGTTCGTTGGACTCCGCGATTAAAGCACCCATGCTTGAAACGTATTTTAGCCTCGGTTTAGTTTGCAATGCATTTTTTGTAAGAGAGAGATGGAAGATTTATTTGTTTGGAGGGTTTTCTCTCTCTTTTCTTTTTATTTCTAGCTTCGGATTGGCTTCTCAACATGGTCTGTATCGGATTCCTTGTCCCCATCATCAATCCTCAAAAGGTCCCTGGTAATCGATGCTTCGTGATAGCACCGCCCATGGCAACCCCGAGAACCCTGGCAATCGACATTTCCTGATAATGCCACCCATGGCAACCCCGAGAACCCTGGCAATCGACATTTCATGATAATGCCACCCATGGCATCTGAACCAGCATAGGGTGCTTACGTGCTCCCAGTAGGATATGTAAATATCCTAGGAGACAAGTACCGAGGAGACAATATGTTATTACATATCTTCGAGGGAAATTTCTCGCCTCTCCGCGCCGGGAACTCGTCCAAATCAACTTGTGTTGATCGGCCACTTCCTAATCTAGGCGACCTTTTCATAACATTTAAATGCTTTTGCGTGATTTTGATAGTTATGTGCACTGAACCAGACTATGTGTGGATTGAGGTGCTTAGGTTACCGAATCCCACAAACCAAAGGTTAGTTGACGAGGCTAAATACTCGCTAAACCTTAGACATAATACTTGAGCTTCGAATTTTCCCCAACCACTTGAGGACTATCCAGATCTTAGCGGATACTTGAATTTTTAAGCCTAAGAGTCTCGCCCAGGAGGCCTAAGATCAGCGTTTCTACTGATCTCTTTTGTGTCTCATTAGCACTTTTTTTCTTCATTTTTCTTTTTCTTGATATGATTTAGAACTTCGGCTAATCCCTTAATTTCTTACTAATGACTATCTCTTTTTTCTTTTCCATTTTGTGCTCCTTTTTTGACATTTTTCTCTTTTCCTCCTCATTTTCTCCTCATGATTTGTATGGCCTCAAAATTTTCTCTCCCCTCAATATTTCTTTGTTCTTTTTCAAGATTTTTTCATTTTTTGGTGTTTTTTGTGATATGTGATTTTTTTTGTTGAAACCTTTTCTTGTGAGATGAGTTTATATGGTGTTTTGCACTTTCATACCCCCCCATGCCTACGATTTGCAATGTCCCAATTGTAAATTAGGTGGGCTTGAATTCAGCCTAGATCATTCATTAGAACAGGTTTTGGGTGGGCGAACGGGTCGAGGTGACTGTTGTGAACGATTTTTAGACTCGGGTATAGGTACCTGAGGTGGAGTCAGCTGTTCTAATGGATGAACCCTAAAGTGCAATATGAATTCAGCATAGGAATGTCAAGAAAGGTTTCGGGTCTTGCAAGAGTGACGGGTTGCCTCCTGTTAAGCACTGAGTTTTACGCCATCGACTGGGCGCAATGAGCTCAGGGAGAATGGAGGGTAAAGGATATCTCAGCCAAATTTGTGTCCATCAAGTCTATGAATGGTTTGAGTCTCTGACTGTTCACGACGAAAGGTTCGGAATCATGGCTGAGTGAACTGATCTCAATGGCTCCATTTCCAAAGATTCGTCAGACTAGGTAGGGTCCAATCCATTTTGATCGTAGTTTTCCTGGGAACAGTTTAAGCTTGGCATCAAAGAGTAGGACCTTTTGACCAGGATGGAAGATCTTTCTTGATATGTGTTTGTCGTGAAAGGCCCTAACCCGCTCTTTGTAAATTCGTGAGTTTTCATACACGTCGTGGCGTAATTCATCGATGTCGCTCATTTGAAGCTTTCTATGGGTTCCTTCCTTAGAAAGATCTAGGTTACAGTTCCATACTACCCAATAGGCTTTGTGCTCCAACTCGACGGGGAGGTGACATGCCTTCCCATACACCAATCTAAAGGGAGACATACCTAATTGGGTTTTGTGGGTGGTCCTACAAGCCCACAAAGCTTCCGTAAGTCGGGATGACCAGTCCTTCCTGTTAGGTCGAACAGTAACATGGAGGATTTTCTTCAACTCCCGATTTGATAGCTCATCTAGACCATTAGTTTGGGGGTGGTAAGGAGTAGAGATTCGGTGTGACACCCCATATGTGGTCATCAGTGACTTGAACTGAGCATTAGTGAAATGGATCCCTCCATCAGAAATTATAGCACATGGAATCCCGAACCGTGAAAAGATGTTCTAACGAATGAATTTGATAAGAACTTTATGATCATTGGTTCGGGTCAGAATGGCTTCGATCCATTTGGACACGTAGTCAACAGCGAGAAAAATGTATTCAAAGCCATCCAAGACAAGGAAGGGTCCCACAAAATTAATCCCCCATATGTCAAAAATTTCGCATACTAGAATCAGCTGTATAGGCATCATATCACGATGGCTCATGTCGCCCAAGGTCTGGCAACGAGTACATGCCTTATAGTGATTATACGTGTCTTTAAAAATTGTGGGCCAATAGAAGCCGCACTGGAGGACTTTCGCTGCGGTTTTATGACCTGAAAAATGTCCACTGCATGCCTAGTCATGGCAGAAAGACAATATGTCTTGAATTTCTGGTTCCGCGACACATCGTCTAATTATCTAATCAGCACCGATGTGGAAAAGATACGGGTCTTCCCAGAAATAATACTTGGCATCAGAAAGCAATTTATCCTTCTTGGCCTTCTGCCAATCGGACGGGATCTGATGTGATGCCAGGTAGTTTACTATATCAGCAAACCATGGAAGCCCTATATTGATAGTCATAAGGTGCTCATCAGGAAAATGTTCCATGATGGATCCGGAAGGGTCGATGATCTCAGAAGGAAGGTGGGATAGGTGATCATTTACCACATTCTGTTTTCCCACTTTGTCGCGAATCACGAGGTCAAATTCTTACAATAGCATGATCCATTAGATTAATCGAGGTTTCGCATCCTTCTTTGTAAGGAGATGCCTCACAGCTGTGTGATCCGAGTAGATGATAACACGGGAACCCAGGAGATAAGATCTGAATTTTTCCAAGGCAAATACTACGGCTAGCAGAGCTTTCTCTATAATTATGTAGTTACGCTGAGCCTCGTCAAGTGTCTTGCTAGCGTAGTAGATGACCACGAGTTTCCCATCAACTTTGTACCCCAGTGCCACTCCTACAGCGAAATCATATGCATCGCACATGATCTAAAAGGGTTGAGACCAATTAAGGGACTGTAGGATCGGGGCTTAGGTAACTCGGTTACGGAGGATTTCAAATGCTTGAGTGCATTCCTTGGAAATTTTGAAAGGTACATCCTTAGAGAGTAGAGTGGTCAGGAGGCATGCGATTTTCGAGAAATCAGGAATAAATCGACGGTAAAAATTGACACGCCCCAGAAAAGATCGGATGTCCTTAATCGAGCTAGGCATAAGGAGTTTGGAAATCAGGTTCACCTTGGCTCGGTCGACTTGGATGCCTTTTTTTGAAATAAGATGTCCTAGGACAATTCCTTCAAGCACCATGAAATGGCTCTTTTCCCAGGAAAGAACCAGATTCACGTCAATGCACCGTCTGAGGATTTGGACCAAGTGCTGGAGACAATCATCAAATGATTCTCCAAATACTGAAAAGTCATCCATGAAGACTTCCAGATATCACCTACCATATCTGAGAATATGGCAAGCATGCACCATTGAAAAGTAGCGGGTGCGTTGCAAAGACCGAACAGCATCCTTCGGAACGCGTACGTTCCGAAGGGGCAGGTGAAAGTGGTCTTTTCTTGCTCCTCAGAATGGATTGCCACCTGGTTATAATCAGAGTATCCGTCCAAAAAGTAGAACCTATTTCCCGCTAGTTTCTCGAGAATCTGGTCAATAAACGGTAGTGGGAAATGATCCTTCTTCGTGGAGGAATTGAGTCTTCTGTAATCAATGCAGACTCTTCACGAGTTTGCCACACGGGTCGGTATGACTTCTCCGGTTTCAGTTGTGAAAACGGTGAGTCCTACCTTTTTAGGCACAACCTGGATTGGACTCACCCACCGACTGTCGGAGATCGGGTAGATGATCCCTGCATCTAACCACTTAATGATCTCCTCTTTCACGACCTCCTACAGATTAGGATTCAAATGTCTCTGCATTTCACGAGAAGGTCGTGTGCCCTCTTCTGTGTAGATCCAATGTGTACAGTAAGAGGGGCTGATACCAGTCAAATCATCGAGAGTCCAGTCAATGGCTCTACAATGTTGCTGGAGAATAGTAATCAGACGGGATTCCTGGTCAGGTGTGAGTCTGGAGTTTATAATCATTGGAAATGTCTAATTGGAACCCAAAAAGATGTATTTAAGATGGTCGAGAAGAGGCTTGAGTTCTAGAACGGGGTTATCAGCAACAGCGGGCGGTTCAGGGTGTGTGTCAGGAGCAAGGGAAGGAGTTATGGGTGTATTTAGATCAGTGTCAGACTCCTTTGTTTGTGGGTTTTGATCTTCTTGTGGTTGATCTGGAGTAATCAGGTTGCCCTCGACATATGGTTCATCAACCACAGCCTTGATATCACATATTTGTTCTATAACACCTCAATTAATCCCTTGTTGGGCCTTAAAGATGTCAATTTTCAGTATTTGTGTAAAGATCTGTTCTGTTTTAAGCCTTTTAAGTCGTCTGGACTGCCAGTCAGACGTCTAGACCCCTTCCTAGACGTCTGGAAATTGAAAAATCTATACGCAGGGTCGAGTTTGCACGTTGGCTGCACACTGACAACCTTCCTTCTCTCTCTTCTTCTTTTCTCCTTCCTCACCGAACCCTAACCCCACTCCCTATATAAGAGCCCTCTCCCCCCTTCCTCTCCACTACCATGAGAGAGATGAGCGAGAGAGAGGGAGCAAGAGCGAGGAGGAGCGGCGCGAAGAGAGGAGGTGGTTGAGCTCGCGAGTTTCGTGGGAGCTCACTGGAGTGCGCACGGTCGCCGCGGCGCATTCAGGAGGAGGAGTGCGTCGGGGGAGCTGTCCCCGACTTCCTACAGCGGCCGACGCTGCAGCCGAGAGGGAGGAGCCGCGGCGAAGCGCGGTGAGAGGAGCAGGATCTCACTCTGGTACTAGGATTTTTCCAGTATCAGATGTTCGAAGAGCCTTCCAGATGACGAGTTGAACGTCTGGTGATGACACCGGACGTCTAAAAGCAAGTATTCATGAGTTTACATCATTTCCGCAGCTGTGGCCATGCAAGTCGCACCCCAGTAGGATTTGCTTAGCTAAAATAGAATGTGCTGCTCTGTCATGCACAGGAGCAGCTTTGGGAAGGCACGCAGCATGCCCTCCCATGCATTTCGGACATTTGGACAGCTTACCAGACGACCGGAGGCACTCTTAGACGGCTGGAGGATAGGTCGGACGTCTGGAGCTGAGTCCAGATGATCAAGTAGGGGTCCTAGATGTCTGAGGTCGACGCAAGAACTTTAGGTGAGACACTAGTGACTTTTAAGATGTCTGGACTTAGTTCCAGACATCTGATTTGGTTCTACAGTTCTGGTTTTGAACCATTTAGGGTCCATTTGGGGTTCATTTTACGCAAATAAGATATCTGTGATTTCCTTGTGAGTTCTTCTATATGTTAGGAATCCATATATATTGTTCTGAGCGTTCCATTGTGGTATGTTCCTTGATATAGGACTTTGACCCGTTACGTGTCTAGGGTTTGCAGGGGCACGTGAGTCTGCCGTTCAAGCCCCTAGTACTCTCGGATTGTCTGGTAGAGTGGTTTCCCCTTGTTCTTTTTATAAACATGAATGCAATTATGAAAATTAGAAAACTAGAAACCTAGGTTGTGGCATGAATCCCAGGACGAGAAATAGTTGCCATGTTTGTATGCATGTTGAGATTGCAGTCATAAATGAATGAGCTGAATTGTAAACAACTGGCTGTTAATAAAAATGAGTTGCCTATTAGAATTTGAGATGCCTGAAATAACTACAACTGTTGCCTGTAATATCACTTGTTGCATATGTTAAATTGTGAAAATACGAGCTGCATGTGTATTATACGAGAATGGAATTGTGAATGATGAAACTTGGTATTGGATAAAATGGTGAATATGATCATGAACCCTACAAGGAATTAGGAGTAGAGCTCATGTAGAAGAATGGAAAGATCTAGAAATGTGAGTGGGAAGTGTGCTGGCTCTTGAGTACGTGGCACCAAGGAGAGCAACTGTCCCCTGTTTAGTGTAGAGCGGAGCTAGCCACCCTTGGGTTGGGACTCGGGGTTAGGATTGGCCACTCTACACCGACTTCTGTTGGCCCTCGTGTACACTGTAACGGGGAGAGCAACTAGTGTAGGGAGAGAGCTAGCCACCCCACGGCGCCCGAGGCTCAGCTAGCCGCCCTATACCAACTTGTTAGGCCCACTAGGCAAACCAAGGTAGTCAGACGAGGGTGCGCAAACTGTGGAGGGGCAAGACCCCTGGTTGGTTTTGAGGGGCGAGACCCCTGTTAGTGAGAGGGCTAGGCCCTATACTGTTCGGTGCTGCAGTTTGGGCGTACCCACTAGTGGAAACGACTGACCGCGTGCCAGTATGGGGTAGCTACCCGTGCGCTTATCGCGCATGCTGTAGTCACCGCTACGTCTATCCGTGACTTCGGGGTGGTTGACTGGGTGTAGGATCACCATGGGAGACTCTCCCGGCCAGGAGAGCACCACATGTGCCTTTTACTCTTTGGAAAAGACTGCAATCAAGATCGTTCCCACGAGGAACATGCGAGATCAAGAAAGAAACCTGAAAGTAAATTAATGGATGAAAAGGAATTACTTGTAAAATAAATAATTGAAAAATATAAATTTACCTATCATCATTTACTACTTTAGATAGTCTGGTTACCACTCTACTCAGCGTTCAATGACTCCGTTTACTCATAACCCTTTACAGGTCCAGGAGTTGAGCAGTCCGAGTCAATGGCTACAGAGGGTGCTGGGCCTAGTCGAGCCCAGCAATAGTTCCTATTGTGGTTGTACTCTCTTTTCTACTAATGAGTTTTAGACTTTTGTTACCATTTCTGTTGCTGTACTTTTGTTTCTACTTTCCTGTTGTTGTGGTGGTATGTACTGTTTAGCAACTTTTACTTCTTTACTGCTTATACTATTTTACTGTTAGTTACCTTGCATAGTGAATGTGGTTTATTTTCTTACTTTTTGGTTATTTCTTGTTGGACGACTGGGTCTTGGGATTAATCGAGTCGAGCCGGTCTCGGGTCCTGTAGAGATTCGAGAACCGGGTCGTAACAGTTTGGTTCCCGAATTTCAATTCTATTTGGCCCTCCTCACAGTTTATATTAGCCCTAGTAGTGGTAAAAAAGGGTCTCCCTAGTATAATTGGTGTATCCCTTGGGTTTTCAGGTGCATCCATATCCAAGACTATAAAATCCACCGGGAAATAGAAATCTCGTACCTTAACGATGACATCCTCGAGTACTCCTTTAGGTGACTTAATAGATTGGTCAGCTAACTGCAATGTCACCTCTATTGGTTTAAGCTCAGATTCTTCAAGGTGGTCAAGGAGGGATGTAGGTATTAGGTTTATGGAGGCAACTAAATCTAATAAGGCTCTGTCGAATTAGGTATCACCAATGGTACATGAAATCAAGGGAGTACCTGGGTCTTTAGCCTTAGGTGGGAGTTTGCTCAAAATTACAGAGCTGGCTTGCTCTGACAGTACAATCGGACTCCCACTTTTGGTTCGCGGCTTACGCTTGGGTGTAAATACATCCTTCAGAAATCATGCGTAAGCTGGTATGTGGCGAAGTGCATCCATCAAGGGGATGTTTATATGGACCTGTTCAAAGAGCTTGACCAGATCCTCCCAAAGAGCCATGAGTTTATTTATCCTCTTTCCCTTGGTCAAGGCCTCGGGAAATGGAACCTTGGTTGGTTCCTCTAGAATAGGTCTAGGTTCTTGATTTAGGACAAGGGTATCCTGGATAACTATCCTAGGGCTTGGGTTACTACTAGGCTTAGAGTGGCTTGGATAAAGTGGGTCTTGAGTTGCTTTACCACTCCGGGTTATTACAGAGTTCAGTCCTGCCTGGTTTTGGTTTGGGGTTGGTAAAATAGGTGGCTGCTGTTGAAATCCCGCATAAGATGTTGAAGCTTCCATCCCATCGGGTGATGGAACAGAATGGGTCTGATAAATCACGTGGGCATGGCCCGAATTTGGGTTCATAACACGCCTCTAGTTCAGCACATTATTTGGATTCGGCAGAGGTTGCGAATGAGTGTGCCAGGTTGGTGGGAATTCGCCATCTAGGCGAGTTGATTGCGAACCTCTGTGATCTCATCCTTGTATTATTTTTGCATAGCCGCATTCATCTTCTGAATGTCAGCCAGAGTCTGAAGGATGAGGGTCATTTGATCTGCTTGGGTTGGCCCAGATTGATAGGTGGGGTTGGGTCGAGGCCGAGGCGGCTGATATGGACGAGGAGCTTGTGGACGAGGTTGATAAGGTGGTCTTTGATTTTGAGTATTTCCCTCCCACAGGAAGTTGGGATGATTCCACCATCCAAGGTTATAGGTATTGGAGAATGGGTCATTCTGGATGGCGTTGAGGTCCTCGCAGGTCTGAGGAACCTCGGGAAAACCAGAGTACGAGGGTTCAAAGTTCCCCCAACTAGAGTAGATCGGATCGAAGTTTCCTCCGGTCCCGGAGTTAGACAGGAGTGGATACAGGTCCATCGCCTGAGAAGATCAGTGACAGATGTTCTGCACAGTTTACCCCCTAAGAGGTGGCTGTGCAAATGGGTTTTGCACAGAGGTGGCTCGCTGCAGATGTCGAGTCAGCTCGTCCACCTTCTTCTCAAGGATAGAGACCTTGTCCAACTGACTGGCCATCAGTTTCAAGTTGACGGATGCGGACAGGCCCTGCATCTCATGTGCTCCCCTTGAATTCCTCGATGCGCGAGCATTCTTCCGGTCGAATAAGCCCATGGAGTCATTGTTGATGGAGTTCTCGCACATATTCTCCAGAATCTCCCACACAGTGTCTTCGTGTTGACCCATGATATTTCCTCCGCAAGTTGCATTAACGAATAAGCGAATGTCTTCACGGAGTCCCTGGTAAAAAGACTGGACTTGTTCCCATTTAGGAACTTCGTGATGGGGGCACTTTCGCATGAGATCCAAGAATTGGTCCCATGCCTCATGAAGAGGTTCTCCAGATTATTGAGTGAAGCGTGTGATCTGGTGGCGCAAGGCATTCGTCCGACCAATGGGAAAGAACTTTTTCAAAAATTCAGACTGGAGTTCCACCTACGTGTTAATCGGATGCATCTGAGTCTGATACCAATGAGCTGCCTTATCCATAAGAGAGAAGGAAAATATCTTCATGAGAAGAATATCCCAGTTTTGTACATCTGACCCGAAGGTCTAGGCCAGATGTTTGAGTTGCTTCATGTGATGGAAAGGATCCTCGGAGTTAAGCCCATGAAACTTTGGAATAGCATGGATCATGTTGGGCTTGAGTTTAGAATCAGGACCTCCAACTGGGATTTGGACTCGAGGTTCGATCACCACTGAAGCGGGATTATAGTGATCTTGCATCATAGAACGCTGCGACAGGTTTACAAAGTTTTGAAATAGATCATTCAAGCACTGGAGTTGGTGTTCAAGGTTGTTCTCTTCTTCAATTGGTTGTGCCATGATGATGGAAGAAGGAGAATTCGATTCTGATGAATCAGAGGAGAGGTCTATGTGGTGGGGTTGCTGAACAAACATGGATGTCGAGGCTTGGCCTTGGCGGGAGTGGATTTCTAAAGGAGGTCTTAAGGATGGTCTCAAGGACCTCCTACCAAACATGCGTTGATGGATTAGACGAGATTAGAATGTGCTGGACCCAATCGAGACACCCAAAAATTTTGGATGACTATAAAGGTTCAGGGCGGATGATACCCCTTAGTCAGAAAAGCCATCCACCTGAGAAATACCTGGGCAGCCAGAGAGGGAGAGTCCCGCAAAGACCCCTACATGGTAGAGCATCCCCACGAGTTACAAGGTTTCCCCCACCCGACCTCTCTTGACACTAAGATTCTAGGTAAACCAGAATGGGGACCTTGACCTCTTAAGTCTACCACTTTTAATTAAGGTTAAAGGTACTTAGGGTTCCACTTGAACTTTTAAATGTTTTGAGTGCAAAAGTGACCTAATTTCAGGGTTGGTTGACCCAACAAGGGGTCAACTTCACCTATTTGTCCTTTGAGATATTTAGGTCCTTTCTTTTAGGGTTTAAGTGAATCTAAGAGCTTGATTTTTAGGGTTTCTCTTGAATAAGTCTTTTCAGTCAAGGCTTAGGCTCCCCTCTTTTTGGGAAATTGATTCTTCCTTAGAAAAGATGTGTCTCTAAAATCCTGGAATCCTTAAGTTGGCTCTAATTGTGGTCCAATTTAGTTGCCACAGATATAGTATCTAGGTCTCAATCAAGAAGGTGGTAGCCCTAGTTACCTTAAATGGATGCACAATTCAAAATTTGTTGAAATGACAATCAAGCAACTTTGGTGAATTAGCTAAGTATGGAAAGTAGGTAGTCCTAAATTGATTTTTTTCTTTGTTTTTCCTTTTCAAAATGAGGGGATTAAGAGAAAGGGCTAATTAGAGATTACCTGCACCGGATGTGGTTGTTGTGCAGCTGTCTTCTTTTGAATCTTCTCCCTTTGAAATAATCACAACAAAAGAAATAGATCAAGTTAGTATTGAATCAAAAGTTGTGATCAAGATTTCTAAATCGCCCGTTGCTCCCTGGCAACGGCGCCAAAATATTTGTCGAAGCGAAATCAGGTTATTTTTTCTTTTTTTGAAACTGCGAGGAAAGCTATCGTGATACGATAGCAATCCGGAGGGCATTTTATTTCATACTAAATAGATAAAACACAATGGATAGTTACATATTGGATCCCCATCTATGAATGAGGAACCAGAATTCATTTACAATTAGCTCACAACTGACTGGTCTCTCTTGAAATAACTTTTCATTTCTCGCCCTCCACACACACCACAGGGTAATGGCCATACATATATATGGTCGTCCAGGTGTAGCAAACCTCTGACAAAGGGATTCAAATGTAGGTAGAGGTTCCTGACATATTTTCCTCCATATCTTGTCTGTGACCAAACATGAGGAAAAAATAGGAGACACACTGTCAGTGTGTAACCCACAAAGATAACAGTCATTTAACGTTGTCCCCATTCGTTTGTGTCTAAAGTCACCCGTGATCAGGCCTTTCCTCCTGCATAACCATAGGAAAATTTGCACTTTCAGTGGAATCTTCAATAACCATATTTTCTTATCAATCGGGTCACTCTCCATATTTGTGTTTGATCTGATAATTTTTTCATATGCCTGCTGAGTTGTATATCTCCCATTCCAGCCATATGTATCAGCCGCACCATGTCTGGGACAGATCTGCTGCAGTGCAGATAGTAGATTCTACCTTTCCCCCACTGCCGTGTACCTATTCTACAAAAATCAGACCCTTCAAGACTCCGGCAACTACCTGAATCAGACCATAGGCTGCTAACAAGGGCTTCTTTATCTGCATAGCTGCTGCATGTGCTCTTGGATAGGAATCTCTTAGAAAACCCAATGGTGACCAATGTTCATTCCATAGACTGAAGTCCCAGCCATCTCCAAGCTTGGGCTGCATCAAATGCCAGTTACTTTTAATTGCTAAGATGATCGATCTCCAAAAAGGGGATGGTTTGGTTGGATATAACCTCTTCAATGCACTGTTAGATCCACCATAGCAGTTTCTAATCAGTTTTGTCCATATTTCTTCCTTGCCCTCGAAGATCTTGATCGCTCATTTGATTAGGATAGCGGGTTTTAAAATAAATGCGACGTAGTATAGCCAAAATCACTTTGAAAATAAATAAATTTTATTACTCGAAAAATGTAAATCCGAGGTCGAACACAAGGAGCAAATTGGGGTTCAAAAATTAAGAACACAACTCTCAAATTTATAATATGCAATGAAGAATCAAAGTTATAATGAAAGAAATGTAATCTCAATGTATAGAGAAGCACAAAATAAAATATGGGCGTCTGATTTGAAAATCAGACGTCTTAAATGTCAAGTGCTACAGTGCTGGCTCTTTCTTTGATTTCTGTCTGATCTCCTTCTTCTTTCTTTTCTTTCTTCTGTTGACGGCCTTCTTTCTTCCTGGCTTCTTCTTCTTTCTTCTCTGTCTCTTGTCTTCTTCTTCTTTCTGATTTCTCCTTTGCTCTGGCCCTTAGCTCTTCTTCTTTCTTCTTTCTCCTCTTGTCTCTGACTTCAACTCCTCTTCAGCCTTGCCTTCTCTTCAACCGTGCCTTCACCTTTCTTTAGCTTCTTCCCTCTCCATCTTCTTTCTTGGGCTTCCTTTGAGGCTTCCTCCTTCTTCCTTGGCTTTACCCTTGGCTTCTTCTTCCTCTCTTTCTCCTGAGAGCAAAACCTACCCCTACCCTCCCCGCAATCTCTCTTCTTTCTTCCCTCTTAGGCTCGCTCTCCCAGAGCCTTCTCGGGTTATCTGGTCGGGTTAGCGTGCCTGGGACCAGGCCCACTGGTGTGGGTGGTGGGCGAGGAGTGCACGGGCAGTCGGGTATCCGGGTCAGAACCTAGTCTATGTGGCGTGGGTCGCGGACGAGGCGATGGGTGAGTGGGACCTCACCCCGTGGTCAAGAGGCGATAAGCCCCTAACACTTTTTCCGTTTATTCAGCTGCGTCCGCTCCTGATCTTCCGAGGTGGGACTAAATGTCCCACCTTCCTCGTAGGCACCCGCACAGCAGATGTTCTCATCGAATTGCAGCAACTGCGTGGGACGTTGACTCCAATAGCTGGGCTAAGAGTGTGCGCGAAGGAGACCTGCACAGTCTAGGACCTGGAGCCTGGGGTCCTGAATGAAGCTCTTGAGCTTCTTCATGCCTGCTTCAATGGCGGCGGAGGCCTGTACCCTATTCACAAGAAAATGGCCTTGTGGCCTCGTCAAAATACGCAGGGAGCCTTGCCTGGACAAGGCGAAGGTGGCACGGTGGTCGGCGTGGCGCGGGGTGGTGTTGACGTTGTCTCGATCATGTTTTAACAGTTAATTACATAGTAGTATAGGTGATCAAGCATCATCAACAAATAAAAGTTTTATTACTAGAAAACCTAAGTATCCGAGGTCGAACATAGGGAGCAATTGGAATTTATTACTAATCTCAAGAATGTAATTGAACACTTAAATTACTCAAAACTTAATTCAAATATAAATGCATGAGTTTGAAAATTAATTATGGCAAAAAGAAGAATTTGGACGTCTGATCCCATGATCAGACGTCTTAAAAGTATGTTTTCCCTTCTCTTATTTTTCTTCTTCTGATTTTATTCCTTTCTTCTTCTTTGAGCTTCTTCTTTCTTTTCTGCAGTGCCTTGCTTCCTTGGCAGAGCCTCCTTCCTTCTCTCTTCCTCTGCTTGTAGCAGCTAAGTGTTGGCTTCTTCCTTCTTTCCCTGCACAAACCACAGCAAAGCAAAACCTATCCCTCTACCCACACCCGTTCATCTCTCTCTCTCTGTGTAAACTACACTCTTCAGCACGCTCTTCCAGAGCCAGGTAGACGAGTCGGATCTCGCGCCCGGGTCCAGGCGCACCGGCGTGAGGTGGTGCGCGAGGAGTGCTCAGGATAGGGTCAAGTAGGGCCGCTCCAGATCCGCGTGGTGAACTCGCGGACGAGGCGCAGTGGTAAGGTGAGGGACCTCACCCCAAGTGCGTTCGGAGGCAACCGGCTGATATGACAAAATCAATATAAGTCACTCCAACGCTTTGTAAGTTAACGATGTGGGACTAATGGTCACTGCCTTCTCTCGCGCGCGCCCGCAGGAGTCCATCCTTCAATTGCCACAGCTGTGGACTTTGCAGCGCCTCTTGCTGGATCAGATGTCTTCGCGATGCTTCCCCGAGCTAGCTGGACCTAGAGCCCTGCAGTCCTGCAACCTGGAGCAAGCGTAGAGCTTCTTCAAGTTACCGCTAATGGCGGCAGGGGCGTGGAACCTATCAGACACGAAAAGAGCCTCGCAGCTTTATCAGATCATCGGGGCAATGTGGCAGGCCGCGAGGCGGCCTAGGCATGCGTGCCTAGGTCGCCCTGTGGCCAGATGGATGGGTGTGTTTGGGGGACTGTTGGGTAGGTGTAGAGGGTCTATGGACGGGCGGAGGTTATTCAGTGAGGTGAGGCGGAGGTTATGCGATGGTCGGCGAGGCATGTGGGGCTGCGGAGCGATGGGAGCGTCTCGCCAGAGGGTGGCCGGAGATGAGGAAGGTGATGGTGAACAGCGACGGTCGAGGGATGTTTGATGAAATAAAATGAGGGAGACGAAAGAGGGGGTAGAGAAGAAGAGTTTTAACCTAACTAAAGGGGCGAAGGGGACGAGGAGGCGGCCGGCAATACCTGCTGTCGCCAGAGAAGAAGACGTCCAGTGGAGGAAGACGGCGACGACGGGGCTAGGGCAGCTCGTGCAGGTGTTGCGCGACGCGGAGGAGGATGAGGAAGACGGCTCTGGCACTGGTTTTGTGGTAGAGCGAAGAGGAGGGGGGCTCGCCAGAGCTCGCTGGACCTCTTGGTCGGAGAAGGAGAGGAATTTGAGGTGGAATTCCAGCCAAGTCGAGCTGAGGAGGTGCAGCCGGAGTTGGGGTTTAATTTATAGGTGCTGGCCGTGCTTCTGGTGCGTGGAGGGCACATCTTCTGCCACCGACGTCTCGCCGGAGATGGAAGGTGGTTAGATACCCAAACCAAATCTCTCGTGCGTTCGCACGAGAGATTCGGTGCAAATCAGGGGTTGTGATCGGGCTCAGATGGAAGGGGATTCCTCAGAGAATCTCCCTTCCATTTCTGGGAGGAGCTCTTTGAGGGATCTGAGGGTATTCCCTCTCTAATCCTCGTCGGAGCAGGATCTCTCCCCAATAATGGTGGAGGGACCTGATTGTACGATTGGCGAATAAGTTAGGGAGTTTTATGTGATGATTTTCAAAAGATAGGGACCAAAATGTAATTGGGTGTACTAAATTGCAAAGTAGGTCAAGATGACCTCCCCTTAGGTCCAAATTTTGGTACAAACCTAATTTTGACCTAAGGAATCCAATGTTGAAGTTTGATTTTAGGTTTTGACCACGTTTGACTTGACATTTTGCGTAAAAACCCAAATTAGGTCAATTAATGAGCTAGGACTCTAATCTAGGTCAAACTAGGTTCCAAAGGCCAAATTGAATGTTCTAAACCCTAAGGGATATTTTTCCATGATTTTTAAAGGGTTTACTTGATTTTTATCCTGACCGAAACCTTGTTGAATTAAGCAGGTCTGTTTTAGGGTTACCAAATGTCATTTAATTCCTGGATTGCATATGAACCCATTTCTGATTGAATCAACCCACTTTTTATCTCATTTAGACCATTTAACCTATGTTTTGTCTCTGAGAAATCCTGTTTATGTACTGCAATGGTAAAATTACAGTTTTAACCTTTATTTCATGTTTTCTTCTCAGAACACTTATTCCTTCAATTAAGCCATCTTCTAAGTTATGTAGGAGCTTTTATTCTCTTTATTAGGTCAAAATGAGCTAGTTATGTCTCATGATGAGGCTCTCATTAGGTGGATTGAGCGTGCATGCCTAGGTCACCCTGTGCGTGCGGATGTGGGTGTGTTCGGGGGACGTGTTGGGGGCGTGTCGCGATGAATGGAAAGAGGGGTTATGGTCAGTGAGGCGTGGCGGAACTTGTGAGGTGGTTGGCGAGGTGGGTGGATGCGTGGAGAAGAGGGAGATCCTCGCCAGTAGTCTGGCCGGAGGTGGAGAAGATGGTGGTGATTTGCAAGTGTCGAGGCAGATTTTAAGAAATAAATCCGAGAAAAGAGATGAGAACAGAGAGTGGACTTATCCAAGGGTGGTTAGACGAAGGGGGAAGTGGAGGAGGCGGCCGACTCGTATGTGCCGTCGTCGAAGACGAAAGCCCAGTGAGAGAAGGACGGCGACGATGAGAGGGTGGCAAGAGCGTCGGCTGGTGCGGCGCGACGCGGATGAAGGAGATAATGGTAACTCTGCCACTGGTATTGTGGTAGAGCGACGAGAGAAGGAGATGAGGGCCGCCAGAGCTTGCTGGGAGGTTGGCCGAAGGAGAAGAGAGGAAATTGGGGGGTATCTCAGGCCAACTCAAGCTTGGGATTTGCGGAAGGATCAGGGGACCCTTTTATAGCCCCTGGCAAGAGGCCTTGTGCTTGGAAGGCAAGCTTCCAAGCATGGGCAAGTCACCGGAGATGGAAGGTCAAAATGACCCAAATCTCTCATGCATTTGTATGAGAGATTGGGCGCAAATTGGGGCTTCAAATTAGGTTCACATGAGAGGAGATTTATCAGAGAATCTCCCTTTCAAATTTGAAAGGGATTCTTTGAGGAATCAGGGAGTTCTTTCCCTTGAATCCTCACCGGAGTAGGATTTCCTCCGCTGTAATGGAGGAGGGACCTAATTGCAAAGAATAACGAGGAAGCTAGAAGGGTGCCTGCAAAGGTTTTCAAAAGTTAAGGGTAGAAATGTAACTGGGCTGAACCTATTTGCAAGGTAGGTCAAGGTGAATTCCCCTTAGGTACAAATTTTGGTACAAACCTAATTTGGACCTAAGGAATCCAATGGTGAAGTTGGATTTTAGGTTTGACCACGTTCGACTAGGTAATTTACACAAAAACCTAATTTGTGGCAAACATTTAACTGAGACCCATATTTAGGTCAAAATAGGTTCTAAGGGCCAAATTGAAGGTTCTAAACCCTAGAGAATATTTTTCCATAAATTTTAGAGGGTTTAGCTGAATTTTATCCTGCCTAAAATCTTGTTAAATTAAGTGGATTTGTTTTAAGGTTACGAGAAGTCATTTAAATCCAGATTTCACATGAACTCTTTTCTGTTTGAACCAACCCACTTTTTACCTTGTTAAGATCATTTGACTTATGTTTATCCCATGAGAAATCCTGTTGTTGCACTGCAATGGTAAAATTGTAGTTTTACCCCTTTTTTCTTATTTTTCTCTCAGAAGGGTTATTTCTTGAGTTAAGACCTCAAGTTGATTATGTAAGAGCTTTTGTTTTCTTTCATGGGTCAAAATGAGCTAGTTAGGGCTCATAATGAAATTCCCATCACATGATAAGTGCGGTAATCCCTTTACCCTATTTTTTCGAAAAGTAGCATCTAGATAAGGGGGAGATAAAACTTAAATGCTAGATGTCCATTATTAAGGGGAAGAAAGATTTCCTTAGAAAAGGGGGCGATCTTACAAGATAAACATAGTTATATTTCCATTAGAAAGGAGGAGTTAATTGATAGCTATCTTATTATGACAAAAATGTGGAGAATGTCATTTCTATTTCATTATGTCATAAAGGAGAATTAATCTAAATTAACAGAGCATGTATTAAGGGGGAGTATAGGGTAAATGATTAAAATTAATTAAGCCTTTTTGATAATGCCAAAAAAGGGGAGAATTTTTTTATTATTATGTATGATTTTGTCATCATCAAAAAGGAGGAAATTGTTGGTGCAAAGGCATCATGATCGTTAATTTTGATGATAATAAAACACTTGTTATTTAACATTTACATTAAGTTTAATATTTCAAGACAAATTCAATGGAATCAAGTGTGAAGGAGCTCAAGCTCACATCCACGGCAGATTGGAAGAGCTTGATGGAGGAAGAAGTAGAGACGGAGCTTCGTGTAGAGCGAGAGCTTGAAGATAAGAAAAATAGGATAGATATTTATCTTTCATGTATTTTGTATTTGTCTTATTCTACTTTGCTCTTTTATTTCCTTAGATTCATGCAAAGAGCCCAAAGTACCTTACCTTAGTTTTAAGAACATTATTCCTACTCTAGGATGTTGGTGATAGAGCACCACGATCGTTTATTTTGATGATAACAAAACACGTATCTTTTAACATTTGCTTTTGAGTCCTCGTTTTCAGGTCAAATTGCAAATGGAGATAAGTGTTTAGACGGAGTTCTAGCTCACATCCATGGCGGATTTAAGGAGCTGGACAGAGGCGAAGGAGCTTCGCGATGAGCGAAAACTTGAAGATGGAAGAACAAGAAGAATAGGATAGATTTATGTTTATCTTTTTCTATGTACTTTTGTCATTATATTCTTGCTCTTTTTATTTCTTAGAATATCTGTTAAGGAGACTCAAAGGATCCTTGAAGTAGTCCGAGGAACAACTGCACTACCGTAGGATACTTAGGTTTTCTATAGAGAACTTAGAAAACCAAAATAGGGATCAGACAATCTTTTCAGACATCTAATTTGAATTTCAGATGTCTGATAAAAACTTTTAGGATGTCAGACTATTGACTCAGACATCCGATTATTTAGGCTGGACTTAGTTAGTTCTGTATGATGAAATCAAACGTCCAGACCTTAGTCCAGACATCTGATGCCTTTGCCAGACGTCCAATTAGTGGACCGTTGGCTCCCTTAGCAAACATTGAGGAAATGATCGTTAACCTCGTATCAGATGTCCGTAGAGGACCCCAGACGTCTGATACATGACCTTTTACCTCGACTGACCCAAAATCTTCCTTCAGAGATTTTATAGCCGTTAGACTCGTTTGGAATCCATTTCCAGAGAACAAATAGGTTTCCAAACGTCCAGACCTTGTGCCAGACGTCCTGTGTGTCATCCGATGGACATACACTAGAACCCTATTTAGGTCTGATTCAAGTCAGGAAGGAACCCGCCTAAAATCAGACGTCTGACTTAGTTCCTAGACGTCTTAAATAGGTTTTCCAGACGTCTGATGCTAGGACCAGACGTCTGATGACCCTGTCAAAATCATGATTAATTCTGACTACAGCCTGATTCTCTTTAGCCTTGCACCCAACGGCTATGGAAGCCTTCTAAGGCCTTCCAAAGCCTTCCTAGGGCCTCTATAAATAGAGGAGGACCCCTTGGCTTGTTTACACACCCAAGGCACACTCTTACTAGAATATTTCCACTCACTTGTGTCAAAAAGTAGTAGAAGATCAAATTAAAGAAGCTCTAGCTCTACAAGTACTCACTTCACATCTAAGAGCTTCATCCTGTTGTGCACCCGCTCTCCTGCCAATATTACGAGAGCACTGTTGTGCCAAAGCGTGGTTCACGCATCTGTGTCGTCACATCGACGCACTTCCATCAAAGGAAAGTTTCCTAACTCTTATAGAAGCTAGGATTAAGTATTTCAGGCTCTATAGGATTGTTGTACTTTATATTATCTTTGGTTGGGTATTCACTTTACGAATTCCCATCTCCTTCGTGAGACAAATTCCTTCTTGTGAAGAGAAGCGGCTTTGAGGAACAATACCCTCGCCCTAAGTAGTGTGGTTGTAATTGAGGTTCAGTCACCCTCGTTCAAGTGACTGGGTTTTGTGGATTTGATCGACTAGGTCGATCAAGAAATCCTAACTCAAGAAGGTTAGGTGGTGGTTTTCACCTGATTTGGGTTTCCACCTAAAAATTCTTGTTTCTATTATGTAATTGCTTAATTTTGTGAGATTATCTATTTTTTATTCCGCACTTTATTACGTCACTTATATCTCACCCCCTCCAACCAGGGAATTACATAGGACACTTAAGTAAACCCTATATACGAATTAGAAAATCAATATAAAAACCAGACAGCCTGATCAGACGTCCAATCTAGACTTTAGATGTCTGATCTTGGTCTTTAAGATGACTGATAGCTTGTACAGACGTCCAAATACTTAGGCTGAACTTACTGTTCTCTGTTCATTATTTTCAAATGACTAGTCCATAGTTCAAATGTGTGTTGACCTTGACAAACGTCCAACAATAGGATTGTTGGTTTGTTAGATGAATATCTTCAAGGATTATCTTATGATTTTATTAATATTATTTTCATACATCCATAGAACTATCCAGACGTCTGATAAATAGATGTTAGGCTAGATCTGACCCAAATCAAGATTTGTTAGACCTTTTAGCAGTTTGTGTCTCGAGAAATCTAATCCCGTAGAGAATTCTATTTCCAAACGTTCAGAGACTTTGCCAGACAACTGACCTGTTGTCTGACTTAAATTACTTAGAACCCTATTTTGATCTTGTCAAAACAGGAATAAACCCTTCTTAGAATTAGACGTTTAATTACATTCCCAGACGACTTAAAACACCTTCTTAAACGTCTATCTTAATCCAACACCGTCCAAATGATCAACTTGTCTAGATCAGACAACTGACTTTTAAATCAAACGAAGACCCAGACATCTAACCTTAAATCCAAACGTCTGATAACCCTGTCAGAATCATAAATGACCCTGATTTCGTTGGGATTTTGGCTTGATCTATTGTAATTTATTCCCAACAGCTATGAAAGCCTTCCAAGGCCTTCTAAACCTTTCTTAGCGCCTCTATAAATAGGAGAGTACCCTTCCTAGGATAAACACACCTTAACAAACTATTTCAACATCATATTGTGTCCAAATGAAGAAGAAATCATCTGAAAGTGATCTTGCTCTTCAAACTTTAGTCTACACATTTGAGAGCACCATCTTAGCTGTGCACCCGCTCTCCTGCCTTCACATACGAGAGCATTCTTATGTAGTGCGTGGATCACACACACCGCGTTGCTAGCTGACGCACTTCCATCCAAGGAAAGTTCCTTTTGCATATAGAAGCTAGGTTTTATATATAATTATTTTGGGTTCTATGGGACTATTATAACCTGATTTATTAGTTGGGTATTCGCTTTGCGAATTCCCGTTTCTATCGCGAGATAAAATACTCCTTGTGAAGAGGAGAGGTTGGAGGTTACGCTACCCTCGATTGTAAAGTATCGTAGTTGTAAGAATTTGAGTCACCTTCGTTTAAGTGACTCGATTACTGGATTTGATCTATTAGATAGATCGGAAAATCCTAAACCGAGAGGTTTAGGTGGTGATTTTTACCTAAGTTTTAATTTTTACCTAAAAATCATTATATCTTTTGTGAGATTGTCATTTGTATGATTATTATATTTTATTTCATATTATTTTATATTACACTCGATCTCACCCCCTTCTGTCATAAATTACAATAAATACACTTATTGATGAACTCGCAATCAAATATAAATAATACATAAGGAGATAAAAAAACTTCATATTTACTTGCACAAGAGGGTCACCTACGTAACCGGAGCATCCATATTTTTGCTAACAATGGCATCTCCTTAACTAACAAAGGTTTTGGTTTTACATATTGGTACAAACGACTTTATTAAAACAAAAACAAGGTGAAAACATAAAAAATGTTATAAATAATCATACACTTACCCACAAATTCTTACCCCCCAACAGAACCGTACTTTTTTCTCACCGCATATGCCACTGTCACCAAAACCATAAGAAGAGGCCATCGTAGAAAGCAACTGGACCTCCAACAATGCAACATGTGCGATGATGTTGTCCGGAGATAAGGGTGCCTTCTTTGCCCCTCCTCCCGCGCCACCTCCAGCTTCCCCTTGATCATAGGTTTGAACACCTACTCAGCACCAATCTTAGCCCACAAACCAACTCAAATCACAATCTTTTTTGGTCCAAAATCAGGCAAAGTGAACGGAAGGGAATTGGATCTCTCATGCATAAGAAGTTGAGCATCAACATCGACTCCCACCATCTTCTCAGCTATGCTTTAATGCTGTTGGCCTCCATGATGTCAACAACCCTAATTGACCACCGCTTCTCGATCATCTCTACCATTCAGATCCCACAACAATCTCACGAGTGGGCATCGAGAGAGAGAGAGAGAGAGAGAGTGTGTGTGTGTGTGAGAGAGAGGGATGAGATGGTTGTATGAGAGTGAAAGAGGAGGATCCAATGGTTCCTCGCAAGTGAGGGAGGTGACGAGCGAGAGAAAGGAGAGGTGAAGGGAGCGGCAAGATATGTGGAGGGTGAGGGAAGTGATGGAGGAGATGAGGACTTGCGGTAGGAGGATGGAAGGGATAAGGATAACATCTTATTAGGTACTTATCTCTTAAGGTTAGTTTACTTCATAGGTTAAGAAATTGATATTAACCTCTATTTCTATTTACTTGTAGTATTATGTTAACATTAGTTTCTATGTACTTAAATTGATATTAAACTATAGTGTTAACTCTTACGATATTTACTTGAATTAGTGTTAACATCAATTTTATAAAGTGATGTTTGGATATGAGAGAGTTACAAAGTTAACACAAATTTTACTAATATTTTTTAAAATTAATGTTAGTAAAATAGATGTTAATTGTTAAAAATAAATATTATAATTATAAATGTTAACCTCTCAAATAAACAAAGATCAAGCATTCTGAAGAGAAGTTAATCGTCTAGATAAATTAACCTTTAAAAAAGAAGAATAGTACGGATAAAATAGCAAAGCTATGGGTGCGGAAACGGTAGACATTGACATCAACAAAACCTTTGGCATTTCGCAAATTAATTAGTAGCGGTGCTCCATGGACTTTACTCTGTCACGAAGGATGGTGCCAAATGTATTATTTGGAAAATAAGGAATTTTTTCAATGATGTCTTTCGAAATATTTGATATTACATGGAGGGCCGTATATAGTTTTCCCGTAACGATGCAAATCCTCCCAGGAGCTTTGTTCAATTGCTCACTGATGCACCTCCATCGGTGTAAGCTTACGTGTAAACTTTATATGGGCTAACTTATACCAATGCTGGGATTAATTAAGATATAGCGTCCATCTAAATGGTTGAATTCCGATAAAAACGTTAGTCGTTTGATACGAAAATTAAGGAGAATCTCGTCGTCGACACCAAAAATTAGATGTTTGCAGGAGCACAAAGTTATCAACCTTATATGCTATAAATATGGATGACTTTAATACTTCCGTGTGATACGGCCAGTTTACGGGAGCATATGCACACAAATCCTAAAAGTAATCGGCCCCGACGTGGCATAAACACCCCCGTTAGCCCATCATGTGACCCACAGGTACCAACATCCAATTTGATCCGCCCACCTCCCCGTCATCCTTCTTTAGGATATGATTACTTCTTCCATGATCTGATTCCAATCACTTTGCTACGTGTTTAAAGAACCATCCACCAATAAATCTATCACTCGATGCCACATTAGTCATAATTATATACATATACGGGCCATGTGAATTTGGAATATTGGGGCGCGTGGATTAATAAAATATAAGAGCTCCACCGATTTTTGGGAAATGCCCACGAGGTGAGCCTTTTTCTCTTTATCTTTTTCAACCCCCATCTATCCCAATAAGATCTCAGAAAAGGGCCCAACATGCCTTCTATCTGAATATATCTCTCAAATGTTTATAATATATATGTTTTTTTCTACTAAACTATGCACTTCCCGAAAACCCACGAGCAGAAGGAAAGCCCCCATATATATATCACTAGAAACGAGAGAGATATGAGTAGATTTTGTGGGTTGGGGAAGGGGTATAGGGTTGGTGAGAAGGCCACAGCCTATGATGTGCGCCACCAACTCCTAAATAAACTATTGCTCTGCAATTTGGGTGCTGGAAAAGTGAAGCGTACCTTCAATCGCCAAAAGAAGCTCTCTGCGGTGTGTGGATATGGATGACATGGAGGAAAAGCCTCCATCAAGTCGGTTCATGCTTCAAGGAGTGAATTGGAACTTGAGGATGGATTGTGGTGAAATTTGAGAAAGGTTTCCGTCTGGATGCACTCCTTTCATCGGAAAGAGTTCAAATTTAATCTCCTTTGGTGTTCGGGTGATTGAAGTAAACTTTTATCCAAGGATTAATTTATTTAAAGAATTAAAAATAATAATGTTAGAAAATATAAAATTAATGTTAATTTGTAATTATATTTATTTATAGAGTGATGTTAACGTTAGTTTGTATTCATTTAAGTTAGTGTTAAATTATACGGTTAATCCTTGTGGTGTTTACTTAATAGTAATGTTAAGTACATAAAATATAAGAGATGTAAGATATACAAATGGTGTATAATTTTAACACGTATTTTACTAACACCAAATGAAACTAGTGTTAGACAAACCCATATTAAATTGGGTAAACCCAAGTTAGTAAATTGAGGGTTAAGTAATCAGGTAAACGGAGGTTAACCTCATAAGTAAATTAGGCCTCAGATATCATGGGTAAAATTTTCAATAGAGGTTTCAACTCATCACATATGGTGGTTGATGTATGTTTATTACAGTAATTTTGAGACAGAGATGGGCTACATTTTACGATTTTTGATTTACAAAATTTTATCTTTCGAATCTTCTTCTAACAACCCCTCATCATCAAGACTCGCACCGATTATTTCTTCAGTATCAGACGTCTACCATAGTAGACAAACATCTGATGTCACTTAATCAGTTATCCAAAGTCAAAATTAGACGTCACTTGGCAGTGTGCCAAAATGAGCTTCCCTGACCCTCTACACATCAGACGTTTGTGTTCAAGATCAGACACCTAGGACATCACTCAGACGTCTAGTAATTTGGTCACATGTCCAAGATCACAAAATAAGCCAGCTGCCTACTTAGGCTAAATGTCGACTAGAACCAACTTCCAGGGTCTTCATCACCTAGGCCATCAAACATCCAGGCTTTTATTTTGGATGTCACGACACCCCTCTAGATATCTAACAATATCATCAAACTTCTAATGGTCTGCTACCTCAATTCCAGGAATGCGACCATGTTATAGGCTTCGTTTGATTTTACATTAGACGTCCGCTATGCCCAACATAAGACATCCAACTAGAACTTAGACGTCTAATATGCTCAGTATCAGAGGTCTGATAAGCATTCCAGACATCCAATATGGCATACTGTCATCTATTCCAGTGGTTTCTCCTACTAGTTTGATTCTTATTTGCATTGGCATGCCTACCAACCCACCAAGGACGAAAAATACCTCCTCTAACCTCAAGATAAGCATACTAATCCTTCCCAATCACAATTTCATGCACAAACTCCACATTGGACATTAGGATTCAATTCTAAACCTTCACTTACTTAACATGCAACCCCATTTCTAGAGGTTGTGAGTGGTTTGCTTTACCACCATCTGAACACCAACATCAAAGGGGGATCTCTAGATCCCACCTCAACATGACACACAAAATAACTACTACTTCTACACCTTAGAACAAAAAGGATACAATTGCTACCTGGAGATTGTAGCTTGAAATGACCCGTTGCCTTTTTAGTCGGATAAGACGTCTGGACTGTCAGCCAGACGTCTGCCCAGACATCTGGACATATGTCCGGACATTCGAAAGTAGGAGAATATCGGATATTCTTTTCACTATGCGCACAGGCGGCACGCAGAGTCTCGCTCTCTCTCCTCCACCCCCCTCACCCGAACCCTAAACCCACTCTATATAAACCCCCCTTTCACTTCTTCTCAACCCCTCACACCACTCAAGCCACTGCCACCTCCACCTTCTCCTTGTGATGGCCGCGCCCTCCAGCCTCCCATCTCTGCTGCTGCAGCCAGGACGAGGAAGAGAGGAGCTGGCAAGGGAGAACAGGGAAGAGCGAGAGTGAGAGAGAGCGAGGGAGTGAGAGCAGGGGAGAACGATGGTCGTGAGAGCTCATTGGAGCTCAAGGAGGAGTCGTGGGAGAGAGGAAGATGCCGGTGGGGAGCTTCTCAAGCTCCTTCCACTACTGGAGCTACCGCTGCATCGTTTGAAGGCAGAGGCGTGAGTGGAGCGAACGGTGCAGAAGAGTTTTGATACTAGAAGTTTCCAGTATCAGATGTCTGGAGTGACATCCAGACGGCTGGCGAGGCACCAGGACATCCGGAGCTGAAGCCGAACGTCTAGAAACACATATCGCATGAGGTACGTATCTTCCTACGCTTCTTTTTCGCTATGCAGATCGTAGCGTAGGGGATGTCAGCTTATTTTTTTGCCTGCGTTGTTTGTACGCAGGTGAAGGCTTTGGGAAGGTGTGCAGTGTGCTTTCCCAAGCACTTTTGGATGTCTCATCACATCGCTAGACGTCCGGAGGTACTTCCAAACGATTGGAGGCCTTGTCCGACGTCTAGAGCTGCCTTCAGACGATCATAGAGGGAGTCTAGATGTCTGAATCAACCGCAGGAAGTGCAAGGTGAGATCTGACGTCTGATTTTGATCAGTAACAACATTTTTGGCCCGTTTAAGGCCCAAACAGAGTCGGATTTTCGCAAACGAAGTACCGCTGTTTTCCACTCGAGTTCCTCTACAAGTTCTTACTGAGTACCTACTGCTTGAGCTTGTCTAATGTATATTGATTGGTGGTACAAGTTACCAACTGGTGGCGTGTAACGAGCTCGTGCCCCAGACGTCTTTTAAGACGTCTGGGAGGTGGCCCAGACGTCTGTAAAGACGTCTGGGATCACATCCAGACGTCCGGGATAGTTTACAGACGTCTGACGAACAGTTATACTCGCACGGGATATTCGTCTGCGCGCCTGTGCGCGCAGACCTGCGATCCGCATCTTCTCTGCGGCTGCAGGCGACTGCGGCCGTCTCTCTCCTCCTCTCCGCGCGGCGTTAAAAGGGGGAGGGGGCGCGCCTCCCCTCCCGTCTCCACCATCTTCCTCCTCTCCTGCTGCGGGCGGAGCGAGCGGACGCAAGGGCGCAGCGGCAGCGGCGCAGCAGAAGGCGCGGAGGAGCTGCGGCGTGCGAGGGCGGGGCTCTGCCGTGAGGGCGAGCTCGCCGGGAGCGGCTTGGCCGGCCGGCGGAGGGCGCAGGGGGCGCAGAGCGTCGCGAAGAGGGACCTGCTGCGGGCGGAGCAGCGGACGCGCGAGGTGCGACGCGGGCGGCGTCGCGAGCGGAGGCCGAGCGAGGTTCTGATTCTGGAAAGATCTCCAGAATCAGACGTCTGGACTGATATCCAGACGGCAAGGTCGACGTCTGTGTGATCATACAGACGTCTGAAAGGTGAGTTCCGCTTTCTCCTTCTTCTTTTGTCGACTGACCGTACTGAAGGAGGAGGGTTGGCTGTGCGCAGGTGTTCGGATTCGTCATCCTTTGCGAATCCGACGTCTGGAAGTTTTACCAGACGGCGGGAGTGACCTCCAGACGTCCGGAGAGACCATCGGACGTCTGGGATCTAGGAGAGACGTCGCCACAGACTTCTGGACGTCCGGGGAACCAAGCCGAACAGGTAATTCTCTGATCCACCGTTTAAGACGTCTGGAAGGAGTTCCATACGTCTGATTTTGCACAGTATTGTCTTTCTCGACCCGTTTAGGGCCCGTTTGGGCTCCGTTTTCCGCGATTCGAGTTGCGTTCGATTCAGAATTTATTCCTCTACCCGCCTACAGTAGCTATACACTGTTTTGAGACACTCCTTGTGTTTGATCCTTGTGATAGGACCTCGTTCGGTTGCTGTCTTGAGAGTCGCGGAGGCACGCGGGATTCCCGACCACGCCCCCATTACTTCCGTTGTACCTGGTAGAGTGGTTTTAAGCATTAATAAAATCTGTTAAAGTATGGAACCATAATTAGAACCTAGGGCATTGCATGAACCCTAGGAATGAGAAATGTATGGAATGATAGCTCCTAGGTGTTGCATGAATCCTAGGGCCGGAAAACTAGATTGTATGATAGATCCTAGGATATGGCATGAATCCTAGGATGGAAAAACTAGTGGAATGTATATTACTGCAGTCTTGGAAAAATGGAAAGGAATATATAAGCTGCCTGTGAAATTAATTAACAGCTGCCTGTTATGAACAAGGAAACATGTTGAGATCATGGAATGTGAGAACGTGAATCTGGAAAGTGAAACATATGATGTTCTGAGATAAAGAGCTGGAACCCTACGGGGAATTAGGAGTGGAACTCCTGGAAAGAAAAGGAATGGAACTGAGATGTAGTTGTACTGTCTCTTGGGTACGCAGTACCAAGGGAAGTACCTGTACCTGTTTTAGTGCAGAGTGGGGCCAGCCGCCCCAGGGACCCGGGGTTAGGCTTGGCCGCTCTGTACCGACACTTTGGCCCTCGTGTACGTAGTACCGAGGAGAGCTAGTAGTGTTAGGAGAGTACTAGCTACCCCACGGGCCCCGGGGTTCTGCTAGCCTCCTTCACCGACTTGTTAGGCCCACTAGGGCAAACCAGGGTAGTCAGGCGAGGGTGCGCGGACTGTGGAGGGGCAAGGCCCCGGTTTGGTTACTGTGGAGGGGTTGGACCCCTGTTACTGAGAGGGCTCTGCCCTGGTTCCGTGCTGTGCTTTGGGCGCACCCGTTAACGGAAACGACTGACCGCGTGCCAGTACGGGCTAGCTACCTGTGCGTTTATCGCGCGTGCCGTAGTCACCGTTACGTCTGTCAGTGACCTTGGGGTGGTTGACTGAGGGTAGGATCACCACGGGGGACTCTCCCGGCCAGGAGAGCACCACGTGCTACTTCTACTGTTGGAAAAGACTGCAATCAAGATCGTCCCACGAGGACATTCAAGATCAAGTAAAGGATCTGAGAAGTAAATGAAATAGTGAGAAAAATTGAAAGATGTAAATAAAGGAAGTAATAGAACATAACAGCTACTGTACACTCTACTGTTGCCTTTAGTTAGTTTGCCACTCTACTCAGCGTTTTGCTGACGTGTTACACTCGTTACCTTTTTCAGGACCAGGTGTTGAGCAGCCAGGGTCGGCGGCTGCAGAGGACGCTGGGCCGAGTAGGGTCCAGTAGAGTTGCCACAGCTTTGTACCTTCTTTTGTTTCTGTTCTAGTGAGTAGTTTTGTTTCCGCTGTACCTTCTTTACCTGCAGTTCTTGTTATATGATAAATGTTGCTTTACTGTTGTGGCGGTACCTACTGTAGTAGTTTCTTTCCTTACTGCTGTACTTTTTACTGTTAGTTATATTCATGCTGAATGTGGTTTATTTTACTGTCTTTTGGTTACTTCCTCGTTGGACGACTGGGTCTTGGGATTAGTCGAGTCGGTCTGGTTCTCGTGTCTCGTAGGGACTCGGGAACCGGGTCGTTACAAGATGGTATCAGAGCAAGGTCGTCCCGAGAAGTGAATCAACTGACTGGAAAATAACCAATTCACATGTTTATAGCTAGAGTAGCCACCACAACATATCTCTTGACATGAGCTCTTAGAAGTGTTGTTAGGTACCGTCTGTTTTGACGTTTCCGTTTTGTTTCGCGTCTCCTTGCAGGAGATGCCTCGTCGTGGGACTGGCGAGACTGGCCGCGGGCGCGGCCGAGGGCGAGGTCGGCGAGGTGGACGTGCTGTCATTGACGTCTCGGTGGACCAGCCACCACTCCCTGGCATCCAGGCCCAGGACCTCGCCAGACTGATACGAGATATTGTACGAGAGGAGCTCCACCCACCGCCCCGAGCACCTCCTCCTGGGGTTGCAGAGGGGGAGTCCTCTGTGGGACCACGCGACGGACGCGGCGCCGGACACGAGGGAGGGGATGGGCCCCTGCCGCCCCCACCTTCCTCCGACACTTCTGTACACGAGGCACCTTCGCCTGGAGGTGCACCAGCACCTCCCCTACAGCACCACTTCGAGCTTTTCGGACAGTTCCGGAAGCTGAAGCCCCCCTCCTTCAAGGGGGATGAGGACCCGACCGAGGCAGAGGACTGGCTTGAGCAGCTGGAGAAGATCTTCGACACCCTTCGCCCCCCGGTGGAGTGCCGCGTGGCCTTTGCCACGTACCAGCTGGAGAGTGCGGCACACCGGTGGTGGAGGGCGGTCCGGGGACAGGAGAGGGACGAGCCGACATGGGACCAGTTCGTCACCCTCTTCTGCGAGCAGTACTTTCCCCAGACGTGGCAGGACCAGAGGAGGCGGGAGTTCCACACTCTCCGCCAAGGGACGATGACCGTGAGCGCGTACCGCACGCGTTTCTTGGAGCTGTCCCGCTTTGCAGCGACAGCGGTAGCCACTGAGGAGGAGCGCCTTTGGAGGTTCACCGAGGGGCTCCGGCCTGCGATCCGGGGGTATGTCAAACCCCTGAAGCTGCCGACGTTTTCAAGGGTGGTAGAGGCAGCCATGACTTACGAGGAGACCAACCCGTCCGCGCGAGAGACCGACGGCGGGCGGAAGAGGCCCTTTCAGCCAGACTTCTCACAGGGCCGGCGAGAACGGAGACACGTGGCGTCCGCAGGAGAGCCGTCACGTTGTGCAGGGCCATCACTGGCCTTTGGGGGCCCTCGACAGGGGCCAGTCGCCAGCACCGGACCCCCGCCTAGCCGACAGCAGGGACTCACTGAGGGCGGGAGTCGGGTTCCCCTCTGCTACCAGTGTGGCCAGCCGGGCCACGTCAGGAGGGACTGCCCATCTAGGGCAGGGGGTCAGCAGATACTTCCCGCGCAGAGCACTGGAGGGCGCGCAGGAGGCCGCGGTTTCCAGGCGCGAGGAGGAGGACCGCAGTCGCGAGGAGGGTACCGGCCAGCACCTACCCGTCCGACGCAGAGTGTGGCTGCTTCGTCCGCACCTAGAGCTGAGGGGCGTATCAACGCCCTAACACACAGGGACGCCAGAGCTTCGGGATCCGTGGTAGCAGGTATGGTTTCAGTTTCTGGCAGACTCGTTTACACGCTTTTCGATTCCGGCGCTACGCACTCGTTTGTCGCAGACAGTTTCGCAGTTAGTTTGGACCAGGATTATACATTGTTAGAGAACCCGTTCGTAATCAGAGGTCCGAGTGGTCAGCTGTTTGTAGCTGAGGAGGTGTACACGGGTTGCGGGGTCAGCATCGGGGGACACAGCCTGCCAGCTGACCTGATTATGATACAGATGGAGGACTTTGGGGTGATCCTGGGGATGGATTGGCTGTCCGCTTACCACGCATTGGTAGACTGCTTTGAGAGGAAGATTGTCTTCTCCATTCCGGAGTTGCCTTCCTTCGAGTTTCACGGGCAGCCAGTGGACGGAGGTTTCAGGTGCATTTCGGCACTTCGGGCGGCGAGACTTTTGAGCCAGGGGTTTGAGGGCTTCTTAGCTTGTGTGGTGGCAGAGCACAGCCCCGTGGTAGACTTCCAGAGCATCCCGGTGGTCAGAGAGTACCCCGACGTGTTTCCAGACGAGTTACCAGGACTACCGCCCGAGCGTGAGATCGAGTTTGAGATCTCACTAGTACCAGGGACCAACCCCATCTCCACCGCGCCATACAGGATGGCACCGCTTGAGCTGCGAGAGCTCAAGTCTCAGTTGCAGGACCTTTTGGAGAAAGGTTTCGTGAGGCCCAGTGCGTCTCCCTGGGGAGCCCCGGTACTGTTTGTGAAGAAGAAGGATGGGACCCTACGCCTTTGTGTGGACTACAGACAGCTGAATAGGGTCACCATCAAGAACCGATATCCGCTGCCGAGGATTGACGATTTGTTTGACCAGTTGCGGGGTGCCACGGTGTTTTCCAAGATCGACTTGAGGTCTGGATACCACCAGTTGAGGATCAGGGAGACCGACGTCTCCAAGACAGCTTTCCGCACCCGGTACGGACACTACGAGTTTTTGGTCATGCCGTTTGGGCTGACCAATGCCCCCGCTGCTTTCATGGACCTGATGAACCGGGTGTTCAGACCGTACTTGGACCAGTTTGTGGTGGTTTTCATAGATGATGTACTCATCTATTCTAGAGATCGGACGCAGCACGGACAGCACTTGCGGATGGTTCTGGACACTCTGAGACGACGCAGGCTGTACGCCAAATACAGCAAGTGCGAGTTCTGGTTGAGGGAGGTGACCTTTTTGGGTCATGTGATCTCTGGAGACGGCCTGGCGGTGGATCCCGCCAAGGTCGAGGCAGTGCTCAGGTGGGAGAGACCGCGTTCAGTCACTGAGATTCGCAGTTTCCTGGGACTGGCAGGTTACTACAGACGGTTCATCAGAGGGTTTTCGCAGATTGCACGTCCTATGACACAGTTGACTCGGAAGGATGTGCCTTTCACTTGGACAGACGCCTGTGAGGCGTGTTTTCTGGAGCTGAAGGAGAGGTTGACCTCGGCTCCCGTGCTCACCATTCCTGACAGTAGTGGCGGGTTCGTCGTGTACACGGACGCTTCCTTGCAGGGGTTAGGAGGTGTGCTCATGCAGAGGGGTCACGTGGTCGCTTACGCTTCGCGGCAACTGAAGCCCCATGAGCATACCTACCCTACCCATGACCTAGAGTTGGCAGCTGTTGTCTTCGCGCTGAAGACATGGAGGCACTACTTGTACGGTGAGACCTTCGAGATTTTTACAGATCACAAGAGCCTCAGATATCTTTTTGACCAGAAGGAGCTCAACATGAGACAGAGACGTTGGTTGGAGCTCCTGAAGGACTACGACTGCAGCATCTCCTACCACCCGGGAAAGGCCAATGTGGTGGCTGACGCCTTGAGCCGTAAGGCGCCCGCACGCTTGGCCAGTCTACAGTTACAGAGTTGGAGCCTTTTGGAGGAGGTGGGCAGTTGGCGACCTCTAGAGTTACGAGGATACTGTGGGGCAGTGACGGTAACACGGCAGACCAGACCAGAGTTGATAGACCGCATCATCACGGGACAGATGGCCGATCCGTACTTGCAGTCTTTGCGCGACAGAGTACTGTCAGGGGACCCAGGGGACTTCTCTTTCACAGACCAGGTGTTACGCTTGAGGGGACGGCTGTGCGTCCCCAGAGACGAGGAGCTGTTGAGAGAGCTCCTGACTGAGGCACACGGTTCCAGATTCACCATACATCCCGGAAACACGAAAATGTACCATGACTTGAGACGCGAGTTCTGGTGGAGAGGGATGAAGCGGGATGTGGGTGAGTTCGTGCAGCAGTGCTTAGTGTGCCAGCAGGTGAAAGCCGAGCATCAGAGGCCTGCAGGGCCGCTTCAGCCGCTTCCAGTGCCAGAGTGGAAGTGGGAGAGCATCACCATGGACTTGGTGGTGGGTTTACCTGTTACCCAGCGAGGACACGACGCGGTCTGGGTAATAGTGGATAGGTTGACGAAGACGGCACGATTCTTGCCGATCCGAGTCACTTTGGGACCAGCACAGTTGGCAGAGAGGTATATCCGTGATGTGGTGCGACTACACGGAGTTCCGCGGGAGATCGTATCCGACCGGGATACCCGCTTTACGTCCCAGTTTTGGGCTGAGTTTCAGCAGGCTTTGGGGACGAGGTTGAGGTTTAGCACGGCTTACCACCCCCAGACGGACGGACAGTCGGAACGCACGATACAGACACTTGAGGATCTTTTGCGTGCCTGTGTACTAGACTGGAGGGGCTCTTGGGAGGAACACCTGCCCCTGGCAGAGTTTGCATACAACAACAGTTATCACTCGAGCATCGGCATGGCTCCCTACGAGGCTCTGTACGGACGGAAATGCACGGCACCCTTGAGTTGGGTTGAGGTGGGGACCAAGTGGGAGGTTGGCCCCAGGTTGATCCGGCAGAGTCAGGAGGTAGTTGAACAGATCCACGGACGACTCCGCACTGTCAGGAGCAGACAGAAGAGCTACGCAGATCGCAGACGCAGAGAGGTGCAGTTCGAGGTTGGGGACCACGTCTTTCTTCGTGTTTCACCCATGAAGGGCTTACAGCGGTTTGGGGTGAGAGGGAAGCTCGCGCCGAGGTTCGTGGGGCCCTTCGAGGTCCTGGAGCGGGTTGGACCCGTTGCTTACAGACTTGCCCTTCCCCCGCAGCTTTCTGGTGTGCACGACGTGTTCCACGTGTCCAACCTCAGGAAGTACGTAGCCGATCCCAGCCACGTACTGAGTCACGAGAGCGTCGAGGTGAGCGACGACCTGACCTACCCCGAGCGGCCAGTGCAGATCCTAGACCGAGCCGTCCGCAGGTTGAGACGAAAGCAAGTACCCCTGGTAAAGGTTTTGTGGAGGAGCCAGCGGTACGAGGAGGCTACCTGGGAGCCTGAGGCGGCAATGCGGGAGCGGTACCCAGAGCTTTTCGCGGGTACGTCTTTTCGGACCGGCTTCGGTCCTCTTTGAGTTTGTTATGGTTATTTGGACATCCTTTTTCCGCACCCTAGTTGGCGCAAGTTTCGGGGACGAAACTTCCTTTGAGTTTGTTATATTGTAACGAGCTCGTGCCCCAGACGTCTTTTAAGACGTCTGGGAGGTGGCCCAGACGTCTGTAAAGACGTCTGGGATCACATCCAGACGTCTGACCAGACGTCCGGGATAGTTTACAGACGTCTGACGAACAGTTATACTCGCACGGGATATTCGTCTGCGCGCCTGTGCGCGCAGACCTGCGATCCGCATCTTCTCTGCGGCTGCAGGCGACTGCGGCCGTCTCTCTCCTCCTCTCCGCGCGGCGTTAAAAGGGGGAGGGGGCACGCCTCCCCTCCCGTCTCCACCATCTTCCTCCTCTCCTGCTGCGGGCGGAGCGAGCGGACGCAAGGGCGCAGCGGCAGCGGCGCAGCAGAAGGCGCGGAGGAGCTGCGGCGTGCGAGGGCGGGGCTCTGCCGTGAGGGCGAGCTCGCCGGGAGCGGCTTGGCCGGCCGGCGGAGGGCGCAGGGGGCGCAGAGCGTCGCGAAGAGGGACCTGCTGCGGGCGGAGCAGCGGACGCGCGAGGTGCGACGCGGGCGGCGTCGCGAGCGGAGGCCGAGCGAGGTTCTGATTCTGGAAAGATCTCCAGAATCAGACGTCTGGACTGATATCCAGACGGCAAGGTCGACGTCTGTGTGATCATACAGACGTCTGAAAGGTGAGTTCCGCTTTCTCCTTCTTCTTTTGTCGACTGACCGTACTGAAGGAGGAGGGTTGGCTGTGCGCAGGTGTTCGGATTCGTCATCCTTTGCGAATCCGACGTCTGGAAGTTTTACCAGACGGCGGGAGTGACCTCCAGACGTCCGGAGAGACCATCGGACGTCTGGGATCTAGGAGAGACGTCGCCACAGACTTCTGGACGTCCGGGGAACCAAGCCGAACAGGTAATTCTCTGATCCACCGTTTAAGACGTCTGGAAGGAGTTCCAGACGTCTGATTTTGCACAGTATTGTCTTTCTCGACCCGTTTAGGGCCCGTTTGGGCTCCGTTTTCCGCGATTCGAGTTGCGTTCGATTCAGAATTTATTCCTCTACCCGCCTACAGTAGCTATACACTGTTTTGAGACACTCCTTGTGTTTGATCCTTGTGATAGGACCTCGTTCGGTTGCCGTCTTGAGAGTCGCGGAGGCACGCGGGATTCCCGACCACGCCCCCATTACCTCCGTTGTACCTGGTAGAGTGGTTTTAAGCATTAATAAAATCTGTTAAAGTATGGAACCATAACTAGAACCTAGGGCATTGCATGAACCCTAGGAATGAGAAATGTATGGAATGATAGCTCCTAGGTGTTGCATGAATCCTAGGGCCGGAAAACTAGATTGTATGATAGATCCTAGGATATGGCATGAATCCTAGGATGGAAAAACTAGTGGAATGTATATTACTGCAGTCTTGGAAAAATGGAAAGGAATATATAAGCTGCCTGTGAAATTAATTAACAGCTGCCTGTTATGAACAAGGAAACATGTTGAGATCATGGAATGTGAGAACGTGAATCTGGAAAGTGAAACATATGATGTTCTGAGATAAAGAGCTGGAACCCTACGGGGAATTAGGAGTGGAACTCCTGGAAAGAAAAGGAATGGAACTGAGATGTAGTTGTACTGTCTCTTGGGTACGCAGTACCAAGGGAAGTACCTGTACCTGTTTTAGTGCAGAGTGGGGCCAGCCGCCCCAGGGACCCGGGGTTAGGCTTGGCCGCTCTGTACCGACTTGTTGGCCCTCGTGTACGTAGTACCGAGGAGAGCTAGTAGTGTTAGGAGAGTACTAGCTACCCCACGGGCCCCGGGGTTCTGCTAGCCTCCTTCACCGACTTGTTAGGCCCACTAGGGCAAACCAGGGTAGTCAGGCGAGGGTGCGCGGACTGTGGAGGGGCAAGGCCCCGGTTTGGTTACTGTGGAGGGGTTGGACCCCTGTTACTGAGAGGGCTCTGCCCTGGTTCCGTGCTGTGCTTTGGGCGCACCCGTTAACGGAAACGACTGACCGCGTGCCAGTACGGGCTAGCTACCTGTGCGTTTATCGCGCGTGCCGTAGTCACCGTTACGTCTGTCAGTGACCTTGGGGTGGTTGACTGAGGGTAGGATCACCACGGGGGACTCTCCCGGCCAGGAGAGCACCACGTGCTACTTCTACTGTTGGAAAAGACTGCAATCAAGATCGTCCCACGAGGACATTCGAGATCAAGTAAAGGATCTGAGAAGTAAATGAAATAGTGAGAAAAATTGAAAGATGTAAATAAAGGAAGTAATAGAACATAACAGCTACTGTACACTCTACTGTTGCCTTTAGTTAGTTTGCCACTCTACTCAGCGTTTTGCTGACGTGTTACACTCGTTACCTTTTTCAGGACCAGGTGTTGAGCAGCCAGGGTCGGCGGCTGCAGAGGACGCTGGGCCGAGTAGGGTCCAGTAGAGTTGCCACAGCTTTGTACCTTCTTTTGTTTCTGTTCTAGTGAGTAGTTTTGTTTCCGCTGTACCTTCTTTACCTGCAGTTCTTGTTATATGATAAATGTTGCTTTACTGTTGTGGCGGTACCTACTGTAGTAGTTTCTTTCCTTACTGCTGTACTTTTTACTGTTAGTTATATTCATGCTGAATGTGGTTTATTTTACTGTCTTTTGGTTACTTCCTCGTTGGACGACTGGGTCTTGGGATTAGTCGAGTCGGTCCGGTTCTCGTGTCTCGTAGGGACTCGGGAACCGGGTCGTTACATGGCATGTTCAGGGCCCGCGGAGACGACGAGATCTGCGACACAGGCCCGCATTCCTTCCCTAATACCAGGTAGAGTGGTTTAATGCATTTATTAAGATATGAATAAAGAATATGTCTGCTTAGATTAAATTGATTGAAACTTTAAGATATGGAATGAATCCTAGGGTAGAAATGTATGAACATGATATAGAACTACTCTACTTTACTTGAGGTGCATGTTAAAATACGAGGTACCTGTATGTAAATAAGAAATTGAACTAATAAACCACAAGTTGCATGTTTATGGTTGAGAACTGAATTATGAAAACACGAGCTCCCTGTATATGGCTGAGGAATGAGTTATGAAACATGAGATCTGAATATGGATAAATGAGATGAATATGAGCATGAACCCTACGGGGAATTAGGAGTAGAACTCCTATCCATGAAAGGAATGAGGAATGTAGACGGGAAGTGTGCTGGCCCTTGTATACGCGGTACCAAGGAGAGCAACTGTCCCTTTTTAGTATAGAACAGAGCTAGCCTCTCTTGAGTTGAGACCCAGGGTTAGGATTGGCCACTCTACACCAACTCCTGTTGGCCCTCGCGTACGTGGTACCAAGACATGCTACTAGTGTAGGGAAGGAGCTAGCCACCCCATGGGGCCCGGGGTTCAGCTAGCAACCCTACACCGACTTTGTTCGGCCCTTTGGGTAAACTGGGGTAGTCGGACAAGGGTACGCGGACTGTGGAGGGACGAGACCCCTGTTCTGAGAGGGTAAGGCCCAATACTGTTCCGTGCTGTACTTTGGACGTACCCCCTAGCAAAAACGACTGACCACGTGTCAGTGCGGGGTAGCTACCTGTGCGCTTATCACACGTACTTTAGTCACCGCTACGTCTCGACAGTGACCTCGGGGTGGTTGATTGGGTATAGGACTACCGCGGGGGACTCTCCCGGCCAGGAGAACACCACGTGTACCTTCTACTCTACGGAAAAGACTGCAATCAAGATCGTTCCCACTAGGAACATGCAAGATCAAGAAATACCTTGATACTTTGAAAAATAGATGAACCAGAAACACATAAATGAGATAAATAAATATGAGAAATAAACCTGCTTGTTATTTTTACTTTACTTTTACATAAATAATGTATATACCACTCTACTCAGCGTTCGCTGACTCCGTCTTTTCGTAACCTTGTTCAGGACCAGGACTTGAGTAGCCCGAGTTTCCGGCTGCAGAGGGAAATGGGCCCAGCCTAGCCCAGCCGAAGTAGTTTCCTTTCCAGTTCTTTGTTTCTACTATAGTTGTGAGTACTAGACTTTAAACTACAATTCTCGTCACTTTCTGTCTTCTATCGTTGTTGTGGTGGCATATATTATTTTGAGACAGTTATTCTACTTTTCTTTACTGCTTTGTTCTTTCCTTCTGCTTTGTTATATTGCATGTGTGAATGTGTAACGACCCGATTCTCGAGTCCCTACGAGACACGAGAACTGGACCGACTCAACTAATCCCAAGACCTAGTCGTCCAACGAGGAAGTAACCAAAAGAGCAGTAAAATAAACCACATTCAACATGAAATATAACTAGCAGTAACAAAATACAGCAGTAAGAAAAAGAACTACTACAGCAGGTACCACCACAATAGTAGAACAACATTTATAACATAACAAGAACTGCGGGTAAAGAAAAGTACAGAGAGTAAGAAAAAAACTACCCACAACAGTGGAAACAAAAGGGGTACAAAGAATAGTGGTAACTCTACTGGACCCTACTCGGCCCAGCGTCCTCTGCAGCCGTTGACCCTAGCTGCTCAACACCTGGTCCTGAAAAGTAACGAGTGTAACATGTCAGCGAAACGCTGAGTACAGTGGTAGCTAAACTAAAGAAGCAGTAAGGTGTACAGTAGCTGTTTTATTTTCTTTCTTCCTTTATTTACGTCTTTCTATTGTTTCACAATTTATCTATTTCTCAGATCCTTCACTTGATCTCAAATGTTCCTCGTGGGAACGATCTTGATTGTAGTCTTTTCCGAACAGTGGAAGTAGCACGTGGTGCTCTCCTAGCCAGGAGAGTCCCCCGTGGTGATCCTACTCTCAGTCAACCACCCCAAGGTCACGGACAGACGTAACGGTGACTACAGCACGCGCGATAAACGCACAGGTAGCTAACCCGCACTGGCACGCGGTCAGTCGTTTCCGTTAACGGGTGCGCCCAAAGCACAGCACGGAACCAGTACAGGGCAGAGCCCTCTCAGTAGCAGGGATCCAACCCATCCACAGTAACCAAACAGGGGCATTGCCCCTCCACAATCCGCTCACCCTCGCCTGACTACCCTGGTTTGCCCCAGTGGGCCTAACAAGTCGGTGTAGGAGGCTAGCAGAACCCCGGGGCCCGTGGGGTAGCTAGTGCTCTCCCTACACTAGTAGCTCTCCTCGGTACTACGTACACGAGGGCCAGCAAATCGGTACAAAGTGGCCAGACCTAACCCCGGGTCCCTGGGGCGGCTGGCTCCGCTCTGCACTAAACAGGGGGACAGTCGCTCTCCTTGGTACTCCGTACTCCGTACTCAAGGGCCAGCTCACTTCCCCAATTCTATTCCATTCACTTTCCAGGAGTTCTACTCCTAATTCCCCATAAGGTTCCAGCTCTTTTAACTCAGAACATTCAGGTTTCACCTTTCCAGTTTCACGTTCATACATCCCATATTCTCAATCATGTTCATTTATTCATAACAGGCAGCTATTAAACCAATTTACAGGTAGCTATTATTTCCTTTCCACATTTTCCAAGACTGCAGTATTCATATATTCCACTAGTTTTCCCATCCTAGGATTCATGCCATACCCTAGGATCTATCATACAATCTAGTTTTCCAGCCCTAGGATTCATGCAACACCCTAGGATCTACCATTCATTCTAGTTTCTCATTCCTAGGATTCATGCAATGTCCTAGGTTCTATTTATGGTTCCATAATTTAACAGATTATACTAATAAACTTAAAAGCCACTCTACCAGTTACAACGGGAGTACTGGAGGCGTGGTCGGGAATCCTGCCTGCCTCCGCAACCCCCGAGACTGCAATGGAACGGGGTCCTATCACAAGGATCATACACAAGGAGTTTCTCAAAATAGTATATAATTGCTATAGACGGGTAGAGGATTTAATTCCGAAAAGAACGCAACTCGAAATGCGGAAAACGGACTCCGAACGAGCCCTAAACGGGTTGAAAACGACGAAACATTGCAAAATCAGACGTCTGGAACTTCTTCCAGACGTCTTAAAAATGGGGATCAGATGGTACCTTGTCCTGCGTAGTCTCCCAGACGTCCAGAAGCCTGCGGGGGCGTCTGGCCTAGTTCCCAGACGTCCGATGGTCACCCCAGACGTCTGGAAGTCCCTCCAGTCGTCTGGACGTCTGATTCACGTTGGATGCGAATCTCAGAACCTGCGCGTACCCATTCCTCTCTCTCAGTACGGATGGTCGCAGAAAAGGAAGAAGACGAAAAAAATAACTTACCAGACGTCTGGACAGTCCTCCAGACATCTCCCCCGTCGTCTGGTTGGAAGCCCAGACGTCTGATTCTGGAAAAACTTCCAGAATCAGAGCTCGACGCGTGCTCCGCCCGCGACGCACGGCCGTGCCTCGTCCGCCTGCTGCTCGAGCTGCAGCAGACCTCCCGCATCACTCCGTGCCCGCTACGCCCCCACCGGCCGGCTCTCGCTGCCCCGGCAAGCTCGAGCCCTCACGGCCAAGCGCCTCCTCCCTCGCGCAACACCTCCTCCCGCACTCTACGCGGCTGCCGCCGCCGCCGCTCGCGCTCGCACTCGCTAGAAGAAGAAGGAGGAGCGAAGGTGATGAGAGTGAGGGAGAGGGCGAGGCCTTTTAAAGCCGCGCGGTGAGAGAGAGAGAGCAGCGCCTGCGGAGGTGAGAGGGGAAAAGAGCATCTGCAGGTCTGCGCGCACAGGCGCGCAGACGGAAACCACCGTGCCGAGGAAAATCAAATCCCAGACGTCTGGAAAGGGTTCCAGACATCTGGTCAGACGTCTGGGCCAGCTCCCAGAAGTCTTAAAATACGTTTTGAAGCTGCGTTCGTAACAGAATGTGATTTATTTTCCTACTTTTGGTTATTTCTCGTTGGATGACTAAGTCTTGGGATTAGTCGAAGCGAGCCGGTCTTGGGTTCTGTAGAGATCCGGGAACCGGATCGTAACATAGCTATAGATTAAGAACCTCTTCCTTTTTGCTGTAGTAGCCTCTTTCATGCATTTTACCACTTGAGATCACAATTCAACGTGAAAACACAAGGTAAAAATTAGATATACCTTGGGGGAAATCATACTCTAATCTTCCCCTTGCCTTCAATAGGCATGCATGCAAGGGATCCTCGATTCCTTACAAGAACCCAAAACCCAAAGATGAAATGGGGCCTCACCTTGGTGCTTTCGCAAGGAAAGGATAATGGTGGTGCACTCTCTTTATGATCAAACCCCTAAATCCTCTCCTCCTTTTGCTCTTCCCTCTCCTCCAGTTGTTGCAATCAAGTTCTCTCTCTCTACTATCCTCTCTCTCACACTCAGGAAGAAGACGAATTGGAAGAATGAAGAGTGGCGCATCTCCAACCCGATTTATTGTGTTAAAAGGGATGGAAAATTTGCTCAGGTGGTCTTCAAGCTATTTTTTCTTTGTCCTCATCTTACCAAGGTTGAGGCTTCATTGCCTCCATACCCTTGCTAAGAGCCAATTCTCATCTTAATTAACAAAACCTTAGCCTTTGTTATCAATAGATTCCATAACTAAGGTCTCTTAGGCTCCTAATCTCCTTAGTCTAGGTAAGTAGGACCCTTGATTACTTTTAAGAGGAAAATTTTTACTTTACACCCATAATTAGTGTTTAATTATTAATAGGCTCTCACATTGCCCCTTCTCGATAACTCATAATTGATGGTTAAGTGAGATAATGTTCATTAATGACCTTGCTATTATGTTTGAATATCGTGGTTTTTAATTAATAAAATTCCATATCTGATCTTGGTCTCTCATGAACCTACTTTAAATCAGTGAGTTGATTGCCTAAGAAACCCTAAGGAGAGTTATGATTGCCATAATTAGTCACTTGACCCAAATCTTGAGAAATAATGAAAGGCCTAACTATTCACTAATAATTAATTTTTGAGGTGCATGATGGGACATATCACTAGAAAAAATAAAGTGAATCATGAATATGATGTTGTAATAATTCATTTATTTAGTAAAACACTATCCAATAAGTTAATGATGGATTTTTTAGGAAATTATGAACATTGGTATAATAAGTTTAATCCTTACTCTTGTCTGTGTTTTGGTTGTGGTGTCAATTTGGATTTAGACAAGTGGGATTGGTTAGAGAGTTGTTGAATCCCTACGACTCATAAGCTCATAGTTAGGTTTAACGACCAATTGAGATAACAGGGTACTTGGCTCAAGAGTTGGAGTAAACTTATACTGTACTTCACCAGTGAGTGGATGAATGGCTATTTGTGGTTCAGTGTATCTAGCCAGCATGTGTTTACTCTATATGACGTAGCCATTACTTCTTCTTCCAATGACCTCAAGGTGATAGACTGAGATGTGGCACAAGTATGAGTCATTCTTCAAGCCAAGAGGGTGTTTGATAAAGATTGTACTTCCTGGAATATCGCATAAAGATCATCTTGTGCCTAAAGGCATAGATTGGAATCATTAAATCTATAATTGACAAGAGCAAATGTGTAACAACCGATGAATTAATAACTAATGGACAATGGTTGATAAATAGCTTAACATATGAATAATGTCTACTCTTTGTTTTCTTTTTATGTTGCAGTCTTGTTTTAATCTACTCAACTTCTACTAACATCTTCTTTGAACTCTGTACTCAGGTATAGCTAAATAGCTAGGTGCAGTAGTTGCATTTGGTACTTTTAGTACAGAATCTAGCTCAATGCTAGGAGACGGTTCATGTAGACAATTAATAGGCCTCTTACTAGTTTATTTAGTTATTTTTTCAATTTTCTTGTTGCTATACTATAAGGCTCTAGCCACTGATTTAATTTTTGTTTTCTAATTTTGTGAACTTTGATATTACTTTCAGATTAATACTCTATTTATTTGATGCTTTATGAGCTATTGTTTGACAATTGATATTTTATGATTAACTTGGACATGTTGTGATCATGTGTTTAGAGTAATAATTTATACTCAAGAACTTAAGTCTCAATAGATTTATCCAATTGATAAGACTCATATCATCACAGACATGAAATTGAAAAAGAAAACTCCTTCAATGCAATACTCATAAATCTTACTCCATGGAATATATCCATAACCGATTCAGCTTCCTCCGTTTAGATCAAAATAAAAAATCCTTCGCAATATTTCAGGGCCCATGCAAATATAATCTTCAATGAACTACATGCAACTAAAATATTTTTAGATATTCTCTCAATGAAAGAAGAAAATTAAGAATTCTCGATGAATTTCATTTCAATTCAACTAAGTCAGGATCATTAAAAAACTTGCCTGTGCAATGGTATTAAGGATATCTTCGTTGAAAAAGGTCATTTGGGATGTTTTAAGGGTCTACCCACAGGAAGAGAAAAAAGATCTTTTGCGATGTTTATTTACTAAATATTCAAATAACTTTATTGCTATCATTTTGTTTAATCAAAATAAGCGTTAAATTAGGTGATGTCAAAATAAATCTAGCTTTAGATTTAAACCAAATATCAAAATATTAAGATCAAACATCTCATAAGCTTTTGTTACGAACGTCTATTTAATTAAATGTCTAGATATATATACCACCACAGTTATTTAAATATTTAGAGAAATAAATATTAAAAAATCTTTTTTCTTATGGTGAGTAGCAATCAAGGATATGTAAGGTTATCGATATAAATGCATAAAAGTATCTTTAAGTAACGTTATTAATTTTTAACTCGCATGTTGAAGTGGGAGTGTAAAAGTTAATTGCTGTAGAAATATAAAATTTAATTATATGAAAGTTTAATATAATTTTTAATTGGTGCATCTTAACATTCGATAAATTAAAAATTAATACATCACGAATTGTAAAATTCATTATTTGATGTATTTTAGTTTTCGATCGATGGGAAAAAAGAAATACCGATTGAAAATCAAAGTACATCGCGTGTTGCAAATGTATTACATAGTACATTTTGATTTTCAATCGGTGTCTTAGATTAGATTTTTACTGCCTGATTTTGCATGCGTATTATTTTGTATTCTCATAGGAACATACTCAATATTAGTTACTAACGAAAGTGCACAAGATGAAGAGACTAATGGTAAAGACAGAATTTGAAACGAATGTACATATTAAATAGTATGTAAGAAAAATAAAATAAAAGAAAAAAATAAAAAAGATGAGAGAAAAGAGAAGACATGAGTGAGTGAGAGAGAGCAGAACGGAGAGAATAGAAAAAAATAAAAATGATGAGAGAGAAAGAGCAAACATCAGTGCGAGAGAGAGCGGAATAGAGAAAGACTTTCAACCACTGTTGCAAAACAAAACGAAAAAAACAATGCTACAATGGGGGGGGAATAGTGCATCACAAACTACTCCCCCCTCTAATAAATAGATTTTTTTTTTAAACAAGAGCAATGTTATTCATCCCACGGTCCTAAGAGGCAAGAAAGAGGGGGGTAGGGGGACTAGATCAAAACCTGTCCCTTACAAAGAAAGAGGACCACGAATCATGGCCCAGTATAGAAAACAAGGCAGCAAAGGGGCTACAGGTGAACAATATACAGCATCTAAATGCTATCCAATTTGATAACACCCACAATATTGAGAGGAAGCTGACCCAAGCAGGAGAAACAACGCCAGTTGCCATCACCAAAACCCGCAATCCTGGAAGCAGCCTCATTAACAAGAGGATGAATGAAGGAGAAGGAATGGATCCTGGAGGAGCGCACACGGAAAGAAGCGAAGAGGTTTTTGACTTTCTGAAGCTTATCGGACCACCAATAGAAAAGAGAAATCGAATCCATTTCCACCTGAAAAGAGTCATTAGAAAAATAGGAGATGGCATGGATAATGGCTTTAATGAGAGCAGCCTCAGAGGAAACACCAGGTAGATTAGCAGCAGTAGCCATAATGAAATCCCCCTCAGAATTCCTAATAATCCAGCCAAGATTTCAATGATTCCCAATCAAAGAAGCAGCAGCATTAATCTTAAAGCCCTGAGCAAGACGAACCCAGCTATGGGAGAAAGAGGAGGGATGGGAGGATTTAAGCCAATTCGCCATTTGAAGATCTCTCTAGTGCTTATCGAGCAGAAGGTGAAGCTTAGCAGGGTTGAAATCATCATGTTTCAAAGAATTTCGGATCCACCAAACATTGAACCAGATGAAGCAAATTATACCCTGAATAGACTTGGTCCTATGAGTGTTGGAAGAGTTTGAGATGATGTGAAAGAAGAGGGAAGGATCCTTGACACTTTGGAAATTCTACTTAAAGGTCCAGGAGGAAATGTCACGAACCAAGTGACATCAGAGAAGAGATGAGGGAGAGTTTCAGGCGCAGGATTAGAGGGACAGCAGAGACATTTAGAGGCAATGGGAATACCTAATTTCTTGATGTTATCGTTGGTGGGAAGCCTTCCTTTAAGAAGCTTCCAGACAAAAAGGGAGATTCGAAGAGGCAGTTTGAGATTCTAAAGGGGAATAACAGAGGATTCCTTTTGGAAGGAATGGAAGTGCAGCTGATAAGCCAACATGACAGAAAAGATTCCAGAAGGGGCCGGAGTCCAGATCGACAAGTCCATAGGATCATCTAAATGGAGGCTGGAGATCTCAGCAAGCAGATTTGGGGGAATGGAAGAGCGAAAAGGAGCACTAGAGAGTAGAGGAAGCGCTCTACGAATGGAGATCCGGGTTGGAGAAGAGCCTTCAGAAAAGAGAGTGAAGAGGAGAGTCACCAATCCATAAATCATACTAGAAGTCAATGGAGCCCTCATGGACCTCCCAACGAATGAAAGGCTTCAATTCCCTATGAGCTTCAAGAAGCAAGCAGGAACGAAGAGGGAGAAAAGATTCAGAGGTGGAATGGCCAAGCAAGAAATCCCTCATAAAGGAGTGGTAGGTAGAGTCAACAAAGAAGATATTCCAAGCTCTCTTCAGTCTCAAGGCTTTAAGGAAAAGGTTTAAGTCAAGAATGCCAAGGCCACCAAAGGCAAGGGGACGTGCAATAGAGGTCCAAGAAGCCCAGTGGTGGTGAGAGCTATGGTCAGAGGAACCCCAGAAAAAGTCGGCAAAACTAGCATGGAGTTTACAAATAACAGACTTGGGGACCTCAATGGCAGAGAGCATATGAATAGTAGTAGAGGTCAAGACATGTTTGATAAGAAGAAGTCTAGCAGCACAAGAAAGGAGATTTGCCTTCCAACCAACAAGTTTGGCTCTGATCATGTCCACAATGGGATCGAAGTAAGAAATCTTGGTCCTTCCAGAGAAAATAGGATAGCGAAGATAAGTAAAAGGGAAGGATCCCAACTTATAGCCCAAGATAGAGAGAATGCGATCTCTACGGGAAGGGGGAAAATGCCTACCCATAAAGTAGAAGCTTTTGGGAAGACTGACAAATTGTCCCATAGAAGATTGAAAATCTCTAATGAAGGAAGCCAAATTCCGAATAGAGGAGAGGTTACCATTAGTAAAGATAATAATATCATCTGTATAAAGAAGGGCAAGGGGGTAGAGACACCTCTTTTAACCGAGTAGGGATGAATTTTACCAAAAAAGGCAAGCTCCTTAATCCCACGAATAAAAGGATCCATGAAATTATTAAAGAGGAAAGGAGGGATAGGATCTCCTTGCCTAAGACCGCGAGTGACAGGGAAAATTTTCAAAGAGCTCCCATCCACCAAAATAGAGGAGCCTTCGTGCTACACGAAGGCTTTAATAAGAGAGATATTGTCAGAAGAGAGGCCAAAGTGGTGAAGAACTTCGAAGAGGACTCTCCACTCAACCCGATCAAAAGGTTTTTCCAGATCCAGCTGGACAATGACATTGGAGCCAAAAGATTTGTGATCAATACGTTGTGAAAGCTCGAAAGTAGAAGCAATGTGATCGTAGATAGGTTTATCTTTGATGAAACCAATCTGCTCCGAGGGAATGATTTTGAGAAGGAGGAGACAGAGATGATTGGCTAGAATTCCAGAAGCAATCTTGTAGAGGACATTACAAAGACTAGTCAAACGATAATGGGAGAGGTCCAAGGCAGCCAGAGTTTTGGGGACTAAGGAGATGAAAGTGTTGTTGAAGGCCTTAAGAGTAGATCTAGAGATAAAAAATCAAGTGATAGCCTCTACAACATCCGGCTTGACCAGGTCCCAAAAGTGAAAGAAAAATTCAACATTAAAACTATCAGAACTCAAGGTCTTGTTCCAGGGCATGCTCGAAAGGGAGTCAAAATTTCAAACTTCGAGGGAATATGACTTAAAGTGGTGCAATCATCAGGAGAGAGAAGCAGGGGAATGGAGTCAAGAAAGGAGTTAACACTGATGTTACCTTGAGATGAGAGCAGATTTTTGAAGTAATCAAAGGAAAGAAAGGCTGCCCTATCCCAAGAACCATCAGAACTTGTTGCAACCTTTACCATGATTCAGCCAATCTATTTTAGATTTCTGCATATAAAAGTCATTGTGCTTTACTAGGACATTATCGAGGAGAAGGGAAGTATCATTGAGCTCAGTAGTGGTGGAAAGATCCCATTGAATGGAGAGCCTGGAGTCTAACTCAGCATAGCGAGATTCAAGATCTTCAACTTTCCTATGGATATTACCAAAAGTCGATCTATTCCAACTTTTGAGACTCTTCTTTAAGATATGAAGCTCTAAATAAATTTTGGAAATAGGATCAGAGCAAGAGAGATTAGAAGAGTGCCAAATGGAATCAACCAAAGCCCTAAGTCGCCCATCCCTCAACCACATATTCTCAAACTTGAAAGGTCTAGGATGAACCACTGAGGCAGAAGCAATAGAAAGAAAAATGGGAGCATGGTCCGAATTGCGATGGGAAAGATAACGACTAGTGGGGACAAGAGCCATCGCAAAATGGTTAAGAAGAATACAGTCTAACTGTTGATAAATCCTAGAGTGACCTTGACTACCATTACACCGAGACTTTTGATTACGTCCCAAAGGAAGGTTAATAAGGGTTGCATTGTCAATGAAGCGTTGAAAGGGGAGTGATTGGGAGGAAGAGAAAGGATGACCACCTCTCTTCCCAGAAGCAGAAAGTATGGAGTTAAAGTCTCCCCCAACAATCCAAGGAGAGGTAGGAAACAAGGTATTGATCGTAGAAAGATGAGTCCAGAGGTTGAGCCTAGTATTAGGATCATAAGAGGCATAGATGGTAGAGAAGATGAAGACATGACCAAGAAACCTACACTCAACTGTTAAAGCTTGGGAGTAGGAGAATAAGGAGGAAATGGAAACCGAGTCTTTCCAAAGGTACCAAATATTTGGACACTCAGGAGGAGATAAGTGACGTGTCGTTGTGCGTGTGTGTTAAGGAGTGTCGTTATAGTCGCACTTGCAACGTCGATTTTAAAATAATTAAATAGAGGTGAGTCCAAGTTTCGATCTCAGGGAGGCGTGGAAATCGGATTTTTTCTTATCACTTGTTGTCACGGAAAGTGCGGAGTTTTGCTTGCGAAAGATGCGATTTTGAAAAGCGAGAGAGAGAGATAGAGAGAGAGAGAGAAGGTTTAGGGTTAGAAAGCTCTTTGTTTTGATCATGCAACTTGACCAGAAATTAAAATGACAATTGAACGGAAAATAACTTCATTAAACATGCACTTGTAGTTCATAACTTACAACATTAAATACATGCTTCAACAAAAGTAATAAAAAACTTAAAAGAGAGAGAGAGTGTGTGTGGAGAGCGACGAGGCAGCCACGACGGTGGAGGAGGCTCCGTCGGCGGCTCGTCGTCTCCGGCGATTACAAGAGAGCCTAAAGCTTGCTAACAGAGGGGTGGAGTAGTTGCAAGGGGAGTGAATGCCTTGCATGAGTGGTTGGAGGTGGTTTAAATAGGGTTAAGGGCTTCCTAAACGAAGAAGGGGCTTTAGCGACGTCCAGAGCGTCGCTAAAACTGCTCCCAAAAGTGTCGGTGAATCCCTCCAGCCGCTGGTCAGCCGCCCGCCTCGTTTCTTCTCCCATGCGATCCGCAGCTGCTAAACGAGAGCCGATCGGACGGTTGAGAATCCTCCTCGGCTGCGCTGGGATAGCGCTTCAGGCTCGTGTGTGCGCGGACGTCATCGCCCAGCATGTACGTGCGCGTGGGCGCGCGTGAGCAACGGTTGCGCCGCGTGGCGAGATCTCGGCCGCCCGCTGCTGATCAGGCGGCCCAATTTCACCGCACGCGTCCCCCGTCTTCAATTTCGACTCCGCGCGGCTCGAACCCGCGTCGCGTGCATGCGAGCGTGCACGCTAACCGTTGCGCCACGCTCGCGCTTTGTCGCGACGACCGCGGGCGAGCACGCTAGTCTCGGCCGTTCGATTGAAGATCGACGGCCGAGATCTGATCTTGGCTGGATGAAGGCGTGACGCACGGTGGAGAGGGCTAACGTGGCGCAATATGGGCTGTTGATCTCCAGATCAACGGCCAGAACTTCTTGGGCCCATTGTAGGAGCTCCGGATGTCGGATTTGGCTGATCGTGAGTCCGTTGGACTCCGTTCGTCGTTCTGAATCCATCCGTGTGGTTCAATTGCTCATCTAAGGCCTGCTTTGACAAATGCTAATACAAATGGCCATTAATATAGTTTATAAGAAATCTTGGTACATGATGCATGCAATGCTCCCATTCTACTTATGCTGTGCCTTTTATTCTAAAGATGGGTCATATTCAATATAATTATCACCCTCTTGTGTAGTGTTATCATGCCCCCATGCTTACTCCTTGCTAGTCCCTAGCAAGGTTTATTCTAGCTTTTATTTCCTTTCAGAATTTAAGAATTAATTGCTTAGACACTTCGTTACTTGTTAATAAGAGGAAATATACGAAGATCTTAATCTACAAAGACTAAGCAGCGCCCGGGTGTCTGCCAAAATACGAATTGCCTGAATCCTTGCTTTAATGTATATAACTATACATATGTATATCTATATATATATATTTTTAGAATTTTTTTTGGAATTCAGTGTGGGTTGGTAACTTTTTACGGCTACCCAACTCACCCAAAACTCAGTCAAAACTCTAAGTGCTAAGCATCTTGGTGTGAATGTTGTGATAGACTCACTTAACGGTAATTGAGACAGACTTCGAGTTTCTACGCCTCTAGGCGATCGGAAAAGGAAATAAATTTGCTTGAAGGTGTATTTGTTCGATTGGTAGCTTTCTCTCTACGTTTGTTTTAATTGGGGTCAACACAAGGATTTTTCCAGTGTATATCTCCCTAGCTTGTACTACTTCCCCGCTTCTTCCTTAGGTGTTTTGGTCTTTTTTGTGCAATTATTGAGCTGGGCTCTGGACAACTGATCAATGGGCTATTACCCACGATCACTTGCCAGCCATACTTGTGCAGTGAAGTGTGGTTTATTTTCTTTTCTTCTTCTTCCTTTTTTTTTTTCGTAGGTGGCTTCCCTGATCTCAAATGTACCTAGAGGCAATGAAGAAGAAATGGCCTGTGGCTGGGTTTTGGACAACCTGCCAATGGGCTGTTACCCACGACAACTTACCAGCCATACCACCCTAGAGAGTTCATTAGCTACCCAATTTCTGTCAAAATCTCCAAGAAGTGAGTCTGTGCAAAAATGTATGCAGATGCTTAGACTCAAAGTTTTTCTGAGTTAGAGGGTGAGTTGATAAATCGTATACTTATTACCTTATTTAGTAGGTGGATTAAAATAGCTTAAGGTTGCAAGGATTCGCCGCTAAATCCATATTTTAACGAACACCAGGGTTGATTAAGCCTGAAGGCCTGAAAAGTCTAAGTGTTTAAGTTCTTTTTGTATTATTTCCCACTATTGACAAGGTTCTAATGCCTAAGTTTTCTTCCTAAATTCAATTTTTTTTTAATTTATTTATTCATTCAGACTGATTAATTGAGCTCAGGATTATGCAATTTACCACCCCCCCATGCTTAAGTTGGACAATGTCCTCATTGGCAGATACATGAATGCAAAAGGGTTCAAAAAGATAGTACCTGAGTGATGTAAACGACCAGATCACTCTGAATCCTCTGGGTTGCCTCCCAGGAAGCACTGAGTTTAACGCCTCCAGCTGGGCGGTGCTCGGTGTCAGCCGTCAACGAGGGTGACACTTTCCTTGGGGGGTACTTGGGCCAGGAAATACTTCAATCTTTGACCATTAACTGTGAAAGTGTGCCCAGTGTTAAGATCAGCAATTTCAACCACCCCATTAAAGTAGGGCTTAACCACCCGAAATGGTCCTGTTCATTTGGACCTGAGTTTCCCTGGGAAGAGTTTCAGGCGGGCATCAAACAGCCAAACTTGATAGTTAGGCTCACAGGTTTTTCTATAAATAAGTCGGTCGTAGACGGCTTTCATTTTCTCCTTATACAGCCGACTATTGTCAAAGGCGTCCCGACGAATTTCGTCGAGCTCAGATAATTGAAGTGTCCTCTGTGCACCGGCTAACTGGGGATCCATGTTACATTGCTTGACAGCCCAATAAGTCCGGTGTTCCAATTCGACAGGAAGATGGCAGGCTTTGCCAAAGACCAGGCGATAAGGTGACATGTCTATCGGGGTCTTGAAAGCGGTCCTGTATGCCCACAGGGCATTATCAAGTCGTGTGGACTAGTCTTTCTTGTCAGGTCTCACAGTTTTCTGTAAAATGTTCTTGATTTGTCTATTTGAACCTCACTCTGCCCATTTGTTTGTGGATGATACGGGGTGGCAATGCGGAGGTTTACCCTGTAGTTTCTAAGTAGGGCACGGAATTGGGAATGGATAAAATGGCTTCCACCATCACTAATCATAGCCTTGGGTATTCCAAACCGGGAAAAGATGTTCTTCTTAACAAAGTTCATGACAGTCCTGTGATCGCATCGTCGGGTGGCGGCGACTTCAATCCATTTGGAAACATAGTCGACCGAGACCAGGATGTACTCGAAGCCGTTGGATGGTGGAAAGGGGCCTATAAAATCGATACCCCAAACGTCGAAGATTTCGACAATCAAAATGGGCTGAAGGGGCATCATATCTTTCTTGGTCATGGTCCCCAACATTTGACAGCGTGAGCAAGTCTTGGCAAAGATGTGTGCATCCTTAAATAGGGACGGCCAGTAAAATCCAAACTGCAAAACTTTTGCAGCTGTTTTCTTTCCAGAGAAGTGGCCGCCACACGCTTGATCATGACAAAAGGAAAGCACACTCTGAACTTCGTCATCAGGGATACACCTTTCGATGATCTGATCAGCACAGAGGCGAAACAGCATGGGATCATCCCAGAAATAGTGCTTGGCCTCAGCCAAGAACCTGTCCTGTTGCTGTCTGGACCAACTGTGAGGGGTTTGTCCAACAACCAGGTAATTGACATAGTCAGCATACCATGGCATTTTCTTATCTTGCACAGCTAGGATGTGTTCATCAGGGAAGGCATCAGATAGAGGTAGGGAGGGTCCAATGTGGTCTGGATGAAGTCTCGACAAGTGATCAGCCACCACATTCTTCGGTCTGGCCTTGTCTCGGATTTTCAGGTCAAATTCCTGCAAAGCAGGATCCATCTGATGAGCCTAGGTTTTACATCTTTTTTGGCCAATAGGTGCCGGACGGCTGAATGGTCAGTGTAACTAGTCACATGGGATCCCAGCAAGTACGATCGAAATTTTTCAAGTCCAAAGACTACAGCGAGCAACTCTTTCTCTATGACAGTATAATTACGTTGGGTCTCGTCCAACATTTTGCTCGCGTAGTAGATCACCACGAGCTTCTTGTCTTGCCTTTGTCCTAGGACAGCGCCTATGGCAAAATCTGATGCATCACACATAATCTCAAAGTCCTGAGACCAATCTCGGGGTTGAAGTACAAGTGCGGTGGAGACTAAGTCCCAGAGGGTGTGATAAGCCTGGATGCAATCAGGAGACATGTGGAATATGGCGTCGTTGGCTAGAAGGTCGGTCAAGGGTTTGGAAAGCTTGGAAAAGTCTTTGATGAACCTTCGGTAGAAGCCAACATGTCCTAGGAAGGAGCGAATCTGCCGGACCGAACTAGGTGGAGGAAGTTTGGAAATTAAATTAACCTTAGCTCAATCTACCTCGATGCCCCTATGTGAAACGATGTGACCGGGACAATTCCTTCTTGAACCATAAAATGGTTCTTTTCCCAACTTAACACCAAGTTAACCTCGATACATCGTTTCAGGATTTTCTCCAAGTTGCTCAAACAATGGTCGAATGAATTCCCGAATATAGAGAAGTCATCTATAAAGACCTCCAAGTATTCACCCACCATTTCTGAAAAAATGGCTAGCATGCAACGCTGGAAGGTCGCAGGTGCGTTGCATAACCCGAACGGCATTCGACGGAATGGAAACTTGCCATACGGGCAAGTGAATGTGGTCTTTTCCTGATCTTCCGGAGCAATTGCGACTTGGTTATATCCTGAATATCCATCCAGGAAGCAAAAATACTCCTGCCCTGCCAATCTTTCAAGGATTTGGTCAATGAATGGCAAGGGGAAGTGGTCCTTCTTAGTGGCTTCATTAAGCTTCCTATAATCAATGCACACCAGCCATGCAGTGGTGGTGCGGGTGGGGATGGATTCACCATGATCATTGGTGACAACGGTGAGCCCAGCTTTCTTTGGAACCACTTGAGTGGGGCTCACCCAGGGGCTATCAGAGATAGGGTAGATGATGTCGGCGTCAAGCCACTTGATAATTTCTTTTTTAACCACCTCCCGCATGTTTGGGTTTAAACATCTCTGCATCTGACGGGAAGGTCGGGCCCCGTCTTCCAGGTAAATCTTGTGGGTGCAATAGGTGGGGCTAATTCCTCTTAAATCCGAAATGGTCCAACCAATGGCAGCCCGATGTTCTGAAAGGGTCGCAGTCAACCTGAGTTCCTGATCCTTCGTTAGATGAGAATTAATAATCACTGGGAAGGTCTGGTCAACTCCCAAGAAGACGTACTTGAGATTCTCGGGCAATGGTTTAAGTTCAGGTGCGGGTGGGACCACAGTCGATGGGAAGGGAAAGGGCGGTAGTTGATCAACATCGATCTCTTCAAATGGTGTCATGTGATGGTACTCAGCCTTACAGAGGTCCATAGGTAATGATGGTGACGGGTCAGAATAGTCACTACGGTTTTGGTGATCTGAGACAGAACTGAGGGTGAGGCATTCCTCGATTAGAGTTTCCACGGGATCATGTTCCTCAATGTAATCGCAATCAAAAGACTTTGTCGCCCGAAAGATATCCAATTGCATTTTCCTGTCCCCGAAGGCGATTTCCATACATCTCGTGTCGCAATCAATGTTTGCTTTAGCCGTAGCTAAGAAAGGTCTGCCTAAGATTATGGGTGCGTTCTGTAATTTTTCAGGGACTTCTATGTCGAGCACCAAAAAGTCGACCAGGAAATAGAAGTCCTTGACCCGTACAATTACATCCTCGACAACCCCCTTCGGGGTTTTCACTGATCTATCAGCCAGCTGGATGGTGACAGGGGTTGGTGTCAGCTCCCCAAAACCAAATTGGTGGTACAGGGTTGTTGGAATCAAATTGATAGAAGCACCTAGGTCCAGGAGCGCTCTATCAAACGTCATGTCCCCGATATTGCAGGAAATCAGGGGTGCTCTTGGGTCAGTTCACTTGAGTGGAAGGTTGCTTGATATCACGAAACTTGCTTGCTCAGAGAGTACAACCTTCCTAGGTGCTTGCGGTCTCGGCTTACGGTTGGTGTACAGGCATCCTTTAAAAACTTGGCATAAGTAGGGATGTGTTTGACGGCTTCTAGGAGCGGAATAATAATTTGTACTTGCTTAAAAATTTCCAACAGCTCCTCAATTTCCACAGTATTCTTCTTTTTCTTGATTGTTTCCAAGGCCTCAGGGTAGGGTGTCTGAATGTGGATTGGTTCTATGTCTGGGTCCCTGGTTGGTGCCTCTTCTCAGTCGGGTATTTCAGAGGGTAAAGTCTCGGGGAGAGTCGGCCATTTGGGATCCTGGGTTTTGGTGCCGTTTCTCAAGGTCATCGCATTTGCAGAGGCATTGGGGCCATGGGTTGATCCTTGAGAGGATGAGGATGAAGAAGCGCCAAACCCAGGAGGTGTTTGCGGGGCAGGCTGGATCATGTGAGCCTGCTTGGGGTTGCTTTGGAACCCTTGCAAATTGGGGCCTTTGTTAATTATGTTTCACGGGTTCGGTTGTGGTTGGGAAGGTAGGGATCCATGTTGTTTACAGTCCAAGAGTTGGCTTAACTGTCCCTTTACCAAGGCAATTTCTTCCTGATGTTTCTGGTTCATGTCAGCCATCATTTTTATTAGGGTATCCATTTGGTTTTGTGGGGGAGGGGCCGCCCTATTCTGATTATATTGAGGTTTAACTGGTGGTCCTTGCTGATAGGGGGGCAAGTGTGGCTGCTAGTTTGGCCTAGGCTGGTTTTGGAATTGCGGTGGTTTCTGGTTTGTTCAACCAAAGTTGGGGTGGTTACGCCAGCCAATGTTGTAAGTGTTGGAGAAAGGGTCAGGTTTCGTATAACCTTGGACAGCTTGCACATCTTCTAAGATAGCCGATGATGATGAAGTGGGAAGGGAGTAATCAAGGGTCGAGGGAGCAAAGGTCCCTCCCTGAAACGTGGTCAGGGGTTGTTCCAGGTTCAGTTGGGTGAAGGGTTGGACCAGGTCAACATTATGTGCTCCCTTTGCTAGGAAAAAAGTCTGCAAGGGGTTCCTGGTCTGGTTCAGTAGCTCATCAATCTTTTTGTCCACCAATTCCACTCGATCCAACTTTTTGGCAATGATGTCCATGTCAACCATTCCAGAATTTGCTTGCACCTCATAAATCCCTCCACGGGGTTGACTGGACCTATTAAACTGGTTCATGGAGGCATTGTTGAGCGAATTCTCGCTCATAGACTCAAAGAGCTCAAATGCGCTCTCCTCATCTTTGTTCAGGAAGTTTCCCCCGCATGAGGCATCGACGAAGTTCCGTAGGTTGCTGTCCAGACCGTGGTAGAAGATCTGGGCCAATTGCCACCTTGGAACTTCGTGGTGTGGGCATTTCCTCAAAAGTTCATTAAATATTTCCCACGCCTCATGAAATTGTTCCCCACCTTGGAGTGTAAAGGTAGTGATAGCTCTTCTGAGGGCATTGGTCTTTCCTATAGGGAAGAATTTCTTTAAAAATGCATGCCTCAGTTCTTCCTAGGTGGTGATGGGTCTACCTAGGGTTCTAAGCCAATGAGAGGCCTTGTCTCTTAATGAGAAGGGGAACATCTTGATTAGAACAATGTCAAGGCTAATGTTCCTAGGTTTCACAGTTCGTGCTATGCGGTCGAGATCCTCTAGGTGCTGAAAGGGGTCCTCATTTGAACTTCCATGAAAGTGGCTCTGGATCAGACTTAAGACATTCGATTTTAGCTCAAAATCATTTCCCCCCTCGGGGATCCTAAGGTGTGGCTCGACTCTAATAGCAGAAGGATTATAGAAATCGCGGAGGGGCCTCAGCTGATCCTGAAATGGCGGTAAATCAAGTGGTGGTTGTCCTGGTATGTCTTGGAAAGGTGGTGGTGGTTGTTCTTGTGGGTTCTGTAACCGTTGTATGGCTTGCATGATGGTGTGGATTTGTTGTTGCTGAAGCCGATGGTTAGCATTGATTTGAGCTTAGATGATGACCATGGCATCTAGTGAGGGTTGATCTTTAGCACATCATCTATCCTAGGTTCAGCCATGTTTCCAACAGAATTATGTCGCCTAGATTCCTGCCCCAAAACACACAACTTGGGATGCAATGAGCGTCTCCCGTGCATACACTAGAGAAGAACAGGAGGGGATGTGGAGGGCGACAGATGCGAGAAATGTGTTTCAATCAAGCACACAAGCCTAGTTCCTATGGTGTATTCCTTAGGAGACCTAGAAATCTCACAAAGGGTGATTAAGTCCGTAAGCACTGGACTCCCCTTCCCAAGGCTAATCTGGCCAGGTTGATTACGAGGGGATTGCAAGGAAGGTTCTTTCTTTGGCTTGCGCCTCTGGTTCCATAGACCCCACAACCACGGTCGTTTAACACTGCCCCGCAGCCTAGTCACCAGATTCTACCAAGGGGATGAAAGCCCAGTGCCTAGCGAACCAAACCTCGCCTTTTGAGACTTAACTCAGTCTTGCCTAGGGCACGTCTACTCAGTTTTAAAGGGCTAGGATGGTGCTTGTGCTTAGGGTTATGTGATGAGGCGTTGATTGGGGTGGTGCCTCTTAATTTTCCACTTTCAAAGTGTGTGCTTCTAGCAAAACATGGTTTTCAAGTAAGGATTTGTTAACATGTGGTGTCTTTTAGTGTTTCATCCTTACTTTAGTAATTTTTATGGTTGACGTGTCTTAATGTTTTCAACCAAGTTTCAGTGGGCACGTCAAGTTCTGCACACAATTCGGTGAAAGTAGATTTCCTTTTTATTCTGTAGAGGCTCTAAAACCCTAGTGTACTCATCCTAATGATCATGCAGCTTCTATTAGATGAGTCAATTTTATGGTTGAGTGGTGCAGCCCAGGTCAACTCATGGTGGCTTCACAAACACCACTCAAGAAAAAGAAAAGGACACTCCAAGAATTTATTCAGAATGTTAGAGTGTATATTTTTTTGTGGGGTGATGTGTTAAGGATGTGGATTAAGCAATCATACACCACTTCAATTTTTTTCAGTTTTTACAATTTCTTTAGTTTTTTTTTACGTAAGCAAACAATGAGAGAGAGATTACTCACTATCGGTCCTCGTAGTGCCTACTCCCTTGCTACCGTCGTGGGATGCGTCGCTTCGCCGTCCATGCGCCGAATTCCTGCAACTATCAAGTAAAAAGGAAAATAGGGCATTAGACGATGTGAGAATGAATGTGGAATGGAGATGATAAAACAAATCCGTTGCCCCCCGGCAACGGCGCCAAAAACTGACGTGTCGCTGTGCGTGTGTGCTAAGGAGTGTCATTATATTCGCACTTGCAATGTCGATTTTAAAATAATTAAACGGAGGTGAGTCCGAGTGTGGGTCTCAGGGAGGCGTGGAAATCGGATTTTTGATTATCACTTGTTGTCACGGAAAGTGCGGAGTTTTGCTTGCGAAAGATGCGGTTTTGAAAAGCGAGATAGAGAGATAGAGAGAGAGAGAAGGTTTAGGGTTAGAAAGCTCTTTGTTTTGATCATGCAAGTTGAACAGAAATTAAAATGGCAATTGAACGGAAAATAACTTCATTAAACATGCACTTGTAGTTCATAACTTACAACATTAAATACTTGCTTCAACAAAAGTAATAAAAAGCTTAAAAGAGAGAGAGAGTTTGTGTGGAGAGCGACGAGGCAGCCACGGCGGTGGAGGAGGCTCCGTCGGTGGCTCGTCGTCTCCGGCGATTACAAGAGGGCCTAAAGCTAGCTAAGAGAGGGGTGGAGTAGTTGCAAGGGGAGTGAATGCCTTGAATGAGTGGTTGGAGGGCTTCCTAAAAGAAGGGGCTTTAGCGACGTCCAGAGCGTTGCTAAAACCTCGCCCAAAAGCATCGGTGAAGCCCTCCAGAAGCAGGTCAGCCGCCTGCTTCGTTTCTTCTCCCGTGCGATCCGCGGCTGCTGCTGAGAATCCTCCTCGGGTGCGCAGGGATCGCGCTTCGAGCGCACGTGTGCGCGGGCATCATCGCTTGGCGTGGGCACGCATGAGCTGCGGTTGCGCCGTGTGGCGAGATCTTGGCCGCCTGTTGCTGATAGGGTGGCCCAATTTCACTGCGCACGTCCCCCGTCTTCAATTTCGACTACGCGCGGCTCGAACCCGTGTCGCGTCCATGCTGGCGTGTGCGCTAACCGTTGCACCACGCCCGCGCTTTGTCGCGGCTACCGCTGGCGAGTGCGTGAGTCTCGATCGTTCGATCGAAGATCGACGGCCGAGATCTGATCTTGGCTAGATGAAGGCGCGGCGCGCGGTGGAGCGGGCTGACGTGGCGCAATATGAGCCGTTGATCTCCAGATCAACGGTCAGAACTTCTTGGGCCCATTTTAGGAGCTCTGGATGTCGGATTTAGCCGATCTTGGGTCCGTTGGACTCCGTTCGTCATTCTAAATCCATCTGTGTGGTCCGATTGCTCATCTGAGGCCTGCTTTGACAAATGCTTACACAAATGGCCATTAATACAGTTTATAAGCAATCTTGGTACATGATGCATGCAATGCTCCCATTCTACTTATGTTGTGCCTTTTATTCTAAAGATGGGCCATATTCAACATAATTATCACCCCCTTGTGTAGTGTTATCAATAAGGCATGATCAAATCGAAGAGCATGTAAAGTATAATCAATGTCCGAACAAGTGGCAAAAGGCTACAACAAAAAGATGATTTGGAGGCGATTAGAGGAAATCAAAGTTTTTAAGCGATTCAAGGTGGGGGTGTTGATAATACCTCAGTAATTCCAAAAAAGACAATTCATTGGGAAATAGAGTAAGATTGGGATTTTGATCGACTCCTAGTAATCCTAATCAAACCCATTAATGAATGACCCCCACGAAGTACTCTTATCCTAGACAGAGAGTGTGCCACATGTGCCAAATCAAGATGGGTAACCAATGTAGGGACAAGAGGATTGGAAAGATCAGGAGATCTCACTTTGGAAGAGGAAAAACCATTGTAGCCATCATAGCTCACTTCCTCGGTCCCATCCTCCTAAGGAATTTCCGTGATAAGGGGAGGGGCAGGATCAGGGGAAGGAGTGGGTCGAGGAAGGTAAATGCCCCAAAAAATCTCACCACTTAAGTTATTACCAACCAAAACTTTAGCATCAATATTCGCAACACTAACACCATCCACAGGAACAACCTGAAAGGGCTTGCCGTCAAAGAAATCGTCCAAAGAAGGGGATTTATAAAACTTGAAATCGCTGGGAAAGATAAAGGAAAAATCATGCGACCTAGAAGCCACAGCAAAGGTGATCAAATCCTTCCTGACCCATTTCTGATGGGAGGAGATCGAAGAAGTAATAGGAAAACCAAGCGCAGTACAAGCATTCCCAACCGAAGGAAAACCAGAAGCATCAAGGGGATTATCACCAGCATCATCCAAAACAATAAGATCATTCATCACAGGTTTAGAAGTCACCTAAGTGGGGAACGAAGTAACTTGGGAAGATTCCTCTAGGACTTGGTCCCCCGTACCGGGAAGTCGCTTGACAATGCGACGATGGTGACATCGACGAAGCTTGAAGGCCATCGGAGCCGAGGAGTCAGGACCCTCGTCCGTAGCCTTTGCAGGAGGCTGAATCAAAGAATTGGAAGGTTGAGGAAGGGCCAAGTCCACGACAGGGAGCAGAGGCGCCAACTCCTTCTCTGGAGGCCGAGCCACCGCGCTAGCGTCGGAGGAGCCTTCACCCGAAGCTTGTGACCTGGCGTCCTGGAAAGGTGCTTCAGAAGCATTAGAATCCAAACCCCCCTCCTCAGAGGAATTTTTAGACGGTTTACGAGCCGAACAGCGCAGCAATGAATGACCGAACTGGGAGCAACAGGAACAAAAGAGGGGGAGTCACGAAGCAACAAGAGCTTAACCTTGTTAGCACCATTCAAGATGAAAACAAAATCTGATTTAGGGGAAAGCATGTCAATCTCAACACAAACTTGCAGATAACCCAGACAATAGTCACGAAGACTGTGCTGATCAACAAAGGTAAGGTTGTCAATCTGATAAGCAAGAGAGAGCAACGCATTCGGATGGATAAGGTGAAGGTTCAAACCAGGGAAGCCGATCCAATTTGGGGCTGAGGACACCGGAGCATCAGTACGGAAGGATGGCATCCATTTGATGAACTAAACTTTAACATGATCTAAAACCACCGAAGTCGAAGAAAAAACCTTGCAAAAATCCAGATATGAAGGGCATCGGATCAGCCAATGTCGAAGGTCGAGAGAAGTAATCGAAAAGGGGGAAGAAACGTGAAGACGATCGGAGAGGAAAAGACGCATGGTCAGGAACTAGGGCTTAGGGCCCCAAGCACGGGCAACCAGCATAGAAGAGAAGTCCACACTCAAATCCACCACCTCCTCCACAGAAAAAAGAGGTACAGGAAACACCCTCAAAAAGGGTCGGCTTGTGAACAGGAAGAGAGCGCTCCTTATGGTGCTTCTCCGAACGGAGGGCCTTGTAATAGACTACTTGGAGGGGGTGAGATATGTGTAATGTAAAAAAATGCAGAATTAGAAAGATAACAATCTCACAAAATGAACAATCACACAATAAGCACAAATATTTTTAGGTGGAAACCCAAACCGGGTGAAAACCACCACCTAACCCTCTCGAGTTAGGATTTCCCGATTGATCTAGTCGATCAAATCCACTATACGAACTACTTAAATGAGGGTAGTTCAACCTCTATTACAACCATGCTACAAGGAGGATTTTCTCCCTTAATGGAGACAAGAATTCGCAAAGTGGATACTCAAATCAAAGAATAACAAAAGTACAACAATGCTATAGAGCCACAAATATTAAAACGTAGCTTCTATAGGAGTTTGGAAACTTCTCTTTGGTGGAAGTGCGTCAGCGTGACGACGCGGGTGCGTAAATCACGCTTTGGCACAACAGCGCTCTCGTAACGTCGATGAGAGAGTGAGTGCACAGCAGGACGAAGCTCTTAGGTGTGGAATGAGTGCTTGGAGAGCTAGAACTTCTATTTGATCTTCTACTTCTTTTTGACACAAGAGAGTGAAAATATTCTTGCAAGGTATGTTGCTTAGTGTGTCTTGGTGTGTGTTGCAAGCCAAGGGGTCCTCCTCTATTCATAGAGGGCCCAGGAAGGCTTTGCAAGGCCTTGGAAGTCTTCCATAGCCTTTGGGTGCAAATCCAAGGCAAATCAAGTCAGAATCAGGATAAATCATGACTCTGACAGGGTTATAAGATGTATGGTGGTGCGCTGCGTTCCCTCTAGGTTTCGTCGTAGTATAGTATAAAGAAACAATCACCAGTTTAATACAATTTGTTACTCGGAAATAAAAGTTTCCCAAGGTCGAACTCAGGGAGCAAACTATAACTCCAGAAGCATATAAATTCACAATATATAATGTTTTACAAAAATTAAGAAAAAGAGAGGGAGAGAGTAAAAATTGCTCCTTTCTTTCTCCCTTTTCCTTCTCTTCTTTCTTCTTCTCTACGGCAAGCTCTTCTTCTCTTCTTTTCTTTTCTTTTCCTTTCCTTTCTTCCTTCTCTGCTTCTTCTTCCTTTTCCTTCTTTTCTTTTCAGATTTCTTGTGCGGCAGTCTCTCTCTTTCTCTTGGCTTCTTCTTCTTTTCTTTTCTACTGCTGCCTCTTCTATTTTTTTTCTTTCTTTGCTCTGGTCCTTCTTCTTCTTTCTTCTTACTGCGGCTTCTTCTTCTTTTTCGCCGACGACTGATTAAGAGCTCAAACGCCTTATCTGATTAGCCTCTCCTTCTCCTTTTCCTCTTTCCTTCCTCTTCTCTTCTCCTTCCTTCCTTCTTCCCTGCGCTGCTAAGTCCCGGCCACTGCTCCTCTTCTCCTTTCTTCCTTCCTGCGCACACACACAAATGTCAGCGCAAAACCTACCCTACCCCTTCCCCGCATCTCTCTCTCTCTGAATCTCTTTTTGGTAAGCTCTCCCAGAGCTGGGTAATCGGGTTAGGTCGCATGCCCAGGCCCAGGCGCACCAGCGTGGGTAGTGAGCGAGGAGTGCACAGGAATGGGAAGTCGGGTCGAGTCAGATCCTTGTGGGCGTGTCGTGAACGAGACCTGGTGAGTAGGTGAGTGACCTCACCCCAATGCTATCGGAGGCAACCAGCCGATAGCACTTTTTCAATTTATGTATGGGCGTGCACCCATACACTTCCGAGGTGGGACTAAAGTCCCACCTCCAATCTCGGGCACCTGCGGGAGAAGGCTTCGAGCAATTGGGGCAGCAGCCGAGGCTTGCAACCCCAATTGAAGTCCTGGGTGTGTGCGCGACTTCCTTCCGCGTCGCCTGGGGCTTACGCCTGGAGCTGAAGAAGCCTGGAACTGCCTGCCAAGCAGCTCCTGCTGCTCATCAATGGCGGCGAGGAGGGCAAAACCTGAAACACGCAAGAGACCTCGCGGCCACGTCAAAAAGGTTCAAGGAGGTTGGCTAGAGCACGGTGAGTGCAGGGGTCGACGAGATGCGAGAGTGCCTGTGGCCGTGCGCCTAGGGCACTCTGCGTGCGTGAGAGTGGGTGTGTTCGAGGAGTGGTCTGGAGGTGCTAGGTGGTGAATGGAGGGTGGATTCAGTGTCAGTGAGGTGGCGCGGAGCTTAAGGGGTAGCTGGCGAGGCAGATGGAGGCGTGGAGTGGCGAGTACGCCTCGCCAGAGGGCAGCCAGAGATGGAGAAGGTGGTGATGGACAGTGGTGGTCGGTGGGTTCAAATAGTAAATTAGGAAGGGGGAAATAACAGAGAGAGAGAGAGGGGAAAGTTTTTCCTACCTAATTGACGAAGAGGGAGGGTGGCGGCGCTCGGCGCGTACCTACCGGCGCCGGAGACGAAGGAGCCCAGAGGTGAGTAACGGTGGCGAGGAAGAGGTCAAGAAAGCGCCAGCTGGTGTGGCTTGGCGCGGGAAGACGAGGCGGAGTTGGCTCTGCTGCAGGTATAGCAGCAGAGCGACGAAAGGAGGAGGAAAGGCCACCGGAGCCTGCGGGCTTTTTGACCATGGGAGAAAGAAACGAAATCGGGGAGGGATCCTCGGTCAAATCAAGCTTGAAGGAGACGACAACCCCTGCCGCTCCTTATAAAGGTGTTGGCGAGGAGAGGGTTTCGAGGGAGCGATGTGGGGAACTAGCTGGAGATTGAGACCCATGCCTTTCGTGCGTTCGCACGGGAGGCATGGGCAACCGCAACTCACAGGGGAGGGTCCCTGCGACAGAGGATGACGCAGGGAGCCCCCCGCTCGTTCATGAGAGCAGTTGCCTTACCCTGCACGGCGCCATCCTCCGCGCAAGGTCACCGGAGGTATGGTGCCCACGCAGGGTGGCTGGGAGGATCGTTCTGCAAAGAATGAAAGGGAAGATAGGGGCTGGATGCAAGGTTTTGAAAAGATAAGGGTCAAAAAGTAATTCAAGATGACCAATTTGTAAAGTCGGTCAAGATGGTCTTCACTTAGGCCCAAATTTTTGTACCAGCCTAATTTGAACCTAAGGAATTTATTGGTGTAATTTGATTTTAGGTTTGACCACGTTTGACCGATCAATTTGCGTAAAAACCCAAATTAGGTTAAATTTTGGGCATGGTTCTCAAATTAGGTCAAAATAGGTTGCAAAGGCCAACTTGAATGTTATAAACCCTAGGAAGTATTTTTCCATGATTTTTAGAGGATTTAGTTAATTTTTACTCTGCCTAGAACCTCGTGAATTAAAGTGGATTTATTTTTAGGGTTACAGAATGTCATTTAATTCCTAGAAGTTGCTATAACCCTTTTTAGATCAAATCATCCCACTTCCTTCCTTATTAAGCTTATTTGACCTATGTTTAGACCCTTAGATACCTTGTTTGTGTATTGCCTTGGTAAAATTTCAGTTTTACCCCTCATGACTTGTTTTATTCTTCAATTCAGACTTCTCTGAGTTAGGCTTTTCTTTAAGTTTTGTAGGAGCTTCTTCACGCCTATTTAGATTAAATTACGCTAGTTTAGATTCATGATGAGGCTCTCATTATCTGGTCCGGGCATCATACGTCTGGAGAACCTGTTTAAGATGTCTGGGAATTAAGTCAGGTGTCTGATTCTAAGTGGGTTTCCTTCCTGACTTGAATCAGACCTAAATAGAGTTCTAATGTATGGCCATCATACGACATACAGGACGTCTGCCACAGGGTATGAACGTCTGGAAACCTATTTTTTCTGCGAAAATGGATTCCCAAGGGAGGTAACAACTAGAAAATCTCTCAAAGGAGATTTTCGGTCAGTCGAGGCAAAACGGTCACATATCAAACATCTGGGGTCCTCCACAGACGTCTGATATAAGGATAATGATCATTTCCCTCGACGTTTTGCAGGTAGCCAACGTTCCACTAATTGGATGTCTGGTAAAGGCACCAGACGTCTCCTAAGACGTCTGGACTAAGGTCTAAACGACTGATTCTAATAGATAGATCCTATTAAGTCCAGCCTAGATGTTTAGGACGTTTGATCAAACAATCAAACGTCTTAAAAGTCACTATCAGACGTTTGATTTCCAGATTGGGCGTCTGATAAAGCTGTCTGAACCTTATTTTGGTTATCTAAGTTCTTTACAGAAAATCTAAGTATCCTAGGGTTTGTGCAAGAGTTCCTAGGACTACTGTAAGGGTTCTTTGAGGCTCTTTAACAGATATTCTAAGAAATAAAAGAGCAAGAATAAAAGGACAAAAATACATAGAACATGATAAAAAGAATTCTATCATATTCTGCTTGTCTTTTCCATCTTCAAGCTTTCGCTCCTCGTGAAGCTCCTCTACCTCTGTCAAGCTCCTTCAATCCACCATGGATGCGAGCTCGAACTCCATCTAAACACCTGTCTCCATTTGCAATTTGACTTGAAAACTAGGACTCAAAAGCAAATGTTAAAAGAAACGTGTTTTGTTATCATCAAAATAAACAATCGTGGTGCTCTAGCACCAACAGGCCTGACCAAGAAGGATCGAAGTGAAAGAAGGCTTCGAAGGGGGCTCTGGAGTTGAGCCTAAAGGAGAAGAGAAGGAGGACGCCCTTTCTGCCATCGCAGGCAAGCAGACCCTAAAACGAAGGACAGATGTCGCGAGCAAGCCCAGACGCACTAAGAAATGCAAAGAAAGCAAGATTGAAGCAAACCGCAGGGCAAAATCATGTGGAATAAATAGATTTACTAGTTTTTAGCATGCACGTTGCTGTGAGAGTAAACATATTAAAATTGTATCAAAATTCTACTCCTCAAGAAACTACTGTAGTAAAAAAAAGTTAAAAATTAAGGAAATGTATATTACGTTGCATTGTGGTTTTAATTGGTGTTTTTGATTTTTCATTGGTTGAAAATTAAAATAAATCGGTTAAAAATTAAAATACACTATTGCGTTTTAGTTTTGCTTTTGCAATATAACGAATACACTAGTATCTTTTGATCTGTAACCGGTATATTTTGATTTTTCGTCGATATATTTTGATCTTTAATCGGTATTTTTGATTTTCTGCTGGTGGAAAATAAAAAATAACGATTGAAAATCAAAATACATCGCGTGTTAAAAAAGCATTGCAATTGACACACTGATGTATTTTCATTTCAAATCAGTATAATTTGATTTTCCACCGTTAAAATGCATTGCAACGAACACGGTGTATTTTGATTTCCAATCAATGTGGAAAATCAAAATATACTGGTTGAAAATCAAAATACATTACGTGCTACAAAATGTTTTGCAACGAATACACCGATGTATTTTGATTTTCTGTCGTCAAAATGCATTGTAATGAATATGATGTGTTTTGATTTCAAACAAGTATATTTTGATTTTCCACTATTAAAATGCATTGAAACAAATACAATGTATTTTAATTTTTAATTAATTTTTTAATTTTCCATTGTCAAAATTAATCGTAATGAATGCCTTAATATATTTTAATTTTTTTGCTTATAAAAATAAAAAATATTGATTGAAAATTAAAATGCATCTCATTTACAAATTGCATTATCCTTACGAGGAGAAAAATCCTTACCTCCTGAAAACACAGATAGAGACGTCAAAACCGACAACGAAAAGTTAAAAGGATAAATAATAATAATAATAAATATATAATTCTGGTAGAGTTGTGGCTGATATAGTACATGTAGAGTATTAGTTTTTAACTTGTTTATTGTTGTGTGAATGGAAAAGTTAATCATTACATGAGTGTAAAATTTAATTATATAAAAATTTAATATAATTTTTAATTAATGTATTTTAATTTTTATCAGTAAATAATTAATATATTATATATTGTAAAATATATTATTTTATGTATCTTAATTTTCAATATGTAGGAAAAATAAATATCAATTAGAGATCAAAATATATCACATGCTACAAAATATATTACTCGATAGATTTTAATTTACAATCGATATCTTATATTAGATTTATATCATCTGATTTTATATATGTATTATTTTTTATTTTAGTAGAAACATATCAATGTTGATCTCCAATGAAAAAATATAAGATGAAAAAGTCAATGGTAAAAATAAAATTTAAATAATATACATGCTAAATACTATACAAAATAAATAAAATAAAAGAAAAAAAATAAAAAAGGTGAGAGAGGGGGAATGCCGGGAGAAAGAGGGACTACTATTGTAGTAATGAAAAATATGAAAAAAAAGTGAAAAAGAAGTGAGCAATCAGTTAATAATGTATCCATATTGCTTCCCATTAGGGAATTAATAGATTTACTAATTTTTAACATGTATGTTGCGCGATGATGTATAAATCAATCACTATGAAAGTGTAAAATTTAATTATATGAAAGGTTAATATAATTTTGAATCAATATATTTTAACTTTCGATTAGCAGAAAATCAATATACTATATGTTGTAAGGTGTATTTTTTGGTATATCTTGATTTTTGATCGGTGAGAAAAAAATAACTTTGATCGAAAATTAAAATACACTGTGTATTACAAAATATATTATATATATATTATTTTAATTTATAATCGGTATCTTAGATTTGAGAGACGTAGGAGAGAGAGGGAGGGGGGGGGGGTGTTGTTAGGAGAGAGGGGAGGTTACCGTGGTAGCAGAAAAATAGTAAAAAAAAAAAAATTAGGTGAGCATAAGAGGCAAGTGTATCACAAATTATTTTTTCACAAAAAATCAATAATATTAGAGATTGACATGGATGATATTGAGAAGGGTCATCGTTATTTTGGAATCCATTCATTTTTGGAGTCAACAGAAACATTTTTTTTCAAACACCTTCAGATTCTAAACATAAACCAAATATTGTCGGTACCCTAACACACAAGTGGTGTCACATGCTGTGTCATATTAGAGAAGGATTTACAAGCTTATTGAATAGAATATGACCATAATCTCGAACACACTACGTTACGTAATGTCAGAAAATATTTTTAAATATGATAGAAAAGATGACTTGTACGTGGTATAATATGTCTAGATCTACGAGCTCCATTTCAAAATTCATTGGATTGATAGGTGTTGGGAATCCGGCCACCTATTTTGTTATTTGGATAGAATATATGGTTGGCAATCATTAGTGGACGGGAGTGGTCAGATTAGCATGCATATGGTCACATGCACATGTCAAACTTACAGGATAACTCAAAGGTTTGTACATATATTATATATATTAATCAATGATATGTATAGACCACGGCACAAACGAAAATGGAGAACCGATTGACAAAATGAGTGTCAAGATATGAAGAGTCACAGCAAATTATCAATAGTTTTAGTTCGTTATAAAAGTTAAAATTATTGTAAAATTTTTTTTATTAAAAATTTATTAAAATCTGAAAAAAAAGAAAAAAGAAGTAAAAAAAATATAAATTATAATATGTGATGATTTTAACTATTGTATTTTTATTTTTATTGGTAAAAAATTAAAATATAATTATTAAAAATCAAAATATATCAATAAAATATATATTTGATGAAAAAAAATCACAATATATTTGATAAAAATTTAAATAATAAAATGATAATAATAATAATAATAATAATAAATCACGATAAATCGCTGCTGCCGCTCATTCGACGGTGCTACGGCATCCAAAACCTCACGAAGCTAGTGTAAGATTAAAAATAATAATATAAAGAAACAGTTTCCACTAGAGTACCTTTCCCACCTGCTGTCACACGTGCCTTCAATTATGTTAAGGATCAGCAATCTCATCAATCCTAGGTGACCTCTCATTTATATTCTTAGGATCTAGGAAAAAATCAAGTGAGATTTGCTCATACATTCAACCACAAATTCATAAAAACATATTAAATGAATAAAAAATATAATAAATTATGAAATATAAGAATATACGAAATGAAAGCAAAATGAATTTGAGAACTAGTGGGATATGATATGATTGAAAGATGCGATGGTAATATCATCTATCTAAGCATATATTCATTTGATAAGCAAAGGAGTAGAGTAGTGGGTGTATATCCACTATTAATGCAATGACAGTAGATTTTATTTACTCTCCTGAGGTTCTCAAAAATGAGCTTTTGATGATCTATGATGACAATATATACTTCACGAGCATTGAATTTAGAAAATTCTTTTCTAAAACTTGTAGATCTTGTTTGGTTGGCGGGTTTAACTTGTCACTTAATCTGTCTTCTGTTTACGTTGGGTTAAGTGGACTTAACTCGATGTAAAGTTATTCCACCTTTTTTATGTAATAACTTTAACCCGTCAAAATGTTCAAATGAGTTAACTCACTTATTTCATCATTTATTCCATTCCTTTAACTTATTCCACAAACTTATTCCCCTTATCAAACGGGACCGTAACCTGTCACAAATTCTGAGAGATAGGTTTGTTAGGGAAGAAGGTTATTTGTTCCTAATGCAAGTATGATGGCATGATAATGTTCATTAATTAGTGGAGGTAGTTGCCTTCTCATAACATAAAGTCACCCTCATGCAGGATATGGTAGTTGATTGACAATTAATTAAGGTGTTAGATAATGTTCGAGATCCTTAAAATAGGAATATCGATTCAAACAAATAACCACAAAGAATATAGGCAAAAGGTTTTATGATCCAGTTCCACTAAAAAGGGGTGTACGTCCGAGAGATATACGTTTAGAGGGAAGATGTTGCTTCCAAATTTTACTTATGATTTAGTGGCATAAACTTTTTATTATTTCCCTTTCTCTCTCTAACGGTGTAAAAAATAAAAACTAGTCAACTCCCAGTATTTATAGAGTGGATTTCCTTCCATTATGGGCTTCTTTTCCATTCCCACAATCTCAAGATTTAGCTATTAATAGCATATAATGAAGTAACCAACAGGCGACAGTTTAAAATATATGTTGATGCCGTACTTACTTGATTTCTCTTTGATTACCGCAATCAACCCATCAGTTGGTTATTCTTCGAATCTGGCACAACCCATCATACGGCCGGGTACATGGACCTAGGTAAATGAATCCACCTTGAAGTGTCGGACTTCTATAATCTCTTGGGTAGCTGGATCCTCCATGTGGCCTGATTTGTGAGATGAATTTTCTCCCGTCATCAGTTGCTCTCACTTTCTTTTCCTGAGTCATCGGCGAGGAGAGTAGGAGATTTTTATTTATTTTTTTATTTTTATTTTTTACTTCATATGTACCATGCCTCCGATGATGAGTCGGGTGGCATCCAAATAGATCCATCATTGAGAATGATTCACAAAGCCTAGAATGTATGTTGGTGGGTAATTAGTCGCTAACCACTTGTACAGATAGGTCAAGGCCTATTTATTCACGGATCATGTAGGTGGGAGAATGCAACCTATATATCCAATAAGTATTCAGGCAGACAAGGTGCAGCGTATTTAATTTATAAGCATGACGCCGCCTGTTTGTTTAGGAAAGAATAGGCACGTCACCGCCTGATTTTCCCGGTGGCCTTAAGAAACCATTTGCTTGAGCATTTAATTGTATGATGTAAGCATCGGCTTCTACAAGTGATGGCCAATCACTGCAAGGGTAATTTGTTGCTTTAGGTGGACAAGATGCGCATTAATTGTCATAATTACGACAAAATCGCATAATATTGAGGATGACTTATGGGGCCTGCGGTTATTACAAGACAGTATGGTAACAATTATGGCTCTAATGCCCCTGACTAATCTAAAGCGAATCCAGTCGTTGATCAGCAAGTTCTTGGCATGATGAGGTGTGGCTCATCGTAGCTAAAATATCTAAGTTATGCTAAAACCTAAGTTAAACTCTATCAAATTAACATAATAAATTGGTTAAGTATGAGAATTAATGAAAATAATGTAAAACATCAATTTTGTGTTAAAACTTCATAGTTAGGTCAATTTTGAGAGATTTCATATTTACATATGTAAATAGATGGTCTAAATGTCAATTGAACACCAAATGAACACAAATTCACAAATCAACTATGGGATTATATTCAAATGTGTTCAATTAATATGCGATAAAAACTTCAATGGATTTTGACCTTATTAGGGCCTTGAAATCAATGTTTTATATTTAGGTTCTTTTTTATTAAGTCCACATTTTCTAAAGGTAAACTATTCTGAGGCCCTATTTGCAAGCAAGCAAAGACTATTCTGCATTGAAAACCCATCACTTATGGGTTTGTACTGAAATGACCCCTCCTAAGGGTCGTTTAGAAATTTTTTGGAATCTTAAGGGTGCAGATGCAATTTTAAACTCCTTGGGTTTAAGTTGTGGGCTTTGCAGGGAAACAAGAAACTTTGTGGGGGTAGCCACGCAACTTTCCCTCTCTTTTTTCCACCATCACCTACGCACACACACACCTACCCAAACCCTAACCCTCTTCTTTATAACACTCCCTCACCCCTCCACTCTCTCTACACCACTGACACCACTTCCACCTTCACACCTCCACCTCCTTGCAACCGGCAACCATCCCTCTTCTTCCCTGTCGCCCCCCCCCTCCTGCAACCGTGAGTGGGGAAGAAGGAGGGGAGCAAGAGAGTGTGCACAAGGGAGAGAAGGAGCATGGGGGAGAAGGAGAAGAGAGAGAGTGTGGGCGAGGGAGAGAGGGAGCGTGGGGGAGAAGGAGAAGAGAGAGAGCATGGGCGAGGGAGAGAGGGAGCGTGGGGGAGAAGGAGAAGAGAGGGAGCGTGCGAGGGGAGCTGAAGAGGAGCTCGTAAGGGAGAACCTGAGGTCTCCTGAAGTTGTTGTGGTAGCTGCTGCAGCTCCACGGGCAAAGAAGAGCTCTCAAGGAAGATTTGTGTGTGGATATTTCCACGTCATTAGATGTCTGCAACCCTTGTCAGATGTCTGGAGGGGTCATCAGACGTCCAGAGAGAGCTCCGGACATCTGGTATCACGTAGAGTGCCAAGGTATGTACCTTGCATGGGCCTGCATGCACGTATGATAATATTATGTGTTGCATTTTTAACCTGCGCGTGCATGCGCAGGTACTAGGCATTGGAAAGGCACACGCCGTGCCCTTCGAGGCACTTTAGGACGTCTGGAGACTATGTTAGACATCTAACTACTCTTCCAGACGATCGGGAGACGTGTCAGACGTCAGGAAGCTCCCTCAGACGGCTGTGAAGGGGTTTAGACGTCTGAAAAAGGTGCAGGAAAGCAAGGTGAGCTTCTTTGATCATCTAAGACGTCTGAGACTTGCCCAAGATGTCTGATTTTGGTCAGAGTGCATATTTTTGGCTGGTTTAGGGCCCAAACGGAGTCGAATTTACGTAAACGAAGTATCGTTGGTTTCCATTCGGAATTCTCTACGTGTTAGTGTCACACCTATGCTATTTTGAACCACTTTGACATATTGGTCAAAGATGTAGGTCTCCAGTCCGTAGTGCATACGGGACTCACAGAGACGATGGGTTCTACCGTTCGAGCCCCCATTCCACCTGTATACCCCGGTAGAGTGGTCCTCTCTATTACTGTGATTTGAATGATTAAAGTGCATGCCATATTATAATTATCTAATTAAACCCTAGGATACGAAATGAATCCTAGGGCTAAAGAGGATGAATGTACATTACTTAAACCACGCTGTTATACTCTGAAATGCATGTTAAAGTCTTTACTGCTAGCAACCGAATGGTTAATTGATGTGGTGATTGCTTAATTTGTTGAATCATGAGCTGTCTGTTATACGTTTAAGAACCAGAATGTGAATGGAGATATATACCGTATCATGAAATAAGACGAATGCTGATGCATGAATCCTATGGGGAACTAGAAAAGGAAATCAAAATGCTGCGACATGGAAACTCTAATGGTTATGGAATCTTTCGCTTACTGTGAGGCATGACAGTTAGTTGGCATGACGGTTAGTTCAGCTTTAACTTGGGCGTGAGCAGGCCCTCATGTACGCACGTACAGAGGAGAGCTAATTACCCTTCTTTCGAAGATACGCTGGCCCTCGTGTACGCACGTACCGAGGAGAGCTAAATACACTTCTTCAGAAGACACATTGGCCCTCTTCTATGCATGTACCGAGGAGAGCTAATCACCCCTTGTATAGAGAGAATAGGCTGGCCCATGCGTACATGGTACCGAAGAGAGCTATTGTTACTTTTGTGCAGAGAGAGTGCTAGACACCCTTGGGTTGGGACCCGGGGTTAGGAGTGGCCTCTCTACACCGACTCCTGTTAATCCCACTGGGCAAACCAAGATAGCCGGGCGAGGGTACGCAGACTGTTGATGAGTGTGGCTCTTATTCTGTTCTATGCTGTACGTTTGGACGTACCAGTTAGCGGAAACGACTAGCCGCGTGTCAGTACAGGGTAGCTACCCGTGCGCTTATTACACGTGCCGTAGTCACCGCTACGTCGTAGACATGACCACTGGGTGGTAGACTGGGTGTAGGACTACCACGTAGTGATCTCTCAGCCAAGAGAGTGCCACGTGTACATCCTATATCGCGGGAAAACTGCATCATGATCATTCCTTTAGAGAATAAGTGGATTAAAAAATGTTGTGGATCTTTCCTAAAAATCGAATCAAAAACACAAATGTTTAAACGGAAACAAATAATGATACATAACTGGAAATTGGATGGTTAGTTAGCTGCTTGTTTACTTTATGTTTAATTGCATGTAAATAACTTAACCACCACTCTACTCAGCATTAGCTAACCATAGATTTATATAACCATGTTTAGGTCAGGGAGTTGGGCAACCAGCGCCATCGACTGTAGAGGGTGCTGGGCCCAGTCGAGCCCAGCCATAGTCCTTTCTCTATTTCGTTGCAGAGGTTTTTGTTAGTAATGAGTACCTTTAGCATGTACTACCGATTTCTATTATATTTCTCTCTATTCTAGTTGTTATGCCTATGTCTATAATAGTACTTTTCGCTTGTGGCATGTAACATCTTTGAGGTATTCTATTCTATTTCCATTGATGTCTATTATCTATTTCCGCTTAATTACATTACATGTGTGGTTGTGGAATGTTTTATGCATTTGGTTATTTCTTGTTAGATGATTGGGTCTTGGGATTTAGTTGAGGTGAGCCAATCTCGGGTTCTGTAGGGAGTTGGGATTGGGTCGTAACATGTACCAATCCACCTCCTCTGATCAATTCAAATTAGAAGAGATGAATTCAGTTGTTCATTTCGATCCATTAATATCCCACATCATCACACAATCGCATTCAATTCCTATTCTCGATTATTTTGATCGTAGATTGATAACGGTCTGGCTAGTAGAGCTTGTTTGCGTTTGTTACATGTCAAGTTACAATCGTTGTAGTAATAAGATAGCTATCAGGTTATCATTACAAAAATTTTTTACTCGAAAATGATTTCCCCGAGGTCGAACTCAGGGAGCTACTGGAATTCTAGAAATACAAAGGTTCTCTATTAGATTACAAAAATAAGAGAGAGAGTGTGTGTGAGAAAGTCTGTCTTGGCTTCTTCTTCTTCTCTTCTCTTTCTCTTTCTATCTTTTTTTTTTCTTCTCTCAGCTGCTCTCCTTTTCTTCTTCTTTCTCTTCTTTTCCTCCGCAGAGTTCTTCTTCTTCTTTTCCTCTGTTCTTTTTTTTTTCTTTGTTCTTCTCTTTCTTTTTCTCTGGCGGCTATGTCTTCTTCCCTCTTTTTCTTCTTCTTCTTCTTTTTCTTCAGCCTTCTTCTTTGTTTCTTTCCTTGCTTTCTCTCCACTAGCCGCTGCTCAACCGTCATCTGACTTAACTGTAGGTTTGCTACAGTGCTTCTCTTTCTTCTTCTCTTCTCCTTCTTCTTCCTCTCTGCCCTGAGCGGCTAAGGCTTCAGCCGCCTTCCTTCCTTCTCCTTCTGTTCCTGCATGCTCACACAAGGATTAGAAAGCAAAACCTATCCCTACCCTTCCCTGCGTCTCTCTCTTTCTCAGATTTCTCTCATAGGATCTCTCTCCCAAAGCCGGGTATTCGGGTATGGGTATCGCTCCCGGGACCAGGCCCACTGGCGAGCGGTGGTGGGCGAGGAGTGCGCGATTTTGGGTAATCGGATCTAGCCCAGACCCACGCGGCGTGAGGGCGGGCGAGGGCGGGCACGTGGCACGCAGCGTGCGTGAGGGACCTGACCCCTATGTTCAAAGGCGAATAGCCTTGAACACTTTTCAAATTTATGTGCTGACGCTTAGCCACGCACTTCCGAGGTGGGACTAAAGTCCCACCTCCCAGATTGGCGCCCGCAGCTAAGGAAGCTGCAGGCAATTGCAATAGCGTGCGAGGCCTTTGCCCCAGCTGCATGCCTGGGATGCTTTGCGGAGGCAAGCCGCGCGTGCTGGGGCGTGAGCCTGGGCGAGAGAGCACCTGCAGCTGCAGGTGAAGGAGCTTCAGAAACTCAATAATGGTGGTGAAGGGGCATCGACCTAAAAACAAGAATACGGCCTCTCGACCTAATTAGAGGTTGCAGGGAGCTTCGCCGGAGTGCGGCGAAGGCAGTGCGGGTGGTGGTGAGGCGTGAGGTGGCATCTGGTGGTATCCCTAGGTTGAACTGTGGTCGGAGAGGTGGGTTTGTTCGGGGGTCGTCGGGTGGCGTTTGGTAGTGGATGGGAAGGGGGGATTTGTTGAGTGGAGTGAGGGTAAGCTTTTAGGGTAGTCGGCGAGGGGTGAGAAGGTCTGTGGAGGTGGGATGAGCTTGCCGGAGAGGGTGGTCAGAGACGGAGCAGGCGGAGGTGGAATTCATGTGCGGTGAGGCGAAAAGATAAATTGAGAGAGGGAAAATGTAATGGAGGAGGAGAGGAAGCTATTTACCTAGGTTTTGAACGAAGGGGGAGGGAGGAGCCACCGGCTCGTACCTGCCGGAGCTGGGGAAGAAAGGGCCCTGGAGGAGGAGTGCAACGACGAGGAAGCAGGCGGAAGGCGCCGGCGGGTACAGCACGGCACAGACGAGAGGGCTAGGAAAACCCTGCTGCAGGTAAGGTGGCAGAGCGACGAGGAGGAAGAGGAGGGAGTCGCCGGAAGCTGCGGGCCATCTGACAGAGGAGGAGGGGATCAAGTGGGGGGGTGTTCTCCGTCAAAGAGAGCTTAAAGGAACCGGTAGGGGGTGTCGGTCCTTATAAAGGGGCTGGCGCAGAGGGAGGCGCGGGCTGGCGACATGCCAGCCTCGCCGGAGCATGGCCGGAAAGGGGACCCATACCTTCCGCGCGTTCGCAGGGAAGGTATGGGAGCCGGCAAAGAGCATGGCTGGGTCCCTGCGACAGAGGACGTCGCAGGGAACCCTACGTCTGTTTTGCAGGGCGGTCACCCCTCTCTGCGCGGCGCCATGCTCTGCGCAAAGTCTCCGGAGCATGGTGCTGCGCAGAGTTTTGCAGGAGGGACCATTCTGCAAAGAACGATGAAAAAGTTGGGAGCCAAAATGCAAGGGTTTCGAAAGATAAGGGTCAAAAAGTAAATGAAGAGGATCAAATTGTAAAGTCGGTCAAGGAGGTCTCCTCTTAGGCTCAAGTTTTTATATAAGACTAATTTGAACCTAAGGATTTTAATGGTGAATTTTATTTCTAGGTTGGACCATGTTTGACCGACCAATTTAGGTAAAAACCTAGATTAAGTCATTAATTGGGCAAGGTTCTCTTTGTAGGTCAAAATGGGTTTCTAAGGCCAAATTGAATGTTCTAAACCCTAGAGATTATTTTTCTATGAATTTTAGAGGGTTTAGTTAATTTTTATCCTGCCTCGAACCTCGTGAATTGAAGTGAGTTTATTTTAGGGTTACAGAATATCATTTAATTTCTTGAAGTTGCTATAACCCTTTTTAGATCAGACCATCCCACTTTCCTTCTTATTAGGCTTGTTTGACCAGTGTTTGGACCCTTAATTACCCTGTTTGCAAACTGCGTTGGTGAAATTGCAGTTTTACCTCCTAAGATTTGTTTTCTTCTTAAACTCAGAATTCTCTGAGTTAAGCCTTTCTTTGAGTTATGTAGGAGCTTTTTCTTACATATCTGGGTTAGATTGTGCTAGTTAGGGTTCATGATGAGGTTCTCATCATAGATCATCCCATCCAACTAAGCATCCATTAGATCTAAAGCTTAATAGCTCTCAAATCTAATGGAGAGCTAAATTCAATTGAGGGTCTCCTCGTACATTCCACAGATCATAAATGCCCTTCCCTTATGTTGAATTGAATTTGATTTGATTGATTAGAGTTAATTTTGATTTGGTGGTTGATTGAAGAATTTTGGGAGCAAATATGTTTTAATTGATTCTAACCAATCAAATTGAATTTTCTAAGTTGGAACATGTTTGATTGAAGTTTTATGGAGTAGATCTCTCGCGACTAATTTTAATACTCAATACTATTTTCAATCCTCGCCCAGATAGTGAGGACCTATGAAAATCCGATGCGCAGATTTGAGGTCCTCACAATGACCTAATGGTTTCTAGATGATCGCATTACCTCCCTGAACACCAATCAATGGTGTGCAGGGTTGTAAGATGATCAAATCATTTTAGCAAACTCACATTAACAGTCCAGGTTGTCCACAGTTTGATTCGATGATAACTTGTTTTAATCTACCAAACATGTGTTGAATGATGCATGAGAGATTGAAATAAAGGTTTTGAATTGTTTTGCATGTGATTTAATTGCTAAATCTAATTATCCTACTCCGCTGTCTGTAGCGGAAGTAGGATGATCAAATTAGGGTTTTGAGGTTTGATGAATCTTTGATTAGAGTTTTGGTGTGTTCTAAAATGCCCAGTAATCATTTGAGACATTTGAGCTTGGGATTTAATTGTTTGGAAGTGAATATGAGATTTCTGAGTTTGAATGTTCAAGTTCTAGGCTGATCTACAACTATGAGGTTTTGACTACGTTCTTTATGCTTGGACTATGACCTAAAAGGGAATTTCTATGATCAAGCAACCTGTGTGAATTATTTTCATCAAGTGTTCTGAACTTTCAAGATAAACCTAAGTTAGTTTTGAATAGAATAGCAATAGCAGCTGTTGTTTGAGTTCTGGATGAAATTGTAACAGAGTTGATCGTGGATTTGAATTGAATTCAAATGTTCTAAAATTGATATGAATCATTTTGGAAAATCTGTCTTTAGATCTATCTCATATACTTAATGGTAGGGCTCCTGGAACACAAATGGCATGTTAAGAGGATCTAATTCTTATTTTAACAGCAATAGCAATACATATACTGTCAAGCAGAATGAATTGAAGTGTTAGAAAATCTTGTGACATTATCTTGACTCTCAAAGAGTATATGATTGCGTAGCATTATCTAGGTTCTAAAATACCTAGATTATGATAGATTTCTAGCATAATTATAAATATTACATCCATTTCATGCATAGTTTGCATTTGCATCATGTTTACTTGCTTAGTTATAAATAATGTGTTTATGGACCTATTTTATACTATAATGCCTTATCTTGTGATTGCAGGTTCATGTGTGAATAAAGAAGACTAAGAAATAAGATGGAGGAAATGTGAAGAAAAGATCTAAGAAGCTAAAGAATAGCAAAAGAAATAAAAGGAGAAAAGAGGAAGATAAATAAACCCATGAACCCATCCACCACCAAATTGGCTTATCCTAACCCAAGCGAACCTAAACCATTACCCTTTGTACCAATATCCAAAATCTATTATACCTCCTTTAACTTAGGAAACCTACTTTGCACCAATACCCAAAACCTATTTAAAGACCTCCTAAACCTAACTCACACACCTTCACGTAACCCAACCCATGTTATTCTCCAGGCATGCAAACTCACGTACAAACACAATAAATACAACAAAAGAAACAACCACACCTAATATTTCCCACGTCAATACAAATCCCACGACCCTTACCTCCGGTCCCATGCATGCACCACCTACGAAACCATCCCACCTTGTCCCATCAAACATTGCAAATCCCACGTCAGCCGATCTTTCCCCTCATATCTCCAACACCGTACTCCACGTCCCAACAGAAAATCCTATTTTCTACTTTTAAAAGTTCCTATTTTCCCTGGATAACGAAGGCCACATCCGATCTCCCCTCACCAATCCCACGAAAAACCAACCCCCCCCAACAAATTTCCAACGTCCAACCCTCCTCTCCCTCATTTGTTTAATCCACCGAAGATCTCCCCACAGAAAAAAAATCCATATCATCGGGCCTACCATCTCTCCCTCTCACTACCCTCTCCCATCCGTCCTCCACACCCGCCAGGAGGGCGACCTCCCCATCCACGGCCGCCGTGCCTCCCTCTGCAACCGTGCACACCTACAGCCTTCCTCTCCTCTGTGACGCATAAACCGCACCAACGGCCATACAAGGCGCAGACACAATCCCTTCCCTCCACCGTGGACAACGACGGCCAGCACTCTCTTCTCCTCTTCCTCAACAGGGACGGCCACCCTCCATCCAATCTAAGAACTTCTCCTTCTCCTTTCATTTAGTTATATTACATGTAAACAATAGTTATTGCATTTTACGTGGCATGATAGACTTTAGTTTTATTAGATGCTAATGTTGGTTAGTGCATGTTTTATTTATTTGTCATGCTAGATTTCATTTGTGGTGATTGTTGGTGTGAATAAATGCATGTGGATGTTGATGTCTTGTTTAGTGTATTGCTCTTATTATTATGATGAAATGTGATGTGTCAATGCAACTTTAGGTCCCCATTCCTTCTCCCTCCGCTCTCTCTTCCTCGTTCTCTCTCTTCCCTTCCCATGCAAATGCACGAAGCACCTGCGACTCCGGCTTCTCCTTTACCCATTGCCTGAGCTTCCTCCTTTCCAACCTCTTCTCCTTACGCAGTGATCTCCATCCACCTCTTCTCTCCGAGCATACCAGGTTACTTGGCAAACTCTGCATGTTCTTCACATGTTCTTGCACTTCCACGATGACTCTCTGCGACCTCTAGCCTCCGCGCACATTCTCCACCGACGACCGTCGACGACACTCTCCACCCCCATCACAATATTGCCAGATTTCTATCTGAGATTATTTTTCTCTTCTTCTTCTTATTGTTATTATATGTTAGTCTGACTTTCTAGTAGTAGTAAAGTTCTTATTTGCATTTACGTATTCACTTCGTATTTGTCTTTGTATTTGTTTCATTTATTTCCTTTTATTATATATATATATAAAAATAAAATAATAAAAATAATTAAAAAAATTTGTTTACTTAATTAAGTTGGAAATCATCTAAATATCCCTACCTTCCTGTGAGACGACCCGTACTCCTAACATTATTCTCATATTTTTCGAAAACGGTTTCATAAATTTAAAACGACATACTTTCACACCTATGATGATGGATTTGTCATTATCGCGATTTCACGACCAGTATATCAGAGATTAGATGATCTGATCAAGTTTTCTAAGCATTCATGTATTGATATTAGATAATATTTTGAACTGCAAAGCTTTGTAAATCATTATAAAGTTCTTTGTTAGCAAAATGAGATTTGTTAACTATCATAGAATGATGTTTGATTTTGAATTCAATATTTAAACCTGTTCTTTTGTTAATTCTGACATTGATTGATATCTAGAAGTTACTCATATCTTATCTTTCATCAACAGCACTCTTAAGTGTGTTTCAATGGCTTGAGTTCTTTGTAAAACCTCCATAAGCCTAATTCTAGCCAAATTGTAAATATGAGAAAAATACAAGAATAATTGTAAATGAATAAAATGAATGTGTCTTGAAAGTGAATAAGTTTAGTTTTAGGTGAGAATAAATAAAATAAATGTTTCAAGTTCATTAGTTAGGATAACATACCAGCAGAAGCTTAGGTCTTCTCTAGGTTAGAAATAAAAGAACTAAGAACAAAAATACCAAAAAGAGTCTTCCTTTCTCTTCTCAAGTTTCTCCCCTCTTTCCTTATCTCTATAAATCAAAAAAACAAAATAAAAATTTGAAAAACCTCAAAAATCCCATAAAAATACCCTTTACATAGTATTTATACTTGTAAACAATACTAAATTAAGTGTATATAGTATCTTATACGTATATAAAGTAGATAAATAACTTATATAATTGTTCTATTTACCTAGGTTGGTAAGAAGATTGAATAATGTTGAGGGTTTACAATACCTGTCAAATCCACCACTTTGGGAATAGTACCTAGATATCCTTGGACAACATGGGGTCCCGTTGGATAAGTTGGAAGAATTGATTAACAAAAACTACCCAGACGCCTACCCGGAAGATGATTACGTATCTTGGGGCAATTTTGACAACCAATATAATTTCTCAGAGTTCGGGTTTGAATGTGGAGATTTTTATGATGAATCACCAACCCAAATGGAACCAGATTACGATTTTAGGCAAAATGAAATATTTACTCGATTAATGGGTCGGATTCTATTACAAGTGTTCTCGACTATGAGCCAGCTATCGAAAATTTTGAAGCTGGCTCATCGCAAATGGATTTTCAAAACACGTGATGAGTTTGATTCAGAACTCCTCGAGGATGTAACTCCCACACCTTGTCTTGGTAAGGTATTCCTTGAGAATAATTCCGATATCCCAACTAAGCCAAATCCAGATTCTAGTAACCAATTCCTACACCTAACCTAGAATCCGGATCTGAACCTATTTGCAATGATTTTGAGGCTCAATATGATGAGGACAAAATTTCATATTTGAAATATGATTTTGAGCCTATGTTTGATGACAAAACCACTCCAAACTCCTCAGAAGAGCAAATGATTTATTAGAAGTAAAACTGATTTACGATACAAAATCAGAGGAGTTGGAAGAGTCAAAACTAAATTGGATCTATACTAGATGCCTTGAAACTGAGCCTACACCTAACAAAGATATCCCCATGAGGTTAGAATCTGAAGCTAGGTTAGACCAAACTTAGGTTGATAACTCCATCCATCTTGATTATTATTGTGGTGGAGATCTCGAACTTGAATTAGGTTCAGAAAATGATTTTCTCAGATTCTCCAATGCTGACTTTGAGCGATATTTTAATTCAGGAGAATTTTGTTTCCAAATGATTACGAGCCACTCTATGACCTCAATATCTACGATCCATTCTTTGATTCTGATTCTGAGGTCATTGATTTGGATTTGTATTCCATAGATCTGGAGGCATTCTACAATGATGATTATTTTAAAGAGCTACAGGAATTTGACACAATGGTTGTCGAGAGTGTCCACAATGCAGAGTTTGAATCTTTTACTGAATCAGATTTGCATGATCTAACAGTCACTCTCTAGACATTTACATTTGATTGGGATGAACATGATAGAGAAGATTCTTTGGATGAACCAATCTTCAAGTCATTTCTTGACGAGCTAATATTACACCCAATGGCACAACTAGATATCAAAGTAGCCCCACCACCCAATCCAGAGACAAAGCTTTTCAATGATCGGCCCCTACCACGTTACTCCATTGGAATCCTTTTCTACTCTAACTCACCTCAAATTGATTTGGTTGGAACTGATTTCCCATCAAAGTTTGACAAAGAATGGGACATTGATCAAACTGACATCCCTCTACCATCTCCTTGGATCCCAAAAGTAGGGTTCCTACATTCCTCACCACCCTATTATCTTTGATGACCCTTACTCTGACGTGGCTAAACCAATACAACCAAACCCCCAATTTTCATTTCCACATCTATTTGAACCAGAATGCACCTAGCGGGCTCCACACGTACTGATCCACATTGATCAGCCCACCAGACTGATTGGGTTTGGTTTGTATCATTAACCAGTTGATTTGAACAAACACCTGGTTAGACCAACTAGACTAACTGTCAAGGTGCTTGTTCTACAGAATTCCTCCAATTTGATCACCCCTTCTCCTTAACCATTTTTTGCTCGGCTGAAAGCATTGAATTTAGCGCCTAACGGGAGGAAGCATGTAATTTCAAAAACCCGAGACCCTTCTATTCTTCTTAAGCTGGATATCTTTTGCACTTTAGAGTTCACATTTTAGAACAGCTGACTCCATCTTTGATATTTGTATCAAAGCTTTAAATTGTTCGCAACAGTCATCCTGACCCATTCACCCACCCTTTGAGCCTATTTTAACCTCTAAACTACATTGTACACACCTGGTTAGCAATGAGGGCATTGCAAAACTTAGGCATGAGGGGCTATTAAAGTGCAAAACAACTAGAAATTCAATTCTCCGAAGGATTCTCACAAAAAAATAATAAATGGAGGAAAATTTTGGAAAATCTTTTAGCAGAATTGAAAAATCTTTATTGAGGAAAAAGAGGAGGGAAAAGCAGAGAAAAAGGAGCAAAAATAGAAGAAAATCATGTTAGTCCTAGCAATTGATTGTGGAACAATACATAAGTTCTGGACCAAATCAAATAATGAACTAAGTCTTGAAGTGCTAAAGAATAGGAAATAAGGAAGGGATGCCGACTTTAGCCCTCTTGGGCCTAATTTAAGCTTAAACGCTTACGTATTTGTTAAGATCTGGATTATTCGTCAACAGGTTGATAGAGTTGCGAGGCTGATGTATTTAGTCTAAGGCTTAGGGAGTATTCGACCCCGTTGTCTACCCTTTGGTTTGCGAGACTTGATAACCTAGGCACCCGAAATTCACACATCGATCTGGTTCAATGCAATTAATGGAAATAATGCCATAAGTGTTCCATTCTGAAAAAAATATTTTTTAAAAAATTTGACTTAGCAGTGGCTCGAAGACACAAGTCGATTTGGATGAGTTCCCACCGGGGAGAGGATGAGTAAAATACTCCCCTTGAAGATGCGTTATAACATATCATCTCCTCAGCGCTTGTCTCCTAGGATATTTAAATATCCTACTAGGGGCACGTAAGCACCTTGTGCTGGTTTACGTGTCATAGGCAGCATTATCTTGAAATGTCGATTACCATGGCCAGAATTTAGCTACAAAACGACATGGGCAGCACTATCACGAAGTGTTGAAAGCTAAGGTTCTGAGGGTTACCATGAGCGACGCTATCACAAAGCATCAAAAGCTAAGGACCCTTCGAGGATTGATGATGGGGACGGGGAATCTGATACAAACATGTTTAGGGCTAATCTGATGTTGCATCTAGACGAATCTAAAAATAAAAGAGAGAAAACACTCAAACATACATATCTCTCTCTCTCTTCTCAAAAATGCACTGGCAAATTGAACCTGGACCTTACGGCACGTACACATAAGTGTTTTAACCATTAGGATCAACGAACCTTTGGATAGATTCTGTGGGCCTTAGAAACCTTTGTTGCGGACGTAAGATTAAGGCTGGTCAAGTCTGGATCTTGGCTGGTACTTGAGTACCTCTAGGCCTAGAGTTGGTATTTCAATATGATTTTTATAGAGGCAGCACATGTAGGCATCTTGATAGTAAAATCTGGTCTAGAGATTTGGTTTGTTCCATAGGATTTTGCTAGGGACCAGCAAAATTTAGACATGGGGGTATGATGGTAGCACCATCATTGATGTTAACAAGCCTAATTTAGCCTAACTACAGTAATAAATGCTCCAAAATATTCATCAGAAGATTGTAATTACGTTTTGAATTGAATCAGAGAAGAAGAGAAACTAGATTAATTCTGTTGTTTTAAAACCTAATCATAAATGAACATTAACTAAGGGGTTAACTAGGGCTTAATCCAAGATCAACTAAGCTTAATTTCCTAAGAAGTTAGCCTGAGCTGACTAAATCAGGGTTTTTGCATTCTGAGAATTAATTTATTACATGAAAACCCTAATTAACAACCTCACCTCAATTAAACAGGTTCTAAGAAAAATAAATGCAATATAAACATCTTTAAAATCATTTAAAAATATTTGAAGAGGTTTGGTACCTTCACTTTGACCATCGGAACCCATTTTGACTAAAAATAATGACTTAGGCGGGATTTTGCTTTGTTTTGGGTTTCTACCTAAATTAACCAGTCAAACTGCATCAAAACCCAAATCCAAGGTTACCACAAGATTTCCTGGGTCCAAATTAGGTTATCCCCAAAATTTAAGCCCAATTGGAGTACATCTTGACCTAGTTTACATTTTTAGCCACATAGAGCTCTGTTTATCACTTAAAGCTCCCTAAGTTCCATGTTTCCTTACACAAGAGCCCCCACCTTTTGGTTTTTTTTGCAATGAGGCCCACTGACCATCTTCATCCTTGCATGCAAATCAGTAAACGCAGCAGCCTCGTTCACACGCAAATGTGCGGATTTTGCGTGGAGACTTCTCGTTCTATTCTCAATCAAATCCCTCCAAACTTGGAGGGATTAATGTGAGGAGATTCCCTACCCATTTAGCCATGTCTTGAGGGCCTCGCGAGCTCTCAAGAAATCCACGAATTTGGTTGCCACAATCACAAAGAAATCTTGAGAAATCTTCGCAGTTGAGGGCCAATTCCTTTTCTATTTAAGCTCTCCCATCCTCCAATGTGTTCCCTGGTCAAGTTTAGGCCAAAATCTCATATTCTTCCTCTTCTCGGGCTACTCTCCAACTTGACTTCGGCAACCCTCACGCTCTCCCTCTTCTGTATATCCAACGAACAAATTGGATGTACCATCCTCTTCCTCATCTTCTTTCGACGACACCCGACCAAAGCTACGTCTCCTTCGTCCTCTAACGCTACCGCTTCTCACCATCGGTGACTTCATCCTCTCCACGTCTGGCGAGGCAAGATAGATATAAACTAACCTCTTTTCATCCAAATACCAAGGTCCTCTTCTCACCCTTCTTAGATTAGTTCTAGGCTTTTAGATTTAGGTTTTAGCCCCTGTTCCTCCCTGATCTTCCCTTTCTTCCTCGGCTCCAGTGACAGCTTTGGTGAGCTCACGCTGTCGCCACACACCACACAACACAATGCCACTTGCACCAAAACCATCCCCACGACTTGGGGGGAAAAAGCCCTCAATAAATTGAGGCTTCTACTCACCAAAATCATCAATACTACGTCAACCACTACATCACCGTTCGATCGCCCTAGGGCACTAAACACCATGTTGGTGCTAGAGCACCACGATCATTTGTTTTGATGATAACAAAACACGTGTTATTTAACATTTGCAATTTGAGTCCTAGATTTCAGGTCAATTGCAAATGTGGACGTGTTTAGACGGAGTTCAAGCTCGCATCCAGGACGGATTGGAGGAGCTTAACGGAAAACAGAGGAGGTTCGCGTGGAGCGAAAGATTGGAGATGGAAGACAAGAAGAATAGGATAGATTCTTTTTTATCCTTTCATGTATCTCTTGTATTTATTTTCTTGCTCTTTATTTTCCTTAGACATTATGTTAAAGAGCCTCAAAGAACCCTAACAGTAGTCCTAGGAACACCTGCACAACCCTAGGATACTTAGGTTTTCTGTAGAACACTTAGAAAACCAATATAGGGTTAAAACAGACTTTCCAGACGTCTAATTCACGAATCAGACGTCTGATAAAGGATTTTAAGACGTCTGATAACTGTTAGGCTGGACATAGTTAGTTCTGTCTGATGAAATCAGACGTCCAGACCTTAGACCAGACGTCTTAGGAGACGTCTGATGACTTTGCCAGACGTCCAGTTAGTGGACCGTTGGCTGGCTTAGAAAACACTCAAGATTATGACCGTTAGAGCCTTATCAGACGTCCATAGGACTTTACAGACGTCTGATAAATGACCGTTTTGCCTCGGCTGACCCAAAATCTCTTCTCAGAGATTTTCCAGCCGTTGCAACGTTTGGAAATCAATTCCCACAGTAAAAGTAGGTTTCCAGACGTCCAGACTTAGTGCCAGACGTCCTGTATGTCGTCTGATGGACTTGCACAAAAACCCTGTTTAGATCTGATTCAAGTCAGGGAGAAACCCGCATAGAATCAGACGTCTGACATTGGAATCAGACGTCTTAAAGTGGCCTTCCAGACGTCTGATGCCAGAGTTAGACGTCTGATAACCCTGTCAAATGCAATCATTGTCCTGATTTCGGCCTGATTCTCTTGGGCTTTGCACCCAACGGCTATGGAAGCTTTTCCAAGCCTTCCAAAGCCTTCCTAAGGCCTCTATAAATAGAGGGGAGCCTTTGCAACACAAAAATACACTTGGATACACTTAGACACACAAGATATACACCTAGAGAGACAAAGATACACTAAGATCAAGTATTTCCACTCTCTTGTGTCCAAGAAGCACTTGCTCTCTAAGCTCAAGCTCCATCATCTTGAGAGCATCATTCCCGTTGCGCACCCGCTCTCCCGGCATTGATAACGAGAGCGACGTAGCGCCATCGCGTGGCACACGCACCGCGTCATCGTCGACGCACTCCTTGCAAAGGGGAGTTTCCTATTTCCTATAGAAGCTAGGTTTAATTTTGTTGGCTCTATAGGACTGTTGTTTTATTTTATCTTTGTATTTTGGTTGGGTATTCGCTTTGCGAATTCCCATCTCCTTCGTGGGACAAAATCCTTCTCGTGGAGAGAAGGGGTTGAGGAACGCTACCCTCGTAATTGTAGCGTGGTTGTACTGAGGTTGAATCACCCTCGTTCAAAGTGATTCGTTTAGTGGATTTTGATCAACTTGGTTGATCGGAAAATCCTAACTCGAGAGGGTTAGGTGGTGGTTTTCACCCGGTTTGGGTTTCCACCTAAAAATACCTGTGTACATTTTGCGATTGATTTCTGTGAGATTGCTTTATATTTTTATTTCCGCAATTTTATTACGTCACCCCTCCTGGTAGGGAACCTTCAATTGGTATCAGAGCAGGTCTCGCATTTTCGGCGTTACAAACCGGCGAGGATCTAAACATGGAGGGAAGGTGTTCCACAAGTAGGATTTCCGAGGGGCAGTCCACAACCCATCCGCCCTACTTTGACGGGAACAACTACAGCTACTGGAAGCTGAGGATGAAGACGTGGCTCCAAGCCACTGAATTCGAGGTATGGGGATGTTGCGAAACCCCATACGAGATCCCGAAGCGACCCCAAGGAGGCTACTCGCAGGTGCAGATTCTAGAGCTCTCACTCAACGCAAAGGCAATGAATGCCTTGTATTGCGCATTGAGTCCAAAAGAATTCGAACGAATCCAAGAGTGCACCACCGCCCACGAGATATGGAGGAGGTTGGAAGGCACTCATGAGGATTCCAGCTCGGAGGAAGAAGAAGAAGAAAAAGAAGAAGAAACCACTTGCTTTGGTTTCATGGCTAGAGGAACCAATAGCGACAGTGAAAGCGGAAGCGACTCTGACGACGAGGTAAATTTTGATTTACAAGAAGCTTTTAATGAATTATTCGAGATTAGTAAATCATTAAAAATAGAAAACAAAAGCATGAAGAAGAACCTTAGTTTTCTTAAAAATGAAAATGATAGATTAGAAAAATAACTTAAGGACATAGAAGGTAGTCCTAAGGATGATAACCTATTATTAGATAATCATAACCTCATCAATGAAAATAATAAATTGATTGAGGAAAATGATAGTCTAAAGTTAGAAATCTCTAATTTAAAGACTAAGATGAGTATTATAGAAAAAGAAATTGCATGTCTTAGGGAAAATTCTAACAAATTAATCAACAAAGTTGATAATTTTTATAGCCCTAAGGTTGAGAAAGGATCTCCATCAAGGAGACCTTCTAACAAATCCGGATCCAAGCTCACTTGGATACCGAAGAAAAAATTAGAATCTTGTTTTGTAGGGTTCAGGGATGACTACAACATAAAGGACTGGACCTACAAGCTCAAGGCTGGTCAACTTAAGTTGGGAGAACCAATGAGTAGACCAAGGAGGAGAACAAGAAGACCGACGAGACGGCGAACAAACGACGGACCCGCCGCACGTCGACCACCAGATTGGAGACCGGCGCCAATGCCCGGGACTCCAAGCTACGGATGAGAGCCCCATCCGATGTGGCATCCACCACCACCATTCGGGCCATTTTATTGGCCATGGTAGGTGAGGTAAAAATTCTTAACCCTATCTTATTATCATAAGCATTTAGATAGGGGGAGTTAAAAAATGATGAGCTAATTGTCAATTTTTAAGGGGGAGAAATAAGGTAGCTAAATTTCCTTTAGTAAGGGGGAGAAAAATAATAGCTATCTTGTTGTTACAAAAAGGGGAGAATATTACCTTTGTTAAAATAAACTCATAGAAGAGCATGTTTTAAGGGGGAGTTATAGGAAATGTAAAATCAATTAAACCTTTTTGATAATGTCAAAAAGGGAGAGGATTTTTTTATGCATTATTATTTACGATTTTGTCATCATCAAAAAGGGGGAGATTGTTGGTGCTAGAGCACCACGATCATTTGTTTTGATGATAACAAAACACGTGTTATTTAACATTTGCAATTTGAGTCCTAGATTTCAGGTCAATTGCAAATGTGGACGTGTTTAGACGGAGTTCAAGCTCGCATCCAGGACGGATTGGAGGAGCTTAACGGAAAACAGAGGAGGTTCGCGTGGAGCGAAAGATTGGAGATGGAAGACAAGAAGAATAGGATAGATTCTTTTTTATCCTTTCATGTATCTCTTGTATTTATTTTCTTGCTCTTTATTTTCCTTAGACATTATGTTAAAGAGCCTCAAAGAACCCTAACAGTAGTCCTAGGAACACCTGCACAACCCTAGGATACTTAGGTTTTCTGTAGAACACTTAGAAAACCAATATAGGGTTAAAACAGACTTTCCAGACGTCTAATTCACGAATCAGACGTCTGATAAAGGATTTTAAGACGTCTGACTGTTGTTTCAGACATCTGATAACTGTTAGGCTGGACATAGTTAGTTCTGTCTGATGAAATCAGATGTCCAGACCTTAGACCAGACGTCTTAGGAGACGTCTGATGACTTTGCCAGACGTCCAGTTAGTAGACCTTTGGCTGGCTTAGAAAACACTCAAGATTATGACCGTTAGAGCCTTATCAGACGTCCATAGGACTTTACAGACGTCTGATAAATGACTGTTTTGCCTCGGCTGACCCAAAATCTCTTCTCAGAGATTTTCTAGCCGTTGCAACGTTTGGAAATCAATTCCCACAGTAAAAGTAGGTTTCCAGACGTCCAGACTTAGTGCCAGACGTCCTGTATGTCGTCTGATGGACTTGCACAAAAACCCTGTTTAGATCTGATTCAAGTCAGGGAGAAACCCGCATAGAATCAGACGTCTGACATTGGAATCAGACGTCTTAAAGTGGCCTTCCAGACGTCTGATGCCAGAGTTAGACGTCTGATAACCCTGTCAAATGCAATCATTGTCCTGATTTCGACCTGATTCTCTTGGGCTTTGCACCCAACGGCTATGGAAGCTTTTCCAAGCCTTCCAAAGCCTTCCTAAGGCCTCTATAAATAGAGGGGAGCCTTTGCAACACAAAAATACACTTGGATACACTTAGACACACAAGATATACACCTAGAGAGACCAAGATACACTAAGATCAAGTATTTCCACTCTCTTGTGTCCAAGAAGCACTTGCTCTCTAAGCTCAAGCTCCATCATCTTGAGAGCATCATTCCCGTTGCGCACCCGCTCTCCCGGCGTTGATAACGAGAGCGACGTAGCGCCATCGCGTGGCACACGCACTGCGTCATCGTCGACGCACTCCTTGCAAAGGGGAGTTTCCTATTTCCTATAGAAGCTAGGTTTAATTTTGTTGGCTCTATAGGACTGTTGTTTTATTTTATCTTTGTATTTTGGTTGGGTATTCGCTTTGCGAATTCCCGTCTCCTTCGTGGGACAAAATCCTTCTCGTGGAGAGAAGGGGTTGAGGAACGCTACCCTCGTACTTGTAGCGTGGTTGTACTGAGGTTGAATCACCCTCGTTCAAAGTGATTCGTTTAGTGGATTTTGATCAACTTGGTTGATCGGAAAATCCTAACTCGAGAGGGTTAGGTGGTGGTTTTCACCCGGTTTGGGTTTCCACCTAAAAATACCTGTGTACATTTTGCGATTGATTTCTGTGAGATTGCTTTATATTTTTATTTCCGCAATTTTATTACGTCACCCCTCCTGGTAGGGAACCTTCACACCAAACCAACATCACCATTGCCTTCGTCATGACTGTTACGACCCGATTTCCGAATCCCTATAAAATGCGAGACCGGACCAACTTGACTGATCCCAAGACCCAGTCGTCCAACGAGAAAGTAAACCACATTCACTATGCTAAGCAACTAACAGTAAAAAGGTACAGCAGTAAAGAAGTAAAAACTACTACCGTACATACCACCACAACAGTAGAACATTAACCAGGTACAAGAATATAAAGTACAGAACGTAAGAGTGCAAAACGTAAAGGTACAAGAGTCTACTCACTACTACAAAAGAGTGCAACAAGAAACTACAACTACTAGGCTCTACTAGGCCCAACACCCTCTGCAGCCGTAGGCCCGGGCTGCACAACACCTGGACCTGAAAAGGGTTATGAGTACACGAAATCAGCGAACGCTGAGTAGAGTGGCAACCAACCAACTAAAGCAATAAAAGTGGACAGGTAGTTGTTGTTCTCCAATTACATTATTTCATAAATTATTTCTTCTCACCCATTGGTTTATTTATCAGATCTCTTTCTTGCTCTCGAATGTTCCTCGTGGGAACGATCTTGATTGCAGTCCTTTCCGAAGAGTAGAAGGCACACGCGGTGCTCTCCTGGCCGGGAGAGTCCCCCGTGGTGATCCTACACCCAGTCAACCACCCCAAGGTCATGGACAGACGTAACGGTGACTACGGCACGCACGATAAGCGCATGAGTAGCTACCCAACACTAGCATGTGATCATTCGTTTCCACTAACGGGTGCGCCCAAAGTATAGTACGGAACAGTATAGGGCCTAGCCCTCTCAGTAACAGGGGTCTAGCCCCTCTCAGTAACCAAACAGAAGTCTCACCCCTCCACAGTCCGTGCACCCTCGCCTGACTACCTTGGTTTGCCCAGTGGGCCTAACAAGTCGGTGTAGGGCGGCCAGCTGAACCCCGAGCCCCATGGGGTGGCTAGCTCTCTCCCTACACTAGTAGCTCTCCCCGGTACAATGTACATGAGGGCCATCGAGTCGGTGCAAAGTGGTCAAACCCATCCCGGGTCTCAACCCGAAGGTGGTAAGCACCGCTCTACACTAAGAGGTAACTTGCGCTCCCCTTGGTACCACGTACTCAAGAGGTAGCACATTTCCCGTCGCATTTCCATATCCATTCCATATATTTCTAGGAGCTCAACTCCTATTCCCCCGTGGGATTCATGCTCATATTCCTCATGCCATTCCATACCAGGTTTCATCATTTCTATTTCCATTCTTAAGTTATACACATGCAACTTGTATTGCTATCGTTCACATTTCCATATTCAGGTTATACACAAGTAGCTCGTATTATGTCATTTCACGTGTACAATAGGAAGGTTACATACAACGGTTAACTAGCACAAGTACCACATATTTGGCAGGCAGTTGTTATTCATTTACAGATAATTGTTATCATTCTATCTACTCATTCAAGACTACAATCCATTCATTCAATATAGGCATTCTAGTATTTCTAGTCCTAGGATTCATGCCATACCCTAGGCTCTAATCATTCATTCCACACATGCATTCAAGTTTGTATTTAAATTAGGTGAAGCCACTCTACCAGTAAACCTAAGAGTATTGGGGGCTTGAACGTTAGGCACATGTGCCTCAGCAAGCCCCGAACCCGCAATGGAACGAAGTCCTATCACAAGGAACAATTACAAGGGAACTATCAGAACAGTATGGAAACCCTTCTAACAAGTAGAGGAACTCACAAGGAACACATCGGTATCTTATTTGTGTAAAACGGAACTCAAACGGACCCTAAACAGGTAAAAAATAGGGTTTCTATCTCAAATTAGACGTCTTGAACAACTTCCAGACGTCTTAAAAGTGCCTAGTAGCATACCTAAGTCTCTGTGCCAATCCTCAGATGTCCAAGAAATCTTCTGGACTGTCTGTACCCAACTCCAGACGTCTGACCACCTCTCTGGACATCTGGAAGCGCTTCCCGTCATCTAGTACGTCGCCCAGACGTCTGAAATGCTTGGGAGGGCATGTCCCGCGCCTTCCTGAAGCAAATCTTGCACGAAATCACACAATCTTCTAAAAAGGGCATGCAACAGGGTATCGGCGGAGCGGCCTGCATGGTCGTATCCGCAAAGAAGACGTACCTTCGTGAAGCCCTCTCCTCAGACGTCTGGAACCGCCTCTAGACGTCTGAATCGTCGTCTGGAATCACTCCAGACGTTTGATTCTAAGAAAAACCCAGAACCAGAACCTGCTTCCGCATTTCCGCCCTGCGCGTGGCCGAGTCACACCCTCTCACCTGCAGCTCCAGCTGTAGCAGTGTCAGGGAGGACCTCCCCAACGCACTCCTCGTGCACGTGCTGCTCCGGCCATGCACTCACCGGTGAGCTCCCATGCGAGCTCGCAAGTTTTCTCTCCTCCTCTCCTCAAGCCGCTCCTCGATGCTGCTCTTGCACTCTCGCTCGCGCGGGCTGATAACGGCGTTGTGACTAGCTTTTGTTGTAGAAATTACGTTGTAGTACAGCTAGTTATTGCCATCATTACAGATATATTTTTTACTCGGAAAATAAAAGAGTTTCCGAGGTCGAACTCAGGGAGCAAGTCGTATTCTAAGAGGTACAAAGTTTCTATTACAAAAATAAAGAGAGAGAGAGAGGGGAAAATTTTGCTTCTTCTTCTCTTCTTTCTTCTTCTTGTCTTTTTGGTTGTTCTTCACCTGTGCTTTCTTCTCTTCTCTTTCTTTTTCTTCTTGGTCTTCCTTCTTGTTCTTCAGATCTTCTTTTTCTTCTTTGTCCTCGTGTTCTTCTTTTCTTCTTGCTTCTTTGCTTCTTGTCTTCTCTTCCTGTTCTGCAGCTGCTAAGTGCTCGCTGCTTTCCTCTTTTTTTTCTTCCTGGTTGCGATTCTGTCCTTCTTTTCTTCTTCTTCTTCTTTGTCTTCAGGACATAGTCTGATTTTTCAATCAGACGACTTAAACTGCTGCTGCTACAGTGTGTCTCCTTCTCCTTCTTCTTCTTCTTCACCTGTGCCTGCACACTCACGGTTTAAGTCAGAGGGAAAAACCTACTCTACCCTCCCCCTGCGTCTCTCTCTCTCAGAATTCACTCTTAGGAAAGCTCTCCCAAAGCAACCGGTTAATCGGGTATGCGGGTCGCGCCCGGGTCCAGGCCCATCGGCGTGCAGTGGTGGGCGAGGAGTGCAGGTCGGGCTAATCGGGTCAGGCCAGGTCTGCGGGGCGTGAGCGCGGATGAGACCGGGTAGTCGGGCAGGTGAGAGGGACCTCACCCCGTGATCAGGAAGCGAACAGCTTAAGGCACTTTTTGCCTTTAAGCGCCCGCGTGCCTCTCAAAGTTTCCGAGGTGGGACTAAATGTCCCACCCCAATTGAGCTCCTGCAGCGGAGGAGGCAGCTGGCAATCGCAGCTTCACGTGAGGCCTTCGCCCCAGCTGCGAGCCTGGGACTCTTCGCGGAGATGCCCCGCGCAGCCTGGGAGTCGGACCTGGGCGAAGCGCACCTGGAGCTGCAGGTTGAAGATGCTTCTTCAGCGCAGCAATGGCGATGGCGGTCGAGATACCTGTCCACAGAGGAATGGCCTCTCGGCCTAATCAGATACGTGGAGAACCTTCGCCATGGCACGGCGAAGGTGGTGGGGGGTCTAGCAGGCGGCAGAGCGGAGCATGAGGGCCGCCCTAGGTCAAACTGCAGCGCGGGAAATGGGTTTGTTCGAGGGGTCTGCAGAGGGCGAGTGGCGGGAAGTGGAAGGGCGAAGGTTCTGTGAAGGTCGGCGAGCCGTGTGGGGTGGTGGAGTGATGGGGGAGTCTCGTCGAAGGGTAGCCAGAGACGAAGGGGGTGACGGTGGTCAGGATTGGACTCGAGGGCGACAGTAAAGGTTTAAAGTGAGGAAAAGGAAGAGGGGAGGAAAAGGAGAAGTTATACCTGCTAAGCTGGACGAGGAGGGGTTGGCGCAGGAGACATTCGTATCGACTGTCGCCGGAGAAGAAATTGCCCAGTGGAAGGGGCGGCGGCGAGGAGAGGGCCGGAGCGGCTCCAGCTGGGTGCGGTGTGGCGCGGAAAGATCGAGGGAAGGTAACCCTGCTACTGGTAGTGCGGCAGGGCGACGAGGAGGAGGAGGAGAAGCTGTCGGAGCAAGGGGGCGTCTGTCGGAGTGGGAAGAGAGGAAGTGAGGGGGTATCTCCGTCAGATCCGAGCTGGGAAGAACGGCGGAGCGACGGGGGAATTTATAGGGGTAGAACCAGAGAGGAGGGCAGAGGGAGACGACGTGTCTCCCTCGCCGGAGGACGCCGGAGGAAGGATACCCATACCATCCGTGCGTTCGCACGGCCGGTATGGGTGGTTGCAGCCAACAGGGGGGTGTTCCTGCGACGGCTGACGACGCAGGGCACCCCCATTTGACTTGGCAGGCTCCCTCCCTTACCCTGCGCGGCGCCATGCTCCGCGCAAGGTCTCCGGAGCATGGTGCTGCTCAGGTTTTGCAGGAGGGACCTAAATGAAAAGAACGAAGGAGAGCTAGGGGCCAAAATGTGAGGGTTCAAAAGTTGAGGGCCAGAAAGTAAATGTATGAGAACCAAAGTGTAAAGTTGGTCAAGAAGGTTTCTTCTTAGGCTCAAGTTTTTATACATGACTAATTAGGACCTAAGGATTCTGATGGTGAATTTTATTTCTAGATTAAACCTTGTTTGACCGGTCAATTTATGCAAAAACCCAAATTATGTTGTTAATTGGGCATGGTTCTCAATGTAGGTCAAAATGGGTTCCTAAGGCTAAATTGAAGGTTCTAAACCCTAGAGATTATTTTTATATGAATTTTAGAGGGTTTATTCTATTTTTACTTTGCCTCAAACCTCGTGTATTTAAGTGGGTTTATTTTTAGGGTTAAAGGATGTCATTTAATTCTTCGGAGTTACTGTAGCCCTTGTTGAGTCATTTCATCCCACTTTTCTTCTTATTAGGTTGTTTTAACCTATGTTTGGACCCTGAGTTACCCTGTTTTCAGATTGGATTGGTGAAATTTTATTTTTACCCCTCAGTTTATGTTTTCTTTGCAAACTCAGAATCTCTCTGAGCCAAGCCTTTCTAAGGTTATGTAGGAGCTTTTATTCTCTGTATTAGGTCAAAATGAGCTAGTTATGGCTTATGATGAGGTTCTCATCACGGGCTCTCTTGCTGGAGGGAAGAAGAAGGAAGGTGGCTAGTGAATGAGAAGTGAGGGGAACGAGAGAGGAGGAGGGGGTTATATAAGGTTGGGGTTAGGGTTTGCTTGGAGGCGAGGGAAGAGAGAGAAGAAGTAGGAAAAATGAAGGGTACTATTTGCACGCAGCACGCACGCAGAGTCGAGCTTGTACTCAAAATTTTCGATTTCCAGACATCTGGGAAGGTGTCCAGACATCTGACCAGACGTCTGTCCTACAGTCCAAACGTCTTAAAATGCTCAAACAGCACGGGTCTTAACAATGACACAGCAAAGCTTCTTGCGTATTTGACTTGGGCCCTAGGGCAATGTTTTCTGTGCAGGTCATCCGCTATCGCCGTCGTCTCCTCCGTCATCGACAGCCACCGTATGGGGAGCTACCACTGCCAATAACCACAAGCTGTCTCCAGGACCATCCCTACACCTTCAATTGAGCGACCCAACAACAGCAGCCGCATTGATTGGACCACACCTCTCCTCGCGACAACAGTGAAGAAAAAGGCACAAAGATAGTCCTACATCGTGGAATCTCAATTTGGAAATGCATACTTAATGGTTTACGTTCCCTACCCTGTCGCCCAAGACATGGGGATCGGGGCCCCATGCACAAGCTATGCACAACTTGCCCGTCACGCACACCTGGGCGAGCCATGTCCGATTACCCGATCCAATTAGGGAGGAAAGAAAGAATGAGGGGGGAAGGTTTAGGTTGAGAAATAGGGGAGGGTTTTGCTCTGGGTTAGACCTCAAACGACTGGACTTAGATCCAAAGTTTACATTTAAGTCATCTGAAGGTTGGACAAGACATCTGATTTGTGTTGAGAACTTTGCCTAAGTGTTGGAAGGGCTTTATAGTTGTAACACAATTTTTTAGCACATGACACATTGATTCTGATATATATATTTTTGCTCTTCATTTCATGTATTTCTCATTATATCCATCTCTTTAGCATTGTTTGATTACCTAATTAGTGATTATATTGCGATTATTTTGCTCCCTACGAACAACCTCAGAACTCATTTTTTGAGTATATAAATTTAAGTGTTGATTCATTTTCGTTGCTGTACTACGACGCACATTTCTCTTAAACACAACGAAAATTCATGTCAACACCAGCGCATCATCGGGGGCATGGTACGTATGAAGTAAAAGATAAAAAAAGAAAAAATAATAAAAACCTACTAATCTCCTTTCCGATCACTCGAGCAAAGAGAGTGGGAATAACTGATTGATAAACACTAATTTATCATCATTCTTATGCCTTAAAACAAACCTAGCTCTTAGAATTTCAACTACATAAATGGATTTTTGGGTTGCATTTAGGCATTTACTTACGTTAGACATGTATTGCAATTTTATTATTTTTTTGATGCATTTACTTAAGTGTCAAAGATAAATAAAGAATCAGATCCCTCAAACCTTGGCACTCAGGAAGGTAGAGGATGAAGGAGAAGCTTAAATTAGCTGGATCTTAGCTAGATTCAGCTCATCCCAGCTGGATCTCAGCTCATTCAAGTTGGATCAACACATTCTTAACTCCATTCAGCTCATCTTAGTTGAATGGTAACTCAAGCTAGTTCACCTCAGCTCCATTCAGCTTACCTCAGCTAAATGGCAGCTCAAACTAGTTCAAGTCAGTTGATCCCAGCTCCTCCCAGCTCAAGATAGTTTACCCGAAGCTCTACCTGACTAAGATTAGCAACTGCCATCAACTAGCTAAGTCTAGTCAGCTAAAAAAGTCCTCAACCAGCTCAGGCCAGCTTAAGTCTAGCTCCCAAAGACTCAACTCAGCTCAACTTGGTTGAGCTTAGCTACTTGACCTAAGCTAGCTAGCTTAGCTAGCTGTAACGACCCGGTTCCCGAGTCCCTACGTGACACGAGAACCGGACCGACTCGACTAATCCCAAGACCTAGTCGTCCAACGAGGAAGTAACCAAAAGACAGTAAAATAAACCACATTCAGCATGAATATAACTAACAGTAAGAAAGTACAGCAGTAAGGAAAGAAACTACTACAGTAGGTACCACCACAACAGTAAAACAACATTTATCATATAACAAGGACTGCAGGTAAAGAAGGTACAGAGGAAACAAAAACTACTCACTAGAACAGAAACAAAAGAGGTACAAAAGGCTGTGGTAACTCTACTGGACCCTACTCGGCCCAGCGTCCTCTGCAGCCGCCGACCCTGGCTGCTCAACACCTGGTCCTGAAAAAGGTAACGAGTGTAACACGTCAGCAAAACGCTGAGTAGAGTGGCAAACTAACTAAAGGCAACAGTAGAGTGTACAGTAGCTGTTATGTTCTATTACTTCCTTTATTCACATCTTTCAATTTTTCTCACTATTTCATTTGTTTCTCAGATCCTTTACTTGATCTCGAATGTCCTCGTGGGAACGATCTTGATTGCAGTCTTTTCCAAAAGTAGAAGTAGCACGTGGTGCTCTCCTGGCCGGGAGAGTCCCCCGTGGTGATCCTACCCTCAGTCAACCACCCCAAGGTCACTGACAGACGTAACAGTGACTACGGCACGCGCGATAAACGCACAGGTAGCTAGCCCGCACTGGCACGCGGTCAGTTGTTTCCGTTAACGGGTGCGCCCAAAGCACAGCACGGAACCAGGGCAGAGCCCTCTCAGTAACAGGGGTCCAACCCCTCCACAGTAACCAAACCGGGGCCTTGCCCCTCCACAGTCCGCGCACCCTCGCCTGACTACCCTGGTTTGCCCTGGTGGGCCTAACAAGTCGGTGAAGGAGGCTAGCAGAACCCCGGGGCCCGTGGGGTAGCTAGTACTCTCCTAACACTACTAGCTCTCCTCGGTACTACGTACACGAGGGCCAACAAGTCGGTACAGAGTGGCCAGTCCTAACCCTCGGGTCCCTGGGGTGGCTAGCTCAGCTCTGCACTAAACAGGGGGACAGTCGCTCTCCTTGGTACTCCATACTCAAGGGCCAGCTCACTTCCCCAATTCTATTCCATTCGCTTTCCAGGAGTTCTACTCCTACTTCCCCGTAGGGTTCCATAACATCTTATGTCTTACTTTCCAGTTTCACGTTCTTACCAACCATGATCCCAATCATGTTTCTTTATTCATAACAGGCAGCTGTGAATTCAATTTACAGGCAGCTTCATATATTCCTTTCCATTTTTCCAAGACTGCATTATTATACATTCCACTAGTTTTTCCATCCTAGGATTCATGCCATATCCTAGGGTCTATCATACAATCTAGTTTTCCGGCCCTAGGATTCATGCAACACCTAGGAACTATCATTCCATATATTTCTCATTCCTAGGATTCATGCAATGTCCTAGGTTCTAGTTATGGTTCCATACTTTAATAAATTTTATTAATACTTAAAGCCACCCTACAGGTACAACGGGAGTAATGGGGGCGTGATCGGGAATCCCGCGTGCCTCCGCGACTCTCAAGACTGCAACCGAACGAGGTCCTATCACAAGGATCAAACACAAGGAGTGTCTCAAAACAGTGTATAGCTACTGTAGACGGGTAGAGGAATTAATTCTGAAAAGAACGCAACTCGAATCGCGGAAAACGGAGCCCGAACGGGCCCTAAACGGTTCGAAAAAGACGATACTATGCAAAATCAGACGTCTGGAACTCCTTCCAGACATCTTAAAAAGCGGATCAGAGAATTACCTGTTCAGCATGGTTTCCCAGATGTCCGATGGTCACTCCGGACGTCTGGAGGTCACTCCAGCCGTCTGGTACAACTTCCAGACGTCTGATTCGCAAAGGATGGCGAATCAGCGAACCTGCGCACAGCCAACTCCCTCCCTCAGTACTGTCAGTCGACAGGAAGGAAGGAGAAGGCGGTAAACTCACCTTTCAGACGTCTGTATGAGCTTCAAGACATCAATCTCGCCGTCTGGCTGTCAACCCAGACGTCTGATTCTGGAAATTTTTCCAGAATCAGGGCACGACCCGGACTCTGCTCGCGACGCCGCCCGCGTCGCACCTCGCGCTCCTGCTGCTCAGACCGCAGCAGGTCCCTCTCCGCGTCACTCCACGCCCCCTGCGCCCTCCGCCGGCCGGCCAAGCCGCTCCGGCGAGCTCGCCCTCACGGCAGAGCTCCGCCCTCGCACGCCGCACCTCCGCGCTCACTGCGGCCGTCGCTGCCGCCCTCGCGTCCGCTCACTCTCGCGCACAGGAAGGAGAAGAAGGAGGAGACGGTGGAGACGGGAGGGGAGGCGTGGCCCTTTTAAGGCCACGCGAGGAGGAGAGAGGAGGTGGCAGGCCGCCTGCAGCCGCAGAGAGAGAGGGAAAAAGAGAGAGAGAGAGGAATCGCGGGTCTGCGCGCACAGGCGCGCAGACGACTCTCCCGTGCGAAAATAACTGTTTTCCAGACGTATGGAAACGATCCCAGGCATCTGTTCAGACGTCTGGACCTCCTCCTAGACGTCTTAAAAGACGTCTGGGGCACGCGTTCGTTACACTAGCTAAGTAGTCTTTGGGAAGGTCAGACACAGCTCACCTCAACTCACATCAGCAGAAGCTAGTTCAGTGCAGTGCGGGGAGCATCTGTGTGCTCCGGCCCAAGATGGGCAGTCCCTCCTGATGTGGCCCGGCTGGCCACACTTGTAGTAGAGAGGGGCGCGACCTCCTCCCTTAGTCGGTCCCTGCTGTTGGCTGTGCTAGCAGCTGGCCCTTGTTTGGGGCCCCTAAAAGCCATTGGTGGCCCCGCAAAACGAGACAACTCCCCTACAGGCGCCGTGTGCCTCCTCTCTCGACGGCCCTGTGAGTACTCTGGCTGGTAGGGCCTCTTCCGTCCACCGTCAGTGTCTCGCCCAGTCAGGTTGGTCTCCTCATAGGTCATGCCGCCTCGACCACACAAGAAAAAGTGGGCAACTTCAAGGGTTTCACATACCCCTGATTTGCAGGTCGAAGCCCCTCAGTAAACCTCCATAGGCACTCCTCCTCTGTAGACAGCTGTCGGGGCAAAGCGTGACAGCTCCAGGAAATGCATGTAGTATGCGGTAACTATCATCACCCCCTGCCAAAGAGTGTGGAACTCCCGCCTCCTCTGGTCTTCCCAGGTCTACGGAAAGTCCTACTCGCAGAAGAGAGCCACGAACTGATCTCACGACAACTCTCTCCCCTCCTGGCCTCTGACTACTCTCCACCACCGGTGGGCTGCACTCTCCAACTGGTACTTGGTGAAGGCCACGTAGCACTCAGCAGGAGGGTGGAGTGTGTTAAACACCTTCTTTATCTGCTCCAGCCAGTCCTCTGCCTTAGACGGGCTCTCATTTTGTTAGGACTCGTGCTGTTAGAGCCCTTTAAGACGTCTGGAACTTGGGTCAGACGTTTGGACACCTTCCCAGACGTCTGAAAATTGAAAATTTCGTGTACGTCCTCGCGTCTACGTGCGTGCTGCGCGTAGACAGTACGCGACCTCGTTTTCTTCTCCCTCTTTCTCCTCTCGCTGACGCAAAACCCTAACCCAGCACCTTATTTAAACCCCCCCTCCTCTCCCTCGTTCACCCCACTTCCAGCCACCCTTCTCCTTCTCCAGCGAGAGCAGTGAGCGGCGAGTAGCGAGCAGCGGGCGTGAGCGGCGTGGGAGGAGAAGAGGAGCAGCGAGGGGAGGAGAGGAGAGCAAGCGTGCGAGCTCGTGTGGGAGCTCGCTGGAGAGCTCATGGCCGGTCAGCGCGTGCGTGAGGCAGAGAGGTGCGTCGGGGAGGTCCTCCCCGACACTGCTGTAGCCGGAGCAGTAGGCGAGCGGGTGCAGCGCGACCACGCGCAGCGCAAGAAGGTGAAGGCAGGTTCTGATTCTGGGATTTTCTCAAAATCAGACATCTGGACGAACGTCTAGATGACGTAGACGATGTTTGGAGAAGGTTCCAGACGACTAAGAGGTAGGCTTCGCGACATACACCTTCTTTACGGATACGGCCATGCAGGCCATTCCGTTGAGGCACTGTTTCGTGCCATACTGAGGAGATTTTCGTTGACGCGTGCAGGATTCACTTCGGGAAGGCACGGGACACGCCCTCCCACGCAGTTCAAATGTTTGGACGAGGCACCAGACGACGGAAAGTGTTTCCAAATGTCCAGAGAGGTGGTCGGATGTCTAGAACTGGGTCCAGACGGTCCAGCGAAGTTCCTGGACGTCTTAGGAGTGGCACAGGAGTTGAGGTATGGTTCTGGACTCTTTTAAGATGTCTAGCGGGTGTTCCAGACGTCTGAGGTGAATCAGAGTTTCTATTTTTGACCCGTTTAGGGTCCATTTGAGGTCTGACTTCCGCAATTAAGATACCGTTGTTTCCCGTATAAATTCCTCTACTTGTTGGAATACTTTTTAGCCTGTTCTGAGTAGTCTCTTGCGAATGATCCTTGTAATAGGTCCTCGTTCCGTTGCGGGTTTAGGGTTTGCTGAGGCACGTAGACTTGCCAATCACGCCCCTACTACTCCTGGGTTTACTGGTAAAGTGGCTTCCCCTAGTTTAATTACAAACTTGAATGCATATGTGGAATGAATGTTAGATCCTAGGGTATGGCATGAATCCTAGGACTAGAAATACTGGAATATTTGTATGGAATGTATGGATTGCAGTCTTTGATGAGTAGATAGAATAATAACAATTTCCTGTAAATGAATAACAGCTGCTTGTGAAATGTAAAGTACTTGTGTTAGTAAACTATTGCATGTAAATTCCTATTGTTTAAGTTAAATGACATAATATGAGCTGCATGAATATGAATTGGAAATGGAAGATTGAATGTTGGAAACATGAGCTATCTGCGGATAAACCTGGAATGTGAATAATAAAGTTACATGTTACATGTGTAGAACCTGAAAAATGGAAATAGAAATGATGAAACCTGGTATGGCTTGGCCGGAGAAACATGAGCATGAACCATTTGGGGAATTAGGAGATAAGCTCCTGGAAATAAATGGAATGGATCTAGGAATGTACTGGGAAGTGTGTTGGCCCTTGAGTACGTGGTACCAAGGGGAGCACATGTTATCTCTTAGTGTAGAGGGGAGCTTGCCGCCTTCGGGTCGAGACCCGGGGTGGGTTTGGCCACTTTGCACCGACTCTGTGGCCCTTGTGTACACTGTACTGGCGAGAGCTACTAGTGTAGGGAGAGATCTAGCCACCCCATGGGGCCCGGGGTTCAGCTAGCCGCTCTACACCAACTTGTTAGGCCCACTGGGCAAACCAGGGTAGTCAGGCGAGGGTACGCGAACTGTGGAGGGGCGAGACCTCTGGTTGGTTCTTAGGGGCTAGACCCCTGTTACTGAGAGGGCTATGCCCTATACTGGTTCCGTGCTGTGCTTTGGGAACACCCGCTAACGGAAACGACTGACCGCGTGCCAGTGCAGGGTAGCTACCCATGCGTTTATCGCGCGTGCCGTAGTCACCGTTACGTCTATCAGTGACCTTGGGGTGGTTGACTGGGTGTAGGACCACCATGGGAGACTCTCCCGACTAGGAGAGCACCACGTGCTACTTCTACTCTTCAGAAAAGACTGCAATCAAGATCGTTCCCACGAGGAACACTCGAGATTAAGAAAGAGACCTGATAAATAAACCAAGTGATGAAAGAAAGAATAATTAGTTAAAGAAAGAAAGAAATTGAAAAACAACAGCTACCTGTCCACCTTTATTGTTTTAGTTAGTTGGTTTCCACTCTACTCAATGTTCGCTGATGTTTTGTACTCATAACCTCTTTCAGGTCCAGGTGTTGAGCAGCTAGAGCCTACGGCTGCAGAGGGTGCTGGGCCCAGTAGAGCCCAGTAGTTGTAGCTTTCTGTTGTACCCCATTTCCTTTTGTAGTGAGTAGTTTATTACACTTCTGTACTCTTTCATTGTGAACATTATATTCCTGTACTCGTTTACTTCCTACTGCTGAAGTGGTGTGTACTGTAGTAGTTCATTTCTTTACTGCTGTACTTTTGTTATTGTTAGTTGCTTGCATGGTGAATGTGATTTATTTAACAGCTTTTTGGTTACTTTCTCGTTGGACGACTGGGTCTTGGGATCAGTCGAGTCGGTCCAGTCTCGTGTCCTGTAGGGATTCGGGAGCCGGGTTGTAACACATTTCCCTTGAAGGAGGGGGGCTTCAGCTTCCGGAACTGGCCGAAAAGCTCGTGGTGGAGCTGCAACAGGGGAACAGGTATGCCTCCAGGCGAGGAGGACTCATGCTCCAAAGTGTCTGAGGGTGGTGGGGGTGGTGGAGGATCACCCCCTCCCCCTCCAGCTCGTCTGGCGTTGCAGCGGCTCCCCTATCCCACAGAGGACTCTCCCTCCACATCCTCAGGGAGGGGTGGTCAAGAGAGAGGCTGCTGGAGCTCCGCTCGGACTATATCCCGGATCAGTTGGGCGAGATCCTGGGCCTACATGCCCAGAAGGAGAGGTGGTTGATTGATGCCTCAGGTCCGGCACGTCTGCCCCTACGACCTTGCCTATGGCCACATCTACGACCTACCTTGAGAACTCCTCGATAAGACAACTCCTAAAAGGAGATACAAGAGAAAGAACAAGGGCTGTCAATTATACCAGATTACATAAAGAAATAAGATTCGGAAGTGAAGATCAAAGTGATACGTTGTGATGGCTATCGTAGTTACATGCACGAGAGTGGTTACTTCCATACTATTTAGTTCATTTTCCGAGACGACCTTGCTCTGATACCATCTTTGTTACGACCCGATCCCAGATCCCTACCAGACCCGAGATCGGCTCGCCTCAACTAATCCCAACACCCAGTCGTCCAACGAGAAATAACCTAAAAGCAGAGAATATTCCACAACCACACATGCAATGTAACTAGGAAGAAATAATACAGAGATAGTAATGGAAATAGAAGGAAATGTTTCACAATATTACATGCCATCACAACTACAACAGCAGAAAGTAAAGTCGAAATGTAACTGAAACAGTCATACATATATCGATTACTCACTACAACAGAAGATGCTCGAAAACAAAAAGGGAACAACAGCTAAGGCTGGGCTCGACTGGGCCCAACACCCCTGCAACCAGTGGTGCTGGTTGCTCAACACCCTGACCTGAACAACATTACAAGACCCGTGATTAGCTAACGCTGAGTAGAGTGGTAGTTAAGCCATTTACATGCAATTAACAAAAGATAAGCAACTAATTATTTATTCATTTCCATTTAGCTCAACTAAGTGTTTCTGATTTGTCTATTCTCTTAAGGATCCGATCATTTCTTGATCTTGTCTGTCCCTCAAGGGAACGATCTTGATTGCAGTCTTTCCTGCGATGTAGGATGTACACGTGGTGCTCTCTTGGCTAGGAGAGTCCCCTATGGTAGTCCTACACCCGGTCAACCACCCCGAGGTTACGGTCGCGACGTAGTGGTGACTACGACACGCACGATAAGTGCACGGGTAGCTACCCCACACTGGCACACGATCAACCGTTTCCACTAGCGAGTACATCTAAAAGTATAGCATGGAACAGCACAGGGCCTTGCCCTCTTAGAACAGGCGTCTCGCCCCTCAGAATACAACAAGGGTCTTGCCCCTCCATAATCCGCATACCCTCGTCCAACTATCTCGATTTGCCTAATGGGCCTAATAAGAGTCGATGTAGGGTGGCTTGTCCTAACCCTGGGCCCGTGGGGTGGCTAGCTCCCTCCCTACACTACGTAGCTCACCTCGGTACCACATACGTGAGGGCCGAACAAGAGTCGGTGTAGATGACTAGTCCTAATCCCAGGTCTCAACACAAGGGGCGACTAGCTCCCCTCTACACTACAAGGACAGCTGCTCTCCTTCGTACCGCGTACACAAGGGCCAGCTCACTTTCCATCTATATACGAGAATCTTTCCATGTACAGAAGTTCTTCTCCTAAATTCCCTTAGGGTTCATGCTTGTATTCCTTTTATTCCATTTCTCAACACGCCTATCTTATTGTTCACATTTTGATTCTCATTCATATAACAGGCAGCTCGTGTTTTAACAACTGAAGAAGCATCACATCATGTACTTGCTAGCAATTAGGGTTTTAATATGCATCTCAATGTAAACAGTGTAGCTCAAGTCACATTCATACATTTCTGCCCTAGGGTTCATTTCACATCCTAGAGTTCAGTCAAATTATTCTAAGCATGCACTTTACTTATTTAAATCTTTAGTATTAAGGTAAACCACTCTACCGGGATTCACGGGTGGAATGGGGGCTTGAAACGCAGATCCCGTCGTCTCTGCAGGCCCCGAATACGCTACAGGCTAGAAACCTATACCAGTGACCAAGTCACATCAGACGAGTTTCAAACAGTATATAATTGACACTAATACATAGAGAAACTCAAGCAGAAAAAATGGTACTTCGTTTGTGTAAATCCTACTTCGTTTGGGCAGGCCAAAAACGTGCATACAGACTGAAATCAAACATCTGGGACTAGGCCCAGACATCTTAAACGACGTCAGTAACTCACCTTGTGTTCCTGCATTGCTAGCGGACATCTGGAACCCCTTTTTAGTCATCTTGGGTCTTTCCAGACGTCTGTCGGTTTGTCTAGCGTCCAATATGACTATCCGACATCTATGGAGACATCCAGACGTCCTAAAGCACCTCGAAGGGCATGCTTACGCGACTTTCCAAGACCTGTACCTGCACATGCGTTCGCAGGTTTAAAACAATGACAGTGCAATGACACGTACTTCACGTACGCGCATGCATGAGCGTACAAGACTCATACCTCAGCACTCCGCGTATTTTTAGACATCCGATTTCTGCTCTAGACGTCTCGGTGGTGGTCCAAACGTCTGGTAGATGCTCCAGATGTCTAATACTGGAAAATTCCAGTACACAGAAACTTCCTCGCGCAGTCTTGCTTCTCGTGAGCTCCGCCCGCAACGCCTGCAGTAGCGACTCCAGCAGCTGCAGGAGGTCGAGGACCCTCCTTCGGCATCCTCCTCTCTCCCATAAGCTCTTTCTCGAGCTCCTGCGGCTGCACTTCGGCCACACCTCCTCCCTCTCACACCCTCGGACTCCTCGAAGGTCCTCGCACCTTCGAGCTCCTCGCGGCTGCAACTGCAGCTCCCTTGCACGCGAGCTCTCTCTTCTCCCTTCCATGCCCTCCCTCTTCATCGCTCACACTCTCTCCCTTTCTCCTTCTCCTCCTCTCGCGAGCTCCTCTCCTCCACGCGTGGCTACAAGTAGAGATCGAAGGCTATTGGTGCTCATCGGCAAACAAGGGAAGGAGGTGGAGGTGGTGGTGAGGGTGTGATGGTGGAGAGGGGTGGCGTGGGGTTTTATAAGGAGAGTGGGTTAGGCTTTTTGGTGGGTAGAGGGAAGTGTGCGTGTGTGTGTGTGCGTGGGTGTGTGAGTGGGAAGAGAGAGAGAGGGGGAAAATTTGTGGAAACTTCCTCGCTATCCTCTCTAATTGCTGTAAGGCCTACACATCCGAACTCAAGGGGTCAAAAATTGCATTCACACCCATAACTTTCCAGAAAAACTCCGAACGATCCTTGGAAAGGGTTATTTCAACATCCCTTCACCCCACTAACACCACCAAAAGCCACCTCCAAAATGGTGCCAACCACCCCCATAACCACCCAAGTTGGTGACACTTTTTCCCTCCAAAACCTCACCACATCACCACCATACACCTACCTCCACAAGCCATATCTCCCTTCCATCTAACCCACCTTCTAGAACCCCCCATGGTGGAACTAAAACCAAGGCACCTCTCCATGGTTGGCGCTACCTTTAGGTGTCTTTCCACCACCATAACCACCTCCCATACATCCCTTTAGTTGGCACCAAACATCCTCCACCCTAGGATCACCTAACCACCCATGAAAGCCCATCCTAGCCCTACACATAACCCCCACTCCAACCACCACTTTCCCTTCCTATAAAAACACATCTAACCACCACCATACCATCATCCTCCCTTAGTTTACTTCCACTCATACCACCTACATAATTCAGCCAAGGAAGGAGAAGAAGAGAAGAAGATCAAGGGGGCAACCTACCCGCCCCCTTGGTGCCTTCTTCCTCTCCCTTCTTCCTTGTGCCACTCCAAGGAGGAGCTCTTCATCTAAGGAGGACGGCCAAGAAAGGAGTCTTGAGGGTGTTGGATGTCCACCCTTGGAGGAGGCTTAGAGGAGGATTAATTGAAGAAAGAAGCCAAGGAGAAGCCCTTTTAAGTGCGGGAGCTATCGCAGTTGGAGCAAGGACCATCCAAAGTGTCAACCAAAGGATTCCTTCTTTTTCTTCATCTTTGTTATTTTCTTGTATTAGCTAGTATTTTCTTGTTTTCTTGTAATAAGCATTCAGCTACTGGTAATTCACTTTTCTAGTAATACAAGATTTTTATAGCCTTCCAATTTCCTGTTAATGTGTTGTCATGTTTCTAGTAGATTAATGCACCACACTTGTAACAACTCGATTCCCGAATCCCTACGAGACACGAGAATCGGACCGACTCGACTAATCCCAAGACCCAGTCGTCCAACGAGAAAGTAACCAAAAGAGCAGTAAAATAAATCACATTCACCACGCATATAACTAGCAGTACCAAAATACAGCAGTAAAGGAAAGAAACACTACAGTATACACCACCACAACAGTAGAGAAATAAACATGTACATAACATGAAGCTTACAATAAAAAGAGTATAGGGAGTAACAGAAAACTACTCACTACAGCGGAAAGAAAAGTACAGAAGGTACTACAGGTAACTCTACTGGGCTCTACTAGGCCTAGCATCCTCTGCAGCCGCTGACTCTGGCTGCTCAACACCTGGTCCTGAAAAAGGTAACAAGGGTGACACGTCAGCGAAACGCTGAGTAGAGTGGCAACTAAAAGAAAAAGGAAGCAGTAGAGTGCACAGTAGCTGTTATATTTTTACTTCCTTTATTTATATTTTTCCATTTATTCACTGTTGATTTATTTATCAGATCCTTCTATTGATCTTGAATGTTCCTCGTGGAAACGATCTTGATTGCAGTCTTTTCGAAAAAGTAGAAGTAACACGTGGTGCTCTCCTGGCCGGGAGAGTCCCCCGTGGTAGTCCTACCCTCAGTCAACCACCCCAAGGTCGCTGACAAACGTAACGGTGACTACGGCACGTGCGATAAACGCACGGGTAGCTACCCCGCACTGGCACGCGGTCAGTCGTTTCCGTTAACGGGTGCACCCAAAGCACAGCACGGAACCAGTATAGGGCAAAGCCCTCTCAGTAACAGGGGTCCAGCCCCTCCACAGTAACCAAACAGGGGTCTTGCCCCTCCACAGTCTGCGCACCCTCGCCTGACTACCCTGGTTTGCCCAGTGGGCCGAACAAGTCGGTGTAGGAGAGCTAGCAGAACCCTGGGGCCCGTGGGGTAGCTAGTGCTCTCCCTACACTAGTAGCTCTCCTCGGTACTGTGTACACGAGGGCCAAAAGTTGGTACAAAGTGGCCAGTCCTAACCCCGGGTCCCTGGGGCGGCTAGCTCCGCTCTGCACTAAACAGGGGGACAGTCGCTCTCCTTGGTACTCCGTACTCAAGGTCTAACAACCCGATTCCCAAGTCCCTACGAGACACGAGAATCGGACTGACTCGACTAATCCCAAGACCTGGTCGTCCAACGAGGAAGTAACAAAAAGAGCAGTAAAATACACCACATTCAGCATGAATATAACTAACAGTAAGAAAATACAGCAGTAAGGAAAGAAACCATTACAGTGTATACCACCACAACAGTAGAACAACATTCATAACATAATATGAACTGCAGGTAAGAAAAGTACAGCGGTAACAAGAACTACTCACTACAGTGGAACCAACAAGAGTTACAAGAGAACAGTGGTAACTCTACTAGACCCTACTCGGCCCAGCGTCCTCTGCAGCCACTGACCCTGGCTGCTCAACACCTGGTCCTGAAAGGTAACTAGTGTAACACGTCAGCAAAACGCTGAGTAGAGTGGCAGCTAAACTAGAGAAACAGTAAAGTGTACAGTAGCTGTTTTAATTTTCTTTCTTCCTTTATTTACGTCTTTCTATTGTTTTAAAATTTATCTATTTCTCAGATCCTTCACTTGATCTCGAATGTTCCTCGTGGGAACGATCTTGATTGCAGTCTTTTCCAAAAAGTAGAAGTAGCACGTGGTGCTCTCCTGGCCAGGAGAGTCCCCCGTGGTGATCCTACTCTCAGTCAACCACCCCAAGGTCACGGACAGGCGTAACGGTGACTACGGCATGCGCGATAAACGCACAGGTAGCTAACCCACACTGGCACGCGGTCAGTCATTTCCGTTAACGGGTGCACCTAAAGCACAGCACGGAACCAGCACAGGGCAGAGCCCTCTCAGTAATAGGGGTCGAACCCCTCCACAGTAACCAAACAGGGGCCTTGCCCCTCCACAGTTCGCGCACCCTCGCCTGACTAGCCTGGTTTGCCCAGTGGGCCTAATAAGTCGGTGTAGGTGAGCTAGCAGAACCCCGGGGCCCGTGGGGTAGCTAGTACTCGCCCTACACTAGTAGCTCTCCTCGGTACTATGTACACGAGAGCCAGCAAGTCGGGACAAAGTGGCCAGTCCTAACCTCGGGTCCCTGGGACGGCTGGCTCCGCTCTGCACTAAATAGGTACAGGTACTTCCCTTAGTACTACGTACCCAAGAGACAGCACACTACCACATCTTTCTTTCTCAGTTCCATTCCTTTCTCTTTCCAGGAGTTCCACTCCTAATTCCCCGTAGGGTTCCAGCTCTTTTAATTCAGAACATCTAGGTATCACTTTCCAGTTTCACATTCTTACAATCCATGTTCTCAGTCACGTTTATTTATTCATAACAGGCAATGTTAATTCAATTTACAGGCAGCTATTATTTCCTTTCCACATTTTCCAAGACTGCAGTATTCATATATTCCACTAGTTCTTCCCATCCTAGGATTCATGCCATACCCTAGGATCTATCATACAATCTAGTTTTCCAGCCCTAAGATTCATGCAACACCCTAGGATCTACCATTCATTCTAGTTTCTCATTCCTAGGATTCATGCAATGTCCTAGGTTCTATTTATGGTTCCATAATTTAACAGATTATACTAATAAACTTAAAAGCCACTCTACCGGTTACAACAGGCGTACTAGGGGCGTGGTCGGGAATCCCGTGTACCTCCGCAACCCCCGAGATAGCAACGGAACGGGGTCCTATCATAAGGATCAAACACAAGGAGTTTCTCAAAATAGTACACAACTACTGTAGACGGGTAGAGGATTTAATTCCGAAAAGCACGCAACTCGAAACGTGGAAAACGAACTCCGAACGGGCCCTAAACGGGTCGAAAAATACGAAACAGTGCAAAATCAGACGTCTGGAACTTCTTCCAGACGTCTTAAAAATGGGGATCAGATGGTACCTTATCCTGCGTGGTCTCTCAAACGTCCAGAAGCCTGCGGGGGCATCTAGCCTAGTTCCCAGACGTCCGATGGTCACCCCGGACATCTGGAAGTCCCTCCATTCGTCTGGCACCACTGCCAGACGTCTGATTCGCGTTGGATGCGAATCTCAGAACCTGCGCGTACACATCCTCCTGCTTAGTACGGACGGTCGAAGGAAAGGAAGAAGGTACGAAAAATAACTCACTTACCAGACGTCTGGACAGTCCTCCAGACGTCTTCCCCATCATCTGGTTGGAATCCCAGACGTCTGATTCTGGAAAAACTTCCAGAATCAGAGCACGATTCGCCCTCCGCCCGCGACGCACGGCCGCGCCGCGCCTCGTCCGCCAGCTGCTCGATTTGCAACAGGCCTCCCGCGTCACTCCGCGCCCGCTGCGCCCCCGCCGGCCGGCTCTCGCTGCCCCGGCAGGCTCGAGCCCTCATAACCAACGGCTCCTCCCTTGCGCAGCACCTCCTCCCGCACCCACCGCGGCCGTCGCTGCCGCCGCTCGCTCACGCTCGCACTTGCGCACCGGCTGGAAGGAGAAGAGGAAGGGAGCGGAGGTGACGAGAGTTAGGGAGAGGGCGTGGCTTTTTAAAGCCGCGCGGGGAGAGAGAGAGAGAGAGCGAGACAGAGGGGGCAGCGCCTGCGGAGGAGAGGGAAAAAGGAGCGCATCTGCAGGTCTGCGCGTGCAGGCGCACAAACGCAACCGCGCGTGCCGCCGAAACCGAATCCCAGACGTCTGGAAGGGGTTCCAGACGTCTGGTCTGATGTCTGGGCCACCTCCCAGACATCTTAAAAGACGTCTGAAGCCGCGCATTCGTAACACAAGGGCCAGCTCACTTCCCCAATTCTATTCCATTCACTTTCCAGAAGTTCTACTCCTAATTCCCCGTAGGGTTCAAGCTCTTTTAACTCAGCCAATTCAGGTTTCACCGTTCCAACTTTATGTCCACACAATTCATGTTCTCAACCGTAATTATCCATTCATAACAGACAGTTGTTAACCAATTTACAGGCAGTTATCATTTCCCTTCCACTTTTCCAAGACTGCAATTCTTATATACTTAACTAGTTTTCCAGTCCTAGGATTCATGCCATACCCTAAGATCTATCATTCAATCTAGTTTTTCAGTCCTAGGATTCATGCAATTCCCTAGGATCTATTAATTATTTCGTAATTGTACAAATATTGTTAAATAAATTAAAGGGCCACTCTACCCGCAAAATCGGGAGTACTGGGGGCGTGGTCAGCAATCCCGCATGCCTTCGCAACCCCCAAAGCCGCAACGGAATGGGGTCCTATCACAAGGATCAACACAAGGACTTTCTTAGAACAGTATACAAATACTGTAAACAGGTAGAGAAAATAATTCTGGAACGAACGCAACTTGAAACGCGGAAAATGGACTCCGAACGGACCCTAAACGGGCCAAAAACGACGAGTCTGTCCAAAATCAGACGTCTGGAACTTCTTCCAGACGTCTTAAAACGTCGATCATGCCATACCTTGTTCTGCGCAGTCCTTCAGACGTCCAGAAGCTCGCTGGTTCGTCTAAAGTCAGTTTCCAGATGTCCGATTATCACCCCGGACGTCTGGAGGTCCACTCCGTCATCTGGTACTATGCCCAGACGTCTGATCCGCGTGGGATGGCGAGCCCTCGCGCCCTCCCGAACAACAGCTGCACACACACACAACCACTCTCATCACGAAGAGGCGCAGAGAACGCGGCGGACGGCTGCATGGCCGTACACCCGTAAATAGAAGAAGATAGGAAAATATAATACCTGTCAGACGTCTGGACCTTCCTCCAGACGTCTTACGGGTCGTCTGGACGTAAGTCCAGACGTATAATTCTGGGAAATTTTCCCAGAATCAGGACCTTGTTCATCCTCCGCCCGCGACGCACAGCCACACCGCGCCGCATCCGCCTGCTGCCCGAGTTGCTGCAGCTCCTCCGCGACACCCCACGCTCACTGCTCTCCCACCGGCCAGCTCTAGCTGCCCCGGCAAGCTCGCACCCTCGCGGTCAAGCTTCTTCTTCCTCTCACAGCAACTTCTCTCCCCACACGCTTGCAGCAGCTGCTCTTCTGCTCTTGCTCGCTCGTGCTCTCGCTGGCAGGGAGGAGAAGACGGGTGGAAGGGAGTGGAGTGGCGTGAGGGAGAGGAGGGGTATATGTAGGCACGAGGGGGGCTCTGCAAGTCGACGGGGGAAGAAAGAAAGAGAAGAGGGCGGCTGGGAATCAGTCTGCGCACGCATGTGCGCAGATTCGCTCTCGTACGCACGCAAAATTAATTTCCAGACGTCTGGGAAGGCGTCTAGACGTCTAATTAGACATCTGGGCCAACTCCCAGACGTCTTAAAGTGGTCTTGGTGCCTCGGGTCTTAACAACATAACAAACTCAAAGGAAGTTTCGTCCCCGAAACTTACGCTAACTAAGGTGCGAGAAAGAACAAAATATATATATATATAACAAACTTAAAGAGGACCGAAGCCGATCCGAAAAGACGTACCCGCGAAAAGCTCCGGGTACCACTCCCGCATTGCTGCCTCAGGCTCCCAGGTAGCCTCCTCGTACCGCTGGCTCCTCCACAAAACCTTCACCAGGGGTACTTGCTTTCATCTCAGACTGCAGACGGCTCTGTCAAGAATCCGCACTGGCCGCTCAGGGTAGGTCAGCTCGTCTCTCACCTCGACTCTCTCGTGACTCAGGACGTGACTGGGATCGCGACATACTTCCTGAGGTTGGACACGTGGAACACGTCGTGCACACCAGAAAGCTGAGGACGGAGGGCAAGCCTATAAGCAACGGGTCCAACCCACTCCAGGACCTCAAAGGGCCCCACAAACCTCGGCGCAAGCTTCCCTCTCACCCCAAACCGCTGCAGGCCCTTCATGGGCGAAACACGAAGGAAGACGTGGTCCCCAACCTCGAACTGCACCTCTCTGCGTTTCTGATCTGCGTAGCTCTTCTGCCTGCTCCTAACAGTGCGGAGTCGCCTGTGAATCTGCTCAACTACCTCCTGACTCTACCGGATCAGCCTGGGGCCAACCTCCCACTCGGTCCCCACCTCAACCCAACTCAAGGGTGCCATACATCTCCGTCCATACAGAGCATCGTAGGGAGCCATGCCGATGCTCGAGTGATAACTGTTATTATATGCAAACTCCTCCAGGGGCAAGTGCTCCTCCCAAGAAACTGCGGATCTCAGTAACCGTACGCAGTCTCTCCCACCTAAGCACTGCCTTGACCTTGGCTGGGTCCACCGCCAAGCCATCCCCAGAGATCACATGACCCGAGAAGGTCATCTCCCTCAACCAGAACTCGCACTTGCTGTATTTGGCGTACAGCCCACGTCATCTCAGTGTGTCCAGAACCATCCGCAAGTGTTGTCCGTGCTGCGTCTGATCTCGAGAATAGATGAGCACATCATCAATGAATACCACCACAAACTGGTCCAAGTACGGTCTAAAAACCTAGTTCATTAGGTCCATGAAGGCAGCGAGGGCATTAGTCAGCCCAAACGGCATGACCAAAAACTCGTAGTGTCCGTACCGGGTGCGGAAAGCTGTCTTGGAGATGTCTGCCTCCTTGATCCTCAACTGGTGGTATCCAGACCTCAAGTCTATCTTGGAGAATACCGTGGCACCTTGCAGCTGGTCAAACAAGTCGTCGATCCTTGGCAGTGGATATCTGTTCTTGATGGTGACCTTATTCAGTTGTCAGTAGTCCACACAAAGGCATAGGGTACCATCCTTCTTCTTCACAAATAGTACCAGGGCTCCCCAGGAAGACGCACTGGGCCTCACAAAGCCCTTCTCCAAAAGATCCTGCAACTGAGACTTGAGCTCTCGCAGCTCAAGCGGTGCCATCCTATATGGTGCGGTGGAGATGGGGCTGGTCCCTGGTACTAGTGAGATCTCAAACTCGATCTCACGCTCGGGCGGTAGTCCTGACAACTCGTCTGGGAACACGACGGGGTACTCTCTGACCACCGAGATACTCTGGAAGTCTGCCACAGGGCTGGGCTCTGCCACCACACAAGCTAGGAAGCCCTCACACCCCTGGCTCAAAAGTCTCACCGCCCGAAGTGCAGAAATGCACCTGAAGCCTCCTTCCACTAGCTGACCGTGGAACTCGAAAGAAGGCAACTCTAGTATGGAGAAGACGATCTTCCTCTCAAAACAGTCCACCAAAGCGTGGTAAGCGAACAGCCAATCCATCCCCAGAATAACGCCAAAGTCCTCCATCTGTATCATAATCAGGTCAGCGGGAAGGCTATGTCCCCCAATACTGACCTCGCAACCTGTGTATACCTTCTCAGCTACAAACAGCTGACCACTCAGACGTCTGATCACAAACGGATCCTCTAACAGCATATAATCCTGCCCCAAACTAACTGCGAAACTGGCTGCGACAAACGAGTACGTAGCGTCGGAATCGAAAAGCGTGTAAACAAGTCTGTCAGAAACTAAAACCATACCTGCCACCACTGATCCCGAAGCTCTGGCATCCCTGTGTGTTAGAGCGTTGATACGCCCCTCAGCCCTAGGTGCGGACGAAGCAGCCACACTCTGCGTCGGACGGGTAGCTGTTGGCCGGTACCCTCCTCGTGACTGCTGTCCTCCTCCTCGCGCCTGGAAACCGCAGCCTCCTGCTCGCCCTCCAGTGCTCGACGCGGGAAGTATCTGCTGACCTCCTGCCCTAGACGGGCAGTCCCTCCTGATGTGGCCCGGCTGGCCACACTGGTAGCAGAGGGGAACCCGACTCCTGCCCCCAGTGGGTCCCTGCTGTCGGCTGGGCGGGGGTCCGGTGCTAGCAACTGGCAACTGTCGAGGGCCCCCAAAGGCCACTGATGGCCCTGCAAAACGTGACGGCTCTCCTGCGGACGCCACGTGTCTCCTCTCTCACCGGCCCTGGGAAAAGTCTGGCTGGTAGGGCCTCTTCCGCCCGCTGTCAGTATCTCGCGCGGATGAGTTGGTCTCCTCGTAGGTCATAGCTACCTCCACCACCCTCAAGAACGTAGGCAGCTTCAGGGGTTTGACATACCCCCGAATCGCAGGTCGGAGCCCCTTGGTGAACCTCCAAAGGCGCTCCTCCTCAATGGCTACTGCCGTCGCTGCAAAGTGGGACAGCTCCAGAAAATGCATGCGGTACGCACTCACAGTCATCGTCCCCTAGCGGAGAGTGTGGAACTCCCGCCTCCTCTGGTCCTGCCACGTCTGGGGAAAGTACTGCTCGCAGAAGAGGGTGACGAACTGGTCCCAGGTCAGCTCGTCCCTCTCCTGTCCCCTGACCGCCCTCCACCACCTATGTGCCGCACTCTCCAGTTGGTATGTGGCAAAGGCCACGCGGCACTCCACCGAGGGGCGAAAGGTGTCGAAAACCTTCTCAATCTGCTCGAGCCAGTCCTCCACCTCGGTCGAGTCCTCGTCCCCCTTGAAGGAGGGGGGCTTCAGCTTCCGGAACTGCCTGAAAAGCTCGAAGTGGCGCTGTAGTGGAGATGCTGGTGCACCTCCAAGTAAAGGTGCCTCGTGCACAGAAGTGTCGGAGGAAGGTGGGGGCGGTGGCGGCCCATCTCCTCCCCCGCGTCCAGCGCCTCGTCCATCGCGTGGTCCCACAGAGGACTCCCCCTCCGCAGCCCCAGGGGGAGGCGCTCGGGGCGGTGGGTGGAGCTCCTCTCTCACTAAATCCCGTATCAGCTGAGCGAGGTCCTGGGCTTGAATGGTCGGGAGCAGTGGCTGGTCCACTGAGACGATCGCAACACGCCTACCTCGCCGACCTCGTCCTCGGCCGCGCCCGCGGCCCGCCTCGCTAGTCCCTCGTTGAGGCATCTCCTGCAAGGAGACGCGAAACAGAACAGAAACACATCAATATGGAACGATATCTAATGAAGAAGTCTAAGAGCTCATGTCAAAAGAACATTGTGGTGGCTACTCTAGTTACAGACACGTGAATTTGTTATTTTCCAGTCAGTCGATTCACTTCTCGGGACGACCTTGCTCTGATACCATCTTGTAACGACCCGATTCCTGAATCCCTAGGAGACACAAGAATCGGACCGACTCGACTAATCCTAAGACCCAGTCGTCCAATGAGAAAGTAACCAAAAGAGCAGTAAAATAAACCACATTCACCACGCATATAACTAGCAGTACCAAAATACAGCAGTAAAGGAAAGAAACACTACAGTATATACCACCACAACAGTAGAGAAATAAACATGTACATAACATGAAGCTTACAATAAAAAGAGTACAGGGAGTAACAGAAAACTACTCACTACAGCGGAAGGAAAAGTACAGAAGGTACTACAGGTAACTCTACTGGGCTCTACTAGGCCCAGCGTCCTCTGCAGCAGTTGACTCTGGCTGCTCAACACCTGGTCCTGAAAAGGTAACAAGGGTGACACGTCAGCGAAACGCTGAGTAGAGTGGCAACTAAAAGCTAAAGGAAGAAGTAGAGTGCACAGTAGCTATTATATTTTTACTTCCTTTATTTATATTTTTCCATTTATTCACTGTTGATTTATTTATCAAATCCTTCTCTTGATATTGAATGTTCCTTGTGGGATCGATCTTGATTGCAGTCATTTCCGAAAAGTAGAAGTAACACGTGGTGCTCTCCTGGCCGGGAGAGTCCCCCGTGGTGGTCCTACCCTCAATCAACCACCCTAAGGTCGTTGACAGACGTAACGGCGACTACGGCACACGCGATAAACGCACGGGTAGCTGCCCCACACTGGCACGCGGTCAGTCATTTCCATTAACGGGTGCGCCCAAAGGACAGTACAGAACCAGTATAGGGCAGAGCCCTCTCAGTAACAGGGGTCCAGCCCCTCCACAGTAAGCAAACAGGGGTCTTGCCCCTCCACAATCCGCGCACCCGCGCCTGACTACCCAGGTTTGCCCAGTGGGCCGAACAAGTCTGTTTAGGAGAGCTAGCAGAACCCCTGGGCCTGTGGGGTAGCTAGTGCTCTCCCTACACTAGTAGCTCTCCTCGGTACTGTGTACACAAGGGCCAAAAGTCGGTACAAAGTGGCCAGTCCTAACCCCGGGTCCTTGGGGCGGCTAACTCCGCTCTGCACTAAACAGGGGGACAGTTGCTCTTCTTGGTACTCCGTACTCAAGGGCCAGCTTACTTCCTCAATTCTATTCCATTCACTTTCCAAGAGTTCTACTCCTAATTCCCCGTAGGGTTCAAGCTCTTTTAACTCAGCCAATTCAAGTTTCACCGTTCCAACTTTATGTCCACACAATTCATGTTCTCAACCGCAATTATCCATTCATAACAGACAGTTGTTAACCAATTTACAGGCAGTTATCATTTCCTTTCCACTTTTCCAATACTGCAATGCTTATATACTTAACTAGTTTTCCAGTCCTAGGATTCATGCCATACCCTAGGATCTATCATTCAATCTAGTTTTCCAGTCCTAGGATTCATGCAATTCCCTAGGATCCATTAATTATTTCGTAATTGTACAAATATTGTTAAAAAAATTAAAGGGCCACTCTACCCGCAAAATCGGGAGTACTGGGGGCATGGTCGGTAATCCTGCGCACCTTCGCAACCCCTAGAGCCACAACGGAACGGAGTCCTATCACAAGGATCAACACAAGGAGTTTCTCAGAATAGTATACAAATACTGGAAACAGGTATAGGAAATAATTCTGGAACGAACGCAACTTGAAACGCGGAAAACGGACTCTGAACGGACCCTAAACAGGCCAAAAATGACGAGTCTGTCCAAAATCAGACGTCTGGAACTTCTTCCAGACGTCTTAAAACGTCGATCATTCCATACCTTGTTCTGCGCAGTCCTTCAGACGTCCAGAAGCTCGCTGGATAGTCTGAAGTCAGTTTCCAGACATCCGATTGTCACCCCGGATGTCTGGAGGTCCTCTCCGTCGTCTGGTACTGTGCCCAGACGTCTGATCCGCGTGGGATGGCGAGCCCTCATGCCCTCCCGAACAACACCTGCACACACACACCAACCGCTCTCATCACGAAGATGCGCAGAGAACGCGGCGGACGGCTGCATGGCCGTACACACGTAAATAGAAGAAGATAGGAAAATATAGTACCTGTCAGACGTCTAGACCATCCTCCAGACGTCTTACGCGTCGTCTGGACGTAAGTCCAGACGTCTGATTCTGGGAAATTTTCCCAGAATCAGGACCCGATTCGTCCTCCGCCCGCGACGCACGGCCGAGCCGTGCCGCGTCCGCCTGCTGCCCGAGCTGCAGCAGCTCCTCCGCGACACCCCACGCTCGCTGCTCTCCCGCCGGCCGGCTCTAGCTGCCCCGGCAAGCTCGCACCCTCGCGGTCGAGCTTCTTCTTCCTCTCGCAGCAGCTTCTCTCCCCACACGTGAAGGTTCTACCCTTGTACTAGGAGGGGGTGAGATTAGCGTAACAAAAAAAATGCGGAATTGAAATATAAACAATCTCACACAAAAAGACAATCGCACAATGTACACAATTATTTTTAGGTGGAAACCCAAACCGGGTGAAAACCACCACCTAACCCTCTCGAGTTAGGTTTTTCCGATCAACCTAGTTGATCAAATCCACTAACCGAATCACTTTAACACGAGGGTGATTCAACCTCAGTACAACCACGCTACAAGTACGAGGGTAGCGTTCCTCAACCCCTTCTCTCCACGAGAAGGATTTTGTCCCACGAAGGAGATGGGAATTCGCAAAGCGAATACCCAACCAAATTACAAAGATAAAAGAAACAACAAGTCCTATAGAGCCAACAAAGTAATTATAAACCTAGCTTCTATAGGAATAAGGAAACTCCCCTTTGCAAGGAGTGCGTCGAGGACGCGGATGCGTGAGCCACGCAACGGCGCAATGTCGCTCTCGTAGACAACGGCGGGAGAGCGGGTGCGCGAAGGTTTGATGCTCTCAAGATGTAGAACTTGAGCTTAGAGAGCAAGAGCTTCTTGGACACAAGAGAGTGGAAGTATGTTGCTTAAGTGTGTCTTGTGTTTTTCTAAGTGTGTATTTGTGTTGCAAGGGTTCCCCCCTATTTATAGAGGCCTTAGGAAGGCTTTGGAAGGCTTAGGAAGGGTTCTATAGCCGTTGGGAACAAAGCCCAAGAGAATCAGGCCGAAATCAGGACAATGATTACACTTGACAGGGTTATCAGACGTCTAACTCTGGCATCAGACGTCTGGAAGGCCACTTTAAGACGTCTGATTTCAAGGTCAGACGTTTGATTCTATGCGGGTTTCTCCCTGACTTGAATCAGATCTAAACAGGGTTTTTGTGCAAGTCCATCAGACGACATACAGGACATCTGGAACTAAGTCTGGACGTCTGGAAACCTACTTTTACTGTGGGAATTGATTTCCAAACGTTGCAACGGCTAGAAAATCTCTGAGAAGAGATTTTGGGTCAGCCGAGGCAAAACGGTCATTTATCAGACGTCTGGAAAGGCCTAAGGACGTCTGATAAGGCTCTAACGGTCATATTCTTGAGTGTCTGCTAAGCCAGCCAACGGTCCACTAATTGGACGTCTGGCAAATCCATCAGACGTCTTCTAAGACGTCTGGTCTAAGGTCTGGACGTCTGATTTCATCAGACAGAACCAACTATGTCCAGCCTAACAGTTATCAGACGTCTGAAACAACAGTCAGACGTCTTAAAATACTTTATCAGACGTCTGATTTGGGAATTAGACGTCTGGAAGTACTGTTTGAACCCTATATTGGTTTTCTAAGTATTCTACAGAAAACCTATGTATCCTAGGGTTGTGCCGGTGTTCCTAGGACTACTGTTAGGGTACTTTGAGGCTCTTTAACATAATATTCTAAGGAAAATAAAAAGAGCAAGAAAATAAAGACAAGAGATACAAGAAAGGATTAAAAAGAATCTATCATATTCTTCTTGTCTTCTATCTTCAATCTGTCGCTCCACGCGAACCTCCTCTGTTCTTCATTAAGCTCCTCCAATCCATCCTGGATGCGAGCTCGAGTTTCGTCTAAACATGTCCACATTTGCAATTGACCTGAAATCTAGGACTCAAATTGTAAATGTTAAATAACACGTGTTTTGTTATCATCAAAACAAATGATCGTGGTGCTTTAGCACCAACAATCTCCCCCTTTTTGATGATGACAAAACCGTAAATAATAATGCATAAAAATCCTCCCCCTTTTTGACATTATCAAAAATGTTTAATTGGTTTTACATTTCCTATAACTCCCCCTTAAAACATGCTCTTCTATGAATTTATTTTAACAAAGGTAATATTCTCCCCTTTTTGTAACAACAAGATAGCTATCATTTTTCTCCCCCTTTCTAAAGGAAATTTAGCTAACTTGCATCTCCCCCATAAAAAATTGACAATTAGCTCATTAATTTTAACTCCCCCTATCTAAATGCTTATGATAAAAAGATAGGGTAAAGGGTTTTACCTCACCTACCATGGCCAATAAAATGGCCCAAATGGTGGTGGTGGATGCCACATCGGATGGGGCTCCCATCCGTAGTTTGGAGGCCCGGGCATCGGCACCGGTCTCCAATCTGGTGGTCGACGTGCGGCGGGTCCGTCGTTTGTTCGCCGTCTCGTCGGTCTTCTTGTTCTCCTCCTTGGTCTACTCCTTGGTTCTCCTAATTCGAGTTGACCAGCCTTGAGCTTGTAGGTCCAGTCCCTTATGTTGTAATTATCCCTGAACCCTACAAAACAAGATTCTAATTCTTTTTTCGGTATCCAAGTGGGCTTGGATCCGGATCTGTTAGCGGGTCACCCTGATGGAGATCCTTTCTCAATCTTAGGGCTATAAAAATTATCTACTTTATTGATTAATTTGTTAGAGTTTTCCCTAAGACATGCAATTTCTTTTTCTATAGTTTGCATCTTAGTCTTTAAATCATAGATTTCTAACTTTAGACTATCATTTTCCTCAATCAACTTATTATTTTCATTGATGAGGTTATGATTTTCTAATAATAGGTTATCATTTTTAGGACAAGTTTCTAGATCCTTAAGTTTTATTTCTAACCTATCATTTTCATTTTTAAGAAAACTAAGGTTCTTCTTCATGCTTTTGTTTTCTATTTTTAGTGATTTACTAATCTCAAATAATTCATTAAAAGCTTCTTGTAAATCAAAATTTACCTCGTTGTCGCTGTCGTCGCTTCCACTTTCGTTGTCGCTGTTGGTTCCTCTGGCCATGAAACCAAAGCAAGCGGTTTCTTCTTCTTCTTCCTCCGAGCTTGTCTCCTCATGAGTGCCTTCCAACCTCCTCCATATCTCGTGGGCAGTGGGGCACTCTTGGATATTCTCGAACTCCTTCAGACTCAACGCGCAATACAAGGCATTCATTGCCTTTGGGTTGAGTGAAAGCTCTCGAATCTGCAGTTGCGAGTAGCCTCCTTGGGGTCGCTTCGGGATCTCGTATGGGGTTTCGCAACATCCCCATATCTCGAATTCAGTGGCTTGGAGCCACGTCTTCATCCTCAACTTCCAATATCCGTAGTTGTTCCCGTCAAAGTAGGGTGGTCGGATGGTGGACTGCCCTTCGGAGATTCTGATTGCGGCTATGCTTCCCTCCATGATCTAGATCCTCATCGGTTTGTAAAGCCGATTTTGCGAGACCTGCTCTGATACCAATTGAAGGTTCTACCCTTGTACTAGGAGGGGATGAGATTAGCGTAACAAAAAAATGCGGAATTGAAATATAAACAATCTCACACCAAAAGACAATCGCACAATGTACACAATTGTTTTTAGGTGGAAACCCAAACCGGGTGAAAACCACCACCTAACCCTCTCGAGTTAGGATTTTCCGATCAACCTAGTTGATCAAATCCACTAACCGAATCACTTTAACACGAGGGTGATTCAACCTCAGTACAACCACGCTACAAGTACGAGGGTAGCGTTCCTCAACCCCTTCTCTCCACGAGAAGGATTTTGTCCCACGAAGGAGATGGGAATTCGCAAAGCGAATACCCAACCAAATTACAAAGATAAAAGAAACAACAAGTCCTATAGAGCCAACAAAGTAATTATAAACCTAGCTTCTATAGGAATAAGGAAACTCCCCTTTGCAAGGAGTGCGTCGAGGACGCGGATGCGTGAGCCACGCAACGGCGCAATGTCGCTCTCGTAGACAACGGCGGGAGAGCGGGTGCACGAAGGTTTGATGCTCTCAAGATGTAGAACTTGAGCTTAGAGAGCAACAGCTTCTTGGACACAAGAGAGTGGAAGTATGTTGCTTAAGTGTGTCTTGTGTTTTTCTAAGTGTGTATTTGTGTTGCAAGGGTTCCCCTCTATTTATAGAGGCCTTAGGAAGGCTTTGGAAGGCTTAGGAAGGGTTTTATAGCCGTTGGGAACAAAGCCCAAGAGAATCAGGCTGAAATTAGGACAATGATTACACTTGACAGGGTTATCAGACGTCTAACTCTGGCATCAGACGTCTGGAAGGCCACTTTAAGACGTCTGATTTCAAGGTCAGACGTCTGATTCTATGCGGGTTTCTCCCTGACATGAATCAGATCTAAACAGGGTTTTTGTGCAAGTCCATCAGACGACATACAGGACATCTGGAACTAAGTCTGGACGTCTGGAAACCTACTTTTACTGTGGGAATTGATTTCCAAACGTTGCAACGGCTAGAAAATCTCTGAGAAGAGATTTTGGGTCAGCCGAGGCAAAACGGTCATTTATCAGACGTCTGGAAAGGCCTAAGGACGTCTGATAAGGCTCTAACGGTCATATTCTTGAGTGTCTGCTAAGCCAGCCAATGGTCCACTAATTGGACGTCTAGCAAATCCATCAGACGTCTTCTAAGACGTCTGGTCTAAGGTCTGGACGTCTGATTTCATCAGACAGAACCAACTATGTCTAGCCTAACAGTTATCAGACGTCTGAAACAACAGTCAGACGTCTTAAAATACTTTATCAGACGTCTGATTTGGGAATTAGACGTCTGGAAGTACTGTTTGAACCCTATATTGGTTTTATAAGTATTCTACAGAAAACCTATGTATCCTAGGGTTGTGCCGGTGTTCCTAGGACTACTGTTAGGGTACTTTGAGGCTCTTTAACATAATATTCTAAGGAAAATAAAAAGAGCAAGAAAATAAAGACAAGAGATACAAGAAAGGATTAAAAAGAATCTATCCTATTCTTCTTGTCTTCTATCTTCAATCTGTCGCTCCACGCGAACCTCCTCTGTTCTTCATTAAGCTCCTCCAATCCATCCTGGATGCGAGCTCGAGTTTCGTCTAAACACGTCCACATTTGCAATTGACCTGAAATCTAGGACTTAAATTGTAAATGTTAAATAACACGTGTTTTGTTATCATCAAAACAAATGATCGTGGTACACACGTAAATAGAAGAAGATAGGAAAATATAGTACCTCTCAAACGTCTAGACCATCCTCCAGACGTCTTACGCGTCGTCTGGACGTAAGTCCAGACGTCTGATTCTGGGAAATTTTCCCAGAATCAGGACCCGATTCATCCTCCGCCCGCAACGCACGGCCGCGCCATGCCGCGTCCGCCTGCTGCCCGAGCTGCAGCAGCTCCTCCGCGACACCCCACGCTCGCTGCTCTCCCGCCGGCTGGCTCTAGCTGCCCCGGCAAGCTCGCACCCTCGCGGTCGAGCTTCTTCTTCCTCTCGCAACAGCTTCTCTCCCCACACGCTCGCAGCAGCCGCTCTGCCGCTCTCGCTTGCTCACGCTCTCGCTGGCAGGGAGAAGGAGAAGACGGGTGGATGGGAGTGGTATGGTGTGAGGGAGAGGAGGGGTATATGTAATGACCCGATTCCCGAGTCCCTACGAGACACGAGAATCGGACCGACTCGACTAATCCCAAGACCTAGTTGTCCAACGAGGAAGTAACCAAAAGAGCAGTAAAATAAACCACATTCAGCATGAATATAACTAGCAGTAACAAAATACAGCAATAAGAAAAGGAACTACTACAGTATACACCACCACAACAATAGAACAACAAATATGTACATAACATGAAGCTTACAATAAAGAAGTACAAGGAGTAACAAGGAAACTACTCACTACAGTGGAAGAAAAGTACAAAAAGAACTGCGGCAACTCTACTGGACCCTATTAGGCCCAACATCCTCTGCAGCCGCTGACCCTTGCTGCTCAACACCTCGTCCTGAAAAGTAACGAGTGTAACACGTCAGCGAAACACTGAGTAGAGTGGCAGCTAAAAGCTAAAGAAATAGTAGAGTGTACAGTAGCTGTTATATTTTTACTTTCTTTAATTACGTCTTTCTATTATTTCACGATTTATTTATTTCTCAGATCCTTCACTTGATCTCGAATGTTCCTCGTGGGAACGATCTTGATTGCAGTCTTTTCCGAAAAGTAGAAGTAACACGTGGTGCTCCCCTGGCCGGGAGAGTCCCCCGTGGTGGTCCTACCCTCAGTCAACCACCCCAAGGTCGCTGACAGACGTAACGGTGACTACGGCGCGTGCGATAAGCGCACGGGTAGCTACCCCGCACTGGCACGCGGTCAGTCATTTCCGTTAACGGGTGCGCTCAAAACACAGCACGGAACCAGTATAGGACAGAGCCCTCTCAGTAACAGGGGTCCAACCCCTCCACAGTCCGCGCACCCTCACCTGACTACCCTGGTTTGCCCAGTAGGCCTAACAAGTCGGTGTAGGAGGCTAGCAGAACCCCGGGGCCCGTGGGGTAGCTAGTGCTCTCCCTACACTAGTAGCTCTCGTCGGTATTGCGTACGCAAGGGCCAGCAAGTCGGTGTACAGTGGCCAAACCCACCCCGGTCTCAACCTGAGGGCGGCAAGCTCCCCTCTACACTAAGAGGTAATGTGTGCTCTCTTTGGTACCACGTACCCAAGAGACAACACACTTCCACATTTCACTTTCTCAGTTCCATTCTATTCTCTTTCCAGGAGTTCTACTCCTAATTCCCCGTAGGGTTCGTATTCTTTTTGTTTGGCCATTGTAGGTTTCACTATTTCAGTCTTACGTTCATACAACCCATATTCTTAATCATATTTATTCATTCATAACAGGCAGCTATTAATTTCTTTTCCACTTTTCCAAGACTGCAATATATATATATATATATTCCACTAGTTTTTCAGTCCTAGGATTCATGCCGTACCCTAGGATCTATCATTCAATCTAGTTTTCCAGTCCTAGGATTCATGCAATACCCTAAGATCTATCGTTCAATCTAGTTTCTCAGTCCTAGGGTTCATGCAATACCCTAGACTCTATTAATTATTCTACAATTGTAACAAATTATGCTAAATAAATTAAAAGCCACTCTACCAGCTACAACGGGAGTACTGAGGGCGTGGTCGGCAATCTCGCGCGCCTCCGCAACCACCAAGACTACAATGGTACGGGATACTAACACAAGGATCAAACACAAGGAGTTTCTCAGAATGGTATATAATTACTGTAAACGGGTAGAGGATTTTATTCTAGAAAGAACGCAACTCGAAACGTGGAAAACGGACTCCGAACGGGCCCTAAACGGGTCGAAAGCGACGAAACTGTCCAAAATCAGATGTTTGGAACCTCTTCCAGACGTCTTAAAAGGTGGGTCAGATTGTACCTTCACTCTGTGTAGTCCTTCAGACGTCCAGAAGCCTGCTGGAACGTCTGACCCCGGTTCCCAGACGTCCGATGGTCACCCAGGATGTCTAGAAGTCCTCTCCGTCATCTGGCACTGCGGCTAGACGTCCGATTCACGTAGGATGACGAGTTCTCACACCCTCCCGAGCAGAACCTGCATGCACCCACACCTGCTCTCAGCACGACGGATCATAGACGAAGGCGCAGCGGATGGCTGCATGGCCGTACACGTGAAAAAGGAAGAAGATGGAAATATCTTACCTGCCAGACATCTGGACAGTCCTCTAGACGTCTTCACCGTCGTCTGGTCGTAAGCCCAAACGTCTGATTCTGGAAAATTTTCTAGAATCAAAGCCCGACTCGCTCTCTGCCCGCGACGCATGGCCGCGCTGTGCCCCATCCGCCTGCTGCCCGCGCTGCAGCAGCCCCTCCGCGACAATCCACGCCCGCTGCTCCCCCGTCAGCGGGCTCTAGCTACCCCGGCAAGCTCGAGCCCTCACGGTCGAGCGTCTTCTTCTTCTCGCAACACCCCCTCCCACACACTCGCCGCGACCGCTGCTGCCGCTGCTCGCTCGCACTCTCACACTGGCAGGGAGAAAGAGAAGAGGAAGGCGGAGGAGATGAGGGTGAGGGAGAGGGCGAGGGCGTCCTTATAAGGTCGCGCAGGGAGAGAGAGAAAAGAGCCGCGTGCCTGCAGGAGGAGAGAGAGAAATAGAGGGGCAAGAGCGGCGGGTGCAGTCTGCGTGCACAGGCGCGCAAATGCAACCCCGTACATCGCAAACATTGATTACCAGACATCTGAAAAGGGTTCCAGACGTCTGGCCAGACGTCTGGGACACTTCCCAGACGTCTTAAAGGCTCGTCTGATGCCTCATTCTTAACAGTATATGTAGGCACGAGGGGGACTCTGCAAGTCGGCGGGGGAAGAAAGAAAGAAAGAGAAGAGGGCGGCTGGGAATCAGTCTACGCATGCATGCGCACAGATTCGCTCTCGTACTCATGCAAAATTAATTTCCAGACGTCTGATCAGACGTCTGGGCCAACTCACAGATGTCTTAAAGTGGTCTTGGTGCCTCGGGTCTTAACAACACTCTTCCCTGCTAGTTACCCTAGGAAAATTTGCTTAGGGTGAGCTTAGAAGAGAAGATATTTTTTTCACTTACGTCTAGTTGATAAGTGTAGTTTTAGCGTCGTTATCTTCGCTTCTCAAGTGCTCGATATTTTGAAAACCCTAATAGCAACAAAATCAAAAATACAAAAATACAAATGAGAATTTGAGAGGCTAGAGAAAGAACCATCTTATGTGACCAATAATTTGGCCTCCTTGGATGACCATAGATACTCATCCTATCTAGGTATTATAAATTGTAAAAGTTGATTGCGGATTTACACATTACAATGACATAAATACATCAATTTACAAAATGCGTGTTTCTTTGCATCACTGATGAGGGGAGGATAATCACCTCACAAATCAGGTTGTGGGGAGGATTCGGCTATTCGACAGATTATAGAAGTTCGGCACTTCAAGGCGAATCCGTTTATCCGGGTCCATATACCAGGCCATGTGGCAAGTTGTGCCGAATCCAAAGAATAGCCAACTTACGGGTTCACCGCAGTAATTAGAGAGAAATCATGCAAGTACGGCATCGACATATATTCTAAATGGTCTCCTATCAATTCCTTCATTATATGCTACCAAATCTTGAGATATTGGGAATGGAGAAAAAGCCTGCAATAGAAGGAAGTACACCTTATAAATACTAGGGGTGGACTGGCTTTCGTGTTTTATGCAATTAGAGAGAAAGGGGAATAATAGAGAGTTTGTACCACTAAATCATTAGTTAAATTTGGGAGCATTATTCTCTCCCCAAACATACACTCTTTTTCGGTGGAACTGGGTCATCAAACTTTTTGCATATATTCTCTGTGGTTGTTTGTTTGAGTCAAGGTTCCTATTCTAAGGGCCTTGATCAGACATCAATATGACATGTGTCAACTAGAAGTCTCTTCTACAAGGAATCTCACCAAGCCCAACAAATGTTATTGCTTGCTTGCAAGTCTTTGACGAGGACCCCCACAATACCTAAGAACCTCACCACACATCATATGGCCCTACTGGAGGTTGTTGCCTTTGTAAACTTGATGCCTAAGAACAAACATGGTGCACCACATGTACTACTACACAAAAACCAAGTTTTGGGTTACGACGTAGTTAAGCAATTAGAGACTCCACTATTTGCACCTCACACAATGCTTGAATATTTATTAAATTAAGAGTAGACGATTGAGCCCTGGCATCACAAGGGTCTTGCATCAAGTTTCTCATCTTTCTAGCTTAATGTTCTCTTGCTGCAACCACATTGCCGATTATAATTATGATTAACACTAACCAACTTCCTGATTTTCATGTTAATTATCACAACCTATCCTCCTAATAATACCCAATTTAGAAAGTTGTGATAATTTCTTACAATCCCAAGATCTTTTCCTCAATTGCTTTTATTAAAACATAGCATTATTATGAGCTTTCACAAATCTAAAGCATACAACATAGTATAAATGACAACCAGAAGAAGATATTTTAAACTAGAAGAATGCACCTTTGATGATAAAGGGTGCGTTGACTCATATGTCTCTTCGTTAGTATTGCAGACACTTGGATGGGTATCAAGACTTATAGGAGGGAGAAAAGAAGGTGAGTCAAAAGCTCGACAAGGAAAGAAGTGAATAAGTAAAAGTAAACTAATGCATGCACACTTGTTACTCGACACTCTAATTCTTATACTATTTCATCTCATTGTTGGTATCTTTCTTATGTGGCCATTACATAGCTACTCTACTACATTAATTCCTCTGGTCAATCCCATCAAGTTATCCAAGCCAGTAATACTATTTTCTTGTCCATTAGTGTTGCCTTTAACTTATTTCTACAAGTGTATTCCTTAGTCATCCTTTTATCTCAAGGTTTTATAGACATATTAGTGAAAGCACTCTAGGTTTATTCTTCAGGTGCTTAATACACCTCACTAATTACCCTTGGACATAATAGGTCTCTCATTCTTTAATTATCCCCAATTAGTCTTTTCACATAGTTCCATTTAGTACTCAGTAACCAATTGCCACAACTATGGCTTGTTGCTTTTTACATATTAAAAGTTCTCTCTTCCACCATCTCCATTGAGAAATCCATATTCAATGGTAATAGATTCTACCTAGGTAACTTTCCTAGTATGATTGCAGTACATTAACATCATTCATCAGGTACCTACCATCACTTTCAACTTGTTTGGCTAACCATTAATTTGAACTTGAGACTAGAGGATACACATGCATAAATCACGTTTCATGGCCAATCCAGTTAATTACCCTTCCAATCTCTTAATATACACATGTGTCATGTTGAGAAGCCAAATAGGAAGTGACTCAATAGAGCCAGTAGAGTCTTGTCACTTCCTTGATAACTCCCCAACCATGACACCCCCAAACTTTGATACTTTTGGATCTAAGTGCCTACAATTCTAATCATCGGTGCATCAATCGATCTTATCATGTTAGTGTTGGCTTTAGGCTATGGCTAATCCAAGGTTGTAAAAATCTCATTCCATCTTCCCAAGGCCATTTAACCTAAGAATCCCAATGCCATTTAACCGAAGAACCTTGTCGAAACGATTGATTTACTTGGAATAAAAGTTCTCAATTTTCAAAAACATGTTACATTTGAATAAAACATTAGAAGGATTTTGTTCCTTTCCTCAATTACTACCTATATGTTGTCCTCATTGTCCATAACACTAAAAATCCAAACTTGACTCCAATCATAGTACATGGGCTATGGCTTTTCATATCTTGCTACGAGAATTCTTGCATGCTTTATGCTCAAGATATGTTTGTGTTAATTTGTTAATGAGATATTTATGGGGTTTACAATGTCATGTTTCCTTGGCCTTTAATAAGTCATGAGTTGAAGTGATTTCAATGTAAAATTCTATTGACTCATTTGGCAACAATATTGTCATAATTGGCTATGTTATCTTGTAGAAAACTATGTTAGCCTTATCTGGAAGCCTTGGTTGTTATCTCATGCATAGATAATTATACAAACCTATAGTTAATTACACCATGGAATTTAGCCCATATTGAGCTAATTTGTTTTTTTTATTATTATTTTCTCTTCTAATAACTTCTTCTTGCTTTAATTTATTAAGATCTCTAATGAACATCATTTAGTTAATCTTTAAATTAATATCGTAATGTATCACAATCATGCACATATGTCCTTCCACTATTTAGAATTTGAAAGGTTAAAACAACCTTATCCTTCGATTAGTGAAAATTTTAGAATCATAACAAAGTTAAGATTTCATCTAAATCAAAAAACAAAATAAGAGAAGCATATATCTCCCCTCTTTTCTCCTCCTCCATTGCTACTAGTACCGCCTCCTCCAACAAGTCCTATAAACAATCATGCTGTGCTTAAATTGTCCTAAGCTCTCCAAATCTCCATTATGCATTATTATGCATGGGCCTTTACAATAACAACCTATTTTCATCGTGGCACTTGCTAGATCTCCACTAGTTCATGTGAATTCTAGCCCCTTCCTTGAGCTTGATAGAGTAATTGATGATTAAGGGGATATCAAGTGGTGGAGAAGGAATAAGGAAGCCTTGAGGAAGGTGGGAAGGAGGATACCAAAGGAAATGGCCAACAATGGAGGTATAGAAAGCATGCAATGGTAGAGAGGGGATGGATGTGGTGGTGGCATGTTGAAGATGGTGAGAAGATAGTGGTAGTGGATGGAGTAACAAGAAGAGGGAGCGAAGGAAATGAGTTTGAGGCAAATATAGATGGGAGATAAAGGAGGGCGATGGAGAAGAACTTGAAGGAGAGGAGGGAGTACAAAGACTTGGTTTTCAGGATTGGTAGAGTTCATCAAGTAGAGGGTGAAAGAGTGATTGAGATGGAAACATGGAATAGAAAGGAGGATGAGTGGTAGAGGAGGGAGGAGCATGAGGACGGATAAAGGGGGGCAAATTTGTTTGGAGAGGATAGAAAAATGATGGTGGTCGTACTTTCGATGTTTTCACAAATTTCACAAATTTGATAACTAACAAAGAGCACAATAGGTACTTTTCGATGTCTTCAATATAAGTTGATGGTTCTTTTAATGACGGTAACTAGAGTGTCATTTATGCTCAACCATAGAACTTTCTAGGGCACCGGTACCATTGTGTGATTGCATAACTTGAAAATCCCAAATATCTGAAGGGGTGGATCCCCAAGCTCAATAACTTTTAGGGTCATTTGTCTGAAAATATCCAATATATGTAATTATTAGGTGTTCACTCATTGAACATAGATGTTTCCCTTATTATGTAATAGTGGAATCAACGACAAATAGAAAACCATGGTTCTTCTGGTATGTCAGATGCGTCACTCCTTGCAAGTCCTTTCAAACTTAATACGATTGGACTTTCAGCATGGATTTTCTTACCCATGGCAAGTATGTAATATACAGGAGTGCTTTACCTATGACAAAATATACATTAAAATCGACGCCCCACTCCCTTACCTGAAACAGGGCTCGTGCCCTAAAGAAAAAGCCACTCCCTTATTTTGTCGGCACATGTGAAACTGGTGGTGGAGATTCAAAACGTGGAAACATGCATTTATTTTACCCTCTATATACCACCACTCTATAATATGCAAGGTCTAATTTCATCCTCATCACTGGCTTTACAGAAAAACATTGAAGCGAGGAATGGTTGGATTTTGAATGTCTCTGATCGTGCTGCAGCAAAATATGTTTTGCTAAATAAAATGCTTTTCAAGTAGATACAGCTTTCCCTTTTTGTCTTTATTGTCATTCCCTGAAAACTTCGTCGGTGAAGACGAAGCACAAGAAATAAGTGCCAATCAGTGGATTTTGGGAGGGAGAACCCTTCCACAGCAGGGAAAGTTAGGGGTTAATTTAGATAAAGGAATAGATTTTATAGAATAATTTTTTTGTAGCTATATATTTGAAAGTTATAAAGGTTACTCTGGTGAATTAACCTGTAATTGTTTGGAATGTTTTTGTGTTAACTTGTGAAAATACATGAGATAATTCACAAAAAATACTTATCTCACATTAACCTTAGAATAAATTATTATAGATTAAGTTCTCTTAACCTAGGTTAAAATATCATTTCCATCAAATAAGGTTAACCTCTATTTTGATGAGTTATCTCCCTTACCAAACTAAGCCTAAATCTTTGTCGTTTGCTAGCTGTGAGTGGTCCTACAAGCTATCATTTCAGGCTGTGTACGGTGAAGAGAAGGTGAGATGAAAGAAGGAATGGGTAAGGGTTTATTTACATTGTCGGATATCTTTAAAGTTAGGTTTCATCAAATTCAGGTATGGGTAAGGGTTGAGTTATCCTGTGTCCTAATTTCTTGCAAATTTCCTTCTCACATCTTGCACTCTTTCTGCATTTGCTCCCTTTTGTTCTTACCGTTAAAAAAAAATCCACTAACCAACATAACCACAAATCTAAGGTTATAGTTACCTATTGACAACTAATTCCTCCTTTCATCCTTCATTTCCAAGTAAATGTCATAATTTTTCATCCCTAGCTTATTCCTACCTTATCACTTATTTGCATAAATACCCCTATGAAATTATCCCAAGTTACATGTAAATATCAACATAAGATATCACCTATTTGAAAGTTTTTATCCCGTGAAATATATCTCGCAACGTAAACTATGTTAGATTTGAGAGCCTAATTGCATCAATCAAAATACAATTGTTATATAATGACGTGGGAATTCATGCTAAAATCAGTGAGATTTTGGAGAGATTTTTAGTCCTATACTGGAAATGTACAAACCTCTTGGTAGTTGTAAAAGGCTTCTGCTTCCTATCGCTTATGTAGCAAAGAGTGCGAGGTGGGGCTGAGGACCACGCACCCACATGCGTGCGCCCCACCTCGCCCCGACCCAACCTCGACTCCAGCCCAAGCTCGGGTGAGAATCAATTTGGAACTTAAATCTTGAACTTGTTTGCTACGAACTTTTAATCTCATGATTTTGACTTAGATTGATCGATCAAAAGGTAAAATTGATCGACCAATTATTTTGGTCCATCAATTAGTTTGGTCAACCAAAAAGTCAAGTTTTATCGACCAATTTATTTTAGTCAATCAATTGTCGTATTTTCATAAAGTAGGAATTTTCATAACGTCTGGTCATGAACTCTATATAAGAGCCACAGAAGGACTCTCATTTAACATACAACAAGAGCAGAAAAAAGCTCTCTCCACTCTCTCCCCCTCTTTCTCATTATTGTCTCTCTTTCTTGGTGTGTTCGTTCGATGTGAGATTGGTAGAAAAATCTCCAATCACTTTTGTCGATCTTACACAAGGAGATTGATAGATCCACGATAAGTTTTTGGTTGATCAAACCATTAATTAGTAGATCAATCGAAAATTTGGTTGGAAACCAAATTAATTCAACTTCGTTCTCCTGAGGTAGTTCTCAAGGACGTCCAAGAGTGCGTCGAATCTTGGAGGTGTATAGTCGTATCTTGGGATGATTTCGTCAAACCTCGACACATCGGTATTGTAGGGGACGATACCTTCTCTAAGGGAAATCCTTAATGGGCTCTTCTATCGAAGTAATCTCTAACCTTTCTTCGTTTTGTTTATTTATGCTATTGCATATTATTTGTTCTTTATTTTATTCTATATCTTGCCAAATAATGTTTAACTTGCTTAATTTAATATCTTTTATATATGCGAAAACGTTGAAAATGCAGATATTTTTATTTATTTATTCCTTTTATGCATTTATTTCAACAATCTTAGAGAAGGTATCGCTTAGATCTAAAATATTTGGGATGTCGGAAATGACTTTCAAATCACGTGTAGACTTGTCTGGTATACTCGAGAAATTTGGTAGGCAATATTTTAAGCGTTGGGAACAACGCATAAGAATTTGGTTGATCACCATTGGTTTGATCTTAGCATTGGAAATCAATTATCCGATTTTGGATAAGGAAAAATTCACTCTTGAAAGCCAAAAGGCAGTGGATGTGTGGAATGAGCACAATCGTATTTGTCATGGTCGCATCTTATTGGCATCGTCTAATGTGTTGTTTGATGCATACAGCACATCCATGTCCACTGCGAAGGAGCTATGGAAGGAGTTGGATAAGAAGTATAATACTGAGGATCTTGGTATTGAAAAATACTCTGTCGCAAAATTCCTTAAATTCTAAATGGTTGAAAGTAAATTGGTTTCGGAGTAGGCACACGAATTTCCGTTATTACTCCATGGTTTAACAGAGGCTAAAATGAAGCTTTCTAAAAAGTTTTAAGTTATGTCTATCATTGAGAAATTTCCTAAATCTTAGGGGGACTTCAGGATGACTCTCAAGCATAGGAAGGGAAAGATTTCTCTAGATGACTTGATCTACTATTGACGAAGAGCATAAGAAACAGAAACCTGTAATGCCTGTGGAATCTAAGATGAATGTCATTACATCTAAGGGCAAGAAGAATAAAAATAAGAACAATAAAAACAAAACAAAGTCCAAATCCAAGATCCATAAGAAATCCAAGAACAAATCATGTTCGCACTGTGGGTAGGTTGGGCATTGGAAGAAGTATTGTCCTCTAATAAAGCTCAGTAGAAGATCACAAATGGGAATTCTTAGATGAATGAGATCACTGAGGAGGCCAGGCCTAGCGATAGGTATGTCTTAATAAAATTCGAACTCTATGTTATTCGTGATTCTATTGAATGGCTCGTGAATACTGGAGCTAATGTACATATTTGTACTGATAGACCATTCTTTTCTTCCTATCAGACCTGTAGTGACGAGACTGTGAAGATGGAGAATGACTCTGCAGCCAAGGTGCTGGGATTCGGATGTGTGAACTTGAGATTTTCCTCGGGACGAGTTTGGACACTGCGTAGGGGATGAGAAATATTCTGTTTGCAGTAATATTAAATCTTGTGATATATGGTTAGTAGATTAGGTCATGAAATTAAATATGATTCTTGAACACACCATAGATAAAACTAAGAAATGCGAGATATGTGTGCAGGTTAAACAAACTATGAAGTCTTTTCACTCTATTACTAGAGATACTGAGGACTTAGATTTAGTGCACACGGATATCTACGAGTTTAACGGTGTGTTGACTAGAGACAATAAAAGGTATTTTATCACCTTTATAAATGACAGTAGTAGATACTGTATATGTATTTGCTTAAGTCTAAGAATGATGTACTAAGTAAATTCATCATCTTTAAGAAAGAAGCAGAAACACAAACTGATAAAACTCTCAAGAGACTGAGATCTGTTAGAGGAGGGGAATATACGTCTAACTTATTTGATGAACAGTGTCAATCTTTTGGTATAGTTCAAAAAGTGATGACCCCATATTCCCCTCAATCTAATGGGATAGCAGAGTGAAAGAATAGGACTTTAACTGACATGGTCAACACTCTCTTACAAAGCTCAAGATTACCTACTTAATATGGGGGGAAGCTTTAAATATGGCACACAATATTATGAGAGAAGGAGGAGCTTGAGCTCGCGAGCTTGTGTGGGAGCTCACTGGAGGGCGCACGGCCAGAGCGACGCGTGTGGAAAGAGGAGGAGTACGCCGGGGGAGTCGTCCCCGACACTGCTGCAACCATAGCTGCAGACGAGGAGGCGGGGCCGCGGCTACTCGCGGCGAGGGCGAGTAGGAGGTTCTGGTTCTGGGTTTTTCCTAGAATCTGACGTCTGGAGTGACGTCCAGACTACGGAGTGGACATCTGGAGATGACTCCAGACGTCGGAAGACAGATCTTCGCGAAGGTACGTTTCCTTTTGCGGATATGGCCATGCAGGCCGCTCCACAGCTACATTCTGCGTGGCTTATTGTGGGAGATTTGCTGTCACGTGCAGGGATTGCTTCAGGAAGGCATGGGGCACGCCTTCCCACGCGTTTCAGATGTCTGGGAAGCTTACCATACAGCTGGAAGCACTCCCAGATGTCCGGTGAGGAGGTCGGACGTCTAGAGCTGGGTTCAGATGGTCCAGAAGAGGTCCTGGATGTCTGAGGTTGATGCAGAGCCTGAGGTGCATTTCTGATCAATTTTAAGACGTCTGGATATTGTGCCAGACATTTGATTTGAGTCAGTAGCCCTATTTTTTACCTGTTTAGGGTCCGTTTGAGGTCCGTTTTACGCAAACAAGATACCAGTGTTTTTCTCGTGAGTTCCTCTACTTGTTAAAAGGCCTTTTATACTGTTCGGAATATTCTATTGTGATTGTTCCTTGTTATAGAACTTCGTTCCGTTGCGGGTTCAAGGCTTGCTAAGGCACGTGAGCCTGCCGTTTGAGCCCCCAATTCTCCTGGGTTGTCTGGTAGAGTGACTTTCCCTAATTTAATTATAAACCTAAATGCATGTGTGGATTGAATAACTAGAACCTAAAATATGGCATGAATCTTAGGACGATAAATTACTTGAAATGTCAGTATGCATGTTTGATTTGCAATCTTGAATGAATAAATAGAAATTATAACAATTGCCTGTTAATGAACAAGAGCTGCCTGTGAAATATGAATTACCTGTGCTAGTTAAGTAGTTAAATGTGACATTACCTATTGTATACGTTATGATAGAAATACGAACTGCATGTGTATAACCTGAGAATGGAAATGTGAATGATAGAAATACGAGCTGCATGTGTATAACCTGAGAATGGAAATGTGAATGATGAAACCTGGTATGGGATGGCATGAGAAATATGAACATGAACCCTATGGGGAATTAGGAGTAGAGCTCCTGGAAATAAATGGAATGGATCTGAAAATGTAAGTGGGGAAGTGTGCTGGCCCTTAAGTACATGGCACCAAGGAGAGCGACTGTCCCTTGTTTAGTGTAGAGCGGAGCTAGCTGCCCTTGGGTTGGGACCCGGGGTTAGGATTGGCCACTCTGCACCGACTTCTTGGCCCTCGCGTATACTGTACCGGGGAGAGCTACTAGTATAGGGAGAGAGCTAGCCACCCCACGGGGTCCGGGGTTCAGCTAGGCACCCTACACCGACTTGTTAGGCCCACTGGGCAAACCAAGGTAGTCAAACAAGGGTGCGCGGACTGTGGAGGGCGAGACCCCTGTTTGGTTCTTAGGGGCTAGACCACTATTACTGAGAGGGCTAGGCCCTATACTGTTCCGTGCTGTACTTTGGGCGTACCCGTTAGCGGAAATGACTGACCGCGTGCTAGTGCGGAGTAGCTACCCTTGCCTTTATCGCACTTGCCGTAGTCACAGTTACGTTTGCCCGTGACCTTGGGGTGGTTGACTGGGTGTAGGATCATCACGGGGGACTCTCCCGACCAGGAGAGCACCACGTGTGCCTTCTACTCTTCGGAAAAGACCGCAATCAAGATTGTTCCCACGAGGAACACTCGAGATCAAGAAAGAGATCTAAAAAATAAACCAATGGATGAAAAGGAATAATTGTCAAATAAAGTAATTGGAATAGACAGTTACCTGTTCACTTTTATTGCTTTAGTTAGTTGGTTGCCACTCTACTCAGCGTTTGCTGACTTTGTTACTCATAACCCTTTTCAGGTCCAAGTGTTGAGCAGCCCGAGTCTCCAGTTGCAGAGGGTGCTGGGCCCAGTAGAACCCAGTAGTAGTAGCCTTCTTTTTTGTAGTACTTTCTATTGTAGTGAGTTCAGACTCTTGTATCTTTACATTTCCGTACCTTTACATTTCTGTACCTTGTTACTATTTTACTGTTGTGGTGGTGATATGTACTGTAGTAGCTTTTCTTTCATTACTACTTGTACTTCTTTTTACTGTTAGTTACATAGCATAGTGAATGTGGTTTACTTTCCTGCTTTTGGTTATTTCTTATTGGACGACTGGGTCTTGGGATCAGTCGAGTTGGGTCGATCTCGTGTCCTGTAGGGATTTGGGAACCAGGTCGTAACAACATCTGATTCTATTCCTGGTCAAATGGAAAGGATGTCTAATGTGGAGGCTAGCTCTTCCCGTTTTGAACCCAATCAAGTAGAAGAGTCTAAACCTAGGAGAAGTAAAAGATCAAGAATTGCCAAGGATTTGGGAAGTGATGCTATGGCTTCTTCTGAAGTTAAGCACTGGAAAGATGTTATTAGGAAGGAGATGGAGTCAATCATCTCTAATGGCACTTGGCAGTTGGTCAACCTACTCTGAGAGACCAGTTCAGATACTAGACAGAGTCGTTAGGAGTTTGAGACGGAAGGAGGTACCACTAGTGAAGGTCTTGTGGAGAAGCCAGCGGCACGATGAGGCAGCTTGGGAGCCCGAGGCGGCAATGCGAGGCTGGTACCTGGAGCTCTTTGAGGGTACGTTATCTCTGACCTAGTTTAATCCTCTTTAAGTTTGTTATGCGCATGTTGAATATACTTGCATCCTAGTTTGACCTAAGTTTCAAGGACGAAACTTCCTTTAAGTTTGTTATATTGAAATGACCCTTCCCAAGGGTCGTGGGGCCATTTTCTAAAATTTAGGGGAGGATTCTGCAATTTGTAACCCCCTAGATTTCTTATTTTGGAGGTTCTGCGGATAAAAGAGACCCTTGCGGAGCATTTCTTGCAAAATGCCCCGACCCCACCCACACTCATGCACACCCCGAAACCCTAAACCCCCCTCTCTATTTAAAACCCTTGATTCGATTTTCGAGCCACCTAATCTCTTCTATTTCCCTCTTCAAGCGGTGCCCACCCTCCTTTCGTTCCTCTGCAAGCGGCAGGAGAGGGAGGATTCCCAGAGATCGAGAGAGAGATTGAGAAAGAGAGGGCGGTGTTGCTGCTGCAACCCTTGGTGCGGAGGGGGTGGTGTGATTTCGCGAGGAGAAAAGGCTCGTGAACGATTCTGCGGAGTCATTTTTCCACAAAACCAGACGTCTGGGGAGTCCAACAGACGTCTAAAACTATCATTGGACGTTTGATACCGTGAAAAATCTGAGGTAACGCCCTGTCTGAGACTTGTACGCGATTTTCGGTGTATTCTTCTTTGTCGAGACTGAGCACCTTGGTGTGTGTGTGTGTTGCATAGGGCGTAGCGCTTCCCGCGAGGAAAGGGAGGTTCGCAAAGGGCTCTGGGAGAGATTTTCTCCGCAGATCAGACATCTGTATCTCTCAACAGACATCTGACCGGACGTTCGGAGGTAGCACGAGACGTCCAATAAAGCAGATTCAATGAGCATGAACCCTACGGGGAATTAGGAGTAGAACTCCTGTGGATGAAAGGAATCTAGAATGTAGACTGGAAGTGTGCTGGTCCTTGTGTACACAATACCAAGGAGAGCAACTATCCATTTTTAGTGTAGAGCGGAGCTAGCCTCCCTTGGGTTGAGTCCCGGGGTTAGGATTGGCCACTCTACACTGACTCCTGTTGGCCCTAGCGTACGTGATACCGAGGTGTGCTACTAGTGTAGGGAGGGAGCTAGCCACCCCACGGGGCCCGGGGTCCAGCTAGCCACCCTTCACCGACTTTGTTTGGCCCTTTGGGCAAACTGGGGTAGTCAAACGAGGGTACGCAGACTATGGAGGGGCGACACCCCTGTTCTGAGAGGGCAAAGCCCTATACTGTTCTGTGTTGTACTTTAGGCGTACCCGCTAATGGAAACAACTGATCGCGTGTCAGTGCGAGGTAGCTACCCGTGCGCTTATCATGTGTGCCGTAGTCACCGCTATGTCTCGACAGTGACCTCGGGGTGGTTGACTAGGTGTAGGACTATCACGGGGGACTCTCCCGACCAGGAGAGCACCACGTGTACCTTTTACTCTATGGAAAAGACTGCAATCAAGATCGTTCTCATGAGGAACATGCAAGATCAAAAAATACCATGATACTTGAGAAATAAATGAACCAGAAACACATAAATGAGATAAATAGAAAAGAGAAATAAACCTCTTATTGTTTTACTGTACCAGCACTTAAACAATGTAAACACCACTCTACTCAGCGTTCGCTAACTCTGTCTTTTCGTAACCCTATTCAGGACCAGGAGTTGCGTAGCCCGAATTTTCGGCTGCAAAGGGTGCTAGGCCCAACCCAGCCCAGCCATAGTTGTTCTTCAGCACTATCGTTTTCTTTACTGTTGTAGTGAGTAATGGACACATAGTTTATTGTTCCTGTTACTTTCTATTTCCTTTTCGTTTCCTGTTATTGTTGTGGTGACATGTACTAAGATAATTGTTCTACTTTCTTTACTGCCTCATACTTTTCTTCTACTTAGTTATATTACATGTGTGAATGTGGTTTATTTTCCTACTTTTGGTTATTTCTTGTTGGACGACTAGGTCTTCAGATTAGTCGAGGCGAGCCAGTCTCGGGTCCTGTAGAGATCTGAGAACCAGGTCGTAACAATTTCAGACAACCAGCCCTTAGTCCAAACGTCTTAGAAGATGTTTGATGACTTTGCCAAACATCCAATTAGAGGACCGTTGGCCTTATCAGACTAATCTTAGAGGATTAACCTTTAATCTGACCTACATTCACTTTCAAACGTCTGTTGTGATCCCTAGACATCTGATAAATAGACGTTATGCTCAATCTATCTCCAAATCACTTTTGTCAATGATTATAGCCGTTTGAGCCTCAAGAAATCAATTCCCACAGTAAAACCTATTTCCAGAAGTCCATACTTTGTGCCAAATGTCCAACCTGTCGTTTGACCCATAAGATATAGAACCCTGTTTAGGTCTGGACAAAATCAAGAAGGAAACCCACCTAGAATTAGACGTTTGACCTTAAGTCCAGACATCTTAAAAGTCATCTTTAGACGACCGTTCTAATCCAGCACCATCCAGTTGATCCACCCTTCTAGATCAGACGTCCGATCATAAAATCAGACGATGACGCAGATGTCTAATAATAGATCCATACATCTAATAACCCTATTAGAATCATAAATAGCCCTGATTTCAGCCTGATTTGCCTTAGGATAATTTCCAACGGCTAGAGAAGCCCTCCAATGGCTAGAAAATACTTCTAAACCCTTCTTAGGACCTCTATAAATAGAGAAACACCTTTCTTTTGCCACATACACCTTGAGAAACTACTTTCCACCCTTTTGTGTCCAAGAGAATAGAGATCAAAGAGAAGTTCTTTTGCACTCAAAGCTCCCAATCTGAGAGCACCGATACTCTGCCAAGATCATGTCTACGCACTTCTTACTAAGAGCATATTCTTACATATAGTAGCATAACATCATAGTTACTTTGTGGCTCTATAGGTGCTTGTTGTTATTTTCGTTTATCTTTAGTTGGGCATTCGCTTTGCGAATTCCCGTTTCCTTCGTGGGATAAAATACTGCTCGTGAAGAGGAGGGTTTTGAGGTACACTACCCTCATCTAAGTAGTGTTGTTGTAAGAGATTAAGTCACCCTTGTTTAAGTGACTTGATAGTGGATTCAATCGACTCTGTCGATCGGAAAATCCTAAACCGAGAGGTTTAGGTGATGGTTTTTACCCGGGTTTGGGTTTCCACCTAAAATTTATTATGTATTTATGATTGCATGCTTTTGTGTGATTGGTATTATATTTTCCGTATTATTTTTCGCATCTCGCAAATCTCACCCCTTTTATTGTAGAAACTGACAGAACAGACAATTTTAGCCCGATCTACCTTTGAGGCTGAGCTATGTGCTTTCGACATCACTGGAATTGAGGTTGAATGGCTAAAGGGACTTCTTACAAAAATCCCTATGGTGGGTATTCCAAATCCTGCAATATCTTTGCATTGTGATAGCATGATTGCTATTACAAAGATTAAGAGTTCAAAGTTTAATAATGTTACGACCTGGTTCCCGAATCCCTACAGGACACGAGACCGGACTGACGCGACTAATCCCAAGACCCAGTCGTCCAACGAGAATGTAACCAAAAAGTAGGAAAGTAAACCACATTCACTATGCTAAGCAACTAACAGTAAAAAGGTACAGCAGTAAAGAAGTAAAAACTACTACAGTACATACCACCACAACAGTAGAACAGTAACCAGGTACAAGAATATAAAGTACAGAACGTAAGAGTGCAAAACATAAAGGTACAAGAGTCTACTCACTACTACAAAAGAGTGCAACAAGAAGCTACAACTACTAGACTCTACTAGGCCCAACACCCTCCGCAGCCGTAGGCTCGGGCTGCTCAACACCTAGACCTGAAAAGGGTTATGAGTACACGAAATCAGTGAACGCTGAGTAAAGTGGTAACCAACTAAGTAAAGCAGTAAAAGTGGACAGGTAGCTGTTGTTCTCCAATTACATTATTTCACAAATTATTTCTTTTCACCCATTGGTTTATTTATCAGATCTCTTTCTTGATCTCGAATGTTCCTTGTGGGAACGATCTTGATTGCAGTCTTTTTCGAAGAGTAGAAGGCACATGCGGTGCTCTCCTGGCTGGGAGAGTCCCCCGTGGTGATCCTACACCCAGTCAACCACCCCAAGGTCACGGACAGACGTAACTGTGACTACAGCGCGTGCGATAAGCACACGGGTAGCTACCCCGCACTGGCACGCGGTCAGTCGTTTCCGCTAACGAGTGTGCCCAAAGTATAGCACAGAACAGTATAGGGCCTAGCCCTCTCAGTAACCAAACAAGGGTCTCACCCCTCCACAGTCCACGCACCCTCGCCTGACTACCCTGGTTTGCCCCGTGGGCCTAACAAGTCGGTGTAGGGCGGCTAGCTGAACCCCAGGCCCAGTGGGGTGGCTAGCTCTCTCCCTACACTAGTAGCTCTCCCGGTACTGTGTACACGAGGGCCAAGAAGTCGATACAGAGTAGCCAATCCTAACCCCGGATCCCAACCCCAGGGCGGCTAGTTCCGCTCTGCACTAAACAGGGGGACAGTCGCTCTCCTTGGTACTTCGTACTCAAGGGCCAGCTCGCTTCCCCACTCACATTTCCATATCCATTCTATTTATTTCCAGGAGCTCTACTCCTAATTCCCGTAGGGTTCATGCTCATATTCCTCAGGCCATGCCATATCAGGTTTCATCATTTCTATTTCCATTCTCAAGTTATGCATATGCAGCTCGTATTACTATCGTTCACATTTCCATATACAGGTTATACACAAGCAGCTCGCATTTCCATCATTCACATTTCCATTCTCAATTTATATACATGCAGCTCGTATTATGTCATTTAACTTATACCACAGGAAAGTTACAAGTAACAGTTAACTAGCACAAGTACTTCATATTTCACAGGTAGCTATTATTCATTTACAGGCAGTTGTTATCATTTCTATCTACTCATTCAAAACTGCAATTCAATCATCCAATATAGACATTTTCAGTATTTCTCGTCCTAGGATTCATGCCATACCCTAGTTTCTAATCATTCATTCCACACATGCATTTAAGTTTGTATTTAAATTAGGGGAAGCCACTCTACTAGTAAACCCAGTAGTATTTGGGGCTTGAATGGTAGGCTCACGTGCCTCAGCAAGCCCCGAACCCGCAACGGAACGAAGTCCTATCACAAGGAACAATCACAAGGGAACTATCAGAGTAGTATGAAAAACCTTCTAAGAAGTAGAGGAACTCACAAGGAACACATCGATACCTTATTTGTGTAAAACAGAACTCAAACATACCCTAAACGGGTCAAAAATAGGGTTTCTGTCTCAAATCAGACGTCTGGAACAACTTCCAGACGTCTTAAAAGTGCCCAGTAGCATACTTAAGTCTCTGCGCAAATCCTCAAACGTCCAAGAACTCATATGGACCGTCTGGACCCTACTCCAGACGTCCGACCACCTCTTCGAACGTCCGGAAGCGCTTCCCGTCGTCTGGTACGTCGCCCAGATGTCTGAAATGCATGGGAGGATGTGTCCCGCGCCTTTCCGAAGCGAATCCTACATGAAACCACGCAATCTTCTCAAAAGGGCAAGCAACAGGGTATCGGCGAAGCGGCCTGCATGGCCGTATTTGCAAAGAAGACATACCTTTGCGAAGCCCTCTCCTCAGACGTCTGGAACCGCCTCCAGACGTCCGAACCGTCATCTGGACGTCACTTCAGACGTCTGTTTCTGGGAAAAACCCAGAACCAGAACTTGCTTCCGCTCTTCCGCCTCGCACGTGGCCGCACCGTGCCCTCTCGCCTACAGCTCCGGCTGCAACAATGTCGGGGAGGACCTCCCCGACGCACTCCTCCTCCTCGCACACTCGCTGCTCCAGCCATGCGCTCACTGATAAGCTCTCACGCGAGCTCACGAGTTTGTTCTCCTCTTCCTCTCCTCACGCCGCTCCTCCTCGACGCCGCCCACGCGCTCTCTCGCTCGCGCTGCCTCTCTCGCTGGAGTGGGGAAGAAGAGGGGAAGGGGCTGGTGGCTGAGAAGTGAGGAGAAACGAGGGAGGAGGAGGGGGTTTTATAGATCGGTGGGTTAGGGTTTCGGCTGGAGGCAGGAAGAGAGAGAAGGAGGAAAAAAGAGGGGTACTGTCTGCGCGCAACACGTGCACAGACGAGAGCTCGTACTCAAAAATTTTGATTTCTAGATGTCTAGGAAGGTATCCAGATGTCTGACCCACAGTCCAGACATCTTAAAAGGTTCAAACAGCACGGGTCTTAACAAATAAAAAATAATGAGACATATCCAAATCAGACTCAAGTCTGTAAGGAATTTAGTGTCTTAAGGAGTGATTGCTGTGGAATTTATAAGATCCATGGATAACACAGTAAATCAATTTACTAAAGGACTTGAAAGATCTTTAGTCCTTAAGTCTAGGCTTGGGATAGGACTGAGACTCATTGGGGGTTCACCCACAACAGCAACCCAACCTAACTAAATCGAGATCCCACAAAGTGGGTTCAATGTGATAACAACAACCTGTATGGGAAACTAGTTGGCACTCATTGTTAGATGCTTTTGCATCTAAGGCCAATCCCTAAAAGCTTGAAAGCCTTAAGCTGCAAATTTAGGAAGAGCAAATGGTCTGAATGGGTTCAAGCCTTTATGGCAAGATGTGTGCAGTGCATCCTTGGAGAATGCCACCTATGTGAGTGTTACTATAGGTCGCAGGTAAGGGAATATGGTCTTTCCCGATTACACTCATGAAACAGAATAGGGTGCATGGCCCTTAAGAGCACCAACCTTGAAGATTATCAGCAAGAACTTCATTCTATTATCACCACTATACACCCCGCATCAAAGGTCTAGAGTTCAAGACTAGTTTCACTTTATTCCTATGGTGGTGAAAGAGGATGACTCAGGTAAGTGTTCTGAAAGGTACCTTTACTGAAAGCAGAGTGTGGTAGCCAAGGAATTTATCGTTGAATTTCAATGATGAATTGGTGGGGGAATGTTGGATTTAAGAGCCTAATTGCATCAATTGGGATGCAATTGTTATATGGTGATGTGGGAATTCATGTTCAAATCAATGAGATTTGGAAGAAGTTTCTAGTCCCATACTGCAAGTGGACAAACATCTTGGTGGGTGTAAAATTCTTTTGCCTCCCATGACTTATATGATGTAAACACATTTACACTACTTAAAATGTCTATTTATGCATGTTCTTAAGCATAGGATTGCATTTCATGATATAAATATTGCATTACATGCATCATCTTGTATTTAGAGTAGTTTGAATAAAATGGAGGTTAATTGTCTCCTTTTATGTACTTGGACAGGGCAAATATTTTATTGGGGCCTCGGATCAAAGATCCAACCGTATGGATATGATCAGGGCGACGATTGGAGTTCAACGACTCCAAGATCGCCCTAATCAGGCATCCGTAGCATCAGATAGAGACCAGGGAACCCTAGAAGATCAAGGGCCAGGATGGTGTAAATCCGCACTTCAGATGGCAAATCCGACCACACGGATGAATTCGGATCGACGATCGCAACCCAACGACACAAAAATCGAGTCAATCCGACATCCGTGGTACCATCTACAACTTCCAGAAGATGGACGGCCAAAATGGCGCCACGTGGTGCCATCTCAGCCGCCCAATCGGCCGCATGCGTCTTGTGAAGACCGCGCACCGTCTCCTCTCCGCCGTTGGATCTCGATCCAACGGCTGCAGTCGCTCGCGCTTAAAAGCGTCCGCGCGACCATTTCGTCCGCGTAGCGCAGCGGCGACGCAGCTGCGGGCGAAGTGGAGGTCGCGGGTTCGAGCCGCGGTGAGGGGGTGGAAGGCGCGGGGGAGCGGGCGCGGACGAGTGTCAGATGAAGATCCAACGGCTGCGCGCGCTCAATCAGGACGACGCGCGATTGGATGCCGGGCGTAACGCGCGATCACACGCGGGCAGGCGCGCTACGCAGCAGGCGCGGACGCGATCTAAGCCGTCCGATCTCGCGATCGGACGGCTGAAAATCAAGCGACGTGCGTAGGCGTTACGCGCGGGCAGCCGAGCGGGCGCGCGTGGGCGCGGAGGCTACGCCCACGTTGAGGGCTTTAGCGACGGTTTTATCCGTCACTAAAGACCCCTTATTTATTATTTTGAAGATGTAATGTCCATTTTGCCCCCACTCCTTGCAACTATAAAAGGAGACCCCCTCCATACGAAATTTTCATCCCTTCCTTCTCCTCTCTACCTCTCCAAAGCTCAAGAGAAGCTTGTCCCACACCCAGGATGCTTCTCGCGAGATAAAGTCCAAATTTTCGCCCCCCTTCGGAAGTGGATCCCGCGACGACGACGGCGTGCTGCTTCGTTCCCGTTCTTCTGCTTCGTCCTCCTTCGTCCTGCTTCGTTCTCCTTCGTCCAGGCGTCGTCCTGTCCGGCTCGTCCTCTAAGCGACCGTCGAGGAGGATTCTCTCTCCCTATTCTTTTTACTGCTTTCTAGTATAGATTTACTGCTTTCTAGAGTAGTCTATTCGTCCTCCGAGCGATCGTCGAGGAGGACATTTCTCCCTCCATTCTTTTAATGCCTTCTAGAGTAATTGTTTTATGTTTTCTAGTTGTAACGAACGAACTCTTTTATGATAAATTCCTTGTCTATTCTACATCTCATTTTGATTTCCATGTATAGTATTCTTTCTCTCTCTCTTACTCCCTCTCTCTCTTTTATTTGTTGTAGATACTTAGATAGTTTAAATTGAATTTCTTCGTGACAAAATAAAAAGAAACGCGAAGTTTTTAAATCAAACGTTCGCCTCCCTGTGTTCGACCCGGAATTTTGATTTCGGTGTAAATTTTATTTGTTGAACACGAATCCTTCGCTTTCGAACTACAACGACAGGTTTTCCAAAACCGAACACGTTAGCGTAGGTTCGTAAATCGTTCAACATTTTGGCGCCGTTGCCGGGGAGGCAACGCTCTTTGATTTCTCTTCGCATTTTGTAACTTACAAATCATTTACCTCACTTTTCTCCTTTCTTATTGTAATTGCAGGTACTCTTTTGAGGCTGGCAAAAGCGGTAGATCGGAGTAAAGTGCTGTGGAAGGTTTTGTAAGTTATCCCCCACCTCCCACCCATTAGATTTTATTTCATCACATAATAATTCAAACATCAATCAACCTAGGTGTTCTTATAAACTCTAAGGTTAGATTGTTTATTGTTTGACATCCATACTCACTCCAACCCCCACATTAAAAAAAGAAAAAAAAAATCTCACAGAGGTACACAACCTCATCTGATTTTCTAACTCAACCGGTAAACCGATCTTAGGAGCCGGTACACACATCCAAACACATAATTGAGTAGAAATCAGATTAGGTAATCATTTGTGTGCCTAATTAAGTGGCGCATCAGGCCAGTTGTTTGAGTTGTTTGGGCTGCACCACTTCAAATAAAATCAACTCATCAAGTAGCTGCCAATTAGGTTCAACTCTTGGGGATTTACCAGGCACTCCACATTCTTTTTAAACTTTAAAGGAAAATATCTTCACCTGTGCTTGTAAAACTTGGTGTGCCAACGAAACTTGATTGAAAACACCTAAAGTTGAATCCTAAAAGCTACTAAGCAAGATTTGAATCTTAAAATTCACCACATCAAAAACAATCTTGCTTGAAAATCACTGGTTGTGCACTCACACACAAATCAATCAATCATTAAGGGCACAACCCATTTAAAGGGCCCATCACATTCCAAAGCACATTCAAACCTAGCCCTAAATAAAACAAAGTAGACGTTGGCCTTAAGGATTGGACTCGCTCTTCAGAACCCAGAACGAGATTATTTTCGATTAGTCTGTTTCTACTGTTCAATCTGATGTCTAGCTAGGGGAGCAGAGTCAAACGATCGTGGCTGGGGGGTACACTAGGAACCGGAGGCGTAAGCCAAAGGAAGAACCTTCTCCCCAGTCCCTCCTTCTAACTGGTTGGATTGAACAGACGGAAGTAGATCAAATCGTTCCTTTATCTCAAGACGGGTTTTGAGAGTCTGTAGGTCTGTAGGCTAACCCATTTAAGGACAGGTTTGATTGTTTGTATTGCAGGGCACCTTTCTTCCTCCCGTGTCTCATGAATCCTTCCACATATTTCACGCATTCCCGCTCTTTCCCTCCTGTTGTAAATTATCCTCAACATGACGATTATCCCAACTCGTATTGTAATCGACCATCAGTTAGTTGGGATAATTCGGATTGGGGATACAATTCCGGATCCCCGTGTTTAGGGTCTAACCCTGAACGCTTTGATTCTCAATTCTATCCTTCTCAGAGTTGCATCGATTATAGATCGTCCTCCTTTCATGAACAACCTAATGCGATCTACAATCAAGAAGGATACACTGATCCTTACCCATCCTCTGATTTCACTGCCTTTAGGTCATCACCATCTTTTGAACAATCTGAAATGACCTATTATCAGGATGGGTATAACGAATCTCAATTCATTAATTCCTCTACATTGATGTCAAATCCGCCCAACCCTGAACCAACTCAATTGGTTCAGGTTAATCAGGTTCAAGATAAGGTTCTGGCTAACTTGAGGAATATCATTCAATCTTTAGAAGTTCAGCCAATACCTTGCATTGAGAGATTGGAGCCCCTGATTGAAATGATTGATGATTTAAACAAGTCTTTGTTGGATTGGCTCCAGGATATTAATGATAAGAACCCGGGTGAGTTTCTACTCGGGAAATTAGCGAAATTGAGGATGAGATTCGTGGTTGCTTTGATTCAATCTTGGGATGATTCCCAGGATGAACCCTCTTCAGGAAAGCCAATGACAGAACCCGCTCAGGCACCTGTTGGGGGGAACATGTGTTACGAGGCTGACCAGATTGAATTAAAGCAACCAATTAAGGATAATCTGATTTCTTCACCTGAGATCCCTGAGCCGGGTTACGAGAAAACGTATGTCTCCTGGGAACACAAAGTGACAACTGATTTTGGGACATACATTGATACGGATCCTGATTTCTTTGATGGTGAAGATTCAAGTTGCGAAGTCTCACACGAGTTTTTAGATCACGATTTTTGTGAGACGATTGGGCCTGAGGAATCTGATAGATCATTTGATAGCCCAATAACTGAGGAAACTGATCTTATTAGGGCACACGATATGGATCCAGAATCGCATTTTCTGGAGGAATCAATTCAATGCCCCGATTATCAGTTACACCCTGTTGAGCTTATTGATGATTCTAATTCTGAGATAATTAGACCCAAGTCAATTTTGATTCTGCCACATCATTTAGACTTGGAGATTTCAGACGGGGTGATGAATATACAAGAGGTCTTGGAATTTGATACACTTAATGAGGAGGATAGGAGCGGGGAAGTTCTGATTTGGGAAGTCAATTTTGGAGGAAATAGAAGATTGAGTCGAAGGGTTCCTTTTAAGCTGAAACCATCAAATCAGAACCCTTACGACATTCGTTTCGAGGATGTCAAACTCAAGCACACATTTAACGATTATCCTTTTGAGCTTCAATTCTCTGTAACCCGACATTTTGGCCTTCGGTTGCATCCTCACAAATCGCTGGCCCGACCCCGCTTGCATTCTGATTTTAGGTTTTGGGTAATTTTTATCCAGAACCTAAGATATTCTCGATTATGGGGGATGGGTCTGCACCACAATCTGGTCCACATCTGTGGACCTCTGTCGACAGGTCGGAGGATTCTTCTGTTTATTTTAATTTTGACCTGCACTTCTGAATTCTTCATTTCTTTTCTTTGTATAGTGTGCCTAGCTGAAGGCACTAAACTCAGCACATATACAGTTCTTTTTCATTTTCATCTCGGAGCGGACCCGATATCCACGCAATTCAGGTGCTTTCTACGCTTTTCCACTCTATTTTATGTCTTTTTAATACAATGAGAACATTGCATTAGATAGGCATGGGGGGGTGGATATTTATCTTTGAATTCATTCGTCAGCTCCGTAGATTTGTTTTATTTTATAAAAAAAAAAAAATCAAAATTAGGAAAGAGAATTTGGGTTTAAGAAAATTTTCGATCTTAAGAAATACTATATTATGGTTTGAACACAAAGACCCTTCAGGTCTTTGGACTTAATCAGCCCATGTATCCACTAAAATGTGGATTTGTTTTTCGAGTTCTCGCCAACTTGAATTTTATTTTAATTGGAGTAAATAAGTTTGGGTGATAAGTACACGACTTATCAACCCGCCCTCTGATGTGAGGGAATTTTGAGTCTTAAGCATCTACACACTTTCTTTGCACTGACTCGTTATTTGGCGATGTTAATGGAAATTGGGTAGCTAATGAACCTTCTAGGGTGATATGGCTGGCAAGTTATCGTGGGTAACAGCCCATAGGTAGGTTGTCCAGAGCCCAGTCACTGACCTTTCTCTTTTTGCTGCCTTTAGGTAAATCTTAGACCAGGGAAGCCACCTACTTAAAAAAAAAAAAAGAAAAAAAAAATCAAAAAGGAGAAAAGAACAAAAAGAAATAAGCCACACTTCACCGCACGAGTATGGCTGGCAAGTTGTTGGTGGTAACAGCTCATCGACCGGTTGTCCAGAACCCAGCTCAGAAAATGCACTAAAAATTCCCAAAACACTCAGGAAGAAGCGGAGAAGTAGAATAAACCAGGGAGATATACACTGGATTCACCCTTGTGTTGACCCCGTTAAAAAATAAAAGTAGGGAGAAAGCTACCGGTTGTAAAGATACACCTTTAGGCAGAATTCTTTTTGAGGTCACCTAGAGGCGTAGAAATCCGAAGTCCGTTCTAATTGCCGGTCAACGAGTCTATCACAATCACAATAAGATGCTTAAAACTTAGGGTTCTCATCAAATCTTGGGTGAGTTGAATGGCCGTAGAAAGCCACTCTTAAACCCTAAAATTTGAAAATCAAAAAAAAAAAAAAAAAAAAAGAGAAAAGAGTAAAAAGAGAAAAAGAAATTTTTCTTTGAATAAGGCGAGGCTTGAGGCGGTCTGCATTTTGGCTGATACCCGGGCACTGTTATGTCTTTGAAAGTTCAGTTCTTAAGTAGACAATTTCCTAATGATTGAAAGTGACTCAGGTCCAAATAATCTAACCTAATTCTTTTATAAATAGCATATAGTTTTTGCTAGGGACTAGCAAAAGATAGGCATGGGGGTATGATGTAAACACATTTACACTACTTAAAATGTCTATTTATCCATGTTCTTAAGCATAGGATTGCATTTCATGATATAAATATTACATTACATGCATCATCTTGCATTTAGAGTAGTTTGAATAAAATGGAGGTTAATTGTCTCCTTTTATGTACTTGGACAGGGCAAATATTTTATCGGGGCCTCGGATCAAAGATCCAACCATATGGATATAATTAGGGCGACGATTGGAGTTCAACGACTCCAAGATCGCCCTAATAAGGCATCCGTAGCATCAGATAGAGACTGGGGAACCCTAGAAGATCAAGGGCCAGGATGGTGTAAATCCGCACTTCAGATGGCAAATCCGACCACACGGATGAATTCGGATCGACGATCGCAGCCCAACGACACAAAAATCGAGTCAATCCGACATCCGTGGCACCATCTACAACTTCCAGAAGATGGACGGCCAAGATGGCGCCACGTGGTGCCATCTCAGCCGCCCAATCGGCCGCATGCATCTTGTGAAGACCGCGCACCGTCTCCTCTCCGCCGTTGGATCTCGATCCAACGGCTGCGGTCGCTCGCGCTTAAAAGCGTCCACGCGACCATTTCGTCCGCGTAGCGCAGCGGCGACACAGCTACGGGCGAAGCGGAGGTCGCGGGTTCGAGCCGCGGTGAGGGGGTGGAAGGCGCGGGCGAGCGGGCGCGGACGAGCGTCAGATGAAGATCCAACGGCTGCGCGCGCTCAATCAGGACGACGCGCGATTGGACGCCGGGCGTAACGCGCGATCACACGTGGGCAGGCGCGCTACGCAGCGGGCGCGGACGCGATCTAAGCCGTCCGATCTCGCGATCGGACGGCTGAAAATCAAGCGACGTGCATAGGCGTTACGCGCGGGCAGCCGAGCGGGCGCGCGTAGGCGCGGAGGCTACGCCCACGTTGAGGGCTTTAGCGACGGTTTTATCCGTCACTAAAGACCCCTTATTTATTATTTTGAAGATGTAATGTCCATTTTGCCCCCACTCCTTGCAACTATAAAAGGAGACTCCCTCCATATGAAATTTTCATCCCTTCCTTCTCCTCTCTACCTCTCCAAAGCTCAAGAGAAGCTTGTCCCACACCCAGGATGCTTCTCGCGAGATAAAGTCCAAATTTTCATCCCCCTTCGGAAGTGGATCCCGCGACGACGACGGCGTGCTGCTTCGTTCCCGTTCTTCTGCTTCGTCCTCCTTCGTCCTGCTTCATTCTCCTTCGTCCAGGCGTCGTCCCGTCCGGCTCGTCCTCCAAGCGACCGTCGAGGAGGATTCTCTCTCGCTATTCTTTTTACTGCTTTCTAGTATAGATTTACTGCTTTCTAGAGTAGTCTATTCGTCCTCCGAGCGATCGTCGAGGAGGACATTTCTCCCTCCATTCTTTTAATGCTTTCTAGAGTAATTGTTTTATGTTTTCTAGTTGTAACGAGTGAACTCTTTTATGATAAATTCCTTGTCTATTCTACATCTCATTTTGATTTCCATGTATAGTATTCTTTCTCTCTCTCTTACTCCCTCTCTCTCTTTTATTTGTTGTAGATACTTAGATAGTTTAAATTGAATTTCTTCGTGACAAAATAAAAAGAAACGCGAAGTTTTTAAATCAAACGTTCGCCTCCCTGTGTTCGACCCGGAATTTTGATTTCGGTATAAATTTTATTTGTTGAACACGAATCCTTCACTTTCGAACTACAACGACAGGTTTTCCAAAACCGAACACGTTAGCGTAGGTTCGTAAATCGTTCAACAGTGGGTGTAAAATTCTTTTGCCTCCCATGACTTATATAGCAAAGGGTGAAAGGTGGGGCTGAGGACCACGCACGCACACGTGAGCACCCCACCGTGCCTCGACCTAGCTTAGGCTGGGGCTCGGGTGAGAATAAATTTGGAACTTGGATCTTGGACAATTTTGCTACAAACTTTTAATGTCACGATTTTGACCTGGATTAATCGATCAAAAGGTAAATTTGGTCGACCAATTGTTTTGGTCGATCAATGAGTTAAGTTTGATCAATCAATTAGTTTGGTCGACTTAAAATTCAAGTTTGATCGACCAATTTATTTTGGTCGATTAATGGACTTAATTGGTCGATCAATTGTTGTATTTCCATAAAACAGAAATTTTTATAAACGTCTGGCCGTGGGCTCTATATAAGGACCATGAGGGAGCTCTCATTTGACACACAACAAGAGTAGAAAAGCTTTCTCCACTTTCTCTAGTTCTTGTATTTCTTTCTTGGTGCATTCGTTTAACGTGAGATTAGTAGAAAAATCTCTAATCAGTTTTGTCGATCTTGCACAAGGAGATTGAGAGAAGCTTTTGGTTATCAAACTATTAAAGTGGTAGATTAATTGAGAATTTGGTTGGAAACCAAATTGCCTCGACTTCGTTCTCCTGAGGTGGTTCTCAAGGACGTTCAAGATCAGAGTGCACCGAATCTTAGAGTTGGATTTTCGTATCCTGGGAGGAGTTTATCAGATCTCGACGCACCGGCATTGTGGGAGGCGATACCTTCTCTAAGAAAAATCCTTAATGGGTACTTCAATCAGAGTAATCTCTAATCGTTCTTCGTTTTGTTTATTTGTGTTACTATATGTTATTTGTTCTTTATTTTATTTTAAATCTTAACAAATCATGTTTAACTTACTTAATTTAATATTTTTGATATATACGAAAATATTAGAATTGCATATATTTTTATTTATTCATTCCCTTTATGCATTTATTTCAACAAACTAGCCCTCAGATTTTTTAACCTTCGAAGCATTACAAAGCATTTTAGGAAAATATTTTTTTTTTTCCCTGTGTCCCTCAAATTTTAACAAGTTTTGGCTTTCTGGTGGGAGTTAATGTGGATAAGGAGATGTTGAATCCCTTCACCATTGATGTCACATTGATGGAGTTCGTTATGTGAAAGAAAGAAAGACTTATCGAGTGACTTGCAGGGCCTCAAGAAGCAAGGTTTCTTGCATTAGGTCAAGCAAAAGCACTTTCCTCAACGTGAGCACTCCAAAGCTCTTATTCTTGCCCTCTCCTTCTAATCTGACAACTAAAATCCCATCAACCTAAACCGTAGTTGTTAATTAACATACCAGATTACAGCATCTATAGTTACCCAATATATATCCATAAAACATTCAATAGCCCTAAATGAATAGAGAAAATAAAAGCATGATGATCGCAAAGGAGATAGAAGTACATGAGAATAGTATAGTTGAGTGAATGAAATAAGCCTCGAACTAAAAGAAGAGCAAAGGTTCACAAACCATTCTGTGGCACAACACTCTATTCTTTGCTTATTGCACCTCTTACAACCTAAACTACTAAACCACTCATCACTAATTAAGTATAGAGTCCAGAGGGGCAGGTTAGTAAACGCTGAGTGCAATAATGTAGATAAATAAACAATAAAAGTAAAGAGAAATAAGAAGTGGGTATTAAACAATTATTTAGTTGTTACCTTTTTCATGCATTATCCACAAATGAGTTATTAAAAGTGTTTCCCTCGTGTATTACAATCGTTACTATTGTTTTTTTTTTTTTTGCCGGTGAAAACGCCAAAGTAGCAACCTCAAGGACAGCAAGGAAATAGGGGAAACACCCAACTTTCTTGCAAATTACATCTCAAACAAAACCTAGCCAAAACATGAGCTGGATCAATAACAGATCTACTAACCTTAAGCAAATTAAAACCAGCATTAGCTTGAAGCAAAGAAGAACAGTGTTGGACTAGGCTCCGAGACATCCAGTGAGGCTGCTGTAGGGCATGAATTTGTCTTATGGGGTTAATGGCATCCCACAAGATAGCCACCACTCGCAAGTAAGCTTGCAAGGCCAAGTCCATGCCTTTTTGAATTGCCCTAATCTCCGCTTCTTCAGTCGATCTTGAGGGGACATGAGAAGCACAAGCTCTGATATCGTTCCCTTCAGCATCCAACATCACCGCAGCAGCAACTGAAAAAATCTCCCCAATGCTGCATCCACCTTAATCACGTAGGAATCCCGAGGAACACTTCCAGACTCCATACTGTCTTGTGTCTGCTGCCCCATCCCATCTACATTACCCTTATGTATCAACTTGTAAGAGCTATAAAACCTCCCCATGTTCATGGCATGTTCGACAACCTTCATTGGGGAAGGCTCAATTCCTTCATTTATCACCTTGCACCGATGGTACCAGAGCGCATGTAGCAAATAGAATACCATATATTCCAATTGTCCAAGATGAGTGAACTGCTTATCCGTCAACTAGATGCAATCCCACCGATGGGTTCGCATTGCAGTGACTCTAAATCCCCAAAAAAACCACAATGCCCTTACAAAATGACACTCCCACATAATATGAACCCATGTTTGCCACAATGCCCTTACTACATAGTCTGCCATGTGGCTTAGCATAGATTCACTGGGGCGTTGGCCCACCCCCTAAAGCAACCTCATGCCACCACACGCACTCAGAGAGGACAACAGCATGTGCCAATGCAAAAGGGACTAAACTAGTCTCAAGCCACCACATGCAATCCAAGACCAAAGCCATTCCAATTATTGATACTACACAAGAGACTTAACCAATCTAAAATTCCAAGTAACTCAATCAAAGTTATCCTTGAATGCCCATAATTAACTATTAAATTGAACATTCATCTTAAATCATTTATATAATGCCAATTCTAAGTTGCACCCACATTTCAAAATTATGCGTGCATTAAATCCATACAATGTCACGTAGTCCATACGTAGTAAATTTATAATTGGCATCACCTAAACCTTAATTGATTATCAAGCTTTCATAGAACTTATCAAGAGGTACTGAGAAGTTAAGAGTACGCATGGACATCATGAATGGACTTCGAAACTCGGTAAAAGAAAATAACACACATAAAATAAGGCAAATTCATGAAAAGAAATGCAGCAAATCAATCACATGGAGAGTGGGTTTAGACTGCAGTCCTTAAGTTGCTAGGCGGTCACAACAACTCTAATGCATTCCCACAAGTCATATGAACCTCAAGGACAAGTACATCTAGGCAAGAATCAGGGAAAACATGTCAACATGCCTTAAATGAGTCAATTAGGGTTAAAAATGGGATCCAAAGGCCTCAATGAGTCCAACACTAATCTTTGCATATATCACATGCATCAGGTGTGAAGAGTGGACAGAAACAAGAACTTGAGGGACATGGATTAGCTAAAATGGCCTTAAAACAAGTCTGAACCAATATTTTTAAGGCTAACACCAGCATGGACATGCCTTAAAGCACGCTTGCCACAAACCAGCTTGGTTTGGTTCAGCCTCGCACCCCATATGTGATCAATTTTTAACTGAATGAAACCAAATCCACATATAAACAAATCATTGGAAAATGTTTCACAAATCGCAAAATCTCTAATTCCCATATGCATTGATAATTCCAAAATCAAAGAGAGCGAGAATGGATACCTGTGCCATCGCTTGATTTTCTCAATGAAGGATATGTGCAACAATCCTTCTATTTCTCATAGAGTTTTCCGACTGGGTTTGGCGATGGTGCTTCCACGGATCTAAAGAGAATGGATGCGAAAGAGAGAGGGAGACGTTATATTCTTGTGCCCCTTTCGGTTTCCACCTGAGGACCTTATATTTCCCACGATGTGGTGCAGAAAAACAAAATCGGCACCCATTACTCACATATCCTCATAGACTATAACCACAATATTTTGGAATTGACGGTTCTACCCATCAACAAGTCGTAATTCCCCAAAGGATTTCTATGTAATTAACCTCATATCCTTGGAAGTGCAATTTACCCAATTCTTATTGGATCACATAATGAGCATATTTACCAATATATATATATATATGATATAGATTAATGTAAGACTCCTTATAATAATATATGTGTGTCCACTAATGATTATAACAATACGTTGTCAGATGTTAGTCACAAGTGATGCATTTGGCTGGGACACACCTTTTCTCACAAATCATTGCCATGCATCATCTATTCTCTTACCCTTGTGTACACTGCATGGTTTTAGTTCCATGCTTCCTCCTTGTGTGTGAAAAGTCTTATGTTGTGCCTCACAAGTGCAGTCAACACATGGTCAATGCCATCATTGACTAGCCAACTCCACAATCAACATTAAAGGTGCTACCACAACAATAAAGCCCTTCTACCATTCGTCTTACTAATGAACACATAATTCCCTTTTGTGAAAGACTCTTTCCTCTCTCTCTCTCTTCTCTCTCCTTTCTTGTTTTCTTTTCCATTTATTTCTTCTGAATTCTTAAGCCTCTATGGTTAAGAGAATGGCCAAGAGAATGGCCCGCACCTACACTGTTGTTTTGTTAATCGCCCCAAGATCCTAGCATAGATGGAGTGATATAAGCTCATGTGTCTTACACTTACAGGGTACTACTCTGCACTGGCACACGATCAGCCTTCTCTTACAAGGTACAAAAAAATGATATCAAATCCTCTTACAGTAAGCAACGTGTACTGTTGCACGCAAATCGTAGTTCTATAAAAACTGCGTGTAATATAGTCAAAACACACGAAAATGACTTTTGAAATTTATAATCTCGAAATTAAAGTCCGAGGCCATTCGTAGGGAACAAACTTTAAGGCACACTTCGCCACTATCTAATTATTTGCAAAGAATTTAATCTCTTTAAACTTAAGTGTTGAAATGCTGGAGTACTACGCTATCGTATTTGGTTTTGAAAATTTGTCATTGTAGTTTGAATAGCGAAGAATTCGGGTTCAACAAAAAAAATTTATACCAGAATAAAAATCTCGGGTCGAACTCGGGGAGGCGGACGTTTGATTAAAAATACACGTTTGTTTTATTTGTCACGAAACAGAATAGCTGATTGAAAACTAGCTATCTATTTAACAAATAATAAATAAAAGAGAGAGAGAATATTACAAATAAAAGCAATAGGAATGTAGAATAAACATAAATTTCATTATCAAAAATTGTTCATTACACTACTCATTACGACTAGAAAATGGAAAATGATTACACTAGAAATTAGTAAATCTACTCTATAAAGCAGTAAAGAGAATGAGAGAGAGATATCCTCTTCGACAATCGCTTGGAGGACGAGTCGGACGGGACGACGCCTAAAAGACAGGGAATGGAGCAGGAAGGAGGACGAAGCAGGAAGAACGGGAATGAAGCAGTACGTCGTTGTCGTCGCGGGATCCGCCTCTTGAATGTAGATAAAGGACAACCGCAAGATGCTCCACGAAGGGGGACGAAGATGGAAAAATTAAGATTTCTACTCTAGAGGAGCATCCCGGGTTTGGGACAAGCTCTTAGAGCATTGGAAGGGGTGAGAGAAGAGAAGGGATGAGAAATTCGTATGGAGGGAGTCTCCTTTTATAGTTGCAAGGAGTGAGAGCATTTTGGTCATTACATGTTAAAAAACATTAATTCAGGACCTTTAGTGACGAACAAATCTGTCACTAAAGGCCTGAACGTGGCCTTCATGGCCAGCACTTACACGCCCGCTCGCCTTGGTCGTCCATCTTCTGAGTCATGTAGATGGTGCCACAGGTATCGAATTGGATCGATTTTCGCGTCGTTAGGCAGCGATCGTCGATTCGAACCCATCCATACGGTCGGATTTGTCATCTGAAGTGCGGATTAACACCATCTTGGCCCTTGATCGTCTAGGGTTCCTCGGTCTCTATCTGATGCTACGGATATCCGATTAAGGCGATCTTGGAGTCATTGAACTCCAATCGTCACCCTGATCAGATCCGTACGGTTGGATCTTCGATCCAAGGCCCCGATAAAAAGTCACCTTGTCCCTGACCATAAAAAGGAGATAATTAACCTACATTTTATTCAGACTAATCTAAATACAAGATGATGCATGTTATGCAATATTTATAGTATGTAATGCAATTCTATGCTTAAGAATATGCATAAATAAATATTTTATGTAATATAAACATGTTTACATCACACCCCCATGCCTATCTTCTGCTAGTCCCTAGCAAAAACTACATGCTATTTATAAAAGAATTAGGTTGGATTACTTGAGCATAAGTTATTTTCAATATTAAGAAAATTTTTACTTAGGATATGAACTTTCAAAGACACAACAGCGTTCGGGTATTTGCCAAAATGCAGACTGCCTCAAGCCCTCTCCTTATTCAAAGAAAAATTTCTTTTTCTCTTTTTCTTCTTTTCTAATTTTTTTGGATTTTTGAGTTTAGGGTTAAAGAGTGACTTTCTACAGCCATTCAACTCACCCAAGATGTGAGGAGAACCCTAAGTTCTAAGCATCTTATTGTGAATGTGATAGGCTCGTTGATCGACAATTAAAATGGACTTCAGGTTTCTACTCCTCTAAGTGACCTTAAAAAGAGAGTTCTGCCTAAAGATGTATCTTTATGATCGGTAGCTTTCTCCCTACTTTTATTTTTATGGGATCAACACAAGGGTGAATCCAGTGTATATCTCCCTGCTTTATTCTACTCTGCTTCTTCTTAAGTGTTTTGGGAATTTTTAGTGCATTTCTTGAGATGGGTTCTGGACAACCGGTTGATGAGCTGTTACCACCGACAACTTGCCAACTATACTCGTGCTGCGAAGTGTGGCTTATTTCTTTTTTTTTCTTTCTTTTTTTTTCTTTTCTGCTTTTCTTTTTCTTTTTTTTTTAAGTAGGTAGCTTCCCTGGTCTAAGATTTACCTAAAGGCAATAAAAAGAGAATGGTCCAGCGACTGGGCTCTGGACAACCTACCTATGGGCTGTTACCCACGATAACTTGCCAGCCACATTACCCTAGAAAGTTCATTAGCTACCCAATTTCCGCTAAAATCGCCGATTAACAAGTCAGTGAAAAGAAAGTGTGTAGATGTTTTAGACTTAAAGTTCCCTCAAATCAGAGGGCGGGTTGATAAGTCGTGTACTTATCACCCAAACTTATTTAGTCAAATTACAATAGAATTAAGATGGCGAGGACTTGAAAAATAAATCCACATTTTAGAGAATACACAGGCTGATTAAGTCCAAAAACTAAAGAGTCTTTATGTTTAGATCCTAATGTAATATTTCCTAAGATTGAAAAGTCCTAATGTCCAAGTATTCCTTCCTAATTCAAAAAAAAAATTAATATATAAATAAAAGAAAATAAAACGAATCTACGGAGCTAATAAATTAATTCAAAGATGAATATCCACCCCCCCATGCCTATCTAATGCAATATCCTCATTGTATTAAAAAGACATAAAACAGAGTGGAATAAAGTAGAAAGCACCTGAATTGCATGAATGGCAAATCTGCTCCGAGATAAACAAAAACTGTATATGTGCTAAATTTAGTGCCTTCAGCTAGGCACACGATACAAAGAAGAGAAGTAAAGAATTCAGAAGTGCAGGTCAGAATCAGAATAAAAAAATTCACTTTAAGACCTGCCAGCAGTTGTCCACAGATGTGGACCAGATTGTGGTGTAGACCCATACCCCATGATCGAGAATATCTAAGGTTCCAGATAAAAATTACCCAAAACCTAAAATCAGTATGCAAGCGGGGTCGGGCCTGCGATTTATGAGGATGCAACCCAAGACCAAAAAGTCAGGTTACAGAGAAATCAAGCTTCAAAAGATAATCAATGAATGTGTGCTTGGGTTCGACATCCTCAGAACAAATATTGTAAGGGTCCTGGTTTGATGGTTTCAGCTTAATTGGAACCCTTAGACTCGATATTCTATTTCCTCCAGAGTTTGCTTCCCAAATCAAAATTTCCTAGCTCCTATTCTTCTTCAGAATGTCAAATTTCGGGACCTCCTGCATATTAATCACCCCATCTGAAATTTCTAAGTCTAAAAGATGTGGCTAAATCAGAATTGACTTGGGTCTAGTTATCTCAAGAACAGAATCGTCAGTAAGCTCAATGTGGTGTAACTGCCAATTAGGGCATTGGATTGAATCCTCCAGAAAATGCAATTTTGGATCCGTCATGTGAGCCCCAATAAGATCAGTTTCCTTAGTTATTGGTCTATCAAATGATTTAACCGATTCCGCAGGCCCAATTGTCTCATAGAAATCATGTTCTGTAAACTCACGTGAGACTTCGCAAATTGAATCCTCAGCATCAAAATCAAAGAAATCAAAATCCGTATTAATGTATGTCCCAAAATCATCCATCACTTTCTAATCCATGGAGACATACGTTTCCTCATACCCCGGCTCAAGGATTTCAGGTAAAGAAATCGGATCATCCTTAATTGGTTGCTCTAATTCAATCTGGTCAGCCTCGTAACACGTGTCCCCCCAACAGTTGCCTAAGCGGGTTCTGACATTGGCTCTCCTAAAGGGGTTTCATCCTGGGAATCATCCCACGATTGAACTAAAGCAACCACAAATCTCATTCTCAATTTCGCTAACTTCCCAAGTAGAAACTCACCCGGGTTCTTATCCTTAACATCCTAGAGCCAATCCAACAAATACTTATTCAAATCATCAATCATCTCAATCAGGGGCTCCAATTTTTCAATGCAAGGTATTGGTTGAACTTCTAAAGATTGTATGGTATAACTCAAGTTGGCCAAAATCTTATCTTGAACCTGGTTACCTTGAACCAAATGACTTGTTTCAGGGTTGGGCGGGTTTGGAATCAGTGCATAGGAGTTAACGAATTGAGATTCGTGATACCCTTCCTGATAATAGGTCATTTTTTATTGTTCAAAAGGTGGTGATGACCTAAAGGCAGTGTATTCAGATGATGGGTAAGGATCAGTGTATCCTCCTTGATTGTAGATCGTATTAGGCTGTCCATAAAAGGGTGACGATCTATAATCGATGTGGCTCTAAGAAGGATAGAAATCACAATTATGGTGTTCAGGGTTAAATCCTAAACACAAAGGTCCAAAACTGTATCCCCAATCTGAGTTATCCCGACTAACCGATGGTTGGTTACAGTACAAGTCGAGATAATCGTCATGTTGAGGATAACTCATAACAGGAGGGAAAGAGTGGGAATGCGTATAAAATGTGGAAGGATTCATGATAGACGAGAGGAAGAAAGGCGCCCTGCAATACAAATAATCAAACATATCCTTAAGTAGGCTAGCCTAAAGACCTACAGACTCCCAGAACCCGTCTTGAGATAAAGAAACGATTTGATCTACTTCTGTCTTTTCAATCCAACCAGTTAGAAGGAGGGACTGGGGAGAAGGTTCTTCCTTCGGCTTGCGCCTCCAGTTCCTAGTATACCCCCCAGCCACGATCGTTTGATTCTACTCCCCTTACTAGACATCAGATTGAACAGTAGAAACAGACTAATCGAAAATAATCTCGTTCTGGGCTCCGAAGAGCGAGTCGAATCCTTAAGGCCAACGTCTACTTTGTTTTATTTAGGACTAGGTTTGAATGTGCTTTGGAATGTGATGGGCCATTTATCTGGATTGTGCCCTTAATGATTGATTGATGTGTGTGTGCGTGCACAACTAGTGATTTTCAAGCAAGATTATTTTTTATGCGGTGAATTTTAGGGTTCAACTCTTGCTTAGTAGCTTTTAGGATTCAACTTTAAGTATTTTCAAACAAGTTTTGTTGGCACACCAGGTTTTTGAAAGCACAGGTGAAGATGTTTTCCTTTGAAACTTAAAAGAATGTGGAGTACCTGGTAAATCCCTAAGAGTTGAACCTATGCGGCAACTACTTGATGAGTTGATTTTAATTGAAGTGGTGCGGCTCAATCAACTCAAACAATTGGCATGTTGCACCACTTAATTAGGCACACAAGTGATTACCTAATCTGATTTCTACTAAATTATGTGTTTGGATGTGTGTACCAGTTCCAAAGATTGGTTTACAGGTTGATTTTGAAAATCAGATGAGGTTGTGTACCTCAGTGGGATTTTTTTTTAATTTTTCTTTTTAAATGTGGAGGTTGAGGTGGGTGTAAGTGTCAAACAAATAAACAAAACTAACCTTAGAGTTTATAAGAACACCTAGGTTGATTTATATTTGTGTTATTACATGGTGGAATGAAAACTAATGGGTGTGAGGTGGGGGAAAACTTACAAAACCTTCAACAACACTTTGCTCGAATCTACCGCTTTTGCTTGCCTCAAAAGAGTACCTGCAATCACAATAAGGAGAGAAGTGAGGTAAATGATTCATAAGTTGGAAAATGTGAAAAAAATCAAAGAGCGTCGCCTCCCCGGCAACGGCGCCAAAATGTTGAAATGCTAGAGTATTACGCTATCATACTTGATTTTGAAAACTTGTCGTTGTAGTTTGAATAGCAAAGAACTCAGGTTCAACAAATAAAATTTATACCGGAATAGAAATTCCGGGCCGAACTCAGGGAGGCAGACGTTTGATTAAAAATACGTGTTTGTTTTATTTGTCACAAAACAGAATAGTTGATTGAAAACTAGCTATTTATTTAACAAATAATAAATAAAAGAAAGAGAATATTACGAATAAAAGCAAAAGTGATGTAGAATAAACATAGATTTCATTATCAAAAATTGTTCATTACACTACTCATTACGACTAGAAAGAGGAAAACAATTACACTAGAAAACAGTAAATCTACCTTAGAAAGCAGGAAAGAGAATAGAGAGAGATATCCTTCTCGACAATCGCTTGGAGGACGAGCCAGACGGGACGACGCCTGGAAGACGAGGAATGGAGGAGGAAGAAGGGGGGCAAAGTGGGAAGAACAGGAACGAAGCAGCACGTCATCGTCGTCGCAGGATCCGCTTCTCGAATGTAGAGAGAGGATAACCGTAGGATGCTCCACGAAGTGGGACGAAGGTGGAAAAATTAAAGATTTCTACTTTAGAGGAGCATCCCGGGTTTAGGACAAGCTCTTAGAGCTTTGGAAGGGGTGAGAGAAGAGAAGAAGGGATGAGAAATTCGTATGGAGGGGGTCTTCTTTTATAGTTGCAAGGAGTGAGGGCATTTTGGTCATTACATGTTGAAGAACATTAATTCAGGACCTTTAGTGACGGATAAATCCGTCACTAAAGGCCAAAATGTGTCTTTCGTGGGCGGCGCTTGCGCGCCCGCTCGCCTTCCACGCCTCAACGCGTGCTCCACGTCCAACATGATCGGACAGCTAAGAGCTCTCCTCGCCACGCCTCAACCACACGCCTTACGCGTGAGATCTCGCGTCACGTGGGGTTGTCAGATGGCATGTGGATGCTATCGACCGTGTGGCGCTGTTAGATCTTGATCGTGTGGCTGATCATGCCCGCATTCCCGCTCCAATTTGAGGCGTGCGGGGGCTCGATCCTACGCCTCCTCGTCTGGATGAAACGGTCGACCAAAGCGCTACGGGCGCATTTGTGTCGAGCGCACAACTCAAGCGTGCGCGCCTTGCAGCCATTGGATCTTGATCCAACGGTGGAGAAGCGCTAGCCAGAAAAGCTTCAACGGGTGCGTGCGGCCGGTTGGGCGGCTGAGATGGCGTCATGTGGCGCCATCTTGGCTGTCCGTCTTCTGAGTGATGTAGATCTTGCCACAGGTATCAGATTAAATCGATTTCCACGTCGTTAGGCTGCGATCTTCGATCCGAACCCATCCGTGCGGTCGAATTTATCGTCTAAAGTGTGGATTAACATCATCTTGGCCCTTGATATTCTAGGGTTCCTCGATCTCTATCTGATGCTACGGATATCCGATTAGAGTGATCTTTGAGTCGTTGAACTCCAATCGTCGCCCTGATCAGATCCGTATGGTTGGATCTTCGATCTGAGGCCCCGATAAAAGGTCGCCCTGTCCATAACCATAAAAATGAGATAATTAATCTACATTTTATTCAAACTAATCTAAATACAAGATGATGCATGCTATGCAATATTTATAGTATGTAATGCAATTCTATGCTTAAGAATACGCATAAATAGATATTTTATGTAATATAAACATGTTTACATCATTAGGCAATATAGCTCAAAAATAAAAGTCGAAGGTAGAGATCAAGTGCCAAAAAAAAAAGTAAATAAATGTTGTTAAAGAAAATATGTGTTTTTCAGTTAAACCAAACACTTGAAGTCTCTACTGAGTTGGTCTTATTTTCATGCAAGGACTAGCCTTAACCTCTTGGCCCCACACCCTATTGGGTTCCTCTGAGTTCTTGTAATTTCCATGATGTGGGGAAAAAAAGAAAGCACTTACCTAAGTTGAATCAAGTACAAATATTTGAATTAAGTTTCAACCACTTTAGGGCAAATCAAAGAATTACTCTACCTGATGTACATATTAAGAACTATTAAGACAATAAAAATTGAATCAATGTCCGGCAATAAAACCCATAAAGAAATGATATTTTAAATAAATCCTTAATAGTTCAAAAATGAATATCAAATGGACCCCTCAACCTTTTCTCTGATTTGCTTTCAAATCCCTGCCAATGCAACGCAGCAGCAATGGTTCTTAACCTTCTTCATCGAGAATGCGAGGAGGATCAACAAAACTTGGGTGCGTGGCTTAATTCCTGCAGGAGAGGATGCATGTGGTTTCACCCTGATGCAGTGATCTGCTTGGACAATTGGCAAAGATGGAGGACTACCAAACGTCGTCGAAGTTGAGGCGAAGATTGTTACCAAAGCTCAAGGTGGATGCGGAGCTTGAAGGCACCTCAAGTCACGTGGAGAGGTCAGGGAGCTTCCTTGGAGTCCCAGGAAGCTTGTAGTGAAGCTTGGCAGTTGCAAGGGTCGTTGGACTTGGAGAAGACGACGACAGAGGGTGGTGTTTGGTGGGGGTCTTAAGGCGTAGAAGCCCTCAATTACTTGAGGGCTTTTGACAGTCAGACCTTGGTGATGCTTATGGGGTGGTTGGCGAGCGAAGATGATGAACGAAGTGAGACGGAGGGAGTTATTGACGCCATGTGCGAATGTAGAGAAAACGATGAGGAGGACAAGGGACTTTGGCTAATTCCTAAGTTTAAAGGGGTTTAAGTTACACTACAGAGAGAGGGGAAGTGAGCAAGCTACCTAACAAACAGCGAGGAGGTCGAAGCGCGTCCGACGTTGGCCAACCAAACATGAGGAAGAAGAGAAATCCGACGATGGTTGTGGTGCGAAGAAGGGGAGAGGAAACTGGCTTACATGGTGAGAAGCTAGACGAGGACTTGGGGAACATAACTGTGGCCTCTGTTGGCAGAGAGAAGTGGCAACGAAGGATGTCAAAGAAGAACGGGGTGAACAACTTCCAAAACTCAACGAAATCAAATGCTAGAGTGAGGTCGTGCTTTATAGAGCTCTAGTTACGCGAATTAAGCCAAGGATTGGGCTTCAATGGCTAGATTTTAAGCAAGTTTTGACGCACTTTTTAGCTGAGGAAGTTGAGCTCCATGGATGGTAATCTCGGATGGAAATTGAGTGTTCAGATTCGTCATGAAGTGGCGATCAATCCCACCAAATTTGGTGGGTTTGATTGAGAAATGGTCGCTCAATTCCGCAACCAAATTTGCATCAAAATGAGCTCCTGCTGCTGCTTGCTTCGCTGTAGAAGCAAGTGAGGGCTAACGTCAACATGACAACAGCTAGGACCTTAAAGAGAGGAATCTATACCTAATTGAAAAAAATTCAAAGGTTAAGGGTCAAAATGCAAAGTAGGTTGAGATGAAGTCCAATTGGACCCAACATTTTATGGTAAACTAATTTAGGCTTAAGAAATCCAATGGTGATTTTAATTTTTGGTTTTAGTGAAGTTTGCTTGGTCAATTTACATTTTAATCGAAAATATATTAAATATTTACCTTGGTCTTCATTTTAGGTCAAAACAGGTTCATTTTGTCAAATTAATTATTCTAAACCTTATAACATACTTTTCAATGATTTTTAGGAAGTTTATATTACATTTATTTTAACCAGAACTCTTTTAATTTAAGTAAGGCTAAAATTAAGGTTTTTAAATATGAATTAACTTTCAATTTTCAAGAAAAACCCAAATCAACCCATACAAGCCCACTTGTTTGAACTTTAAGCTTATTTGACCTTCAATTAAGTGTGGGTTTACCTCTTGGTTAATCTACACTTGTAAATGCCGGTTAAAACAAAAAAATTAACCCAATTTACATTAATTCCTCTTGCTTAGACCAAGATTGAATTATACCCTTTTAATGAATAATTCGGTGAATTTAGCCTTAAAATTTAGCCAATCGCACCTAGCTACCCAATCAACTAAACAACTTAACAAAAAGTCACAGGGAGGCTAACCCACTCTCTAATTCAATCTCTGCCTCTAATTAGACTATTGTCAGCCATGGCCGTTGATACTAGGTACTAGATTAACCATTCAGATATGCTTTTGCAATTCCAGGGGTTTCATTATCCTTTCCCAATATAGTATCATGTAATTATCTTTGTAACATCAGATATAATTCCCAACCCTCACTCTTGTCACATTCAATAAGCAAGTTATTATCATAGTTTAGTCTTTATAATCCAAGCATCATGTTAAGTAATTTACTTATCATAATCAAGTGATTTATTCATGGAATAGGGAATTTATTTCCATATTTGTGTTCATCTATTGATAGAGTTATGACATAAGTCTAGTCCTCTTGTTGAGCATTCACATTTAGATATCAATTGTTCACATAGTTATTCCATATAATCATCCATCTGATGTTTATTGGTTTGGTTCACTTTTATATATATATTGAATAGTCACAGCATATTTCATTTAGATAAGTATAATAAAAAACCCTTGATCAGAGATAAACACCATTTTCATGATGGGCTTGGGAACCTAGCAAAGAACTAGGAACACACACAACAACATCAAATAGGGATCATGTATGGATATCATACATAATTAAATGTCATGCGAGGAGAAAAAAGCAAGCTACTCTACCTGAAGTCGCCAAGGGGTCAGGTGACTCCATAATGCACGTCAAAGACCCCTTGCTAATATCTAGGGGATCCTCATGCTCCACACATGCTCCAAAAGTAAGTCACTAGGTCAAGTCATCGAGGACTGTGTTCGTAAACACATTATAGGGGTTTCCTTAAATTTAACATGAAAAGCAAAATCCAAAGAGAGGTTTGGAGCTTACCAATGTGTAAGACAAGTCAAGACAATTTTGACAATACTTAGAACGTGACTTCCCTGAAAAGAGAGGCAGGGTCCTCAATCAATTTGGTCGAGCCAAACTAGGCTGCCACAACCTGAACAGGGACCCCTAGCCACGTGTCGACATTTGATTGGCTAGTCTCTACACACACCTCGGATCATTAGTTGGTGCAATCCCAACCGATCCTAGACGTATGTGCGATATCACGCATGCTCGACTCCTCCCCCTACCCTGCGCGCCCAACTCTTTCCCTCGTGGGTGATCTTAGGCTACGCTAACCTGATTCGCACCCAACAAGTGTTGACGGGTCTATCTTGACATGGTTAATCTAGTTGTGGATTCAGAACTGGATTTTGAGTCATAATGATGCGTACATCCAATGGTACCATATGCTAACCCTACTTATACTATTTTAGATAAGTTTAACCAATCACACAAGTTTCCACTTTACAAATGCTAATGCGCTCTCGTCGAGTTTTAGAAATGCGTTGTAGTATAGTGACGAAAAATGAGTCGACACTTAAATTTGCAAGCTCGAAATGTCAGTTCTAAGATCGTTCGTAAGAAGCAAAATTGTGCAATTCAACCACTAATCAGTTATATAAAAATCAGCATAATTTCTTATTCAAAAGAAGTAATGAATATGACTCTTAATATAAATAAAAATTCAGATTCCAAAGAGTCAAAAACAATAGGGTAAAAAGGCCAAAAAGATGGTTTTTTAACTAAGCACACCAAGCCTTGTACTTAAGCCTATTCAAGCCAATTGGACATCCAAAGCTCGTCACGGACGTCTTAAAGTCTCAAGCCCACAACCTTCATGGAATCAGTCAAAAATCCACCCAATGCTTGAACAAATCCCAAGGAACCAAAAATGCCCCACATGCGTGCACGTGCGACATGTGCGATTATACAGGGACCTGACCCCCTGTAACTAAGGCAACATGGATATGTGTAAAATGCAATTTATGGAAAAATTTTTCTTCTCTTCCCACAATGTGGGACAAAACCTCCACTTCTTCGTTCACGCAATAGCCAAGGGCATGGAATTTGTTTGGTGATGACCAACTTGATTGGCTTCTATCGAGCTGTTGGATCTTCAATCCAAGGGCATGGATAGGTTCCTAGAGTGAAGCCACATCGATTGAGTCCTTCACGTGGAGCTTGGATGGCTAGACGGTGGTGTTCAATGATGTGGTGGCGTGGGTCGACGGCAATGTACCTAAGTACAAGATATGAGCTTGGGGCCCCAATTAGAAGGTTCAATAACTTCATCGTGAAGCAAGGAAAGTGGTGGTGGTGGCGATTTGGTGTTTCGTGGCTCGAGGTAGCCGAACGGCGGACGTCAATGACATTTTTAATGGGTTTGTTCAGCCGAGTGATTGTGTGAGCAAAAGCCTCAATTTCTTGAGGGCTTTTGCTCCCCAAGGTGTGAGGAGTGTTTTGGTGGTGGTGGCGTGAAGTTTCATGGTGTGTGATGGTGTGGCGAGCTCGCCGAAGCTTCACCGGAGTTGGGAAGAAGAAGAAAGAACGATGAAGATAGTGGTCTAAACTAAAGTAAAGGACTAAAACTACTCTAGGATGCAAGGGGAGAAAGAGGACCTACTCTATTGGACGAAAAGAGGGGAGTTCACATCCGACTTGCCTCGTCGGACGTAAGGAAGATGAAGTCTCTGAAGGTTCTACCCTACGAGGAGGGGTGACGTAATAATTGCAGAAATAAAATATATAAAGCAATCTCACAAAATAAGCAATCACAAAATGTACACAAGTAATTTTTAGGTGGAAACCCAAACCGGGTGAAAACCACCACCTAACCCTCTCAAGTTAGGATTTTTCGATCAACCTAGTTGATCAAATCCACTAACCAAATCACTTTAAAACGAGGGTGATTCAACCTCAGTACAACCACGCTACAAGTACGAGGGTAGCGTTCCTCAACCCCTTCTCTCCACGAGAAGGATTTTGTCCCACGAAGGAGACGGGAATTCGCAAAGCGAATACCCAACAAAATAACAAAGATAAAATAAAACAACAAACCTATAGAGCCAACAAAGTAATTAACCTAAGCTTCTATAGGATTTAGGAAACTCCCCTTTGCAAGGAGTGCGTCGACGATGACGCGGGTGCGTGAGCCACGCAACGGCGCAATGTCGCTCTCGTGAACAACGGCCGGAGAGTGGGTGCGCGAAGGCTTGATGCTCTCAAGATGTAGAACTTGAGCTTAGAGAGCAAGATCTTTTTGGACACAAGAGTGTGAGAGTGTATAGCTAAGTGTGTCTTGTCTTTCTCTTGGTGTGTCTTTGTGTCTCTAAGTGTTTTTCTTGTGTCTGTAGGTGTGAAAAGGCTCCCCTCTATTTATAGAGGCCTTAGGAAGGCTTTGGAAGGCTTAGAAAAGCTTCCATAGCCGTTGGGAACAAAGTCCAAGAGAATCAGGCCGAAATCAGGACAATGATTACATTTGGCAGGGTTATCAGACGTCTAACTATGGCATCAGACGTCTGGAAGGCTACTTTAAGACGTCTGATTTCAAGGTCAGACGTCTGATTCTATGCGGGTTTCTCCCTGACTTGAATCAGATCTAAACAGGGTTCTTGTGCAAGTCGATCAGACGACATACAGGACGTCGGGCACTAAGTCTGGACGTCTGGAAACCTACTTTTACTGTGGGAATTGATTTCCAAACGTTGCAACGGCTAGAAAATCTCTGAGAAGAGATTTTGGGTCAGTCGAGGCAAAACGGTCATTTATCAGACGTCTGGAAAGACCTAAGGACGTCTGATAAGGCTCTAACGGTCATATTCTTGACTGTTTGCTAAGCCAGCCAACAGTCCACTAATTGGACGTCTGGCAAAGTCATCAGACGTCTTCTAAGACGTCTGGACTAAGGTATGGACGTCTGATTTCATCAGACAGAATACTAACTTCAGCCTAACAGTTATCAGACGTCTGAAACAACAGTCAGACGTCTTAAAATGCTTTATCAGACGTCTGATTTGGGAATTAGACGTCTGGAAGTGCTGTTTGAGCCCTATATTGGTTTTCTAAGTATTCTACAGAAAACCTAAGTATCCTAGGGTTGTGCCGGTGTTCCTAGGACTACTGTTAGGGTTCTTTGAGGCTCTTTAACATGAAATATCTAAGGAAATAAAGAGCAACAAAAGAAACGAAAAATACAACAAGTACAAAAGAAGGAAATCTATCATATTCTTCATTTCCTTCCATCTTCAATCTGTCGCTCCACGCGAACCTCCTCTGTTTTTCGTCAAGCTCCTCCAATCCGTCCTGGATGCGAGCTCGAACTCCGTCTAAACACGTCCGCACTTGCAATTGACCTGAAATCTATGACTCAAATTGCAAATGTTAAATAACACGTGTTTTGTTATCATCAAAACAAATGATCGTGGTGCTCTAGCACCAACAATCTCCCCCTTTTTGATGATGACAAAATCGTAAATAATAATACAAAAAATCCTCCCCCTTTTTGACATTATCAAAAAGGTTTGATTGATTTTAAATTTCCTATAACTCCCCCTTAAAACATGCTCTTCTATTAATTTATTTTAACAAAGGTAATATTCTCCCCTTTTTGTAACAACAAGATAGCTATTATTTTTCTCCCCCTTACTAAAGGAAATTTAGCTACCTTATTTCTCCCCCTTAAAAATTGACAATTAGCTAATCATTTTTCATTTTTTTTAACTCCCCCTATATAAATGCTTATAACAAGATAGGGTTAAGAATTTTACCTCACCTACCATGGCCAATAAAATGGCCCGAATGGTGGTGGTGGATGCCACATCGGATGGGGCTCCCATCCGTAGCTTGGAGGCCCGGGCATTGGCGCCGGTCTCCAATCTGGTGGTCGACGTGCGGCGGGTCCGTCGTTTGTTCGCCGTCTCGTCGGTCTTCTTGTTCTCCTCCTTGGTCTACTCCTTGGTTCTCCCAACTCGAGTTGACCAGACTTGAGCTTGTAGGTCCAGTCCTTTATGTTGTAATTATCCCTGAACCCTACAAAACAAGATTCTAATTTTTTCTTCGGTATCCAAGTGAGCTTGGATCCGGATCTGTTAGCGGGTCTCCTTGATGGAGATCCTTTATCAATCTTAGGGCTATATAAATCATCTACTTTGTTGATTAGTTTGTTAGAGCTTTCCCTAAGACATGCAATTTCTTTTTCTATAGTATTCATCTTAGTCTTTAAATCAGAAATTTCTATTTTTAGACTATCATTTTCCTCAATCAATTTATTATTTTCATTGATGAGGTCTTGATTTTCTAATAATAGGTTATCAATTCTAGGATTAGCTTCTAGATCCTTAAGTTTTATTTCTAACCTATCATTTTCAGATTTAAGAAAGCTAAGATTCTTTTTCATGCTTTTGTTTTCTATTTTTAGAGATTTACTAAGCTCAAATAGTTCATTAAAAGCTTCTTGTAAATCGAAATTTACCTCGTCGTCGGAGTCGCTTCCGCTTTCGCTGTCGCTATTAGTTCCTCTGGCCATGAAACCAAAGCAAGTGGTTTCTTCTTTTTCTTCTTCTTCTTCCTCCGAGCTGGAATCCTCATGAGTGCCTTCCAATCTCCTCCATATCTCGTGGGCGGTGGTGCACTCTTGGATTCGTTCGAATTCCTTCGGACTCAATGCACAGTACAAGGCATTCATTGCCTTTGCGTTGAGTGAGAGCTCTAGAATCTGCACTTGCGAGTAGCCTCCTTGGGGTCGCTTCGGGATCTCGTATGGGGTTTCGCAACATCCCCATACCTCGAATTCAGTGGCTTGGAGCCACGTCTTCATCCTCAGCTTCTAGTAGCTGTAGTTGTTCCCGTCAAAGTAGGGCGGACGAGTTGTGGACTGCCCCTTGGAAATTTTGATCGCTGATGTGCTTCCCTCCATTTGATCTCTTGCCGGGTGTTACTCCGATCTCGCAAGACCTGCTCTGATACCAATTGAAGGTTCTACCCTACGAGGAGGGGTGACGTAATAATTGCGGAAATAAAATATATAAAGCAATCTCACAAAATAAGCAATCACAAAATGTACACAAGTAATTTTTAGGTGGAAACCCAAACCGGGTGAAAACCACCACCTAACCCTCTCGAGTTAGGATTTTCCGATCAACCTAGTTGATCAAATCCCCTAACCGAATCACTTTAAAACGAGGGTGATTCAACCTCAGTACAACCACGCTACAAGTACGAGGGTAGCGTTCCTCAACCCCTTCTCTCCACGAGAAGGATTTTGTCCCACGAAGGAGACGGGAATTCGCAAAGCGAATACCCAACAAAATAACAAAGATAAAATAAAACAACAAACCTATAGAGCCAACAAAGTAATTAACCTAAGCTTCTATAGGATTTAGGAAACTCCCCTTTGCAAGGAGTGCGTCGACGATGACGCGGATGCGTGAGCCACGCAACGGCTCAATGTCGCTCTCGTGAACAACGGCCGGAGAGTGGGTGCGCGAAGGCTTGATGCTCTCAAGATGTAGAACTTGAGCTTAGAGAGCAAGATCTTTTTGGACACAAGAGTGTGAGAGTGTATAGCTAAGTGTGTCTTGTCTTTCTCTTGGTGTGTCTTTGTGTCTCTAAGTGTTTTTCTTGTGTCTGTAGGTGTGAAAAGGCTCCCCTCTATTTATAGAGGCCTTAGGAAGGCTTTGGAAGGCTTAGAAAAGCTTCCATAGCCGTTGGGAACAAAGTCCAAGAGAATCAGGCCGAAATCAGGACAATGATTACATTTGGCAGGGTTATCAGACGTCTAACTATGGCATCAGACGTCTGGAAGGCCACTTTAAGACATCTGATTTCAAGGTCAGACGTCTGATTCTATGCGGGTTTCTCCCTAACTTGAATCAGATCTAAACAGGGTTCTTGTGCAAGTCGATCAGATGACATACAGGACATCGGGCACTAAGTCTGGACGTCTGGAAACCTACTTTTACTGTGGGAATTGATTTCCAAACATTGCAACGGCTAGAAAATCTATGAGAAGAGATTTTGGGTCAGTCGAGGCAAAACGGTCATTTATCAGACGTCTGGAAAGACCTAAGGACGTCTGATAAGGCTCTAACGGTCATATTCTTGACTGTTTGCTAAGCCAGCCAACGGTCCACTAATTGGACGTCTGGCAAAGTCATCAGACATCTTCTAAGACGTCTGGACTAAGGTATGGACGTCTGATTTCATCAGACAGAATACTAACTTCAGCCTAACAGTTATCAGACGTCTGAAACAACAGTCAGACGTCTTAAAATGCTTTATCAAACGTCTGATTTGGGAATTAGACGTCTGGAAGTGCTGTTTGAGCCCTATATTGGTTTTATAAGTATTCTACAGAAAACCTAAGTATCCTAGGGTTGTGCCGGTGTTCCTAGGACTACTGTTAGGGTTCTTTGAGGCTCTTTAACATGAAATATCTAAGGAAATAAAGAGCAACAAAAGAAACGAAAAATACAACAAGTACAAAAGAAGGAAATCTATCATATTCTTCATTTCCTTCCATCTTCAATTTGTTGCTCCACGCGAACCTCCTCTGTTTTTCGTCAAGCTCCTCCAATCCGTCCTGGATGCGAGCTCGAACTCTGTCTAAACACGTCCACACTTGCAATTGACCTGAAATCTAGGACTCAAATTGCAAATGTTAAATAACACGTGTTTTGTTATCATCAAAACAAATGATCGTGGTGCTCTAGCACCAACAGTCTCCGGTGGGGGAAACGACAATGAGGAAAGGATTAGAAGTGACCTAACTATGGTTGGCTAGCATCGGAGGAGCTTGGGGAAGAAGATGGGGCAACCAATTTGTCCATTGGATGCCCGAAAGAGGGAGAGCGTCGAGGGTCGTTGGAGTCTAGTCGGAGGCGGCCGGCAAGGGGAAGGGAAGATGATTTTTGGCCTAAACTCGAGTAGAAAACACATGGGAAGGTGAGAGAGGGTAAATAGAAGAGGTTGCAACCCTCAATTGCGAAGAATTCGCGAAGCTTCTTTACGATTCTGGCAAGTGAAAATCGTGGAATCTCATGAGTTTTCTGGGGCTCTATGTTCCAAATCAAAGCTCTAGACACCACTCAATGGGTAGGGAATCTCCTCAAGATAAAACCCTCTAAGTTTGGAGGGATTTGATTGGGAATAGAATGAGAAATCTGTAGATGAAAATCGCGCATATGGGTTTCCTAATCTTACTGTTGTTGTTGTGTTCAAAGAAGGAGGTGTGGAGGACCTTCTTGCAAGAAGATTCAAAAGTTAGGGGGCCATGCGTAAGAAAAACCAAGGACTTAGGGGGTTTTATGAGATAAACATGGACAAACGAGTTAAAATGCAAACTGAGTTAAGATGAACTCCGATTGAGCTCTAATTTTGACCCAAAAAATCTACTAGTGACCTTAGATTTGGATTTTGACATAGTTTGATTAGTTAATTTACCCAGAAGTCCAAAATAGAGTAAAATTCCCGCTGTCTCTATTTTTTGTCAAGGCGGGTTTCGATAGTCAAAGCGAAGGTACAAAACCTCTTATAATATTTTTAAATAATTTTTAGGAGGTTTAGTTTATATTTATTTCTATCAGAACCTATTTAATTGAAGTGAGGCTGTTAATTAAGGTTTTCATGTAATAAATTAATCTTCAGAATGCAAAAAACCCTGATTTGATAGTGCAAGCCCTTTTCTTGAGAAATTAAGCTCATTTAACCTTGGATTAAGCTCCAATTAACCCCTTAATTAATCTGCAATTATGATTAGGTGTTAAAATAGTAGAATTAACATATTCTCTTGTCTTCTTCTCAAATTCAATTCAGAATGGAATTAAGACCCTCGGATGATCATTAAAAAGCATTTATCACTTGATTCTGGCTAATTTAAGCTAGTTATGTCAAATAATGGTGTTACCATCAACAAGATATGCTAACTTGGCCCATACTTGATGGGCATCAATAAGCTTACTGCAATGCGCACTACTTTGAAATGACTCTGGATTGCAAACCTTAGGACTTCACAAGTAAGCCTTTGGTTTTTGAAAAGTTTACAAGTATTTGAAAAGTTTACAAGTAAGGTTGTGGTGTAGGAGGATAAGGGTACGGGGGAATGAAGGTGATCCAATCACCATACTTAGAGTCCATCAACCTAGTAAGTTGAGCAAAAAGCGAGTTATGCATGCCTCCAAATCTAATGGACTCCATCAACCTAGATGTAAATTCTTTAGGCATAAGACCTAATAGGCAAGGCTACTATCAAAATCTCCTAACTTCTTTTATACAGAAGAAGGTGAGATGAAAAGCTTGAATGTGCTCCTTCTAATCCTTTTCGTTATCTCCTTACTAAATATAGAAAGTGGGAGTGCTTCCCCATGGGGAAAGCAACAAAGCCCTCAGTTTCATAATTTTGTTTGTCCAAAAGAAAATCTCAACTAAAGCCCCTAGAGACACTATAGTGCTTTCTTTCATGGAAAACCTCTAGTTTTGATGACCCTTGAAAATGCACCAAATGGATAGGTAAGACGAACTGCAACTAAAAAATGAATAATAATAACAACAAAATTATCAGCATACAATGAACAAAGGATTTAAGTGATAAACTATTAATGAGAAAAACAGTAAGCCTCCTAACTTAAGCTTTTTTGCCAACATTAGTTGAAATCACCATTGGGATCCTTTAAACATGGGTAGCCACCTAATATGTAAACTCATTCTTTGATACCTAATAAAGATATTTTATCTTCCCTCTTTAAAGAAGGTGATTGAGTCACGAGGACCAAGTCAAAGAAATCACAAATCAAAAGTACAAGAGAGGGAGAGTCAGAGTTGATTACTCAATTCCACCTAAAATAATATACATTTGGAGAGTAGATTTAACCCTCAACAGTTCACTATGAAATTCTCTTCTTTTAACTAGAATATAGTGTAGGTGATTATCCATCTCTCATATACATGGATTCCTTTTTATAGGAGATCTTGGATCATAATTACCTTAACTATAGGTAATTATTTATTCCTCGAGGAGTGTAATCACCTCATGCATCTTGTCATCTTTTAAACCACTACCTTATTAGCTATTAGTCGGTTGTTACAATGAAAAGACAAGAAGAGGTAGATAGGCCTCTGAATGAATGTCCACAATCAGAATTTGAATTCAAATCCGTCTGACTTAGATTTTTATCTATTTTTAAATTTGACATATTGGATTTGGATCGTACAATCACATACAGATTCTAAATAGATCCGAATTCAAATATAGTAGCATTCGACTCAATTAAGATTTGCTCTGAAGTATGAGAAATTTTAGACATGCACATTTCTGTTACCTGTGTGGATATGATATGTCTAATGATTCAAAGGTATTCACTTGATGGTTGTTATTTAATATAAAAAAATAAAAGAATGTAATTTGTGGATCATATCATACGAAAAAAAAGTTATCATCGATCTGAATCAAAATGTACATGTGTAAATTTATTTTATATTGATGTAAAATAGATTTAAGTAATTTTACATCGGTACAATCTTATTTTACATCGATACAAAATTGATTTGGATGATTTTACACCGTATAATTTCATTTTACATCGATGTAAAATTATTATGAAGGTGTAAAGTGATTTTGCACTGTTACAAAGTGATTTCAAAGGTGATCTAGTAATTTTACACATGTGAAAAATGATTTCAAAAGTGATTTTAGTAGTTTGCGTCAATTTAAAATGATTCGATTATTGATTTGAACAGTGGTGGATGTCATCACATGTTAATACTTTTTTACCTAAAAAAGTGATATAACAAGTGAAGATCATATTTACATCTCTTTACGTTGCAGTTGACATTTCTATTCCTACATCCTCAAATAATATGTTTGCACTCATGTAATATGTACAAATTAGTATTTAGATTTAATATTCGATTGGAGCTTATTGTTTGCATGAGGATAATTCTTATTTGGATTCACAAGTGGTCGAATTTCGATTTGTACAAATTTAGATAAATTTGCTCATATACGAATTCCAATCTTAAAGTTTCACAATTGATGGATGTCAAATCAGATGTCAAAAGGTACAGATGAAAAACTAATACAAATTCAAATATCAAAGTATCTGCTTTGCCTCGTGGTGAAAAGCTCCTTTAACACAAGCATAAGAAGATTGCAGCCTCATCACATGAATCAAATCTAATGCACACTGTAACGACCCGATTCTCGAGTCCCTACGAGACACGAGAATCGGATCGACTCGACTAATCCCAAGACATAGTCGTCCAACGAGGAAGTAACCAAAAGAGCAAGAAAATAAACCACATTCAGCATGAATATAACTAGCAATAATAAAATACAGCAGTAAGAAAAGGAACTACTATAGTATACACCACCACAACAATAGAATAACGAATATGTACATAACATAGCTTACAATAAAGAAGTGCAAGGAGTAACAAGGAAACTACTCACTACAGTGGAAGAAAAGTACAAAAAGAACTGCAGCAACTCTACTGGACCCTACTAGGCCCAGCGTCCTTTGCAGCCGCTAACCCTGGCTACTCAACACCTGGTCCTGAAAAGTAACGAGTGTAACACGTCAGCGAAACGCTGAGTAGAGTGGCAGCTAAAAGCTAAAGAAATAGTAGAGTGTACAGTAGCGGTTATATTTTTACTTTCTTTAATTACATCTTTCTATTATTTCACGATTTATTTATTCCTCAGATCCTTCACTTGATCTCGAATGTTCCTCGTGGGAACAATCTTGATTGCAGTCTTTTCCGAAAAGTAGAAGTAACACGTGGTGCTCCCCTAGCCAGGAGAGTCCCCCGTGGTGGTCCTACCCCCAGTCAACCACCCCAAGGTCGCTGACAGACGTAACGGTGACTACGGCACGTACGATAAGCGCACAGGTAGCTACCCCGCACTGGCACGCGGTCAGTCGTTTCCGTTAACGGGTGCGCTCAAAACACAGCACGGAACCAGTATAGGGCAGAGCCCTCTCAATAACGGGGGTCCAACCCCTCCATAGTCCACGCACCCTCGCCTGACTACCCTGGTTTGCCCAGTGGGCCTAACAAGTCGGTGTAAGAGGCTAACAGAACCCCGAGCCCGTAGGGTAGCTAGTGCTCTCCCTACACTAATAGCTCTCCTCGGTACTGCGTACGCGAGGGCCAGCAAGTCGGTGTACAATAGCCAAACCCACCCCGGTCTCAACCTGAGGGCGGTAAGCTCCCCTCTACACTAAGAGGTCATGTGTGCTCTCCTTGGTACCACGTACCCAAGAGACAACACACTTCCACGTTTCACTTTCTCAGTTCCATTCTATTCTCTTTCCAGGAGTTCTACTCCTAATTCCTCATAGGGTTCATATTCTTTTTTGTTTGGCCATTTTAGGTTTCACTGTTCCAGTCTTACGTTCATACAACCCATATTCTTAATCATGTTTATCCATTCATAACAGGCAGCCATTAATTTACAGGCAGCTATTATTTCCTTTCCACTTTTCCAAGACTGCAATATATATATTCCACTAGTTTTCCAGTCCTAAGATTCATGCCGTACCGTAGGATCTATCATTCAATCTAGTTTTCCAGTCCTAGGATTCATGCAATACCCTAGGATCTATCATTCAATCTAGTTTCTCAATCCTAGGGTTCATGCAATACCCTAGACTCTTAATTATTCTACAATTGTAACAAATTATGCTAATTAAATTAAAAGCCACTCTACCAGCTACAACGAAAGTACTGGGGGCGTGGTTGGAAATCCCGCGCGCCTCCGCAACCCCCAAGACTGCGATGGAACGGGGTCCTAACACAAGGATCAAACACAAGGAGTTTCTCAAAATGGTATATAATTACTGTAAACGAGTAGAGGATTTTATTTTGGAAAGAACGCAACTCAAAACGCGAAAAACGGACTCCGAACGGGCCCTAGACGGGTCGAAAACGACGAAACTGCCCAAAATCAGACGTCTGAAACCTCTTCCAGACGTCTTAAAATGTGGGTCAGAGTGTACCTTCGCTCTGTGTAGTCCTTCAAACGTCCATAAGCCTGCGGGGGCGTCTAGCTTAGTTCTCAGATGTCCGATGGTCACCCCGGACGTCTGGAAGTCCTTCCCGTCGTCTAGCACTGCAGCCAGACGTCCGATTCACGTGGGATGGCCAATCCTCGCACCCTCCCGAGCAGAACCTGCACGCACCCACCCTACTCTCAGCACGACGGTTCGCAAACGAAGGCGCGGCGGACGGCCGCATGGCCGTACACGCGAAAAAGGAAGACGATAGAAATATCTTACTGGCCAGACGTCTGGACAGTCCTCAAGACGTCTACACCGTCGTCTGCTCGTAAGCCCAGACGTCTGATTCTGAAAAATTTTCCAGAATCAGAGCCCGACTCGCTCTCCGGCCGCGACGCACGGCCGCGCCGCGCCCCATCCGCCTGCTGCCCGAGCTGCAGCAGCCCCTCCGCGACACTCCACGCCCGCTGCTCCCCCGCCGGCCGTCTCTAGCTGCCCCGGCAAGCTCGAGCCCTCACGGTCGAGCGTCTTCTTCTTCTCGCAACACCCCCTCCTGCACACTCACCGCGGCCACTGTTGCCGCTGCTCACTTGCTCGCTCGCGCTCTCGCACCGGCAGGGAGAAGGAGAAGAGGGAAGCTGAGGAGATGAGGGTGAGGGAGAGGACGAGGGGCCTTATAAGGCCACCCGGGGAGAGAGAGAGAGAGAAAGGAGCTGCGCCCTGCAGGAGGAGAGAGGGAAAAAGAGAGAAGAGAGCGGCGGGTGCAGTCTGTGCGCGCATGCGCGCAGACGCAATCCCGTATGTCGCAAAAATTTAATACCAGACGTCTGGGCCACTTCCCAGACGTCTTAAAAACCCATCTTGAGGCAACGTTCGTAACACACACCAAGATGCAACAACTCAAATAGCTACCTCACACAAGCAAAGCAATCAAGCATAGGAGTGCTTGGGCAAAGGCGAATGAGGTTAGGATATACCAAAGAGGGGTTACCACATGAGGAAGGAGTAGCTATGATCGAGGATGAGCATGTAATTTGGGATGGTATGGAAGAGGATGAAGCTCTCTCAACCTGCATGGGAGGGGAGGTGGTGAAGATTGGGTAGGGCAATAAAAAAAATCAAACCTGCCTAGTCTGATTCAAACTTGATCCGAATTCATTTACATTAAATGAATTTAAATTTGTTTAATCCATTAATTAAATGGGTCGACTTTTGATTCATTGTGATATACGTGCTAAACCCACCCAACTCTATTAAGAAGAAAGAACTCTCCCGTGCCATGGTAATATAGAATTTTATGTCTTTTTTTATTATTAAATGGATACTATCCTTTAATGAATTATGCATGTGACTTTAATTTAATTAGATAAATCATATTGGAAATAACTTCGTACTTGGATGAGTAGAGTATATGTACTTTATAAGTCCTTTTTTTTATAAAATTTATTTAACTCATTTAACTTGTTCAAATTATTTAACTTATTTACTCATTAAATTATTTAATTAAATGAGTTAAATAAGTTAGATCTAATTTGGCCAATGTAAATAAGATGGATTCAAATTAAGATATAGAGATCCATTTAATAAATGGATTAGACCTAATCTAATTTTTTTAGAAGATTTATGATTTAAAATTTAAGAACCTGCCCAGCATGATAGCCCTAATTGGGTGGGAGATCCTTCTCCAGAGCAACAGCTAAATTAGCATTGATAAGGATGTGCATATGATGTCGGCCTTGCTCATGAGAACTTCAACCAATCAACCAATGTCATTGCTGAAAAAGCATGCATCTCGCATGATATTGTTCCCAACCACAGTCATCTTTCTTGGTAGTTGCTGAGACATAGGTTCAATATGGGCGTATTTTCCAAGGCATTGTTGTCTAAATAAACCGTACGTTAACCACTCCAAAAATTTCAGCGTTCTTTCACGAGGACCAATGGGCGTACCTAAAATTCCCACTCTATTTCGTAAAGCAAGTTCGACATTGTTGAAACTCAAATGACCAATGTGGCGTACAGTACAGGCATCCCCTGGATGATATAATAATATAGGATTTGTTGAGAAATCAATTGGGATTCATTGGAAAACGAATCACGGTAAGGATTAATTGAACACGAACGATATCCAAATTTCTAAATTGAGAGCAAACCGAATTACGAGTATTCTCATAAATTAGCTTCCATGGGGAAAGGAAATTCTCCCCGAACTTAAGGAAAGCTCCACATGTTATCCTACTATCTCCTGCTGTCGGAATTTCTCACGGAAATCGGTTCCACGTTTTGGTTGAGATTTTTAGATGAAGTTCAATATCGTGACAAAAAAGCTGGGTAGAAAAATTGGAAGCACGATGGAAGAATGTAAGTAACAGTGGACATCACATCAAGTATTTACTTGTATACGCAAGAATGCATCCCGATGGAATCAACTAATGAAAAGCACCTATACATTAAAATATCAGCGGCGAAATTTATCAATCACAGACAAAAAAATCACGTGTCTTTTATCATACACGTAATATTATTTATTATCCGTCGAATATCAAGAAATTAAAATATAACTTATGATATTTAATTTAAACTTAAAAACATCGATGATATTTAATCTAAATATAAAAATCATCCATAATATTTAATTTAGATATAAAAATAATCTGTATTTGATTTTGAAAGACAAAAAAAAAAAAAGTGTTGTAAAAGAAATTTTCTAACATTTTTTTTTTAAAAAAAATTGTTTGAACTGTCAAAATCATAGGTAGGACATGCTAAACTCGGTGAACCAAGATGGTAGCTCATGGGCTTAGGCTAAAAGTCGGCGGCTCTTGGTTTTAGGGGTCGAATCTTTCGACCAAGATGGAGAGGGGGGTGGTGACGGGGTGGGGGGCCCAGAGACACCCACATCCCTACAGCACATCAACAACAACAGCAATGATCGCTTAACCCCCCACCTTTCTTTCTTACCAAAAAGAAAACGCTTGCGGTAAAAATCCCACCAACCGATATCCCAATATCCAAAAACAAAAAAAACAAAACATGACAAAATGAGCCAAGGCAAAAAGCAAAAAAAATCGACAAAGAATAAACCCAATATTCACATGCTTAATCATGACTACCTACCAAACAAATAAGCTTAACCAAAACAATGTATATTATTTATTTTGGAGAATTAATTTTATACGAAATGAAATTAAGAGGTAAATTTGAAATTATAAAATTTTTATGTTTTAGGTATTGTTTGTTTCGATGAATTATTTTTTAAGGATAGACTTTATTAAAGGTGAAATTATGTCATAAATTTGAGATAAAAAATAAATCTTGTTTGGTTGGATAGAATAAGTAAAATTAAGGAATTAAGGAGTGTAAATGTTTTCATTGAAAGAGATTATTTTTGAATTTGGATGAGAACAATAGGTTGAAACTTAGGATTAAGATAATTCTATACTTCCCTGGGAATTATCCTATTTTGAGATTATAGGCCCAATCTCATGATGGCCTAATCCACATGGTAAAAGGCCCAAACAAGGGAAGGAAGAGATAATCTCGAGAAACAAATAGTACCTGAGGATTAGTTTGGATTAAGGGATAGATTTTATCGAATAACTTTCGTTTAGATAGATTATCTTACATTTTTATTTGATAATCATAAAAGTTATCTTGATAGGTTAACTTGTAACTGTTTAGAAAATTTCTAGGTTAACCTACGAAAATATATGAAATTACTCACAAAGATAATTTATCCTACATCAATCGCAAAATAACTTTATTACCGATTAAATCTTCTTAACTCAAATCAAAATATCATTTCTACCAAACAAGATTAACTTCTATTTTAATAGATTATCCTCCTTACCAAACTTGATCTTAGGAAGATATACATCAAATCATTTAATATTTAAGAGGATAAGTGGGAGTGTTCTACAAAATGGAGGATTAAATTCATCCCACTCACTTCCTTCAAATTAGATAATCCCAAAATAAAGAACCCTATCTCGATATTGTTATAACCTAAGATCAAAGGGTCTAAGCACGGTACAAACAACCCAAACCTTCAAAACAAACAGTGTTCTAATTCAAAATCAAGGAAAAGTGGGGAATCCGTGGGGGAGCAAAAGCAGAGTAGAGAGCAAAGGATTCTGAGAGAGACCGGAGGAAAACAGCTCATCTGTTCTGGAAAAAATGGAACACAAATGCACATAATGTAAAAAACAACCACACCACCTTCCCCGCGCCCACCGCCACACACCACCCCACTCTCCCGGTCACTGGGTTTTCTAGGAAAAATAAAAAAGACACCGCTCCCCCAAACCCAAGTGACAGATGGCCTATTGGATGGAAGAAGGGTCGCAATGAATGGAAGAAAGAAAGGCCATCAGATGGGGAAGAAGAGTCTCTCTCTCTCTCTCTCTCTCTCTCTCTCTTCGTGCCTTCCTTCTAGTGGGGGCTCCTCAGTCCCCCTGCCCCCCTCGCCCATTTTTGCTATTCTCTCGCTCTCTATCTCTCTCCAAATAACGATCTTTCTCTCTCTTTCCATCTGTGTCTCTTCGTCTGCCACTAAAACAAATGCACAGAGCAGATTCCCAATCATCCTTTCCCCTCTATAGGAAACAACCATCATTCCATTCCAACTATATCTCCCCCACCCTTCGGTAACTAAGTTGCTTCGAGGCCTCCTCTACCCCCCACTCCCCCCACCCATCGCCGCCGTTACCCAAAAGAAAATCTCCGCTACCCACATCAGGAATCCACGCGGAGATCACACTAAATCCGGATTCCATGAACCAACATCACCACCACCTTCACCACCGCTACCACCCACACGCCAACGCCGCCGCCTCAGGCTCCTCCTCTGTCAATGGGTTCTACTGCTACCTGAGCCGAAGCCTCGATGAGCTCGAGCGCTCCCTAGCCGGTGGCGGCAACAGCAGTGATGGGTTCATGTCCCTGCAGTTCCTGCAGAGGGTGGTGGCTGTCCTGAGGTCGTTCCACGCGCAGCTGACCCTCCTGGTGCAGAAGCTTCGGCTCCCAGTTGGGGATAAGTGGCTGGACGAGTACATGGACGAGAGCTCCCGCCTCTGGGACGCCTGCCACCTCCTCAAGATCGCCGCCTCCTCCCTCGAGAACTACTCCTCCTCCTCCTCCCACCTCCTCTCCTCCCTCCTCGACCGCCGCCGCCGCTCCTCCCCTCATCACCATCACCTCCTCCGCCAGGTACACATACATACATACGTATCTCCAAAAAAAAAAAAAAAAAACTAATACCCACCATCAGAATTCTCGTGATCGCATAATTCTTGTCTCCCAATTCTGTTCAGAAATTGAAATTTTGAATTTTTTTTCACTGAAACCTCTCGGTAACGACAGAAATTCGGTTCAGAGACAGAAACACCACGTTGTCACGTCCCGAGTCTCTCCCTATCTCTCGTGAATAATGACAGTTTTTTCCCTTTCTTTAATTTTTTTAAGAAATAAAATAACGAAAAGAATTAGGCAATAATTGGGGAAGTATGCAAATGATGGATGGTAATTATGGTGGTGGATGGCAGGCGATGAGGGCGATGGCGGGGTGCAGGAGGGAGTCGGAGGGGCTGGAGGAGGAGAACAGGGCGCTGATCGAGGCGAGGGCAGGGCAGCTGTCGCTGAGGGTGGACGGGCTCGTGGCGGCGGCGGAGTCGAGGCTCAACGGCTTCAACGGGTTCAGGGGGGTGCTGCACGCGATGAGGAACGCGAGCTCCCTGCTGCTGGCCATGCTGCTGTGGGGGATGGTGTACTGGTGGCCCGGGGGTGCCGGCTACGGCGCGGTGGCCGACGAAGAGGACGACGGGTTCTCCTCGTCGTCGTCGTCGGCCATGATCGGGTCGGGGCTGACGGTTTCGATGGCGAGGCTGCAGCAGAGGGTGGCGGGGGAGATCGAGGGGCTCGACGGAAGGCCCGGGATGCTCATGCACGAGTTCCGGCGTGCGCGGGAGGCGACGGAGGAAGGAGGTGGCAGGGGAGGAGGAGGAGGAGGAGGAGGAGAGGGGGGCAGTGTTGGTGTTTGGGAGAGGGTGGAGTGCTTGGAAGGTTGGTTTGGGGAGCTGAGGTCTGGCACAGAGGCAATTGTTGCCCAGATTGATGACTTCTTTGATGAGATCATGGAAGGGAGGAGGAAGTTGCTTGATATGTGCACCCACACTTGAAGGAAATGGAGAGAGAGAGACAGACAAATTATCAAGAGAGGTGATGAGAAAAAAAGTCAAAAAATATTAGTATTAGTATTAGTATTAGTATTAGAGAGAGAGAGAGAGAGAGGGTAAAAAAAAAACTGAGAGAAGGGAGATGGAAGGGAATGGAATGATCCTCTCTTCCGTTTCCAATCCTCTGTTCTTTTTGTTTGGTTCTATATGTTTGTTGTCGCTGTTGTTCTTGTTGTTTTGTGACGGATGAGAGGAGGGCACGCACAGAAAGAGAGGTGGTGTTAGACGGTAAATTAGATTTGCTTCTTCTGGTGGAAACGAAAAAGAGAGAAAGCGAGAGGGGAACTAAAATTGTAGCAGTAGCAGGAGGGGGGGAATCACAAAGGTCATGGATGACGGAACCTTAATGCTTTTAGAGAGTTGCGCAGCAACTTGCAGATGTCGTGATTGACGCTTTAGGAAAAAAAAAATCTATTTTATTTTAATGATTATTATGGTCGTCGTCGTCGTCATGGTGGCGGTGGTGGTGGTGTTGGTGGTGGTGGTGGCATCGATCTCCGGTTAGTTACAGCCCCTCGATCTGTGAGAGTGTTGGAAGCTGCGCGGCCTCCAAATGGGTACGAGAGAGGGGGTGGTTTATGGTGGGGAACCGTTCCAAGCTAAGGAAAGAAGGGAAGGAATAGCTTTACAACTGTTCCACGGACGATGTAATTATGGAATCCACGCTTCTCCTTCGTGAATTTTCTTCGAGGGCTCTGTCGTACAACTAATTGCGGCCGTACCTAATAGTTAATGTTAGCACGCACTAGCAATGGCATGTTACGGATTTCCGGAGCACCCCCGCTCACGGGACCCCATCCCTCCGTCCCTCTAATAACGTTATTTTGGGCCGGACCGAAATCTGCCCCGAAACAATGATCATCTAAATAAACTTTTCAAAAGCGGAAGTTCCGTGCTTATACGTTCCTGGGTCAAGGGCTGATCTTTGCTTGAGAATTAATATGGAGGAAGGAACTCAAGTCTGGTATTCTGGAGTTATTTCACATGTACCGGGAGAGATGCGTGAACACATGATCACAAGTGGAATCCTGCATAGCCAACACAGCAGACCCATGGACGAAAAGGGCTTCTTTGTCTAACCATCTTGTCTAGGAGGCAAGAAAAAGGTAGTCTTTGGTAATGGTTACAAAAGACTACCTTTTTCTTGCTTAGGGTGAAATTCGAGGGTTTTTCTTTGAAATGGATGGTTACCAAAGACTACCTTCTTCTTGCCTCTTAGACAAGATGGTTAGACAAAGAAGGATTATTATCAATCCTTGAGTCGAAACAAGATGAACTAACAAACTTGCGGGGATATCCAAATAAAAGGAGTCGAAAACAGAGTGGTGAGCTGATTGTGGTTTCATCTTAATCTCGTGGTAGCTGCAAATAATGATGTGTTCTTGTTGCATTCTGTGAGCCACGATATCCTACCACACCGTTGCCACTTACTTTCTCCTTTGAGTAGCACCTTCTCAAGTTTCTTCTCAGTTTTAATTTCCTCTTCTTACAGCTGCGGGTTGCTTGAATCAATAGACAACCTTTTGAACGTGATCTTTAGCACTTCTCTCGATTCCGCAATTTTCTCTTACCACTCTTATTTAGGATAATGGCACCATCCTCATAAAGGCTTCGTAGCTCCAAGCCCAGGTACCACAACGCTATACCTTGCCTTTAAATGACAACCCCCCTACTCATGAGGAAAACATCGTCTTTCCTTTCAAAAGGAGGATCACGACAAATGGGAATGGCAATCTTGTTCATGCCATTACGACAAAGGAGGTCCAACACGCGTTATGGTTTATCGACGTCACCAACACCCCTAGATCTAATGGCTTCAACACCATGTCTTTTAGGGCCACGTGGGGTATCATATAGTAGGGTGTGATTGCAGCAGTAAGCTACTTTTTTGTTAGCGAAGGCATGCTTGAGGTGTTAAATCATGCTTTTCTAACATCGGTGCTAGAATTGGATTGTGTGCTAAATTTGGCAAACCTTCGACCCATCACACGTTGTAACACTTTGTACATAATTATCACAAAGATTCTTGCCACGAGACTTGCACCTATCCTCCACTCCATCATTGAGCCACGGTAGGGAGCTTTTCTAAATGGAAGAAGCATTGCTGATTGCTCTCTCACGACTGAAGAATTTATGCATGAGTTCCAGTCTATGGCAACAAAAAGAAAGTGAATAAAAGTCCACATAGAAAGCCTTCAACAAGGTCAAGAGGCCCGTCTTATATCGACTGATGGACACCATGGGCTTTCATCCACCATGAACGGTCCCACAATTTGCATTGACAATCCCACATAGATTCACATTTGCATTGACAGTCCCACAATTTTCTCCCTTATAAACGGTGTTCCTACTGGGATGATAACTCTAGGGGACTCCGCCACGAAGACCCTCTTTATCCTTAACCATTTACGATGGTAATGAACGTCCGTTCACTTCTAGAGGAGGTGTAGGTGAACACCAAAAGACTGAAAGTGCCGAGAATCTGAGGGATGAACTTTCCATGCCACCTACTTGTAGATGATGTATTGATTTTTGCTAAATAGAGTGGATCAACAAACACCATACACCAAGCCCTACTTTTGTTTGAGGAACTCACGAGTTTGGTGCTTTCGAGCAAACAAACGTAGAGCCTACCTGTCAAAAGGGCTAATATCACGCTTGGTAATCTGTATGAGCTTAGGAATCCTTATGGGCCGGCTACCGGTAGTGTACCTTGGCACCCCCTCCTTCTAGAGGTGGTCTTGTGGGGGGGCGTTTTCAACTGCTGATTGACAAAATTCACAACCAAATTGGACATTGGAGCACCAAACACTTGTGCAGATTGGATAAGACTCAATTGATACGATGGGTTATGGAGGGTATTCTTGGATTTTAGATGGAAACATCACTAATCCCAAAATCAACTCTCAAAAGGATCATAGAATTAATGGCATCTTTTGTATGGACCAGCATACAAAAATGAGACAGAAAATGCACCTCGTGTCAATATTTGTTTACCAGTGGAAGGAGGATTTAGACTGCACCACCTTCTTGATACGGACCTTGTTGCAGCCTGCCGGAGAGCTTGGAGACTTCTAGCATCCAATGAAGGTGGACCATGGTTGGATTGGATGAGAACGTGCTAGCACGTTGGATTCTCAAAGACAATCTAGCACACTCACAGGCAAAGGGGTGGGTCTAGACGTTGGATTCTCCTCTAAAGACAGAATGCAGGACCTTCTAACTGATAACAATGGTCGTTGGTACAAACCATCAAGGAACAGATTATTTAGGAATTGATCTGACCGTGAAAACCATGTAAACGGGGAACCACCCTACGTCCTGAGAAAGACACACAACCCCGAATGGTCTAAATGTTGGCACCTAAAGATGCAAGTTCCGGCAAATTCAACTCGAAGTTAACTCAACCCGACTCAAAAAAAATAGGTAAAACCTAACTCAAATCCAATCAGACTCAGATATAGATTTTATTTTATAAACCTGATTGGATTTAGATATGAATATGAATATGAATCTATACTTTATTATCATATCCAAAAATCTAAATAAAATTTCTATTTACCTAAAATATATAAATCTCATCATAAATCTCTCATTCCCCCAACCTTAATCTTCATTATGATTCCCTCTATAATTTAAAATGTTGAAAATACTTTTGTAACTTTCAGATAAAGATTTTTTTTTTAAGGATATTTGTATTTACTTTTTTTATATTTTTATTTTTGATATATTCTCTTTCAAAAATTCTTTTTATAAAAATTTAATGAAAACCTAACTCAAACTCTTATGTTTAAAATTTGTTAAAATTAAATAATAAATAAATTATATTTTAAATTTTTCTACTCCTTTAACTTTAATTTAACACACTTTAATTCTAAGATCAATTTATAAATAAATACCTAATAGGTAGATGGATATCGATATAAATTTAAATTTTTATACTTAATGAATAAATGAATAAAGTACTAATATAAATTTTGTAAATAAATTTAGATATAGATTTAACCAAATCCAATCCATTTGCATCCCTATTGACACAAGTCAAAGGCTACTTACCAAGGACAAAGTAACTCAGAGGATGTCCAATACACACCAACTACATGCTTTCCAAGGTAGGCGAGGAAAGTTACAAGCACTTGTTCTTCGATTGCCATTTTTCTTCCTTGACCTAGTCACATGCTAACTGCATGAGTGAATCTATCGTGCAGGCAATTGAATGTGCGGATATCTCCATAGTTGATAAATTAAGTTTGGAAGGATTGTCCACTGCTATATATGGCGCATAAAACATGCGTGAGACAGGCACCTCCAAACCCATAAGAAGAGGACACACAATCAACTTATAAGGGGCATTCTCTCTTATCGTAGTGTTATCTGATTATATGTGACTTTGTAAATCCACGGCTAGGGACCTGCAAAGTGTTGTAGCTTACTTTATGCAGTTCAATTTGAGTAATATTTACCTCTCACTCAAAAAAGTATCCGAAATGTTGCAGCCAACTGACTTAATCTGACTCGCAAAACCCTTTCAACTTTTTCTTTTTTATAAGGCATAATAATCATTTTAAAAAAAGGAAAAAAAAACTTTCAGGTGGACCGCTCATCTGATTCGCTCTCTTTCTCCTCTCATCACTAATCATCTCAATCTCCCACAGAGCTGAAGGAGATTCTCCCCGGATGCATATCTTTAAATTTAAAAAAGGGCAGGATAAAAGTGGAGGGAGGGAGGGGGGGACAAATGGGGAGTACCAGTTGTTTTGTGGAGCTTTTGTCTGGGCACAGTGGCTGTGGCTGTGGGGCAAATACCGGCAAAGGTAAGGGAGGATTGTGAGTGGAGGGGAGGAGAGGTGGCGGCAGTTTTTTCCCCTTCTGAGGGCGGCAGCCTGACAACGTCTGCGGTGTGCCGCTTGACCTCTTCTGCTCTTTACGCTGAAAGGGTAGCACACCCGTAGGGTACCCGTCACTTTCCCTCCCACAAAAAGCAAGACCTCCCCCATGTAGCTTTCAGAGGAGGATGGGGCTGGAGGCCTTGCTTCTCCGATGCTTTCCTTCGTCCTTGCTCTCTCTCTCTCCCTCTCTCTCTCTCTCTCTCTCTCTCTCTTCCCCCGTCTCTCTCTCTCTATGCCCAACCTGCAAAAGTAGCCAAAAATGGCAGACACATCCCATAAAGAGGACAAAAGTGAGACAGAAAGACAATGAGAAGCTTCTCAGTAAGACTTTGGATCCCAAAAAAATAAGAATAATAAATGCTACAGGTGTACCAACATATTTTGTTTGCGACGAAACTAAAGTGTACCAAAAATGCTAAAATAATAGCAGCTAAAGAAATGGTCATTCTAAAACTTAAATCCGCTCGGTTGAAAAGACAAACTCAATCAACCCATCTCAGAACAAAATAGGCATTTGAGATGGAAGTTCAAGACAATGGCACATGTCGAGTAAAAACCCCAACGAACAACCGGTAGAAGGCTAACACAGGGCACCCATTACAACTCCAGTAAAATCAAAAGGTATAGTTAAAAAAATAGAGAGCACGTGATAACGACAGAGGAATCCAATTCGAAGAAGAAAAATATTAATGAGAACTAGAATCCAATACCTAGAAGTGGTGAGATGGAGACACTCACCACAGAGGGATAAGCACAACTAAGATGTTGCGTTTTTTTTTTTTTTAACCAGGAAAGAATACGCCATGCAGCAACGGCATTGGATGTGATCTTGTCCGGTGGAGGCATCATAACAAATAAATTTGCTGAGATCAATCTTTTTGGTTTGTTAAGTAAGCAATGAATTACACAAGACAAATATATGAATCTCTGAGCCACCCAGGGTGACAAATTACAATTGCCGGTTGAGACAAGGAAATAATCAATATTCCTGTATTTTCAAAAAGAAAAGAAAGAAAAAGGTAAAGATGATATGGCAAGAATTTTGGATAAAAGGGAGGACCAAATTGAACAGATGTTGGTACTTTCATAGATCAAATCCTGGCATAGCAAATTGGGAGGCAAAATTTTCGACCCGATTTCTAAGGAAGATCACATCCTTGTGGTTCTGGAGACCCTTGAGGGAATCCTGCTGCAGTTTTCCATGTTCCCTTTGCAGGGAACATGCAATCTGAGCAGCTCGGAGGAGAAACTCCGCAATGGTCTCAAAATCACACTCCAAGCAGCCTCTCGTTGTCATGGCTGGTGTACCTGAAGACAGAAAATAACAATTGTAACTTTGCCACCCTAAATTAGAATAAAGCTAGGGATGGGATGACATTCTTACCGATCCTCACACCCGAAGGTGAAATTGAACCATTATCGCCATAGATGGGGGTTTTATTCACAGTTATGTGGCACATTTCACATATCTTTTCGAAATTCTTACCTGCGGAGAAACAACAGGCATGGATGGGGTTACGATCCAGGATGTACAACATCCTATAACAGTAAATAAAAGTTTGCACAACAGCCAAAATTCTGGAAGCAGTGCAGCATGTAGGGGGACCTCTTTGCTGGAGGACCACAAAACTGAATGTAATAAGAACCGTAAATCCAGTACAGCTTGTAAAATCAACCATGTCAAGCCCACTATATGCCAAAATTAATAGAGACAATCTGTGTCAACTCAATAAGCAAGAATGCATTTGTCCGAATGGAGATGAATCAAGAGAGCTGAAATAGCTTACTAACAATCTCAAATTCAGTTTCTGCCACTATATCCTGGAGGTACTAGCCCCATGATAGAGAAAGACGCTCCCTTATACCCTTATTATTATCAATAACATGGTCCTAGTTTTGTTATGACAGACACCTGACTACAGTTGAAAGCAAAAGAATTCGTTAGTAGGAGTGCCCAACATCCTACATGTTTCAGCTATTTCACGGACAGAGTACCCAGTGAGATGGACCAGTTTAGTAGGCTCATTGAGGTACATATGTAGATTGGCACAGTTAGGACCAGGAAATAAATCCCTCTTCTTTAAATCAGAATTTTCATGGGAGGGGAATTATGCCATCTACATAAAGAACCACTAAATTAATAATGCTTTGGACTGCTATCGGTGAGATCAGACATTCGGTCCCAGAAGGGCAAACAAACCTGGGCAACAAATCACACGGTACATATTTCAGGTGCAGTATAAGAACCCAACCATCCATACTGAAAAGATAAACAACAGCATTTATTATCCAACCAATTTTGCTATTAAAAACCAGGCAAGTGCATAAGGTGAAATGGAAATGGCATCAGAGAGGGAAGGGTACTGCTGTGGAAGTGGTCCCCAATTACTGTCTCTTTCCCTTTTAATCTCACTTCTGATGGCAATCCAATCACCACATTTTGCTAGCATATCTAAGATGGTCAAGCTCAAAGAGTTCATTTCTCCAAACTTTTGTTGGTTTTACACATTGATTATGTTTGAGACTGGATCTCCAAAAGTTTATTTTCATTCGTGCAACAATCAAAATGGATCGTTACAATGTTTCAAGATAAACTCGCTCTGCATGAAAACCTTTCATAAACCTCTCACAATGAGTCATATACTCAATAGGCAAAACAACAGTTCCAATTTTTCATAGATAACCTGGAGCAACATCTTGAATATATGCAATTAAATGATGCCGGCCTCTGCTCTTTTTTAGATGTATTTGAATTAAATTAGCAGAATACTCAATTGAATCAAACAACACTAGCAAACTACCCCTACAGTTGCATGAGAAGCATAATCATAAAAAATGCTATAAAAATTTATTTGCACCTAAAGCAAACCTTTAAACCTATGTAACACGGCATTCTTTTCCCTTCATGGAAAAGGCTGGATTATCAAGGATCAACAAGCTACTCAGGCCTATACTCAAGTCTAATTGGGAAACACTGACCCCGACAACTGTTGTACATAGAACCAATGTATCCAAGACAACCATCCACAATGCTCAAACCAAAGTTATTGAGTAACAATTCTCAACCCTTTACATTCCACCAAGTTTCCTGAGTTTACATATGACATCACTTTCGGGGATGTTGCAATTTCACTCGCTTAAATTTGCAGCGTGCTCGTTGCAATTTGATCAGTATACTTCCAACAGTAATGACAACTCTATATAGTGTCGCACGCTTGGACCATCGTAAGGGTAGCCCTATCCTCCTAACTAGAGAAAGTTTAACACTAATATCATTTGTAACGACCTACGCTTAGACTAAGTCTAATTAAGAAAAACAAATCCTAATAATTTGTTGGATATGAGACACATCAACCTAAGACAACTACCCAAAATGTTTCGATCTAAATTGTTAAACAGTAATTCTCAACTTTTTATATTCCATTACTCACTTGTCTGGGTTTATGATGTGCTATTTTTTGGGATGTCACACTGGGTCACTTCATTTAGAAAAAGAAGTGTTTATTTTTCGAAAAAAAGTGACTGTTATATCTCTGATGATGCCTTCATGTACAGTTTGTAATTATCCTGAATCCACCTCTTCCAATTTGCAAGCCATGCCTACAAGGTATTCCCTCATTTCCATGTGATTTCCATACGGATATCAAACATACATTCTTTCAAACACGTAGATAAGTATATCCGTACACCTCTGTGTCTATAGAAACACAAATACAACCAGGGTTTCCTGGTATCACACCTACCACAACTGAGCTCATGTAGCATTAACTCTTTCCCAGTTAAACTCATTTTATGATACCCCCTCAAAAAAAGGTAAAGTGTCAAGATAACTATATTTTCTGTTCGTTATTTGAGATCCAGCCTTCCTATGAATAAAGAAAAATCATACAACACCCAAATTCTCTTTCATTTTCCTTTGCTTTTTTCTAATTTGTTATCAGGGGCACAACAATCCACAAAAACAGTCCCCGTGTTCCTATTTAAAATCCAAAATTATATATACTTATGTCATAATATATATGTGGGAGAGCAAATAGCTCCGTCATCAAGGGGTTGGCTCAGTGGTAGAGCTCCCCACTGGCATCGACGAGGTCACGGGACCAACTCCCATGCCCACCATGTTTACCTTCTCAAAAATAAAAAATAAAAAATATGATAGCACCCACATCATTCTGTTTTTATCAAACATTACTCTAAAGTAAATCATGTCTCATAGACAGTTTGCTTCCTTGTTATCAGTTTTTTCCCAAAACAACCAAATTTGGGTTTCAGCATAGCAATTTTCCAGTTTCAATTTCTTCCAACAGGACTTAAACGTCAAACGCGTCACTGATCTATACACCTGCTTTTCCCTGGCAATGTACTACTACTAGTTGCTGCTAAGTCCCAAGACCATTCTAGAACCAAAACCAAAGTCCTAGGGGTTCCACACCCAACAAAGTTAATCCCATAGGTAAAATGACAACCTCCAGAAGTGCAACACATGGAGTCTACCATCCAGAACATTAAGCTGCAGATTTAGCAACGAGATCAGAAACTAATCTGCAGAATAGCAAATCATCACAATGTTTGCAGGGGGTAGTGATAATGTCAGTACCGGGTGCCTTTACAAGTGGACTACATAATTGGCAAGATAGTTGCCACTACTCTGCAAAGGTGGTGGGCACAGATTATTTTGTACAATGCATGTGGAGATAGCAGGGAAGAAAAGAGACGAAGGGTAAACAAGATAGATGATAAGGAAAGCAAAAGTTCATCTAATTTGTCATATGTATGTCTTGGGATATGGAAGAAAACAATTCTATCTTCTAAATCGCATGTCTAAATTTAAATAAAGACAAGCCAAGGAAATTCCTAAAATAAGGCATCTATTCCCTGATGAATTTAAAATAAAGGACAGATATATAGCATTAGATAGATCCAACCATGAGATGATGTGGACCAATATAGGCCATGGCAAAACATGCAAGCCACAAGAGGCACAAATCGGTTCCTAAAGCACAGGTTTGTATTTCCAAACTAGGGCAGGCACACAAAATATTTAGGTTATTGGGCCTGTTGCTGAAATGTCTAGCATTATATGATACATTAATTTCTGTGGAACAAAGCCAAAGAATAAATCATGTAGGCAACAAGAAAACACAAGGGATTTTATATAGTTTTACCAGCCATTTTAAGAACACTAGTGCGAATGGTGCAGGAACTATTACATCTACAGGTAGGAAATAAGAACCGAAAGGAACAAGATGCATTATGATGAAATAAGCATTGGATAGGTAAAGGAGGAGACATGGAGTAGTGTATGACCTCTTAAGTTGATAAACCCAAAGTAATAAGGCATTGGTAGGCAAGAAAAAAATGCCAACAATTGTACCATTGGTAGAATGAAATGACATAAATGAACGGATGTAGCCATCCTAGCAAGTCTATTGAGATATTACATCAACCTTTTTAATATTTACATATTCATCTATCTTATTATCTATAGGCAACTGACAGTTTCAAGGAATCTTTTCCCTTGTGAACAGGTGTATAGAATCTTTTCTTTTTCTTTTGAAAAAGAGGTATATAGAATTTATCATTGATTTTACATCATCCAAGCAAATATATAAAGTCAAAGAATAGAGAAACACAGATGATGATGCAAAAAGTGACGTAAGAGATTTTGTGGATCATGTTCTCATGTTTTACAAGCATTGTGAATGTTAGTCCTGATAATTGATATTTAATGTAAAAAATTAAAAGAACGTAAAGTTGTTACATGATGGGACCCACCACATTAAAAAAGTCACCACACCACTTTAACATAAAACACACAGATGATGAATAACTTTGTACAGATAATAAACTACTTTACATCGGTGATAAATTATTATTAATAATTTTGCACCGGTGTAAAATAATTTTACACCGGCGATAAATTATTTTAAGATGTCTTTACACCGGTGCAATCTCATTTTACATCGATAAAAATTTATTTCAAGGGTGATTTCACCCGTACAAAGTGATTTTACACCTGTACAAAGTGATTGACTTATAGATTTAAGATTTAGGATTTAGATTTATGGAAAATGATTTCACATATGAAAAGTGATTTTACACTTGAAAGTTAATTTTTTTCCACCTTAGGATTTAGGATTTAATCTTTATTATTTAGGATTTAACTAGGTGAATTTAATTTTGCACCAATGTAAAATTATTTTAAAGGTGAAAAGTGATTTTACACCGGTGCAAAGTAAAATTACACCGGTGTAAAGTGATTTTGCACCGGAGGAAAGTAGTTTCGAATGTGATTTAAGTAGTTTGCACCCCATACAAAGGCGATTTGTTGTTAATTTTAACAGTAGTGGACCCCACCATGTGTTAGTACTTTTTTTGTATAAAAAAAATATATATCAAGTGAAGACCACGTTCAGACTACTATACGTAAACTTTTCGTCACCACCTGCATTTCTCAACCCGTGTCCATATATAAATACACCCAATTCTTGCAAAAAGAACAAACAAAAACAAAAAAATTATACCCTCTAAGAAAATGTGATGGCACAAGTACAATGCATACGGGGCTGAAGATAACCATAGTCATTATATAAGCCTAACAATGTGATAAAGATAACAACCATAGTCAATGTAGAAGCCTTACAATATATACTTTTCGATGAAGGGAAAGCAGATATAACCAAAAGAAATTTGAAACTTTATAGTTAAATGATCGCAATTTTCAGTGGTTATTTAAAGAAGGTATTTTTATATCATTATCATATGACAGCTACATAGAACTTACAATGACATTGGCATTACATTCTGGACTCAAATGATGTGGTGTACAATATTTTGTTAAAATGGCGTTACTTAGTTCACAACCTACTAAATAGAGAGCAAGCATAAATGAGAAAATTATCTCCTCATTCCTAAAAGGTAGGAAAGCGAATGATGAAGCACCTGCCTTTTTGCACTCACAGCCACCAGCTGCACAACCCAACCAACTGCCCCAACCACTCTTGTTTCACAGGTGCTCCCAGATGCAGCAGTAGTTATCTGCATAGTGCTATCTCACAAGGGCCTGCCAGTCTCCAGGCATTTTGCCATGATCAAGACTTCTTCAGGTGGGTGGGACCACCAATCATTCATGCCCATTGGTTTACTTAGCAGATTCCCAGTCCTGCATTTTTGCATCCATCGGTAGTGTATACTATGTTCAGACATTTAAAGATTGTTGCTTCTTAGTGACATCCATTTCAAATTCAAACAGTGTCAACCACGCATCTCATAGCCACTTTCTATGTGGTTGCATGCAAGTTGAAAGACCGGATCCTTGCAGAGCCACCTCGTATCTCCTTCCACAATTGCTTTGTCTAATGAAGTATTGAGATTCTAGACACAGAAATTGGAAGAAAGGTTTGCCTAGATTGCAAACCAAACATACCCATAGAATTGAATAGATGCAGCCACACTCCATGATCATAAATATTAAGCATCTTTATGGTTCCCCATTGGAAACTTCTTGCCCTTAATCGTCTGTTACTAGAGAATTTGAAAGAAATGCAAGCAAACAATAGCTCTATGGTGATGGAGTGACTAACACAGCATCAAGTGGAATAGCTCTTTATAGGAAGAGCACCCAGAGTATGTTAGATAATTACAAGAAAAAATAACCTCGAAGTCAAATGGAACCCACATCTTTAAAGTTTTATGCAGAGATCTTTTAGCCAACCAAGAAGAACCGAATTTGAGCGCACTAAAGAGTTTGAAAAATTGAATGTGAATCAACCAATGTGTTTTGATTAGCAAATGATCCACATCATAATGGCAAGCAACCAACTACATACATGGAGTTGGCAGAAACCGAGGTACCTGGATCGACTTGGAAGAAGTATTGAAGAGTTAACAATTAGATCCTTGGTACAGGTTAGAACCTTTGAATAGTTATCTTCAAAAGTGGGGGAAAAGAACCCTTGAACAGAGGTTATTATGTTTTAATTAGAGGATATTGCTGAAGAGACCCCGAATATTAGAGGTTTCTGACACAAATACGTCCAATCTGGTGATTTGCCTGAACAAAGGATATGGTCAACATTCATGTAATCGTGGACCTGATGGACAAAGTCAAGGCTTCAGTAGTTTCCCTCCATATGCTCATTGTCAAATTGAAGATATATTAGGATTAGTTTGGCAAGCCATTTTACACCAACCAGGAAGACCCTTCTGGGATTTCTTCTATGGCCCCCTAGTTTCTCTTGAAAGTTAAGTATCATAGAACAGCTATAAGATCTACCATGTTGTAATAAAGTGTTGAGCTATCAATTGCAGCCTTGCAAGCATGTGACCATGTAGCCATACAGGAAAGGACCAGATGGATACTAATCAATGTTGTCAATGCGAAAGGCGATAACAAGGCGACACTACTCAAAATCACCCAAAGCAAGAGGCGACAAAAAGACAACAGCCTGAGTGAATTGAGGCGACAGCCTTAGGACCATTTCACTTATATATATATATAATGTTATAACATTACATACATATATAATATAACAACATACTTATGTTATATACATACTTATATATACCAAGGAGGCATACATATATATAACAACATACTTATGTATATACTTATAAATATACTTATACATTACTTATGTCTTATACATTCATATATTATATATAATATTACATACATATGTACTTCTTATGTTATATATATATATATATATATATATATATGAAAGGAGTTCATTTCGTTTCGAGGAGAAGCGACGAAGCCGGAAGCCCTGACATGAAGAAGCGGTGGTGGTGTGGTCGAACTTGAAAAAGCTCGAGCTGAGGAGATACCTGGGCAACTGAGGTCGAGGAGGCGTCGCAGATGGTAACCGGTGACGCTCGAGTGGCGATGGTGGTCAACGAAGCTTAGCTACTCAAGCTTCTCCGCCACAGAGGCGATAATGGCATGAGACGGTGAGGGTTGCCGTGGAAATGAGAAAGCTCTCCACAAAGGCATCTAGGGTTCGGGCGATGAGGCGGCGATGCGAGGAGGCGCCGCCTGAGGCGAGGAAGCACGTCGCCTGTTCGAAGGGCCTCGTCTGGGTCCTCCTCGAGGCGATGACCTCCTGATTCGCCTCGCATCGTCGCCTGAGGCGACCGCCTCAACAGCGCTGATACTAATCAGACTATAGAGGAAAAGAATGGAGTGGCATCAATAGAGAATAAAACAAGAGAGATACATAAGGTGGTTTGGACATCTACAAAGAAAATCAGTTAATGCCCTAGTCAAGAGATATGAGATAAATACTAAGCCTCCTAGAAGAAGGCGGAGAGAAGCTCAAAGAAGTGTTGAAAGGAAACCATTAAGGAGAAACTCAATTACTTTAATTTAAACCCAGAAATGATTTAAAATAAATGTGAATGGAGGCAAAAAAAATGTCTAAGCAATCAACCCCACTTACTATGGGAAAAGGCTTTATTAGGGATGCAAGCAAGTTAGGTTTGGACCGACTTTGACTAAACCCATACCTATACAATTTACAAATCTATATCCATATCCTACCCATTTACCCAGCAAGTAAGAACACTCAAACCCATACCTAAACCCATATCCATACCCATCTATCCATCAGGTACCCATTTATAAATGGACCCTACAATCAAATCATGCCCATGAAAATGAGAAACAAGAAAAAAAATGATAACATTATTCATTACTAGTTTGCAACAAGATTCAAATGACCTAATGATCAAACCATTCAAAACATACATAGAATATATAATTTTTTTTACCATACATAACATAACAAGTCAAGAATATATACATAATCTAAATTGGATATATGAGCCGGGTTATCGGATCAAGTTAACGGATATGGACCCAAATCCACACCCATTCCCAAACCTGACGAGGGTTTTTTAATAAAACCCAAACCAAAGCCCGAATTCTAATAGGGGTTGGTTTTAGTCATTTTTTTTGGGTCGAGTTGAGTCGAGTTCAGATCAGGTTGACTAAAACTTGCATCCCTAAGCTTTACTATTCTTATTGTACCAACAAATCCAACCACATTGAAAAGGGAAAAATAAGACATTACTTCCTCCTTCCACAATTCCACATCAATACTCAATACTTATTCTATATCCAGAAGATCCATAGTCATCACAACCCAAATATGCATTTTGATTTTAAATTTGGAATGTAGTAGTTACCAAACCAAGTTGAATAAAGACTTTTTTTTAAAAAAGTTGAATAAAGACTTTATGAGCTGATGTAGCTCTCTCAGTTACTTTTACTACCATAGTCTGTCCATGAAAAGAGCTTCTATCATCTCATAGCAAGTCCCAACTCCGAAGAAAAGGTGCTCAAAGCAAAATATAAAACTATATTAATAGCTTACAATCTGTTCTAGAACTCTTATTGAACTCACTCTGTGTGCCCAGTCAAATGCTTCATGATGACCTAAATAAACTGATGGAGATTGGAACAGGCTGCTATCTAGAGTGAGGCAAAATTATGCTTATTTGGACTCCAGAGGTTAGTCCAGGTATGACAAGATGGTTATGGCCATCACTAATATAAGGCCATAAAATCAATTCCTGAAGCACCAATTTTTATGGATGACTACACTGTTCAGTGAAAAAAATAACAGTTATGGCCATTTTAGCTTGGGAAGCAACCTTTTTTATAGCAACTGAACTATTCCCTTCCACAGATGAGAAACTAAGTTTTTTTTTTAGTTATATGCACATTGCACAAATAAAAGCAAAATTTGCTACACTAATAATATGCACATTGAAAAAATAAAAGGAAAGCTTGCTATATTAATAGCCGGTACTTAGATTTTCCCTTGATTTTTCCTTCAAGGCATATCAAAAAGTACGCAATTGGAACATACAAAAAAATTTGTGCACTCTTCATCCAACGTTTTTCAACATCTTCTAATAATTTAAAGATATGTGTTTCTTCGATAATTTGGCTATGTTTCTATGGACATCATATTGATTATCGATGACATTATCAGTTGCTCCTTTAAAAAAAAAAAGAATATAAATCAAATGAAATTTTCTAAAAAAATCAATCAAATGCATAATAGAATCATTTCCAACACAAAAAATAAATGTCCACCAAGTTGTAAACAGGGACAAACTCAACAAAAACAAGATTACTAATTTTACCTGTCAAACCCAAGCTCCTCAGGTCCCAAACCAACAAGTGGTTATCTGTACCTCCTGTCACCAATCTACACTTTCTTCTCAATAATGCTGAGGCAAGAGCCTGAGCATTTCTTTTTACTTGCTGGATATAAGCCTTGTACTCAGGGGTTGCAACTTGTTTTAGTGCGACTGCTAATGCTGCAATGTGATTATTATGAGGACCTCCTTGTAGAGATGGAAACACTGCGAAATTGATTCGATCCTCAAAATCATAATAATCACTTTCATCTGTTTGAAAAAGGCTTCCCTGCTTCCACAACTTTTTTCCTTTCCTGAAGAATATTATACCTCCCCGAGGTCCCCGTAGACTTTTATGAGTCGTAGAAGTAACAATATCACAATAGTTGAAAGGGCTCAGGCATTCCTGAAAACAAACACATAACAGTGACTGATACCAGTTAACCATTAAAAAAATTATTTTTTTGAGAAGTCATAATAGAAATTATAAATAGCTGAAAATTGAGTCAACCACCATAAAGATGAAATGGCTATTAACTCACATAAAAGAATGGTAAAAGGCTTCACAGGATTCATCTGCATAATAGATTTTTCTTTTTAGAAGTATAAGGGAACTAAACACACAAACAAGAGCAGCAAACCCAATCCCAATTTTACCATCATCTAAAGCAATGTAAAAGATAAAATGTTGTCCTTGAGTTCCATTTAAAGAGCATTCCAAGAATGTAATGAGACAAAAATGATGGCATCCTCCTTCCATGTATAGATGAGAAGGCTTGTACTTAGGAAGAAGATCCAAAATATTTTACTACACAAAAATAGGATGGTCATAAATAATCACATCCTTCAAGATCAGCATTGATCTAGAAATTATAAAGGTGCAAGTTTTCCAAATGGTTGAGATGTATACCTACAGGTGCAGCTTCGTGTTGCATTTCTACAAAACTATCTAACAGAAGGCAAAATCCAGAGATATACTTAAATTTCAGATGGAATATGTTATGTTGGACAAGAAATCCCACTACATCAAGCTACAACGTTTTTTCTTAGTCCATATTTATACAGAAACATACAAAGTTGAAAGTTCAAAACATAGAACAGGAAAACAAACAAAAATATCAAAAAATAAGTTTAATCACAAGTATGACTTCACATTGTAGCAAGTGGCAGCACCTTCCTCTGGTCTAAGGGTGAAATTGAAATAATCTAACTTAATGCCTAGGTGAAACTATATACTTTTCTAGATACATTAGACAAAATGACAAATAAGAGAAAACTGGAAAATATACAGGAAACTGCATTTCTAAATACCGTTGCAATTCTCCAAACCTTACTATGTTTCCAATGTGCATCATGAAAACAGATATTCAAGGAGTACTGTAGTTGTTCTGCTCATGTATGCAACACCCATAAATTCAAGCAAGATTTCATTTTAAATTTTCACAACAGCATCTCTTCAGTGATGGACAAATTATTCATATATTGAGTTTAATTTCTGTTAATGATTCCCAATTACCTCTCAGTCACCACCAATTCAATGGATAGTGATGGATTTTGGTGTTCTAAATACGGTTGCAATTCTCCTCCAATGTGCATCATGAAAACAGATATTTCAGGAGTCCTGTAGTTGTTCTGCTCATCTATGCAACACCCATAAATTCAAGCAAGATTTCATTTTAACTTTTCACAACAGCATCTCTTCATAGATGGTCAAATTATTCATATATTGAGTTTAATTTCTGTTAATGATCCCCAATTGCCTTCAGTCACCACCAATTCAATGGATAGTGATGGATTTTGGTGATTCATTTCAAGCCAGCAATTGTTAGTGAAATTCAATGCATTTTGAAAGCTACTGACAAGCTGACCAATACGTCAGCCAGCCCAACAGAAAATGAATCTCATTTTGTCAACACAATAAGCTGAACTATACAAATCAAGTAAGATGTATTTAGCAGAGTGTAAGGCATATGGGGTGACATGAAACTGTCAAGGTGCTCCAAAGCATCTGCAGTCTCTGTTGACACATCCAAAGTTCAGTCAAAAAACAAAAAACAAAAAACAAAAAAAAAACAAAAATCAGGTAGTATCTCAGAAGGCCAAATATAGTAGACAGTTTCGGCAGCAATTAGTTTCGAAAAAGTAATAAACTATTATGTATCACACCTGCTATGATATGGCTACATATTGCCCATTGTTTACTCATTATTTTTCAGTTTTTGTTATAGGGGAGACTTTTCAAGAATGAGGTTATGCAATTTTCTGCTGCTCCATCAAGGCCAGTGTCATTTACATTACAAGTAGTTCAAGCAAGACTAAGCCACCAAAGTGACGATCGGTGTGCTATCTAGTTAGAAAAAGGCCAAGTAATTTGCAGTTTCTTTGCAACAATCCGAGTTTAGATCCGAATCTAATCGAAAAAAATTAACTTTAACAACTTATTGGGTGTGGATCCAATGAATTCAAACAACCACCCAAAATACTTAAGTCTAAGTTGAAAGTAGTAATTTTCAATTTTTATATCACATCACTCACTTTCATGAATTTACAATGTATGACAATCTTTGAGAGTGTTACAATCTCTTCCACTTGAAATTATAACGTCCTCGTCAAGGTTCAACACTCCCAGTAGTAATGGCAACTCTGCCTCATGATGCACTCTTTGGTCGTCCAAAAGCAACACTTTCCTCCTACTAGAGGGAGTTTGGCTCTAACACCATTTGGAACGATCCAGACCTAAATCCGAGTCTAATCGAGAAAAACTGACCTTTGACAACTTGTTGAATATAAATCCCATAAACCCAAACAACCAGCCAAAATGCTTAAGTTCAAGTTATTAAATAATAATTCCCAATCCTTATATCCCACAACTCACTTTTATAAGTTTACGATGTGGAACTAAAACCCAAAAGTAGTGGCGGCTCCACCTCATGACGCACTCTTTAGCTATCCCAAGGGCATCCCTTTCCTCCTACTAGGAGTTTGGCTCTTATACCATTTGCAACAAGTCGAGCCTAGACCCAAATCTAATCAAGAAAAATTGACCTTAACAATTTATTGGGTGCAAATCCAATTGACCCAAACAACCACCAAAAATGCTTAAGCTCAAGTTTAGAAGTATTAATTCTCAATCCTTAATTTCATCACTCACTTGCACTACATTGTAAACTCATGAAAATAAGTGGTGAAATATAAGGATTGAGAATTACTACTTGTCAACTTGAACTTAAGCATTGTGGATGATTATTTTAATTTATGAAACACATACCCAACAAATTGTCAATACCAAATTTTCTCGATTAAACTCGGGTCTAAACTCTGCTTGTAATTAGCTCCCCCAAAAAGCACATAATTCTTTTGAAACTAGATAACCCACAAGAAAGTGACTAAGAGGACTCCATATTACAAGAACTTGAGTTTAGCATGCTACAAGCATTGTTAAGCTCTGAGAATGTCCGTAACTTTCATCCATCCTTGCGAAGATTATCTTGTTTATGCAATTGTTTGGAAGGTTACCCCCCAAAAGGTTTCCCATCCTTCCACTTCTCAAAAGAAGGAAAGAAAAGCCAAAGCCAGTAAGGGCAAAGGACTCTTTCAAATACATATTAGATTAAAAAAAAAACGAGTTATATCAACAGGACGAAAGTAACTGCTTTTCTCTGTTGATGTCACCAGCCATTTCTTGATAATCTCATCAGGGATCTTTGTTTGTGGTGCAAGAAATCCACCTTACAATCTGCAATCTTTAAAGACCATCTGCGTATGCAACTATGGTTGACGGTCCGATACTTAAACCATGAAATATGACATATCTCATTGCTGCCACGACACATTGCCCTTTAATCTCGAATGAACCAGCCATTTCTTGATAATCTCATCAGGGATCTTTGTTTGTGGTGCAAGAAATCCACCTTACAATCTGCAATCTTTAAAGACCATCTGCGTATGCAACTATGGTTGACGGTCCGATACTTAAACCATGAAATATGACATATCTCATTGCTGCCACGACACATTGCCCTTTAATCTCGAATGAACCTTACTTGCACTGCGCTAACCTCATCAATTCCACCTCGTTGCTCAAAAATGGACCAACTCCAAGAAAATAACAAGCTACTTCTTCAGGAAGGAAACCTCATCCATCCTCACCCTTACACCATCTGCATCTTCTCCCACACCGAGTTCACATTCAATGCCCTTAAGATTGTTTTCTAGAATAATGCACACGATAACTCACAATCATAGTCAAACAAATCTTTTGAGAATCTGCTCTGCTCGACACTACTATTTTACCCTATACACAGTTCTCCTTTAAGGTAACTTTCCAAAACCCCATGGTTCCCATATGGCATGGATATATCGCAAGTCCTTGAATCACCATGGGTCTTACCCATACAGGAGGTTCCATTTCCATCTGTTACCATATGCACTGGCAAGTGAAAATCTTCTTCCCAAACAAATCCCTCCATCCTTATTGGTGGTGTGATTCCAACTAGTAAAGTGACATCTAAAAACATATATCATAAACAGCACGCAGCGACAATAAAAAGACGATACCTTGGCAGCGACGATGCCACTTATATGTGCCATATCGCACATGAGCACGGCGCCGCACTTGTCGGCGATCTGCCGGAGGCGGGGGTAGTCCCACTCGCGCGGGTACGTGCTCCCGCCGCAGATGAGTATCTTGGGGCGGTAGTCGAGCGCCCTCTCCTCGAGCCTATCGTAGTCGACGTACCCAGTATGGGGGTTGACCTTGTAGGGGAGGCTCTCGAAGAAGATGGAGGAGCCGGAGACCTTCTTGCCGCTGGGGGTGTAGTAGCCGTGGCTGACGTGTCCTCCCGAGGGGGAGTCGAGGCCCATGATGCGGTCCTTGGGGAGGAGGAGGCCCGTGTAGACGGCGAGGTTGGCGGAGGTGCAGGAGTAGGGCTGGACGTTGACGCCCCAGGAGTCGGGGTCGAGGGAGAAGGCGGCGAGGGCGCGGTCCCAGCAGAGGCGCTCAATCTGATCAATGTACTCGTTGCCGATGTAGTAGCGGGCGCCGGGGAGCCCCTCGGAGTACTTGTTGGTGAGGTGGGAGCCGAGGGCCTCGAGGACGGCGCGGCACACGAAGTTCTCGGAGGCGACGAGCTCGACGCCCCCGACCTGGCGGTGGCCCTCCTTCTCCATGATCTCGAACACGTCCGGGTCGGCGGAGGAGAGGGGTTGGTTGCCCCAGGCGCGGACGGCGGCGCGCCGGACCTCCGGGTCAGGGGGTTTATAGGAGGAGGAGGAGGAGGAGGAGTTGGAGGGGGACGGGGAGGGGGGGTCGAGGAGGCGGCGGCGCTTGAGGGAGAGCGGGTAGCCGAGGATGCGGAGCTCGTCGTTGGAGTGCGGGGGATCGGAGTCGGGGGAGTTGTTGTTGATGTCGTCGGAGGAGTCGCGGGGATCGAAGAGCTGGAGGGGGCCGGAGGGAGGGAGGGAGAGGGAGAGGGATGAGGGGGAGATGGAGGGTTCCATGGATGGGGCGCTGGGGAAGGAACCCTAACCCTAGAGGTGGTGGAGGCCGGGAGGGCTCGAAGAAGAAGGAGAGCAGGTGGATGAATGGGGACGGGTATGTGGGAATCCGGCGGGGGAGGGAGTAGTGTTGTCTTTCCTGGAGACGAAACGAGGAGTTGGGTTGTTTGAAGGGGTAGGGGGAGGGGGTGATGAATATGCGAATCGTAGTAGGATGATTTGACGGGTGCGCTTCTTGGGACAAGTGGGAGGGGAGATGGGCCGATGGCATCATGCATGGCGTAATGCGGAGGAGTGATTTGCGGAGATGTCCCTGGGATTTCGAGAGGGGTTTTGGTTTGGCCCTTGGGTTGATTTTTGATCCTTTTTTTTTCTTGGTTGGTGTTCGGAAGGAAAATGGCTCGAATTTCATGTGAGGGCACGGCTTAACGTGGATGTTTGATCGGATCACGCCTGCTCAAATTGCGGGTCGGGTTGGGCTGCCCTCATGGCTTAACTTGGTCTGAGGATCGGAATACTCTGGCGTAAGCCTCAGCTCAATATGGGTCAGGTCGGGCTATAGCCCAGGTCGGGCTATATGAACTCATGCTTCTTCTTTTTAACTATCTATTAAATTAACCAACATATTTTTATATTAAAATTACATCAACTCAAATGAGAATTTAGAATCAGCTAAAGTTACATTTAAAAACCTTCATTAGGAAATGGTGGGGGGATTTTTTTCTTGAACTTCCATAGCATTAAGATGAGTTGGGGATATAAGTTTCGGTAAATCTAATCTAAATCAGATTGGATATTACTGAGTTTTATCCAAAAAATTTCAACTAGATTTAGGTTCGAATGTGATCATAGGTTTATATATATCCAAGTACATACCAGATTAATTTTATAAAATCTTCATTTACTTGAGATATATAAGTCCACCCTAAGTCATTCTCCTAACCCTAAGAAACTCCCGACTCCTCCAATTCTAGTCCCACCACATCGCAGCCCCAAGGCCCCCCATAGTAGTAGCTCCAGACTTGACTCCTTCAATCCTCCCCACAGACCACCTCTAAGTCTCCAACCTCCCTCCAACCAGCCGCAACCCCAACTCTTCTGGTCCTCCCCACAACAGCGATGATGATGATGTAGCACTCCCCAACCCTACACAACCTTGATCTACTTGGCCAATGTCGTAAGGCCACCACCACTAATCGACCTCTCACTCCCCTCTAACCTTACTTGCTACTCCGCTCTGGCTTTGCTCCCTACTCTCGAGTCCTCGCAACAGTTTTTACCCGAAATGTTACGACTTGGTTCTTGAATCCCTACAGAACCCGAGACCGGCTTGACTCGACTAATCCCAAGACCCAGTCATCCAACAAGAAAAAACCAAAAAGCAAGAAAATAAACCACATTCACTATGCAAGGTAACTAATAGTAAAAGCGTACAAGTAGTAAATGAAGTAAAAGCTGCTAAACAGTAAATATCACCACCACAACAGGAAAGTAAAACAAAAGTACAGAACATGAATAGTAAACAAAGTCTGAACTCACTAACAAAAAGGAGTACAACAACAGTAAGAACTATTGCTGGACTTGACTAGACCTAGCACCCCTTGCAGCTGGTGACTTGGGTTACTCAACTCCTAGACCTGTAAAGGGTTATGAGTACAACGGAGTTAGCGAACGCTAAGTAGAGTGGTAACCAAACGATCTAAAGTAGTAAAAGCTAACAGGTACATTTATCTTTTCTAATTATTTTATTTTACAAATAATTCTTTTTCACTCATTGGTTTACTTTCAGATTTCTTTCTTGATCTCGAATGTTCCTACCCCAACAGGAAAGATCTTAATTACAGTCTTTTCCGAAGAGTAGAAGGCACACGTGGTGCTCTCCTGGCCGGGAGAGTCCCCCATGGTAATCCTACACTCAGTCAACCACCCCAAGGTCACTGACAGACGTAGCGATTACTACAGCACGCACGATAAGCGCACGAGTAGCTACCCTGCATTAGCACGCGGTTAGTCATTTCCACTAGTGGGTACACCCAAAGTACAGCACGAAACAGTATATGGCCTGGCCCTCTCAGTAACAGGGGTCTCACCCCTCAGAACCAAACAGGGGTGTCGCCCCTCCATAGTCCACACACCCTCGTCTGACTACTCCAGTTTGCCCAGTGGGCCTAACAAGTCGGTGTAGGGTAGCTAGCTGAACCTCGGGCCCAGTGGGGTGGCTAGCTCTCTCCCTACACTAGTAGCTCTCCCCGATACAGTGTACGCGAGGGCCAACAGAAGTCGATGTAGAGCGACCAATCCTAACCCTGGGTCCCAACCCAAGGGCAGTTAGCTCCGCTCTACACTAAACAAGGGACAGTCGCTCTCCTTGGTACCACGTACTCAAGGCCAGCACACTTCCCACTCACATTTTCAAACCTTTCCATTCATCGACAGGAGCTCTACTCCTAATTCCCCGTAAGGTTCATACTCATATTCACCATATTATTCTATACCAGGGTTTATCATTCACAATTCCATTCTCATATTGTACACATGCAGCTCGTATTTCCACAAATTAACATATGCAACAAGTGATATCACAGGTAAATGTTTAACTAACATAGGCATTTCATATTCCAACAGGCAGCTCGTATTTATTAACAGGCAGTTGTTTACAATTTAGCTCATTCATTTATGACTGCAATCTCAAACACGCATACAAGCATTGCAACTATTTCTCGTCGTAGGATTCATGCCACATCCTAGGGTTCTAGTTATCTAAATTTCATATATGCATTCATATTTTATAATTAGAATAGGGGGAAACCACTCTACCAGACAATCCGGGAGTACTGGGGGCTCAAACGACAGACTCATGTGCCTCTGCAAGCCCTAGACACACAACAGGTTGAAGTCCTATATCAAGGAACACACCACAACAGAACGTTCAGAAAAGTATATAAGGATTTCTAACATATAGAGGAACTCATAAGAAAACCACAGATATCTCGTTTGCGTAAACCGAACCCCAAACGGACCCTAAATCGGTCAAAAACAGAACTGCAGAACCAAATCAGATGTCTGGCACAAAGTCCAAACGTCTTAAAAGTCACTAGAGTCACACCTCAAGTCCCTGCGTCGACCTCAGACATCCAAGACCCCTACTTGATCGTCTGGACTCAGCTCCAGACGTCCGACCTACCCTTTAGTTGTTTGGGAGTGCCTCCGGTCGTCTGGTAAGCTGTCCAAACATCCGAAACGCATGGGAGGGCGTGCCGCGTGCCTTCCCAAAGCTTCTCCTGCCCACGACAGAGAAGCAAATCTCCTTTTAGCTAAACAAATCGGCTCTGCGGTGTGGCCTGCATGGCCGTAACCGCAAGAAGGACATACCTGCGCGAAACCTTGCTTTCAGAGGTCCGGTGTCGTCATCAGACGTCCAACCCGTCATTTGGAAGGCACTCCGGACGTCTAATACTGGAAAAATCCCTGTATCAGAGCAAGCTCCCGCTCCTCTCGCCGCGCTTCGCCGTGGCTCCTCCCTCTCAACTGCAGCTCTGACCGCTGCAGGAAGTCGGGGATGGCTCCCCAACATACTCCTCCCGCACGCGCCGCGGTGGCCGTGCGCACTCCGACGAGCCTTTCCGAGCTTGCGAGCTCAACCTCCTCCTTCTCTTCACGCGCGCTCTTCTTCCTTGCTCTAGCTCCCTCTCTCTTGCTCGTCTCTCTCACAGCAATGGAGAGGAAGGAAGGTGAGTGTGGTGGAGTGGAGAGGAGAGGAAGGGGGAGAGGGCTCTTATATAGGGAGTGGGGTTAGGGTTCGGTGAGGAGGAAAGAAGAAGAGAGAGAAGGAAAGTTGTTTGCGCGCAGCCAGTGCGTAGAGCCGACCCTGCGTACAGATTTTTCAATTTTCCAGATGTCTGGGAAGGGGTCTAAACGTCTTAAAAGGCCCAAACAGAACAGGTCTTTACACAAAGTATGTGTAATGTTAAATTTACTTGCTACTTATCCAATTATGTTTTGAAAAAAACTTATCTAATTTTTTGGCTTGATACTTAGATTATTCTATTCTCCATTTTTTTATGTTGCATATTGACATTTTTCTTGAGGTGAAAGTTGGAATGTTATATTTGTTAAATTTATATACCTATACATTGATATTTACCTTGTGTAAACCTTTGAATCTATTTAACAGAGGACAAATTTATAAATTTTTACCTTACATTTTTTAAAAGAATTTCTTACTTTATTAAGGTGATATTTATATAGCAGCATTTATGCAATATAAGCCCCAAGAGCAATATAGAACTAGGAGAGGCAAGTTCTACTTTTTGTTCATTTTGATTACCTATTAAAAATAAGGAAAAAAAAAGAATGTGCCTTAAGTATCGCCATTTTGTCTAAGGTTGACTACTATTATGTAACGTCTCGAATTCGATAATCCATGGCACATAAGTTAAATCTATGATTACTTATGCTTATGTTGTATTTGTACTTATACACAAACATACGATGGTATGAACACATCTACAAAATGAACAAAAAGTAAAAGTGAGAGGGGAAAAAAAGAAAATTAAAAATGACACAAATTGCATTCACAAGAAACACACCAATCACATCACACCATGGCATCTCATTTAATATCACCACATAACAACGAAAACGCTCACCATATATATATATATATATATATATATAGCAGCACTTGTGTCACATATTTATATAAGGTTCAGAATTGTTCTTGACAATCTAGAGTTCTATACATATATTTATACATGCCTTTCCACCACTATACATATATACAACAAAAAGTGGCCTTTAACCAAAGGCAAGCAATAGAAGAAAGAATTCAACACACTCGCTATCTATGACTATCCCAAAAAGAAGAGAAGAATGACTACCATCATCTTGCTGTACACCCAACTATGCTACTCCAAGAGGTCAACTATATCCATAACGGTTCCAATGAGCTTACAAATGCACATTCACAAGAGCTCCTCTCTACCCTTGCTGTTGAAGACAACTTTCCCGTCCTGGGATATTGGGATGAGGATTCGTGCTTACTGCAATCTCTCTCTCAGCAGATGGGCTCGCTTTTGCACTACCTGGATGCACAAGCAGTGTGATACCCTCAACACCAGCATGGTGACCTGAAAACAGAAAGCACCGTAGGTGTGAGCTAGGTGGCTCAATAGGGGTATATCTAATTGTGTGTGTGTGTATGTAAATACATAATACATAATAGATTTATCATCTACTAGTTTGTGTGTGCGTATGTCACCCTCCTACACAACACCTGTGTATGCGTCCTTATTTGTATCTTGATATACTTACGCTATCGAACTCACTTCTCGACAAGATTGGTTAATTGTCACCCTTTTGATCTTCCCTAGTCAACTTGAGAATTAAGCTCACCTCACGGGGATTCGAGATAGATTTCGTTTGCACACTCCCTTCTCCAGGATTCAGGGTTTGGGCTACCTTGGCCTTTAGTAGCTTACATCCTTAGCACAAATCAAAAGGCCACCTAAGGTACCATGGTCAATTACATTCCACACCCAATGTTGATAACCAACTCCCATCCCTTGGTGACCCCTGTGGGGCATTACCAGACACTATCATTAAGTTGCCCAAATGATTCTTTGACCACATCTGGGGAGTTAGGATCTATCATGCATGTCTTATTGGCCACCTTGCCCTAGGTACTAAAGGTCCAACCTCCAGTGAACTGACTCACATTGATCTCATGAGTAGTCCTAATGTCTCCCATCCTTGAGGGAATTTTATTTGGTTAGAGATCTCGTGCGCATATTTGATGATTCCCCAAAGAGATATCATTAGGCGTCCACACTAGACTATCTTTTAGGGTACTTGCTCTTGAGCACCAAGTGGTGTACCATCATTTCTGTTAAGACCCGTGTCATTAAGCCTTTTTAAGACGTTTGTACTTTAGGTCAGACGTCTGGTGAGACGTCAGGACTGAGGATTAGACGTCTTGCAAGACGTCTGGACCCATTTCTAGATGTCTGAAAATCAAAATTTTCGTGTACGTCCTCGCGTCTGTGTGCGTGCTACGCGCAGACAATACGCGACCTCGTTTTCTTCTCCTTCTCTCTCCTCTCGCCAACGCAAACCCTAACCCAGCACCTTATTTAAACCCCCCTCCTCTCCCTCGTTCATCCCACTTCCAGTCACCCTTCTCCTTCCTCCAGCAAGAGCAGTGAGTAGCGAGCGTGAGCAGCGTGGGAGGAGAGGAGCAGTGTAACGACCCGGTTCCCGAGTCCCTACGAGACACGAGAACCGGACCGACTCGACTAATCCCAAGACCTAGTCGTCCAACGAGGAAGTAACCAAAAGACAGTAAAATAAACCACATTCAGCATGAATATAACTAACAGTAAGAAAGTACAGCAGTAAGGAAAGAAACTACTACAATAGGTACCACCACAACAGTAAAACAGCATTTATCATATAACAAGAACTGCAGGTAAAGAAGGTACAGCGGAAACAAAAACTACTCACTAGAACAGAAACAAAAGGGGTACAAAAGGCTGTGGTAACTCTACTGGACCCTACTCGGCCCAGCGTCCTCTGCAGCCGCCGACCCTGGCTGCTCAACACCTGGTCCTGAAAAAGGTAACGAGTGTAACACGTCAGCAAAACGCTGAGTAGAGTGGCAAACTAACTAAAGGCAACAGTAGAGTGTACAGTAGCTGTTATGTTCTATTACTTCCTTTATTCACATCTTTCAAATTTTCTCACTATTTCATTTATTTCTCAGATCCTTTACTTGATCTCGAATGTCCTCGTGGGAACGATCTTGATTGCAGTCTTTTCCAAAAGTAGAAGTAGCACGTGGTGCTCTCCTGGCCGGGAGAGTCCCCCGTGGTGATCCTACCCTCAGTCAACCACCCCAAGGTCACTGACAGACGTAACGGTGACTACGGCACGCGCGATAAACGCACAGGTAGCTAGCCTGCACTGGCACGCGGTCAGTCGTTTCCGTTAACGGGTGCGCCCAAAGCACAGCACGGAACCAGGGCAGAGCCCTCTCAGTAACAAGGGTCCAACCCCTCCACAGTAACCAAACCGAGGCCTTGCCCCTCCACAGTCCGCGCACCCTCGCCTGACTACCCTGGTTTGCCCTAGTGGGCCTAACAAGTCGGTGAAGGAGGCTAGCAGAACCCCGGGGCCCGTGGGGTAGCTAGTACTCTCCTAACGCTACTAGCTCTCCTCGGTACTACGTACACGAGGGCCAACAAGTCGGTACAGAGCGGCCAATCCTAACCCCGGGTCCCTGGGGCGGCTGGCCCCACTCTGCACTAAACAGGTACAGGTACTTCCCTTGGTACTGCGTACCCAAGAGACAGTACAACTACATCTCAGTTTCCATTCCTTTTTCTTTCCAGGAGTTCCACTCCTAATTCCCCGTAGGGTTCCAGCTATTTATCTCAGAACATCATATGTTTCACTTTCCAGATTCACGTTCTCAAAAATCCATGATCTCAATCATGTTTCTTTATTCATAACAGACAGCTATTAATTCAAATTACAGGCAGCTTTATATTCCTTTCCATTTTTCCAAGACTGCAGTATTATACATTCCACTAGTTTTTCCATCCTAGGATTCATGCCATATCCTAGGATCTATCATACAATCTAGTTTTCCGGCCCTAGGATTCATGCAACACCTAGGAGCTATCATTCCATATATTTCTCATTCCTAGGATTCATGCAATGTCCTGGGTTCTAGTTATGGTTCCATACTTTAACAGATTTTAATAATAACTTAAGCCACTCTACCAGGTACAACGGGAGTAATGGGGGCGTGATCGGGAATCCCGCGCTCCTCCGCGACTCTCAAGACTGCAACCGAACGAGGCCCTATCACAAGGATCAAATACAAGGAGTGTCTCAAAACAGTGTATAGCTACTGTAGACGGGTAGAGGAATTACTTCTGAAAAGAATGCAACTCGAATCGCGGAAAACGGAGCCCGAACGGGCCCTAAACGGGTCGAAAAAGACGATACTGTGCAAAATCAGACGTCTGGAACTCCTTCCAGACGTCTTAAAAAGTGGATCAGAGAATTACCTGTTCAGCGTGGTTTCCCAGACGTCCAGAAGTCTGCGGGGACGTCTGCCCTAGATCCCAGACGTCCGATGGTCCCTCAGGACGTCTGGAGGTCACTCCCGCCGTCTGGTACAACTTACAGACGTCTGATTCGCAAAGGATGGCGAATCAGCGAACCTGCGCACAGCCAACCCCCTCCCTCAGTACGGTCAGTCGACAAGAAGGAAGAAGAAGGCGGAAACTCACCTTTCAGACGTCTGTATGATCTTACAGACGTCGACCTTGCCGTCTGGCTATCAATCCAGACGTCTGATTCTGGAAATTTTTCCAGAATCAGGACCCTGCTCGGCCTCCGCTCGCGACGCCGCCCGCGTCGCGCCTCGCGCTTCTGCTGCTCAGACCGCAGCAGGTCCCTCTCCGCGTCGCTCCGCGCCCCCTGCGCCCTCCGCCAGCCGGCCAAGCCGCTCCGGCGAGCTCGCCCCCACGGCAGAGCTCCGCCCTCGCACGCCGCACCTCCTCCGCGCTCACTGCGGCTGCCGCTGCCGCCCTCGCGCTTGCTCGCTCTCGCGCACAGGAAGGAGAAGAAGGAGGAGACGGTGGAGACGGGAGGGGAGGCGTGGCCCTTTTAAGGCCGCGCGAGGAGGAGAGAGAAGGTGGTCGCAGCGCGCCTGCAGCCGCAGAGAGAGAGAGAGAGAGAGAGGAATCGCAGGTCTGCGCGCACAGGCGCGCAGACGAATCTCCCGTGCGAACATAATTGTTATCCAGACGTCTGGAAACGATCCCGGACGTCTGGTCAGACGTCTGGATGTGATCCCAGACGTCTGGTCCGACGTCTGGGCCACCTCCCAGACGTCTTAAAAGGCGTCTAGGGCATGCGTTCGTTACAATATAACAAACTCAAAGGAAGTTTCGTCCCCGAAACTTGCGCCAACTAGGGTGCGGGAAAAAGATGTCCAACTAACCATAACAAACTCAAAGAGGACCGAAGCCGGTCCGAAAAGACGTACCCGCGAAAAGCTCCGGGTACCGCTCCCGCATTGCCGCCTCAGGCTCCCAGGTAGCCTCCTTGTACCGCTGGCTCCTCCACAAAACCTTTACCAGGAGTACTTGCTTTCGTCTCAACCTGCGGACGGCTCGGTCTAGGATCTGCACTGGCCGCTCGGGGTAGGTCAGGTCGTCGCTCACCTCGACGCTCTCGTGACTCAGTACGTGGCTGGGATCGGCTATGTACTTCCTGAGGTTGGACACGTGGAACATGTCGTGCACACCAGAAAGCTGCGGGGGAAGGGCAAGTCTGTAAGCAACGGGTCCAACCCGCTCTAGGACCTCAAAGGGCCCCACGAACCTCGGCGCGAGCTTCCCTCTCACCCCAAACCGCTGTAAGCCCTTCATGGGCGAAACACGAAGGAAGACGTGGTCCCCAACCTCGAACTGCACCTCTCTGCGTCTGCGATCTGCGTAGCTCTTCTGTCTGCTCCTGACAGTGCAGAGTCGTCTGTGGATCTGCTCAACTACCTCCTGGCTCTGCCGGATCAACCTGGGGCCAACCTCCCACTTGGTCCCCACCTCAACCCAACTCAAGGGTGCCGTGCATTTCCGTCCGTACAGAGCCTCGTAGGGAGCCATGCCGATGCTCGAGTGATAACTGTTGTTGTATGCAAACTCCGCCAGGGGCAGGTGCTCCTCCCAAGAGCCCCTCCAGTCTAGTACACAGGCACGCAAAAGGTCCTCAAGTGTCTGTATCGTGCGTTCCGACTGTCCGTCCGTTTGGGGGTGGTAAGCCGTGCTAAACCTCAACCTCGTCCCCAAAGCCTGCTGAAACTCAACCCAAAACTGGGACGTAAAGCGGGTATCCCGGTCGGATACGATCTCCCGCGGAACTCCGTGTAGTCGCACCACATCACGGATATACCTCTCTGCCAACTGTGCTGGTCCCAAAGTGACTCGGATCGGCAAGAATCGTGCCGTCTTCGTCAATCTATCCACTATTACCCAGACTGCGTCGTGTCCTCGCTGGGTAACAGGTAAGCCCACCACCAAGTCCATGGTGATGCTCGCCCACTTCCACTCTGGCACTGGAAGCGGCTGAAGCGGCCCTGCAGGCCTCTGATGCTCGGCTTTCACCTGCTGGCACACTAAGCACTGCTGCACGAACTCACCCACATCCCGCTTCATCCCTCTCCACCAAAACTCGCGTCTCAAGTTATGGTACATTTTCGTGTTTCCGGGATGTATGGTGAATCTGGAACCGTGTGCCTCAGTCAGGAGCTCTCTCAACAGCTCCTCGTCTCTGGGGACGCACAACCGTCCCCTCAAGCGTAACACCTGGTCTGTGAAAGAGAAGTCCCCTGGGTCCCCTGATAGTACTCTGTCGCGCAAAGACTGCAAGTACGGATCGGCCATCTGTCCCGTGATGATGCGGTCTATCAACTCTGGCCTGGTCTGCTGTGTCACCGTCACTGCCCCACAGTACCCTCGTAACTCTAGAGGTCGCCAACTGCCCACCTCCTCCAAAAGGCTCCAACTCTGTAACTGTAGACTGGCCAAGCGTGCGGGCGCCTGACTGCTCAAGGCGTCAGCCACCACATTGGCCTTTCCCGGGTGGTAGGAGATGCTGCAGTCGTAGTCCTTCAGGAGCTCCAACCAACGTCTCTGTCTCATGTTGAGCTCCTTCTAGTCAAAAAGATATCTGAGGCTCTTGTGATCTGTAAAAATCTCTAAGGTCTCACCGTACAAGTAGTGCCTCCATGTCTTCAGCGCGAAGACAACAACTGCCAACTCTAGATCGTGGGTAGGGTAGGTATGCTCATGGGGCTTCATTTGCCGCGAAGCGTAAGCGACCACGTGACCCCTCTGCATGAGCACACCTCCTAACCCCTGCAAGGAAGCGTCCGTGTACACAACGAACCCGCCACTACTGTCAGGGATGGTGAGCACGGGAGCCGAGGTCAACCTCTCCTTCAGCTCTAGAAAACACGCCTCACAGGCGTCTGTCCAAGCGAAAGGCACATCCTTCCGGGTCAACTGTGTCATAGGACGCGCAATCTGTGAAAATCCTCTGATGAACCGTCTGTAGTAACCTGCCAGTCCCAGGAAACTGCGAATCTCAGTGACTGAACACGGTCTCTCCCACCTGAGCACTGCCTCGACCTTGGCGGGGTCCACCGCCAGGCCGTCTCCAGAGATCACATGACCCAAAAAGGTCACCTCCCTCAACCAGAACTCGCACTTGCTGTATTTGGCGTACAGCCTGCGTCGTCTCAGAGTGTCCAGAACCATCCGCAAGTGCTGTCCGTGCTGCGTCCGATCTCTAGAATAGATGAGTACATCATCTATGAAAACCACCACAAACTGATCCAAGTACGGTCTAAACACCCGGTTCATCAGGTCCATGAAAGCAGCGGGGGCATTGGTCAACCCAAACGGCATGACCAAAAACTCGTAGTGTCCGTACCGGGTGCGGAAAGCTGTCTTGGAGACGTCGGTCTCCCTGATCCTCAACTGGTGGTATCCAGACCTCAAGTCGATCTTGGAAAACACCGTGGCACCCCGCAACTGGTCAAACAAATCGTCAATCCTCGGCAGCGGATATCTGTTCTTGATGGTGACCCTATTCAGCTGTCGGTAGTCCACACAAAGGCGTAGGGTCCCATCCTTCTTCTTCACAAACGGTACCGGGGCTCCCCAGGGAGACGCACTGGGCCTCACGAAACCTTTCTCCAAAAGGTCCTGCAACTGGGACTTGAGCTCTCGCAGCTCAAGCGGTGCCATTCTGTATGGCGCGGTGGAGATGGGGCTGGTCCCTGGTACTAGTGAGATCTCAAACTCGATCTCACGCTCGGGCGGTAGTCCTGGTAACTCGTCTGGAAACACGTCGGGGTACTCCCTGACCACCGGGATGCTCTGGAAGTCTGCCACGGGGCTGGGCTCTACCACCACACAAGCTAGGAAGCCCTCACACCCCTGGCTCAAAAGTCTCGCCGCCCGAAGTGCCGAAATGCACCTGAAACCTCCGTCCACTGGCTGCCCGTGAAACTCGAAAGAAGACAACTCCGGAATGGAGAAGACAATCTTCCTCTCAAAACAGTCTACCAAGGCGTGGTAAGCGGACAGCCAATCCATCCCCAGAATCACTCCAAAGTCCTCCATCTGTATCATAATCAGGTCGGCTGGCAGGCTATGTCCCCCGATGCTGACCCCGCAACCCGTGTACACCTCCTCAGCTACAAACAGCTGACCACTCGGACCTCTGATTACGAACGGATTCTCTAACAGTGTATAATCCTAGTCCAAACTAACTGCGAAACTGGCTGCGACAAACGAGTGCGTAGCGCCTGAATCGAAAAGCGTGTAAACGAGTCTGCCAGAAACTGAAACCATACCTGCTACCACGGATCCCGAAGCTCTGGCGTCCCTGTGTGTTAGGGCGTTGATACGCCCCTCAGCTCTAGGTGCGGACGAAGCAGCGACACTCTGCGTCGGATGGGTAGGTGCTGGCCGGTACCCTCCTCGCGACTGCTGTCCTCCTCCTCGTGCTTGGGAACCGCGGCCTCCTGCGCGCCCTCCAGTGCTTTACGCGGGAAGTATCTGCTGACCTCCTGCCCTAGATGGGCAGTCCCTCCTGACGTGGCCCGGCTGGCCGCACTGGTAGCAGAGGGGAACCCGACTCCCGCCCTCAGTGAGTCCCTGCTGTCGGCTAGGCGGGGGTCCGGTGCTGGCGACTGACCCCTGTCGAGGGCCCCCAAAGGCCACTGATGGCCCTGCACAGCGTGACAGCTCTCCTGCGGACGCCACGTGTCTCCGTTCTCGCCGGCCCTGTGAGAAGTCTGGCTGAAAGGGCCTCTTCCGCCCGCCGTCGGTCTCTCGCGCGGACGGGTTGGTCTCCTCGTAAGTCATAGCTGCCTCTACCACCCTCGAAAACGTCGGCAGCTTCAGGGGTTTGACATACCCCCGGATTGCAGGCCGGAGCCCCTCGGTGAACCTCCAAAGGCGCTCCTCCTCAGTGGCTACCGCTGTCGCTGCAAAGCGGGACAACTCCAAGAAACGCGTGCGGTACGCGCTCACGGTCATCGTCCCTTGGCGGAGAGTGTGGAACTCCCGCCTCCTCTGGTCCTGCCACGTCTGGGGAAAGTACTGCTCGCAGAAGAGGGTGACGAACTGGTCCCACGTCGGCTCGTCCCTTTCCTGACCCCGGACCGCCCTCCACCACCGGTGTGCCGCACTCTCCAGCTGGTACGTGGCAAAGGCCACGCGGCACTCCACCGGGGGGCGAAGGGTGTCGAAGATCTTCTCCAGCTGCTCAAGCCAGTCCTCTGCCTCGGTCGGGTCCTCATCCCCCTTGAAGGAGGGGGGCTTCAGCTTCCGGAACTGTCCGAAAAGCTCGAAGTGGCGCTGTAGGGGAGGTGCTGGTGCACCTCCAGGCGAAGGTGCCTCGTGTACAGAAGTGTCGGAGGAAGGTGGGGGCGGCAGGGGCCCATCCCCTCCCTCGTGTCCAGCGCCGTGTCCGTTGCGTGGTCCCACAGAGGACTCCCCCTCTGCAACCCCAGGAGGAGGTGCTCGGGGCGGTGGGTGGAGCTCCTCTCGTACAATATCTCGAATTAGTCTGGCGAGGTCCTGGGCCTGGATGCCAGGGAGTGGTGGCTGGTGCACCGAGACGTCAACGACAGCACGTCCACCTCACCGACCTCGTCCTCGGCCGCGCCCGCGGCCAGTCTCGCCAGTCCCACGACGAGGCATCTCCTGCAAGGAGACGCGAAACAAAACGGAAACGTCAAACAGACGGCACCTAACGAAACTTCTAAGAGCTCATGTCAAGAGATATGTTGTGGTGGCTACTCTAGCTATAAACATGTGAATTGGTTATTTTCCAGTCAGTTGATTCACATCTCGGGACAACCTTGCTCTGATACCATCTTGTAACGACCCGGTTCCCGAGTCCCTACGAGACACGAGAACCGGACCGACTCGACTAATCCCAAGACCTAGTCGTCCAACGAGGAAGTAACTAAAAGACAGTAAAATAAACCACATTCAGCATGAATATAACTAACAGTAAGAAAGTACAGCAGTAAGGAAAGAAACTACTACAGTAGGTACCACCACAACAGTAAAACAACATTTATCATATAACAAGAACTGCAGGTAAAGAAGGTACAGCGGAAACAAAAACTACTCACTAGAACAGAAACAAAAGGGGTACAAAAGGCTGTGGTAACTCTACTGGACCCTACTCGGCCCAGCGTCCTCTGCAGCCGCCGACCCTGGCTGCTCAACACCTGGTCCTGAAAAAGGTAACGAGTGTAACACGTCAGCAAAACGCTGAGTAGAGTGGCAAACTAACTAAAGGCAACAGTAGAGTGTACAGTAGCTGTTATGTTCTATTACTTCCTTTATTCACATCTTTCAATTTTTCTCACTATTTCATTTATTTCTCAGATCCTTTACTTGACCTCGAATGTCCTCGTGGGAACGATCTTGATTGCAGTCTTTTCCAAAAGTAGAAGTAGCACGTGGTGCTCTCCTGGCCGGGAGAGTCCCCCGTGGTGATCCTACCCTCAGTCAACCACCCCAAGGTCACTGACAGACGTAACGGTGACTACGGCACGCGCGATAAACGCACAGGTAGCTAGCCCGCACTGGCACGCGGTCAGTCGTTTCCGTTAACGGGTGCGCCCAAAGCACAGCACGGAACCAGGGCAGAGCCCTCTCAGTAACAAGGGTCCAACCCCTCCACAGTAACCAAACCGGGGCCTTGCCCCTCCACAGTCCGCGCACCCTCGCCTGACTACCCTGGTTTGCCCTAGTGGGCCTAACAAGTCGGTGAAGGAGGCTAGCAGAACCCCGGGGCCCGTGGGGTAGCTAGTACTCTCCTAACGCTACTAGCTCTCCTCGGTACTACGTACACGAGGGCCAACAAGTCGGTACAGAGTGGCCAATCCTAACCCCGGGTCCCTGGGGCGGCTGGCCCCACTCTGCACTAAACAGGTACAGGTACTTCCCTTGGTACTGCGTACCCAAGAGACAGTACAACTACATCTCAGTTTCCATTCCTTTTTCTTTCCAGGAGTTCCACTCCTAATTCCCCGTAGGGTTCCAGCTATTTATCTCAGAACATCATATGTTTCACTTTCCAGATTCACGTTCTCAAAAATCCATGATCTCAATCATGTTTCTTTATTCATAACAGACAGCTATTAATTCAAATTACAGGCAGCTTTATATTCCTTTCCATTTTTCCAAGACTGCAGTATTATACATTCCACTAGTTTTTCCATCCTAGGATTCATGCCATATCCTAGGATCTATCATACAATCTAGTTTTCCGGCCCTAGGATTCATGCAACACCTAGGAGCTATCATTCCATATATTTCTCATTCCTAGGATTCATGCAATGTCCTAGGTTCTAGTTATGGTTCCATACTTTAACAGATTTTAATAATAACTTAAGCCACTCTACCAGGTACAACGGGAGTAATGGGGGCGTGATCGGGAATCCCGCGCGCCTCCGCGACTCTCAAGACTGCAACCGAATGAGGCCCTATCACAAGGATCAAACACAAGGAGTGTCTCAAAACAGTGTATAGCTACTGTAGACGGGTAGAGGAATTACTTCTGAAAAGAATGCAACTCGAATCGCGGAAAACGGAGCCCGAACGGGCCCTAAACGGGTCGAAAAAGACGATACTGTGCAAAATCAGACATCTGGAACTCCTTCCAGACGTCTTAAAAATTGGATCAGAGAATTACCTGTTCAGCGTGGTTTCCCAGACGTCCAGAAGTCTGCGGGGACGTCTGCCCTAGATCCCAGACGTCCGATGGTCCCTCAGGACGTCTGGAGGTCACTCCCGCCATCTGGTACAACTTACAGACGTCTGATTCGCAAAGGATGGCGAATCAGCGAACCTGCGCACAGCCAACCCCCTCCCTCAGTACGGTCAGTCGACAAGAAGGAAGAAGAAGGCGGAAACTCACCTTTCAGACGTCTGTATGATCTTACAGACGTCGACCTTGCCGTCTGGCTATCAATCCAGACGTCTGATTCTGGAAATTTTTCCAGAATCAGGACCCTGCTCGGCCTCCGCTCGCGACGCCGCCCGCGTCGCGCCTCGCGCTCCTGCTGCTCAGACCGCAGCAGGTCCCTCTCCGCGTCGCTCCGCGCCCCCTGCGCCCTCCGCCAGCCGGCCAAGCCGCTCCGGCGAGCTCGCCCCCACGGCAGAGCTCCGCCCTCGCACGTCGCACCTCCTCCGCGCTCACTGCGGCTGCCGCTGCCGCCCTCGCGCTCGCTCGCTCTCGCGCACAGGAAGGAGAAGAAGGAGGAGACGGTGGAGACGGGAGGGGAGGCGTGGCCCTTTTAAGGCCACGCGAGGAGGAGAGAGAAGGTGGTCGCAGCGCGCCTGCAGTCGCAGAGAGAGAGAGAGAGAGAGAGGAATCGCAGGTCTGCGCGCACAGGCGCGCAGACGAATCTCCCGTGCGAACATAACTGTTATCCAGACGTCTGGAAACGATCCCGGACGTCTGGTCAGACGTTTGGATGTGATCCCAGACGTCTGGTCCGACGTCTGGGCCACCTCCCAGACGTCTTAAAAGGCATCTGGGGCATGCGTTCGTTACAAGCAGCAAGGGGAAGAGAGGAGAGCAAGCGCGCGAGCTCGTGTGGGAGCTCGCCGGAGAGCTCACGGCCGGTCGACGCATGCGCGAGGCGGAGAGGTGTGTCGGGTAGGTCCTCCCCGACACTGCTGCAGCTGGAGCAGCAGGCGAGTGGGTGCGGCGCAGCCCGAGAAGGCGAAGGCAGGTTCTGATTTTGGGTTTTTCCCAGAATCAGACATCTGGATTGATGTCCAGATGACGTAGACGACGTCTGGTGGAGGTTCCAGATGACTGAGAGGTAAGCTTCGCGACGTACACCTTCTTTGCGGAGACAGCCATGCAGGCTGTTCCACCAAGGCACTGTTTCGTGCTATATTGAGGAGATTTTCGTTGATGCGTGTAGGATTCGCTTCGGGAAGGCGCAAGACACGCCCTCCCACACAGTTCAGATGTCTGGGCGAGGCACCAAACAGCAGGAAGCGTTTCCAGACGTCCAAAGAGGTGGTCGGACATCTGGAACTGGATACAGATGGTCCAGCAGAGTTCCTAGATGTCTGAGAAGTGGCACAAGAGTTGAGGTATGGTTCTGGACTCTTTTAAGACGTCTGGAAGGTGTTCCAGACGTCTGATGTGAATCAAAATTACTATTTTTGACCTGTTTAGGGTTTGTTTGATGTCTGATTTTCGCAATTAAGATACCGTTGTTTCCCCTATAAATTCCTCTACTTATTGGAATATTTTTATCCCGTTCTGAGTAGTCTCTTGTGAATGATCCTTGTGATAGGACCTTGTTCCGTTGCGGGTTTGGGGTTTGCTGGGGCACGTGAACCTGCCGATCAAGCCCCCACTACTCCTGGGTTTACTGGTAGAGTGGCTTTCCCTAGTTTAATTACAAACTTAAATGCATATGTGGAATGAATGTTAGATCCTAGGGTATGACATGAATCATAGGACTAGAAACATTGGAATATTTGTATGGAATGTATGGATTGCAGTCTTGGATGAATAGATAAAATAATAATAATTGCCTGTAAATGAATAACACCTGCCTGTGAAATATAAAGTACTTGTGTTATTTACGTTAAATGTCATGATATGAGCTGCATGTATATGAACTGGAAATGGAAAATTGAATGTTGGAAACACGAGCTACCTACGAATAAACCTGGAATGTGAACAATAAAGTTACATGTTACATGTGTAGAACCTAAGAAATGGAAATAGAAATGATGAAACCTGGTATGGCTTGGCCTGAGAAACATGAGCATGAACCCTATGGGGAATTAGGAGTAGAGCTCCTGAAAATAAATGGAATGGAGCTGGAAATGTGAATAGGGAAGTGAGCTGGTCCTTGAGTACGGAGTACCAAGGAGAGCGACTGTCCCCCCTGTTTAGTGCAGAGCGGAACTAACCGCCCTAGGGTTGGGACCCGGGGTTAGGATTGGCCACTTTGTACCGACTTTTTGGCCCTCGCGTACATAGTACCGGGGAGAGCTACTAGTGTAGGGAGAGAGCTAGCCACCCCACGGGGTCCGGGGTTTAGCTAGCCGCCTTACACCGACTTGTTAGGCCCACTGGGCAAACCAGGGTAGTCAGGCGAGGGTGCGCGGACTGGGCAAACCAGGGCTATGCCCTATACTGGTTTCGTGCTGTGCTTTGGGCGCACCCATTAACGGAAACGACTGACCGCATGCCAGTGCGGGGTAGCTACCTATGCGTTTATCGCACGTGCCGTAGTCACCGTTACGTCTATCAGTGACCTTGGGGTGGTTGATTGAGTGTAGGACCACAGGAGAGCACCACGTGCTACTTCTATTCTTCGGAAAAGATTGCAATCAAGATCGTTCCCACGAGGAACATTTGAGATCAAGAAAGAGACCTGATAAATAAACCAAGTGATGACAAAAAGAATAATTAGTTAATAAAAGAAAGAAATTGAAAAACAACAGCTACATGTCCACATTTACTGTTTTAGTTAGTTAGTTGCTACTCTACTCAGCGTTCGCTGACGTTTTGTACTCATAACCTTTTTCAGGTCCAGGTGTTGAGCAGCTAGAGCCTACGGCTGCAGAGGGTGCTGGGCCCAATAGAGCCCGATAGTTGTAGCTTTCTGTTGTACTCTGTTTCCTGTTGTAATGAGTAGTTTATTACACTTCTGTACTCTTTTATTGTGAACTTTATATTCCTGTACTCGTTTACTTTCCTACTGTTGTGGTGGTGTGTACTGTAGTAGTTTATTTCTTTATTGCTGTACTTTTATTACTGTTAATTGCTTGCATGGTGAATGTGGTTTATTTTACTGCTTTTTTGTTACTTTCTCGTTGGACGATTGGGTCTTGGAATTAGTCGAGTCGATCCGGTCTTGTGTCCTGTAGGGATTCGGGAACCGGGTCGTAACAATTTCCCACACAACAGACTCGATATCAAAATTAGCATCATACCGATATCACAGTATTAGATGTTTGTTCTTCTGATCGGACATCTAATAGTGGCTCATCAAACGTCCAATACCAAAATCAGACAACAAGCTGGTGCAATATCAAGGTCACCTTCCCCGACCCTTACCTTCAGGTGTCTGCCCACTGGTCAAATGTCTCTGCATAGTGATCAAATGTTTAGTCTTATGATCATACGTCACATCCTACAAAATAAGGCATCCGCCTTATTTGCCAGAGGTCGCTTGGGCCATATTGTGAAATGACCCAAAAACCCTTGTCACCATGCATCCAAGCTCGTCTAGATGTCTAGAGACCACACTAAACATTTTACCAGCATGTCAGACTTCAAATGGCACTCACTTCAAGACAGAAAAAGTGCACTTGCTATAGGGTTTGTTTGGTTGGACCATCAGACGTCCCCTATGTGCAGTATCGAATGCCTGACCACCATGTTAGATGAACAAAACTGTAATTTTCTCACTCTAAAGGAAAAATTCCTTTTTAGCGATCATCTGATTTGAGCATCAAACATCTGATAACCCCTCATCAAATGCCTAATGTTTGGTTGCTCTAATCGAGTTTAAAATACATGTCGTAGTATAGTGAGTAAAGCAACAAAAACATTTAAATTTATATCTTAAATTTGTGAGTACAAGGTCATCTTAGGGAGCAAATAATTCATAGTTAAACTACTAATCAAGTGAATAAAATGAGGCACAAGAGCTTGATATAAAAAGAAATATATTACTTAATTGATTTCACTATCAAACTCCAAAAGAAATGTAATGTTAAGGCTAAAAAAAAATGGTTTTCAACTTCAAATAAAGCCATAAACACTTTGGTAAATTTCAATCCCAAAGAGCCTCTCAAGCCAAGCCAAAAACTAGTCCAAATGCTTAGCCCAGACCAGACTAAAACAAGCCAAAAATCTGGCCTAAAACACACCCAAGGTCGGTTCAAAATCGGCCCAGACCCAGTTCAGGCACACCCGCGTGTGTGCGGCGTGCATGCACGTGGTAATGGGGACCCGACCCCCTGAGATCCTCGAGCAATATGCTTAGGAGCTCATTTCCTTAAATGCCCGAACTTGAGCCCCCTCTGTGAACGATGTGGGACTAAGTTCCCACGTCTTCTTTGTCTTCAAGCCATAAAGGAGCTACTTCTCAATCGATGCAAGATGGACATTGGATCTCTAATCTAACGACCTAGATGTGGTCCCCATGTGGTTCTACATGAAGAGAAGGTGGTGGCCTTGTGGATTGCTCGCTGGATGAGGTCGCTCGACGTCGGAGAAGAAGGTGGAAACCGGCGAACACCTGCACACGTAAAGCACGACCTTTCGACCCAATTAACCACATGAGAACCACTGGCGCTACTCGTCGGTCAAAACCCTAAGGTGATTGTGTGAATGGATGGGTGAACGTGCTTGGCTGATGAGCTCCAAAGGAGCTTCACCAGCGTGAATGGTGAAGAGTTATGGAGGTGTTGTGAGGTGCAATTACCTTAGACAAGAGTTTTGTGGAGGTGTGGGGAAGATTTTGCCTAAGGTGATTGGGTGAGAGGAAGGCGAGGGAGGTGGGACGATGAAGACGATGGTGGCGGACGACGATAAAGTCGAAGGAGGAAGAGTTAATGGATGGAGCCAAGAAGCTCCCTAAACCTAATGGAGATCGAGACAAACAAAAGCCCTAACCTAATTTTGAGAGAGGAAGAGGGAGGAAGTTCACCGGCATTCACCAGAGAGGAAGGTGGAGGTGGCGGGAGCAAAAGAAGATGAATTGGCGGCCAAAGCTTCATGGGAAGCTTCGCGGAAGCACGGGGAAGAAAACTCCTCTGCTTATTGTACATGGCAAAGGGTGAAGAAGGGTGTTAAAGGAGATCCGGTGGTGCGTCCAATCTTGCTGGTGTGGAAGAAGAAAGAGGAATCCCGGTGAATTCGTGATGTAGAAGTTGAGACCTATTTATATAAGAGGATCTTGAGCCAATTGGTATAAAAAATGCAAGCTTTGCTTGCGAATTTGGATGGAAATTGAGTTCCATAAAAATCACTCGTCGGTGTGTAATCCAATCAAATTGGATCTCATGGAGAGGCTCAATGGATTTGGAATGACGTAAAGAATAATCTCGCCAAGTTTGGCGAAATTTGATTGAAATTTCCTTAATCAATTTGTTGTATCAATCTTTTGTTAATGGGTTCTTGTCGCTGCTGTTGAGTTGTTGCTTTTGGCTCAATGGAGATGAAGGTAGGGGCCTAAATGAAAGATAAATTTGAAACTTAGGGGTAGTTTTGTAATAAACAGAGGTAAATGAGCTAAACTACAAATTAAGTCAAGATAGATTCTGATTGTACTCCAAATTTAGGAGTAACCTAATTTAGACCCAAGGAATCTAATTGTGACCTCAAATTTAAGTTTTGACGAAGTTTGACTAGGTAATTTACATTATAGCCCAAAATGAAGTAATTTCTCGCCTAAGTTTCTGTTTTTGGTCAAAATGGGTTCATCGTTAAAGTGAGTGTTCCAAACCTCATAGAATATTTTTCAACAATATTTAGGAGGTTTAAATTACATTTATTTTCACTAGAACCCATTCAATTAAAGTAAGGCTATAATTAAGATTTTTATTATTAAAATAATATTCAATTATCAAAAAACCTAATTCAGTCAGTTCAAACCTACTTCTTGAAAATTTAAGTTTATTTGACCTCAGATTATGCATTGATTCATCCCTTAGTTAATCTGCATTCATGATTTCTCATTAAAACAGTAGATTTAACGGAATCTCCTTTCTTCTTCTCAAATTTAACTCAGAACTGAATTACACTCTTTTGATAATTATTAAGGAGCATTTAACCTTGGAATTTGGCTAAATTAAGCCAGTTATGATAGATGATAGTGTTACCATCATCTAATCACAAAATCAGACATCACCTGATGCTGCCTGTGCACACTATCCATTTGCACTTAACTCTTTGTGATCTCAATCACCAAAGGGCCTTGAGGAAAATACCTAAGCATCATCCATACCCCTATTGACATCCCCAACCACTCCTTAAACGCAATAACTACCATGGATGCTCATTTGAAGCCCCGTTTCCTTGGACATGGAAATTGATCCGTGGGTTGGGGGGTGACCACCACCGCCATAAAATATCCTTACAAATCAAGAAAAGACTCATGGTCTTCCCTCTTCATTTCTTCTGAAATGCAAGTCTAACCAACCACATACAAGGATAATAGGCCTTACCTTGGATTTGGAAGTGTTGCTACTACTGCTAGTGCTCCCCCTTGTTCTTCCCAACAACAACCACTTGTTGCAGTTGTAGAAACACACTTGTCACCATCATCCACACCAAAATAACCCTTAGATTAGGCATCTTGTTCAATTCTAAGCACAATACAACCTAGTGATCATTCTTATCAAGCCAAAAACCATACATGCAACCCCATTTTTCCATCTCCAAGACTCATAGAGAGGAACCCAAAATGGATTCGAGCATTACCTTGGTGTGCGGTTTAAAGGGAGGTAAATGGAGTTGTTTCCCTTCCTCGTGCAAGTGCTAAGAGTTTCCCCCCTCCTCATATCTCCTACTCTTCTTCTCCTACTGCTACCATGCTTCCCCACCCCCCCTCCTCCTCCTCCTCTCTCTCTCTCTCTCTCTCTCGGGCAGGAGGATGGAAAGGGATAACTCAATTAATTAATGATTTGGAAAATTTTCCAAGTGGCCCACATGGTTCCAATCTTTGAGTTTCTTCGCCTCTACCTAAGTCCTCTTGCTGCAAGGCCCCTTCATTAAGCGTCACCATTTATTCCCTCAAATTTGGGGCATCACCCTATTAGGAACCCAAAACTTAATTCTTAGGGCACCTAATTAGGTGACCAAAACTCCAATTTGAATTCAAGGTGATAATTTACAGCATCACCAATGGCATTTATGATTTAGAGTAACTAAGATTCTAATTCAAAATTAATCTTAATCGATTACGAAATAACTTGTGAGCTCTCAAACATTAGCTTTGTTGAGGAATCAAAATTATATGTGTCATCCATAGTGGATGATTAAGTTGTGGATTTAATCGTGAGATCAATTCATAAATAGGTACCTAACGAGTAAATTGGTATATATATAAGTTTTGATTTTCATATCCGATATGTAAATGAATAAAGTATAATTGTAAATTTTGTAAATAAATATAAATATGACAGAATTTTATACCTGATGAATAAATAAGTAGGATATGGTTATAAATTTTATAAATAGGTATGGATATAAATCTAGTCTAATCTGATCCAAATGTAATCTATTTGCATCCCTAGAGGGGTTGGGCTTGGCTAAGTCAAAAAAAAATAAGACCTACGCCCAACCTATGAAATTCATGGATATGCTTTGGTTAAATTGTGAATCATCTGACAATGGGGAAGGAGGAGCATTGAGGTGGTGGCTCTGACGCACCCTTGGTCGAGCAATGATAGCTATGTAGTTTAAAGCAATGGAGCATGCATACAAACATTTAAGCCAAGGCAACATATAGGACAAGTATCTAATTTCCCAATGGTCAAGTGTTTCCCCGTGATTAGTAAACAACTCGGATATGGAGTTGATATCACAGTATCTAATTTCATAGCGTATCAGGCGTTAGAACGCTTAGCGTTTCACATTCCAAATGAGGCATCTAGATTTGAATATTGTCCAAATCTAAGTCGATCTACGTTTCAACGTGTAACAGAATGAGTACATTGTGTAAATAGAAATATGAATATTGAAGATATATTTATGTCCATGTTTTTATGTCTCTAACATGTGGAAAGTAGTTTAGACATAAACTTTATCACATACACATCTAATCATACTTAGATACCGCAACCACTGGAATCAAGTCTTTAAAAGGAAATTATTCACCATCCCCATCTGTACCCGTTCAATTTCCAGATGGTTTTTTGACATCCAAATTTCGTCCGATATTGAATAAAACAACTCATTCAGGCCAAATGGAATCCGAATCTGGATTCAAATGTGGGCATATCCATCGACGAGCTTAGATTCAAGCATTGGTTGGGTAGGGACCGCCGCCAAACCGACAGCTGAACAGATGGTGCTCGGCCCGTCGTTTGAGCCCATTTTGATTAATGGGTCGGGGAGGGGCCGAAGTGGGTTGAACCACAAAAGCCCGTTAGCCCCGTTTACGGGAAGTCCACTGGATGTGGTCATGTTTATCCAAACAGTCTGTACGCAAGAATGCAATTTCACGTCCACCTCCCTCCACTGCTTGGATTCCGAATTCAGAATAAGAAAATTATTCTAATATGCCTCCGACTTTTCAATCGAAGCTAATGGTCACCTCACCTCAACACAGCGGAATACCAAGATTGCCAATAGTCGAGGTTGCGATGGTTTGAAAGTTTGAAGCTTCATATGTTACTAGCGTGGAGTCCCTTGCTTTGCTATGTATGGGAAAAGTACACATTTGTATCCTTAGTCCATACACAATTATATACGTTAAAAAAATACAAGGAGATTTACCATAACATAAAACAACACGTAAAGCAATAATTGAGGTGTTTATCGAATTCTTTGTCAAAGGAGAAAAGGATAATTATAGAAGAAATTAGGTAATCTACCACCCATGATAATATATGTTACCAAGAGAGCACTGAAACGAATTCTCTAACCAATCACCAAGGGAACATGATAAACTTCTAAGGTGCTCCTTCTTGGTTTATGTTAGGTTTGGAGATCATTATTCTCATTTTAGATTCACGTGGCACATTATAAACTAACTAACAGGGATAAAAGTTAGGGAGATAACTGCACGGCCAACGGTGACAGCTAAATAGTTATCACAGGTTACCATAAAAAAAAAATTTGCCGAAGTCCTTCAATATCATGAAAGGATGGATTCGAGACAAATTGACTGTTATCGGTACATGCATCAAATGGCTATGATAAGAATTAAAATATATATAAGAATATAAGAAACATTACGCTCCCTCCCTCTGGTGCAAATGGAGAGGAGTATGATCCGACGTACGATTAAGTGCGAGAAGGATTCGTAGGAGGTTGGTTTAGCTGAAATGTAATGAACCTTATCCCGCGAGGCAAACAAACCAAATTGTAAGAGAGGGAGGGAACTTATTATGAGGTTTAGCTTCACGACATGTGTCATGCATGGAGACCCTTTGGTGCCCTCACGTCAAATGTTCTTACGTAGATGGTGTGGGGATGGGAACTTATTAAGGCAAGTGAAAAATTAGTTCGGACAGGGACTCGCGCAGAGGAAAGATGGGGGCCGTTGGTGATTAGATGCGATTAAAACCTATCACAGCTAAGAATTGATGGGAGGGCTTCGCAACAAAAATTGTGAGTGTAGATTTGGGATTAAGCCATTCCATACGGACATTTGTGCCTGTGAAATAAGACAGAAAGAGAGAGAGAGATGGAAGTGAAGTGGGGGAACATGCGTTGACGTCAAATGAAACCACATGCCTGCATTTTAACAAGAGGGATGGATGCGTCAACTTTAATTTGGGCTGCGTTTGGGAGCGTATTTAGAGGTGGGATAGGAGTTTAAAGGTGCGTTTAGGAAGGAATGTGAGTTTTTATCGAAGGATTTTATAATTATCTCCTGTATATCAATGATCGTTGGCTTCCGTACCACATCTATACCAATATATATTTAAATACATCCATTCTAATATAATATATTAATTAAAATATATTTATAATATCACATTAATTTTAATATATATTAAAATATATCTACTCCAACACCCAAGGTTGGAAAGTCGTGGACATCGTGGTTGACGAACAACGAGAGAGGTTTTACCGTGAGGGCCCACATGTGGGTAACCAACTCATCTATTTAACAGTAAATTATTTTATTAAATAAAGTTGGATGAGCGCCACCCTAATGCCTCATCTTTACTTCTTTATTTTTTTTAAAAAAACCTAATCCAACATAGTATACTCACTCAAACCATAGCATAATATTAAAATAATATTTACAAACATTACGTCACTAAATCAATCATTATAAGATCTTAATTATTATAAATCCATCAATTAAACACCTTTCTCATAAGTTCCCAATTATTATGATCCACTACAATCTTATTCAGAATTTCTCTAAACCTCCAACCAAGCACAACCTCAAGGTCCGTTTGGCAATGGGGTTAAGTGAACTTTTTCCCAACCGTGATTTTTGTTCAAATTTTTCCTATCATTTTAACCTAAATTTCTACGTAATTACTTTCAATCATTTCAATTAAATCACAATAACATTTACTCTCACTTTTACTATTAAAAAAATACCCACAACATCTTTTACTCTCACTTTTAATATTAAACAAATATCCACTAATATTCTCCACTCTCACTTATATTATTAAATAAACATTCACTAACATTACATCATTACACCAATTATTTTAACTATCTTCTTATTCTACCATCCAAACAAATATTTATTTTCACTTACTCCATTTTAACATATCCCTACAATATTTTATCTACACTCCAAATGAAATCTTAGGTTTCGTTTTATAAGGAATTTTGACTATCACAAGATAGAATTAGAGTGGAATAAGGTAAGGAAGTATTCGATTGGAAAGATTGTAATGATTAAAGATTTGTAATAATTGATATAGTGGTATTGTATTAATGGATTATATTTTAATATCATTATGTTATATAAGTAGGTATATTATGTTATAGTGATATATTATATTAAAATAAAATATATCATTATATATATTTTAATATATATTAAAATTGATATAAATAAATATATTATGCTTCGAATATTTACATGAATGTAAAATAAAAGATGATATTGATATGGTGTAGAATTTTAAAATCTTTTTAAAATACTGCTCAACTTATTTCCATCCCACCTATTGATCTCTATTCCACCTATTAGCCTTGAGACAAACGCAGCTTTCTGCGGAAAAGTACAAATCTTGTCAAATGTCAATGCGGTGTACAGCGGCAACCTGTCGAGCATCGTTTGCCATCGTTTCTCTCTTCTTTTGCTCATAAAAAATGATTGTTTTTCACCGTGCACACGCTTTGTTGTTTTTTACCGAAGCTGATGCACTTGCTCTTTTATATTCAAACAAATGTAATATATATATATATATATATATATATATATATATATATATATATATATAAAGTACACTATTAAAATTATGCATAAATTTTTATGAGAAAAAAATATTTACTTTTACTTTCATCTCCTAATAATTATAATATTATATTCACTTTTAATCAAACTAAATGTCAAGGTATATTTAGTGAGTTATTTGGTTCAAATTATATGAAAAAAAAAAGAAAAAACATGTTACATTATATGTAACCTTTTTTTTAATTTAAAACTCTATGGTAGATTTGACTTGATATTTAGATTAAACGTTGAGATATTGAAACCAATAATCTCTCTCCATAATCTTGTTCTTATGTAAGTTGTGTATTTCTCTTTTCTTTAGACTTGTTATTAAAAGGGGAAGATTTTTCTTTGCCTTTTGCATACAGAACTTTTGTAGGTATCTTGTAGTATATGCTTGTGTATTGTGGGTAGTTGGCGTATTTTCCACTTAAAGGCCAATGGATAGTTAAGATGACCTTGACATTGTCGAAGGAGTTTGAAAGCTTCTTCATCAGACAAAGTAGATAGGTGAAATAACTGTGGGGGAAAATGATCTGTCGGATGCAACGAAGTGGAGGTGTTGTATCATGTTTACAATTATAACGAACAAAAAATCAAGAAGTAAGTCAGTCATTGAAGTTTTTACTAGAGTTTGGAGTTTTAGTAAGCCACCAGTCATATCAGAGATGGCAGAGAAAAGATGGATGGCTTTCTTTGATCATGAAGTTGATGCACGGATGGTTTTGAACAAGATCCATGGCATTTTGAAGGGGATATGGTGGCGATGGAGCCTGTAAAGCTGAGGAAGAGACCTTCAGAATATGAGCTTAATACAGTCTCCTTATGGGTGCAGCTGTTTGATATACCACCGGAATATAGATGCAGGCCAGTGTTGATGAGAGCGAAATCAGCTTTTGTGGATATTAAAGATGTTGATCTTGATGAAAAGAGGGGAGGAAGATTTGTCAGGATGAAGGTGGTCATGGACGTTCGCAAGCCGTTAATTCGTAAGTGCAGACTAGATCTCCTTCAGGGAGACTCCATTGTGTTACCATTGAGATATGAAAGGCTACCAAGAATTTGTGCTTGCTGTGGAAGACTTCGACATGTGCATCAGGATTGCAATGTGTATCTGGAAGCAAAAAGTGAAATGGAGAAGATTAAATCTTTAGAAGTCAGGAGGGCTCTAGAGGATGAAATTCAGAATAAATTTGACAGTGAGATAAGGGCAGAAAAGAGAGCAGTGGTGAGAATTATGATAGGAAGTGTACCACTGCAGCAATTTAGAGCCGAGTATGAGCCAGGGAGAGAAGAAGAGATACAGAAAATTGTTCACCTTACGAAGAGTGCAAGTTAGATTTCAGGTCAGCTGCCAAAATCCTCTAGAAGTAGGCATAGAGAGGAGGTGTGGGGCTTTATGGCTACTGGGAATGAAGGAGGAAGTGTGGAGCCTTTGCTGCCTTTAGGGGAGGAACAACAATCTGAGATGGCTGATGATAAACAAATGATGGATCAAAGCATTTTTGAGTAGCCAGACAGCAATTGGATTCCAAGAGAAAATGTCAAGAGGAAGGCTAGATAGGTCAAGATACAGGAGGAAACTCAAGAGCACAAAAGAAGGAAAGAAGACTTGGAGAAGTCGGCTAATGGTGAGAAGGCAAACTGTTTGCTATATAATGCTTTGTCGTGTTTTAAATCAGTCTCGTTGCAGTATAGTTGAAAAGGCATTATAAACAAATAAGAAGTTTTTATTACTCGAAAACCTAGGTATTCGAGGTCAAACTTAGGGAGCACATTGGTATTTTTAAAAACTAAAATCACAATCTCAAATTACTCAAAAGATGATATCAATGCAATTCAATATATATATGAAGGCTAGAGAGAGAAAATGCAAAAAGAAATAGAATGTCTCTCTTCTTCTTTTTTTCCTTCTCTTTCTGTAACTTCTTCTTCCTTCTTTTTCTTCTCTCTTTCTTTTCCTTTTGCTTTCCTCTGCCATTGATTCTCTATGGTTCCTTCCTCTCTTCTTTTATTCTTCTCTTTCTCTGCATACTTTGGCCTTATGAATCAGACGTCTGATTTTGTAAATCAGACGTCTTAACTTGCAATTGCTACAGTGCTTTCAGCTCCTTCTCCTTCTTCTCTACCTCTGTCTGCCTTCTTCTTCTCTTCTTCAGTAGCACCTCTGCTTCCTTCTTCTTTCTCTCGCACTTGGCTTTCCTTAGCTCCTGCCTTCTCTTCTTTTCTATGGCTATAGTGCTTCTTCCTTGGCCTTGTCTTCTACCTTCAAGTCCTTCTCCTGCCTCTGCTTCCTTAGCCTTCCTTAGCTGCGGCTAAGTCCTTCCTTCCCTGCAAAGGCCTTACCTTGCCTTAGGCTTCAGCTGCGCCTTCCTCTTCCTTCTTCTTCTCTCTTCAATAGCTGCCTCCACCTCCTCCTCCTTCTTCCTTTCCCTACACAACACAGCAAAACCTACCCCTACCCTCCCCCGCGTCACACTCTCGCTCTATTTCTCTCTTTGCTCTCTCAGAGCCAGACAATCAGGTATATGGGTTGGGTTACGCATGCCCGGGTCCAGGCGCACCGGCGTGGGTGGAGAGCGAGGAGTGTAGGATAAACGGGTTAGCCGGGTCCACGTAGGGGTGACCGTGGATGAGGAAGGCGTGGGCGAGGGGACCTCACCCCGTGACTTGAGGCGCTAAGGAGGAAACACAAAAACAATAAAAACCACCCACCCGCGCTGGTCGTTTCCGAGGTGGGACTAAAGTCCCACCCGCTTCTTCACACACTCGCAGGTGATTTCTTTGCTTAATTGCCGCTGCTGTGATCCCTCTTAAGGCTGCTTACTTGGCTGATTGAGTGCACGAGTCCAACCCGCGCCTCCTGGAGCTGGGGACCTGGAGCGAAGCTTGCAAACAAGCTTCACAACTACTTCAATGGCGGCCGAGGTTGAAAACCTGTCAACAGGAATACGGCCTCACGGCCCTATTAAAATACTTAGAAAGCTTCGCCTTGGCACGACGAAGGTATCTAGGTGGGTGGCTGGGCGTGGGGCGTCCTAGGCGTGCGGGCCTAGGTCGATCTGTGACTGTAGTGATGGGTGTGGTCTGGGGGAGCTTGTGGAAGTGATGGCAGTCGATGGAGATGGGGAAAGTGCTCGGTGGATGGTGGCAGAGGTTTTGAGGGGTCTGGTGAGGTGGATGGAGGTGTGGAAGTGACAGAGACACCTCGCCAGTGGTTGGCCGGAGATGGGAACGATGGTGGTGGTCTGCGGCGTCAAGGGGATAAAAACAGTAATAGAGATAGGGGAAATAAAGAGGAGAGGGAGAAGAACTTATATGCATGTAGCTGGACGAAGGGGAGGCGGAGGGGATGAGCGGCGCCTAGGTGCCGTCATTGGAGAAGAAGACCCTGAGGTGAGGATGACGGTGACGAGGAATGGGTCGGAGAGGCACGCGCGAGTATGGCGCGACGTTGAGGAAGACGGCGGAGAAGACTCTACCACTGGTATGGTGGCAGAGCGACGAGAAGAGGGAGGAGAGGTCGCCGGAGCTTGTGTACAGTTGGCCAGAGACGAAGGAGGACGAAATTCAAGGGGTATCTCAGGCCAATCCAAGCTTCGAAGATGCGGCTGGACCTGAGTCTTCTTTTAATGGCATAGGCAGAGGGCCTTGTGCTTGGAAGGCGAGCTTCCAAGTGCAAGACTCTCGCCGGAGGTATGGGTCGGATACCATACCCATGCCTCTCGAGCATTCGCATGAGAGGTAAGGTGTGAACCAGATCTTGGGAAGCTGCTCAGACGGTAGGGGATTCCTCAGAGGATCCCCTTGCCAAATCTGAGAGCAGCTTCTTGGGGAAGCGAGGAGAAATCCTCCTCGAAACCTCACCGGAGGTATGGGTCCTCTGCTGAAATGGCAGAGGGACCGAATGCAAAAAATGATGAGGAAGATAGGGGGTCTGTGCAAGGATTTTCAAAAGCTAGGGGTTAAAATGCAATTGGGTGGACTATTTTGCAAAGTAGGTCAAGATGACCTTCCCTTAGGTCCAAATTTTTGTAAAAACCTAATTTATACCTAAGAAATTCAATGGTGAAGTTGGATATTAGGTTTGACCACGTTTGACTTGACATTTTGCATAAAAACCCAAATTAGGCAAATATTGAGCTAGGACCCCAATCTAGGTCAAAATAGATTCCAAAGGCCAAATTGAAGGTTCTAAACCCTAGGAGATATTTTTTTATGAATTTTAGAGGATTTAGTTGATTTTTACCCTGACCAGAACCTTGTGAAATTAAGTGGGCTTGTTTTAGGGTTACAGAATGTCATTTAATTCTTAAATCTCACAATAACCCTTTTCTGACTGAACCATCCCACTTTTTCTCTTATTAAGTCCAATTGACCTATGTTTAGACCCTGAGAAATCCCGTTGATATACTGCAATGGTAAAATTACAGTTTTACCCTTTAGTTCATGTTTTCTTCCCAGAATAGTAATCTCTTGAATTAGGCCTTCCTTTAGGTTATGCAGGAGCTTTTGTTCACTTTCTTAGGTCAAAATGAGCTAGTTAGGGCTCATGATAAGGTTCTCATCATACCCCCGTGCCTAGATTTTGCTAGTCCCTTAGCAAAAATTCAATGTTTTAATGTCTGTTCTAGACCATGTGTTTCTTTTACATTTTATGATAAGTGCTTTTTCTTTTTCTTTTGGTTAGGTTGGAATGCCGACAGTAGGCCTAGAGGTACTCCAGTACCAACCAAGATCCGGACCTGACCAACTTTAGCCTCAGTCCTCCTCTGCGAAGGTTTTTAAGGCCAGCAGGAACTACCCTAAGGTTCATTGGACTCCGCGGTTAAAGCACCTGTGCTTGAGACATATTTAGCCTTGATTCAGTTTGCATTGTATTTTTTGTAAGGGAGAGAGATAGAGGATTTATTTGTTTGGAGAGTTTTTTCTCTCTTTTCTTTTTATTTCTAGCTTTGGATTGGCTTCTCAACACTGTCTGTATCAGATTCCTCATCCCCATCATCAATCCTCAAAGGCCCCTGGAAATCGATGCTTCGTGATAGCACTGCCCATGGCAACCCCCAGAACCTTGGTTTTTGAGATTTCGAGATAATCTCGCCCATGGCATTTTATGGCCGAATCCAGACCCTAGCAATCGACATTTCGTGATAATGCCACCCATGGTATCTGAACCAGTAGAGTGCTTACATGCCCCTGGTAGGATTTGTAAATATTCTAAGAGACAAGCACCGAGGAGACGATATGTTGTTACGCATCTTCGAGGGAAATTTCCCGCCTCTCCGCACCGAGAACTCATCCAAATCAACTTGTGTTGATCGGCCTCTCCTAATCTAGGCAACTTTTTTAGAACATTAAAATGCTTTTTGCGTGATTTTGATCGTTATGCGCACTGAACCAGACTGTGTATAGATTGGGGTGCTTAGGTTACCAAGTCCCGCAAACCGAAGGTCAGTTGACGAGGTTGAATACTCCCTAAGCCTTAGACCTAATACTTAAGCTTCTCATTTTCTCCGACCTCTTGGGGATTATCCAGATCTTAACAGGTACTAGGAGTCTAGCCAAAAAGGCCTAAGGTCAGCATTCTTACTAATCTCTTTTTGTGTCTCCTTAGCACTTATTCTCATTTCTCTCTCTCTTTTTTTTTCTTGATGTGGTTTAGAACTTTAGTTAATCCCTTAATTTCTTACCAATGACTATTCTTTTTTTTTCTTTTTCATTTTGTGCTCCTTTTTGGCATTTTGCTATTTTTCCTCCTCGTGTTTGTATAGCCCAAAAATTTTCTCTCCCCCTTCTCAGTTTTTTTGTTCTTTTTCAAAATTTTTCATCATCTTCTTTTTTTTTTGAAATATATGATTTTTTGTTAAAACCTTTTCTTAATAACATTTTGTAGTTTCATACCCCCCCATGGCTATGATTTGCAATGTCCCCATTGTAAATTAGGTGGGTTCGAATTTAGCTTAGTTCATTCATTAGGACAGGTGTTGGGTGGGCGAACGGGTCGAGGTGATTGTTGCGGATGATTTCTTGACTCGGGTACGGGTACCTGAGGTGGAGTCGGTTGTTCTAATAGATGAACTCTAAAGTGCAATATGAATTCAACATAGAAATGTTTGGAAAGGTTTCGGGTTTTTTTTCAAAGAATGATGGGTTGCCTCCCATTAAGCGCTGAGTTTTACGCCATCGGCTGGGCGCAATGAGCTTAGGGAGAATGGAGGATAAAGGATGTCTCAGCCAAATCTGTATTAGTCATGTTGATGAACGATTTGAGTCTTTGACCGTTCACGACGAAGGGTTCAGAATCGTGGCTGAGTGAACTGATCCCAATGGCTCCATTTCCAAAGATTCATTGGACTAAGTATGGTCTGATCCATTTAGATCGTAGCTTTCCTGGGAATAATTTGAGTCGGGCATCAAAGAGTAGGACCTTTTGACCATGATGAAAGATCTTTCTAGATATGTGCTTGTCGTGAAAGGCTTTAACCCGCTCTTTGTAGATTCGCGAGTTTTTATACGCGTCGTGCCGTAATTCATCAATTTCGCTCATCTGAAGCTTTCTATGGGTTCCAGCCGTAGAAAGATCTAAGTTGCAGTTCCATACTGCCCAATAGGCTTTATGCTCCAATTCGATGGGGAGGTGACACGCCTTCTCGTACACCAGTCTGAAAGGAGACACGGCTAATTGGGTCTTGTGGGCAGTCCTATAAGCCCACAAAGCTTCCGAAAGCCGAGATGACCAATCCTTTCTGTCAGGTCGAACAGTAACTTGAATGATTTTCTTGATCTCCCTGTTTGATAGCTTAGCTAGACCATTAGTTTGGGGGTGGTAAGGAGTAGAGATTCGGGGCGACACCCCGTATTTGGTCATCAGTGACCTGAACTGAGCGTTTGTGAAATTGGTCCCTCCATCATAAATTATTTCACGTGGAATCCCGAACTATGAGAAGATGTTTTGGTGAATGAACTTGGTAACAACTTTGTGATCATTGGTTCGGGTTAGAATGGCTTCGATCCATTTGGACACATAGTCAACAGCGAGTAAAATGTATTCGAAGCCATCCAAGATAGGGAAGGGTCCCATAAAATCAATCCCCCAAATGTTGAAAATTTCGCATACTAGAATCAACTGTAAAGGCATCATGTCTCGATGGCTCATGTTGCCCAAGGTCTGGCAATGGGTATATGCCTTACAGTGATTGTACGCATCCTTGAAAATGTGGGCCAGTAAAAGCGACACTGGAGGACTTTTGATGCGGTTTGTGTCCTGAAAAATGTCCATTGCATTCCTGGTCATGGCAGAAAGAGTATGTCTTTGATTTTCGCTTCCGTGACACATCGTCGGATAATTTGATCAGCACCAATGCAGAATAAACACGGGTCTTCCTAAAGGTAATACTTGGCATTAGAACGTAATTTGTTCTTCTTGGCCTTCGGCCAATCAGATGGGATCTGATGTGATGCCAAGTAGTTTACTATGTCAACAAACCATGGAAGCCCTGTATTGATAGTTAGAAGGCGCTCATTAGGAAAATATTCCGTAATGGGTTCGGAAGGGTCAATGATCTTAGAAGGAAGGCGGGACAAGTGATCAGCTACCACGTTTTGTCTTCCCTCTTTGTCACGAATCTCGAGGTCAAATTCTTGCAACAGCAAGATCCATCGAATTAATCAAGGTTTCACATCCTTCTTTGCAAAGAGATGCCTCACAACTATGTGACCTGAGTAGATAATAACATGGGAACCCAGGAGGCAAGATCTAAATTTTTCTAGGGCAAATACTATGGCTAGCAGCTCTTTCTCAGTAACCGTGTAGTTTGCTGAGCCTCGTTAAGTGTTTTGCTAGCGTAGTAAATGACCATGGGTTTCCCATCAATTTTATGCCCCAAAATTGCTCCTACAGCGAAGTCAGATGCATTGCACATGATCTCAAAGGGTTGAGACCAATCAGGGGACTGTAGGATTAGGGCTTGGGGAACTCGGTCATGAAGGATCTCAAATGCTTGAGTGCATTCCTTGGAGATTTTGAAAGGTACATCCTTGGAGAGAAGAGTGGTCAGGGGGAGCGTGATTTTTGAAAAATCAGGGATAAATCAATGGTAAAAAACGACGTGCCCCAGAAAAGATCGGATGTCCTTGATCAAGCTAGGCATAGGGAGTTTGGAAATGAAGTTAACCTTGGATTGATCAACTTGGATGCCTTTCTCCAAAATTCCCTCAGGCACCATGAAGTGGCTCTTTTCTTAGGAAAGAACCAGATTCACATCAATGCATCGCCTGAGTATTTGGACCAAGTGCTGGAGGTAATCGTCAAATGATGCTCCAAATACTGAGAAGTCATCCATGAAGACTTCTAGATAATCACTTACCATATCTGAGAATATGGCAAGCATGCACTACTGAAAAGTCACGGGTGCATTGCAGAGACCGAACGGCATCCTTCGGAACACGTATGTCCCGAAGGGGCAGGTGAATGTGGTCTTTTCTTGGTCCTCAGAATGGATTGCCACTTGGTTATAACCGGGGTACCCATCAAGAAAGTAGAAGAACCTATTTCCCGCTAGTTTCTCGAGGATCTGATCAATAAACGATAGTGGGAAATGATCCTTCTTAGTGGAGGAATTGAGTCTTCTGTAATCAATGCAGACTCTCCATGAGTTAGCTATATGGGTTGGTATGACCTCTCTGGTTTCAGTCGTAATGATGGTGAGTCTTGCCTTCTTAGGCACAACCTGGATTGGACTCACCCATCGACTGTCGGAGATCGGGTAGATGATCCATGCATCTAACCACTTAATGATCTCATTTTTCATGACCTCCTGCAGATTAGGGTTCAAACGTATCTGCATATCTCGCAAAGGTTGTGTGCCCTCTTCGGAGTAGATATGGTGTGTGCAATAAGAGGGGCTGATACCAGTCAAATCATCGAGAGTCCATCCAATGGCTCTACGATGTTACTGGAGAACAATAATTAGACAGGATTCTTGGTCAGGTGTGAGTCTGGAGTTTATAATCACAGGAAACGTCTGATTGAAACCCAAAAAGATGTATTTCAGATGATCGGGAAGGGGCTTGAGTTCCAGAACGGGATTATCAGCAGCAGCGGGTGATTCGTGGTGTGTGTTGGGAATAAGGGTAGGAGTTATGGTTGTATTTAGATTAGGTTCAGATTCCTCTGTTTGCGGGTTTTGATCTTTTGGTGGTTGATCGGGGATAATCAGGTTGTCCTCGATATGGGATTCATCAACCACGGCTTTGATATCACATATTTGTTCTATAACACTGCAATTAATCCCTTGTTGGACTTTAAAGATGTCAATCATTAGAGTTTGGTTCCCAAATTTTAATTATATTTGGCCCTCCTTACAGCTTATATTGGCCCTAGCCGTGGCCAGAAAAGGTCTCTCTAGTATAATCGGTGTATCCTTTGGGTTCTCAGGTGATCCAAATCTAGAACTATAAAATCCACCGAGAAGTAGAAATCCCGTACCCTAACAATGACATCCTCGAGTATTCCTTTAGGTGACTTGATGGATCGATCGGCTAACTGTAACGTCACCTCTATTGGTTTAAGCTCGGACTCTTCGAGGTGGTCAAGGAGGGATGTAGGTATTAGGTTTATGGAGGCACCTAGGTCTAACAAAGCTCTGTCGAATTGGGTTTCACCAATTTTACATGAAATCAGGGGAGGACATGGGTCTTTAGCCTTGGGTGGGAGTTTACTCAAGATTACAGAGCTGGCTTGCTCTGACAGTATGATCGGACTCCCACTTTTGGTTCGCGGCTTACGCTTAGGTGTACACACGTCTTTCAGAAATCATGCATAAGCCGGTACATGGCAGATTGCATCCATCAAAGGGATGTTTATCTAGACTTGTTCAAAGAGCTTGACTAGATCCTCCTCAGGAGCCACGGGTTTGGTTATCCTTTTTCCCTTGGTCAAGGCCTCGGGAAATGGAACCTTGGTTGGTTCCTCTAGAATAGGTCCAAGTTCTTGATCTGGGATAGGGGTATCCTGGATAATTATCTTAGGGCTTGGATAATTACTAGGCTTGGAGTGGTTTGGATAAGGTAGGTCTTGAGTTGCTTTACCACTACGGGTTGTTACGGAGTTTAATCCTACCTGATTTTTATTTGGGGTCGGTAAAATGGGTGGCTACTGTTGAAATCCTGTATAGGATGTCGAAACTTCCATCCCATTAGGTGATGGAACAGAAGGGGCCTGATAAATCATATGTGTGTGGCCTGGATTTGGGTTCATAACGCGCCTCTGGGTTGGCACATTATTTGGGTTCGGTAGAGGTTGCGAAGGAAGTGTTCCCGGTTGGCTGGAATTCGCCATTTAGGCGAGTTGGTTACGAACCTATGTGATCTCGTCCTTGTGTTGTTTTTGTATTGCCGCATTCATTTTTTGAATGTCAGCCAGTGTTTGAAGGATAAGAGTCATTTGATCTTGGTTTGGCCCAGATTGATAGGTGGGGTTGGGCCGAGGCTGGGGCGGCTGGTATGGACGAGGAGCTTGTGGATGGGGTTGGTAAGGTGGTCTTTGATTCTGAGAATTTCCTGTCCACTGGAACTTTGGATGATTTCGCCATCCAGGGTTGTGGTGTTGGAAAATGGGTCATTCTGAATGGCGTTGAGGTCCTCGCAGGTCTGAGGAGCCTCAGGAAAGTTAGAGTATGGTTCAGAGTTCCCCCTACTAGAATAGAGTGGATCAGAGGTCCCTCCAGTTCTAGAGTCAGACGGGGGTGGATACGAATCCATCCCCTGAAAAAGTCGGTGATAGATGTTTTGCATAGTTTCCCTCGCGAGAGGTGGCTGTGCGAAAGAGTTCTGCATAGACGTGGCTCACTGCAGATGCTGAGTCAGCTCGTCCACCTTCTTCTCTATGATAGAGACCTTGTCCAACCGACTGGCTATCAGCTCCAAGTCAATGGATGCGGACAAGCCCTGCGTCTCATGTGCTCCCCTAAGATTCATCGATGCACAGGCATTCGTCCGGTCGAATATGCCCATGGAGTCATTATTGATGGAGTTCTCGCACATATTTTCGAGAATCTCCCACACCGTGCCCTCATGTTGACCCATGATGTTTCCTCCGCAAGTTGCATTGACGAATAATCGAATGTCTTCATGGAGTCCTTAGTAAAAAGATTGGACTTATTCACATTTAGGAACTTCGTGATGGGGGCACTTTTGCATGAGATCCAAGAATCGATCCCATGCCTCATGAAGAGGTTCTCCCAATTGTTGAGTGAAATGAGTGATCTGGTGGCGCAAGGCATTTGTTCGGCCAACGGGGAAGAACTTCTTCAAAAATTCTGACTGAGGTTCGACCCATGTGTTGATCGGACGAGTCTGAGTTTGATACCAATGAGCAGCCTTGTCCATGAGGGAGAAAGAAAACATCTTCATGAGTAGAATATCCCGATTTTGTGCATCTGACCCGAAGGTCTGGGCCAGATGTTTGAGCTGCTTAATGTGTTCGAATGGATCCTCAGAGTTAAGCCCATGGAATTTTGGTATGGCATGAATCATATTGGGCTTGAGTTCAAAATCAGGACCTCCAACCGAGATTTGGACTTGAGGCTAAATTGCCACCGCAGCGAGATTATAGTGGTCTCGCATCATAGGACGCTGTGGTGGGTTTATAAAGTTTTGGAAGAGATCATTTAAGTGCTGAAGTTGGTGCTCAAGGTTGTTCTCTTCTTCAATGGGTTGTGCCATGATGGAAGAAGGAGAACTTGGTTTGGAATCAGAGGAAAGATCTATGTGGTGGGGTTGCTGCACAAACAAGGGCATCAAGACTTGGCCTCGGGGAGAGTGGATTTCTAAAGGAGGTCTTAAGGACCTCCTACCAAACATGCACTGAAGGATTTGATGAGATCAGAATGTGCTGGACCCAATCAAGACACCCAAAATATGTTGGGTGACTATAGAGGTTCGGGGCGGATGATATCCCTTAGTCAGAAAGGTTGTCCACTTGAGAAATACTTGGGCAGCCAGAGAGGGAGAGTCCCGTGAAGACCCCTACACGGTAGAGTGTCCCCACAAGTTACAGGGTTTCCCCCACTCGACCTCTCTTGTCACTGCGATTCCAGGTAGATTAGAATGGAGACCTTGACCTCTTAAGTCTACCTTTTTCTAATTAAGATCAAGGTGCTTAGGGTTCCACTTAAACTTTAGGTCTTTTGAGTGCAAAGTAACCTAATTTTAAGATTGGTTGACCCAAAGGATCAACTTCACCTCTTTGTTCCTTTAAGGGCTTTTAGGTCCTCTCTTTTATGGTTCAAGTGAATTAAGAGCCTGATTTGCGTAGGATTTCTCTTAGATAAATCTTTTCAAACAAGACTTAGGCACACCTCCTTTTGAAATTTTTGATTCTTTGCTTAAAAGAAGATGTGTCTCTAAAATCCTAGATTGAAATTCTTAGGTTGGCTCTATTTGGTCCAATTTAGTTGCCTCAAAAATTGGTAATTAGGACTCAATCAAGAAGGTTTTAGCTCTAGTTACCTTAATTGGATGTGCAATTCAAAATGTGTTGAAAGTAAAAATCAGGCAACTTTTGTGAATTACTAAATATGGAAGTAGGTAGCCCTAGATTGATTTTTCTTTATTTTCCTTTTCAGATTTTTGAGGGGATTAAGAGAGAGGGCAAATGAAGATTTACCTGCTCCTGGTGTGGTTGTTGTGTGGCTGCTTTTCTTTTCTTCCCCTGAAACAAACACAGCAAAAGAGAGAGATTAAGTTAGTACTTAATTAGAGGTTGTGATCAAAGTTTCTAAAATGCCCGTTGCTCCTCGGTAACGGTGCCAAAATATTTATTATATAACGCTTTATCGTATTTTAAATCAGTCCCGTTGTAGTATAGTCGAAAAAGCATTATAAACAAATAGGAAGTTTTTATTACTCGAAGACCTAGGTATCCGAGCTCGAACTCAGGGAGCACAATGGTATTTTTAAAAACTAAAATCATAATCTCAAATTACTCAAAAGATGATATCAATGCAATTCAATATCTCCTTTCAAAAAAATCAATGCAATTCAATATATATATGAAAACTAGAGAGAGAAAATGCAAAAAGAAATAGAATGTCTCTCCTTTTTTTTTCTTCTCTTTCTGTAACTTCTTCTTCCTTCTTTTTCTTCTCTCTTTCTTTTCCTTTTGCTTTCCTCTGCCTTTGATTCTCTATGGCTCCTTCCTTTCTTCTTTGATTCTTCTCTTTCTCAGCATGCTTTGGCCTTGTGAATCAGACGTCTGATTTTGTAAATTAGACGTCTTAACTTGTGATTGCTACAGTGCTTTCAGCTCCTTCTCCTTCTTCTCTGCCTCTGTCTGTCTTCTTCTTCTTCCTTCTTTCTCTTCTTCTGCGGCTCCTTCTTCTGTTCTTGCCTCCTCCTGCCTTCTTCCTTGGCCTCTGCCTTGTCTTTCTTCTTCTTTCTACTTCTTCTTTTCCTTTCTCTTTGGTTCACCTTTCCTCTGTCTTAGCCTTTTCTTCTCTTCTTCAGCAACACCTTTGCTTCCTTCTTTCTCTCGCACTTGGCTTTCCTCAGCTCCTGCCTTCTCTTCTTTTCTGCGGCTACAGTGCTTCTTCCTCCTTGGCCTTGTCTTCTGCCTTCAAGTCCTTCTCCTGCCTCTGCTTCCTTAGCCTTCCTTAGCTGCAGCTAAGTCCTTCCTTCCCTGCAAAGGCCTTACCTTGCCTTAGGCTTCAGCTGCGCCTTCCTCTTCCTTCTTCTCTCTTCAATAGCTACCTCCACCTCCTCCTCCTTCTTCCTTTCCCTACACAGCACAGCAAAACCTACCCCTACCCTCCCTCGTATCACACACTCTCTCTATTTCTCTCTTTGCTCTCTCAGAGCCAGACAATCGGGTATACGGGTCGGGTTACGCACGCCCGGGTCCAGGCGCACCGGCGTGGGTGGTGCGCGAGGAGTGCAGGATAAACGGGTTAGCCAAGTCCGCGTAGGGGTGACCGTGGATGAGGCAGGCATGGGCGAGGGGACCTCACCCCGTGACTTGAGGTGCTAAGGAGGAAACACAAAAATAATAAAAACCACTCACCTGCGCTGGTCGTTTCCGAGGTGGGACTCTGCTTCTTCGCGCGCTCATAGGTGATTTCTTCACCTAATTGCCGTTGCTGTGATCCCTCTCAAGGCCGCTCACTTGGCTGGATGAGTGCGTGAGTCCAACCCGTGCCTCTTGGAGCTGGGGACCTAGAGCGAAGCTTGAAAACAAGCTTCACAGCTACTTCAATGGTGGCTGAGGTCGAAAACCTGTCAACAGGAATACGGCCTCACGACCCTTTTAAAATACTTAGATTCGCCGTGGCACGACGAAGGTATCTAGGTGGGTGGCTGGGCACGGGGCCTCCTAAGCATGTGGGCCTAGGTTGGTCTGTGACCGTGGTGATGGGTGTGGTTGGGAGGAGCTTGTGGAAGTGATGGCGGTCGATGGAGATGGGGAAAGTGATCAGTGGATGGTGGCGGAGGTTTTGAGGGGTTTTTGGCCGGCGATGAGAACGATGGTGGTGGTCTGCGGCGTCGAAGGGATAAAAACAATAATAGAGATAGGGGAAATAAAGAGGAGAGGGAGAAGAACTTATCTGCATATAGTTGGACGAAGGGGAGGCGGAGGGGACGACGAGCAGCGCCTAGGTACCATCATCGGAGAAGAATACCCTGAGGTGAGGATGACGGCGACGAGGAATGGGTCGAAGAGGCGCGCGCAGGTATGGCGCGACGTGGTGGAACACGGCGGAGAAGACTCTGCCACTGGTATGGTGGCAGAGCGACGAGAAGAGGGAGGAGAGGTCGCTGGAGCTTGCGGGCAGTTGACCGGAGATGAAGGAGGATGAAATTCAAGGGGTATCTCGGGCCAATCCAAGCTTCGAAGATGCGATCGGACCTGAGTCTTGTTTTAAAGTCACAGGTAGAGGGCCTTGTGCTTGGAAGGCGAGCATCCAAGTGCAAGACTCTTGCCGAAGGTATGGGTCGAACACCATACCCATGCCTCTCAAGCGTTCGCACGAGAGGTAAGTTGCGAACCAGATCTTAGGAAGCTGCTCAGATGGTAGGGGATTCCTTAGAGGATCCCCCTGCCAAATTTGAGAGCAGCTCCCTGGGGAAGCGAGGAGAAATCCTACTTGAAATCTCGCTGGAGGTATGGGTCCTCTGCTGAAATGGCAGTGGGATCGAAATGCAAAAAGTGACAAGGAAGATAGGGGGTCTATGCAAGGATTTTCAAAAGTTAGGGGTCAAAATGTAATTTGGTGGACTATTTTGCAAAGTAGGTCAAGATGACCTTCCCGTAGGTCCAAATTTTTGTATAAACCTAATTTAGACCTAAGGAATCCAATGGTGAAGTTGGATTTTAGGTTTGACCACGTTTGAATGGACATTTTGCACAAAAACCTAAATTAGGTCAAATATTAAGCTAGGACCCCAATCTAGCTCAAAATAGATTCCAAAGGCCAAATTGAAGGTTCTAAACCATAGAGGATATTTTTTCATGAATTTTAGAGGGTTTATTTGATTTTTTCCCTGACCAGAATCTTGTAAAATTAAGTGGATTTGTTTTAGGGTTATAAAATGTCATTTAATTCTTAAATCTCACAATAACCCTTTTTTTACTGAACCATCGCACTTTTTCTCTTATTAAGTCCAATTGACCTATGTTTAGACCCTGAGAAATCCCGTTGATGTACTGCAATGGTAAAATTACAGTTTTACCCTTTAGTTCATGTTTTCTTCCCAGAACAGTAATCTCTTGAATTAGGCCTTCCTTTTGGTTATGTAGGAGCTTTTGTTCACTTTCTTAAGTCAAAATGAGCTAGTTAGGACTCATGATGAGGTCCTCATCACAAACCAATCTAATGAGGAGCCAATGGCAGTTGGGGCGAATCAGTTGCTTTAGGAAAAATGAATGTTTTGTCATGGAATTGTCGTGGTTTGGAATCATCCATGGAAATTCGGCATATGAAATCCCTTTTGAAGGCTACTAGGGCCAATCTGGCCTTTATATTAGAAACCCATCTCAGTGGGGATAATTTTGGCAAAGTTTGTAAGAAAGTCAAAGGTTATGACTATTTTGCTGTACCAGCTAATGGTATGTCTGGAGGGCTTGGTCTTTTGTATGTTAATACTCTAAATGTGAATGTGATGTACTCTAAAGCCCACTATATTTTGATAAATATAATAGAATGTGAATTTTCCTACCATCTAGCTTGTATTTATGGCACGCCAAAACAAAGTTCTAAGAAGAAGTTTTGGGAAAGAATGGGAAGGTTGTTATTGGGCTATGCTGAAAAACTTGTATGTATTGAAGATTTTAATGTAATTTTGTCAAACACTGATAAGTGTGGTAGAAAAGGCAATTTCAGTTTTTGAGAGCCTTTACTACTGGCTTAGGTCTATTGGATCCGGGGTTTTCGGGGTAAGCTTTTATTTCGTCCAATAAGAGAAAGCCAAATTATCTAATCAAAGAAAGACTTGATAGAGTCTTTGCTTCGCTGGATTGGTCTTTAAAATATCCCAATGCGGGTGTTTTGAACCTACCGGTAATAGGCAGTGATCATAGTCCTATCTTGCTATGGTTGATAAGGGAAAGGAAAGCAACAAAAAGAATTTGGCGGCTTGGAATGGAGTGGGGCCTTAGAGATGTCTATGGAAGTATTGTCAAGAAAGGTTGGCAAACTGGGGGCCTAAAATATGCATTTGGGAGAGGGGTTAGAGGTTGTAGTAGGAACTCACTTCTTGGAATGCAAAGTCAGAAGTTAACTGGAAGAAAAGGAAAGAAAATATCGAATCCCAGTTAGCTAAAATTCAAGGAAGGCGATCTCTTGATGATGAACTTGAAAAACATGAGCAATTACAAAAGAAGTATGAAGAAGTTCTATACCAGGAAGAAGTCTACTGGTTTCAAAGGTCAAGGAAAAATTGGGTATCGAGTGGTGATAGAAATACAAAATACTATCATATTTATGCCCAAAATAGAGCAAGGAAGAATACCATTAATTGGATTTTTTGTCCAAATGGTAGGGAGACTGTAGAGAATGAGCAAATTAAGAGGATTTTTGTTGACTTCTATAAGGTCTCTTCACCTCTCAGCTATCTGGTAGTGTGCCTGAAAAATTATTCTCTGCCCAAGATAAGGCTACTGAGGTTGACAAAAGATGGTGTATACAGATCCCAGATGAGGATGAAATTAAGAACACCCTTTTCTCAATGCACCCCTACAAAAGTCCGAGGCTTGATGGGTTCCCAACTTTTTTTTCTCAGCATAGCTGGGATATGGTCAGAAAGGAGATTATTGAGTTTGTGCATAACTGCTTCCTCACACAAACAATGCCAGTGCAAATGAGTAAAACATTCTTGGCTTTAGTGCCTAAGCTGCAAACTCCAAAACAGTCGAAGGATTTCAGACCCATCAGTTTGACAAACACTTTGTATAAATTAATAACCAAGATTATTGCCAAAAGAATTAAGCCTATTGTAAGAAGAATTACATCAAGCAAGCAGTCAGGTTTTCTGTCTGATAGACAAATTACAAACAATATTATCTTAGCTAAAGAAATTATTCATGATATGAAGAAATCTAGAAGAAAAAAAGGATCTCTTGCCTTAAAACTGGATATGGAAAAGGCTTTTGATAGGTTGGAATGGAGTTTTATTGGCTTTTGTCTGGAGCAGATAGATATCCCAGCTCCTTTGATTAAGCTCATTATGTCCTGCATTACCTCAGCCACATTTCAAGTTCTGGTGAATGGTGATCCCACGCAAATTATTGTTCCATCCTAAGGTATAAGGCAAGGGTGTCCCCTCTCTCTATATATATTTATTTTATGTTTTGAGTATCTTACAAGATGTATAGACAAAGCCTTGCATGCAAAAAATTTATCAGGGTACAAATTACATAAGCAGTCGCCACATATCACACATTTCATGTTTGCAGATGACACACTAGTTTTTGCAAGAGCTTCTATTAATGAAGTGTTGAAAATTAAGTAGATCTTAGCTTTCTATGAGGAATGTTCGAGCCAAAAAGTTAATTTTCAGAAGTCTAAGGTGTTTTTTTAGTAAAGGCACTCCAAAGAACATTCAGAGGTAGATTATTGATGTCATTCAGGTTGATCAGATGGGGCCTAAAGAATTATATCTTGGCGCTCCTATTATGGATGATGCCAATCAAAAGGAGTTAAGTGACCTGGTGATATCAAAATATGCAAATAAACTAGCAGGATGGAAGAAAAGAGTTTTGTCACAAGCTGGCACAGGAGTCCTCATACAAGCCACCCTTGCATCTATTCCTTGTCACCTTATCACCAAAAATTTGTTCTCTAAGAAACTTTGTGCAAAGCTGGATGGGATGATTAGAGATTTCTGGCGGGGTAACATAGAGGGAAAGAAGCCCCTATATTTGAATGCTTGGAAATCTATGTGTTTGCCTAAGTTTTTAGGTGGATTGGGTTTCAGGTTAACCAGGCTTTTCAATCTGGCTGTATTGCTCAAAATAGGTTGGAATTTATGTGCAAATCAGGAGGGCCAGTGGCAGTCGCTGATCAAAGAGAAATATTTTCCTGAGGGCTCTTTTTGGGAATACTTGGAGAAGCCAACGTACTCACCTTTCATGAAAGCCTTGGCAAACATCAAAGATACTTTACGTAAACATACCCTATGGTTGGTTGGATGAGGAGATAAAATTAATATATGGAAAAAATTTATAATAGTTTCTTTGGAGAGATAGCACAAAATATTATCGATATGCCTATTCATCAAGGGCAAGACACTTTTATTTGGAAGCCTCACCCAAAAGGTTTATTTACTATTAAGTCAACCTATATATCCTTGCTTAATGATCACAATATGCAAAGTGGTTTGGATAGAACTCAGATTAGATGTTGTAAAGAGATTTGGGCCTTAAAAAATCTACCATTGAGGATTAAGCTTCTTCTTTGGAAAGCCACTACTGAAGTGCTCCCACTGAGAACTGTTTTAGCTAAAAGAATGAATATTGATGACATTTCTTGCCCCTTCTGTTTTATGGCTGAGGAGAATTGGGATCACCTTGTAAGAAGGTGTACTTTTAGCAGAGCAATATGGTTTTATTGGGGAATCTCTGAGTTCTCGTAGATGGACTCATGGTGGGATGCTGTCAAAGAGATTTCGAGACAATTTGAATCTGCAGGGATGATTGAGAATCTAATTCTCTATGCACTGCATGCTTTATGGGCTCACAGGTGTAACGTGGTGATGAAGGGGGAGGCTCCAAATCCCAGAAGTGTATGTGTTGCCACAAAGAAGATGCTTTCCTTTTATGGGGCCTGCAAAAAATCAATTGAATTTAAGTTTTCCTCCCAAACTTGCTGAAGTATCAAAGGAAGCATCTATTTGCATTGCTGCACACACAATTCTAGTGGATGCAACCTTTAGGTGAGGATCATTCAATGACTGCGGCAATCTTGCTGGATAACTCTAGTTGTATCCTTGATGCTTCTGCTCAGTGTATGAATTCTAGGTGCAGCATAATGACAGAGACTTGGGCGATTCATAATGGTCTTCTTTTGGCCATTCATTATGGGTTGCTAGTGGCTGCAATTTGCTTTGATGCAGTCAACCCAGTCAACTATGTTAATGCCCTTGCACAGCCTCCTTGAAAGCTTTGGCATGTGGTTGAGAAATGTAAGTCTATGCTTCAAGCCAATTCTTTCTTCTCTTTATCTAAAACTCATAGATCAATTGTCAAACCTGCTCAAACTCTGGCTCGCTTCTGTTTGGACCAGAATATTGAGGGGTCTTGGATGAGTTCCCACATACCTTGTACTTTGGTTGGCTGTCAATGAAATTTCTAATTTGCAAAAAAAAAAAAGATATTGAAACCAAAAGTCTCACAAGGGTGTCACGATAAACTTAATTTGATGTTTATTTTGATTAAATGTTGAAGGACTAGTTTACTTGGAAGGTTAGGAAAGTGATGGTAAGAAATGTAAAACTGATGTTAACGTATAATTATGTTTACTTGCAAAGTAGTGTTAACATTAATTTGTGTTTACTTAAATTAGTGTTAATCGTTGTGGCATTTACTTGTTAGTGGTGTTAGGAATATGAAGCACAAGGGGTATCAGAGGCATATGTATTGGTGTACGACTTCAACACAAGTTTAGTTAACACTGGTGGAAATTGATCTGAGACAAACTTGTGTTAAAGTAACCAAATCTAAGTTACCAGATAGAGGATTAAGTAGTCAAGTAAATAAGGGTTAACCCATCTTTTAAGGGGTTAACCTCCTAAGTAAATTCAGCCTTAGATATCTCCCTAATTATTTAGACGTTTAGGGAAACAAACGTTAAGAATAGTTATAGTGATTGTATATACATCTAACTTTACGTTTAAAATATTATACTAGCTTGGCCCAACCAAAATCAAGCTCTATCTAAATGCACATAGTCCATTCTTATGCAAAGCTAGGTTCAATTAGGGGTGTATATGAGTCGGGTTTGGGACTCAACCCAAACTCAACCCATAGTTTTCAGGTTGGGATTTTTCCAACCCAACTCAACCCATTACACTACCAAACCCAACCCAACCCAACCCATAAAAATCGGGTCAAGTTGGGTCAGGTCAAGCAGATTGTTAACTAGTCAAAGGACTCAAAATTTATGTTTATCTCCTGCTTATTTTATATGTTTTTCATACTTAATAACAAAACATTTTAAACTCATAAATAACTTATATCTTCTAGAAAAGAAAATAAAATAGGTAAAAATAAAAAAAAATTGCTAGTTGTATAATAGTAATTGCCTCTTTCCTATAGAAAAGTAAACACATATTATAAGTCGATCATCTTATCCATGTAATTTTTTCATAGATGTAGTCATTCAAAATAAAGAATTATACGAAATCAAAATAATTTTTTACTAGTAAAGAAAAAATTCAAAATGTACATGTGAATGTCTTTTAATTCTATCTAAACAAAGAATTAAATAAGAACTTAAATAATGATATCTAATTCAAGCGTCAAAGTTTGAATGCCTACGTCGAAGTTTCAAATATTTTAGACTAAATTAAGGGAAGGCATAGGGGGAGGAGGATGGTCGAGAGAGGGGGTGGTGGCTATTGGCTCTAGTGAAGGAGGATGGTTGATGAGGGGGTGGTAGGTTGTGTGGTGGTGGTGGTAGTGGCTCTGGTGATAGGCTGGGTGGAGGGGAAGGTAGAGAGGATGGTGGATGGCCAGTGAGGGGTGGTGGACCCTGTGGTGGTGGAACAGTGGTAGCGGGCTAGCGGCTCTGGTGGTAGGCTCAGGCTAAGTAGAGGGGAAGGTAGTGACGATGATAGATGGCCAGTGAGGGGGTGGTGGGTTGTGTGGTGATGGTGGTGGTTGTAGTGGTGGCTTTAGTGAAGGGAGGTGGTGGCTGTCACTAATGTAGAGGAGGAAGAGAGGAGGAAGGAAAATGCTAACCTTGAGCAACAACGACAAGAACAATGGCAATGACAAGAAGAGAGTTGTGAGAGAGGTTGGTGGCGACGACGAGAGAGGAAGCTTGGTTTAGGGCTTGCGAGTGGGTGGGAAACTGAAAATAAGCGCATGATGGAAGGCACACAGGGAGAGGGAAAAGTGAAATTGAGAGAGTAGCGTGCGTTATTTGTATGGGTTTTTTCTGTTTCCTTTCAAATTTAAACAGGGTAGCTTTTTTTCCTTTAAAATTTGAATGGATACTCTCGTGAGTGCGTGTGTGTCTGTGTATGTATACATATATATCGGGTTGCATGTTGGGTTGGGTTTATTAGACCTCAAACCTAACCCAACCCATTTTTTATCAGGTTGGAAAAATCTCAACCTAACCCAACCCAATTTAAGTCACAACCCAACGCAACTCAACCCAATCGGGTTGGGTTTGAGTTGCACTCAACCTGTGTACACCCCTAGGTCCAACTAGCGTACCCACTTGTTTTCATAGGCTTTGGTTATGTTTGACTTTCTACACGTAAATTGGCTTGAGCTTGTTCCTACTCATCTTCTTCATTGAGCTCCTCCACCATATGTGTGGTATTGTGTGCTTCTTGCTCTAAAAGGAGGGTTAGTATGATACCATTTAAGATGGAAAAAAAGTAAGGGGAGAAAAGATATATCTCCTAGACAATGTTGTGCATTTAGAATCAGTGGTATATGTTGAAAAATCAACCTTGCTAAAGAGTGTCACAAGCAACATGTTGGGTCTATGTCTAAAAGACACTCTAGAAGTAGCCCAAAAGGCTAAAATCCATGTTCACAATTACTGATAAGACCCTGAAAACTAGCATATTTACATTGGATGATGACAAGAAGATAGAAGTTGGGTCGTTAGTCAAAAGATGGAGGTTTACAACGTTGAAAGTCAAGGCATGTGTTACGAACGTGGGTGTCAGACGTGGTTTAAGACGTCTGGGAAGTGGCCCAGACGTCTGGAACCCTTCCCAGATGTCTGGTATTAAATTTTTTCGGTGTACGAGTTCGCGTTTGCGCGCGTGCGCACGCAGACTGAATCCGCCGCCTTCGTCCTGCTCTTTCTCTCCCTCCCTGCAGACGTGCCATTTCTCTTCTCTCTCCCCACGCTGCCTTTAAATACCATCACCCTCTCCCTCACCCTCACTCCACCGCCTTCCTCTTCTCCTTCTCCCTGCCAGCGAGAGCGCGAGCGAGCGAGTGAGCGACTGCGGCAGCAGCGGCCGCGGCGAGCATGCAGGAAGGAGTGTTGCGAGAGGAAGGAAGAAGCTCGACCGCGAGGGTGCGAGCTTGCCGGGGCAGCTAGAGCCGGCCGACAGGGGAGCTGCGGGCGTGGGATGTCGCAGAAGGGCTGCTGCAGCTCGGGCAGCAGGTAGACACGGCGCGGCGCGGCCGTGCGTCGCAGGCGGAGAGTGAACCGTGTTTTGATTCTGGGAAAATTTCCCAGAATTAGACGTCTGGACTTACGTCCAGACCACGCCGAAGACGTCTAGAGTACGGTCCAGACGTCTAACAGGTACAATAATTTCTTATCATCTCCTTTTTACGCGTGTACGGCCATGCAGCCGTCCGCCGCGTTCTTCCGCGCCTCTTCGTGATAAGAGCGGGTGCGTGTGTGCGCAGGTGTTGTTCGGGAGGGCGCGAGGGCTCGCCATCCCACACGGATCAGACGTCTGGCCACAGTACCAGACGACAGAGGGGACCTCCAGACATCTAGGGTGACAATCGGATGTCTGGAAACCAAGACCAGATGATCTAGCGGACGTCTGAAGGACTGCGTAGACTGAGGTATGACATAATCGAACTTTTAAGACTTCTAGAAGAGGTTCCAGACGTCTGATTTTGGACAGATTCGTCATTTTTGACCCGTTTAGGGCCCGTTCGGAGCCCTTTTTCCACGTTTCGAGTTACGTTCTTTCCAGATTTATTTCCTCTACCTGTTTACAGTAATTGTATACTGTTCTGAGAAACTCCTTGTGATTGATCCTTGTGTTAGGACCCCGTTCCGTTGCGGCTGTGGGGGTTGCGGAGGCGCGTGGGATTGCCGACCACACCCTCAGTACTCCCGGTTTTGCGGTAGAGTGGCCCTTTAATTTATTTAACAAAAATTATACAATTATGAAACAATTATAGAGTGTAGGGCATTGCATGAACCCTAGGGCTGAAGAATTAGATTGAATGATGGATCCTAGGGTATTGCATGAATCCTAGGACTGGAAAACTAGATTGAATGATAGATCCTAGGGTATGGCATGAATCCTAGGACTGGAAAACTAGTTGAATATATACATTGCAATATTGGAAAAGTGGAAAGGAAATGATAACTACCTGTAAATTGGTTAACAGCTGCCTGTTATGAATGAATAAATACCGTTGAGAACATGGGTTATATGAACATAAAGCTGGAACAGTGAAACCTAAATTGGCTGAGTTTAAGAAGCATGAACCCTACGGGGAATTAGGAGTAGAACTCCTGGAAAGAAAATGGAATAGAATTGGGGAAGTGTGCTGGCCCTTGAGTACGGAGTACTAAGGAGAGCAACTGTCCCCCTATTTAGTGCAAAGCGGAGCTAGCTGCCCCAGGGACCCGGGGTTAGGTTTGGCCACTTTGTACCGACTTTTGGCCCTTGTGTACACAGTACCGGGGAGAGCTACTAGTGTAGGGAGAGTACTAGCTACCCCAGGGGCCCAGGGTTCTGCTAGCCCTCCTACACCGACTTGTTAGGCCCACTGGGCAAACCAGGGTAGTCAGGCGAGGGTGCGCGGACTGTGGAGGGGCAAGACCCCTATTTGGTTACTGTGGAGGGGCTGGGCCCCTGTTACTGAGAGGGCTCTGCCCTATACTGGTTCTGTGCTGTGCTTTGGGCGCACCCGTTAACGGAAACGACTGACCGCGTGCTAGTGCGGGGTAGCTACCTGTGCGTTTATCGCTCGTGCCGTAGTCACCATTACGTCTGTCAGCGACCTTGGGGTGGTTGACTGAGGGTCGGACCACCACAGGGGACTCTCCCAGCTAGGAGAGCACCACGTGTTACTTTTACTTTTCGGAAAAGACTGCAATCAAGATCGTTCCCACGAGGAACATTCAAAATCAAGAGAAGGATCTAAGAAATAAATCAATAGTAAATAAATGGAAAGATATAAATAAAGAAAGTAAAAACATAGCAGCTACTGTACACTCTACTGCTTCTTTTAGCTTTTAGTTGCCACTCTACTCAGCATTTCGCTGACGTGTCACCCTTGTTACCTTTTCAGGACCAGGTGTTGAGCAGCCAGAGTCAGGGCTGCAGAGGGCGCTAGGCCTAGTAGAGCCCAGTAGTGTTACCTGTAGTCCATTCTGTACTTTTCTTTCCACTGTAGTGAGTAGTTTTTCTGTTACTCCCTGTACTCTCTTTATTGTAAGCTTTATGTTATGTACATGTTTATTTCTCTTCTGTTGTGGTGGTGTATACTGTAATATTTCCTTTCCTTACTGCTGTATTTTGTTACTGCTAGTTATATACATGGTGAATGTGGTTTATTTTACTGCTCTTTTGGTTACTTTCTCGTTGGACGACTAGGTTTTGGGATTAGTCGAGTCGGTCCGATTCTCGTGTCTGGTAGGGATTCGGGAATCGGGTCGTTACAGCATGTATCTTTGGGAGGAGGGTAAATCTAACCATGAGAAATGAAATGTGAAACAAATAACATACAAAATGCTAGATCAAAGAGATGGAAATTTATTAGAATGGTTTTTACTTCTATCTAGTTGGATAAGGTTGGTCTCTAGGTTTTCTTTGCTTGTTAATTGGTTAAGGTAGTTTAGCTATAAACTCTTCTTGTATTGGTTCTTGTATGGTTTTGTTTTCTCCGTCTTTCATGTTGAAACTTGATAAAAATGAGTACCCTAGTAGCTTTCTTAATGTACACAAGTTTAATTGACAATATCACGAGCCAATAATGCTTAATCTTACTTTATGGCATAGAGCATGCTGGAAATTTGATTCAAATTTCAATCTGGCAAAAATGTAGAACCTCTTTAGGTCTTTAATGGATAGTGATTAGATTGATCAAAGTATTGGTTGGGTTGGATGCTCTCATTATTGCTTATAAATAGAGATGGCTACTTTCTCCCTTTGTAATAGCTTTAAAGCACACGAATCAAGAATTATTTGATTCTTTGAGTATAACATGTATAAAGAACTCTAAAGTGGTTTCGATATTATCTTTTATTAGAGTGGTCTTTTCTTATTTCTATAGATAGTGAGGGCTGCTTTCTCCTTTTTTAATAGCTCTAAAGCATAGGAATAAGGAATTATTTGATTCTTTGAGTAATAATATATAAAGAACTCTAAAGAGCTTTTGATATTATATCTTTTATAAGAGTGGTTTTCCTTATTTCTCTCATGGAATGGGGGTAAATTTTCCAATGTAATCCACTTATGGTGTTTTCCTTTTGTGAGTGCCACATGCTATGGTAACTAATATGCATCTCTATTCACATGTTGATAATTTCAAATGTGATACGCCCGAGTATCAGTATTGATAACAGAATAGGACAAATGGAGATTTGATATTTTTCCCATTGAGTGTTGTGAGCAGGGCACCTCTTCTTATAGGCACTGAATCTCATGTTGTTACACATAGACCAATGATGGTGTGCCACATGTAAAGTATAGTGGTTGTTACAAGGGTTGTTAGGACAACTGGTGGACGTTGTTACAGCCGGTGGTGTCCATGGTGTTGATATGCCCCCTCAAGCTGAAGGGTGAGGAAAGTCCTTCAGTTTGCTTTGAAATCCTTGGAATGCTGTTGCAGGAAGGGGCTTTGTCAATAGATCAGTAAGTTGCTCTTTGGTAGAAATGATTCAAACATGAAGTTTACCTTTCGAAACTTGAGCACGAACGGAATGGAAATCTATTTCAGCATGTTTTTTTCGAGCATGAAAAATGGGGTTTAATGTCATAAAAGTGGCGCCAACATTGTCACAAAATAATGAAGGAGGCATCGTTAATGACATCCCAAATTCACTTAAGAGAGATTGAAGCCAAACTAATTCAGCTGTGGAATCTGTTATAGCACGATATTCTACTTCGGTGGAGGATCGAGCCACACATAATTGTTTCTTGGCTAGCCATGAAATTGGATTTGACCCAAAAAAGATTATGAATCCTGACGTTGATTTTCTATCCAAGGTGCAACTTGCCCAATCGGCATCAGAAAAGGCCTAAAGATGCATTTTAGAGTTAGCATCATATTGTAAGACAAAGGATAGTGTGTCCTTGATGTACCTTAGGAGTCTTTTGAGACATTCAAAGTGATTTTCAAATGGTTGATGCATGAATTGTGATAGCTTGTTAATAGCAAAAGTTATGTCAGGTCGTGTTATAGTGGCATACTGAAGGCTTCCAAGCAATTGTTGATAGATAGTGGGGTTTGCAAGAGCAAGACTAGATGCAAATTGTAACATAGAATGGAAATTAGCAGCCATTGGCATTTTAATTGGCTTGAAGCCATCACACTTGTGCTTGATCAGGGTATCTGCAAGATGTTTTTGCTGACAAAGATGAATGACATTCACAGTGCGAGTAAGTTCAATACCCAAGAAGTATGAAGGAAAACCAAGTTCTCGCATGGGAAATTCTTTTTGTAAAGCAATTAGAATATGTTGCATGGAACTCTTGGAAGAGCTTATGAGAAGAATATCATCCACATATATTAGCAAATACATGACATATTTTGAAGTCTAATGAATGCATAAGGAGCTGTCGATTTGTGAACATGGAAGCCCAAAGGATGAATAAACTCAGTGAGATGCTTAAACTAAGCCCGAGGGGCATGTTTAAGGCCATACAAAGATTTGTGAAGCTTGCAAACATAGTTAGGAAAATCATAGTGTTGAAACCCTTATGGTTGCACCATAAAAATATCTTCATTGATATAACCATGTAAGAGGGCATTAGCAATGTCCAATTGAGTAATGAACCATTTTTTTGTAAGTACCATGTTCAATAGTAAGCGTATGGTAGTTGGTTTGACAACTGGGCTAAAAGTTTCAACATAATCAACACCTTCAATTTGACAGAAGCCTTTTGCTACAAGGTGAGCTTTATAGCGATCAATAGTGCCATCTGGTTTTGTTTGATGTGAAAAACCCACTTGTTGCCAATAAGGTTCATAGAGGAATTTGGGGGTACCAAAGACCAAGTTTTATTTGCTTGTAAAGCATTGAACTCTTCATGCATTGCTACTTGCCAATGTGAATGTTTGATTGCTTGAGAATAACAAGTTGGTTCTTGCTCAAAGTATAGGTGATGAAGATGCTTTGGCATGGGATGTGTGGATGCAAGATATACTTTCTTCTTGATGATGCCATGCATAGAAGGAGTCTCCATTTTATGAGTTCTCTAAGTTATGGAGGGTGTTGGTGATGGCGGAGGTGAGGGGAATTGGGGTGGAGAGGGAGTTTCAGAATGAGTGTGGATGAATGTGGGGTGTACTGGAAGTTGTTGGAGGTGCTGGTTGAGAAGGTGATGGCTTAGAATGGGTGGATAGTGGTTGAGAAGTGTGTTTTGAAGGAAATATATTGGTGGGATTGGAATAAACATGGTGGGGGGATTAAGCGGAGGTTGTAGGTTCTAACGGAGGGGGTGTGAGATGTGCGTGGTAAAGAATATAATGTGGAAATATAAACAACAATCTCACAAAAGCAATCCCATAAATGAACACAATGATTTTTAGGTGGAAACCCAAACCCAGGTAAAAACCACCACCTAAACCTCTCGGTTTAGGATTTCCTGATCTACCTAGTAGATCAAATCCACTAACTGAACTACTTAAACGAGGGTAGTTCAACCTCTTACAACCATACTAGTTACACGAGGGTAGTGTACCTCAACCCCTCCTCTCCATGAGTAGTATTTTGTCTCACGAAAGAGACGTGAATTCGCAAAGCGAATACCCAACCACAAAAGAAAGAGAAAAATAAATACCTATAGAGCTACAAAGTTGGGATAAATCTATGCTACTATAGGCAAGGAATTCCCTAATATGGAAGGGATTCGACGTGACTTCAACAGAATTTCGGTGCTCTTGGATTTGCAAAGTAGAACTTGGAGAGCAAGATCTTCTCTAAGTGATTTCTCTCTTCTCTTGGACACAAAAGATGCGGAAATGGATTCTCAAGGTGTGTTGTGCTAAGGAAGGGTGTTTCTCTATTTATAGACGTGTCAAGAAGGCTTTGGAAAACTTTGGAAGCCTCTTGCAGCTGTTGGGAAGAAGTCTCAAGAGAGTGGTCCAAAATCCTAACGAAATCAGTGTCATTAAAGAGTTTGACAAGTTTTTCGGACATCTGGATTAATGGTTAGACATCTTAGTCATCATTTGATTTGATGCTTGGTCATTTGATCTATAACAGTTGATCATCTGGACTGAGATGGATCAAGACGGACGTCTAAGAAGGCATTTTAAGATGTCTAGGAAACTAATCCAACATCTAATTCTAAGAGGAGTGTTTTCTTATTTTGACCAGATCGAAATAGGGTTTTAGTGTTTGTTGGTCGGACGACATATCGAACGTCTGACATAATGTCTGGTCGTCTGGAAAGAGGATTCTCTGTAGGAATTGATTTCCTGAGGCTCAAACGGCTATAAACATATGAAAAATAAGGATTTGAGTTAGATTAAGTGTAACGGTTCTTTATCAGACATCTAGAAGGCTCTACGGACATCTTATGATTAAAAGGTAATCCTTGAATATTATGCTTTGAGAGTCCAACAATCCTATTGTTGGACGTCTGTCAGGGTCATCAAACATCTTCTAAGACTTCTGAACTAAAAGCTGGATGTCTGGAAGTAAAGTGATAGAGAGGTACCTGGTTTCTAGCCTAGGTCATTGGGCATGTGGACAATCTATCAAATGACTTAAATGTTAATATTTGTAATGACCCATTACACTTTTGGCCATTTAAGATGTCTGGAGCTTCAGTCAGATGTCTGTCCAGACATCTGGACCCGTTCCCGGACGTCTGAAAGTGGAATTTTCGTACTGCGCTTTGCCTTTGTGCGTGGGCTGCACGCAAAGATCGTCCCCTTCTCTCTCCGTTCCTCATTCACCCCCAAACCCTAAACCCCACACCTCCTATTTATGCCCCTCCTCCCCCTTCCCCCTCCTCACACCACCAGCCACCACCACCTCCAGATCTCCTGTGCGGTAGTGGAGAGGGCGGACGAGAGAGGAAAGTGGGGGGCAAGCGAGGGAGAGCGAGAGGGAGGAAGGAGGAGAGCATGGGAGGAGGAGGAGGACCAAGGTCGGTGGAGCTTTGGTGGAGCTCAAGGAGGAGCCGGTGAGGAGCTGCTCAAGCTTCTACAGCAGCTGGAGTTGCTGCGACACGTGGCGAGTGAGCAAGGCGAGCTGCAAGGAGTTTCTGATACTGAGATTTTTCCAGTATCAGACTTCTGGAGATTCGACCAGACAACCGTGGTGGCAGCTGGACGTCCGGGTCTGAGACCAAACGTCTGAAAGCACTTATATCTCAAGGTACGTTCTTTTTCGCGGTTACAACCATGTAAGCCTCACCGCAGAAGCTAGTCTAACCTGATTTGGACCTGTGATTTCGTACGCAAGTAAAGGCCCTTGGGAAGGCACGTGGAACTCTTTTCCACGTATTTTTGGACGTCTGATCACATCACCAGACGCCCGAAGGTGCATCTAGATGACCGGAGGCATTGTCGGACGTCTGGAACTGCCTTCAGACGATCGCAGAGAAGGTCTGGACGTCTGAGGATAGTGCAGGAGTATAAGGTAAGATCTGACGCCTTTTAAGAGGTCTGAGATTATTCCCAGACGTTTGATTTTGAACAGTAGGCATGTTTTTAACTTGTTTAGGGTCCGATTGAGGTTCGTTTTACGCAAACGAAATACCTGTACTTTCCTCTCGAGTTCCTCTACGTACTAGAGTCTGATTTACACTATTCTAAACTCTCCTTTTGTGATGTATTCCCTGGTATAGGGTTTCAGCCTGCTGCACGTTTGGGGCTTACAGAGACGTCTGGGTCTGCGATTTAAGCCCTCATTACTCCTGTGTTTCGTGGTAGAGTGGTTTAATCTAGTATTAATATTTGAATAAGAATGTGCTTGGTTGAATTAACCAAATGGAACTCTAGGATGTGGAATGAACCCTAGGGTAGACAAATGAATGAACCGTTTGTACTGTATGGTTTACTTGCATGCGTGATTGAGATAAACTGCTAAAAATTGCCTGTATTATAATTGTGAGTTGCCTGTTAGAGTATGAGCTGCCTATATTTAATGAACAATTACCTGTGAAATCACCAGTTGCATGTATTGAGAATTGAATTATGAAAACACGAGTTGCCTGTATACGGATGAGAAATGAATTATGAAAGATGAGATCTGGATCAGGATAAATGAGGTGAACATGAGCATTGGCTAACGGTGGCAGCAACTAGCTTTTCTTAAGTCGTTGTAGTACAGGTAGTTATTGCCATCATTTGCTAATATTTGTTACTCGGAAAATACAGTTCTCCCGAGGTCGAACTCAGGGAGCAACTCGTATTCTAGAGATATACATGTTCTATTACAAAAATAAAGAGAGAGAGAGAGATGAAAGTTTGGCTTCTTCTCTTCTTTCTTCCTCTTTGTCTTCTCTCCTCTTTGGCTTTTGTTCTTCGTGTTCTTCCTCTATTTCTTGGTTGGACGATCCTGTCTTTTTCTTCTTTTTATTTTCTTTGTTTCTTCTTTTCTTGCTTCAGATCTTCCTCCCGTGCTCTTCTTCTTCTTTTCTTCTTCTTTGTCTTCTTCTTCTGCTTTCTGTTTCTTCACTTGGCTGCTCTGTGTTCCTCTCTTTCCTCTACCTCGCCTTCCTTCTTCTTCTTTGCCTTCTCCTGTCTTCAGGACGTCGTCTGATTTGAAAATCAGACGACTTAAACCGCTTGTTGCTACAGTGTCTCCCTTAGCTTCCTTCTTCTTCACCTGTGCCTGCACGCTCAAGAGTTCAGAGTCAGAGGGCAAAACCTACTCTACCCCCCTCCCCCGCGCATCTCTTTCTCTCTGAGTTCGCTCTTAGGACAGCTCTCCCAGAGCAACCGGGTAATCGGGTACGAGTCGCGCCCGGGTCCAGGCCCACCGGCGTGCGGTGGTGGGCGAGGAGTGCAGGTCGGGTTAATCGGGTCGGGCCAGGTCCGCGGAGCGTGATCACGGACGAGGCCGGGTCGGGTGAGAGGGACCTCACCCCGTGGTCAGGAGGCGAACAGCATAAGGCACTTTTTGCCTTTATGCTCCCGCGCGCCTCTGAAAAGTTCCGAGGTGGGACTAAATGTCCTACCCTAGTTGAGCGCCCGTAGCGGAGGGAGTAGCAGGAATCGTGGCTTCACGCGAGGCCTTCGCCCCAACTACGATCCTGGGACGCTTCGCGGAGACGCCCCGCGCAACCTGGGAGTCGAACCTAGGCGAAGGTGTGCCTGCACCTGCAGGTGAAGGAGCTCTGCCTGCTCAGTAATGGCGATGGCGGGCGAGTCACCTGGTCACAGAAGAACGGCCTCTCGGCCAAATCAGACAGGCGAGGGACCTTCACCGTGGCACGACGAAGGTGGTCAGAGGGTCTGCAGGGGGCGTGGTGGAGCAAACAGGTCGCCCTAGGTCAAACTGCGAGCGAAGAAGTGGGTGTGTTCGGTGGGTCTGCAGAGGGCGTTTGGTGGGCAGTGGAAGGGCGGAGGAGGATCAGGGTGAGGAGGCGGAGGTTATGCACAGGTCGGCGAGCCGTGTGGGGTGCTGGAGCGATGGGAGTGGTTCGCCGGAGTTTGGCCGGAGGTGGAGAAGGTGAGGGTGATCGGTGGGAAATAGGTGGAGGAAGAGGAGAAGTTCTACCTGCTAAGCTGGACGAGGAGGGGTTGGCACAGGCGACAGTCGTATCGACTGTCGCCGGAGAAGAAATTACCCAGAGGAAGGGGCGGCGGCGAGGAGAGGGCCGGAGAGGCGCCAGCTGGGTGCGGCGTGATGCGGAAAGATCGAGGGAAGGTAACCCTGCTGCTGGTAGTGCGGCAGGGCGATGAGGAGGAGGAGGAGAGGCCGCCGGAGCAAGGGGGCGTCTGTCGGAGTGGGAAGGGAGGAATTTAGGGGGGTGTCTCCGTCAGATCCGAGCTGGGAAGAACGGCGGAGCGACGGGGGTATTTATAGGGGCAGAATCAGAGAGGAGGGCAGAGGGAGACGACGTGTCTCCCTCGCCGGAGGATGCCGGAGGAAGGAGACCCATACCGTCCGTGCGTTCGCACGGGCGGTATGGGCGGTCGCAGTACTCAGGGGGGTGTCCCTACGGTGGCTGACGACGCAGGGTACCCCCCATTGACTTGCCAGGGCCCCTCCCTCATCCTACGCGGCGCCATGCTCCGCGCAAGGTCGCTGGAGCATGGCGTTGCGCAGGTTTTGCAGGAGGGACCTAAATGTAAAGAACGAAGGAGAATTAGGGGCCAAAATGTGAGGGTTCAAAAGTTGAGGGCCAAAAAGTAAATATATGAGGACCAAAGTGTAAAGTTGGTCAAGAAGGTTTCTTCTTAGGCCCAAGTTTTTATACATGACTAATTAGGACCTAAGGATTCTGATGGTGAATTTTATTTCTAGATTAAGCCTTGTTTGACCGGTCAATTTACGTAAAAACCTAAATTAAGTTGTTAATTGGGCATGGTTCTCAATGTAGGTCAAAATGGGTTCCTAAGGCCAAATTGAAAGTCCTAAACCCTAGAGATTATTTGTCTATGAATTTTAGAGGGTTTATTTAATTTTTACCTTGCCTCGAACCACGTGAATTGAAGTGGGTTTGTTTTTAGGGTTACAGATTATCATTTAGTTCCTTGGAATTGCTGTAGCCCTTATTGGATCAGATCATCCCACTTTCCTTCTTATTAGGTTGTTTTGACCTATGTTTGGACCCTAAGTTACCCTGTTTTCAAATTGGATTGGAAAATTACATTTTTACCCCTCAGTTTCTATTTTCTTTGCAAACTCAGAATCTCTCTGAGCCAAGCCTTTCTAAGGTTATGTAGGAGCTTTTTCCTGCAAATCAGGGTTAAATGGTGCTAGTTTAGGGCTCATGATGATGTTCTCATCATACCCCCATGCCTAGCTTTTGCTAGTCCCTTAGCAAAAACTTAATGTTTCAACCCTTGTTCTAGACCATGAAGTTCTTAATAGGTTCAGATAAGTGCTTTTTCATTTAAACTTAGATTAGGTTAGAATGCTGACCATAGGCTTAAAAGGTACTCTAGTACCAATCAAGATCCAAATCTGTCTAGCCTCAGCCTCAGTCCTTAGCAAAGGTTTTTAAGACCCATAAGAACTAACCTAAGGTTTATTGGACTTTGTAATTAAAGCACCCGTGCTTGAAATGATTTTAGCCCTGGTTCAGTTCGCAGTGCATTTTGTAAGAGAGAGAGGTAGAAAATTTTTCTATTTTTGGAGAGTTTTCTCTCTCTTTTTCTTTTTAATTCTAGCTTAGGATTGGCTTTTCAACACGGTCTGTATCAGATTCCTTGCCCCCATCATCAATCCTCAAGGGTTCCTAGCGATTGATGCTTCGAGATAGCACCGTCCATGGCAACCCCCAGAACCCTAGCTATTGAGATTTCGAGATAATCCCATCCAGGGTGTTCCGTGGCCGCGTTCAGACCCTGGCAGTTGACACTTCGTGATAATGCCATCCATGGAATCTGAACCAGCAGGGTGCTTACATGCCCCCAGTAGGATATGTGAATATCCTAAGAGACAAGCACCGAGGAGATGATATTTTGTTACGCATCTTTGAGGGGATTTCCCGCCTCTCTATGCTGGGAACTCGTCCAAATCAACTTGTGTTGATCGGCCGCTCCTACTCTAGGTGCACTTTTCAGAAATTTTTTCGACGCTTCTACGTGATTTTGATTTTTACGCTTGCTGAACCAGGCTGTGTGTGAGGTTAGGGTGCTTAGGTTACTGAGTCCCGTAAATCAGAAGTTAGTTAGCGAGGTCAAATACTCCCTAAGCCTCGGACCTAGTACTTAAGCTTTTCATTTTCCTCAACCTCTTGAGGATTGTCTAGATCTTAATGGGTACTAAGAGTTTATCAAGAATGCTTAAGGTTTGCGTTCTTACTAATCTTACCAAGCACTTTTCATTTCTTTTCTTGAAAAAAAATGGTCTAGACTAAGGTTAATTCATTAGCTTCTTACTAATGACTATTACTCTTTTCTTTCATCTTTTTGTGCTCCTTTTCATTTTGTTTCTTTTCCTTCTCAAAATTTCCTTTCTCCTCTTATTCTTTTTATTTTGAAAAATTTTTAATTTTTATGGTGTTTTTAGCATATGTGAACTTTTTGTTTAAAACCTTTTTTTTTTTCTACAAGTTTGCACTTATACCCCCCCATGCCTAAAACTTGCAATGTTCTCATTGTGATTTAGGGGTTTTTATTTACTTAATTTATTCCTTAAGACAGATATTTTTGTGAGTGAATGGGTTGGGATGAATTCTGTGGACGATTTCTAATCTCAGATGCAAGCATCTAAGGTGGAGTCGGCTGTCTTAAAGGGTGAACCTTAAGTGCACAATGGTGTCAGAAAAAAGGTTTTAGATTTTCAAGAAATGACGGGCTGCCTCCCGTTAAGCGCTGAGTTTTACACCATCGGCCGAGACCAGTAAGTTCAAGGGGAATGGAGGATGAGGGATGATTCAGCCGAATCAGTAGAAGTTACATCAATGAACGGTTTGAGTCTTTGACCGTTCACGATGAAAGGTTCGGAATCATGGCTGAGTGGACTGATTTCAATGGCTTCATTTCCAAAAACCTATCGGACTAAATAAGGTCCGACCCACTTGGACCTCAGTTTCCCCGGGAAAAGTTTGAGTCGGGCATCAAAGAGTAGGACCTTTTGACGAGGATGAAAGATCTTTCTCGAGATGTGCTTGTCGTGGAAGGCTTTAACCCGCTCCTTGTAGATTCGCGAGTTCTCGTACGCGTCTAGGCGTAATTCATCGATCTTGCTGATTTGAAGTTTTCTGTGGGTTCCAGCCTTGGAAAGATTTAGATTACAGTTCCGTACTGCCCAATAGGCTTTATGCTCCAGTTCTACGGGAAGGTGACATGCCTTTCCGTACACCAGTCTAAAGGGAGACATGCCCAATTGGGTCTTGTGGGCGGTCCTATAGGCCCACAATGCTTCCGGAAGTCGGGACGACCAGTCCTTCCTGTCAGGCCGAACAGTGACTTGCAGGATTTTCTTGATCTCCCGATTTGATAGCTCAGCTAGACCATTTGTTTGGGGGTGGTAAGGAGTAGAGATTCGATGAGACACCCCAAATTTGGCCATCAGTAACCTAAACTGAGCATTTGTAAAATGGGCCCCCCATCCGAGATAATAGCACGGGGAATCCCGAACCTTGAGAAAATGTTTTGATGTATGAACTTAAGAACAATCTTGTGATTGCAGGTTCGGGTCGGTATGGCTTCGATCCATTTGGACACGTAGTCCACCGCAAGCAGAATGTACTCGAAACCATCCGAAACAGGAAAGGGGCCCATAAAATCAATCCCCCAAACATCGAAGATTTCGCATACGAGAATCGGCTGCAAAGGCATCATGTCACGGTGGTTCATGTTGCCCAAAGTCTGGCAACGACTGCATGCCTTGCAGTGACTGTATGTGTCTTTGAAAAGTGTAGGCCAGTAGAAGCCACACTGGAGGACTTTGGATGCGGTTTTATGCCCTGAGAAATGGCCACCGCATGCCTGGTCATGGCAGAAAGATAGGATATTGCTGATTTCCTCTTCCGGGACGCATCTCCGAATAATTTGATCAGCACCTATGCGGAAAAGGTACGGGTCTTCCCAAATGTAATACTTGGAATCAGAACGCAATTTGTCTTTCTTGGCCTTCGGCCAATTAGACGGTGTCTGATGAGATGCCAAGTAGTTTACTATATCAGCAAACCATGGAAGTCTAGTACCAACAGAAAGCAGGTGCTCATCAGGAAAATGTTCCGTGATGGGTCCGGAAGGGTTGATGATCTCAGAAGGAAGACGGGACAAATGGTCGGCTACCACATTCTGCCTTCCCGCCTTGTCGCGAATCTCAAGATCGAATTCTTGCAACAGCAAGATCCAACGGATTAGTCGGGGCTTCGCGTCCTTCTTGGCAAGGAGATGCCTTACAGCCGTGTGATCCGAGTAAATGATGACATGGGAACCCAGAAGATACGATCGGAATTTTTCAAGGGTAAATACTACGGCTAGCAGCTCTTTCTACGTAACCGTGTAGTTACGCTGAGACTCGTCAAGTGTCTTGCTAGCGTAGTAGATGACCACGGGTTTCCCGTCAGCTTTCTGCCCCAGGACCGCTCCTACAGCGAAGTCAGACGCATTGCACATGATCTCAAAGGGTTGAGACCAGTCAGGGGATTGTAGGATAGGTGCCTGGGTGACTCGGTCACGCAGGTTTTCAAAGGCTAGCGTGCATTCCTTGGAGATTTCAAAAGGTACATCCTTAGAGAGAAGAGAAGTCAAGGGGTGCGTGATTTTCGAGAAATCTGGAATGAAACGGCGGTAAAAACCAGCGTGCCCTAAAAAGGAACGGATGTCCCTGATCGAGCTAGGTACGGGAAGGCGAGAAATCAAATCAACCTTAGCTCGATCCACCTGGATGCCTTTTTCCGAAATTGAGTGTCCCAGGACAATTCCCTCAGGTACCATGAAATGGTTCTTTTCCCAGGAAAGAACCAAGTTCACCTCAATGCATCGCCTGAGTATCTGGACCAAGTGTTGGAGGCAATCATCAAAAGATTCTCCAAAGACTGAAAAGTCATCCATGAAGACTTCCAGGAAATCACCTACCATATCTGAGAATATGGCAAGCATGCATCGCTGAAAAGTAGCGGGTGCATTGCAAAGACCGAAAGGCATCCTTCGGAAAGCATACGTTTCGAAGGGGTAGGTAAATGTGGTCTTTTCTTGGTCCTCAGGATGGATTGCCACCTGGTTGTAACTGGAGTACCCGTCAAGGAAGCAGAAGAACCTATTTCCCGCTAGTTTCTCGAGAATTTGATCAATGAAGGGTAGTGGGAAATGGTCCTTCTTTGTGGAGGAATTGAGTCGGCGGTAATCTATACAGACTCTCCACGCATTGGCTAATCAGGTAGGAATGATTTCTCTGGTTTCAGTCGTTATGGTGGTGAGTCCTACCTTCTTAGGCACAACTTGAATTGGGCTCACCCAAAGACTATCGGAGATCGGGTAGATGATCCCGGCATCTAACCACTTAATGATCTCCTTTTTCACGACCTCCTGCAGATTAGGGTTCAAACGTCTCTGCATTTCACGAGAAGGTCGTGCACCCTCTTCTGAATAGATATGATGAGTACAATAAGAGGGGCTTATTCCAATCAAATCATCGAGAGTCCACCCGATGGCTCTACGATGTTGCTGGAGAACAGTAATCAGACGAGATTCCTGTTCGGAATTGAGGGTGGAATTTATAATCACAGGAAGGGTCTGATTGGAACCCAAAAAGATGTATTTCAAGTGAGCAGGAAGAGGCTTTAACTCGAGGATAGGGTTATCAGCAGCAGCGGGTGGTTCAGTGTAGATGTGAGGTTCAAGGGTAGGAGTTACTGGGTTGTGTATGTCTGGATTCGACTCCTCTGTTTGCGGGTCAGGATCTTTCTGTGATTGATGAGGCATAATCGAGTCATTCTGGAGGTGTGACTCATCAACCAAAATCCTAACGTCACAAATCTGTTCGATGACACCGCAATTAATTCCTTGTTGGGCCTTAAATATATCAATTTTTAAGGTTTGATCTCCAAATTTAAGCTCTATTTGGCCCCCCTCACAGCTGATGTTGGCTCTAGCAGTAGCCAAGAAAGGTCTCCCTAGAATGATTGGTGTATCCCTAGGGTTTTTAGGCACGTCCATATCTAAGACTATAAAGTCCACTGGGAAATAGAAATCCCGCACTCTTACGATAACATCCTCGAGAATCCCTTTTGGTGACTTTATAGATCGATCTGCTAATTGTAATGTCACCTCGGTTGGTTTTAGCTCAGATTCTTCTAGATGGTCAAGTAAGGATGTGGGTATCAGGTTTATGGATGCACCTAAGTCTAGCAAAGCTCTATCAAATTGGGTAGCACCTATCTTGCAGGAAATCAGGGGAGTACCAGGATCTTTTGCCTTGGGTGGGAGTTTACTGAGGATTACAGAGCTGGCTTGCTCTGACAGAACAATTGGGCTCCCACCCTTGGTTCGCGGCTTACGCTGGGGTGTACACACATTCTTTAAAAATCGTGCGTAAGCTGGTACGTGGCGGATTGCATCCATCAAGGGGATGTTTATGTGGACCTGCTCAAAGAGCTTGACCAGGTCCTCCTCAGGTGCCACGGGCTTGGTGGTCTTCTTTCCCTTGGTCAAGGCCTCGGGAAACGGGATCTTGGTTGGTTCTTCTAGGATAGGTCCTGGTTGTGGATCTGGGATAGGGGTGGGGACGTCCTGGATTACTGTCCTAGGCTTGGGATCACTACCAGGCTTGGAGTGGTTCGGATGAGGTGGGTCTTGGGTTTTCTTACCACTACGGGTCATTACGGAATTAAGTCCTGCCTGGTTTTGGTTGGGATTGGGTAAGATAGCTTGCTGCTGGTAACCTGCAAAAGAAGTGGAGGCCTCTATCCCGTCAGGTGAAGGAACAGAGGGGGCCTGATAGATCATATGGGCATGGCCCGGGTTTGGGTTCATAACGCGCCGCTGGGTTGGCACGTTATTAGGATTAGGCAGAGGTTGGGAAGGAAAAGTACCTGGCTGGCGAGAGTTTTCCAACTGGGTCAATTGGTTTCGGACCTCTGTAAGTTCGTCCTTGTGTTGTTTCTAGATAGCCGCATTCGTTCTTTGAATGTCAGCCAAGGTCTGAAGGATAAGGGACATTTGATCTTGATTTGGCCCAGATGGATAAGTAGGGTTGGGCCGAGGCTGAGGCGACTGGTAAGGACGAGGAGGTTGTGGGCGGGGTTGGAAGGATGGTCTTTGGGTTTGGGAATTTCCCGCCCACTGAAAGTTAGGATGGTTACGCCATCCAGGATTATAGGTGTTGGAGAACGAGTCGTTCTGGATGGCGTTGAGGTCCTCGCAGGTCTGAGGAACCACTAGAGAGTTAGAGAAAGAGGGAATGGAATTTACTGACAGGTGTAGAAGGAATCGAAAGGACCTTCGGGCAAAGATTCGGATGATGGGTCCATCCTAGGAGAAGATCGATGGAGAATGTTTTGCACAGTTTCCCTTGTGGAAGGAGGCTGTGCGAAAGGGTTATGCGCAGAGGTGGCTCGCTGCAGATGCTGAGTTAGCTCATCCACCTTCTTTTTGATAATCGAGACCTTGTCCAATCGACTGGCCATTAACTCCAAGTCGACTGATGCAGACAGGCCCTGCGTCTCGTGTGCTCCCCTGAGATTCGTCGCTGCGCGGGTATTCGTCCTGTCGAATAGTCCCATGGAGTCATTGTTGATGGAGTTCTCGCACATGTTTTCGAGAATCTCCCACACGGTGTCTTCATGTTGACCCATGATATTTCCTCCGCAGGTTGCATTGACGAAAAGACGGATGTCCTCACGGAGTCCCTGGTAAAAAGATTGGACTTGTTCCCATTTAGGAACTCCATGATGGGGGCACTTTCTCATGAGATCCTGAAAACGATCCCATGCCTCATGGAGAGGTTCCCCTGTTTGTTGGGTGAAATGTGTAATCTGATGGCGCAAGGTGTTGGTCCGTCCAACAGGGAAGAACTTTTTTAGGAACTCGGACTGAAGTTCTTCCCAATTGTTGATCGGCCGGGTCTGAGTTTGGTACCAATGGGTGGCCTTGTCCATAAGAGAAAAGGAGAACATCTTCATGAGAAGAATATCCTGATTTTGTGCGTCTGACCCAAAAGTTTTGGCCAGATGCTTTAGTTGTTTGATGTGCTGGAAGGGATCTTCAGAATTAAGCCCATGGAATTTAGGTATAGCATGAATCATATTGGGCTTCAATTCAGAATCAGGTCCTCCAATCGGGATTCTGACTCGAGGCTCAACGGCCACCGCAGCAGGATTGTAGTGGTCCCGCATCATGGGACGCTGCGGTGGGTGTACAAAGTTTTGGAAGAGGTCGTTGAGTCGCTGGAGCTGGTGCTCCAGATTGTTTTCTTCCTCAACTGGCTGAGCCATGATGGGGGAAGAAGAAGAACTTGGTTCTGAATCAGAAGAGAGAATAATGTGAGGGGGTTGCTGCACAAACACGGGCGTCGAGGCTTGGCCTTGACGAGAGTGAATTTGTAAAGGAGGTCTTAAGGGTGGTCTTAAGGACCTCCTACCGTACATGCACTGTTGGAAGAGATGAGTTTAGAAGGTGCTGGACCCAATCAAGACACCCAAGAATGTGTTGGGTGACTATAGAGGTGCAGGGCAGATGGACCCCTTGATCAGAAAGATCGACCACCTGAGAATTACCTGGGCAGCCAGAGAGGGTGTGTCCCGCGAAGACCCCTACATGGTAGAGCGTCCCCACGGGTTACAGGGTTTCCCCCACCCGACCTCTCTTGTCACTGCGGTTCCAGGTAGACCAGAATGTGGATCTTGACCTCTTAAGTCTACCAATTTTAGTTCAAGAGCAAGGTGCTTAGGGTTCCACTTGAACTTTAGTCTTTTAAGTGCAACGAGTGACCTAATTTGAAGGTTAGTTGACCCAAATGGTCAACTTTACCTGCCAGTTTTGCTTATTAGGTCTTGTCTTTTAGGGTTCAAGTGTTTAAAGAGCCAATCTTATTTTAGGGTTTCTTTGGATAGGTATTTTCAATCAATAGTTTAGGCACACTTCTTTTGGATTTTCTCCATTCTTGATTTAAGTAGTGTGTCTTTAAAACCCTAATGTTGAATCTTATGTTGGCTCTATTTGGTCCAGTTAGTTCTTTGTTGGGTAATTAGGGCTCAAGCAAGAATGTGTTAGCCCATAAATACCCTTAATAGTGTGCAGGAATAATGGGTTGGAAACATGCAACTTTTTATGGTTTACTAAGTATAGAAGACAGGTTAGCCCTATATTGCTTGTTCTTTTCTTTTCTTCCTCTTTAGAATTTAGGGGTTGAGAGGATCGAAAATTACCTGTCCTCGGAGTGGTTGTCGTGCGGTTGCTTGTCTTCTTGATTTCCTGTAGCTGCACAAAAGAGAGGAGATTATTAGAACTAAAAAAAAGAATGTTTACCTCTAGAATAGTCGTTGCTCCCCGGCAACGGCGCCAACTGGCTAACGGTGGCAGCAACTACCTTTTCTTAAGTCGTTGTAGTACAGATAGTTATTGCCATCATTTGCTAATATTTGTTACTCGGAAAATACAGTTCTCCCGAGGTCGAACTCAGGGAGCAAGTCGTATTCTAGAGATATACATGTTCTATTACAAAAATAAAGAGAGAGAGAGAGAGATGAAAGTTTGGCTTCTTCTTCTCTTCTTTCTTCCTCTTTGTCTTCTCTCCTCTTTGCCTTTTGTTCTTCGTGTTCTTCCTCTATTTCTTGGTTGGACGATCCTGTCTTTTTCTTCTTTTTATTTTCTTTGTTTCTTCTTTTCTTGCTTCAGATCTTCCTCCCGTGCTCTTCTTCTTCTTTTCTTCTTCTTTGTCTTCTTCTTCTGCTTTCTGTTTCTTCACTTGGCTGCTCTGTGTTCCTCTCTTTCCTCTGCCTCGCCTTCCTTCTTCTTCTTTGCCTTCTCTTGTCTTCAGGACGTCGTCTGATTTGAAAATCAGACGACTTAAACCGCTTGTTGCTACAGTGTCTCCCTTAGCTTCCTTCTTCTTCACCTGTGCCTGCACACTCAAGAGTTCAGAGTCAGAGGGCAAAACCTACTCTACCCCCCTCCCCCACGCGTCTCTTTCTCTCTGAGTTCGCTCTTAGGACAGCTCTCCCAGAGCAATCGGGTAATCGGGTACGAGTCGCGCCCGGGTCCAGGCCCACCGGCGTGCGGTGGTGGGCGAGGAGTGCAGGTCGGGTTAATCGGGTCGGGCCAGGTCCGCGGAGCGTGATCACGGACGAGACCGGGTCGGGTGAGAGGGACCTCACCCCGTGGTCAGGAGGCGAACAGCATAAGGCACTTTTTGCCTTTATGCTCCCGCGCGCCTCTGAAAAGTTCCGAGGTGGGACTAAATGTCCCACCCCAGTTGAGCGCCCGTAGCGGAGGGAGTAGCAGGAATCGTGGCTTCACGCGAGGCCTTCGCCCCAACTACGATCCTGGGACGCTTCGCGGAGACGCCCCGCGCAACCTGGGAGTCGAACCTGGGCGAAGGTGTGCCTGTACCTGCAGGTGAAGGAGCTCTGCCTGCTCAGTAATGGCGACGGCGGGCGAGTCACCTGGTCACAGAAGAACGGCCTCTCGGCCAAATCAGACAGGCGAGGGACCTTCACCGTGGCACGACGAAGGTGGTCAGAGGGTCTGCAGGGGGTGTGGTGGAGCAAACAGGTCGCCCTAGGTCAAACTGCGAGCGAAGAAGTGGGTGTGTTCGGTGGGTCTGCAGAGGGCGTTTGGTGGGCAGTGGAAGGGCGGAGGAGGATCAGGGTGAGGAGGCGGAGGTTATGCACAGGTCGGCGAGCCGTGTGGGGTGCTGGAGCGATGGGAGTGGTTCACCGGAGTTTGGCCGGAGGTGGAGAAGGTGAGGGTGATCGGTGGGAAATAGGTGGCGACAGTAAGGGTTTTCAGTATAGAAAAGAAAGAGGGGAGGAAGAGGAGAAGTTCTACCTGCTAAGCTGGACGAGGAGGGGTTGGCACAGGCGACAGTCGTATCGACTGTCGCCGGAGAAGAAATTACCCAGAGGAAGGGGCGGCGGCGAGGAGAGGGCCGGAGAGGCGCCAGCTGGGTGCGGCGTGACACGGAAAGATCGAGGGAAGGTAACCCTGCTGCTGGTAGTGCGGCAGGGCGACGAGGAGGAGGAGGAGAGGCCGCCGGAGCAAGGGGGCGTCTGTCGGAGTGGGAAGGGAGGAATTTAGGGGGGTGTCTCCGTCAGATCCGAGCTGGGAAGAACGACGGAGCGACGGGGGTATTTATAGGGGCGGAATCAGAGAGGAGGGCGGAGGGAGACGACGTGTCTCCCTCGCCGGAGGACGCCGGAGGAAGGAGACCCATACCATCCGTGCGTTCGCACGGGCGGTATGGGCGGTCGCAGTACTCAAGGGGGTGTCCCTGCGGTGGCTGACGACGCAGGGTACCCCCCATTGACTTGCCAGGGCCCCTCCCTCACCCTGCGCGGCGCCATGCTCCGCGCAAGGTCTCCAGAGCATGGCGTTGCGCAGGTTTTGCAGGAGGGACCTAAACGCAAAGAAAGAAGGAGAGTTAGGGGCCAAAATGTGAGGGTTCAAAAGTTGAGGGCCAAAAAGTAAATATATGAGGACCAAAGTGTAAAGTTGGTCGAGAAGGTTTCTTCTTAGGCCCAAGTTTTTATACATGACTAATTAGGACCTAAGGATTATGATGGTGAATTTTATTTCTAGATTAAACCTTGTTTGACTGGTCAATTTACGCAAAAACCCAAATTAAGTTGTTAATTGGGCATGGTTCTCAATGTAGGTCAAAATGGGTTCCTAAGGCCAAATTGAAAGTCCTAAACCCTAGAGATTATTTTTCTATGAATTTTAGAGGGTTTAGTTAATTTTTACCTTGCCTCAAACCACGTGAATTGAAGTGGATTTGTTTTTAGGGTTACAAATTATCATTTAGTTCCTTGGAATTGCTGTAGCCCTTATTGGATCAGATCATCCCACTTTCCTTCTTATTAGGTTGTTTTGACCTATGTTTGGACCCTGAGTTACCCTTTTTTCAGATTGGATTGGGAAATTACATTTTTACCCCTCAGTTTCTGTTTTCTTTGCAAACTCAGAATCTCTCTGAGCCAAGCCTTTCTAAGGTTATGTAGGAGCTTTTTCCTGCAAATCAGGGTTAAATGGTGTTAGTTTAGGGCTCATGATGAGGTTCTCATCAAGCATGAACCCTACGGGGAATTAGGAGTAGAACTCCTGTGCATAGACGGAAACCTGGAATGCAGACGGGAAGTGTGCTAGCCCTTGAGTACGTGGTACCAAGGAGAGCAACTATCCCCTTTTGTGTAGAACGGAGCTAGCCTCCCTTGGGTTGAGACTCAGGGTTAGGATTGGCCACTCTACACTGACTCTTGTTGGCCCTCGCGTATGTGGTACCGAGGCGAGCTACTAGTGTAGGGAGGGAGCTAGCCACCCTACACCGACTTGTTAGACCCTCTGCTTAAATCGGGGTAGTCAGACGAGGGTGCACGAACTGTGGGTGGGAGAGACCCTTGTTTGGTTCTGAGGGGCGAGACCCCTATTCTGAGAGGGTAATGCCCTATACTGTTCCGTGCTGTACTTTGGGTGTATCCAATAGCAGAAATGACTGACCGTGTGTCAATGCGAGGTAGCTACCCAAGTGCTTATCACGCGTGCCGTAGTCACCGCTACGTCTTGACAGTGACCTTGGGGTGGTTGACTGGGTGTAGGATTACCATGGGGGACTCTCCTAGCCAGGAGAGCACCATGTGTACCTTCTACTCTACGGAAAAGACTGCAATCAAGATTGTTCCCACGAGGAACATGCAAGATCAAGAAATATCTGGATACTTTGAGAAATGGGTGAAACTGAAACATATAAAACAGATAAATGGAAATGATAATTAAACTGTTGTTTTTACTATTTTGTACTTAGATGGTATAGATATCACTCTACTCAGCGTTCGCTGACTCTATCTTTTCATAACACTGTTCAAGACTAGGAGTTGAGCAGCCCGAGTTTACGGCTGTAGAGGGTGCTAGGCCTAGTCGAGTCCTGCTATAGTTTTCTTCAGCACTTCCTTTCTTTTTCTCTACTATTGTAGTAAGTAAGGGACTCTTAGTTACTGTTCTACTATAATTGTTTACTTTCCGCTTTCCATTGTTGTTGTTGTTGTGGTGGTATGTACTGAGACAGCTGTTCTATTTCCTTTACTGCTTTATACGTTTCTTCTGCTTAGTTATATTGCATGTGTGAATATGGTTTACTTTCCTGCTTTTGGTTATTTCTTGTTAGATGACTAGGTCATGGGATTAGTCGAGGCGAGCCGGTCTCGGGTCCTGTAGGGATCCGGGAACCGGGTCGTAACAAGATGGTATCAGAGCAAGGTCGTCCTGAGAAATGGACCAATTGTCTTGAGAATAATCATTTACGTGCATATAACTAGGATAGCCACCACAACGTATCGCCTTGATATTCATTCCGAGTCTTTTCTTGAAGTAATTTGGTATCGTTGACCCTCTTGTTTTATTTTTCGCGCCTCCTTGCAGAAAATGCCTCGTCGGGGGGTTCTCGAGGCGGGCCGTGGACGTGGCCATGAACGAGGTCGGAGGGGCGGACGTGCTAGGCCTGAGGTACCTGTTGACCCACCTCTTCTCTTGGGTGTTTAGACCTAGGATCTCGCCCAGCTGATTAGAGATATCGTGCGAGAGGAGCTCCACCAGCTTCCACGGGCACCTCTCCCTGAGGACGTAGAGGGGGAGTCTTCGGTGGGATAGAGAGACCGTCATAGCGTCGGACAAGCAGGAGGGGGAGGGGGTGGTCCTCCACTGCCCCCACCGCACTCTGACACTTCCGAGCACAAGCCCTCCTTGCCTGGAGGCGTGCCCATTCCCCCACTGCAGCTGCACTACGAGCTTTTCGGATAGTTCCGGAAGCTGAAGCCCCCCTCCTTCAAGGGGGATAAGGACCTGTCTGAGGCAAAGGACTAGCTGGAGCAGATAGAGAAAGTGTTCGACACCCTTCGCCCTCCTGCGGAGTGCCACGTGGCCTTTGCCACGTACCAGCTAGAGAGCGCGGCACACAGGTGGTGGAGGGAAGTCAAAGGCCAGGAGGGGAGAGAGCCGACGTGGGACTAGTTCGTGACTCTCTTCTACGAGCAGTACTTTCTGCAGACCTTGCAGGACTAGAGGAGGTGGGAGTTCCACACTCTCCGCTAGGAGACGATGACTGTTAGCGCATACTGCACGTGTTTTCTGGAGCTGTCACGTTTTGCCTCGACAGTCATGTCTACGGAGGAGGACCACCTGTAGAGGTTGACCGAGGGGCTCCAACTTGCTATTCGGGGTTATGTCAAACCCCTGAAGCTGCCCACCTTCTCTCGAGTGGTTGAGGCAGCCATGACCTACGAGGAGACCAACCTGGCGGCACGAGACACTGACAGCAGACGAAAGAGGCCCTACCAGCCAGAGTACTCTTAGGGTCGTCGGGAGAGGAGGCACACGGCACCCGTAGGAGAGCCGTCTTGTTTTGTGGGGCCATCACTGGCCTTTGGGGGCCCCAGACAGGGGCCAGTTGCCAGCATCGGACCCCCGCCCAGCCGCCAGCAGGGACCTATTGATGGAGGACGTCATGTCCCCTTCTGCTACCAGTGTGGCCAGCTGGGCCACATCAGAAGGGATTGCCCATCTAGGGCCGGAGCACAGCAGATGCTCCCTACACCGAGCACTGGAGGCTGAGCTAGTGGTCGTGGTCACCAGGTGCGTGGGGGAGGGCAGCGGTCACGAGGAGGGTACCGGCCAGCGGCTGCTTGCCCGACCTAGAGTGTAGCTGCTTCGTCTGCACCGAGGACTGAGGGGCGTATCAATGCCCTGACACATAGAGATGCCAGGGCTTTAGATTCAGTGGTGGCAGGTATGGTTACTATTTCTGGCAGATTAATGTACGTACTTTTTGATTCCGGTGCCACGCACTCTTTTGTCGCTACGAGTTTTGCCGTCAGTTTGGGGCAAGCAACGTACTGTTAGAGGATCTGTTTGTGATCAGAGGCCCAGGTGGCCAGCTGTTTGTAGCACAGGAGGTCTACATGGACTGCGAGGTCAGTATAGGGGGACACAGCCTCCTTGCTGACTTGATTGTGATACAGATGTAGGATTTTGGCGTGATCCTAGGGATGGACTGGTTGTTCGCCTATCACGCCCTGGTGGACTATTTTGGGAGGAAGATCGTCTTCTCCATATTAGAGTTGCCTCCCTTTGAGTTTCATGGACAGCCTGTGGACGGAGGTTTCAGACGCATCTCTACGCTTTGGGCAGCGAGGCTTTTGAGCCAGGGGTGTGAGGGCTTTTTGGCCTGTGTAGTGGCAGAGCCTAGCCCTGTGGCTGACTTTCAGAGTATTCCGGTGGTTTGTGAGTACCCTGACGTTTTTCCAGGGGAGTTGTCAGGACTACCATTTGAGCGTGAGATCGAGTTTGGGATTTCACTGGTACTGGGGACTAGCCCCATTTCTACTACACCGTACCGGATGGCACTGCTTGAGTTGCGAGAGCTTAAGTCACAGCTGTAGGGCCTGTTGGAGAAGGGCTTTGTGAGGCCCATTGCATCCCCGTGGGGAGCCCTTGTGCTGTTTGTGAAGAAGAAGGACGGCACCCTGCGACTTTGTGTCGACTACCGACAGTTGAATAGGGTCACCATCAAGAACAAGTATTCACTGCCAATGATTGACGACCTCTTTGACCAGTTGCGAGACGCCACAGTGTTCTCCAAGATAGATCTGAGGTCGGGCTACCACCAGTTGAGGATCAGAGAGACCGACGTCTCCAAGATAGCTTTTTGTACCCGGTACGAGCACTACGAGTTCTTGGTCATGCCATTTGGGTTGACCAATGCCCCCGCTGCTTTTATGGATTTGATGAATCGGGTTTTAGACCGTACTTGGACCAGTTTGTGGTAGTGTTCATCGACGATGTGCTCGTTTACTCGCAGGATCAGGCACAACATGGATAGCATTTACAGATGATCCTGGACACTTTGAGGCGACACAAGTTGTATGCCAAGTACAGTAAGTGTGAGTTTTGGTTGAGACAGGTGACTTTCTTTGGCCACGTGATTTCAGGGGATGATTTGGCTGTGGATCCAGCCAAGGTTGATGCCGTACTTAGGTGGGAGAGGCCACGTACAGTGATAGAGATACGTAGCTTTTTGGGATTGGCAGGTTACTACCGAAGGTTTATCAGAGGATTCTCTCAGATTGAGCATTCTATGACCTAGCTGACTCGGAAGGACGTGCCCTTTGCCTGGACAGATGAGTGCGAGGCATGTTTTCAGGAGTTGAAGGAGAGACTGACTTCAGCTCCTGTGCTTACCATCCCGGATAGCAGTGGCGGTTTTGTGGTTTTCACAGATGCTTCGTTGCAGGGGTTAGGGGATGTGCTCATGTAGCGGGGTCACGTTGTCGCTTATGCTTTACTGCAACTGAAGCCCCATGAGCATAGCTACCCTACCCATGACTTAGAGCTGGCAGCTGTTGTCTTTGAGCTGAAGACATGGAGGCACTACCTTTACGGTGAGACTTTCGAGATTTTCACTGATCATAAGAGCCTCAGGTACTTGTTTGACCAGAAGGAGCTCAACATGAGACAAAGATGTTGGCTAGAGCTCCTGAAAAACTACGACTGTAGCATCTCCTACCACCCAGGGAAGGCCAATGTGGTGGCTGACGCCTTGAGCTGGAAGGTGCCTGCCCACTTGGCCAGTCTACAGGCACAAAGTTGGGGACTTATGGAGGAGTTGGGCAGTTGGCGACCCTGAGAGTCACAGGGGTATTGTGGGACAATGACAGTGACGCGGCAGACGCGACCAGAGCTGATAGACCTCATCATCGCAAGGCAGATGACAGATCCGTACTTACAGACGCTGCGAGACAGGGTGTTGACAGGGGACTCGAGAGACTTTTCCTTTACAGACGAGATACTGCGCATGAGGGGATGCTTATACGTTCCTAGGGACAAGGAGTTGTTGAGAGAGCTCCTGGCTGAGGTGCACGGGTCCAGGTTCACCATACATCCGGGGAACAGAAAGATGTATCATGATCTGAGACGCGACTTTTGGTGAAGAGGGATGAAGAAGGATGTTGGTGAGTTTGTGCAGCAGTGTTTGGTGTGCCAGCAGGTGAAGGCCGAGCATCAGAGGCCTGCAGGGCCGTTGCAGCCACTTCCTGTGCCAGAGTAGAAGTGGGAGAGCATCACCATGGACTTGGTGGTGGGTCTATCGGTTACCAAGCGAGGACACAACGCAGTCTGGGTGATAGTAGACAGGTTGACGAAGACGGCGCGTTTCCTGCCGATCCGAGTCACCCTTGGACCAGCACAGTTGACAGAGAGGTACATTTGAGATGTGATACGCCTGCATGGAGTTTCGCGTGAGATTGTATCCGATAGGGATACCCGTTTTACTTCCCAGTTCTGGGCTGAGTTTTAGCAGGCTTTGTGGACACGTTTGAGGTTCAGTACTGCTTATCACCCCCAGATGGACTGACAGTCGGAGTGCACTATACAGACACTTGAGGACCTTTTACACACTTGTGTACTAGACTGGAGAGGCTCCTAGGAGGAGCATTTACCCTTGGCAGAGTTTGTATATAATAACAATTACCACTCAAGCATCGGCTTGGCACCTTACGAGGCTCTGTACGGACGGAGGTGTACGGTACCCTTGAGTTTGGTCGAGGTGGGGACCAAGTGGGAGGTTGGCCCCAGGCTGATTTGGCAGAGTCATGAGGTGATAGAGTAGATTCACAAACGACTCCGCACTATTAGCGCAGGCAGAAGAGTTACGCTGACCGGAAATGCAGAGAGGTGCAGTTCGAGGTTGGGGATCACGTCTTTCTCCGTGTTTCGCCCATGAAGGGCCTGCAGCATTTTGGGGTGAAAGGAAGCTTGCGCTGAGATTTGTGGGACCCTTTGAGGTCCTGGAATGGGTAGGACCCGTTGCTTACCGGCTTGCCCTTTTTCCCCAGCTTTCTGGAGTGCACGACGTGTTCCACATGTCCAACTTCAAGAAGTACGTCGCTGATCCTAGTCACGTTCTGAGCCACAAGATCATCGAGGTGGGTGACGACCTGACCTACCCCGAGAGACCAGTACAGATACTAGACAGAGCCGTTCGGAGTCTGAGACGGAAGCAGTTACCACTGGTGAAGGTCCTATGGAGAAGCCAGCAGTACGAGGAGGCGACCTAGGAGCTTGAGGTGGCGATGCGAGAGCAGTACCTGGACCTTTTTGAGGGTATGACTTTTTGGACCTACTTCAGTCCTCTTTAAGTTTGTTATGCATTTTATGTTCCTTTTTCCGCACCCTAGCTAGCTCAAGTTTCGGGGAGGAAACTTCCTTTAAGTTTGTTATGATGTAATGACCCATTACACTTTTGGCCATTTAAGACGTCTAGAGCTTCAGCCAGATGTCCGTCCAGACGTCTGGACCCGTTCTCGGACGTCTAAAAGTGGAATTTTCGTACTGCGCTTTGCTTCTGCGTGTGGGCTGCACGCAGAGACCGTCCCCTTCTCTCTCCCTTCCTCATTCTCCTCCAAACCCTAAACCCCACACCTTCTATTTATACCCCTCCTCCCCCTTCTCCTCTCCTCACACCACCAGCTACCACCACCTCCAGATCTCCTGTGCAGCAGTGGCAAGGGCAGACGAGAGAGGCGAGTGGGGGCGAGCGAGGGAGAGCAAGATGGAGGAAGGAGGAGAGAGTGGGAGGAGGAGGAGGACCAAGGTCGGTGGAGCTTCGGTGGAGCTCAAGGAGGAGCTGCTCAAGCTTTTGCAGCGGTTGGAGCTGCTGCAGAGCGTGGCGAGCGAGCGGAGCGGGCTGTGAGGAGTTTCTGATACTGGGATTTTTCCAATATCAGACGTCTGGAGAGTTGACTAGACGACCGTGGAGGCAGCTGGACGTCCAGGTCTGAGACAAGACATCTGAAAGCACTTATATCGCAAGGTACATTCTTTTTCGCGATTACGGCCATGTAGGCCTCACCGCAGAAGCTGGTCTGGCCTGATTTGGACCTGCGGTTTCGTATGCAGGTAAAGGCCCTTGGGAAGGCTACGGAACTCTTTTCCACATATTTTTGGACGTCGGATCACATCACCAGGCGTCCAGAGGTGCGTCTAGACGACTGGAGGCATTGTCCGACATCTAAAACTGCCTTCAGATGATCACAGAGAAGTTCTGGACGTCTGAGGATAGTGCAGGAACATAAGGTAAGATCTGACGCCTTTTAAGATGTCTAGGATTATTCCCAGACATCTGATTTTGAACAGTAGACACGTTTTTAACTTGTTTAGGTTCCAATCAGGATCCGTTTTACGCAAACAAAATACCTGTACTTTCCTCTCGAGTTCCTCTACGTACTAGAGTCTGATTTACACTGTTCTGAACTCTCCTTTTATGATATATTCCCTAGTATAAGGTTTCAGCCTGCTGCACGTTTGGGGCACGCAGAGACGTCTGGGTCTACGGTTCAAGCCCCCATTACTCTTGTGTTTCGTGGTAGAGTGGTTTAATCTAGTATTAATATTTGAATAAGAATATACTTGGTTGAATTAGCCAAATGGAACTCTAGGATGTGGAATGAACCGCTTGTACTGTATGGTTTACTTGCATGCATGATTAAGATAAACTACTAAAAATTGCCTGTATTATAATTGTGAGTTGCCTATTAGAATATGAGCTGCCTGTATTTAATGTACAATTTCCTGTGAAATCACCAGTTGCATGTATTAAGAATTGAATTATGAAAACACGAGCTGCCTGTATACGGATGAGAAATGAATTATGAAAGATGAGATCTGGATCGGGATAAATGAGGTGAACATGAGCATGAACCCTACGGGGAATTAGGAGTAGAACTCTTGTGGATAGACAGAAACCTGGAATGTAGAGGGAAGTGTGTTGGCCCTTGAGTACATGGTACCAAGGAGAGCAACTGTCCCCTTTTGTGTAGAGCGGAGCTAGCCTCCCTTGGGTTGAGACTCGGAGTTAGGATTGGCCACTCTACACCGACTCTTGTTGGCCCTCACGTACGTGGTACCAAGGCGAGCTACTAGTGTAGGGAGGGAGTTAGCCACCCCACGGGGCTCAAGGTTCAGCTAGCCACCCTACACCGACTTGTTAGGCCCTCTGGGCAAATCGAGGTAGTCAGACGATGGTGCGTGGGCTGTGGAGGAGTAAGACCCCTATTTAGTTCTAAGGGCGAGACCCCTGTTCTGAGAGGGCAATGCCCTATACAGTTCCGTGCTATAATTTGGGCATACCGCTAGTGGAAACGACTGACCGTGTGTTAGTGCAGGGTATCTACCCGTGCGCTTATCACGCATGCTGTAGTGATCGCTATGGCTAGACAGTGACCTCGGGGTGGTTGACTGGTGATAACACTACATTTTGGAGTAATAATTCTGCCAATTGGGGTTTATCTTAAAGATAATATGCACGAATAGCACATCATGAATGGGCATAGGAGCATTGCATGCATCATAGGTTAAGATTGCTTATAAATCAGTATTAATGGCCATTTGCACAAGTTCATGTCAAAAAAGGCCTCAGATGAGCAACCAGATCACATGGATGGATTCAGAATGACGAACGGAGTCCAACAGACTCAAAATTGGCCAAATCCGACATCCGGAGCTCCCACAAATGGCCCAAGAAGTTCTAACTGTTAATCTAATGATCAACAGCCACGAAGCTGCCACGTGGCACCATCGCCGCACCCCTCTCTTGTAGCACAGCTCCACCGCACCGCACTCAGCAACTTTAAGCCGTCCGATCGGCGGATCGGATGGTTGAGAGCATGTGCCCCTCGCCCCCACATCCACAATGCCCATGAACTGCAGTAGATCACAACCTTTGGATCTTCATCCAACGGTCGCCAGCATCGCACCAACGCATCGTCTCCACAATAATTGGAGGGTGCAGTGCAGCGGTATGTGCCTCACCCTCGCACTGTGGGGTGCAGGTTCAAGGCGCCTGCCGCATCTCAAATTCAAGCGGTCGCAAGGCGTGCGTGATTATAGCTGCTCATCTGCGATCGAACGGCGTGGAAGCAAATGACGCGGTGCGATCGCAGATGCTCACGCCAGATGTGCGTGATGACGCGTGCACGCAGCACTCGCAAGGCTCGATCTGAAGACGAGCTCTGCGTGCGATCTCAACCGTTTGATCTTCGATTGGAAGGTCCTCAGCGGCTGCACACAGATCGCGAAGGAGAAGAAGAACAGCGCACGCACGCGGCCAGTTGGTAGGGGTCTACACCGACGGTTTTGGCATGGATTTAGCGATGTCCCGAATGCCGCTAAAGCCCCTTCTTCATTTGGAAAGCCCTTCTTCCTATATAAACACCTTCTAACCACCCATGGAAAGGATTGAATACTTTTGCAAGTGTTATACCTCCCTCCTAGCTTCCCTTAGCATCTCTTGTAATCAATGGAGTCGACAAGCCATCGACGGAGCTCTCTTCCACCGCCATGGCCGCCTTGCCGTCTCCCCTCTCTCTCTCTTTCTCTCCCTTTACCCTAGCTTTACTTTACTTTTGTTTAAGCATTTAGCTATTGTTATATTTATAAAACTCGAGTTGCATGTTAAATATTGTATTGATGTTGTTTTCCATCTTGATCTAAGTGAATGCCATTACTTAAAAGACTCTAACCCTACTCTCTCTCTCTCTTCTCTCACTCGCTTTTCTCTCGCATTTTCTCGCAAGCGAAAACCCGCCATTTTCGTTACACTAAGTGACAGACAAATCCGATTTTCACGCCTCCCTGTGTTCGATACTCGGACTCACCTTCATTTCTTAATTTAAAATCGACGTTGCAAACGCGAACTACAACGACCCTTTTAAATAAACGCGTCCGTAGCATATTAGTTTTTGGCACCGTTGCCAGGGAGGCAACAGATTTATTTTATCACTTCCATTTTGCATCCATGCTCACATCATCTAACGCATTTTCTCCTACTTGATGGTTGCAGGAACTCGGCGCTTGGATGGCGAAGGAGCGCAACTCGTGACGGTGGAGATGTAGTAAGCGCAGCAAAGATCGATTGTGAGTAATTCTCTACCTATGGTTGTTTGCTTTCCTAAAAAAAATTGGTGTGATGAATGATTGCCTGATCCTCATCCTTAACTCATCATCTAATAAAAAAATACACTCTAACATTCTTAAAGACCTAATCTTTTTAGAGTGTTTTTCTTTTCTTTTGAGTGATGTTTGCGAAGCCACCGTGAATTGACATGGGCCGCACCACTCACCCCTAAAATCCACTCATCTGGTAGAAATTGCATGAACACTAGGATGAGCACATTAGGGTTTTAGAGCCTCTTCACATTAAAGGAAATCTACTCTCACCGATTGTGTGCAAAACTTGGTGTGCCCACTTGAAACTTGCCTGAAAACATTAAGACACGTCAACCCTAAAAGACACAAAAGTAAGGACAAACATTAAAAGTGACCACATCTTAAATCCTTGCTTGAAAACCATATTTTGATAGGAGCACACACACTTGAATTGGAGAACTAAGAGGCACCACCCCAATCAACACCTCATCACATAATCCAAGCACAAGCACCGTCCTAACCCCATTAAAACAGAGTAGACGTGCCCTACGCAGGACTGGGTTAAGTCTCAAGAGGCGTGGTTTTGTTTGCTGGGCACTTAGCCTTCATTCCCTTAGTAGAATCTACTAACTAGGCTGAGGGCAAGTGTCAAACGATCATAGTTGTGGGGTCTTCGGAACCGGCCACGCAAGCCAAAGGAAGAACCTTCCCTACAATCCCCTCATAATCAACCTGGCTAGATTAGCTTTGGGAAGGGCGGTCTCGTGCCTACAGACTTGATCGCTCCTTTGGAGATTTATAGGTCTCCTAAGAAATACACTATAAGGATTAGGCTTGCCTGCTTGATTGTGCACACACACTTCTCGCATCTGTCACTCTCTGCATCCCCTCCTGTTCTTCTCTAGTGTATGCACGGGAGACGATCACTTCATCCCGAGTTGTTTGTTTTGGGACGGGAATCCAAGAGACTTGATCTTGCTAGAGACATGGTCGAACCTAGAGTAGATGAGGTTGAGGACTAGCCTCCACCAGATACGATGGCCATCATCCAAGCCCAAATCAACGCAAACCATCGACTTCAGCAGCAACAGATACACACTATCATGCAAGCCATACACCGGTTGCAGAACCCGCAGGGGCAACCATCACCACCTTTCTAGGACCTGCAAGGGCAACCACCACTTGATCCACCATCATTCCAAGACCAACCTAGGCCCCTCTGCGACTTCTACAATCCTTCTGCGATTCGAATTGAGCCACACCTTAGGATCCCTGAGAGGGGAGATGATTTTGAGTTGAAACGAAACGTTCTGAGCCTGATTCAGAGCCACTTCCATGAAAGCTCAAATGAGGATCCCTTCCAGATCTAGAAGATCTTGATCGGATCTCCCGGACTGTAAAACCCAGGAACATTAGCCTAGACATTTTTTTGATCAAGATGTTCCCCTTCTCACTGAGAGACAAAGCGTCTCACTGGCTTAGGACTTTAGGAAGACCCATCGCCACCTGGGAAGAACTGAGGCATGCATTCTTAAAGAAATTCTTCCTCATAGGAAAGGCCAATGCCCTCAGAAGAGCCATTACCACCTTTACACTCCAGGGCGGGGAATAGTTCCATGAGACGTGGGAGAGATTTAATGAACTATTGAGGAAATGCCCACACCACGAAGTAGCAAGGTGGCAATTGGCCCAGATATTCTACTACGATCTAGACAGCAACCTTTGGAACTTCGTTGATGCCTCATGTGGGGGAAACTTCCTGAACAAAGACGAGGAGAGCGCATTTGAGCTCTTCGAGTCTATGAGCAAAAATTCGCTCAACAATGCCTTCATGACCCATTTTAGTCGATCCAGTCAACCTCGTGGTGGGATCTATGAGGTACAAGCAAATTCTAGAATGATTGACATGGATATCATTGCTAAGAAATTGGATCGAGTGGAATTGGTAGATAAAAAGATAGATGAACTATTGAACCAAGCCAAGAACCCACTACAGACCCTCTCCCTAGCAAAGGGAGCTCACAACGTTGACTTGGTCCAGCCACTAAGCCAGATGAACTTGGAACAACCCCTGGCCATGTTCCAGGGAGGGACCTTTGCTTCCTCAACCCCTGATTATTCTCTTCCCTCCCCCTCGACACCTTCTACCTTTGAAGATGTCCAGGCTATCCAAGGTTATTCCAAACCTGACCCCTTCTCCAACACCTACAACGTCGGCTGGCGTAATCACTCAAACTTTGCTTGGACAAATCGGAAATCGCCTAAATTTCAGAACCAGCCCAGGCCAAACCAACAGCCAAACCCACCCTCCTATCAACAAGGTCCACCGGTTAGACCCCCCTATAATTCGAATAGGGCAGCTCCTCCCCCACAAAACCAAATGGACACCCTGATAAAAATGATGGCTGAAATAAACCAAAAACACCAGGAGGAAATGGCTTTAGTGAAGGGACAGTTGAGCCAGTTGTTGGATTGTAAACAACAGGGATCCCTTCCTTCTCAGCCACAACCGAACCTGTGAAACGTGATTAACAGAGGCCCCAATTTGCAAAGGTTCCAAGGTAATCTCGGATAGGCCCACATAGTCCAGCCGACCCCACAAACACCCCCTGGGTTTGGTGCTTCTTCTTCCTCGTCTTCTCAAGGATCGACCCATGGTCCTAATGCCTCTACAAATGTGGTAACCTTGAGAAGCGGCACCAAAACCTAGGATCTAAATGGCCGACTCCTCCCGTGACTTCACCCCCTGAAATGCCCGACTCTGAAGAGGCGCAAGAAAAACCCAAGGACCCAGAAATAAACCCTATTCACATTCAGACACCATATCCTGAGGCATTGGAGATGATCAAGAAAAATAAAAGTGTTATGGAGAATGAGGAGCTTTTGGAGATCTTTAAGCAGGTTCAGATTAATATTCCGCTCCTCGAAGCCATCAAGCACATTCTGGCTTATGCCAAGTTCCTGAAGGATGCCTGTACACCAAAGCGTAAGCCAAGACCTCAAGTACCTAGGAAGGTTGTGCTCTCAGAGCAAGAAAGTTCTGTGATATTGAGAAACCTTCCGCTCAAACGAACTGACCCAGGAGCACCCCTGATATCCTGCAATATTGGGGACATGACATTTGATAGAGCGCTCCTGGACTTAGGTGCTTCCATCAATTTGATTCCGACAACCCTGTACCACCAATTTGGATTCGGAAAATTGACATCCACACTTGTGACCATCCAGTTGGCCGATAGATCTGTGAAGACCCCGAAGGGGGTTTTCGAAGATGTAATTGTGCAGGTCAAGGACTTCTATTTCCCGGTTGACTTCTTGGCGCTCGACATGGAAGTTCTTGAACAACTACAGAACACTGCCATCATCCTAGGAAGACCCTTCTTAGCTACGATTAAGGCAAACATCGATTGTGACACGGGATGCATGGAAATCACCTTCGGAGATAGGAAGATGCAGTTGGATATCTTCCAGGTGACCAAGTCTTTTGATTGCGACTGTCTCGAGAAACATGATCCCGTGGAACCTTTGGTCGAGGAATGCCCCACCCTTAGTTCTGTCTCAGACTACCAAACCCAATCTTGTAACGACTGTTCTAACCCGTCACCATCTGTGCACACGAACCTTTGTAGGGCTAATTACCATCAACCAGCACCGTTCGAGGAGATTAATGTTGATCAACTCCCGCCTTTCCCCTTTCCGTCAAACATTGTTCCACCCACACCTGAACTAAAGCTGCTACCCGAGAATCTTAAGTATGTCTTCTTGGGACCTGACTAAACCTTTCCAGTGATTATCAACGCCAACCTAACCAAGGATCAAGAACTTAGATTGATCGTGACCCTAGAAGAACATAGGGATGCCATTGGCTGGACTATTTCAGACTTGAGAGGAATTAGCCCCACCTATTGTACCCACAAGATTTACCTAGAAGATGGGATGCGACCCTCCCATCAGATGCAGAGACGGTTAAACCCAAATATATGGGAGGTCATTAAGAAGGAAATTATTAAATGGCTTGACGCCGACATCATATATCCCATCTCCAATAGCCCCTGGGTAAGCTCCACTCAAGTGGTTCCGAAGAAAGCCGGGCTCATCGTTGTCACCAATGAGCATGGCGAATCCATCCCCACCCTTCACCACCATCGCATGGCAGGTGTGTATTGATTACAGGAAGCTCAATGAGGCGACCAAGAATGATCATTTCCCCCTGCCATTCATCGACCAAATTCTTGAGAGATTGCAAGGGCAGAAGTATTTTTGCTTCCTGGATGGATATTTAGGATATAACCAAGTTGCAATTGCTCCTGAAGATCAAGAGAAGACCACATTCACTTGCCCGACGACACGTTTGCGTTTCGTTGTATGTCGTTTGGGTTATGCAATGCACTCGCTACCTTTCAGCGTTGCATGCTAGCCATCTTTTCAGAGATGGTGGGTGAATACCTGGAGGTCTTTATGGATGATTTCTCAGTGTTTGGGAATTCATTCGACCACTGTTTGAGCAACTTGGAGAAAATTCTAAAACGATGTATCGAGGTTAATTTGGTGTTAAGCTGGGAAAAGAATCATTTCATGGTTCAAGAAGGAATTGTCCTCGGTCACATCATATCGCATAGGGGCATTGAGGTGGATCAAGCTAAAGTTGATTTGATTTCCAAACTTCCCCCACCTAGCTCGGTCCGGCAAATCCGCTCGTTCCTTGGACATGTTGACTTCTATCGAAGGTTCATCAAAGACTTCTCCAAGCTCTCCAAACCCTTGACCGACCTTCTAGCCAATGACGCCATATTTCACATGACCTCTGATTGCATCCAGGCTTACCACACCCTCAGGGGCTTAGTCTCTACCGCACCTGTACTTCAGCCCCTGGACTGGTCCTAGGATTTTGAGATCATGTGTGATGCATCAGACTTTGCCATAGGTGCAGTCCTGGGACAGAGACAAGATAAGAAACCTGTGGTGATCTACTACGCGAGAAAGACATTGGATGAGGCCCAATGGAATTATACGATCACAGAGAAAGAACTACTCGCCGTAGTTTTTGGACTCGAAAAGTTCCGATCTTACCTTCTGGGATCCCACTTGACCATCTATACAGACCACTCGGCCATTCGGCATTTGTTGGCCAAGAAAGACTCTAAACCCAGGCTCATCGGATGGATCCTGCCCTTGCAGGAATTTGACTTGGAAATTTGCGACAAAATTGGGTCAAAGAATGTTGTGGCTGATCACCTATCCAGACTCCACCCAGACCACATTGGGCCTTCCTTGCTCTTATCTGACACCTTTCCCGATGAGCAAATTCTGGCTGTGTAAGACAGGAAACTACCTTGGTATGCCGACTATGTCAACTACCTGGTTGTAGGATAGACCCCACATAGCTGGTCCAGACAGCAACGGGATAAGCTCTTGGTTGAAGCCAAGCACTATTTCTAGGATGATCCCATGCTGTTTCGCTTCTGTGCCGACCAGATCATCAGGAGGTGTATCCCAGAGGATGAAGTTCAGAGTGTGCTATCCTTTTGTCACGACCAAGCTTGTGGTGGCCACTTCTCATGAAAGAAAACAGCCGCAAAGGTTCTGCAGTCCGGATTTTACTGGCCTTCCTTATTTAAGGATGCACACAACTTTGCTAAGACTTGCTCTCGCTGCCAGACTCTATGGACCATGACCAGGAAAGACATGATGCCCCTCTAGCCCATTCTGATCGTCGAGATCTTCGATGTCTGGGATATTGATTTTATGGGCCCCTTTCCACCATCCAACGGCTTTGAGTACATCTTAGTCTCTGTAGACTGTGTTTCCAAATGGATTGAAGCTGTCGCCACCCGCCGATGTAATCATAAGGCTGTCATGGACTTTGTTAAGCAGAACATCTTTTCTCGGTTTGGAATACCGAAGGCTATGATCGGTGATGGTGGAAGTCATTTTATCCACACCCAATTCCGTGCCCTACTTAGAAAATACGGGGTTACCCACCGCATTTCCACCTCGTATCATCTGTAAATGAATGGGCAAACCGAGGTCTCAAGCAGGCATATCAAGAACATTCTACAGAAGACAGTGAGACCTGACAAGAAGGACTGGTCCGTACGACTGGATGATGCCCTATGGGCATACCGGACCACTTTCAAGACCCTGATAGGCATGTCGCCTTATCCCCTGGTCTTTGGCAAAGCTTGCCACCTTCCTATCGAGTTGGAACACCAGGCTTACTGGGCCGTTAAGCAATGTAACATGAATTCCCAGTTAGTCGGTGCGTAGAGGATGCTCCAACTCTCCAAGCTCGAGGAAATTCATCGGGACGCCTTTGAGAATAGTTGGCTTTACAAGAGAAAATGAAAGTCGTCCACGACCGACTCATCCATAGAAAAACCTTCGAGCCTAACCAGTAAGTCTGGCTTTTTGACGCCTGACTCAAACTCTTTTCCGGGAAGCTCAGATCGAAGTGGATAGGACCGTTTAGGGTAGTCAAGCCCTACTCCAATGGGGCAGTTGAAATCGCAGATCTGAACACTGAGCATACTTTCATAGTCAATGGTCAGAGATTGAAATACTTCCTCGCCCAGGTTCCCCTAAAGGAGGTTGTCACCCTCATTGAGGGATGACACGAAGCATCGCCCAGCTGGAGGCATTAAACTCAGCGCTTCTTGGGAGGCAAACCAGAAGATTCAGACTGATTAGGCATTTTACTTCACTCAGGTAATATCTTTCTGAGCTCCTGTTGCATCCATGTATTTGTTAATGAGGGCATTGCCCAACTTAAGCATGGGGGAGTGGTAATTTGCATGATTCTGGGTTCATTTAATCAGTTTGAACAAAATAAAATAAAATAAATTGAATTTAGGAAGAAAAACTTAGGCATTAGGAACTTGTCAATAGTGAGAAATAATACAAAAAGAACCTAAACACTTAAAATTTTCAGGCCTTCAGGTTTAATCAGCCCTGGTGTCCGTTAAAATATGGATTTAGCTTCAAATCCTTGCAACCTTAATTTATTCTAATCCACCAATAAAATAAGGTGATAAGTATACAACTTATCAACTCGCCCTCTGACTCGGAGGGACTTTTAGTCTAAGCATCTGCACACATTTTTACACTGACTTACTCCTCGAAGATTCTGACGGAAATTGGGTAGCTAATGAACCTTCTAGGGTGGTATGGCTGGCAAGTTGTCGTGAGTAACAGCCCATTGGCCAGTTGTCCAGAGCTCGGCCACAGGACCACTTTCTTTTTATTGCCTCTAGGTAAATTTGAGATCAGGGAAGCCACCTACTAAACAACAAAAAAAAAAGAGAGAATAAAAGAAGAAAAAGAATAAAATAAGCCACACTTCACCACACGAGTATGGCTGGCAAGTGATCGTGGGTAACAGCCTACTGGTCGATTGTCCAGAACCCAGCTCATTGAATGCACAAAAAGACCCAAAACACTTAAGGAAGAAGCGGGGAAGTAGAGTAATCCAAGGAGATATACACTGAAAAAATCCTTGTGTTGACCCAAAGTAAAATAAAAGTAGGGAGAAAGCTACTGATCGGACAGATACACTTTCAGGCAAAGCACTTCCTTTTCCAGTCACCTAGGGGCATAGAAACCCGAAGTCTATCTGAATTACCGTCGAGTGAGTTTATCACGATCTTCACACCAAGGTGCTTAGCACTTAGAGTCTTTTTCGAGTTTTAGGTTGGTTGGGTAGCTGTAAAAAGTTACCAACACACTCTCAAACCCAAAAATCCATAAAAATGAGAAAAGATGAAAAAGAAAAATATATATGCCATAAAGCGAGGATTCAAGCGATTCACATTTTGACAGACACTTGGGCACTGTTGAGTCTCTGTAGATTAGGATCTTAGTATATTTCCTCCTGTTGACAAGTAACAAAATGTCTAAGTAATCACTTCTTGAATTCTGACTGAGAATAATGGCTAGAATGAACCTTGCTAGGGACTAGCAAGGAGTAAGCATGGGGGTACGATAACACTACATTTTGGAGTAATAATTCTGTCAATTGGGGTTTATCTTAAAGATACTCTGCAAAAATAGCACATCATGAATGGGCATGGGAGCATTGCATGCATCGTAGGTTAAGATTGCTTATAAACCAGTATTAACGGCCATTTGCACAAGTTCATGCCAAAACAGGCCTCAGATGAGAAATTGGACCACATGGATGGATTTAGAACGACAAACGGAGTCCAACGGACTCAAAATCAGGCAAATCTGACATCTGGAGCTCCCACAAATGGCCCAAGAAATTCTAATCGTTGATCTAATGATCAACGGCCGTGAAGCTGCCACGTGGTGCCATCGCCGTGCCCCTCGCCCGCAGCACAGCTCCATCGCACCACGCTTAGCAACTTTAAGCCGTCCGATCAACGGATCGGACGGCTGAGAGCATGCGCCCCTCGCCCCCACATCCACAGCGCCCACGAACTGCAGCATATTAAGACCGTTGGATCTTCATCCAACGGTCGCCAGCACCACGCCAACGCATCGTCTCCACGATAATCGGAGGGCGCAGCGCAACAGTACGCGCCTCACCCTCGTGCTGTGGGGAGCGGGTTCGAGGCACCCGCTGCAGCTCAAATTCAAGCGGTCGCGAGGCGCGCGCGATTACAGTCGCTCATTTGTGATCGAACGGCGCGGAAGCAAGCGATGCGACGCGATCGCGGATGCTCATGCCATATGCACATGATGACGCGTGAGCGCAGTGCTCACAAGGCGCGATCTAAAGGCGCACTTCGCGCGAGATTGGACGGTCCTTAGTGGCTGCACACAGATCACGAAGGATAAGAAGAGCAGCGTGCACGTGCGACCGGTGAGCAGGGGTCTACGCCGACGGTTTTGGCATAGATTTAGTGACGTCGCTTGTTACGAATGTGGGCATCAGGCGTAATTTAAGACTTCTGGGAAGAGGCCCAGATGTCTGGGACCCTTCCCAGACGTCTGGTATTAAATTTTTTCGGTGTACAGGTTTGCGTCTGCGAGCCTGCGCGCACAGACTGAACCCGCCGCCATCGTCTTTCGCTTTCTCTCCCTGCAGGCACCGTTTTCCTCCTCTCTCTTCCCGCGGCTGCCTTATAAAATGCTTCCCCTCTCCCTCACCCTCACTCCATCCACCTTCATCTTCTCCTTCTCCCTGCGAGCGAGCGAGTGCGGCAGCAGCGGCCGCAGCGAGCGTGCGAGAAGGAGGAGAGTTGCGAGAGGAAGGAAGAAGCTCGACCGCGAGAGTACGAGCTTGTCGGGGCAGCTAGAGCCGCCCGGCGGAGGAGCAGCGGGCGTGGGTTGTCATGGAGGAGCTGCTGCAGCTTGAGCAACAGGCAGACGCGACGCGGCGCGGCCGTGCGTCGTGGGTGGAGAGCGAACCAGGTCCTGATTCTGGGAAAAGTTCCCAGAATCAGACGTCTGGACTTACGTCCAGACAACGCTGAAGACGTTTAGAGGACGGTCCAGACATCTGACAGGTACAATATTTTCCTACCTTCTTCTTTTTACGCGTGTACGGCCATGCAGCTGTCCGCCGCATTCTTCTGTGCCTCTTCGTGATGAGAGCGGGTGTGTGTCTGCATAGGTTCTATTCGGGAGGGCATGAGGGCTCGCCATCCCACACGGATCAGACGTCTGGCCACAGTACCAGACGACGGAGGGGACCTCTAGACGTCCGGGGTGACAATCGGACATCTGGAAACCAAGACCAGACGATCCAGTGGACTTCTGGATGTCTGAAGGACTACGCAGACCGAGGTATGACATAATCGAACATTTAAGACTTCTGGAAGAGGTTCCAGACGTCTGATTTTGGACAGATTCGTCATTTTTGACCCGTTTAGGGCCCGTTCGGAGTCCGTTTTCTGCGTTTCGAGTTATGTTCTTTTCATATTTACTTCCTCTACCTGTTTATAGTAATTGTATACTATTCTGAGAAACTCCTTATGATTGATCCTTGTGTTAGGACCCCGTTCCGTTGCGGCTGTGGGGGGTTGCGGAGGCGCGCGGGATTGTCGACCACGCCCCCAGTACTCCCGGTTTCGCGGGTAAAGTGGCCCTTTAATTTATTCAACAAAAAATTGTACAATTATGAAACAATTAATAGAGTCTAGGGCATTGTATGAACCCTAGGGCTGAAGAATTAGATTGAATGATAGATCCTAGGGTATTGCATGAATCCTAGGACTGGAAAACTAGATTGAATGATAGATCCTAGGGTATGACATGAATCCTAAGACTGGAAAACTAGTTGAATATATACATTGTAGTCTTGGAAAAGTTGAAAGGAAATGATAACTACCTGTAAATTGGTTAACAGTTGCCTGTCATGAATGAATAAATACCGTTGAGAACATGGGTTATATGAACATAAAGCTGGAACGGTGAAACCTAAATTGGCTGAGTTTAAGAAGCATGAACCCTACGGGGAATTAGGAGTAGAACTCCTGGAAAGGAAATGGAATAGAATTGGGGAAGCGTGCTGGCCCTTGAGTACGGAGTACCAAGGAGAGCAACTGTCCCCCTATTTAGTGCAGGGCGGAGCTAGCCGCCCCAGGGACCCGGGGTTAGGTCTGGCCACTTTGTACCGACTTTTGGCCCTCGTGTATACAGTACCAAGGAGAGCTACTAGTGTAGGGAGAGTACTAGCTACCCCACGGGCCCCGGGGTTCTACTAGCCCTCCTACACCGACTTGTTAGGCCCACTGGGCAAACCAGGGTAGTCAGGAGAGGGTGTGCGGATTGTGGAGGGGCAAGACCCCTGTTTGGTTACTGTGGAGGGGCTGGGCCCCTGTTACTGAGAGGGATCTGCCCTATACTCGTTCCGTGCTGTGCCTTGGGCACACCCGTTAACTAAAATGACTGACCGCGTGCTAGTGCGGGGTAGCTACTCGTACGTTTATCGCGCATGCCGTAGTCACCGTTATGTCTGTCAGCGACCTTGGGGTAGTTGACTGAGGGTAGGACCACCACGGGAGACTCTCCCGGTCAGAAGAGCACCACGTGTTACTTCTACTTTTCGGAAAAGACTGCAATCAAGATCGTTCCCACGAGGAACATTCAAGATCAAGAGAAGGATCTGAGAAATAAATCAACAGTGAATAAATGGAAAGATATAATAAAGAAAGTAAAAGCATAACAGCTACTGTACACTCTACTGCTTCTTTTAGCTTTTAGTTGCCACTCTACTCAGCGTTTCGCTGACGTGTCACCCTTGTTACCTTTTCAGGATCAGGTGTTGAGCAGCCAAAGTCAGTGGCTGCGGAGGGCGCTGGACCTAGTAGAGCCCAGTAGTGTTACCTGTAGTACATTCTGTACTTTTCTTTCCACTGTAGTGAGTAGTTTTTTTGTTACTCCCTGTACTCTCTTTATTGTAAGCTTTATGTTATGTACATGTTTATTTCTCTTCTGTTGTGGTGGTGTATACTGTAGTATTTCCTTTCCTTACTGTTGTATTTTGTTACTGCTAGTTATATACATGGTGAATGTGGTTTATTTTACTGCTCTTTTGGTTACTTTCTCGTTGGACGACTGGGTCTTGGGATTAGTCGAGTCGGTCCAATTCTCGTGTCTCGTAGGGATTCGGGAATCGGGTCATTACATCGCTAAAGCCCCTTCTTCATTTGGAAAGCCGTTCTTCCTATATAAACCCCTTCTAACCACCCATGGAAAGCATTGAATCCCTTTGCAAGTGTTATACCTCCCTCCTAGCTTCCCTTAGCATCTCTTGTAATCAACGGAGTCGACGAGCTACTGATGGAGCTGTTCGTAGTGCTTTTGTGCGGGTTTTAAAGAGAATACGACGTTGTAGTATAGCCGACAAAGCGTTCAAACAAATAGAGAATTTTATTACTCGAAAATCGGAGTATCCGAGGTCGAACACAGGGAGCAAATGGAATTCACTACTAATCAAAATGTAATTGAACACTCTAATTTACTCAAAATGTCAATTCAAATATGAATGTATGCGCTTAAAAGTAATTAGGACAAAAAAATATGAAATTGGACGTCTGATCTGGTGATCAGATGTCTTAAAAGTATTTTCCCTTTTTCTTTCTTTCTTCTTCTGTAGTCTCTTTTTCTTCTTCGTCTTCTGTCTTGCCTCTGCCTTGCTCTTCCTTCTTCTCCTGCGAAGGCTTCTTTCCTCTTCCTTCTCTTCTCTGCAAATCTCTCTTCTTCCTGCCTTTGCTTCCCTTCTTTTCTTCTCTTCTCTGCCTTCTTCTTTTCTTGCGAAGGCTTCTTCTGATCTTTTGCAGTCTTCTTCTTCTCAGCAACGGTTCTTCTTCTTCCTTGGCTCTGCTTCACTCAATCTCTTCTTCTGCTTCTTCTCTTCTCCTTGCGGCTAAGTCTCTCGACGCTCAGCCTGCCTGCACACGGGGAAGCAAAACCTACCCCTTTCCCTTTACCCGCACGTCTCTCTCTCTCAGCAATTCACTCGAGGATGCTCTCTGATGAGAACCTCATCATGAGCCATAACTAGCTCATTTTGACCTAATACAAAGGATAAAAGCTCCTACATATCTCAAGGAAAGGCTTAACTCAGAGAATTCTGAGTTTGAGAAGAAAACAAGTCATAAGGGGTAAAAATGCAATTTTACCAGTATAATCTGCATACAGGGTAATTCAGGGCCCAAACATAGGTCAAAGCAGCTTAATAAGAATAAAAGTGGGATGAGATGATCTAGCAAGGGCTACAGCACTTCCAAGAAACTAAATGATAATCTGTAACCCTAAAACAACCCACTTCAATTCACGAGGTTCGAGGCAAAGTAAAAATAGAATAAACCCTCTAAAATTCATAGAAAAATAATCTCTAGGGTTTAGAACCTTCAATTTGGCCTTCAGAACCCATTTTGACCTACATTGAGAACCATGCCCAATTAATAACTTAATTTGGGTTTTTGCATAAATTGACCGGTCAAACAAGGTTTAATATAGAAATGAAATTCACCATCAGATTCCTTAGGTCTAATTAATCATGTATAAAAACTTGAGCCTGAGAAGAAACCTCCTTGACCGACTTTACACTTTGGTCCTCATATATTTACTTTTTGGCCCTCAACTTTTGAACCATCGCATTTTGGCCCCTAACTCTCCTTCGTTCTTCGCATTCAGGTCCCCCCTGCAAAACCTGCCAGCACCATGCTCCGGCGACCTTGCGCGGAGCATGGCGCCGCGCAGGGTGAGGGGGGAAGCCTGGCAAGTAAACCGGGGGTGCCCTGCGTCGTCAGCCGTCGCAGGGACACCCCCTGGTCGCTGTAGCCCACCATATCGGCCGTGCGAACGCACGGACGGTATGGGTTTTTGTTTCCGGCCATCCTCCGGCGAGGGAGACACGTCGTCTCCCTCCGCCTTCCTCCCTGTTTTGATCCCTATAAATACCCCCCGTTGCTCCACTGACCGGAGCAGCTCGGGTCTGACGGAGAAAACCCCCAACTTTCCTCTCTTCTCTCTCCGGCAGACGCTCACCAGCTCCGACGGTTCCTCCCCCTTCTCCTCTTCGCTCTGCCGCAATACCAGCAGCAGAGACTTCCTCCCCTGCTCTTCCCGCGCCACGCCACACCCAGCTGGCGCCTCTCCGGCTCTCTGCTCGCCGCCGCCCCTTTCCCTGAGCATCGTCTTCTCCGACGACAGTCGATACGACTGTCGCCCTGCTGCTCCCCCTTCGTCCCTGCAAGTAAGCTAGAACTACTTCCCTTCTTCTCCTCTTTCTTTCCCCGCTTTCAATTTGTTCAATTAAGCCCTCGACCGACCCTGACCATCGTCACCCCCTTCGTCTCCGGCCACCCTCCGGCGAGATGCTCCCATCGCTCCACAGCCTCACACACCTCGCCGACCCTCACCGAACCTCCGCCTCATCACACTGAGCACCCCCCACCCCTCCACTGCCACTCCACACCTTCGCCGTGCCACGGCGAAGGTTCCCCAGTGGTTTGATCAGGCCGAGAGGCCATATTCGTGTCCGACAGGTTTTGAGGTTCGACCGCCATTAACGCACATTGAAGCAGCTTCTCCCGCGCTCCAGGCTTGAGGACTCCAGGTCTCCAGCTGCTGCGGATTACGGGGAGTCTTGCGAAGGCAGCCAGCCAGCAACCGACGCAAATCGAAGCCGCAGCTGCAGAAGCTAGGCCGCGGTCTCCCAGCAGGCGCACGCGAGGAGAGGCCTCCGTTTAGTCCCACATCGGTAAGCCTCACAACCTCTTCACCGTTTAAATTGATTTTGTGCATTAGCCTTACTGCCTCAGCACACGGGGTGAGGTCCCCTTCACCCGCCCGGTTACCCGGTCTCGTCCGCGCTCACGCCCCGCGGACCTGACCCGACCCGACTTAAGACTGACCTGCACTCCTCGCCCACCACGCACGCCGGTGGGCCTGGACCCGGACCTGACCCGTACTCGACTACCCGGCAGCTCTGGGAGAGCTTTCCCAAGAGTGGTTTCAGAGAGAGAGAGACGCGGGGGGAGAGGGTAGAGTAGGTTTTGTCCTCTGACGTAAGCTCTGAAGTGTGCAGGCACAGGTGAAGAAGAAGGACCGCGGAAGAAGAAGGAAGCTGAGGGAGACACTGTAGCAACAGGCAGTTTAAGTCGTCTGATTTGGAAATCAGACGACGTCCTGAAGGGAAAAGAAGAAAGAAGGAGGGGCGACGTCCTGACTGGAAAAAGAAAAGAAGAAAGAAGGAGATCTGAAGAACAGCAGAAGAAGGCGAGGCAGAGGAGAACACAAAAGAACAAGGGAAGAACTGAAAGAAGAAAAACAAAGAAGAAAGAAGAAGATCTGAAGAAAGACAGAAGAAAAAGGAAGAGCAGGAACAGCTGGAAAAAGAAGAAGAGCATCACCACTGCAGAAGAAGAAGATCACCTCTGCAGACAAAGAAGAAGAAGATCTGAGACGAGGAGAAACAAAGAGAAAACAACAAATCCTTTCTCTCTTTATTTTTTTTTGTAAAAGAAACATGTATATCTCTAGAATACAACTTGCTCCCTGAGTTCGACCTCGGGAACTCTTTTCCGAGTAAAAAATTTATATATTTGAAATGATGGCAACAACTGGCTATACTACGACGCTATAACCCTGCTGTCGGAGCCACCACTCTCCCAGAGCCACACGGATAATCGGGTCGGATCGTACCAGGGACCAGGCGCACCGGCAGGTGGTGATGCGTGAGGAGTGCTCAAGGTTTGGGTCAGTCGGATCCCGCCAGATCCGCTAGGTCAAGCCGCGGATGAGGCGGGTGTGAGGGCAGGTGAGGGACCTCACCCCTGTGCTTACGGAGGCAATGAGCTTAAAACACCAAAACAATTTATATTATACCTGTGTTTCGCGATTCCACGATGTGGGACTATCTGATCAGTCTCGATTTCACGCACGCCCGTAGAGCTTCCGTCGTGCAATTGCCCCAGCTGCTGGCCTCGTAGTATGACTTGCTGGCCTCACTCGCTTCGCGACACTCGCGTGAGTCTGCTGCACCTGCAGCCTGGGATCCATGGTGCCTGAAGCTGCTACAAGCTCCTCGCTGCTTCGGCCTTCAATGGCGGCAAGAGCTGCAACCTGTCATACACAAGAACGGCCTATTGGCCTAATCAGATTAGCTAGAAACCTTCGTCGTAGCACGGCGAAGATGATGCGCAGTGCTACAGGCCGCAGGTTGGCCTAGGCGTGCGTGCCTAGGTCAACCTGTGGTCGGAGGTGTGGGGTTGATCGGGGGGTGATTGTGGAGGTCTGGAGTGGCAGTGGAGGGGTGGACTGAGTTCCTGGTGGTGAGGCGGAGCTCACGAGAGGGTTGGCGGGCCGTGTGGAGGGGCGGAGTGGTGTGGGCGGCTCGCCAGAGGGCGGTCGGAGGTGAGGACGATGGAGGTGGTTAGGCACTGTTGGGGGGTAATTGGATAAAATAGCAGGGGGAAAAGAGAGAGGAGAGGATGGAGAGGGTATCTGGGGTGATCTGGAAGGAAGGGAGGCAGTGGAGTGGATGGCGCGTAACTGTCGTCGTCGGGGAAGAAGGACCCTGAGGGAGGAAGCGGCGACGAGGATGAGGGCAGGGGCACGTGCGCTTGGTACGGCGCGACGTGGGAGGAAGCGGCGGAGTTGACTTTGCTGCTGGTATGGCAGCAGAGCGACGAGAAGGAGGGGAGGAGGTCGCCGGAGCTTGCGGGTCTTTTGGCCGGAGATGGGAGAGAGGAAATTTGAGGGGATCTCCGTCAAATTCAAGCCCCAGATGAGCGGCCGGAGGTGTGGGTTCTTATATAGGCACTGGGCCAGTCGCTGAGGGCGTGGAGGGCACGCCATTGCCTGAGGTCGGTCGCCAGAGATGGAAAGAGGTTAAGAGACCCAAATCTCTCGTGTGTTCGTACGAGAGATTGGGTTCACACCAGAGATTATAATTGGCTTTAGAAGGAAGGGAATTCCTCAGGGAATCTCCCTTCCATTTCTAGGAGAGAATCTCTGCGGGATTAGAGAGTAATCCCTCTCTAAACCTCGTCGGAGCTTGGTTCTGCCCTAGCAATGGCGGCAGGACCGGTTTGCAAAGGGGGCGAGGAACTTAGGGGCTCTCTGCAAAGATATTCAAAAGATAGGGACCAAATTATAATTTGGGTGTACTAAATTGCAAAGTAAGCCAAGATGACCTCCCCTTAGGTCCAAATTTTGGTACAAACCTAATTTGGACCTAAGGAATCCAATGGTGAAGTTGGATTTTAGGTTTGACCTCGTTTGACTGGATATTTTGCATAAAAACCTAAATTATGTTACTTGAAGAGCTAGGACCCTAATCTAGGTCAAACTGGGTTCCAAGGGCCAAATTAAGTGTTCCAATCCCTAGAGGATATTTTTCCATATCCTTGATTTTTATCCTGACCGAAACCTTGTTAATTTAAGCGGGTCTGTTTTAGGGTTACCAAGTGTCATTTAATTCCTAGATTGCACATAAACCCATTTCTGATTGACTCAACCCACTTTTTATCTCATTTAGACCATTTGACCTATGTTTTACCTCTGAGAAATCCCGTTTATGTACTGCAATGGTAAAATTACAGTTTTAACCTTTATTTCATGTTTTCTTCTTAGAGCACTTGTTCCTTTAGTTAAGCCTTCTTCTAGGTTATGTAGGAGCTTTTATCTTATTTATTGGGTCAAAATGAGCTAGTTATGGCTCATGATGAGGCTCTCATCAGGAGCCCTCTTCCACCGCCGTGGCTGCGTTGCCGTCTCCCCCCCTCTCTCTTTCTCTCCCTTTACCCTAGCTTTACTTTATTTTTGTTTAAGCATTTAGCCATTATTCTATTTGTAAAACTCGAGTTGCATGTTAAATATAGTATTGATATTATTTTCCATCTTGATCTAAGTGAATGTCATGACTTAAAAGACTCTAACCCTACTCTCTCTCTCTCACTCGCTTTTCTCCTGCATTTTCTCGCAAGCGAAAACCTGCCATTTCCGTGATACTAAGTGACAAACAAATCCGATTTTCACGCCTCCCTGTGTTTAGTACTCGAACTCACGTCCGTTTCTTCATTTAAAATCGACGTTGCAAACGTGAACTACAATGACCCTTTTAAACAAACGCGTCCGTAGCACGTCAACTAGGTGTAGGACTACCACGGGGGACTCTCTCAACCAGGAGAGTACCATGTGTACCTTCTACTCTATGGAAAAGACTGCAATCAAGGTCGTTCCCACGAGGAACATGCAAGATCAAGAAATATCTGGATACTTTGAGAAATGGGTGAAACTGAAACATATAAAACAGATAAATGGAAACGAGAATTAAACCTGTTGTTTTTACTATTTTGTACTTAGATAGTATAGATACCACTCTACTTAGCGTTTGCTGATTCTATCTTTTCATAACACTGTTCAGGACCAGGAGTTGAGCAGCCTGAGTTTTCGACTGCGGAGGGTGCTGGGCCCAGTCGAGTCCAGCTAAAGTTTTCTTCAGCACTTCCTTTCTTTTTCTCTACTGTTGTAGTAAGGGACTCTTAGTTACTATTCTACTACAATTGTTTACTTTCTGCTTCCGTTGTTGTTGTGGTGGTATGTACTGAGATAGCTGTTCTATTTCCTTTACTAATTTGTACGTTGCTTCTGCTTAGTTATATTGCATGTGTGAATATGGTTTACTTTCCTGCTTTTGGTTATTTCTTGTTGGACGACTAGGTCTTGGGATCAGTCGAGGCGAGCCGGTCTCGGGTCCTGTAGGGATCCGGGAACCGGGTCGTAACAATATTAGATGTCTGATAATCATGTTAAATGTCTGGTAAGACTGTCTGATTTCTTTTTTAGTTTTCTAAGATATCTCTGAGTTTGTTTAAGTGTCCTAGGGATGGATAGGTGTTCCTGTTGGTGCAAGGGCACCACGATCATTAATTTTGATAATAATAAAACACTTGCTATTTAACATTTATAATTTGAATTTATGAGTTTCAAGATAATTACAAATAGATACAAGTGTGAAGGAGCTCAAACTTGCGTCCATGGTGGATTGGAGGAGCTCATTAGGGGAAAAGGAGCTTCGCGTGGAGCGAGAGCTTGAAGACAAGAATAGGATAGACATTCTGTTCTATGTATTTTTATTCTTGTCATTTTTGCATCTTTTTGTTCTTTGCTTTTTATTTAGATCTTTTACTAAAGAGCCTTAAAGTAACATAACAGTAGTCCTAGGATCACATACTCAACCCTAGGATACTTAGACTTCTCATAGAGAACTTAGAAAACCAAAATACGTTTCAGATAGCCTGATCAGACATCCAATCTGGACATTGAACATCTGATCTTAGACATTTAGACATCTGATCTTAGACATTAAGATGTCTGACTGTTTGATCAAACGTCCAAACACTTAGGCTGGACTTTGTGTTTTCTGTCTGTTGATCTTAGACGACCAGCCCTTAGTTCAGACGTCTTAGAAGACGTCAGAAGACCTTATCAGACGTTCAATTAGAGGACAGCTGGCTTGAGAAATCTAATCGTTGAGGATTATTCCTTAAGATGATTCACATTCACTTTTAGACGTTCATAGTATATCCCAGACGTCTGATAAGTAGACGTTAAGCTAAGATCTAACTCTAATTACTTCTTTAGACCTTATAGCCGTTTGTGCCTCAGGAAATCCATTCTCGCAGTGATTTGTGTTTCCAGACATCCAGACCTAGTGGCAGATGTCTGATCTGTCGTCTATGCAACTTAGCCTAGAACCCTGTTTCGATCTTGACAAAACAGGAAGGAAACCCATGTAGAATTAGATGTCTGATTAATTTCCCAGACATCTTAAAACACTTCTTTAGACGTTCGTCTTGATCTAACCCAGTCCAGATCTTTTACCCTTCTAGATCAGATGACCAATTCCTAGATCAGACGATGGCTCAGACGTTTGATAATAGATTCAAATGTCTGATAACCCTGTCAGAATCTTTAATGACCCTGATCTCGGCCTAATTTGCCTTGGGATAATTCCTAACAGCTAGAAACGCCTTCCAATGGCTAGAAGAGGCTTCTAAATCCTTCTTAGGGCCTCTATAAATAGAGGACCCTTGCTTTGTTACGTACACCAAGCAATACTTCTTTCTACCACATTTGTGTCCAAGTAGAAGAAAATCATCTAAAATAAGTTCTTGCTCTCTAAAGCCTTAGTCTACATCTTGAGAGCACCATTGCAGTTGTGACCCACTCTCCCGTTGTTGGATATGAGAGCGCCGTAGTGCCCTTGCATGGTTTACGCATCCGTGTTGGTAGCCAACATACTTCCATCAAAGGGAAGTTTTTTTTTCCTATAGTAGCTAGATTAAATACATTCTTTGTGGCTCTATAGGACTGTTGTAATACTGTCTTTGTTTGGGTATTCGCTTTGCAAATTCTCGTCTCCCTCGTGCGACAAAATACTACTTGTGAAGGTGAGGGGTTTTGAGGTACGCTACTCTCATTTAAGTAGCGTTGTTGTAAGAGGTAGAGTTACCCTCATTTTAAGTGACTTGGTTAGTGGATTTGATCGACTAGGTCGATCGAATAGGTCGATTGGGAAATCTTAAATCGAGAGGTTTAGGTGGTGATTTTTACCCAGGTTTGAGTTTTCACCTAAAACTACCATGTGTACTTGTGATTGCACTCTTTTGTGAGATTGATTATTTATATTTCTGCTTTATTTTATTTATCACGCAAATCTCACCCCCTCCGTCAAAACCCTCAGTTCCTAGGACTAAAGTGATACTCTTTGGGCTCTTTAACTTGTATCTAACAGAGAAATAAAGAGCAAAGAAGTAAATAATACAAATACATTGACAAGCAAACATCTATCGTATTCTTCATCCCCATCTTCAAGTTCTCGCTCCAAGCGAAGCTCGATCTCATTGTCCTCCATCAAGTTCTTCCAATCTATCATGGATGCGAGTTTGAGCTCCTTCACACTTGAATCTATTTGCATTATTCTTGAAAATTTAAACTCAAATGCAAATATCAAATAACAAGTGTTTTGTTATCATCAAAATTAATGATCGTGGTGCCCTTGCACCAACAGTGGTGTGGGGGTGGATGAGGATTGTATGGATTTGAATAGGAATTGGGATTCATCGAAGGTGACATGTCTGGATATAATAATTTTATTTGTCAATGGGTTAAGGAAGTGATATGCTTTATATATAGGGGTGTAGCCAAGGAAGATGTGTAGTGAGGACCTTGGTTGTAACTTGTGGTGGTTGTAAGGTCTTAGCAGGGGATAGCAAGCATAACCATAGGTTCGTAGAAATTTATAGTCTGGGTTTGAATGAAAGAGGAGTTTATGAGGGGAAATATTGTTGGTGATGGGAGATGGAAGGGTATTGATGATATGTGCAGCAGTATGGAAGGCAGTTGTCCAATACCTCAAGGGAACTTCTGCATGACTCATAATAGCGATGGCAGTGTCCGTTAAATGTCTATACTTGCACTCGGCTGTCCCATTTTGTTCAGGGGTGTATGGAGCAGATATTCTTGTAATGACCCCATTCTTTTGGCACCATTGGCGAACGAGATTATATTCACTCCCACCATCAGAGTGAAAAGCAAGTATGTTTCTCTGAAATTGTTGCTTCACATAAGCCACAAATTTTATAAAAACTGAAAACACTTGGTCTTTGGTTGAGAGGGTATACACCCATACATGTTTGCTGAAATCATCAATAAAGCAAACGCAATATTTGTGTCCTTGAAAAGACAAAATAGGTGATGTCCAAACATCAGAGAAAATGAGGGCAAAGGGTGTGGCGCTTACTGTATCAGTACAAGGCAAATGAAACGATGATGTTTAGCTTGTTCGCATGCATCACAGATGGAACTGTTATTCATAGAAGTACTTGGTAGCTGCAATTGAATAATAATGCATTTGATAGTGGCATTATTAGCGTATCCTAGGCGATTATGCCACACAGAGGCAGGAGCCTTTTCTAAAATATGTGCTGCAGGGGAGTGCTTGAAAGCAGATGAAGTGTCTGGAACAGAGTTGGAGGGTAGCCACATCTGATATAGGCCACGCACAGCTTGTCCTTTAAGCAGGAGCTTCCTTGTTTTCAGGTCCTTGACAATGAGGTGCTTTGGATAGATCTTAAAGTAGCATTGATTGCCATTAGTGAATTTATAGATAGAAAGTAAATTTTTAGATGCAGCTGGAACATGAAGAACTTTGTTCATAGATAAAGGCCTAAGAGAATTAAAAATATGCTTGGTACCAATATTCGCAATGTTGGAGGCTTGGCCATTGCCAAAGTAAACTTCATCAGAACCTGAATAATCTTAAGCAAGGTCAAGATTAGCTAAAGAATTCGTTAGGTGGTGCGTGGCACCTGAATCTGCATGACACATTTGTTGAGAGGTTGTTGTATTTGCCTGAGGTATATTAGTTTGATCATAGCGATAGTAGCAGTGAGCAGCAATGTCTTCCACAAATCTGACATTGATTTGTGGAGGAGGGGGGATTAAATCGTTGACCATGACCTCTAGAGAAATTTGATGAAAAGGATGGTCCACGACCATTAACAAAGTTATTAGAGAAGGCCCCCCCTACCATGTTTGCCAGTACGAGCACCTCTAGTGCCTCTATTGAAATTTGAGCAATGACTTGCCTGATTTACTTCAATGGAATGTTGAAATTGCTGCACACGCTGCTCATGATTAATTAAAAGACCAATGACTTCATCAAAAGAAAACAACCCAGATTGACTAGAAAGAACAATGACAATGGCTTCATATTCGGGGCCTAATCCACTCAAAATTGCAAGAATTAAATCATCCTCAGGAATTGATTTACCACAGATAGGTAGATTAGTTGCAAGTTCTTTTGCCTTGTTAACATAATCAGTCATAGGGAGATCACCCTTTTTGAGTGTGTTCAATTGATATTTGCATTGAAAGAGGCGAGAGCGTGACTGTGTAGCAAAGTAACGATCAAGAAAGACCCACAATCTCGAGCACATGTGAAGTGCGAGATTTGGGTGCAAATAGCCTCAGTAACAGAGGACATCAACCGGCTAAGGACCAATTGATCTCTTCGTCGCCATTTGAGGTATTCATCTGAGATATTACCAATAATATTACCAGCAGAGTCACGAAGAAATTGTGCAGGTGGCTTGTTAGTGCCTTCAACGATCCCTATGAGATCAAAGGCAATGAGAATAGGAAGGATTTGAGCTTTCCACAATTGGTAATGGGAAGAATTCAATTTAAATGGAACTGAATTATGAATGGTTGCTGGTGGTCTGCCAGAGGCACCATTGCTGAGGGAGATGCTGGACTCTCCTTGACTGGAGGTGGAGGACGAGGCCATAAGATCGTATCAGATGAGCAACAGCTCATCAAAAATCGTCTGATAGCATATCAGTATTGATAACAGAATAGGACAAATGGAGATTTGATATTTTTCCCACTGAGTGTCGTGAGCGGGTCACCAGCTCTCAGGTTGTTAGACACAGTCCAATGACAGATTGCCACATGTGAAGTATAGTGGCTGTTACAAGGGCTGTTAGGATAGCTGGTAGATGTTGTTTCAGCCGGTGGTGTCCATGGTGTTGATACTGAGTAATCTAACTCCTACGTTATTCTTCTATAAATTGCAATCATGCTATAGTCAAAGGGAATGTATCAAACAAATGAGAGCTATGAAGGGAGTCATTGAGGTCCTTTAGTTCTTAAGATTAATAGCTAGGCAGATAGATGATCACCTAGAGAAAGTCTATAGTTTAGTTAGCTCGACATAATGTAATGCTCAAGAAGTACTAGTTGGATAGATCATGAACATGTACGTTTGGCTTGGCCTGCCTCTACTTCTCTTTGTGCAAATTGATAGCTTAGGGTATTCCTAGTGAAGCCTCTTTTTTGGTCAACTCAACATAAAACTCGTGCTTGGAGGACCCAAACTAGCATAGCATGGGGTACTAAGCAATATTGACTGCCATACCCTCTCGTCAAGTAGGCCCATTAGCCTAACTAATCTTTCTACTAGCAAACCTTTAGTATAAATACATTGTTTCCCAAGTCTACAAGCTTACCTCATGTATAGAAGAAACTTTCCACATGAAATGACCCTTTCCAAGGACCGTTCGGAGTTTCTCCAGAAAGTTAGGGGTATAAATGCAAACTTTTGACCCCTTGAGTTTGGATGTGTGGGCCTTGTAGGAACACGAGAGGTTAACGGGGGAATTTCTGCAATTTTTCCCCCTCTCTCTCTTCCCACTCACACACCCACACACCCGCTCACGCGCACACACACACACACACACTTTCCCCCTCCCCTCCAAACCCTAACCTCCCTCTACTTAAACCCCACCACCCTCTTCACCATCACACCCTCACCACCACCTCCACCTCCTTCCCTGGTTTGCTGGCGAGCCACCAACGACCACCCCATCTCCGCTTGCAGCCACACGTGGAGGAGAGGAGCTCTCGTGAGGAGGAGAGAGGAAGAGAGTGTAAGCGAGGAAGAGGGAGGGCGTGGAAGGGAGAAGAGAGAGCTCGGGGGGGCTCGAGAGTGCGCGGCTGGAGGAGCTCGAGCATGAGAGCTTGTGAGCAAGGAGCGGCTGGAGTGCGAGGGGAGGAGTCACGGTTGGAGGAGCTCGTGCAGGAGGAGATGAGGACACACACGAGGAGGAGGAGCTCATGGAGAAGAGTTCTCGACCTCCAGCAGTTGCTGAGGTCGCAGTTGCAATCGCTGCGGGCGGAGCTCGCGAGAAGCAGGACCACGCGAGGAGGTTCTGCGTACTGGATTTTTACAGTATTAGACATCTGGAGTATCTGCCAGATGTCTGGAGCAGCAGCAGACGTCCGGAGCTGAAGCCGAATGTCTAAAATTATGTGGAGTGCCGAGGTATACGTCCTGTACGCGCATGCATGCGCATACGTGAAATATGTACCATTGCGTTATCGTGATTTTTAAACTTGCGAACGTATGCGCAGATACAGGTCTTGGAAAGTCACGCAAGCACGCTCTTCGAGGTACTTTAGGACGTCTGAATGTCTCCATAAATGTCTAATAGACCTATCAGACGTCCGGGCGCACTGACAGACATTTGGAAAGATTCAGGACAACTGTAAAAGGGTTCCAGACTTCCGCCAACAACGCAGGAACACAAAGTGAGTTACTAATGTTGTTTAAAACGTCTGGGCCTAGTCCCAGACGCCTAATTTCAGTCTGTATGCACGTTTTTGACCCGTTCAGGGCCCAAATGGAGTCAGATTCATGCAAACGAAGTACTGTTGTTTTCCACTTGAGTTTCTTTACATGTTAGTGTCAATTATATACTTCTTTGAACTCGTCTGATGTAACTTAGTCACTGGTATAGGTCTTCAGCCTGTAGCATGTTCGGGGCTTGCGGAGACGACAGGACCTGCGGTTCTAGCCTCCATTCCTCCTGTGTTTCCCGGTAAAGTGGTTTACTTTAATATTAAGAATTAAATAAGTAAAGTGCATGTTTAGAATAACTTGATTGAACCCTAAGATGTGAAATGAATCCTAAGGCAGAAGCGAATGAATATTACTTAAGCTACACTGTTTTCTTTGAGATGCATGTTAAACCCTAATTGCTAGCAAATGTGTAAATACTGGATGTGATACTTTCTTAGTTATTAAAACACGAGCTGCCTGTTATAGAAATGAAACCCAGGATGTGAATAGTGAGATCTGAATATTGAGAAATGGAATGAAAGGAATACAAGCATGAACCCTACGGGAAATTAGGAGAAGAACTCCTGCATACGGAAAGAACCTTGTAAGTAGACGGGAAGTGAGCTAATCCTTGTGTACATAGTACCAAGGAGAGCAACTGTCCCTTTAGTGTGGAGGGGAGTTAGTCGCCCCTTTAGGTTGAGACCTGGGGTTAGGACTAGTCACTCTGCATCGACTCCTATTTGGCCCTTGTGTACGTGGTACCAAGGTGAGCTACTTAGTATAGGGAGGGTGCTAGTCGCCCCACGGGACCCAAGGTTAGGACTAGCCACCCTATATTGACTCTTATTAAGCCCACTAGGCAAATCGAGATAGTCGGACGAGAGTACGCGGACTGTGGAGGGGCGAGACCCCTGTTCTGAGAGAGCAAGGTCCTGTGCTATTCTGTGCTGTACTTTTAGGCGTACTCGCTAGAGGAAACGACTGACGTTGTGCCAGTATAGGGTAGCTACCCGTGAGCTTATCGCTTGTGCTATAGTCACCGCTACGTCGCGACCGTGACCTCGAGGTGGTTGACCGGGTATAGGACTACCACGGGAGACTCTCCTGGCCAGGAGAGCACCACGTGTACATCCTACATCACGGGAAAAATTGCAATCAAGATCGTTCCCTTGAGAGATAGACAAGATCAAGAAATGATTGGTTTCTTAAGAAAATAAACAATTCAGAACTCCTTAGTTGAGCTAAATGGAAATGAATAATTGATTTAGTTGCTTGTCTTATGTTAATTGCATGTAACTGACTTAACCACAACTCTACTCAACGTTGCTTATCACGGATTTTGTAATCTTATTTAGGTCAGGGGGTTGAGCAGCCAGCACCACTGACTGCAGAGGGGGTTGGCCCAGTCGAACCTAGCCTTAGCTGTCGTTCCCTTTTGTTTTTGAGCTTTTGTTGTAGTAGTAAGTATTCGAAATATGTAATACTATTTCTATTACATTTTCGCTTTATTTTTCGCTATTGTAGTTGTGATGGATGTAATATTGTGAGACTTTTTGTTCTGTTTTCTTTGTTATCTACTTATTTAATTTTTGTCTAGTTACATTACATGTGTAGTTGTGGAATATTTTTTATTTTTAGTTATTTCTCGTTGAACGACTGAGTCTTCGGATTAATCAAGGTGAACTCGTCTTGGGTCTTGTAGGGATTTAGGATCGAGTCGTAACACCACAGTAGTCATGCTTTCCATATAGTTCAATTGTAGTGTTGTGCAAGCCTTGTCAAAGTGAGTGTCACTCTATTGCTGTTGTCCACACTGAATGATTATCATGCCCCTTCTAACTCTAAAAAGGATGCAACCGAAGACAATTGGATGAGACTTTTCAACTAGGGGTGGAGCTAAGGGGCATTGACTTCTAAATTTTTTTAAGAATTATATACCATAATCTTAAGTTTTAGTTAATTATTTTTATGCTTCATCCCCCAAACCAGAAAGTTTGCATTGTTAAACATAACTTGTTTTGACTTTGCCTTATCCCAATATGAATTCCTAGCTTTGCCCCTCCTTCAAACTCAAGAAAAAATTCCAACCATGCTAACTAGATATGTTATATGACTTCTACCTCTCATGTATAAAAAACACCAAAGGTAACCTTACTAAAGCAAGAAAAATCATAAACTCAAAGTCCATTCTCCTAATGATAATTTCTCTTAGAACATCTCATTAATGTAGAGATGTTGGAAGCATATTAAGCCATCTTTATATAGTTCATCTTGGAGGTTTAACCTTCTCTAGGATTTATACCTTCGATGGATGGAACTTGGTAAACTTGATGGTCCCTTGAGGTTGGTATGCTTTCACCATTTTTTCTTCACACATTCCATCTATTTTTTGATGCTAGCCTCTCTTGAGAACCCCTCAATAATCCATCACATGACACCACAAGTCCTCTCCCTTGCTTGGCTTCCCTATCTAATCATCTACTCTACCGGGCTTTCTTTCCTCACTTAGCCTTGGAAACCCAAGAACCATTGCAGATAATGTAAACTGTCGTCATCACCATGACATTGTAGATATAGAAATTGACCATGGATGATGACATGCATTTCCCATGACCACATCAATAGATATTTATAGGTGTATCAAATGGGTTAGGTCAGGTTATTTAGAGTGGATTCGTATACAAATTGATAGGGTTTGGGGGGACCCATTTAATAAGTAGGTTCAAACTCATGGATCCGTGACCCAACCCAATTGTTTATAAGCAAACTCGACTTAACCCATTTAGGTAAATAAGTCTATGAATCAATTGGGCCTGCAAGTCTTAATTGGGTTTAGAAGTCTTATTCTAGTTCTAAATGGGTCCATGAGTCCTAGAGGTCCTAAATAGGTCTAAAATGGGTCCATGGTTTCTAATCTGGTCTCATTCGGGTCTAGGGGACCTAAACAATCTCATGAATCCAATCTTAAATAGGTTTGGTGTGTTCACATGACCTCACCCAGATGCAATATGTTTACTAATCGAGTTCAACCTGATTCAACCTGCGTACTTTTAGACTAGTCTGTATCTAGGTTTAGGTCCACTAATTGTGTCATGTCCTGGTTAAACAAGTTTGGGTTAGATTTGATGTTCTTAGATATTTAATTGTGTTGAAGATTCCTAGGACCGTACAGCAACAACTATATGCATAGATTAAAGAAATGAACAACATCGATGAACATCCAAAATAGATATCAAGTTGCCTTTTGACATCAACGCCAAAAAATCCAGTAAGGTTTAAACTTCGTTAACTTTTGGAAATTAAAATGGGAAAGAAAGCAAATGGTAATGCTAAAAAAAAAAAAAACGAACTTATCAAGAACATTTTTGTCGTTGTGAAGAGTTCGATAAAAAGGTCAAGGGTTTACAATATATCAATTCAGTGGTGGTTACTAAGGTTAAGAACTAGCTGCGTCAAATTACTAAAAAAGGAGAAAGAATCTATTAAGTGTTACTGAACATAATTAAACGAACATCAAAGATACAGTGAAATCAGCTGACCGTTTCCCCTATAGGGGTACTCCCCAAACACGAGTACAGGGACATTAGATTGATGGTAGAGAAATATGGAAAGGGTGAGGCCATAAGGGGATATTGGAGAAGCTTCAGACTGAGGTATGGGTTGTATGAGAAAAATGGTTGGTAAGGGCATCTTCGGAAATTGGAACATATGGATCGAATAAAAGAGACCTTTCTTTCCCTACGGCCTCACTTTGGCGTGATTTTAAATGCATCATTTATCCTATGAAGTCCATCCCATCTGACTCTTAACAGCACATTCTCAGTATAAATAAAAATAATAATATATTAAGTTAACTATCGAATCGACATCCACGGTCTCTTATCTTAGCCATCTATTCATCCTTTTTCAAGATTTCTTAATTTTAACATAATCTTAAATTTTAAGGCTATGTTTGCTTCTGGGATAGCAATCGGAATAAGGGATAGTAGTTGGAATAAGAATAGGCTTAGGATGAGATGTATGAGATATGAGAATCATCACATCAAAATCCACTAATACTCTCTCTTCTCACGTATAGCTCAAAACATATTAGATAAAAATTAGAATCCATTACATCAAAATCCATTTATTCTCTCTCCTCTCTCACAAAATTAGCATACCAATAATTAGAATTCTACCAACCAAACACCTTCTATATTTATTCCACTCTAATTCTATCTCAAAATAGTACTATCCCCTATCAAACGCAGGCTAAATCTCTACTAAATGGAGCTTACATATAGAATGCTTTTAGGCTGTGTCCGGAGAGTATTAGTGGAAAATATTGAGGCTCCATTTGGCAGGATGTTCTACCATGGGATAAAGGTCAAAGGATTACAAGAAGAATTCAATGGAATTAATTCATAAGTCAAATAATATAATTTATTCTACTCCACTAATCAGCATCAATATTAAACTACCCACTACATCACATCAACATCACTATATAATAAAATATATCAACTTCAATATAATATACCTATTAAAATATATTTATTATATCATATTAACTCACTCATACTTATATCAAAATATTAAAAAATTATTTACCAACGTTATATCATACTTTCAATCATATTATCCCACTACTTATTCTTACACCACTAATCAAATCCCTCTTAATTTATCTCGACAGTATTTTACCTCAAATAATACCTGAGTAAATTTTAACCTAGGAGTGCTTAATTGATTGAAGTAATAAATGATGGATTTGACAGGTGAGTATAAGATGGAATATTATTTTATTTAATCACGGAGTAGAGGATCTATGTGCTAAGATTAGTTGTTGTATTTTATTTGATCTGAGAGTGAGGGTGGATGGGGTAACAAAGCTTTAACAGGGATGTGACACGAATTCGGAGGTTACTGTGGCATATAATGCTGACACATAGGAAGATACTTTTGAAAATTCACATCCAAACATGGCCTTACATCCTATCGTGAAGGTTGAAAGTTCGAGACTTTGAATTCCCTACAATTACCTGTGACTTTATCTGGTATAAATTCAAAGGGAATTTATATGTGAAAAATAGACCAAAATTTTGAAATTTGGGTCCATGGAAGACAAATTGGGGTTGCAAAACCCCCTTGATTAATTGCCAATGCTCTTCTTCCAAGTTATGAATTTGGGCCCACAGACGACTTGGGGTCATTTCCTTCTGGAATCCGTGCACAGAGGATCAATTTTGTCCTCCATGACGTTCCCATCGGATAATGGCGCCATCGTTTCGTGCGGGTTTTGATTTCGCTTAGTTTATTTGGATAATTACTCGGTCGCCATCCCTGTCTTCTGTCCGAAAGAGAGCTTCTAATTGAGTTTCCTTCGGGTCCTTTTCACGACGTAGACGTTTGAGGAGAATGATACAAATTTCAACATGCTATTTACGAATAATTAATTCTAATAAGAGGATAATCTCTTAATCATCCAGGCAATACAAAAATACACATTAGCCTGCCAAGCTTTGGAGATTCCTTTTTTTTTTTTTTTTATTTAGAAGAAGTCTTCCATTAAAATCTTGCAACCTTACACAGAGTAAGGGATGTAGTGTCCATCTCAAATACCCGAGATATCCCTCAACATACAAAAATAAGTAGATTATGTGCCAAAGTTACATTCGATCTCTTAACATGGTGAATAGAGAAATGTGGAAAGCAAGAAAGGAGATTCTTGCAGAGGTTGGTTGCGTGAAAGGATCTCCAAGGAGGTTGCGAGGATCCAACTGTATGGCTTATGGGGGATAATGCATCATTGTGAGTTGTCTCATAATCATAAGCCTGATTCAAGGCCAGGGTGATGCCTTGATGAATCGCCAAGGATTTAGCTTCATGACTATTAGAGGTCGTGAGAGAAATCGCCTGAGCGGCGAGGATGTTTCCATCTTCTTCAATCACAACTGCCGCTGTAATTGAGTGATGAGAATGTACAGCAGCATCCACAATGATGATAGGAAAAGTGGGTCATTCTGACTTCGGTGCTTCATGTCCGCCCGAGTCAAAGGTCATTCTAACATCCCCTACCGTAGTAGATAACTGCAGCTCCATATCTGATCTGATGGCATTATAGTTCATGGAGGCATTGATGTGTTGAACAAGTTCAGCAGGCTCTAATGTTGGTTTGTCATGAACAACATCACACCTGTTAATCCATAGAGCATACACGACATAGAAGGGGGTAGCAGGGTTACTTTCAATCAAGGAGAACTGATTGCTGAGCTCTAGATATATCTCAAACCAATCAGTTGAACGTGGTAGTCTAATTCCCAGCAAGAACCAGACAGCTCTGGATAGCGGGCAAGTAAGGAAGATGTGAAGTGAATCTTCCCCAGATTGATTGCAAATGAGGCAATAATCTTCAATCCCATATACTCTACTTGCCAGCAAGGATCTTATAGAGATTGCTCCTGAGATAGATTTCCATAATAACAATTTAATCCTAGGTGGTATACTTAAGGGTCAAATTTCTTGGATTGTTGTATGGCACTAGTATTTAAGGAAGAAGTCCTACTGAAAATTCCAAGTAAAGATTGATACATAGAGCTGATGGTGAAGATCCCACGAGGGTGTGGAGACCAGATCAATCTATCTTCACTCCCCTAGTGAATAGGAGTTTTTTGGATAAGCGTTGCAATATTTGGAGGGAAGAGTTGATTGATAACTTGAGAATTCCAGATTCTATCCTGTCCATTGATGAGGGCAGGAATAGAGTTGTGGCACATCAGGGGATTATTTTGCGGAAGGAGACATCCATCATAGTCCCTGACCCATCTATCCCATCATAAATTGATGCTGTCACCATTACCAACAAGCCAAAAAGAACCTGCAAACAACCAGTCACGAATACAGCATAGAGCTTTAATGAAGAACGAATTCCAATAGCAATCATTTGGGAAGTATTTAGACTTGATTTGTGACTACCATAATCCATTTTGCTGGGTCACCAACGACCAGGCCATCTTCATCAAAAAAGCATAGTTAGAAAGTTCAGAATTCCTGATTCCTAGACCTCCCACATGCTTTGGGATACATATGGAGTTCCAAGCTTTAGGATAGAAATGTCTATTTCCATCGTTAAAGCCCCACCAGAAGTCCCTCGCCATTTTATCTATCTGCGCCATAAGTTTTTTAGGGAATAAATGGGTGAACATCAAATTACAAGGAATAGATAACAGTGATGTACTGAGTAATACTCCTTTCCCAGCTTGGGAGAGGCATCTTCCCTTCCAACCCATCATCTTTATTTGACATTTGGAAGTGATTAGATCTGATAGTTCTCTTTGGCCCTTGGAGTCAATGATTGGGTTTCCACGATAAATCTCTATGTTAGGCATATATTTCATAAGAATTCATTTTTGATAGAAATCTTGTCTTCTTGAGTGACTCCTCTGCCAAAAATAATCTCGACTTGAGGTAGTTTACCTTCTGCCCAAAATGCTCCTTATAAGATAATAGAATTGATTTAATCTAGTGTGCTTCATGAAGTGTGGTTGCAGCAAATAGAATAGCATCATCTGCATTCATTAGGTGTGTGATAGGTTGGGAGTTTGTTGAAATTTTGAAGCCTAAAATAGATTTAGCATGTAGAGCAGTGGAAAGAGTATGAGAAAGAAATTTTGAGCATAAAATGAAAAGATAAGGTGAGAGCGGGCATCCTTGATGTACCTGATAATAGCCTCATCATAAACCCTAACTAGCATATTTTGACCTAAATAAGTATACAAAAGCTCCTACAAAATCTAAGGGAAAGCCTAAACTAGAGAACTATAAATTTGAGTACAAAGAAATTCACAAGGGGTAAAATTGTAATTTTACCAATGCAGTACACAAATGGGATTTCTAAGGGTCTAAACATAGGTCAAATGGGCTTAATAAGAAAGAAAGTGGGATGATTTGATCTGAAAAGGGTTATAGCAGCTTCTAGAAATTAAATAACATTCTGTAACCCTAAAACAAACCTGATTTAATTCATGAAGTTTCAGGTAAGATAAAAATCAATTAAACCCTCTAAAATTCATGAAAAAATATCCCATAGGGTTTAGAACCTTCAATTTGGCCATTGGAACCTATCTTGACCTATATTGAGAACCATACCCAATTTTTGACCTAATTTAGGTTTTTGAGCAAATTGATCGGTCAAACGTTGTCAAACCTAAAATCAAACTTCACCATTAGATTCCTTAGGTCCAAATTAGGTTTATACCAAAATTTGGACCTAAGGGAAGGCCATTTTGACCTACTTTACAAATTGATCCTCAAAAATTACTTTTTGACACTTAACTTTTTGAACCCTTGCACTTTGCCCCCCAACTTTCCCTTCGTTCTTTGTAAAACGGTCCCTCTGCCACCCTGCGCAGCTGCCCATGCCTCCAGCGAATTTGCGCGGAGGATGGCGCCGCACAAAGTATGGGGACCAGCCCCAGAAATGAGAGGGGGGTTCCCTGCGTTGTCCTCTTCCGCATGGACCCCCTCCCATGCCCCGCCGATGCCCATACCTCTCGTGCGAACGCACGAGAGGCATGGGTCTCTTCTTCGGCCATTCTCCGACGAGCTGCCCATGCTTCCTCCTCGAGACCTTCTCCTCGCCAGCATCTATTTAAGAAGTGGCTGGGGCTGTCGGTTGAAGCAAGCCTATTTTGGCCGAAGAAAACCCCCAAACTTTGTCTCCTCCTCCGGTCATTCGCCCGCAGGCACCGACGACTCTCCTCCTCCTCTCTCGTCACCCTACCACCATACCAGTGGCAGGGTTACCTCCACCGTCATTCGTCACGCCTTGCCATACCAGCAGGCGGCTTCCAGTCTCTCTTCCTCGTCGCTGTCTCTTCTCTTGGGCACCTTCGTCTCCAGCAATGGCAGATACCCGCCGCTCGCCTTCTGCCCCCTCCCCTTCGCTCCAAACCTGTCAGTTAAGTTCCTCTTCCTCTCCTCTTTATCTCCCCCTTATCAATTTTAGTTTCGATCCCTCGACTGCCACTACCACCACCATCATTTCCACCTCCGGCCACCAACTCCGGTGAGGCCGCTCCACCTCCACAGGCCGTCCCACCCCTCGCCGACAAGTCCATAAGCATCTCCTCGCTCCACTCAACATTTCCCCTCACTCACACCACCACTCCACTCACCCAAACACACCCTCGAACACACCCACACATACACACACAGTGTGCCCTAGGCACGCTCACGCAGGCGCCCCTGCACCACGCCACCCACTGCACCACCTTTGCCTTGACACGGTGAAGCTACCCAAGTGCTTTGACAGGGCCGCGAGGCCGTTTTGGTGCTTTCAGGTTCCGACGCCCCTCTGCCATTGGAGCAGAGCTTGAAGCAAGCTTGAAGCGAGCTCCAGACTTCACCACCTTCAGGTGGATATCCCAAGTCGCGCGGAACATCCTCGCGCATGACTCCAGTCCACCAATTGAAGCCACAGTCCCTTGTAGCTTTGCAATCAGAGGGAACACCTACTGCTGCACCGCACGCGAAGCGGGTGGGACATTTAGTCCCACCTTGTAAACTCAGAGGTACGCCGCGACGCTTAAATTGAATTTGTGCATTAGCCTGTTCGCCTCAAGTAACACGGGGTGAGGTCCCTCGCCCACTCTGCCTGCTTCGTCCGCGACCACACCTACGCGGACCTGGTTAACCCGTTTACCCTGCACTCCTCGCGCACCACCCACGTCGGTGCGCCTGGTCCCGGGCACGCGTAACCCGACCCGATTACCCGGCTGGCTCTGAGAGAGCGAAGAGAGAAATGGAGAGAGAGAGACGTGAGGGCGGGTAGGGGTTAGGTTTTGCCTAACCGCGTAAGTGCATGGAAGCAGGAGAAGAAGAAAGGAGGAGGAGCGGAGCAGAAGAGAAGAAGAGGAGCCGCAGCTGCTGAAGAAGGAAGAAGGGTGAACTCAAGACACTTAGCCGCACAGGGCAGCAGGTGAAGGAAGAAGAAGAAGAGGAGCGGCGAGGACTTAGTCGCAAAGCACCCGCAGCAGCTCAAGAAGAAAAGAAGAAGAAGCCAAGGAGGAGCACAGCAGAAGGAGGAGCTGAAGAGAAGAAGGAAGAAGCTGCAGAGAAAAGAAAGAGAAGGCAAAGCAGCCGCAGCAGCCGAAGGAGAAAAAAGAAGACAGGAAGGCTGAGAAGGCAACTGAAGAAAGAAGGAGGCACTGTAGAAACGGGGCAGATAAGGCGTCTCATTCAGAGAATCAGACGTTCGAAAAAGGATAGCCAGAGAAAGAAGAGAAGAAAGAAAGAAAAGAAGAAAATGACTTTTTGTTCTCTCTTAAATTTTTGTAAAATAGTATATCGTAGCAAATTGTGAATTTATATACTTCTAGAATCAAAGTGTGCTCCCTGAGTTCGACCTCGGGGTACTTTAAATTCTGAGTTATAAATTTTCATTTATTTTCGCGGAGAGTTCATCTATATTACAACGAGATAACTGTTAAAACACGACCTAGCCGCACGAACATTTTGGCGCCGTTGCCGGGGAGTAACGGCCATTCTAGAAGCTATTAATTCACAATTTATGATCTACTATTAGCTTAATCTCTGCCCTTTTGTTGTGCAGTCACAGGAAATCAAGAAGGAACAAGCAGCCGCACAACAACCACACCGAGTGACAGGTAATTTTCTATCCTCTCTCTTTTGAGCCCCTAAAGTTCTAAAGAGAGAAAAAAAAAACAATCTAAGAATTATCTGTCTCTCATACATAGTAAATTGCAAGAGTTGCCTGTTTTTCAATTTCAACACATTATATCTGTACATCCACTAAAGGTCATTAGGGCTAAAACCTTCTTGCTTGAGCCCTAATTACCTAATCTTGAGGCAACTAACTGGACCAATTAGAGCCAACCTAAGACTCAAAAGCTAGGGTTTTAGAGACACACTTTCTAATCAAGAATTGAGAATTCCAAAAAGAAGTGTGCCTAAGCCATTGCTTGAAAACATCTATTAAGAGAAACCCTAAGCAATCCGGCTCTTAAGTCACTTGAACCTTAAAAGACAAGACCTAATAAGCTTTCACAGGAACTAATAGGTGAAGTTGATCTCTTGGATCAACCAACCTTTAAATTAGGTCGCTCTTTGCACTCAAAAGAATAAAGTTCAAGTGAAACCCTAAGCACCTTGATCCTAATTAAAAGTGGTAGACTTAAGAGGTCAAGGTCCTCAGTTTGGTCTACCTGGAATCTCAGTGACAAGAGAGGTCGAGTGGGGGAAACCCTGTAACCCGTGGGGGCGCTCTATCGTGTAGGGGTCTTCGCGGGACTCACCCTCTCTGGCTGCCCAGGTAATTCTCAGGTGGACGACCTTTTGATTAAGGGGTATCATCCGCCCCGAACCTCTATAGTCACCCAACATTTTGGGTGTCTTGATTGGGTCCAGCACCTGCTAACCTCGTCCAATCCATCAGTGTATGTTTGGTAGGAGGTCCTTGAAACCTCCTCTAGAAATTCACTCTCTCCGAGGCCAAGCCTCAGTACCCTTGTTTGGGCAACCAACCCTTCACATAGACCTCTCTTCTGATTCTGAACCCAATTCACCTTCTTCTTCCACAATGGCTCAGCCTGTTGAGGAAGAGAATAATCTTGAGCGCCAGCTCCAGCAACTCAACGATCTCTTCCAGAACTTCATGAACCCACCGCAGCGTCCCATGATGCGAGATCACTATAATCCCAATGCGGTGGCAATTGAGCCTCGAGTTAGAATCCCGACTGGAGGACCTGATTCCAAGTTAAAGCCCAACATGATCCACGCCATACCTAAATTCTATGGGCTTAACTCTGAAGACCCCTTCCAGCACATCAAACATCTTAAGCATCTGGCCCAAACCTTCGGGTCAGATGCGCAGAATCGGGCTATCCTACTTATGAAGATGTTCTCTTTCTCCCTTATGGACAAGGCAGCCCATTGGTATCAGACACAGACCTGCTCGATCAACACTTGGGAGAAACTTCAGTCCGAGTTCTTGAAGAAGTTCTTCCCCGTTGGTCGGACAAATGCCTTACACCATCAGATTACTCACTTCACGTAACAGACGGGAGAACCTCTTCATGAGGCATGGGATCGTTTTCAGGATCTCATGAGAAAGTGCCCCCATCACGGAGTTCCTAAATGGGAACAAGTCCAATCTTTTTACCAGGGACTCCGTGAGGATATTAGACTGTTCGTCAATGCAACTTGCGGAGGGAATATCATGGGTCAACATGAAGACACAGTGTGGGAGATTCTCGAGAATATGTGCGAGAACTCCATCAATAAAGACTCCATGGGACTATTCGACAGGACGAATACCTGCGCAGCGACGAACCTTAGGGGAGCACACGAGACTCAGGGCCTGTCCTCATTAGTCGACCTGGAATTAATGGTCAGTCAATTGGACAAGGTCTCTATTATTGAGAAGAAGGTGGATGAGCTGATTCAGCATTTGCAGCGAGCCACCTTTACGCAGAACTCCTTCGCACAGCCCCCTCCCGCACGGGAAACTGTGCAGCACATTTTCCACCGACCTTCTCCAGGGATGGACTCGTATCCACCCCCATCTGACTCCAGGACCGGAGGGACCTCCGATCCTTTCTATTCTTGTCGGGGGAGCTCTACTCCCCCATTCTCTGACTTTTCTAAGGCTCCTCAAACCTGCGAGGACCTCAATGCCATCCAGAATGACCCTTTTCCAACACCTACAATCCTGGATGGTGGAACCATCCCAATTTTCAGTGGGCGGGAAATTCCCAGAATTCAAGACCACCCTTTTAGCCCCGTCCACAAGCACCTCGTCCTTATCAACCGCCTCAGCCTCGGCTCAACCCTACTTATCCATCCGGGCCAAACCAAGATCAAATGTCCCTTATCCTCCAGACTTTGGCTGACATTCAGAGAACGAATGCGGCTATTCAAAAGCAACACAAGGATGAAATCACAGAGGTCCGAAATCAACTTGCCCAGTTGGCAAATTCTCGCCAACCAGGCACACTTCCTTCTCAGCCTCTACTTAACCCTAATAGTATGCTGACCCAGCGGTGCATTATGAACCTAAATCTGGGCCAAGCACACATGGTCTATTAGGCCCCTTCTACTCCTTCACTTGACGAGATGGTAGCCTCAACTTCCTATGCGGGTTACCAACAGTAGCAGCCCATTCTACCAACCCCTAACCAGAACCAAACAGGACTAAATTCTGTAACAACTCATAGTGGTAAGGAAACCCAAGATCCACCTTATCCAGACCACTCCAAGCCTGGTAGTGACCCAAATCTTAGGGCAGTCATCCAGGATGTTCCTATCCCTGTCCTAGATCAAAAACCTGGACCTATCCTAGAGGAACCAATCAAGGTTCCATTTCCCAAGGCCTTGACCAAGGGAAAGAAGACAACTAAACCCGTGGCTCCTCAGGAGGACCTGGTCAAGCTCTTTGAGTAGGTCCAAATAAACATCCCCTTGATGGATGCGATCCGCCACGTACCGACTTACGCACGATTTTTGAAGAATGTGTGTATACCTCAGCATAAGCCGAGAACCAAGAGTGGGAGTCCAATTGTACTGTTAGAGCAATCCAGCTCTGTAATCCTGAGTAGACTCCCACCCAAGGCAAAAGACCCAGGCACTCCCCTGATTTCATGTAAGATCGGTGAAACCCAGTTCGACGGAGCATTATTGGACTTAGGTGCCTCCATAAACTTGATACCCACATCCCTACTTAACCATCTAGAAGAATTTGAGCTAAAACCAACCGAGGTGACATTACAGTTAGCAGATCGATCTATCAAGTCACCAAAAGAGATTCTTGAGGATGTTATTGTGAGGGTGCGGGATTTCTACTTCCTTGTAGATTTCATAGTTTTAGATATGGACGTGCCTGAAAACCCAAGGGATACACCAATCATTCTAGGGAGATATTTTCTGGCCACTGCAAGAGCCAATATAAGTTGTGAGGAGGGTCAAATAGAACTGAAATTTGGGAAGCAGACTCTCACAATTGATATCTTTAAGGCCCAACAAGGAATCAATTGCGGTGTCATTGAACAAGTCTGTGATATTAGAGCTGTGGTTGATGAACCACAACTTGAGGACAACATGATCATTCCTTATCAACCACAAGAGGATCTTGAACCGCAATTAGAGGAGTCAGACCTTGATCTAGATAGACCTATAACTCTTACCCTTGAACCCCACACTCACTTTGAACCACCTGCTGCTGCTGATAACCCCATTCTTGAACTCAAACCCCTTCCCGATCACTTAAAATACGTCTTTTTGGGTTATAATCAGACATTTCCTATGATTATAAACTCCAAACTCACACCTGATCAGGAATCCCATCTGATTACTGTTCTCCAGCAACATCGCAAAGTCATTGGTTGGACTCTCGATTATTTGACTGGAATAAGTCTCTCTTATTGTACACACCGAATTTATTCTGAAGAGGGCGCACAACCTTCCTGTGAAATGCAGAGACGTTTGAATCCCAATCTGCAGGAGGTCGTGAAAAAGGAGATCATTAAGTGGTTAGATGCAGGGATCATCTACCCAATCTCCGACAGTCGTTGGGTGAATCTAATCCAGGTTGTGTCTATAAAGGCAGGGCTCACCACTATTACGACTGAAGTCGGAGAAGTCATACCTACCCGTATAGCCAACTCGTGGAGAGTCTGCATAGATTACCGAAGACTCAATTCCTCCATGAAGAAGGATCATTTCCATCTACCATTCATTGATCAGATTCTCGAGAAACTAGTGGGAAATAGATTCTTCTGCTTTCTTGACGGGTACTCCGGTTATAACAAAGTGGCGATTCATCTAGAGGACCAAGAGAAGACCACCTTCACCTGCCCCTTCGGGACATATGCGTTTCAAAGGATGCCTTTCGGTCTCTGTAATGCACCCGTAACATTTCATCGGTGCATGCTTGCCATATTCTCTGATATGGTAGGTGATTATCTGGAAGTCTTCATGGATGACTTCTCAGTTTTCGGGGCATCATTTGATGATTGCCTCCAGCACTTGGTTCATATACTCAGGCATTGCATTGACGTAAATCTGGTTTTTTCCTGGGAAAAGAGCCACTTTATGGTGCCTGAGGGGATCGTCCTAGGACATTTAATTTCTGAGAAAGGCATCCAAGTGGATCGAGCCAAGGTTGATCTAATTTCTAGACTTCCTATTCCTAGCTCAATTAGGGACATCCGATCTTTTCTGGGACACGTTGGTTTTTACCGCCGTTTCATCCCTGATTTGTCGAAAATCGCGTGCCCCCTGACTACTCTTCTCTCCAAAGATGTACTGTTAACGGGGACAACCGCGACGCGTCTCTTATAGTAGAGTCATTGTAGCATAGGATAAGACGGCTCTACGGTTGCCGTTACAATTAAAAATTTATTACTCGAAAATAAAAGAGTTCCCGAGGTCGAACTCAGGGAGCAAGTCGTATTCTAGAAGTACAGTATTTCTTATTACAAAAATAAAGAGAGAGAGAGAGAGAGATGAAAATTTGGCTTCTCCTTCTTCTCTTCTTTCTTCCTCTTTGTCTTCTCTTCTCTTTGGCTCTTGGTTTCTTCTTCTTTGTCTATCTCCTCGTGGTCTTCTCTTCTTCCTTCTGTTCTTCCTTGTTTTCTCTTCTTCTTCTTCTGTTCTTCAGATCTTCCTCTTGTGCTCTTCTTCTTCTTTTTCTTCTTTCTTGTCTTTCCTCTTCTTTGCCGCGGTCCTGCTTCTTCTTTTCTTCTTCTTCCTTGCCTTCAAGACGTCGTCTGATTTTGCAATCAGACGACTTAAACTGATGCTGCTACAGTGTACCTCTTAGCTTCCTTCTTCTTCTGCTTTGTGTTCTCTTCTTCTTCTTCTTCTTCACTTGTGCCTGCATACTTCAAGGTTTTCGTCAGAGGGAAAAACCTACTTTACCCTCCCCCCCCGCGTCTCTCTCTCTCAGAATTCGCTCTTAGGAAAGCTCTCCCAGAGCAACCGGGTAAATCGGGTACGCGGGTCGCGCCCGGGTCCAGGCCCACCGGCGTGCGGTAGTGGGCGAGGAGTGCAGGTTGGGCTTAGTCGGGTCGGGCCAGGTCCGCGGGGCGTGAGCGCGGACGAGGCCGGGTAATCGGGCGGGTGGAGGAGACCTCACCCCGTGATATGAGGCAAACAGCTTAAGGCACTTTTTGCCTTTAAGCGCCTGTTCGCCTCAGTGGGTTTCCGAGGTGGGACTAAATGTCCCACCCCAATTTGGGCGCCCGCGCGGAGGAAGCAGTGGGCAGTCGAGGCTTCACGCGAGGGCTTCGCGCGAGGGCTTCGCCTCAACTGCAGCCTGGCACTTCGCGAAGACACCCCACGCAGCCTGGGAGCCTGATCTGGGCATGGCACGCCTGGAGCAGTAGGTCGAAGGAGCTTCGCTGCTCAGCAATGGCGATGGCGGGTGCAACACCTGTCCACAACAGCACGGCCTCTCGGCCTAATCAGATATGCGGAGGACCTTCGCCGTGACACGGCGAAGGTGGTCGGAGAGCCTGCAGGTGGCGGGGCGGAGCCTAAGGGCCGCCCTAGGTCAAACTGTGGGTAGGGAATGGGTGTGTTCGGTGGAGTTGCAGAGGGCGATTCGGGGGAAGTGGAAGGGCAGAGGATGATCAGGGTGAGGAGGCGAAGGTTCTGCGGTGGTCGGCGAGCCGTGTGGGTTGCTGGAGTGATGGGAGCGGGTCGCCGGAGTGTGGCCGGAGGTGGAGAAGGTGAGGGTGATTAGGCGCGGTCGAGGGGTAATTAGATAAAAATAGCACGGGGAAAAGAAAAAGGGGATAGAGAAGACTAATTCTAACCTAGCTAAAGTGACGAAGGGGACGAAGAGGCTGCCGGCTCGTACCTACCGGAGCTGGAGAAGAAATGCCTAGTGGGGGAGGACGGCGGCGACGACGGGGCAGAGGCAGCGCACGCCGGTATTGCGCGACACGGAGGAGAATCAGGAAGAAGTCTTTGCTGCTGGTATTGCGGCAGAGCGAAGAGGAGGAGGAGGAACCGTCGGAGCTGGAGGGCTTCTGCCGGAGTGGGAAGAGAGGAAAGTTGTGGGGGTTTTCTCCGTCAGATCCAAGCTGGGAAGAACGGCGGAGCGACGGGGGTATTTATAGGGGCAGAACCAGAGAGGAGGGCGGAGGGAGACGACGTGTCTCCCTCGCCGGAGGACGCCGGAGGAAGGATACCCATACTGTCCGTGCGTTCGCACGGGCGGTATGGGTGGTCGCAGCACTCAGGGGGGTGCACCTGCGGTGGCTGACGACGCAGGGCACCCCCATTTGACCTGGCAGGCCCTCCCCCTCACCCTGCGCGGCGCCATGCTCCGCGCAAGGTCGACGGAGCATGGTGCTGGTCAGGTTTTGCAGGAGGGACATGAACGCAAAGAACGAAGGAGAGTTAGGGGCTAAAATGTGAGGGTTCAAAAGTTGAGGGCCAAAAAGTAAATATATGAGGACCAAAGTGTAAAGTTGGTCAAGAAGGTTTCTTCTTAGGCTCAAATTTTTATACATGACTAATTAAGACCTAAGGATTCTGATGGTGAATTTTATTTCTAGATTAAATCTTGTTTGACCGATCAATTTATGTAAAAACCCAAATTAAGTTGTTAATTGGGCATGGTTCTCAATGTAGGTCAAAATGGGTTCCTAAGGCCAAATTGAAGGTTCTAAACCCTAGAGATTATTTTTCTATGAATTTTAGAGGGTTTATTCTATTTTTACTTTACCTCGAACCTCGTGAATTGAAGTGGGTTTGTTTTAGGGTTACAGATTATCATTTAGTTCCTTGGAATTACTGTAGCCCTTATTGGATCAGATCATCCCACTTTCCTTCTTATTTGGTTTGTTTGACCTATGTTGGGATCCTGAATTACCCTGTTTGCAGATTGTGCTGGTAAAATTGCATTTTTACCCCTTATGACTTATTTTCTCCTTAAACTCAGAATTCTCTGAGTTAAGCATTTCTTTGAGTTATGTAGGAGCTTTTATTCTCTGTATTAGGTCAAAATGAGCTAGTTATGGCTCATGATGAGGTTCTCATCATGTACCCTTTGAGATTTCCAAGGAATGCACTCAAGCTTTCGAGAACCTTCGTGATCGAGTCACCCAAGCTCCGATCCTACAGTCCCCTGATTGGTCTCGACCCTTTGAGATCATGTGCGATGCATCTGACTTCGCTGTAGGAGCAATTCTGGGGCAGAAGATTGACGGGAAACCCGTGGTCATCTATTACGCTAGCAAGACACTTGATGAGGCTCAGCATAACTACACGGTTACGGAGAAAGAGCTGCTAGCTGTAGTATTTGCCCTTGAAAAATTCCGATCTTATCTCCTGGGTTCCCATGTCATAATCTACTTGGATCACATTGCTATGAGGCATCTCCTTGCTAAGAAAGACGCGAAGCCTCGATTAATCCAATGGATCTTGCTATTGCAAGAATTCGACCTCGAAATTCGCGACAAGGCGGGAAGATAGAACGTGGTAGCTGACCACTTGTCTTGCCTTCCTTCTGATATCATCAACCCTTCTGGACCCATCACGGAGCATTTTCCTGATGAGCACCTATTGACTATTGGTACTAGGCTTTCATGGTTGCTGATATAGTAAACTACTTGGCATCTCATCAGATCCCGTCTGATTGGCCGAAGGCCAAGAAAGACAAGTTGCGCTCCGATGCCAAGTACTACATCTGGGAAGACCTGTACCTTTTCCGCATAGGTGCTAATCAAGTAATTCGACGATGTGTCCCGGAGGGCGAAATCAACAACATTCTCTCCTTCTGCCATGATCAGGCATGCTGTGGCCACTTCTCTGGGCACAAAACCGCATCAAAAATCCTCCAGTGTGGCTTTTACTGGCCCACTATCTTCAATGACGCATACAGTCACTGTAAGGCATGCAGTCATTGCCAAACTTTGGGCAACATGAGCCACCGTAACATGATGCCTTTGCAGTCGATTCTCGTATGCGAGATCTTCGATATTTGGGAGATTGATTTTATGGGGCCCTTTCCTGTTTCGGACGACTTCGAGTAATTTTACTTGCTGTGGACTACGTGTCCAAATGGATCAAAGCCATTCCAACCCGAACCTGTGATCACAAGATCGTCATCAAATTCATTCATCAAAATATCTTCTCACGGTTCGGGATTCCTCGTGCAATCATCTCTGATGGAGGGACTCATTTCACAAATGTTCAGTTCAGGTCACTGATGACCAAATACGGGGTGTCTCACCGAATCTCTACTCCTTACCACCCTCAGACTAATGGTCTAGCTGAGCTATCAAAGCGGGAGATCAAGAAAATCCTACAGGTTACTGTTCGACCTGATAGGAAGGACTGGTCGTCCCGACTTCCGGAAGCTTTGTGGGCTTATAGGACTGCCCACAAGACCCAACTAGGCATGTCTCCTTTCAGACTGGTGTATGGGAAGGCATGTCACCTTCCCGTCGAACTGGAGCACAAAGCCTATTGGGCAGTACAGAACTGCAACTTAAATCTTTCTAAGGTTGGAACCCACAGAAAGCTTCAGATAAGCGAGATTGATGAACTACGCCTTGATGCGTATGAGAACTCGCGAATCTACAAAGAGCGGGTTAAAGCCTTCCATGATAAGCACATATCTAGAAAGATCTTCCACCCTGGTCAGAAGGTCCTACTCTTCAATGCCCGACTCAAACTCTTCCCTGGGAAACTGCGATCCAAGTGGGTCGGACAATATCTTGTCCAACAGATTTTTGGAAATGGAGCCGTCGAAATCAGTTTCCTCAGCCACGATTCCGAACCTTTCATCGTGAACAGTCAGAGACTCAAACCATTCATTGACGTAACCAGTACAGATTTGGCTGAGTCATCATTTATCCCCCATTCTCCTTAAGCATATTGCGCCCAGCTGATGGCGTAAAACTCAGTGCTTAACAGGAGGCAGCCCGTCATTCTTTTTGAAAAACCCGAAACATTTTCTGACATTTCTTTACACTTTAGGTTCATCCTTTAGGACAACCAACTTCACCTCAGGTACTCATACCTGAAATTAGAAATTATCCGCAACAGTCACCTCGACTCATCCACTCACCAAATACCTATCCTAATGCATGAACCAAGCTAAATAAAAATCCACCTAATATACAATGAGGACATTGCAAATCCTAGGCATGGGAGGGTATGAAAGTGCAATTAAATAACAAGGAAAAGGTTTTAACAAAAAAATCCACATAAAAAAAAAACTTTGAAGGAGGAAGAAAGTGTCGGTAAACTTTATGGAAGGAGGAGAATGATAAAAAGGAAAGGCAGAGAAAGAGAAAGAAGAGAAGGAAAAGAGAAGAAGAGAAGAAAGAAAGAAAGAAAACAAAAGAAAATGATTTCTTTTGTTCTCTCTCTTAAATTTTTGTATATCATAGTAAATTGTAAATTTGTATATTTCTAGAATCAAAGTGTGCTTGCTGAATTTGACCTTGGGATATTTTAAATTTCGAGTTATAAATTTTCATTTGTTTTCGTGGAGAGTTCATTTATATTATAACGAGATAACTGTTAAAACACGATCTAGCTGGGAAGGTTTGATGGGTTTAGTAGTATTGCCATTAATTATGATCTGGAAAGATGAAGATGAGACACAGGATAAGATTAGACTTACCAAGGGAATTGGGAAGTGCAACTCAGTGAGACAAAAGTAGATGAAGTGCCATTCTAGTCGGTCGAATGCTTTTCCATGTCGAGCTTTACTGCCATCGAACACTGCTTCCTTTTTTTCTTCCTTAAAGAGTGGAACAACTCCTTTGTTATAATAACATTATCTGAGATTTTCCTTCCTGCTAAGAATCCGGACTGATTTGGGGCGATGAGTCTAGATAGCACTGGGTATATTCTTCTGGAAGCCAATTTTGTGACTAGTTTGTACAATAAGTTAGTTAGGCTTATCGATCTATAATCTTTTGCCTCAAGCGAATTATTTACCTTTGCCACTAGCAAAAGGAAAGTTTTTCCCATTTCTATTGGCATCTCAGCGTTGCGGATAAAATTAATAATATTTTCCACTAAGAAGTTCCAACTTTTGTAATAGAATAAAGTTGGAAATACGTCAAGACCTCGGCTTTTGTTTGGAGGCATGTGATGCAGAACATGTTTAATCTCCTCTAATTGAGGTATAGATGCAGCCCATTCCCATTCATCCTTGTTTACTCCATCCATACCAAAAGGGGAAGTAGGTTGGCTGGTAAACATAGGTTGAGATTGGTATAAACTCTTGAAATGATTCAACATACACTTCTCAATTAGATTCTACTCTCCAGTTTTAACAAGCTTTGAAATTCTAATTAACGGTATCCACACATCTCCATTAAACATGCCATCACAAGCATGCCACCAGAACCATTCATTTTATGAAAAATCAACAAATTGTAACCCACCCTTGTCCTTGTTTCCATCTTGCGGGGAGGCGGGGATACATTTGCCCACTGAGGTATGAGTTAAACACTTTCCTTTTCGATCGTCTTTTTGGTTCTTTCAAATGAGCTAGTCGCCAAAAGTCTCAGAGAGATGTTTTGTCTTGGTTCATCTTCACGTGTAACTAAATGACTAGAACATTCTTAGCAGAGACATGGTTGAGCCCACCTCTCGCAATTGTGCATGGGTTAGGTAGGTTTGCTAAGGTAGCAGATAATCAACGATGGTGGCACCCAAATGGCGGCCAGCATCGATCACCGATGATAGGGATTTGTTACTTGGTTGGAGTGGATAACGATGATTCAATTCCTATACTCGAAGGGATTAAATCCAAGTCTGTTGCTAAACAAAGCACTAGAAAGATACCACAAAAAATGTCTAAGATATTTCCTAAGAGGAACTTTAGGGCTATTTCTCCTTGGTTTAAATTTCACATACTTACTTTGTAGGTCCTTTTGAGAGAATTTGTGCATGTCAACTCATGTATGAATTGTCAATAGGAATGGTTCCTACGATCTAAAACTTATCGCAGATTTGAATGTTGGAATTAAACTCTCTAACCATGAAATGACCATCAAATAGATTTAGGCCTCGATTGACAATGAGGTTATCCTAGGTTAAGGATTATCTCAAGTTTTTCTCAAAATTTTCCTTTCATTTCAACATAAATTCCAATATAATAATTTTCAATAATTTCCACTTACTTCTACTATTAAAAATACTCATTATATCCTCTAATATTATTTTTAATATTAAAAAAATATCCACTAATATTCTTTACTTCCACTTATACTATTAAATAAATATCTACTAACATCACATCAATACATCAATCATTTTAACTCTATACTTAAACCTCTCTTTATTCCATTATCCAAACAAATACCATTTTCACTTATTTCATTTTAACTCTTTTAACCCTAATTTCAAACTTCAATATAGACGGTTCCGGTAACGCTTAGAAAATCCGATTTCTCCGATGAAGATTATAGGTTTGCATTTGATGGCCACGGAAAAGGGGAATATTTCGGATCCAACCACATGCGTATCTTACGGGGAAACTCAAGCTTCTTCCAGTAAATGTATGTTTAACAATTCAAACACCCCCGTGAACATGCCGAATAAAAAAAAAAAGTTAATCGAGTGATGTGATATGGATAAGCTGAATAATGTCGTAAATAGTATTATAAATTAAAATAAAATATTACTTTAAATTTTCATAAACTTAACTCATATGCTATATTTAATTTTCAATCGTTACGCTTTGTTACAGAATAATAATAATAAAATAATTTAATATTAAATATTAAATAAATAAATTATAACTCTTTCTTCTACCGTTAAGTGATTTCCACTTTTACGTAAGACTAAATTTTATCCATCAACCAAACGAAACCTAAGAGCATGAAAAAGCTTCTTTCTTTGCTGGACTAAGCTGCTACGCAACAGAGATCGACGAAGGGCAGAAGGTGGCACGTAGAAAAAATTTCTTTCCGTACAGAAATATAAGCTGTTCAATTATTTGAGTTGACCCATTTGGCCGAAGCATTATTAACATGCCAATAACAGCGATACCTAAAATATTACTCCACATGAATGATTGACACTTAATTAGCCATACATACCGTAACCCTTCTGGCGTGGAGTTTTGAAATGGATTTGATGGTTTCAAGAAGGATCTTCTGCCAAATATGCTGTTGTATAAAAACAATTCTACGGGAAACCGATGGTCCTTCCCTCCATTTTATTTGGACCTTAGTTCACAGATAGATGACTTCAGGTTAATGTTCTTTTTCAGAAGAGTGTGTTGAATACACGTGATCGTTTGCGGCCAGTGATTGAAGGTGACCTCTCTATTGAAGCAAACACGAATTTTACGTGAGATCCCAACGAGGCTCGTTCTGTTTGATCCGATTTGGATGCTGTTTGGATTTTGAGGTGCAGTGGGCCTTGCTTTAACCCTTCACTGCACGAAACGGAAATGAAAAACGACGACAGAGATATTCCTCGGGTTCAGTCTCTGATCCTTGTCACCTATTGTTCTTAGTATTAATACCTCATTTGAGGCCAGTAGTTTGCAGTGCTTCATTCAATCTTCTGTGTTGTAGCACTTTGGCCCTTTGCTCATTGATGTCCTCTACCAGAGGACAAGCACGTTTTTTTCTTTTCTTTTTTTTACAGTAGCGTTCCATTACAAGGGAATAAATTAAATACAACACGACATAGCCCGATCAAGGGTGAAGAAAGAAGAGAAAAACCCGAATGCCCTCCTAAAGAGGGAGAATGATGATCCTCGTAGCAACGGGAGGACACAAAACTACGAAAGGAAAGATAAAGTAAAATAAAAAAAAAAAACAAATTACAAAGAAAGCATCCCAAGTAGATAGTTTTAGTTGTGTTTCTTTAGGGTTTGTTTGGTTGGTGGTATAAAGGAGGAATTAGAGGTGAATGCTGCATTTGGCAGCATTTGTTCCGGTATTGGTGGATTTCGGAATTGAGGGATGGATGCCAAAATAAACGAATTCCATCCAAGATGTGTAATTCGTTTATTCCGCTTGTTTATTCCTTCTCTCTTATCTCCCTCTCTCAATTTCACCACATAAAATTCATTTATTCCTCCTACTAAACACATAGAATAAATACTTCTAATTTTTAGATGTGAAACAAATACAACCAAACACTTAGACGAAATAAAAATCTCTAATTTCTCCTACTCTTTTACATCGCTTTTTTATCCCTCATAATTATTCCTCCAACCAAACTGCTCCTTAGCCAATTGGAATAATCCGTGCAAGCGAGAAAAATAGAATGTTATTGGACCCGAAACAAATCGGGTAATTTCTCAATTGTAGAAAGTCTAGTGTCACATGTGATCCCCAGTAAACACAAAATAAAGTACCACGAGCTTTGCCGTCAATGTTGTGAATGCATAGCAGGCACTGCTCGACCATCAGCACCATTGCCACCTGCGAGCAATGCCCCAGCACGTAGCACTGCATCAGTGAGAGTCGATTCGACAAGCAACACCGCTCCAACGAGCACCGCCGACCCTAGTAGGCCCCACAACATCGAGGAGTAAATCAAGATCGAGCGATCTTGGTAGCAAGAATCGCCAGACATAGGAAACCCGAAGACAAGAGGAAGGAGAGAGGTGGAGGGTGAAAATATAAGAGAGAGTGGGGGTTAAGGGTCCTCGGCTGGCTCGAGGCCACAAATCGGGCCCGACGGCTATCACCGAGTTAGGGTTTTTTTGTTTGGGTGAGTTGGGGATGGTTCTCAAAAGCACTCAATGAGCTTCGTCACGTACTCTCCGGGAAAAGCACTTGTTGGGAGCATATAAACCATGCGAATCATGCTGAAGCAGCATGACATGCATGATGGCTGATAAATTGATGGTTGATGACTGGCTACGAACATTTGGAAAAGAACTACACTGCAGGAAAAAAAAACTTCTGGCAACGTTTAATGTTTGGAAGTGTGGATACCCATGGAGATGTTAAACATTGAACGTTGCTAAAAGGATAGAAAGTTGAACTTCGTTATCGAAAGTTGAACCTTCGAGGGGAATCATATCTGCTTGGGATTCGAACTCTATTAAATGTTTATCAATTCAAAAAAATCTATTGAGCGTTAACCATGCATGCGTTCTCGGTCAAATATAACGCTGAAGTATTCATTGCTTACGTTTATGGCCCTCCAAACTCATGGTGTATAAAAAAGATTCCTCCACTCATTGTCTGATATTTGCACCACTTTCAGACTCCTCATCATCGAGGGTGACCTTAACATCATGCCACGTGCCTTTGACAGACTGGAAAACCAACCCTTGTCAAACTTTTCCCCCTTGCTAAATCAAATTATTCAAAACTCTTCCCTCTTAGATCCTAACCTAGAAAACATTTCCTACACCCAGACGGACTGTCGGTGCCCCGGGCAAGGCTCGACAGAATCGTCATCTCGCAGGAACTTTGCTGGGATTGGCCTTGGGGAAATTTAAATGTACTGTTTTGTAAGAGAAATTATTAGAATAAATAAAAATTAGATGTACGAAGAATGTGAGAATTAAAAAATTTTATTTTGTCTGATTAGGTTTGTTGTCTTGTTAAAGGAATTAGAAAATTTTACTTCATTTAGGATGTTTGCTTGGTGAAATAAGTTAGTGGAATAAGGAGAAAATTAGTTGAAAAGAATGAGTAAGAGAAATTAATAGGTAGAATTAGATAATTCTAGGAGGGTGGAGGAATAGCTGAAACATGAAATTACACTCTCAATTCTAGGATGTCACAATTCTAGAATTGTAGTTGCCAACCGTAGAATTAATGGTAATTCTATGTACCAAACACCTCCTAGAACTTTCTCAGACCACCACCCTACTCTCCTTGGTCTTGGGAAATTAATCGGAGGAAAGAAAAGATTCCACTTTGAGACTTTTTGGATTCACAAACAGGGTTTCCTTTAACACAATTCTTAGGGCCTGGTCTTCCTACTCCTTCCCCTCTGACAACCTTATTCATAAATTTGCTAAACTTCCAAAGACCAACAGATTTAGTCTTTGTAAATGGAAAGCACTCAATGTCCCTGACATCAGCAAGGAAAAAAATCAAAGTTGAAAATCATATCAACATCTACCAATAACATATGCAGGCTCAACTCTCCACCCAGATCACACTCAACAGACTCATTCGTGAGCATGCAAATCTTCTGAAGGATGAATTCCTTCTCTACAAACAAAGGGCTAAGGAAAAGATGCTTAAAATGATAAACTACGATAGTACTTACCTTCACCAGTTGGCCTCTCAAAAAATCTAAATCCTTCGTACTTGCTATAAAAGATGAGAATGGAAACCTCCCGACGGATCCAAATTTAATGGCTTCCTTCATTGTCTGCTTCTTTAAAAATCTCTTCTCTGATAGGGAAACATACCAAATCAAACTTGATATCCAAGACAATATCATTCCTAAAATGCCTAAACCTTAGTCCTTATCCCAACCCTTCTCTGTTGAGGAAATAATCCTCAAGGCCACAAATTTAAAAAACAAGAAGGTTCAGAGACTAGATGGCTTCCCCGCTAAATTTTACAAAGCTACTTGGCCCATCATAAAAAATGATGTCCTTCGCCTTTGTAACTATCTTGATCAGCTTGATTTTGATCTCTCAAACCTCATATTCATTAACAATGTCGGCATAACCCTCGCCCATAAAAGTGGAAATAAGGAAGATATTAAGAATTACAAACGAATCAATCTAATCAATACTTCCCTCAAGATCCTCTCGGGGAGATTAGGCATTCGGCTAAATAAAACCCTCCTCCGTGATCAATGCACCTTCTTGTCGGAAAGGAGGCCATTGGACTCTTCTGGTATTACCCATGAGATTCTACATCAGTGGAATACTAGTAACACAAAAACCCTCCTCCTAAGGATAGACGTTAGGAAAGCTTTTGATTCTTGTCAGATAGGATTTTATTCTTTTTATGTTGGATAAAATGGGTGCTTACTTGACATTAAAAATTTGGATTAGAACCTTCCCGGAAACAACAAGAATCTCTATTAAGATCAATGAATGCATCTCTGGCTATTTTAAGCCAACTAAAGGGGTTAGATAAAGAGATCGGATGGCATAGTCATCATCCTTTGTATCTAATTTAATTTCAAAACTAAATTCATCTAATTGACACATTAAAGGGTATAATTCAATCAAGACTAAATTAAGAAGAATTATACTAAGTTAGATTAATTCAAGTGTAGAATAACTAAGGGATGAACCTATGATTAATTAAAGATTAAATAAGTTTAAATTTTCAAGAAGTGTATTGATATTGAGTAATTTAGGATTTCAATTCAAATTGAATGTTATTTCTTAATTAAAAATCAAAATTTCATCTCTACTTCAATTAAAATGATTCTGATGGAAATAAATATAATATAAACATTCTAAAAATTATTTTAAAATATTCCATAAGATTTAGAATAATCAATTTGACAAAGGAACTAATTTTGACCTTATACAGAGACCTAGGTGAGTATTTGATACATTTTGCATCAGAATGTAAATTGACAATTTAAACTTCATAAAAATCCAAATTAAAGTTACTATTAAATTTTTTAGGTTCAAATTAAGGTAACTATAAAAATTTGGACTCATTTAGACTTCATCTTTGCCTATTTTGCATTTTACTCCTTTAAGCTTAATTTCTTCACAAGGACCTCCCTAACTTTTTATTTTCCTTGCAAAGAGGCCCCTGTCAGCATCTTCCTCACCTCCAGCACCTCTTCTCATTGGAGCTGACAACTTTGCCGTTGATTGCAAATATCTCGTAGTAATGGCTGCAAGGCCTCGCCAAACTTAGAAGACTTGATCAACGCACTACCCTGCACGCATTGGCGACTTCCTCACTTGTGTTGACCGCCAATCACACCTCCCACCTTGTTCATCGCCGATTGCAAAATCCAGCGATCAAATCTTGCAACCTTTGGCCTTATCCAAGCACTGCGAGGAGCTATAAAGCTCCGTCGAGCTCCCATGGGAAGATTCGAAGAGTCTTGGCACGTGCCACCCCCACTCTTTCTTATCGAGGACCACAATTACAAGACCTTTGGAGCTCCCCTAGTCATCTTTGTCACCACGCCTCGCCATCAAACAAGGCCACGGTTGCCTTCCCCATTCCATCGCCATGCTTCTCGTCAACGAAGACGGTCTCGCTACCCCCTTCATCGCTCCAAACAACCCATCGGCCCCCCCTTCTTCCTCGTGTCCAGCCAGCTAATGTTGACAAGCTTCGCCCCGTCTCATCCACTTTTAGGTAGCCTCCGTTCTCCTCCTTCTGTAGTCTAGATTAGGTTCCTTAGATTTAGGTTTTGACCACGAACTCCTTCGTTCCCTCGTCATCTTCTCCACGTCCGATCAAGCTCCAGCGCATCTTCGATGACCACCAATCGCATCCGCCGGCCATCCTCGCTTGATGTCGACCACCTCACGACCTCCGCGACACCTCCACGAGAAAAACCCCTCAATCAATTTGGTGATTCAACGCCTCGAGCTACCCACTGGACACACACCGTTCCCACTGCCTTCTCCACATCCGATGGCCTTCCTCCACCTGCGCTACGCCAAATCACCATCGCCATCAACTTCAGTGTTCTCCAACGAAACCCCTCAACCCTTTGGTTGAGCCCAACGACTTCTCCCACATGCTCGACCAACATCCATTGCTACTGCCTTCTTCTCTAACATTGGTCATCGTCGTCCACCATCCTCGTGCTGCAAAGCTTTGCGAGAAGCTTCGTGGCACTCTGATGGCATCACCGGCATCCTCTATAACTAACTTAATTTGGATAAGTTTTAGGGTTAAATTCACCTAATTATTACATTAAAAGGTTACAACTCAATTAGGGCTGAAGAGAGAGGAATTGATAGAAAGGGGGTTAATTCTGCAATTTTCACAAATAATTATAAATGCAGAATAGTTGGAGGGTGAACTTATGGTTAATTAAAGGTCAATTGAGCTTAATTATCCTAGAAATGGGTTGATAATGAGTAATTTAGAATTTTCATTCAAATTGAGTGATAATCCTTAATTAAATTGGCTAATTTCAACCTCGCTTCAATTAAAATAGTTCTGATGAAAATAAATGTAATATAAACCTTTTAAAAATAACTAAAAATATTTTATAAGGTTTGGCACAGTTGATTTGATAATTGAAACTCGTTTCGACTTAAAACAGCATTGTAGGCGGGTATTTGGTATATTTTGGGTCTAAACGTAAATTGACCATGAAAAAGACATCAAAATACAAAATTGAATTCACCATAAACTTTCTTATGTTTAAATTATACTATCATTAAAATTTGGGATCATTTGGACTTCATCTTGGTCAACTTTGCAATTTGGTTCTCAATTCTTAATTTCCTTACAAATACCCCTTTTACTTTTAATTTTCTTGCATTTATGCCCCTGCCAGCACCGCCTCCACCTTGCACCTCCGCATCCGCCGACCACACAACTTCGATGAGCCATTCTCGCAACCTCCAACTCTCTCCTTGCGTGCCAAGGAGCTTTAAACCTTCGCCATCACGCGCTACTTCTTTTCGTCGAATCACGACACGTCATCTCCCCTTCTTCGACGTCGTCATCGACGATGACCTTGGAGCTACCCCATCCCCTTCCTCCATTTCTTCTCTGCTAAAATTGGTTGAGGGCTTTTTTTCCCCTCATCGTCGTCGAGCTTCTCATCAAAGAAGCAGCTTTCGATACCCCTTTGTTTGCTCTAACTCCTCGCTGTCCTCTTCTTCTTCTCCAAGTCCGGCCACACGTCGGTGACCTCCTCCCATGCTCTCCGGCCTCCTCTCATCCTCCTAGGTAGATCTTCTTCTTTCCCTCACCCTCTAAATTAGTTTAAGCTTCCTAAAGCTAGGTTTTGACCCCACATCCTCCCTCAATGCTGTCATCTTCCTCGCAGGTGGCAACACCTCCGACCAAGCTTCGGCGAGCATGCCCTCATCACACACACCGCCTCCTGCTCCGCCAACCACTGTAGAAGCACCATCACGCCTTCGCAAGCAAAAGCCCCAAGTTTATTGGGACGATTGCTCGCTGAGGCCCCTCGCCGGACACACACCGCCGCCTTCGTCGCCTCCGACTGGTCTCGTCCACCCTCGTCACGCCATATCAAGGGCACGGTCATCTTTAGTACATCACGACGGAACTTATCGACTTATTGGCTTCAAGTTTCAACGTGATCTGCCCTCCGCCAAACAACCCACCACTACCGTTCGTCCCCAACGTCGACTGGCCGTGGATGGCCTCCTCACATCTCGAAGCTTCACGAGAAGCTCGGTGGTGGTGCGAGGAATCTTCTGCGACCTCAACAGCTGCTTCTCGTGTGAGGAAAAGCTTCAATGAGCTCGTCGGATCTCATCGCTCTCCTCGAACTCCGGCATGGTCATTGGTGGTCTAAACAGTTGCCAATCGGCACCACCCTATTGCCATCAAGTCGGCGACACTCCTATGACCACAATCAACCAGTGCAATCCCCATCGGCCGCCTAGTTCTTCTGGTTGACCTCCCTCTGGTAAACCTCCGGTGGTCCTGCCGGCGAATGAGGAAGAAGCACAGGAGGTGCTTAGGGACTGATTTGCAAAAGAAAAGTTTAACAGTGACCTAAATGCAAGGTCATAGGGACCTAATTGTAGGAATTCAAGAACTGGTTTGTGATTTTGCTTAAATTGATTTCAAGATTTATTGTTAAGTAATTTTTAGTGCCATATCCCCATTAATGCTCATTTGTATCTAAAAAGAAAAAAACTTGACTATTATTTATTTAATAACATTTATTAAATATTTGTTGTAACATTAGTCACATTTAACTTTTTATATTTAAATTATTTAATAGAATACGATTGTGACTTGTTCGATTTTTATGTGTGATTTAACATAACAATTTTATTAAAGTGATTTTTTAATATTTCAAATAACGATATTTACACATTTTTAATTGCTCCAAGCAACAATCTTAGATTTTTCTATTAATTTGAATATTAATTCGCTTTGATCATTCATGCTACGACGTATACTTTTTAAAACTTGATTGAAGCATTTCAACACACTCTAGGGAGGCATTGCAACCTGCTTGTAGGGGCTTCTAAGCCCTGAAGCACCTCGTCCACCTCCACCGAATTTCCCCTTCGCCCATTCTCAACGAGATCTCCTGCTGCTAGCAAGGGTTAGGTCGAAAGAGGGAGAAGCTCGAAGGGACTAATTTGCAAATTCTTTGGGATAGAAAAATAAGAAATGCAACACTCTATTGATTTTCACGGAGTGATTGGTAATATCTTTTAATTGAGTAATATCTTGCAGTGATTATTAAATATTTGAAGATTCCATTACATTATATTCCGACATTACTTGACTAATTTTGTGCACATTCACGAGGAGAATTTATTAAGCGTTGAATGAAAGCTTTGATCCGATTGTCTTAAGTAAACTGCATAAGTTAACTTCGTGTTGTGATATATTTGAGAATATGCCCTCTACATATTTTACTTAGATTGCTTGTACGTAAAAGTTAAACCAATTGCATTGGATCTAATTTTTGAACTAAAATTTTGTAAAATTAAGGATAGTGGTATTTGCATTTTATTTATTCATAATGAATGATTTTGAGATATTTTTATTTTAAAAAATTATAAATTTTAAAAATTAATTTATGTAATTGAAATATACTACGACGTATTTCTAACTAATCCCGTTTAGCACACGTCAAGACCTCTCTCTCCACTCCTTTTTGTTGTTGTCATGAATTTCCCCCTTTGAAAATCAACTGCCATTGGTCTCTTGGGGAATTTTAACCTTAGACATAATATTTCTAATGTCGAATTTGCCAATGATGTGCTTGTTTTCCTCGAAGCCACCGCCGGTCATGTTTTGAGTGTATCCTTTATCATGAAAGTCTTCCCATCGATTAGCACTAACAAATCAAAAATATACCTTCTCAACCTTACTAATAGTGAAATAAATCACTTCTCCACTTTACTAAATTTCGAGGTGAATAATTTTCCTTTCATCTACCCTGTTTCCCCCTTTCTCCAGGAAACTGAACCACGGGATTGGAATTTTCTCCTCAATAAATTCCACAAAAAATTGGTGATATGGAAAAAAAAATCACCTTTCTCTCCCTTCGGAAATTGAACTTGCCAATTCCTTCATTACCTTCTTGGCAACTCTCAAAATTCGTAAAATTATTATCACCAAGGTTGATATCACTAACAAACTTAGGCACTTCCTACCTCTCTAATTTTTGGAGGTTCAATAAAAGAGTTGAAGACCAACTCTTGTGTTGTTGGGAGTTCAACATTCTTGTTGAAAGTTCAAAAAGTGTTGTTAGAAGGCCAAATTTGCTGTTGGAAGATCGACAAGCATGTTGGATGACCAATTTGTGACAAATCACGATTTGGTGATCCTGTGGTCATGTGTGTGAAAATTTGAGGCAAGAGTCACCTTAGATTTGCAAAGGATTCATGATATGTGATTGTTGTTGAGTGTTCTCGATATTGAGAACCTCATCAATCTACAAAGAAGAAGGTTTCATGGTCACGTTGGGACTTATTGTAGAAGTATTGCTTATGTGGTGTTATACTAGTCACTCCAAAGATGTAACTTCTATCTCATGGGATCTTGAAATGAGGAGAGGTTAATTCTTCTCAAGTGATCTTAATTTAGGCTGTTTAATTATTAAAATTCAATTTTTAGATATCAAATCATTTACGAACCGAAGTTTCAAATGGTAATTTTTCAACACTTTCGTGATACGATAGTTGAGTTATTTATCCTTCGCTACGTTGAGTTGTGCAATTTTCTCACGCCACTTGATAGGAGAGTCAAATGCTTAAGACATTATTTTATTGAATTTACTTACCTACAAAGATGAATTCTTATTTATGTAATTTCTTTACCTTGTTGCTTTTCCTCTCCGAAACGGCACAATCTAAGTTCTTTTCGTTGACATTGTTGTTCGTTAATTGGCCTTATAATTCCAATAGCTAAAAAGTTTATGTAAATGTGACGTAAAAAGTGATATGAGAAATTATTTTTATATTTTATATAATATTAAAATATTAATTTATTTAATAATTGATATTTAATGTAAAAAATAAAAAATGAAAAGTTGATTAGTGATAGTTTTTATCATAATTAAAAAAATTATTACATCACTTTAATCTAAAATATGTATAGGTGATAAAAAATTTTGTATCGGTGATAAATTATTTATAATGATGATAAATTATTGTAAGATGTTGCATCGGTGCAGTCTCATTTTGCAATGATGCAAAATTATTTTAAGGATAGTTTCACCTGTCTAAATTGATTTTACATCCGTACAAAGTGATTTTAACATATGAGTTTAGGGTTTAGGAATTAAGTTTATTGAAAGTGATTTCACATATAAGAAGTGATTTTTCACTTGAAATGTGATTTTTCACCTTAAAGTTTAGGGTATAGGATTTAAGGTTCTAAACCCTAAACACTAAAGACTAAACCTTAAATCTAAAGGTGAAAAATCACATTTCAAGTGTAAATTACTTGTCATACATGATGAAACACGTGGAATTTAATTTTGCGTCAGTACAATTTTACTTTACACCCATCTAAAAAAATATTGCATTATACAAAATAATATTGTACCAGTATAAAATAGTTCAAAATATAATGTAATCTTATTTTATACTCGTGCAAAAAAATATTACACTGATGTAAAGTAATTTAAAGTAAAATAAAATCTTATTTTATATTTGTATAAAATTATTTTAAAAGTGTAAAATAATTTTTTTACGCAATCACTCACTCCTATAAAAATAATTTATTGTTAATTTTCACACTCACGAAACCCACTTTGCATCGGCACTTTTTTTACATTAATAAAAAAAGATGCGATTTGAAATTACATTTACCACCGGACATCTGAATTCCCACATTCCAATAATGATTTCAATCAGTATGTCAATTAGGGAGATATTTTATAGACTTGGATGTTAACGTATTACACGAATGAAATTTGTTATGAAGTATTCATAACAATTACTTGATAATACAAATATTGAAATCAACTACTTTGTGGTACCTATATCATCATGAACCTTACGTTAGCCATAACATGTATTTATGTAACTATATATATGTGCTCGTACAAGACATAATCTTCATGCCAGTTAAACTCCATCATTAGAAATGTCAAGGATCCACAGAAGATTCCAGCAGTCAAGAGATACGTGCAGTGAGCAAACTAAACAAAATTCTATAATAGATGAATTATGTCTGCACATATATATACATACAAACTATATAGAATACACACACATATATATATATATATATATATATATATATATATATATATATATACATACATGCACACATAGATGTAGATAAATAAATATACACATAATGCACATATACCTACATATATATTATTATATATCTATGTATATGTACTAAGATGTGTGTTTACATATATTCATCTCTATATAAATGTATGTGCAATGTTGTTTAGTTAGCCAACAAAAGTTTAAATAATTTACTTGAATCATTACAAGTTTCTCTCTTTTGTTTTACAATATTTATAAATTATTTGATAAAGCTTGTATTGCACTATTAGAAGCTAAACATGTTTATACAGTGTCATTTTTCTGCAAATCAATATTTGTATAGCTTTTCCATTAAAATGACTGCCATAAGCATTTCCATTATTCACGAAAGTTTATATGTAATACAACTATTTGATAAACTTTTAATCCATGTGGTTGGATTCCTATAAAAAGTTTTAAATAAGTTTGACTCAAATAATTTTTGAGTCTCGAACTTGGATACACATAGGCACGTTTTACAATTGAGTTTATGGTCGAGAGACGAAACCTTCGAAGAGTGCATGATTTTATAAACCGTTAGATAAAAGAAAAGTCCACCTTAATTATAACTAAACTGCCACGACACATATTGTTATTGTTTAGTTGCAGATCGCTTGTACTAATGGTAAAGTCACCTATGATATATATTATAAGGAAGTATGGATAAAACAAGTCACATGAACAGTATATTTTTATTTTTTTGACGGAAAATATATTTTATGGATAAAAAAAAAGGAGAAGTACATGTTACACATGATGCATCCTGGAGGAAAGGGATGAGAGAAAATTTTGAACACTTTCAAAAGAAGAAGGTTACATTCCATAGAAATGAATGAAATTAAAAATATAGAGAATCAATCGGATAAGAAATAAAGAAAAAAGAAAATGAAGTGTCTTAGAATGGAAATCAGACAACCTCCTGAAGGAAGGTGACCCTATGTTCGTAGATACGATAAATGCCAACGAGATAAACTCGAAGAATGCGTCAACGAAAGATCGAATTACAACGACCTGAAGGTCGAAAATGCTCATTGACAAGTGTCAGCAGACTTGATTGTAAAAAATCCGGGATCATACGTGATCCCCAACAAAATAAACAACACAAAAAAAGAAACAGAAAGGAACCAAACTAGCAACAACAAGATACAACAAGCAAATCGTAGCGCCATGACCTGCACATAAAGCGGGACAAAACAATACACAACGTCAACCAAACTAGTGTCACGACCCGAACCCAGGTCCCTACATGTCACGACCCGGCCCCAAATCCCTACAAGATCTGAGATCGGCTCTCTTCGGTTAATCCCAAGACCCAGTCGTCCAACAAGAAATAACCAAATAACATTCATCAAAGTACAATCACACAAGTACAGTGGCTAAGCAGAAAGAAATTTACAACAGGAGGAAAAAAGAACATTAATATTATGTCATAATACAGTCATCACAACAAAACGAGTACATGTAGCAGAAGACAAAGCTATAGAACTCACTATCAAATAGTAGAATGAAAGCTAGGCTCGACTAGGCCCAGCATCCTTAGCAGCCGGTGGCTCGGGCTACTCAAATCCCTTACCTATACAAAATTTATTCAACTGGAGTTTGCTAACGCTGAGTAGAGTAGTGGCTAAGAAGTAACATGCATTTAACATAAAATTTTTCATTTTCCAATTGTATTATACATGTGGGTGCGTAGAGATCTCTAATTAGGATTTGTTAATTAATCTTTTGGTTCCCTATAGGAACGATTTTGCTTGCAACTTCCTGTGATATAGGATGCCCACGTGACACTCTCCTGGCCGAGGGAGTCCCACCGTGGTAGTCCTATACTCGGTCTACCACCCCAAGGTCACGGTCATGACATAGCGGTGACTATGGCACACGTGATAAGCGCGCGGGTAGCTACCCCGCACTGGCACGCGGTTAGTCGTTTCCGCTAGCGGGTACGCCTCAACGTACAGTGTGGAACAGTATAGGGCCTTGCCCTCTCAGAACAGAACAGGGGTCTTACCCCTCAAGGGTCTTGCCCCTCCTCAGTTTGCGTACCCTCGTTCGACTACCCCGGTTTTCCCAATGAGCTGACGAGAGTCGGTGTAGGGTGGCTATACCTAGCCCCAGGCCCCCTGGGGCGGATAGCTCCCCCCTACACTAAGTAGCTCACCTCAGTACCACGTACACGAGGGTCAGTAAGAGTCGTCGTAGAGTGGTCAAACCCACCCTGGGTCCTAACCCAAGGGTGGCAAGCTCCCCTCTACCTTACAAGGGATAGTTGCTCTCTTCGGTATCACATACACGAAGGTCAGCTTACCTCCCTTAACAGCTGCCCATAGGTAGCAAATTCCCAGAACCAACCGGTTCTCCGTAGTACGGTGTTCTTGTTTACATTCCCCGTGGGGTTCGTACAGGAGTTTCTTTTTCACATCCGGGTTGGAATGTTCGGAACAAACAGTTTAATTTCCATTTTATTACAGTAGGGGTCCATTTTAGCTAAAAACAGACAGCTTTCGATTACTCAATCATTCACATACAGTAGGGGTCCATTTTAGCTAAAAACAGGCAGCTTTCGATTACTCAATCATTCACATGCAGTTTCTTCTAACCCTAGGGTTCATGCCAAGACCTAGGGTTCGAGAATTTATTTTCGAGTATACGTTTATTCCTTCCTAGGGTTTATCTCAAGTCTTAGGATTACTTACTAGCATGTACTAAATTAGAGATTTAAGGTTGTAACCACTCTACCTGGGTAACCGGGCGGAATGGGGGCTCGTACAGTGGCTCCCGACGTCTCCACAGATCTTGTACACCTGACGGACTAGAGACCTAAAACATGGATTGATGGGCCAAAAGGTTCAGAAGGATATAAACAAGGTATCATTATACAGAGAAACTCGTACGGAAAATAGAGACGGTTCGTTTGCGGAAAAGAGATATTGAAAGGGCCTTACACGGCCTAAAACATGCTGTCAGATGGAAATTAGACGTCTGGGAAAGGTCCCAGACGTCTTAAAACAGTTCTTAGGGATACCTCTTTCGGTGTTCCGCTATCAGACGTTTGGACCTCAATGCCGACGTCCAAGGACTCTGTCAGACGTCTGAGGGTGCTCCCAGACGTCTGGAACTGCCTTAGCTACGCTCCCACCTTCTGACACATACACGTACGCTGTTAGGACTTGTCAGAGAGAAAAGGTACAAAAAGTAGATCTCTACCAGACGTCTTGCTGTACCTTCGGATGTCTGGTAAGACGTTTGGGTGTCTCTCCAGTTGTCTGATTCCACGGAAAAATGACTTCTGCGGAACTTCTTTGGCTCCCCTTGCCTGCAGGTGCTGCAGCAGAACGACGCTGCACCCTCCGCTTTCGCGCTTCCTCTCGCTCGAGCTCTCCGCTCTCCACTCGCTCTCGCCCTCGCTCTGCTCTCGCTATGGGGTGGGCAACGAAGAGGAGGGGGAGAGGTTTATAAAGGGAGAGGAGGTGAGGGGGGCGGAAAGACGAGGCATGGCGCGAAGTGGCGTCGCAGGAGGAGGCACGGTGAGGCGCGGTGTGGGAGGAAGTATGGGGTACGTACGTTCCGCACTGAAAAGCATATTCAGACGTCTGGGTCCGGACAGACGTCTGGTGAACATCCTAGACGTCTTAAGTGACCAAAGGGGATGCTGGGTCATTTCACTACAGGACCCGAGTCTGGCTCACCTCGATTGATCCTAAGACTCAGTTGTCCAACGAGAAATAACCAAATAACATGCATCAATCCACAACCACACAAGTACCGTAACTAAGTAGAAAGAAATTGACGATAAAATGAGAAATAGAATAGTAGTACTAAAATATTACATGCCTTCAAGATAGGAATACAACCATCATAACAAACTAGTACAGATAGAGAACATAACGGAAATGTACTGAAAATATAACTACAGGAACTCACTACGACTAGCAGTAGAAACTATAGTTGGGCTCGACTAGGCCCAGCGTCTTCAGCAGCCGGTGGCTCGGGCTGCTCAAATCCTTGACCTGTGCAAAGTTATATATTTGGAGTCAGCTAATGCTGAGTAGAGTGGTAGCTAAAACATAAAATGCATTTAGCTTAACATATTACTTTTCGATCCCAATTATCTTATAACTGTTTACTGTGTAGAGATCTCTAATCAGGGTCCGTTGTATTACTTAATCTTTTTGTTTCCTAAAGGAACAATCTTACTTGCAGTTTTCCCATGATGTAGGATGCACACGTGACACTCTCCTGGCCGGGAGAGTCCCTCCGTGGTAGTCCTACACCCGATTTACCACCCCGAGGTAATGGTCATGACGTAGTGGTGACTACGGCACACATGATAAGCGCGTGGGTAGCTATCTCTCACTGGCACGTGGTTAGTCATTTCCTCTAGCGGGTACGCCCAAACGTATAGTACGGAACAGCACTGGGCCTTGCTCTCTCAGAACAGAACGGGGGTCTTGCCCCTCCACAGTTCGTGTACCTTCATCCGACTATCCCGATTTGCCCAACGGGCTAATAAGAGTTGGTGTAGGGTGGCCATGCCTAACCCCGTGTCCCTTGGGGCGGCTAGCTCCCCCTACACTAAGTAGCTCACCTCGGTACCACGTACGCAAAGGCCAACAAGAGTCAGCATAGAGTGGCCAAACTCACCCCAGGGCTCAACCTAAGGGCGGCAAGCTCCCCTCTACGCAATAAGGGATAGTTGCTCTCTTCGGTACTACGTACACGAAGGTCAGCTCACTTCCTTTGACGGTCGCTCGTGGGCGGCAAATCCAGAACCATCCGGTTCTCCATGCTACGGTATTCTTGTCTCATTCTACATTCCCCATAGGGTTTGTACATGAACTTTTCTTATTCCATATCTGAGTTGTTACATACAGAACAGGCATCTCAGTTTCCACAGTACGAGTTCATTTTTCTATTCATAACGTAGTTCATTTCGGGTAGTACAGGCAGCTTATGATTTATTCAATGATTCATTTCTCTACACATGCATCCTCTTTAGCCCTAGTGTTCATGACACGACCTAGGGTTCAATAGATATATTCTTGTCATACGTTTATTTTCTTCCTAGGGTTCATCTCACATCCTAGGTTTAATTAATTTCATGCATTTTATTAATCTTGGAGATTTATAGTTAGAACCACTCTACCAGGATAATCGGGTGGAATGGGGGCTCGTATAGCAGCTCTCGACATCTCTGCAGGTCCCGTACACTCGACGGATTGGAAACCTAAGGCATGGATTGACAGGTCAAAAGGAGTTCAAGTACTACAGATATGGCGCCATTACATGGAGAAAAACGTATGGGAAATAAAGACAATTTGTTTACGGAAAATCGACATCATTTGGGCCTTGTATGGGCCTAAAAACACGAGGTTTGACAGCAATCAAACGTCTGTGAGAGATCCTCGATGTCTTAAACCAACTCGCAGGCATACCTCTCTCAGGGTGCCTCTATTAGACTTCTGGAACGCAGTGCTGATGTCCGAGGATTCCATTAGATGTCTGGAGATGCTCCTGAACGTCTGAAACTGCTTCGTGTCGTGCCCCACCGCGCCTCCCAACCTCTGACACATGCGTACGCATTGTCAGGACTCGGCAGATAATAATGGAAAAAGTAAATCTCTACCAGACGTCTCATAATACCTTCGGACGTCCTCCCCGACATCTGGGGGTCACTTCGGACGTCTGATTCCACGAAAAAATGACTCCCGCGGAACTGCTCTGGTTTCTCCTCACCCCAGACGCTACAACAGAGCAACACGGCACCCTCTGCTCTCGCGCTCAGACCTGCTCTCCGCTCTCCGCTTGCCCTCTCTCCGGCTCCCTGCTCTCCTTTCGCTCGGCTGTGATGGTGTGAGATGAAGGGGAGGAGGAGGGGGGTTTATAAGGGAGAGGAGGTGAGGGGAAAAGTGTGGCGTCGCAGGGAGTGGTGCGGGGTGTGGGTGATGGGCATCGCAGGGTGAGGCGTGAGGCGTGGGCGAGAGAGTGGCGTGCGCACAGTACGTGCCGAAAAGAAAAAGCATTTTTAGACATCTGGCTCTTTCACCAGACGTCTGGTGAATATCCCAGACGTCTTAAGGGATCGAAAGGTGACGGGTCGTTTCAGCTAGCAACGAGCACACCATCAGAGGGTCAGTCCCAATGCTGCCGCACGTCGTCGTTGATGTCGTCACGCAGCCCCCACCGTCGCATGCCAACGTGCATACCGTCTCGCGCACGGACTGGACTGTAGCATGCGTCACAGCATGCTACAAAGGCAATGAAAGAAGCTCGACCCTCCGCTTGTGCTGATCGACCCACCGCTGCATTCGTCATCGCCATGCCCTCGCTCGACCAAGACTCTCCATGCATGTTGCTCTTGTCGCTGATGGGAGGTTCTGGAGGGAGGAGAGGAAGAGCTGGTAGGAGGGGGGGCTCTGATCGGCCCCAAGCGGTCGATCGGAGTCCCGTACAGTGTTTGCAAAGTTTTCGCTTGAGAGGAAGGCAGAGTGGAACGTGTCCCCTTTCGCTTAGGAATCAATATAGTATATTGTCCTTACATATATGGCACTTTTACGATATCTATACATTCCTGGACTATGATGAAACCAGACAAACGATGCAAGGATAGAGAGGAGAACATCGTCATCCCACAAGGAGAAGAGAATTGAAACAAAAATTTTGACCTAAGTCTAAGACAAAACAAAAAGAAGCATCACTAACATGGAGTTTAAACAGTGATCGAGAAGTCAACCACCTATTGCTCGTAGATATGACGACGCTGCTAGGATAATCCCTAGCCATCAGCATTAATGGAAAATTTGACCAAAGTCAGGTGCTGGAACATAGTTTGGGCAATCCTGGTCATAAGAAGTACGGATTCTCGTATGTTCCATAAAAAACACTCAAGGAGAACATTGACATCCACTAAGGAGAGCAAAACCCAACAACCCCCAAAGGGGGACATCAACATCCCCCAAGGGGAAAAGCAAAATCAACAACATAACTAGAATAGACATCGAAATGGCTGAACCAAATAGTAACCAAACAATTACAAACAAGGCAAGACAATAGCGTCGATCAACTTGCTCTTGGAATCAAAACGGAAGTCGTCTGGGCGCATGTCAACAGCTGCTCGTCAGCCACACCACCAGCGGAGCCCTGCCAACTGTCGAAACACTATCACATATGCCGTCGTTCCTGTAGCCAACGAAACCTCGACGAAGCTCCACTCCAACACCGCTCAATTATCGATCAGAAGTGCTAGCTGCCGAGCCTCAAACGAGGAGCATTAGTCGATGCAACCGTGCTGCCCATCATTGGTCACCGACCGCCGCACACATTGTCGCCACTCCCAAGGAGGACCTCTCGCCGTGCATGTCGTCGTTGACATCGAGGAAGAAACCCTAGGGAGAGGGAGCAAAAATCAAAGGGAAGGGGGGCCCAATCAGCCTCTAAGAGATCGATTGGGGCCCAACTTTCATACTGGCAGCCTTGCTCTCGGAGAGATAGAAAGGGGAACGACGCAGTACAGAGACCGTGTAGAGATTATGATGATTGTTGTGCTTACTAGCTTAAGGCTTACGGATATATAGTTATATATTTGGTTATTCTTTTATCTACTGAATCCTGGAATGCATTTTAATTTGTTGCCTCAGCATATATAAAAAATGACAATTTGAGGCTAAGTGGGATTGAAAAGAAAAAAATTGGACTTCGGTAAATTTAGTCAATCATTTGCCAAGTGTTTAATTATGCCCATAAATAGTCCTTTGTGTTATTCGAAATCGCAAAAAACAAAGGAGGTCCTTAGAAGTTGTTATGGATCGATACCGTGTAACAGTGGCGACAGGATGGCTTACGAGAGGTGCAATGCTTTCATTTGTTTTTAGGTACTGATTTTTAGTATTTGTCTTACGGAACCTCAATTGGAACTTTGGTTACGAAGTTTTTTGAATTTACGCTTTTGATATATATGTACAGTCACCCTAACCATAATGAATTTTTTTGTGAATTTCACAATTTTACTTTTGCTAGATAAGGTTGGGGGCTATTAGACTTTTAATTGGGATAGTGTGTGCTTCATCATCGGACATGCTATTTACCACCAATGTCACACCATTAGCAAATCTAGAGGAGACAGGTGGTGTTATTCCATTGTTGATGACATTAGAGCTCCGTTATTCTATTGTACCAAGTTGGCCTTATTGGAATCTATAGGGTGGATAAGGTATAGTAGGGATAAATTACAATGGAATAAGTGGGGATGGATATTTGTTTGAGTGGTAAAATAAGGGGAGGATTAAGTAAATAGTTAAAATGATTAGTGTAATGATGTGATGTTAGTAAATATTTATTGAGTATTTGTTTAATATTAAAAGTGAGAGTGAAAGATGTAGCGGATATTTTTTAATAGTAAAAGTGAAGTAAATGTTATTGTGATTTGATTAGAATGATTGGAAGTAATTATGTAAGAGTTTGTCTTAAAATATGAGGAAAACTTAAACAAAAATTGCGAGTTGAGAAAAAACTCCCTTAACTCCATTGCCAAACGAGTCCTAAGGGTGTACAATCGTTGCGTTGTGATGAGAAATAAACACCTACAAGGTACCTAATGCTGTTAAATTGCTTTGAGAGACTTCCTACTCTCTCCCCTTTCACCTCCATTGTTCCCAAACCCTAGCGAGCACCTATTGGGGGTCCCCGTTGGCTGGTTGGCATTGGTTAGGGACCCCTCCTCCCTTCCTCCAATGCCTCCACCGCCATTCATCCCCTACTCCCAGGGCCTGTTTGGTAAAGGAAATAAGTTAGTGGAATAAGTAAAAAGTGGTGTAATAAGTAGATTTTGAATTTGGATGTTTAGGTAGGTTAAAGTTGTTTCACAAAAGAGATGGAACAACTTTGTGCTAGGTAAACTCTTCAACTAGGTGCAAGTGACAAGTAAGTTAAGTGGCAAACAAACTTGGGTTAGCCCACTTAACTCGCCTACCAAACAGGCTCAAAGGTTATCTACTTGCTACCTCTCTTTTGAGTGTTGCATGGAGGACAACTACCTCGCCGCAATTGGGTGTCATCAATCACGAGCTTGTCGCCTCATGCAAGTTGTTGACATTTGCCCCTTCTGCTTTAGTAGCATTGTGGCTATGCTTAAAAGTTGGTGGCTTAGCCCCAATTCTTATGACTGTGGTTCCTATCCGTTGCCTACCACTTGGATCATAGATGTCATCTCCATCTCACTTCACCCCACCACACTACGCCTGCGACCACTACGCCTATTATATGTAGGCATTTCAAATGTCATTTGTCTTCCAGAGACATCTATGAGTATAATTTATCTTCTCCTTTATAAGTCTCCTCTCGAGGAATGTTGCTACAAGAGCTTTCTCCCAAATGCTCTTGATCACACAGAACTACTCATGACCAAATAGAGACACGCAGCTCGATCATATTTTGCAAGCTGTGATTGAGAGCCAGCGACAAAATGCTGAGGCTCTCGCTAAAGTCCAATGGCAATGTTCGACAGAATTGGTTGCCCTTAAGGGCCAAATCACACAGTTAGCTGAATCTCGTCAACTAGGGGCCCTTCCATCCCAGCCAATTCCAAACCCTAGAAATATCCAAAACTATAGGTTTAACCTAGGAGGTCAACATCCAACTTAGGAAGAAGCTCATCTTGTGAATCAAATGCCCCTAAATCCAAATCAAAACCCACCCTCTGCGCCTCCCAAATATGAGTATTCGAATCAACAGCAATCATTTGCAAATCAATCTTTGTTGCCAAGTCCATCTTTCTAGAATCAAGCATCTACATTTTCTCTTGCTTCTTCTTCACATGTGGGTATTAACTCTGTTACAACTCGTCGTGGGACTTCCACTAGGGACCCTGTAGATCCACCTTTACAAACCCAAGACCCTAGTACATCTAGAACAACTTCTGTTTCTACACCTGTGAGAGGTGATTCACCTAATCTCCCTATTCTTGCTGATTCCCGTGATTAGGGTAACCTCTCAGGAGAACAAGATATCCAAGTTCCATTCCCAGAAGCATTGAAGAAATCTAGGAAACAAAAGCAACCTGTTACATTAGATGAGGATTTAATTAAGGTTTTTGAACAAGTTCACATTAAAGTCCCACTCTTAGATGCTATCAAGCACATTCCGACTTACGCGAGATTTCTAAAAGAATTATGTACTCCTAAGCTTAAGCCGAAGAAGGGAAGCACTATGGTACTCTCTGAACATGTGAGCTCAATTATTTCGAGTATGCTTCCTTTTAAAAAGAAAGATCCAGGATCTCCACTTATTTCCTGTATAATTGGGGATCGGTGCTTTGATAGAGCCCTCCTTGATTTAAGAGCATCTATTAACCTTATTCCATCCTCCTTGGTAGAACACTTTGAGATAGAAAACCTTAAGCCTACCAATGTGACTTTACAATTAGTGGATAGATCTATTAAGTCACCAAAGGAAATTTTGGAGGATATCAAAGTTAGAGTTCGGGACTTCTACTTTCTAGTGGATTTTATTGTACTTGATATGTATGGAAGTACCTGAACACATTAGAGATACCCCAATTATCTTAAGAAGACCCTTTTTGGTCACTGCAATGGCTAATATAGATTGTGAAATATGAAAGATGGAATTGAAGTTTGGGAAGAAGACACTTAAACTTGATATATTTAGAGCTTCTTGAGGATTGGATTGCAAGGGGATTGAGAAGATGAAGTCTATTTATGTTCTTGAGGATGAGCCTAGTTCGTTAGAACTAGAAGACCCTTCTTTTGATATTGTCTACCCTCAAGACGAAATCCCGCTATCAGAATCCCTACTTGATTTAGAGGTTGAATCATGTGACTCATCTTTATCCCTCTTTGTAGTAGAAAATCCTGTCCCAGACTCTGCTATTGATTCTATTCCAAAGATTAAACTCAAACCATTGTCTGATACACTTAAATATGTCTATCTTGAACTCGATCAAACTTATCCAGTAATCATTAATTCACATCTTTCTAAATCTCAAGAATCAAAATTGATTGCGATTTTATGAGATCATAAGGCAATTGGGTGGACTTTACACGCTCTCACTGGGATTAGCCCCAATTATTGTACTCATCTCATCTATATTGAAGATGGGGCATGACCTTCCTGTGAAGCACAGTGGCAACTAAATCCAAATCTTAAGGAGGTCGTTAAGAAAGAGATAACTAAGTGGCTAGATGTTACGAACATGGGCATCAGACATAGTTTAAGACGTTTGGGAAGTGTCCCAGACGTCTAGGTAGATGTCTGGAACCATTCCCAGATGTCTGGTAATAAATTTTTTTGGCGTACGGGTTCGCGTTTGCGCTCCTGCGCGCGCAGACTGAACCCGCAACCTTCGTTTTTCTCTCCCTGCAGGCGCCGCTTTCCTTCTCTCTCCCCGCGGCTGCCTTATAAGAACACTCACCCTCTCCCTCACCCTCACTCCACCACCATCCTCTTCTCCTTCTCCCTGCCAGCGAGAGTGCGAGAGAGCGAGTGAGCGACTGCGGCAGCAGCGGCCGCAACGAGCGTGCGGGAAGGAGGAGAGTTGCGAGAGGAAGGAAGAAGCTCGACCGCGAGGGTGCGAGCTTGCCAGGGCAGCTAGAGCTGGCCGGCGGAGGAGCAGCGGGCGTGGGGTGTCGCGGAGGGGCTGCTGTAGCTCGTGCAGCAGGTAGACACGGCGCGACGCGGCCGTGCGTCGCGGGTGGAGAGCGAACCGGGTCCTGATTCTGGGAAAATTTTCCAGAATCAAACGTCTGGACTTACGTCCAGACGACACCTAAGACGTCTGGAAGAAGGTCTAGACGTCTGACAGGTACAATATTTTCCTACCTTCTCCTTTTTGCGCATGTACGGCCATGCAGCCGTCCGTCGCGTCCTTCTGCGCCCCTTCGTGATGAGAGCGGGTGTGTGTGTGCGCAGGTTCTACTCGGGAGGGCGCGAGGGCTCGCCATCCCACACGGATCTGACGTCTGGCCTCAGTACCAGACGACGGAGAGGACCTCCAGACGTCCGAGGTGACAATCGGACGTCTGGGAACTAAGACCAGATGATCCAGCGGGCTTTTGGATGTCTGAAGGACTGCGCAAACCGAGGTATGACATAATCAAACTTTTAAGACGTCTAGAAGAGGTTCCAGATGTCTGATTTTGGACAGATTCGTCATTTTTGACCCATTTAGGGCTCGTTCGGAGTCCATTTTCCGCGTTTCGAGTTACGTTCTTTCCAGATTTATTTTCTCTACCTGTTTATAGTAATTGTATACTATTTTGAGAAACTCCTTATGATTGATCCTTGTGTTAGGACCTTGTTCTGTTGCAGCTGTGGGGATTGCGGAGGGGCGCGGGATTGCCGACCACGCCCCCAGTACTCCCGTTTTCACGGGTAGAGTGGCCCTTTAATTTATTTAATAGAAATTGTACAATTATGAAACAATTAATAGAGTATAGGGCATTGAATGAACCCTACGACTGAGAAATTAGATTGAATGATAGATCCTAGGGTATTGCATAAATCTTAGGACTGAAAAACTAGATTGAATGCTAGATCTTAGGATACGGCATGAATCCTAGGACTGGAAAACTAGTTGAATATATAAACATTACAGTCTTGGAAAAGTGGAAAGGAAATGATAATTGCCTGTAAATTGGTTAACAGCTGCCTATTAGGAATGAATAAATACGGTTGAGAACATGGGTTCTATGAATATAAAGCGGAACGGTGGAACCTAAATTGGCTGAGTTAGAAGAGCTTGAACCCTACGGGGAATTAGGAGTAGAACTCCTGGAAAGTGAATGAAATAGAATTAGGGAAGTGTGCTGGCCCTTGAGTACGGAGTACCAAGGAGAGCAACTGTCCCCCTGTTTAGCGCAGAGCGGAGCTAGCCGCCCCAGGGACCCGGGGTTAGGACTGGCCACTTTGTACCAACTTTTGGCCCTCGTGTACACAGTACCGAGGAGAGCTACTAGTTTAGGAAGAGTACTAGCTTCCCCACGGGCCCCGGGGTTCTGCTAGCCCTCCTACATCGACTTGTTAGGCCCACTGGGCAAACCAGGGTAGTCAGGCGAGGGTGCGCGGACTGTGAAGGGGCAAGACCCCTGTTTGGTTATTGTGGAGGGGCTGGGCCCCTGTTACTGAGAGGGATCCACCCTATACTGTGTTGTGCTTTTGGTGCACCCGTTAATGGAAACAACTGACCGCGTGCTAGTGCAGGGTAGCTACCCGTGCGTTTATCGCGCGTGCCATAGTCACCGTTATGTCTATCAGCGACCTTGGGGTGGTTGACTGAGGGTAGGACCACCACGGGGGACTCTCCTGACCAGGAGAGCACCATGTGTTACTTCTACTTTTCAGAAAAGACTGCAATCAAGATCATTCCCACGAGGAACATTCAAGATCAAGAGAATGATCTGAGAAATAAATCAACAGTGAATAAATGGAAAGATATAAATAAAGAAAGTAAAAACATAACAGCTACTGTACACTCTACTGCTTCCTTTAGCTGTTAGTTGCCACTCTACTCAACGTTTCGCTGACGTGTCCCCTTGTTACCTTTTCAGGACCAGGTGTTGAGCAGCCAGATTCAGCAGCTGCAGAGGGCGCTGGGCCTAGTAGAGCCCAGTAGTGTTACCTGTAGTACATTCTGTACTTTTCTTTCCGCTGTAGTGAGTAGTTTTTCTGTTACTCCCTGTACTCTCTTTATTGTAAGCTTTATGTTATGTACATTTTTATTTCTCTTCTGTTGTGGTGGTGTATACTGTAGTATTTCCTTTCCTTACTGTTGTATTTTGTTACTGCTAGTTATATACATGGTGAATGTGGTTTATTTTACTGCTCTTTTGGTTACTTTCTCGTTGGACGACTGGGTCTTGGGATGTAACAAATGTGTGCCCCAGACGTCTTTTAAGACGTCTGGGAGGTGGCTCAGACGTCGGACAAGACGTCTGGGATCACAACCATACGTCTGATAAGACGTCTGGGATCGTTTCCAGACGTCTGGAAATCCGTTATTTTCGACACACGCGAGTCGCCTGCGCGCCTGAGCGCGCAGACCGCATATTCCCTCTTTTTTCTATCTGCGGCTGCAGGCGGCCTGCCACCTTCTCTCTCCTCCTCGCGCGGCCTTAAAAGGGCCACGCCTCCCCTCCCGTCTCCACAGTCTCCTCCTTCTTCTCCTTCCTGTGCGCGAGAGCGAGCGGACGCGAGGGCGGCAGCGACGGCCGCAGTGAGAGCGGAGGTGCGGCGTGCGAGGGCGGAGCTCTGCCGTGAGGGCGAGCTCGCCGGAGCGGCTTGGCCGGCTGGCGGAGGGCGCAGGGGGCGCAGAGCGATGCGGAGAGGGACCTGCTGCGGTCTGAGCAGCAGGAGCGCGAGGTGCGATGCGGGCGGCGTCGCGAGCGGAGGCCGAGCAGGGTTCTGATTCTGGAAAAATTTCCAGAATCAGACGTCTGGGTTGATAGCCAGACGGCAAGGTCGACGTCTGTAAGATCATACAGACGTCTGAAAGGTGAGTTTCCGCTTTCTTCTTCCTTCTTATCGACTGACCGTACTGAGGGAGGGGGGTTGGCTGTGCGCAGGTTCGCTGATTCGCCATCCTTTGCGAATCAGACGTCTGGAAGTTGTACCAGACGGCGGGAGTGACCTACAGACGTCCGTATGGACCATCGGACGTCTGGGGTATAGGACAGACGTCCCCGCAGACTTCTGGACGTCTGGGAAACCACGCTGAACAGGTAATTCTCTGATCCACCGTTTAAGACGTCTGGAAGGAGTTCCAGACGTCTGATTTTGCACAGTATCGTCTTTCTCGACCCGTTTAGGGCCCGTTTGGGCTCCGTTTTCCGCGATTCGAGTTGCGTTCGTTTCAGAATTAATTCCTCTACCCGTCTACAGTAGCTATACACTGTTTTGAGACACTCCTTGTGTTTGATCCTTGTGATAGGACCTCGTTCGGTTGCAGTCTTGAGAGTCGCGGAGGCACGCGGGATTCCCGATCACGCCCCCATTACTCCCGTTGTACCTGGTAGAGTGGCTTTAAGTATTAATAAAATTTGTTAAAGTATGGATCCATAACTAGAACCTAGGACATTGCATGAATCCTAGGAATGAGAAATATATGGAATGATAGTTCCTAGGTGTTGCATGAATCCTAGGGCCGGAAAACTAGATTGTATGATAGGCCCTAGGATATGGCATGAATCCTAGGATGGAAAAACTAGTGGAATATATAATAATGCAGTCTTGGAAAAATGGAAAGGAATATATGAAGCTGCCTGTAAATTGAGTTCACAGCTGCCTATTATGAATAAAGAAACATGATTGGGATCATGGTTTGTAAGAACGTGAAACTGGAAAGTAAGACATAAGATGTTCTGGAACCCTACAGGGAAGTAGGAGTAGAACTCCTGGAAAGCGAATGGAATAGAATTGGGGAAGTGAGCTGGCCCTTGAGTACGGAGTACCAAGGAGAGTGACTGTCCTCCTGTTTAGTGCAGAGCTGAGCTAGCCACCCCAGGGACCCGGGGGTTAGGACTGGCCACTCTGTACCGACTTGTTGGCCCTCGTGTACGTAGTACCGAGGAGAGCTAGTAGTGTTAGGAGAGTACTAGCTACCCCACGGGCCCCGGGGTTCTGCTAGCCTCCTTCACCGACTTGTTAGGCCCACTAGGGCAAACCAGGGTAGTCAGGCGAGGGTGCGCGGACTGTGGAGGGGTAAGGCCCCGGTTTGGTTACTGTGGAGGGGTTGGACCCCTGTTACTGAGAGGGCTCTGCCCTGGTTCCGTGCTGTGCTTTGGGCGCACCCGTTAACGGAAACGACTGACCGCGTGCCAGTGCCGGCTAGCTACCTGTGCGTTTATCGCGCGTGCCGTAGTCACCGTTACGTCTGTCAGTGACCTTGGGGTGGTTGACTGAGGGTAGGATCACCACGGGGGACTCTCCCGGCCAGGAGAGCACCACGTGCTACTTCTACTTTTGGAAAAGATTGCAATCAAGATCGTTCCCACGAGACATTCGAGATCAAGTAAAGGATCTGAGAAATAAATGAAATAGTGAGAAAAATTGAAAGATGTGAATAAAGGAAGTAATAGAACATAACAGCTACTGTACACTCTACTGTTGCCTTTAGTTAGTTTGCCACTCTACTCAGCGTTTTGCTGACGTGTTACACTCGTTACCTTTTTCAGGACCAGGTGTTGAGCAGCCAGGGTCGGCGGCTGCAGAGGACGCTGGGCCGAGTAGGGTCCAGTAGAGTTACCACAGCCTTTTGTACCTCTTTTTTTTCTGTTCTAGTGAGTAGTTTTTGTTTCCGCTGTACCTTCTTTACCTGCAGTTTTTGTTATATGATAAATGCTGTTTTACTGTTGTGGTGGTACCTACTGTAGTAGTTTCTTTCCTTACTGCTGTACTTTCTTACTGTTAGTTATATTCATGCTGAATGTGGTTTACTTTACTGTCTTTTGGTTACTTCCTCGTTGGACGACTAGGTCTTGGGATTAGTCGAGTCGATCCGGTTCTCGTATCTCGTAGGGACTCGGGAATCGGGTCGTTACAAGATGGTATCAGAGCAAGGTCGTCCCGAGAAGTGAATCAACTGACTGGAAAATAACCAATTCACATGTTTATAGCTAGAGTAGCCACCACAACATATCTCTTGACATGAGCTCTTAGAAGTTTTGTTAGGTACCGTCTGTTTTGACGTTTCCGTTTTGTTTCGCGTCTCTTTGCAGGAGATGCCTCGTCGCGGGACTGGCGAGACTGGCCGCGGGCGCGGCCGAGGGCGAGGTCGGCGAGGTGGACGTGCTGTCGTTGACGTCTCGGTGGACCAGCCACCACTCCCTGGCATCCAGGCCCAGGACCTCGCCAGACTGATACGGGATATTGTACGAGAGGAGCTCCACCCACCGCCCCAAGCACCTCCTCCTGGGGTTGCAGAGGGGGAGTCCTCTGTGGGACCACGCGACGGATGCGGCGCTGGACACGAGGGAGGGGATGGGCCCCTGCCACCCCCACTTTCCTCCGACACTTCTGTACACGAGGCACCTTCGCCTGGAGGTGCACCAGCACCTCCCCTACAGCGCCACTTCGAGCTTTTCGGACAGTTCCGGAAGCTGAAGCCCCCCTCCTTCAAGGGGGATGAGGACCCGACCGAGGCAGAGGACTGGCTTGAGCAGCTGGAGAAGATCTTCGACACCCTTCGCCCCCCGGTGGAGTGCCGCGTGGCCTTTGCCACGTACCAGCTGGAGAGTGCGGCACACCGGTGGTGGAGGGCGGTCCGGGGACAGGAGAGGGACGAGCCGACGTGGGACCAGTTCGTCACCCTCTTCTGCGAGCAGTACTTTCCCCAGACGTGGCAGGACCAGAGGAGGCGGGAGTTCCACACTCTCCGCCAAGGGACGATGACCGTGAGCGCGTACCGCACACGTTTCTTGGAGCTGTCCCGCTTTGCAGCGACAGCGGTAGCCACTGAGGAGGAGCGCCTTTGGTGGTTCACCGAGGGGCTCCGGCCTGTGATCCGGGGGTATGTCAAACCCCTGAAGCTGCCGACGTTTTCGAGGGTGGTAGAGGCAGCTATGACTTACGAGGAGACCAACCCGTCCGCGCGAGAGACCGACGGCGGGCGGAAGAGGCCCTTTCAGCCAGACTTCTCACAGGGCCGGCGAGAACGGAGACATGTGGCGTCCGCAGGAGAGCCGTCACGTTGTGCAGGGCCATCAGTGGTCTTTGGGGGCCCTCGACAGGGGCCAGTCGCCAGCACCGGACCCCCGCCTAGCCGACAGCAGGGACTCACTGAGGGCGGGAGTCGGGTTCCCCTCTGCTACCAGTGTGGCCAGCCGGGCCACGTCAGGAGGGACTGCCCATCTAGGGCAGGAGGTCAGCAGATACTTCCCGCGCAGAGCACTGGAGGGCGCGCAGGAGGCCGCGGTTTCCAGGCGCGAGGAGGAGGACCGCAGTCGCGAGGAGGGTACCGGCCAGCACCTACCCGTCCGACGCAGAGTGTGGCTGCTTCGTCCGCACCTAGAGCTGAGGGGCGTATCAACGCCCTAACACACAGGGACGCCAGAGCTTCGGGATCCGTGGTAGCAGGTATGGTTTCAGTTTCTGGCAGACTCGTTTACACGCTTTTCGATTCCGGCGCTACGCACTCGTTTGTCGCAGCCAGTTTCGCAGTTAGTTTGGACCAGGATTATAAATTGTTAGAGAATCCGTTCGTAATCAGAGGTCCGAGTGGTCAGCTGTTTGTAGCTGAGGAGGTGTACACGGGTTGCGGGGTCAGCATCGGGGGACACAGCCTGCCAGCTGACCTGATTATGATACAGATGGAGGACTTTGGAGTGATTCTGGGGATGGATTGGCTGTCCGCTTACCACGCCTTGGTAGACTGCTTTGAGAGGAAGATTGTCTTCTCCATTCCGGAGTTGCCTTCCTTCGAGTTTCACGGGCAGCCAGTGGACGGAGGTTTCAGGTGCATTTCGGCACTTCGGGCGGCGAGACTTTTGAGCCAGGGGTGTGAGGGCTTCTTAGCTTGTGTGGTGGCAGAGCACAGCCCCGTGGCAGACTTCCAGAGCATCCCGGTGGTCAGAGAGTACCCCGACGTGTTTCCAGACGAGTTACCAGGACTACCGCCCGAGCGTGAGATCGAGTTTGAGATCTCACTAGTACCAGGGACCAGCCCCATCTCCACCGCGCCATACAGAATGGCACCGCTTGAGCTGCGAGAGCTCATGTCCCAGTTGCAGGACCTTTTGGAGAAAGGTTTCGTGAGGCCCAGTGCGTCTCCCTGGGGAGCCCCGGTACTGTTTGTGAAGAAGAAGGATGGGACCCTACGCCTTTGTGTGGACTACCGACAGCTGAATAGGGTCACCATCAAGAACAGATATCCGCTGCCGAGGATCGACGATTTGTTTGACCAGTTGCGGGGTGCCACGGTGTTTTCCAAGATCGACTTGAGGTCTGGATACCACCAGTTGAGGATCAGGGAGACCGACGTCTCCAAGACAGCTTTCCGCACCCGGTACGGACACTACGAGTTTTTGGTCATGCCGTTTGGGCTGACCAATGCCCCCGCTGCTTTCATGGACCTGATGAACCGGGTGTTTAGACCGTACTTGGACCAGTTTGTGGTGGTTTTCATAGATGATGTACTCATCTATTCTAGAGATCGGATGCAGCACGGACAGCACTTGCGGATGGTTCTGGACACTCTGAGACGACGCAGGCTGTACGCCAAATACAGCAAGTGCGAGTTCTGGTTGAGGGAGGTGACCTTTTTGGGTCATGTGATCTCTGGAGACGGCCTGGCGGTGGACCCCGCCAAGGTCGAGGCAGTGCTCAGGTGGGAGATGAAGGTTCGTACTAGGAGGGGTGACGTAATAAAATTGCGGAAATAAAAATATAAAGCAATATCACAAAAATCAATCGCACAATGTACACAGGTATTTTAGGTGGAAACCCAAACCGGGTGAAAACCACCACCTAACCCTCTCGAGTTAGGATTTTCCGATCAACCTAGTTGATCAAATCCACTAACCGAATCACTTTGAACGAGGGTGATTCAACCTCAATACAACCACGCTACAAGTACGAGGGTAGCGTTCCTCAACCCCTTCTCTCCACGAGAAGGATTTTGTCCCACGAAGGAGACGGGAATTCGCAAAGCGAATACCCAACCAAATTACAAAGGTAAAATAAAACAACAAACCTATAGAGCCAACAAAGTAATAAACCTAAGCTTCTATAGGATTTAGGAAACTCCCCTTTGCAAGGAGTGCGTCGACGATGACGCGGGTGCGTGAGCCACGCGACGGCGCAACTTCGCTCTCGTAGACAACGGCGGGAGAGCGGGTGCGCAACGGCTGGATGCTCTCAAGATGTAGAACTTGAGCTTAGAGAGCAAGAGCTTCTTGGACACAAGAGTGTGAGAGTGTATAGCTAAGTGTGTCTTGTGTCTTTCTTAGTGTATATCTTGTGTGTTTTTATGTTGCAAAGGCTCCCCTCTATTTATAGAGGCCTTAGGAAGGCTTTGGAAGGCTTGGAAAAGCTTCCATAGCCGTTGGGTGCAAAGCCCAAGAGAATCAGGCCGAAATCAGGACAATGATTACACTTCACAGGGTTATCAGACGTCTAACTATGGCATCAGACGTCTGGAAGGCCACTTTAAGACGTCTGATTCCAAGGTCAGACGTCTGATTCTATGCGGGTTTCTCCCTGGCTTGAATCAGATCTAAACAGGGTTTTTGTGCAAGTCCATCAGACGACATACAGGACGTCTGGCACTATGTCTGGACGTCTGGAAACCTACTTTTACCGTGGGAATTGATTTCCAAACGTTGCAACGGCTAGAAAATCTCTGCGAAGAGATTTTGGGTCAGCCGAGGCAAAACGGTCATTTATCAGACGTCTGTAAAGACCTATGGACGTCTGATAAGGCTCTAACGGTCATATACTGCCGTGTCTGCTAAGTTAGCCAACGGTCCACTATCTGGACGTCTGGCAAATCCATCAGACGTCTCCTAAGACGTCTGGTATAAGGTCTGGACGTCTGATTTCATCAGACAGAAAACTAAGTCCAGCCTAACAGTTATCAGACGTCTGAAACAACAGTCAGACGTCTTAAAATCCTTTATCAGACGTCTGATTCGTGAATTAGACGTCTGGAAAGTCAGTTTTAACCCTATATTGGTTTTCTAAGTGTTCTACAGAAAACCTACGTATCCTAGGGTTGTGCAGGTGTTCCTAGGACTACTGTTAGGGTTCTTTGAGGCTCTTTAACATAATGTTTAAGGAAAATAAAGAGCAAGAAAATAAATACAAGAGATACATGAAAGGATAAAAAAGAATCTATCCTATTCTTCTTGTCTTCCATCTCCAATCTTTCGCTCCACGCGAACCTCCTCTATTTTCCGTCAAGCTCCTCCAATCCGTCCTGGATGCGAGCTCGAGTTCCGTCTAAACACGTCTTCATTTGCAATTGACCTGAAATCTAGGACTCAAATTGCAAATGTTAAATAACACGTGTTTTGTTATCATCAAAACAAATGATCGTGGTGCTCTAGCACCAACAGGAGAGACCGCGTTCAGTCACTGAGATTCGCAGTTTCCTGGGACTGGCAGGTTACTACAGACGGTTCATCAGAGGATTTTCACAGATTGCGCGTCCTATGACACAGTTGACCCGGAAGGATGTGCCTTTCGCTTGGACAGACGCCTGTGAGGCGTGTTTTCTGGAGCTGAAGGAGAGGTTGACCTCGGCTCCCGTGCTCACCATCCCTGACAGTAGTGGCAGGTTCGTTGTGTACACGGACGCTTCCTTGCAGGGGTTAGGAGGTGTGCTCATGCAGAGGGGTCACGTGGTCGCTTACGCTTCGCGGCAGCTGAAGCCCCATGAGCATACCTACCCTACCCACGATCTAGAGTTGGCAGCTGTTGTCTTCGCACTGAAGACATGGAGGCACTACTTGTACGGTGAGACCTTCGAGATTTTTACAGATCACAAGAGCCTCAGATATCTTTTTGACCAGAAGGAGCTCAACATGAGACAGAGACGTTGGTTGGAGCTCCTGAAGGACTACGACTGCAGCATCTCCTACCACCCGGGAAAGGCCAATGTGGTGGCTGACGCCTTGAGCCGTAAGGCGCCTGCACGCTTGGCCAGTCTACAGTTACAGAGTTGGAGCCTTTTGGAGGAGGTGGGCAGTTGGCGACCTCTAGAGTTACGAGGGTACTGTGGGGCAGTGACGGTGACATGGCAGACCAGGCCAGAGTTGATAGACCGCATCATCACGGGACAGATGGCCGATCCGTACTTGCAGTCTTTGCGCGACAGAGTACTATCAGGGGACCCAGGGGACTTCTCTTTCACAGACCAGGTGTTACGCTTGAGGGGACGGTTGTGCGTCCCCAGAGACGAGGAGCTGTTGAGAGAGCTCCTGACTGAGGCACACGGTTCCAGATTCACCATACATCCCGGAAACACGAAAATGTACCATGACTTGAGACGCGAGTTCTGGTGGAGAGGGATGAAGAGGGATGTGGGTGAGTTCGTGCAGCAGTGCTTAGTGTGCCAGCAGGTGAAAGCCGAGCATCAGAGGCCTGCAGGGCCGCTTCAGCCGCTTCCAGTGCCAGAGTGGAAGTGGGAGAGCATCACCATGGACTTGGTGGTTGATGAGAACCTCATCATGAGCCATAACTAGCTCATTTTGACCCAATACAAAGGATAAAAGCTCCTACATATCTCAAGGAAAAGCTTAACTCAGAGAATTCTGAGTTTGAGAAGAAAACAAGTCATAAGGGGTAAAAGTGCAATTTTACCAGTATAATCTGCATACAGGGTAATTCAGGGCCCAAACATAGGTCAAAACAGCTTAATAAGAATAAAAGTGGGATGAGATGATCTAGCAAGGGCTACAGCACTTCCAAGGAACCAAATGATAATCTGTAACCCTAAAACAACCCACTTCAATTCACAAGGTTCGAGGCAAAGTAAAAATAGAATAAACCCTCTAAAATTCATAGAAAAATAATCTCTGGGGTTTAGAACCATCAATTTGGCCTTTAGAACCCATTTTGACCTACATTGAGAACCATGCCCAATTAATAACTTAATTTGGGTTTTTGCGCAAATTGACCGGTCAAACAAGGTTTAATATGAAAATAAAATTCACCATCAGATTCCTTAGGTCCTAATTAGTCATGTATAAAAACTTGAGCCTAAGAAGAAACCTCCTTGACCGACTTCACACTTTGGTCCTCATATATTTACTCTTTGGCCCTCAACTTTTGAACCCTCGCATTTTGGCCCCTAACTCTCCTTCGTTCTTTGCAAACAGGTCCCTCCTGCAAAACCCTGCCAGCACCATGCTCCGGCGACCTTGCGCGGAGCATGGCGCCGCGCAGGGTGAGGTGGAGGACCTGGCAAGTGTACCGGGGGTGCCCTGCGTCGTCAGCCGTCGCAGGAGCACCCCCATGGTCATGGTAGCCCCCCATACCGGCCGTGCGAACGCACGGACGGTATGGGTTCGTATTCCGACCATTCTCCGGCGAGGGAGACACGTCGTCTCCCTCCGCCTTCCTCCCTGCTTCAACCCTATAAATACCCCCCGCCGCTCCACCGACGAAGGCAGCCTGGATCTGACGGAGAAAACCCCCAATTTTCCTCTCTTCTCACTCCGGCAGGCGCCCACCAGCTCCGGCGGTTCTTCCTCCTCCTCCTCTTCGCTCTGCCGCAATACCAGCAGCAGAGATTTCTTCCCCTGCTCTTTCCGCGTCGCGCAATACCGGCGCGCGCTGCCTCTGCCCCGTCGTCACCGCCGTCCTTCCCCCACTGGGCACCGTCTTCTCCGGCGACAGTCGATACGACTGTCGCCCTATTCCTCCCCCTTCGTCCCTGCAGTTAAGTTAGACCTACTCCCTTCTTCTCCTCTTTCTTTCCCCGCTTTCGATTTAGTCAATTAAGCCCTCTACCGACCCTGTTCACCCTCACCCTCTCCGCCTCCGACCACCCTCCGGCGAGCCGCTCCCATCACCTCAGCGACCCACACGGCTCGCCGACCACCGCAGAACCTCCGCCTCCTCACCCTGATCCTCTTCCGCCCCTCCACTTCCCACCAAACACCCTCTGCAGACCCACCGAACACACCCACTCCCTCGCTCACAGTTTGACCTAGGACGACCTGACAGCTCCATCTCGCCCCCTGCAGACCCCCTGACCACCTTCGCCGTGCCACGGCGAAGGCCCCCCGCCTGTCTGATTTGGCCGAGAGGCCGTTCTATTGATTTCAGGTTCCAGGCCTTGACCGCCATTGGCGAGGAAGCTCGAAGCCTGCTCGAGGTTGCTCCAAGCCGAGATATCCCAGGTTGAAAAGCCACGGCCAGCGCGAAAGAGTCTCGCGCACACACCCTGGCCCTCAATTGGAGCTGTGCGCCTCAACAGCTGATGCAATTGGAAGCACCATCCCTGCTGCAGGCGTGAGAGAATTGGGGTGGGACATTTAGTCCCACCTCGGAACCTCTCGAAGGCGCGCGGACGCATAAAGGCAAAAACTGCCTTATGCTGTTTGCCTCAGTTACCACGGGGTGAGGTCCCTCTCACCCGACCCGACCCGACTCGGCCTCGTCCGTGACCACGCTCCGCGGACCTGGCCCGACCCGATTAGACTGACCTGCACTCCTCGCCCACCACGCACGCCGGTGGGCCTGGACCCGGGCCTGACCCGAACCCGATTACCCGGTAGCGCTCTGGGAGAGCTTCCGAAGAGTGATTTCAGAAAGAGAGATACGCGGGGGAGGGGGGTAGAGTAGGTTTTTGCCTCTTGACGAATAAACTCTGAAGTGTGCAGGCCAAAGAAGAAGAAGCAGACCCGCTGAAGAAGAAGGAGCTGCTGCACTGTAGCGAAGGCATTGTTAAGTCGTCTCAGCACCGGGGCAGACGACGGAAGGTCAGCAGCCAAAGAAGAAGAAGACCCGCTGAAGAAGAAGGAAGAGCAACGGCCATCGCGAAAGAAGAAAAAGAGAGGTCAAGGCAGGTGAAGACAAAGAAGAAGAAAGAATGAAGAGAAGCAAGAAGCAAGAAAAGAAGAAGACGATCTGAAGAAAAAGAAAGAAAGGAAACAAGGAAGAACAGAAGAAGAAGAACAGGAAGAACCAAAGAAAATCTGAAGAAAGCAGAAGAAAAAGAAGAAGAAACAGAAGAAGAAGAACAGGAAGAACCAAAGAAAATCTGAAGAAAGCAGAAGAAAAAGAACAAAGAAGAAGAAGAAGAAGAACAGGAAGAACCAAAGACAAAGAGGAAGAAAGAAGAAAAGAAGAAGAAGCCATATTTTCATCTCTCTCTCTCTCTTTATTTTTGTAATAGAACTTGTATATCTCTAGAATACAACTTGCTCCCTGAGTTCGACCTCGGGAACTCTTTTATTTTTCCGAGTAAAAAATTTTATATGAAACGTTGGTAACCACCGGCTTTACTACAACGATATAACACAACCCGGTCAAACCCACGCTATCATCATTTTGGCGCCGTTGCCGGGGAGCAACGGCTATTCTGGAGGTAAACATTCCTGTATTCTTTTATTATTTCTGATAATCTCCTCTCTTTTGTGCAGCTATAGGAACTCAAGAAGACAAGCAACCACACAACCACACCGAAGACAGGTAAAATCTTTTCTCTCACTATTAACCCCTACACTCTAAAGAGGAAGAAAAGAAAAGAACAAGCAATATAGGGCTAACCTGTCTTCCATATTTAGTAACCATAAAAGTTGCATGTTTTCAACTCATTATTTCTGCACACTATTAAGGGTATTTAAGGGCTAACACATTCTTGCTTGAGCCCTAATTACCCAACAAAGAATTAACTGGACCAAGTAGAGCCAACCTAGGATTCAACATTAGGGTTTTAGAGACACACTACTTAACTCAAGAATGGAGAAAATCCAAAAGAGGTGTGCCCAAACCATTGATTGAAAATAATTAACAAGAAAAATCCTAAACAATTGGCTCTCTAAACACTTGAACCCTAAAAGACAGGACCTAAAAGCTCTCAAAGAAAACAAGAGGTAAAGTTGACCCCTTGGGTCAACCAACCTTAAATTAGGTCACTCTTTGCACTTAAAAAGACTAAAGTTCAAGTGAAACCTTAAGCACCCTGATCTTAAAATTGGTAGACTTAAGAGGTCAAGATCCCCATTCTGGTCTACCTGGAACCGCAGTGACAAGAGAGGTCGGGTGGGGGAAACCCTGTAACCCGTGGGGACGCTCTACCGTGTAGGGGTCTTCGCGGGACTCTCCCTCTCTGGCTGCCCAGGTAATTCTCAGGTGGACGATCTTTCTGATCAAGGGGTCCATCTGCCCCGAACCTCTATAGTCACCCAACAATTTTTGGGTGTCTTGATTGGGTCCAGCACCTGCTTATCTCATCCAGCCCTTCAGTATTTTTCAGGAGGTCCTTGAAACCTCCTATAGAAATTCACTCTTCCCGAGGCTAAGCCTCGGCTCCTTTGTTTTTGAAATCATTCACAAAATCCCCTTCTTCCATCTTAATTCAAACTTTGATTCCACCACCTGATCCAATTATGCAGCCTAATTACCTAGCAAGACTACCATTCAAGAAACCTGAATATCGGAGATCTATGAAAGATAAAATGATCGAGGATGCCATAAGATTCTATGAAAAAGAAGAAAAAACCTCAACACTAATAGGAGATATTCAGGTTGATGTCCCAACAACCACATCCTTCATCATAAACTGTGCCCAAATTCTATTAACTGGAATTTCAAAAGGATCAACCCGAGATATGCTCATGACAGGATACATTGAGATGGAAAAATTACACCAATCTGAATACCTTCAATGCTTGACAAATCCTGTACTTTGGGAACAACACCAAGATGCCCTTATAAAACGGGTAGAAATGATGAAATCAGTAGAACAAATTATCAACCAGAAATACCCGTATATACCAGAAACAAAGGATGAGTCATCTTGGAACAGTATTAAGGAACAATTCAGTTTCCCAGATCTCGGGATTGAGGCACAAAGTGGTTGTAAAATCCCAACCCAGATAGAAGACAATGTTGAATTAGGTTGGGATATTGCAGGAGAACACAATGCTGAGCCAACCTTAGGCCATGAATCACCAAGCTTAGAACTTCAAGACTCCTGCAATAACAAGATTAGAATTGAACCTCTGGAGGGTATAAATTCCGCCCCTTGTTTTGATAAGGTAACCCTCGAAGGTCATGCGGACTTAGGTTCTAATAATTCTACCCACATCCTAAGCCTAGAACCTAGATCTGAGACTTATTGGGAAGATTATGAGGCCCCTTATGAGAAAGATCAAATTCTTACAGAATATGATTCCGGGCCTTTATTTGATGAATGTCCTTTTCCAACATCCTCAGGAAATCTGATTGATTTTTCAGAAAACATGCCAATTTATGATACAGAAACTGAGGAGTTGGATGAGCAAGGTTTTAATGGGGTCTATCCTACCAGCTTAAAGCTTGAACAGAACATCTTTTTGAACCCAGAATTGACATATAGGCTAGAACCCAATCAGGCTGCTGATTCCACATCTGATGATTTCTGCTGTGGTGGAATTCATGATCATTTTCGCCAACTCTCCGACAATTTCAGATCTGACTATAATTGCGGAGAGATTCCCCTTCCTGAACACGCCAGGCCTATCTACGACCTCAGTTCACATGACTCTGACTTTGACTCTGACTCTGAGGTCCTGATTCCCGAGATCACTGATAACACAGAATCATTCCTTTTCGATCCTCAGGAACCAAAAACAGAAAATGCCAAGAGTGATTGCAACCCAGAATCCAAATTTTTTCTCGAATCCGATTTCTTTCATCCTACAAACACTCTTCCGGCATTTGATAGTTACCCAGAGGACTCTCTACAGGAAACCACCTATCATCCGTCTCTAGAAGAGCCCTCGTACACAATGGCCACCTCATCCGCACACACAGAACGGATCAAAACCTCTTCCAAACCCCGACCCGCAACCGGACTCAATTTCTATGCTGATTCACCTCTCACCGAGCCGATTGCATTTCCACATCGGGTTTCGAACATTGATCAGACTACATACCATGCTCTATCATTCTCTGATCACCCCTGTAGGGTTCCTGTATCAACCATTGATTATCCTACGGGTCCCTACTCTGACCAGGCTGATTCGGCACAGCCAAACCCTGCGTTTACACTTCCACATCCATCTGAGCTTCATAATTTCTGGTGGGCTCCACACCTTTTTATCCACATCTATCAACCCACCAGATTGATTGGGTTTGGGCTGCATCATCAGCCTGTTGATCTAAACAAGCACCTGGTTGGACCAACCAGGCTCTTAATCAAGGTGCTTGCCTTACAAAACTCTGCTGATTTGACCATCCCCTCTCCATCGCATTTCCCGCTTGGCTGAAGGCATCAAATTTAGCGCTCAACGGGAGGCAGCCCGTCATTCTCTTTGAAAACCTGAAACTTGTTCTGACAGCTTTTTGCACTTGAAGTTCACACTTTAGAACAGCCGACTCCACCTCAGGTGCTTGCATCTGAGATTAGAAATCGTCCGCAACAGTCACTCCGACCCATTCACTCATCAAAACAGCGATCCTAATGTATGAACTTAGTTGAATAAAAACCCCTAGGTTACAATGAGGACATTGCAAATCTTAGGCATGGGGGGGTATGAAAGTGCAAAAACTCGTAAGAAAAGGTTTCAAACAAAAAATTCACATATGCCAAAAATACCATAAAAATTAAAAAAAATTTTCGAAAAAGAATAAGAGGAAAAGAGGAGAATTTTGTGAAGGAGAGAAGAAACAAAATGAAAAAGGAGCACAAAATTATAAGAAAAGTTGATAGTCATTAGTAAGGAACTAAGGAATTAACCTAAGTTCTAGACCTCATTCAAGAAAATAACTGAAAAGTGCACAATGAGATTAGTAAGAATGCAAACCTTAGGCATTCTTGAATAGACTCTTAGTACTCATTAAGATCTGGACACTCCTCAAGAGGTTGAGGAAAATGAAAAGCTGAAGTATTAGGTCTAAGGCTTAGGGAGTATTCGGCCTCGTTAACTAATTTTTGGTTTACGGGACTCAGTAACCTAAGCACCCTAATCTCACACACAGCCTGGTTCAGTAAGCATAAAAATCAGAATCACGCAGAAGCGTCGCAAAAATCTGAAAAGAACACCTAGAATAGGAATGGCCGATCAACACAAGTTGATTTGGACGAGTTCCCAGCGCGGAGAGGCGGGAAATCCCCTCGAAGATGCGTAACAAAATATCATCTCCTCGGTGCTTGTCTCTTAGGATATTTACATATCCTACGGGGGGCATGTAAGCACTCTGCTGGTTCAGATTCCATGGATGGCATTATCTCGAAGTGTCAATTGCCAGGGTCTGGATTCGGCCACGGAATACCATGGATGGGATTATCTCGAAATCTCAATAGCCAGGGTTCCGGGGGTTGCCATGGGCGGTGCTATCTCGAAGCATCGATCGCCAGGAACCCTTGAGGATTGATGATGGGAGCAAGGAATCTGATACAGACCGTGTTGAAAAGCCAATCCTAGACTAGAACTAAAAAGAAAAAGAGAGAGAAAACTCTCCAAACAGAAAAAACTTTCTATCTCTCTCTTACAAAACGCACTGCGAACTGAGCCAGGGCTAAAATCATTTCAAGCACGGGTGCTTTAACCACGAAGTCCAATAAACCTTAGGTTAGTTCTTGTGGGCCTTAAAAACCTTTGCTAAAAGACTGAGGCTAAGGCTAGACAGATTTGGATCTTGATTGGTACTAGAGTATCTTTTAGGCCTATGGTCAGCATTCTAACCTAATCTATGCTCAAATAAAAAGGCACTTATCTAAAACCATTGAAAACTTCATGGTCTAGAACAAGGGTTGAAACCTTAAGTTTTTTTTTTTTTGCTAAGGGACTAGCAAAAGCTAGGCATGGGGGTATGATGAGAACCTCATCATGAGCCATAACTAGCTCATTTTGACCCAATACAAAGGATAAAAGCTCCTACATATCTCAAGGAAAAGCTTAACTCAGAGAATTCTGAGTTTGAGAAGAAAACAAGTCATAAGGGGTAAAAGTGCAATTTTACCAGTATAATCTGCATACAGGGTAATTCAGGGCCCAAACATAGGTCAAAACAGCTTAATAAGAATAAAAGTGGGATGAGATGATCTAGCAAGGGCTACAGCACTTCCAAGGAACCAAATGATAATCTGTAACCCTAAAACAACCCACTTCAATTCACAAGGTTCGAGGCAAAGTAAAAATAGAATAAACCCTCTAAAATTCATAGAAAAATAATCTCTGGGGTTTAGAACCATCAATTTGGCCTTTAGAACCCATTTTGACCTACATTGAGAACCATGCCCAATTAATAACTTAATTTGGGTTTTTGCGCAAATTGACCGGTCAAACAAGGTTTAATATGAAAATAAAATTCACCATCAGATTCCTTAGGTCCTAATTAGTCATGTATAAAAACTTGAGCCTAAGAAGAAACCTCCTTGACCGACTTCACACTTTGGTCCTCATATATTTACTCTTTGGCCCTCAACTTTTGAACCCTCGCATTTTGGCCCCTAACTCTCCTTCGTTCTTTGCAAACAGGTCCCTCCTGCAAAACCCTGCCAGCACCATGCTCCGGCGACCTTGCGCGGAGCATGGCGCCGCGCAGGGTGAGGTGGAGGACCTGGCAAGTGTACCGGGGGTGCCCTGCGTCGTCAGCCGTCGCAGGAGCACCCCCATGGTCATGGTAGCCCCCCATACCGGCCGTGCGAACGCACGGACGGTATGGGTTCGTATTCCGACCATTCTCCGGCGAGGGAGACACGTCGTCTCCCTCCGCCTTCCTCCCTGCTTCAACCCTATAAATACCCCCCGCCGCTCCACCGACGAAGGCAGCCTGGATCTGACGGAGAAAACCCCCAATTTTCCTCTCTTCTCACTCCGGCAGGCGCCCACCAGCTCCGGCGGTTCTTCCTCCTCCTCCTCTTCGCTCTGCCGCAATACCAGCAGCAGAGATTTCTTCCCCTGCTCTTTCCGCGTCGCGCAATACCGGCGCGCGCTGCCTCTGCCCCGTCGTCACCGCCGTCCTTCCCCCACTGGGCACCGTCTTCTCCGGCGACAGTCGATACGACTGTCGCCCTATTCCTCCCCCTTCGTCCCTGCAGTTAAGTTAGACCTACTCCCTTCTTCTCCTCTTTCTTTCCCCGCTTTCGATTTAGTCAATTAAGCCCTCTACCGACCCTGTTCACCCTCACCCTCTCCGCCTCCGACCACCCTCCGGCGAGCCGCTCCCATCACCTCAGCGACCCACACGGCTCGCCGACCACCGCAGAACCTCCGCCTCCTCACCCTGATCCTCTTCCGCCCCTCCACTTCCCACCAAACACCCTCTGCAGACCCACCGAACACACCCACTCCCTCGCTCACAGTTTGACCTAGGACGACCTGACAGCTCCATCTCGCCCCCTGCAGACCCCCTGACCACCTTCGCCGTGCCACGGCGAAGGCCCCCCGCCTGTCTGATTTGGCCGAGAGGCCGTTCTATTGATTTCAGGTTCCAGGCCTTGACCGCCATTGGCGAGGAAGCTCGAAGCCTGCTCGAGGTTGCTCCAAGCCGAGATATCCCAGGTTGAAAAGCCACGGCCAGCGCGAAAGAGTCTCGCGCACACACCCTGGCCCTCAATTGGAGCTGTGCGCCTCAACAGCTGATGCAATTGGAAGCACCATCCCTGCTGCAGGCGTGAGAGAATTGGGGTGGGACATTTAGTCCCACCTCGGAACCTCTCGAAGGCGCGCGGACGCATAAAGGCAAAAACTGCCTTATGCTGTTTGCCTCAGTTACCACGGGGTGAGGTCCCTCTCACCCGACCCGACCCGACTCGGCCTCGTCCGTGACCACGCTCCGCGGACCTGGCCCGACCCGATTAGACTGACCTGCACTCCTCGCCCACCACGCACGCCGGTGGGCCTGGACCCGGGCCTGACCCGAACCCGATTACCCGGTAGCGCTCTGGGAGAGCTTCCGAAGAGTGATTTCAGAAAGAGAGATACGCGGGGGAGGGGGGTAGAGTAGGTTTTTGCCTCTTGACGAATAAACTCTGAAGTGTGCAGGCCAAAGAAGAAGAAGCAGACCCGCTGAAGAAGAAGGAGCTGCTGCACTGTAGCGAAGGCATTGTTAAGTCGTCTCAGCACCGGGGCAGACGACGGAAGGTCAGCAGCCAAAGAAGAAGAAGACCCGCTGAAGAAGAAGGAAGAGCAACGGCCATCGCGAAAGAAGAAAAAGAGAGGTCAAGGCAGGTGAAGACAAAGAAGAAGAAAGAATGAAGAGAAGCAAGAAGCAAGAAAAGAAGAAGACGATCTGAAGAAAAAGAAAGAAAGGAAACAAGGAAGAACAGAAGAAGAAGAACAGGAAGAACCAAAGAAAATCTGAAGAAAGCAGAAGAAAAAGAAGAAGAAACAGAAGAAGAAGAACAGGAAGAACCAAAGAAAATCTGAAGAAAGCAGAAGAAAAAGAACAAAGAAGAAGAAGAAGAAGAACAGGAAGAACCAAAGACAAAGAGGAAGAAAGAAGAAAAGAAGAAGAAGCCATATTTTCATCTCTCTCTCTCTCTTTATTTTTGTAATAGAACTTGTATATCTCTAGAATACAACTTGCTCCCTGAGTTCGACCTCGGGAACTCTTTTATTTTTCCGAGTAAAAAATTTTATATGAAACGTTGGTAACCACCGGCTTTACTACAACGATATAACACAACCCGGTCAAACCCACGCTATCATCAGTGGTGGGCTTACCTGTTACCCAGCGAGGACACGACGCAGTCTGGGTAATAGTGGATAGATTGACGAAGACGACACGATTCTTGCCGATCCGAGTCACTTTGGGACCAGCACAGTTGGCAGAGAGGTATATCCGTGATGTGGTGCGACTACACGGAGTTCCGTGGGAGATCGTATCCGACCGGGATACCCGCTTTACGTCCCAGTTTTGGGCTGAGTTTCAGCAGGCTTTGGGGACGAGGTTGAGGTTTAGCACAGCTTACCACCCCCAGACGGACGGACAGTCGGAGCGCACGATACAGACACTTGAGGACCTTTTGCGTGCCTGTGTACTAGACTGGAGGGGCTCTTGGGAGGAGCACCTGCCCCTGGCGGAGTTTGCATACAACAACAGTTATCACTCGAGCATCGGCATGGCTCCCTACGAGGCTCTGTACGGACGGAAATGCATGGCACCCTTGAGTTGGGTTGAGGTGGGGACCAAGTGGGAGGTTGGCCCCAGGTTGATCCGGCAGAGTCAGGAGGTAGTTGAGCAGATCCACAGACGACTCCGCACTGTCAGGAGCAGACAGAAGAGCTACGCAGATCGCAGACGCAGAGAGGTGCAGTTCGAGGTTGGGGACCACGTCTTTCTTCGTGTTTCGCCCATGAAGGGCTTACAGTGGTTTGGGGTGAGAGGGAAGCTCGTGCCGAGGTTCGTGGCGCCCTTTGAGGTCCTGGAGCGGGTTGGACCCGTTGCTTACAGACTTGCCCTTCCCCCGCAGCTTTCTGGTGTGCACGACGTGTTCCACGTGTCCAACCTCAGGAAGTACGTAGCCGATCCCAGCCACGTACTGAGTCACGAGAGCATCGAGGTGAGCGACGACCTGACCTTCCCCGAGCGGCCAGTGCAGATCCTAGACCGAGCCGTCCGCAGGTTGAGACGAAAGCAAGTACCCCTGGTAAAGGTTTTGTGGAGGAGCCAGCGGTACGAGGAGGCTACCTGGGAGCCTGAGGCGGCAATGCCGGAGCGGTACCCGAAGCTTTTCGCGGGTACGTCTTTTCGGACCGGCTTCGGTCCTCTTTGAGTTTGTTATGGTTATTTGGACATCTTTTTCCCGCACCCTAGTTGGCGCAAGTTTCGGGGACGAAACTTCCTTTGAGTTTGTTATATTGTAACGAATGTGTGCCCCAGATGTCTTTTAAGACGTCTGGGAGGTGGCTCAGACGTCGGACAAGACGTCTGGGATCACAACCAGACGTCTGATAAGACGTCTGGGATCATTTCCAGATGTCTGGAAATCTGTTATTTTCGACACACGCGAGTCGCCTGCGCGCCTGAGCGCGCAGACCGCATATTCCCTCTTTTTTCTCTCTGCGGCTGCAGGCAGCCTGCCACCTCCTCTCTCCTCCTCGCGCGGCCTTAAAAGGGCCACGCCTCCCCTCCCGTCTCCACAGTCTCCTCCTTCTTCTCCTTCCTGTGCGCGAGAGCGAGCGGACGCGAGGGCGGCAGCGACGGCCGCAGTGAGCGCGGAGGTGCGGCGTGCGAGGGCGGAGCTCTGCCGTGAGGGCGAGCTCGCCGGAGCGGCTTGGCCGGCTGGCGGAGGGCGCAGGGGGCGCAGAGCGACGCGGAGAGGGACCTGCTGCGGTCTGACCAGCAGGAGCGCGAGGTGCGACGCGGGCGGCGTCGCGAGCGGAGGCCGAGCAGGGTTCTGATTCTGGAAAAATTTTCAGAATCAGGCGTCTGGGTTGATAGCCAGACGGCAAGGTCGACGTCTGTAAGATCATACAGACGTCTGAAAGGTGAGTTTCCGCTTTCTTCTTCCTTCTTGTGGACTGACCGTACTGAGGGAGGGGGGTTGGCTGTGCGCAGGTTCGCTGATTCGCCATCCTTTGCGAATCAGACGTCTGGAAGTTGTACCAGACGGCGGGAGTGACCTATAGACGTCCGTATGGACCATCGGACGTCTGGGGTATAGGACAGACGTCCCCGCAGACTTCTGGACGTCTGGGAAACCACGCTGAACAGGTAATTCTCTGATCCACCGTTTAAGACGTCTGGAAGGAGTTCCAGACGTCTGATTTTGCACAGTATCGTCTTTCTCGACCCGTTTAGGGCCCGTTTGGGCTCCGTTTTCCGCGATTCGAGTTGCGTTCGTTTCAGAATTAATTCCTCTACCCGTCTACAGTAGCTATACACTATTTTGAGACACTCCTTGTATTTGATCCTTGTGATAGGACCTCGTTCGGTTGCAGTCTTGAGAGTCGCGGAGGCACGTGGGATTCCCGATCACGCCCCCATTACTCCCGTTGTACCTGGTAGAGTGGCTTTAAGTATTAATAAAATTTGTTAAAGTATGGATCCATAACTAGAACCTAGGACATTGCATGAATCCTAGGAATGAGAAATATATGGAATGATAGTTCCTAGGTGTTGCATGAATCCTAGGGCCGGAAAACTAGATTGTATGATAGACCCTAGGATATGGCATGAATCCTAGGATGGAAAAACTAGTGGAATATATAATAATGCAGTCTTGGAAAAATGGAAAGGAATATATGAAGCTGCCTGTAAATTGAGTTCACAGCTGCCTGTTATGAATAAAGAAACATGATTGGGATCATGGTTTGTAAGAACGTGAAACTGGAAAGTAAGACATAAGATGTTCTGGAACCCTACGGGGAAGTAGGAGTAGAACTCCTGGAAAGCGAATGGAATAGAATTGGGGAAGTGAGCTGGCCCTTGAGTACGGAGTACCAAGGAGAGCGACTGTCCCCCTGTTTAGTGCAGAGCTGAGCTAGCCACCCCAGGGACCCGGGGGTTAGGACTGGCCACTCTGTACCGACTTGTTGGCCCTCGTGTACGTAGTACCGAGGAGAGCTAGTAGTGTTAGGAGAGTACTAGCTACCCCACGGGCCCCGGGGTTCTGCTAGCCTCCTTCACCGACTTGTTAGGCCCACTAGGGCAAACCAGGGTAGTCAGGCGAGGGTGCGCGGACTGTGGAGGGGCAAGGCCCCGGTTTGGTTACTGTGGAGGGGTTGGACCCCTGTTACTGAGAGGGCTCTGCCCTGGTTCCGTGCTGTGCTTTGGGCGCACCCGTTAACGGAAACGACTGACCGCGTGCCAGTGCGGGCTAGCTACCTGTGCGTTTATCGCGCGTGCCGTAGTCACCGTTACGTCTGTCAGTGACCTTGGGGTGGTTGACTGAGGGTAGGATCACCACGGGGGACTCTCCCGGCCAGGAGAGCACCACGTGCTACTTCTACTTTTGGAAAAGACTGCAATCAAGATCGTTCCCACGAGACATTCGAGATCAAGTAAAGGATCTGAGAAATAAATGAAATAGTGAGAAAAATTGAAAGATGTGAATAAAGGAAGTAATAGAACATAACAGCTACTGTACACTCTACTGTTGCCTTTAGTTAGTTTGCCACTCTACTCAGCGTTTTGCTGACGTGTTACACTCGTTACCTTTTTCAGGACCAGGTGTTGAGCAGCCAGGGTCGGCGGCTGCAGAGGACGCTGGGCCGAGTAGGGTCCAGTAGAGTTACCACAGCCTTTTGTACCTCTTTTGTTTCTGTTCTAGTGAGTAGTTTTTGTTTCCGCTATACCTTCTTTACCTGCAGTTTTTGTTATATGATAAATGCTGTTTTACTGTTGTGGTGGTACCTACTGTAGTAGTTTCTTTCCTTACTGCTGTACTTTCTTACTGTTAGTTATATTCATGCTGAATGTGGTTTACTTTACTGTCTTTTGGTTACTTCCTCGTTGGACGACTAGGTCTTGGGATTAGTCGAGTCGGTCCGGTTCTCGTGTCTCGTAGGGACTCGGGAATCGGGTCGTTACATGGGATTAGTCGAGTCGGTCCGATTCTCGTGTCTCGTAGGGATTCGGGAATCGGGTCGTTACACTAGACGTTGACATTATATATCCTATATCTGATAGCCCTTGGGTAAGTCCAATTCAAGTGGTGCTTAAAAGGGCAGGACTCACCATAATCATGGCTGAATCTAGATAAACCATTGCCACATGAATTGAGAATTAGTGGCGGGTTTGCATTGACTATCGCAGACTCAACACGGTTACAAGGAAGTACCACTTTCCTTTGCCATTCATCGATCAGATCCTAGAAAAACTTGCTGGTAATAAGTTCTGCTTTCTAGATGATTACTTCGGATACAATCAGGTTGCCATCCAGCTCGAAGATCAAGAGAAAATGACATTCACTTGTCCCTTTAGAACCTTTGCTTTTCGAAGGATGTCATTTAGGCTTTACAACGCACCTGCAACTTTTCAGAGGTGCATGCTAGCTATCTTTACTAAGATGGTAGGTGAATATATGGAGGTATTCATGGATGATTTTTCAATCTTTGGGGAGACTTTTGATATTTCTTTAGACAATTTGTCGAAGATTTTGAAACGTTGTATTAAAGTGAATCTTGTTCTTAACTGGGAGAAGAGCCATTTTATGGTTCCAGAGGGCATTGTACTTGGCCATCTTGTATCTGAGTGAGGTATCCAAGTAGATCAAGTTAGGATCAATCAATTCTCAAATCTACCAATTCCCAACTCGATTAAGGGCATCCGATCATTTCTCGGGCACGTTGGATTTTATAGAAGATTTATATTTGATTGTTTGAAAATTGCCCAACCACTCACAAATCTCCTCATGAAAGACATGATTTTTGAGATGAGTGGGGAGTGTATTTCTGCATTTGAGACTTTGAGAGACAGAGTTACACAAGCTCCTATTTTGCAACCTCCTGATTGGAATCTACCATTTGAAATCATGTGTGACGCATCTGATTACGCAGTAGGAGATATTATTAACTTAGAAAATCGAGAAGAATCCCGTAGTGATTTACTATGCTAGCAAGACACTTAATGATGCACAAAGGAATTATACTGTTACTCAGAAGGAGTTGCTAGCGATAGTATTTGGATTGGAAAGGTTCAGATCTTATATCCTTGGCTCTCGAATCATTGTTTACTCATATCACTCAGCAATCAGAGACCTTCTATCAAAGGACATGAAACCTAGGTTGAGCAGATGGATCTTACTCTTGAAAGAATTTGACCTAGAAATTCGTGATAAGGTGGGACGACAGAATGTCGTTGTCGACCATCTTTCCTACCTCCCTTTTGAGAGTATAGAGACATATCCAATCACCGTACACTTCCCTGATGAACATCTTTTGACTATATCTTCCAATCTTCGTTGGTACGCTGACATCGTTAATTATTTAGTTACACATCAATTCCCGCTCGACTGGGACAGAAATCGCAAATCACGACTCAAATCAGAAGCCAAATATTATTTTTGGGAAGATCCATATCTTTTTCGACCTTGCAATGATCAGATCACCAGGCGTTATGTTTCATCTTCTAAGATTGACTCTATCCTCTCCTTTTGTCATGACCAGGCTTGTGGCGGTCATTTTTCTGGTTGTAAGACCGTTGCAAAAGTTTTGCAGTGGGGGTTTTATTGGCCCACTATTTTTGCGGATTCACAAACGTATTATAAGACATGTAGTCGCTGCCAAATTCTTGGTAGCATATCACGCAAAGACATGGTGCCTTTGAACCCGATTGTTGTCTGTGAAATCTTTGACATTTGGGGAATAGATTTTATGGGCCCTTTTCTGCCTTCTTTTTGCTTCGAGTACATTTTACTTGCTGTCGATTATGTTTCTCATTGAATTGAAGCCGTACCCACACGTATAAATGATCATAGAGTTGTCATTCCTTTTGTTCAGAGTCATATCATCTCACGTTTTGGGCTACCACGTGCTATTATTTCTGATGGCGGATCCCATTTCAATAACACCCAATTTAGGACTTTACTTACAAAATATGGGATCACACATCGTATTGCTACATCTTATCATCCCCAAACTAATGGGTAAACTGAGGTCTCTAACCGAGAGATCATAAAGATCCTTCAAATGACAATCCGACCTGATAGGAAGGATTTGTCTTCCTGATTAGACAAGGCTTTGTGGGCTAATAGGACTGCCCACAAGACACCCATAGGCATGTCACCATATAGATTTGTTTATGGGAAACCCTGGCATCTTCCCGTAGAAATTGAACACAAAGCCTATTGTACAATTAAAGCCTGTAATCTTAACCTCGCAAAGGCTAGTAATCATGGTAGGCTGCAACTTAGTGAACTCGAGGAACTCTGACATGATTCCTATGAGAGTTTTAAGTTGTATAAGGAAAAATTGAAAGCCTTCCACGAGAAACACATTTCCCAAAAACCTTTCGCACTTGGTTAGAAGGTGTTGCTCTCTGATGCTCATTTGAAACTCTTCCTTGGTTAACTTAGATCCAAATGGACAGGATCATTTGATCTCATCAGAGTCTTTGACAATGGAGCTGTCAAAGTCACTGAACCCAACAAGAATCAACCCTTCAAAGTCAATGGTCAACGCCTCAAATCTTATCTTGAAACACATGTTTTGGGTCTTTTTGGAGATTGTTATACGCTCCACTAATTCCCTGGGGTTAATGCCTAGCTGAAGTCGTAAAACTTAGAACATTTGTACATAGCTATCTCCTACTTTCTACACTTTTATCTACCTATCTGCACTTTACGTGTCACTTATTATCCTATTATTCACTTAGTTCGATTGACCATTCTGACTTAGGTTAGACTTGAAATCGTCCACATAGAGATCTTTGATCTCCTCTATATGAAGCCTTCCGTCACCCTATACTAAGTGAAGTGTGGAGTCTTTTTCACCCTTTTTACAATGAGGATATTGTAAAATTTTGGCTTATGCGGGTGTGAAGTGAAATCTTTATACTCTAAGTGTATAGATAGATAAAAGATGAGAAAAATGTAAAAATACCTAAAAATTTAAAATTTTTTGAAAAATATATAAAAATTTGAAAATTGATAAAGAATAAAAAAATAAAAATATAATAAAAATAGAACATATGGGGGATTACATTAATTTCAAAGAAGAATTGAAGAAGAATATAAAAACAAACATATTTAAATATTTATATTAGTAATTAAAGATATTAATTTTATTTCTAAGGTCATAAATCATAAATATATATATATATTATAAATACTAATAAGAGCATTGAATCCCTACTTTGGACTTTATCTTGAATACCTTTTTCTAAACACAAATTTGTTTACGAATTCTGACCAGGATTTTTCTCGAGTTAGAGTCTAAAACCCTAATAGGATCTGTTTTTCATGCTCTTTATTCTGAAATAAAATAATTAAGATTGATGTGCATACATCTGATTAACCTAAAATGTCTATTAATGCATGTTCTTAGTGTCACATTAGCATCGTACATTGTAAATAGTGCATAACATGCATAATCATGCATTTAGATCAAGTTTGTATAAATTGTATAGTAATTATCTCCTTTTTATGGTCAGGGACAGGGTAACTTTTTATCAAGGTCTTGGATCGAAGATCCAACCGTATGGATCTGATCAGGGTGACGATTGGAGTTCAACGACTCCAAGATCGCCTTAATTGGATATCCGTAGCACTAGATAGAGATCGAGGAACCTTAAAGAGAAAGGGCCAAAATGGTGTTAATCCACACCTCAGATGAAAAATCCAACTGACGGATGGGTTCGGATCGACGATCGCAGCCTAACGGGGCGAAAATCGGTCTAATCTGACACTCGTGGCACCATCTACATCACTCAGAAGATGGACGGCCTAGATGGCGCCACGTGGTGCCATCATAACTGCCCAGCATCGACCACAACCTTCCTTCTTCACCCGCTCACTTGATCTTGACCGTTGGATGCTCATCCAATGGCTGCGAAGCCGCGTGCACGAAAGCACCCGCTTGCCTAAAGAGAAGGCGTTGTGCAGCAGTAGAGCACCCCTTCGGGAGTGAAGGGCGCCTTTCGAGCCGCGCTGCACCTCAAATTGAAGAGTGGGTGTGGAGCGGGCGAGTGAGTGGAGCCGTGCGATGAATATCGGGCGACGAGGAGCGAGCGATAGCACCCATGTCGATCAGACGCGTGGCGCTTACGTGTGATCGCACGCGGGTGCGCGGCGTGGGCATAGCTGCTCTTAGTCGTTCGATCAAGAGATCGAACGGGTGTGAGTGCGCGTACGTGCGCATGCGTTTTAGGCGGAGAAGAAGAGCGGGCGCGTGCGGAGCGCGCACACGTCGCCCACGATGGACCTTTAGTGACGTTCAAGTCCGTTAGTAAAGGTCTCATATTAATGCTTTTGAAATTAAAATGTCCAAAATACCCCCACTCCTTGCAACTATAAAAGGAGACCCCCTCCATATGAATTTCTCATCCCTTACTTCTCTTCTCTCCCTCTCCAAAGCTAAAGAGAAGCTTGTCTCACACTTGGGATGCTCCTCAAGAGCTAAAATCAAATTTTCGCCCCCTTTCCGGAAGCGGATCCCGTGACGACGATGACGTGCTGCCTCGTTCCCGTTCCTCCTGCTTCAACCTCCTTCTTCCCTCTCCGTTCCTCGTCTTCCAGGTTTTTTCTCGTCCGGCTCATCCTCCAAGCGATTGTCGAGGAGGATAACTTCTCCCATTCTTTTTTCCTGCTTTCTAGAGTAGAATTTTCCTGCTTTCTAGTGAAATAATTTCTCGCTTTCTAGTATAATTTTTTCTAGATTTCTTAGTTGTATAAACATTTTGCAACATCAAGTGAATGTTTTCTCTCTCTCTCTTATTGTCTATATTTATTCCATTTCATTGTGATTATTCCGCTCTTTAAACAAAAACACAAAAAAAATATAGTTGCAAATTTTGATCGACGTAGCCGCCTTGAGTTTGACCTAGGATTTTTTTTCCGGTATAAATTTTATTTGTTGAATCTGAGTTCTTCGCTACTCGAACTACAACGACAGGTTTTCAAAACCAACTCCGATAGCATAGTCTTTCGACATTCAACATTTTGGCGCCGTTGCTGGGGAGGCAACGATTTTCCGATCTTCTTTTCGCATTTCACACATTTTATTGTCTTCTAACTTGATTTCTCTCATGCCTATTGTTTTGTATATATCTCTATCAGGGAATCGTCAAGCGGTAGATCAGAGTAAAGTGTAGTTGAAGACGACTGTAAGTGCTCCCTATTCTTCCCCCTCCATAGATTTCATTTCATCACGTTAAATTCAAATTCCAATTAATCTAGGTGTTTGCATAAATCTTAGGATTAGTTTGATTGTTTGGATTTCTACTCACACTCACATTTCACCCTCGCATATAAAAAAAAATAAAAAGATAATTTTGTGGGATAATTCAACATACACACAACATACACCCACATTCAAGGCACTTAATCTAATTGATTTTCTTTTACTCAACCAGATTCTGATATGTGGAATCGGTACACACAAATCAACACATAAAAGAGTAGAAATCGTTCTAGGTTAATCATTTCTATGTGCCTAACTTAGTGGTGCAATTGTAGCCAATTGTTTGAGTTGTTTGGGCTGCACCACTCAATTTAAAACCAACTCACCAAGTAGCTTCCTCTTAAGGTTTTCAATCTAGGTTCATATCAGGCACTCCACTTTATTTCTGATTTTAAAAGGAAAGCAATCTTCACCCGTGCTTGAAAACCTGGTTTGCCTCAAACTTGATTGTAATTAACCTAATTCTAAACCCTAAAAGCTACTTAAGCAAGATTTGAACATTAAAATCTACTCATCACAAATAATCTTACTTGAAAACCTTGGTTGTGCACACACTTACACATACTCAATTAATCATTAAGGGCATAACCCATTTTAAGGGCCCACCACATTCCATAAGCATTACAATCCCAGGCCTCAATAAAATCGAGTAGACGTTGGCCTTAAGGATTGATTCGCTCTTTGGGGCCTAGTCTGAGATTGTTTATGATTAACCTACTTGTACTAATCGATTTGATGTCTAGCTAGGGGAGTAGTGTTAAACGACCGCGACTGGGAGGTACACAAGGAACCAGAGGCGCAAGCTGAAGGAAGAACCTTCTCCTTAGTTCCTCCTTCTAACTGGTTGGATTGAGTAGACACAAGTAGAGTAAATCGTTTATAATCTTAAGGCGGGTTCTGGGAGTCTGTAGATCCTTAAGCTACCTCACTTAAGGACAGGCTTGTTTTGTTGTGCTGCAGGGTTCTTATCCCCAGTCCTTCCGACCTTTTCCTAGTTTATACTGGGAAGGTCATTGAATCCTTGATTGGAAGGACCACTAGAGTATTCTAGGAGGCGTAGATTGGATTTTGGCCAAATTGATCACATGGTCGATCAACAGCCTCTGCCTCAGGATCCACAGGAGAAATTTCGAAGGCAGCTGGAACAAATGTAGAGAATGCTAGAATGGTTCCAGAGAATGCAGGGCGCTCAACCCTTGAAGGATTTTTATGATCCTTCAAATTATGGAGAATGTCCTGGCATCCAGATTCCTGTCGGAGACGTAGAAATCAAGCCCCAGGTGTTAAGCCTAATCAAACATTTCCGTGGGCTTGGCTTTGAAGACCCGTTTTAGCACTTGGAGGATTTGACCACTTTGATCTAGACCACCAAGGCGCGAAACATGAATGAGGAGCAAATGATCATGAGGCTCTTCCCCCACACTCTTAGGGATAAAGCCGCTCATTGGTACAGGATAATAGGAAGACCAATTGCAACTTGGAATGAGGTGAAATCGACCTTTCTGAAGAAATTCTTCCCTGTCGGACGTACCAATGCTTTGAGACGGGCAATCACTACCTTTACCCAATGGCCAGGGGAGCAGTTTCATGTGGCCTAGGAGCGATTCCAGGACTTATTGCGGAGGTGTCCACACCACGAGGTGCCGAAATGGTAACTTGTGCAGATCTTCTACCAAAGGTTGACTGAGCAACTCAGAAATCCATGGACACTTCTTGCAGAGGCAATTTCCTCAACAAAGATGCAGATAGCGTGCACGATTTGTTTGAGGAGATGAGCGAGAATTCGATCAATCATGCCTCCATGGATACTTTTAACTGGTCCCAACAGCTCGGATCGAATGTTAATGAAGTCTACGACTCTCATTCATTCGATATGGAATTGATTTGTAATAAACTTGATAAGGTATACTTGGTTGCTAAGAGAATGGAGTGGATGGCTGGAAATTCAATGAACTCTCGATCCACTCAATTCCAAAATTTGGGATTCCATTCGTCGCGAGCTCCTTCTGGACGGGAGTTCGTGAATCAACTTGATGCGGCTCAACCTGCGAGCCAACATTATTCGGAACCCCACGGGTTCCAAACTGGGGCCTTTGATCCCAGTTTCTCTGATCCTTCCCTTTCTTTCTCTCCATCCTCACCCTATGAGGATGTTTGTGCTGTACAGGAGAATGTTAGATCCAACCCCTACTCCAATGCTTATAATCCGGGTTGGAGAAGCCATCCTAAATTCTCCTGGAAAAACCTGGGGTAGTAGACTCAATTCCAACCCAGCAACTATGCTCCGCAATGACCAATGTGTTAGGGTCATGTTTATACTCAGTTGCCCCAGAATTAGGTCGATCAGCCAGCTTGGAATACCCATCAACCCATAGGGCAGGTTGATTTGAACCGACAAATGGTAGAGATGCAAGGATCCATGCTCCAGCTCATGCAGCAAATGAAAACCTCGCTGGACAACTTGCAAACTGAGCTCATAGCTAATTCTCGTCAACCTGGATCTCTACCACCTTAACCTGTACCCAACCCACGAAATATCCTGAATCCGGGCAACTAAGCCCATGGGTACGGAAATCAGAGGGACCCACACGCACATGCTCAGGTGGTTGAGCAAGGTCCTTCCTCTTCTTCTTCTTCTTCTTCTGCAAATCAACGATTCTTAGCTAATGAAGCCCCTCCAATCTTTCCTAACTCTCCCCAAGACTCAAACTCGTATGCATCCGCAAATTCTGTTACCTTGAGGAGTGGTAAACAAACTCAGGATCCACAACCGCACTGTTCTGATTTACCAAATCCTGAAGAACCTGAGGAGATAAAGGAGAACTTTGGAGAAGAAATCAAGGCTCAGGAACCTAATTCCAAAGATTTGACTCATGTTCCTTTTCCTGAAGCCTTGATTAAATCAAGGAAGAAGAAGTCTGTTGATAGTAATGAGGAGCTTCTGAATATTTTCAAGAATGTCGAGATCAATATCCCGCTCCTCGACTCTATCAAGCATGTACCGGCTTACGCGAGATTTTTAAAGGATTTATGTACATAGAAGCGTAAGTCGAGAGAATTTGTTCCGAGGAAGGTGGTACTCTCCGAGCAGGCTAGTTCTGTTATCCTGCACCACCTCCCTCAGAAAAAAAGAGATCCAGGTGATCCTTTGACTTCTTGTGTCATTGGAGATTACACTTTTGATAGAGCACTGCTGGATTTGGGTGCATCCATCAACCTAATTCCGACTTCTCTTTATGAGAAGTTTGGATTAGGTGAACTTCAGCCGACTTCAGTAACGCTGCAGTTAGCGGACCATTCGGTCACAAATCCACGAGGCGTTATTGAAGATATTATTGTTAAGGTTAAAGATTTCTATTTTTCTGTAGATTTCCTTGTCCTTGACATGGATGTACTTGAAAATCTGAGGAACACGTCCATCATTCTAGGGTGTCTGTTCTTGGCTATCGCCAAGGCCAACATTAACTGTGAAAGTGATAGTATGGAAATCGCCTTTGGGGATCAAAGAATGAAATTGGATATTTTTAAGGCGATTAATAAATTTGAGGATTGTGGATTTATTGAGGAACTTGAGGATGATAATGTGAATATTGAAACTTGTATGATGGTTTCTGCATTTGAAAGTTTCTCCTCTGAAGATAAATTGGACCCGCAACCCTCTATGGTAGACCCACCATCTTCTGAAGAGGTTATTGATTTTGTTCACTCTCAACCTCTTCCTCTTGATGAGTCCTCATTAGCATCTTCATTACCTTCAATCATCAGCCCGCCCCGGCTTGAACTGAAACCATTGCCTGAGAATCTGAAATATTAGTTTTTAGGACCACACAAGATGCTCCATGTGATTATCAGTGCTAAATTAACAAAGGAGTTGGAGATTAAATTGATTAAGGTCTTGAAGAAACACATGGAGGCAATTGGTTGGACCATTCATGACCTTAGGGGGATCGAGCCATCTTATTGCAATTATAGAATATTTTTGGAAGATGGATCCCTCCCTTCTCGCTAGATGCAGAGGAGATTAAATCCAAATATGCGAGAAGTGGTCAAGAAGGAGATTATTAAGTGGCTCGATGCAGGAATCATTTATCCGATCTTTGATAGTCCTTGGGTAAGTCCCGTGTAGATTGTTTCCAAAAAAGCCGGGATTACCGTTGTGACTAATGAGAAAGGAGAATCTGTCACAACTCGTTCAGCTTCCTCTAGAGGGCTTGTATCGATTACAGGAAGCTGAACACGACCACGAAAAAGGATCATTTCCCTCAGCCTTTCATTGATCAAATCTTGGAAAGATTAGCTAGGCAGAAGTACTTTTATTTTCTTGATGGCTACTCGAGATACAACCAAGTTTCTATCCATCCCGAGGATCAGGAAAAAACTACTTTCCCCTGTCCATACGGAACCTTTGCTTTCCGTAGGATGCCATTTGGCTTATGCAATGCACCTACGACTTTTCAAAGGTGCATGCTGGCTATATTCTCTGACATGGTGGGAGAGTTTATGGAAGTCTTCATGGACGATTTCTCTATTTTTGGAGAATCGTTTGACTCTTGTCTAGCTAATCTTGAAATGATTCTTAAATGATGCATCAAAACAAGATTGGTCCTTAGTTGGGAAAAGAGTCATTTCATTACATAAGAAGGTATCATCTTGGGTCATGTAATCTTTGAACGGAGAATTGAAGTGGATAAAGCTAAGGTTGATGCTATCACTAAACTTCCTCCTCCCACATCTGTTAAACAAATTCGATCATTTCTTGGTCATGTGGGATTCTACAGGAGATTCATCAAGGACTTTTCGAAGGTTGCTCGTCCTCTGAGAAATCTTCTCACCAAAGAAATGCCGTTTGATTTCGGTGAATCATGCCGTAAGGCATTTGATTTTCTTAAAACGGCAGTCACTTGTGCTCCAGTGTTGCAACCACCGGTTTGGACAGCCCCTTTTGAGATCATGACCAATGCATCTGATTACACGGTCAGGGTTGTTTTGGGTTAGAAAGTTGATAGGAAGCCCTCTGTCATCTACTACGCTAGTAAAGCTCCAGACAAGGCCCAGTGGAATTACACTGTTACTGAGAAGGAATTACTACCTGTAGTATTTGCTTTGGAGAAATTCGTGGATTATCTCTTAGGGTCTCACGTCATTATTTATACCGACCACTCGGCCTTGAGACATCTCTTGGCCAAAAAGGATGCCAAACCCTGACTTTTTCGTTGGATTCTTTTGCTTCAAGAATTTGATCTTGAAATCAAGGATAAATTCGGGGTACAGAATGTGGTGGTGGATCGTTTGTCGAGACTTCTGAGTGATTCTTCTCGTCCGGACATCCCGATTGCTGATACTTTTCTGGATGAAACCATCCTTATAGTTTCAGGCGTCCAAACCCTGTGGTTTGCTGACATTGTTAATTATTTGGCCGTTGGTCAAATCCCCTAAGATTGGATTAAGCAACAACGGGATAGACTCAAATCTGAGGTCAAATATTACTTCCGGGAGGACCCTGAACTGTACCACATCGGCTATGATCAGATTGTTCGCCGAAGTGTTCCGGAGAATGAATTCAATAGTATACTCGAGTTCTTCCATGCATCTACGTGTGGTGGACACTTCTCTGGGAAAAAGATGGCTGCAAAAATTTTGCAATCTGGATTTTATTGGCCATCTTTATTCAAGGATGCCCAGGAATTCTCAAGGTCGTGTTCCCGATGCCAGGCACTCGGGAGCATAACTAAGAGAGATATGATGCCCCTAAACCCAATTCTTCCTGTCGAAATCTTTGACGTTTAGGGCATTGATTTCATGGGACCCTTCCTCCCTTCATTTGGACATCAGCACATTCTTGTAGCTGTTGATTACGTGTCCAAATGGATCGAGGCAATTCCCACTCGAACCAATGACCACAAGGTGGTCATCGATTTTGTCAAGAAGAACATCTTCAGCAGGTTTGGGATTCCGAGGGCCATCATCAGTGATGGTGGCACTCATTTCACTAATGCCCAGTTTTGTAATTTGCTGCCTAAATACGGGGTTCATTATCGAATCTCCACACCTTTTCATCCCCAGACGAATGGATAGGCCGAGATCTCCAATCGGGAGATTAAGAATATTCTGCAGAAAATGGTTAGGCTTGGTCGCAAAGACTGGACTCAAAAACTTGAGGACGCTCTTTGGGCCTATCGTACGGCGTATAAAATGCCCATTGGCATGTCTCCGTTTCGTCTGGTGTATGGAAAGGCATGCCATTTAAACGTAGAGATTGAACATAGGGCATTCTGGGCAATCAAGCAGTGCAATCTAGATCTGAGTTTAGCCGAGAAGACCAGGAAACTCCAATTATCTGAGTTGGAGGAGATTAGAAATGATGCATATGAGAATGCCAAGATCTACAAGGCTCGGACCAAAGTTCTACATGACCAATTGATTTCCTACAAGAGCTTTGAGCCGAACCAGATGGTCTGGCTATTCGATTCTCGACTTAAGCTCTTTCTCAGCAAACTTAGGTCGAAATGGAACGGCCCGTTCATTATCGACCAGATTTTTCCAAACTGAGCTATTCAGATCTCTAACTCAAAGACGAGTAATTCATTCAAAGTTAATGGTCAATGTCTGAAACCTGTTATTGACCAAACTCTTTCAGAACCTGTCTCAGACACGGTTGCTCTAGCCATGTTGTGACTTCTTTGGCTGGACTTCGCCTACCTGATGGCATTAAACTCAGCAGTTGTACAGTCTGACTCAGAGTTGACACGAGTTTCATATTCAGGTGATATCTTCTGTACTCTACCCTTCTTTTCATGTCTCTTTTTTTCAATGTGGACATTGCATCAGCTAGGTATGGGGGGGTGGATTCATTTTTGAATTATGTTGTCAGCTTTGTAAAATTCTTGTAAATTCTATTATATACATAAAAAAAAATTGAATTAGGAAGGAATACTTGGACATTAGGACTTTTAAATCTTAGGAAATATTACATTAGGATCTAAACACTAAGACCCTTCAGATCTTTGGGTTTAATCAGCCCGGGTATCCACTAAAATGTGGATTTCTTTTTCGAGTCCTTGCCATACTGAACTCTATTTTAATTTGATTAAATAAGTTTGGGTGATAAGTACACGACTTATCAACCCACCCTCTGATTTGAGGGAGCTCTAAGTTTAAGCATCTACACACTATCTTGTCACTGACTCGTTGTTCGGCAGTTTTAACGAAAATTGGGTAGCTAATGAACCTTCTAAGGTGATATGGCTAGTAAGTTATCGTGGGTAACAACCCATAGGTAGGTTGTCTAGAGTCCAGTCACTGGAACCATTCTTTTCTTACTGCCTTTAGGTAAATCTTAGTCCAGGGAAGCCACCTACTTAAAAAGAAAAAAAAGAAAGTCAAACAGAAAAGAAAAAGAAAAAGAAAAAGGAGAAAAAAAAGAAAATAAAAGAAATAAGTCACACTTCGTCGCACGAGTATGGCTGGCAAGTTATCAGTGGTAACAGCTCATCGACTAGTTGTCCAGAACCTAGCTCAAGAAATGCACTAAAAATTCCCAAAACACTTAGGAAGAAGCGGAGAAGTAGAATAAGCCGGGGAGATATACACTGGATTCACCCTTGTGTTGACCACATAAAAATAAAAGTAGGGAGAAAGCTACCGGTCGTAAAGATACACCTTTAGGCAGAACTCTCTTTTTAAGGTCACCTAGAGGTGCAGAAACCCGAAGTCTATTCTAATTGCCGATCAACGAGTCTATCACATTCACAATAAGATGCTTAGAACTTATCAAATCTTGGGTTAGCTTAGTGGTCGTAGAAAGCCACTCTTTAACATTAAACTCAAAAATCCAAAAAAATTAGAAAAGAAGAAAAAGAGAAAAAGAAAATTTTCTTTGAATAAGGCGAGGGCTTGAGGCAGTCTGCATTTTGGTAAATACTCGGGTGCTGTTGTGTCTTTGAAAGTTCAGATCCTGAGTAAAAAAATTTCTTAATGTTGAAAATAACTTATGCCTAAGTAATCTAACATAATTCTTTTATAAATAGCATGTAGTATTTGCTAGGGACTAGCAAAAGATAGGCATGGGGGTGTGATGTGTATACATTTGATTAACCTAAAATGTCTATTAATGCATGTTCTTAGAGTCACATTAGCATCATACATTGTAAATAGTGCATAACATGCATAATCATGCATTTAGATCAAGTTTGTATAAATTGTATAGTAATTATCTCCTTTTTGTGGTCAGGGACAGGGAAACTTTTTATCAGGCCTCAGATCGAAGATCCAACCGTACGGATCTGATCAGGGCGACGATTGGAGTTCAACGACTCCAATATTGCCTTAATCGGATATCCGTAGCACCAGATAGAGATCGAGGAACCTTAAAGATCAAGGGCCAAGATGGTGTTAATCCGCACCTCAAATAAAAAATACGACCGCATGGATGGGTTCGGATCGACGATCGCAGCCTAACAGCACGAAAATCGATCCAATCCGACACCCGTGGCACCAACTACATCGCTCAGAAGATGGATGGCCTAGATGGTGCCACGTGGCACCATCATAGCTGCCTAGCATCGGCCGCAGCCTTCCTTCTTCACTCGTTTGCTTGATCTCAATCGTTGGTTGCTTATCCAACTGCTGCGAAGCCGCGTGCATGAAAGCGGTAGCTTGCCTAAAGAGAAGGCGTAGCGTAGCAGTCGAGCGCCCCTTTGCGAGCACAAGGCGCGTGTTCGAGCCGCGCTGCACCTCAAATTGAAGAGCGGGTGTGGAGTGGGCGAGCGAGCAGAGCCATGCAATGAAGATCGAGCGGTGAGGAGCGAGCAATAGCACCCATGCACGATCATATGCGCGGCGCTTACGCGTGATCGCACGCGGGCGCGCGATGCGGGCATAGATGCTCTCAGTCGTCCGATCTCTTGATTGAACGGCTGTGAGCGCACGTACGTGCGCATGCATTTTGGGTGGAGAAGAAGAGCGGGCGTACGCGACGCGCGCACACGTTGCTCACAACAGACCTTTTGTGATGTTTAAGTCTGTCATTAAAGGTCCCATATTAATGTTTTTGAAATTAAGATGTCCAAAATTCCCCCACTCTTTGCAACTATAAAAGGAGACCCCCTCCATACAAATTTATCATCCCCTCCTTCTCTTCTCTCCCTCTCGAAAGCTCAAGAGAAGCTTATCCTACACCCGGGATGCTCCTCAAGAGCTAAAATCAAATTTTCACCCCCTTTTCGGAAGCGGATTCCACGACGACGACGACGTGCTTCCTCGTTCCCGTTCCTCCTGCTTTGACCTCCTTCCCACTCCGTTCCTCCTCTTCCAAGTGTTGTCTCGTCCGGCTTGTCCTTTAAGCGATTGTCGAGGAGGATAACTTCTCTCTCCCAATCCTTTTTCCTACTTTCTAGAGTAGAATTTTCCTACTTTCTAGTGTAATAATTTCTCGCTTTCTTAGTTGTACAAACATTTTGCAACATCAAGTAAATGTTTTCTCTCTCTCTCTTATTGTCTATATTTATTCCATTTCATTGTGATTATTCTGTTCTTAAACAAAAACACAAAAAAAATATATAATTGCAAATTTTGATCGACATAGCCTCCTTGAGTTTGACATGGGATTTCTTTTCCGGTATAAATTTTATTTGTTGAACCTGAGTTTTTCGCTACTCGAACTACAACGACAGGTTTTCAAAACCAACTCCGATAGCGTAGTCTTCTAACGTTCAACAAAGATGTTATTAAATTTTATACGAGACTCAAATTTTGGAACTAAATTGTAACTTTCTTAGTCAATAAGACTAGGTTAGATCCTCCTGATTTTTGAATATCTGTTTTTACCACCAAGTTGAGTAAAGAGACTAGATACCTATAGTTGATTAAGTAAAGAGTTGGTAGAATTCTTAGCCATAAGGTCTAACGGGCTATGGTTAGCTTAATCAATTGAGGACGTTCGGCAAAGACTTGGTGAGTTGCGTCTTGATAGATCTTGCAGGTTGAAACTAATGGTTTAAAGGACCTAAGAGTGAAAGATTTTGCTGTCCAAACTAATGGTTTGAGAGCTAAGTAACGTAAGCACCCAAAATTCACACACATTAGAATTGTCTTATTGGCATCTGAGATCACGAAAAGACAGAAGCTAAGAGATCGATTCTAAATCTTCTTTAGTCCAAGGATATCCGCAGGGCGGCTCTTGAAAGGGTGAAGGATATGCCACCCACCTAGAAAAAAGATTTGGAGTATTTACATTAGTAAGAAAAATGAAAAGGAGAAGGAAAATAAATTTATTGAAAAAAAAATTAATTATATACACCTTGTAGTTAAGTATCTCAATACAAATGGGTACTTATGTAGTTTTTATCCATCAAATAAAGCATCTCGCTACATATGGATGCTACCCCTTGCTCCATCAATAAAACACCTCACTACAAATGAGTGTTTTAACCTATAGAAAATGGATTGAAAAAATATGGAGATAAAATATAGGAATAAGAGACCCAATGATCCACCTGGGAGATATAGACCTAGAGTGTTGACCTCGGGATAAAAAAAATGGTGGGGAGAAAGCAACCAAATCTGAGTAAGGCTAAGCTGAAGGCTTGAATTAGAATAACCTGGATTGGAAATTGATGTCTTAAGATTTGGATTTTTGCAAGTTCAGATGCCCTTAAGACAAATTTACTTACGAGCATGAATGCTTTAAAATCATAACTATTGAACCTTGCAGTGGCTAGTGAAGCCTGAGAAATCGGGTTTTGGAAACAAGTGGTAGAAGGCTAAAGGAAATAGATTGACAAGGCTCTAGGTCTAGAAGTCCGTCCTTGATGCTGTGGATTGATTGGTCTATGGATTTTACTCTTCTCTGAATTTGGTAAATAAAGGGCGTTTAATTAATTTACAAAAGCTTAGATTGGTAAAAATCAGATTTCACAAACTTAAGGATTAACCTATGTTTATTGAATTTTGAGTTATAATTTAATTTCCATTCTTTAAGTCTTACTACCTTATTCGTCTTGACTTCTTTGATTTTTATAGTTTAAAGTGGATACAGAGAATAAATGGGTTTTCATTGATTTGATTCGAAAGAAGTTTTCGTCAAGATTCTGTTTTCATGAATACGTATTTTTGAAAGGTATTTAGGGTTTTGAGTCTATCGTAAGAGGATTCCCGCTAATGCTCTGTCTATTTATGGATATTTGTTTAAAAACACAAAACTAAAAAAATATGAATAATAAAAGCATTCTGACCGAAGCATTCTTCTACTATAGAATTATTTATAATTATTTAATCACCCTAGTGCTTAAATCAACATATTTCTTGGTTACTTTTACTAGGGACTAGCAAAACCTGGTGTTGGTCGCTCTAAATCGGTGTTTTAGGAAGTAATGCGTTGTAGTATAGCCGATAAAGCGCGAAAAAAAAATAGAATTTATACTCTAACAAAATCCGAGATCGTACACAGGGAGCAATTAGCAATTTAATACTCAAGATTGCAATTCCAAGTATAATATAGTAATATAATGGAAATTTCAAGTACAAATAATATAAATATAGAAGCAAGAATCAATGTAGCAAAAAAGATTAGGGTAAAATGGTGATTTGAATCACCAAATTACCCTATTACAATTATACTAAATAATGTAATAGTACTAGTCAACCAAATTCCACGTAAATTGAGTGCACAGTGCACTCCTTGTCAGAGATCAGATGGTTGGAACTTCAGTTAGATGGCTTCACCGTCCAGATGCTACCATGCTAAGAGGGCATTCTTCTTCTTGGCTTCTTCTTCTTCTTTTCTTTCTCCTGCCTTAGGCTCTTTTCTTCTTCTTTCTTTTCTCTTCATGCACAAGGGAGGAAACTTATAAATTTTGGCTAAGTGTTGGGGGTTTCAAGAGCAAAACCCCCCTTTCCCCACTCTCTCTTTCTCTCTTTTCCTCCTCTTCTCTGACCTGGGTGTATAAGCAGGTTGGTAACCGGATAATCTGGTCAGGGTCCAGGTCCGTGGGTAGTGGTCACGGACAAGGGTGCGTAGGGTGTGTGGGGGACCTCACCCCTAGTGTTGAGGCAGTAAGGCCCCGACACTTTTTCCTTTTATCTGCAGTTGAGGCTCCGTTGCTCGCCGATGTGGGACTAAAGTCCCACCTTTGTTCTTCGCACAAGGCAGTGAAAGCTGCAGCTGCTTCCTTCGTCAAATTGGCGCAGAGGACTTGGTCAAAGGCTTGAATTGATCAGTGGGGAAACTTCTTGGGTTGAATCCGTGTCACCTGAATTAAGGGCCTAGGCTCTCAAATGCATGAATGCACTCCTCGGTAATTTCGGAAGGGACATCTTTTGATAGAAGATTAGTTAGGGGGCACATGATTTTCGAGAAATTAGGAATGAAACCGTAGTAAAAATTGACGTGCCCCAGAAAAGAGCAGATGTCCTTTACTGAGATAGGCATGGGTAGTTTCGAAATCAAATTAACCTTAGCTCGATCAACCTGGATGCCTTTTTTAGAGACGAGGTGACCTAAGACAATTCCCTTAGGTACCATGAGGTGGCTCTTTTCTCAGGAAAAAACCAGATTCACGTTGATACAACGCCTGAGGGTTTGGACCAAGTGCAGGAGGAAATCATCAAAAGATTCCCCAAATATCGAGAAGTCATCCATGAAAACTTCAAGGTATTCACCTACCATATCTAAGAATATGGCAAGCATGCACCGCTGAAAGTGGTGGGTGCATTGCAAAGATCGAATGACATCCTATGGAACATGTATGTTCCGAAGGGGCAGGTAAAGGTAGTCTTCTCTTGGTCCTTAGGATGGATTGCCACCTGGTTATAATCGGAGTACCCGTCCAAGAAGCAAGAGAATTGGTTTCCTACCAATTTCTTGAGTATTTGATCAATACATGGCAGTCGGAAATGATCCTTTTTCGTGGAGATATTTAGTCTTTGGTAAGCAATACAGACTCTCCACAAGTTTACTATACAGGTCAGTATAGTCTCTTCGGTTTCAGTCGTAACGACGGTGAGTTCTGCCTTTTTGGGCATAATCTGGATTGGACTCACCCAACGACTGTTGAAGATCGGGTAGATGATCCCTGCACATAACCACTTGATGATCTCCTTTCTCACGACATCCTGCATTTCATAGGGTGGTCGTGTGCCCTCTTCAGTGTAGATGTGATGCATGCAATATGAGGGGCTGATGCCAGTTAAGTCATCAAGAGTCTACCCAATGTCTCTCCAATGCTGATGGAGGACAGAAATCAAGCGGGGTTCCTGATCATAGGTAAGGCGGGAATTGATGATCACAACAAACGTTTGATTTGAACCCAGGAAGGCATATTTGAGATGGTCAGGGAAGGGTTTCAACTCCATGATTGGATTTTCAGTAGCAGCAGGTGGTTCAGGGTGAGGTTTAGGAGCAATAGCAGGAGCTAAAGGTATCTCTAGGTCTGGTTCAGGCTCCTCTAAGTGTGGGGTTTGATCCTCTTGTGGTTGATCATCAGAGATACGCAGGTTTTCCTCGACATAAGGGTCGCCAACCACGAACTCGATGTCACAAATTTGTTCGATAACCCTACAATTAATTCCTCCTTGGGCCTTAAAGATATCAATCTTTAGTGCCTTGCTCCCAAATTTTAACTCAATTTGGCTCTCCTCACAATTGATGTTGGCCCTAGCTGTGGCCAGAAAAGGTCTCCCCAAAATAATTGGTATGTTCTTCAAGTTCTCAGGAGCATCCATGTCTAAAACTATAAAGTCCACGGGGAAGTAGAAATCGCGTACCCTAACTATGACATCCTCGAGAATTCCTTTTGGTGACTTAATAGACCGATCAATCAATTGCAATGTCACCTCTGTCGGTTTGAGCTTAGATTCTTCAAGGTGGTCAAGTAGGGATATAGGTATTAGGTTTATGGAGGCTCCTAGATCCAATAATACACGGTCAAATTGAATATCACCTATTGTACAGGAGATCAGAGGGGTACCGGGATCTTTTGCCTTAAGCGGGAGCTTACTCAAAATGATGGAGCTAGCTTGCTCCGAAAATATGATCGGGCTCCTGCCTTTGGTTCTCGGCTTACGCTTTGGTGTACATACATCTTTCAGGAATCTTGCGTAGGCTGGTACGTGGCATATTGCATCCATCAAGGGGATGTTTATTTGGACCTGCTCAAAGAGCTTGACCAGGTCCTCCTCAAGTGCCACAGGTTTGATTTTCTTCTTTCCCTTGGTTAAGGCCTCGGGAAATGGGACCTTAGTTGGTTCCTCTAGAATTGGCTCAGGCTCTTTATCAGGGATGAGTGTGTCCTGGATAACCAATCTAGGGTTAGGGTCTATAGTCTCAAGCGAGTTGTGGCTAGGAAAAGGTGGGTCTTGCGTTGCTTTGCCACTACGGGTGGTGACGGAATTTAATCTTGCCTGGTTCTGGTTTGGGCTAGGGAGGATAGGTGTCTACTGCTGAAATCTAGAATAAGAGGTTGAAGCACTCGTCCCGTCAGGGGATGGATCAGAGTGGGCCTGATAGACAAAGTGAGCTTGGCTCTAAGTTGGATTCATAATCTGCCTCTGGTTTGGCACGTTATTTGGATTCAGAAGAGGCTGAGAAGGGAGTGCACCCGGCTGGCGAGCACTTGCCAGCTGGGCCAATTGATTGCGTAACTTAGAGATCTCTTCTTTTTGTTGTTTTTGCATGTCAACAAAGGTCTGGAGAATCAAAGATGTTTGATCTTCCTTAGGTGGTCCAGATTGGAAATTTTGATTAGGCCTTGGTTGAGTGAGTTGATAGGGATGCGGGTTTTATGGTTGGGGTTGGAATTGAGGTCATGGATGTGGGTTATTTCCTGACCATGCAAAGTTTGGATGATTACGCCATCCAGGGTTGCAGGTATTAGAGAAGGGATTGTTTTGGATGGCGTGGAGATCCTCGCAGGTCTGAGGATCCCCAGAATAATCAGGGTACGAGGGTTCAAAGTTCCCCCAACTGTGGTAGGTTGCCCCGGAGTTGCCTCTGAAACTGTAATCAAACGAGGGTGGATATGCATCCATCCCCGGAGAGTGGTAGAAACAGTGTGCAGCTTCCCTACCTGAGGGAGGGTGTGTATACGTGCTTTGTGGTGCAGAGGTGGTATTGTGTAGATGTCGAGTGATGTCGTCCACCTTCTTCTCAATGATGGAGACCATATCCAATTGATTGGCTACCAACTCCAAGTCAACAGATGCAGAAAGGCCTCGAGATTCGTGTAAGCCCCGATTGCTTATCAATGCGCAAGTGGACGTCCGGTCATACGCACCCAGTGACTCATTGTTCGAGGAGTTCTCACACATGTTCTCGAGAATTCCCTAAATCTCGTCTCCATGCTGACTCATGATGCTACCACCACAGGTTGCATTGACAAATAGCTTGATGTCATCATGAAGCCCGTGGTAAAAGGATCGGACTTGTTCCCACTTCGGGACTCCATGATGGGGGCATTTGCGCATGAGATTCAGAAAACGATCCCATGCCTTGTGTAGAGATTCTCCCGCTCCTTGGGAGAAGTGCGTGATATGGTGTCGCATAGGGTTTGTGCGACCAATGGGATAGAATTTTTGTAGGAAGGTGGTTTGAAGTTCTTCCCATGTGTTGATCGCGTGTGGATAAGTTTGAAACCAGTAGGCAGCTTTGTCGGTCAGAGAGAAGGAGAAGTTCATTAAGAGCAAGCAGTCTTGATTATGCATGTCTACCCCAAAGGTGTGGGTCAGATGCTTCAGATTCTTGATGTGTTGTAAAGGATCCTTGGAGTTCAAGCCATAGAATTTTGGAGTCAAGTGAAGCATACTAGGCTTGAGCTCCACCTCAGGTCCTTCTGCATGGATATTGATTCATGGTTCGATCTCCACTGCCGCGGGATTATAGTGATCTCGCATTTGAGGACGCGACGGTGGGTTGATGAAGGCATTGATCTGATCTCTGAAATCAAAGATTTGTTGTAGTTCAAAGTTAGGTTGTTATGGCTGATCCATGGTTGTGATTGGAGGTTCGGGCTTAAAATCAGAGGAAATGTCAATATGATTAGGTTGTTGCACAAACACGGAGGTTGAGACTTGGCCTCGATGAGAGTGAATAACTAATGGAGGTCTCAAGGGTGGTCTTAAGGACCTCCTCCCAATCATGCACTAATGGAGAAGATGAGGGATACAATATCAGACGAACCCAATCTAGGCACCCAAAAAATTTTTGGATGACTATAGAGGTTTGGGGGCTGATGATACCCCTGGATCAGAAAGTCGTCCACCTGAGAATTACCTGGGCATGGGAGCTGCGTAGGGCATGGGAGCTGGAAGGGAGAGTCCCCAAACCTCTCCCTTGTGTTGTCCATCCTGTGTAGGGCATGGCACCAGTGGCAACTTTGCACGGAAGATGGCGTTGCGCAGGGCATGGGAGCTAGCCCCAGAAACGAGAGGAGGGTCCCCTACGTTGTCCTCTTCCGCATGGACCACCTCCCATGCCCTGCCGGCACCCATACCTCTTGTGCAAACGCATGAGAGGTATGGGTCTCTTTTCCAGCCACGTCTTCGGCGACCAGCCCACACCTCCTTCTTGTGTTTCCCTCTTGCCAGCACTTATTTAAGGAATGGCAGGGGCTGCCGCTTCCTTCAAGCTTGTCTTGGCCTCAGAATTCCCTTGAATTTCGTCCTCCCTCATCTCCGGCCATCTGCCCGCAAGCTCCGGCAACCTTCTTCCTCTGCTCTCGTTGCCCTGCCACCATACTAGTGGCAGGGTTACTCTCACCATCGTCCACTGTGCTTGGCCGCACCAGCAGGCACCCTCCTGTCCTCCTCTTTGTCGTCGTTATCTCCCCCTCAGGGCCTTAGTCTCCGGCGATGGTGAATATGTGCCGCTCACCCTCTGCCTCCCCCTTCGTCCAGAGACCCACAGATAAGTTTCTCCTCTCCCCCTCTTCATTTCCCCTCTGTTAATTCACACTTTTTATCCCTCGACTGCCACTGTCCACCATCGCCATCTCCACCTCCAGCCAGACCTTCGGCGAGGCATCCCCGCTGCTCCACACCTCCATCCGCCTCGCCAACCGATCCCTGAGCATCACCACCACCCACTGATCACCCTATGACCCTCCACTCACCGCGCCAACCCCTGTCGCCTCCCCCCAACCTAACCCATTCTCACGGCCAAAGAGCGACCTAGGCACACATGCCTAGGTCGCTCCGCGGCCAGCCAACCCCCGTCTCACCTTCGCCGTGATACGGCGAAGGTTTTTTGATGGTCTGACAGGACCGCAAGGCCGTATTGCTAATTTTAGGTCTCGAGCTTTCACCGCCATTGCTGCCGAACTTGGAGCAAGCTTGCTAGCAGCTCTAGGCCTCTGCAGCCCTAGGTTGGAGTCCCAGACCGCGCGGAAGAGACTCTTACGCACGGTCCCAGGTCCCTAATCGAAGATGCGAGCCACGCGTATCGCTACAATCGTGAGGACTTCGGCTGTAGGCGAAGGCGCGGAAGCGGGTGGGACTTTTAGTCCTACCTCGAAAGTGTGCGGGCGGGCGCCCGCACATAATTTGATTTTGTGTTTCAGGCTATTTGCCTCGAAACACACTGGGGTGAGGCCCCTCGCACCCCTGCCACACCTCATCCGCGACACGTTCCCTGCGGACCTGGCACCCGGATCCGATTACCTCCTACCTGTGCACACCTCGCACACCACACACGCGGGTGCGCCTGGTCCCGGGAGCGTCACCCGACCCGCTTACCCGAATACGACTCTGGGAGAGCAAACCCTGGAGTGCATTTGAGAGAGAGAGAGATGCAGGGAGGGTAGGGGTTAGGTTTTGCCTAACCCTACATTGTGCATGGAAACAGGAGAAGAAGAAGGAGAAAGGGAGAGGAGCGGCTGAGGACTTAGCCGCACAGAGGAGCAGAAGCTGAAGAAGAAGGAGGAGGGAGTGCAGCAAGGAAGAGGAAGAGACATGACTGAAGAAAAAGAAAGAAGAAGAAGCCCAGAAGGCCGAGAAGAGAGAGACCAAGGAAGAAGAAGCTGCAGATGCAAGGCAAAGAAGAAGACAGGAGCAAAAGCTGAAGAAAGAGAAGCCGCAGAGAAGAAGAACCACCAGAAGCACTGTAGCAAGTGGCAGTTTAAGTCATCTGACATTTGAGTCAGATGTTTGGAGAAAGAAAGATAGAGGAAGAAGAAAGAGAGAAGAAAAGAAGAACAAGTTTTCCTTTCTTTAGTGTTTTTTTATAAAACAGTATATATCTATATTGTAAATTGTGATTTTGTATGCTTCTAAAATCAAGTGTTGCTCCCTAAGTTCGACCTCGGAAATTTTCTATTTTTCGAGTAATAAAATATACATATTGGTAGTTTAACCCTACCAACTCCTTAGAATAGGAGGTCCAATCGAGGGATCAAAGTAATCTCACAAATGGCACAGGGGTTGATTACCCAATTCCACAGCAAGGGATGTATATCTGGGGGGAAGATGGCACTCCCAACTATGCACTAAAATTTTGCAAGGTTATAGAGTATACATTCTCTTGATTTCTCTTGGATTGCTTATAGGTTATAGAGGACTTAAGTGTCTTCGCACCTATTTATAGTGCTGGGATGAGGCTCCCAGCGATATCTTCTGAGCGAATTGGGCTCGGTCTCCTAGCAGGATCTCCTAAGCAGATCACGCTTCTAGCAAGATTTTCTGAGCAGATACGCTACTGGGTTATTAATGGCAGCTGCCATTGTCAACATTTATTGGAGGCATAGGCCTATTGTACTTTCGTCGAACCTCCAGGGGATAAGGCCTTCTGGGTCTGGCTGTGCCCCACCTGCTCATATGCAGGTTGGTTGGATTGCTAAATAAGTCAGCGTAGGATGTTCTCTTGGATGTAGGTGGGTTGGGTCTCTAAACCCGCCTGTATACAAGCTTCTCTGGGCTGGATCCATCTTTTCAGGCTTATCATGTGATTTCGAGTTCGAGGGCATTTTTTACCCCTCATCAATAGTAAAAATATGATTATTTGTTAGGTTGGATAGATTATTATGATTTACGTATATGTTAAAATAAACTTAACTGTTTAATTATGCATAAACTATATTAAAATGTTTATTGATTGAGATATATTAACTCACCAAACATGAGAGGAGAAAGCGTGAGGGAAAAGGTAGGATGAGAATGATGTGTGATGAGGTGTGGCTCATTTTAGCTAAAATGCCCAAGTTAAGCTAGAAACTAGGTTAAACACTAATGAATTAACACATGAAATGGGTTAAGTGTGAGAAATAGAGAAAAAGACCTAAAACATCAATTTTGTGTTAAAAATGCAAAATTAGGTCATTAAATGAGGTATTCTATTCATTACTGTAAAATGATGATCAATTTGCAAATTTAACAAACATTTAAATTCAAAAGTTAAAATCAATAGTATAATTAACTTCGTAAATGTTCAATTAAGCTAAAATAAAAGTTTGGTTGCATTTAGACATCATTAGGACCTTCCATTTATTAGATTACGTATAGGTCCTCAAGTCATAAACTTTTTATTCATTTAAAAACCTTCCAGGGACCACTTTGTAAATCGTAGGGGCTTATTCGCAACACTTAAGGACTGTTCTGAAGTGCTTTCTCATCACTTATGGGCTTCTGAGCAATTGTTTTACCCCTTTTCCCATAACGGTCTTCGCGTAAATCCGCCAATAAACCTACAACTGCATGAGTCTACTGTAGCCGCGAGGAACTTGGCTTATTGCGACCGTCCACTCCTTTATCTCTTGATCTTGTGGCCTCGATTCATTTGAAGCTTCACGTGCTTCGACGCTTGAGGTCACCACCTTGCCCAAATCCCATTCAATGACTCATTTTGATTTGATACCTGCGCGCACTGGTGGGAACACCATCATAGGCCCCAACGGGCCACTTTTAGTCTGGAATAAAAGATAAAAGCTCCTACATATCTATCTGAGGGTCATAACTACACTTTGGACTGTTTTGAGGAGAGAACAAGAAACTGGGGCTAATTCTGTAACTTTAATAGCATATCATGAACACAGAATAACCAAGGGGTTTGCTAGGAGTGAAATAAAGGTCAAATGAGCATTAAAGTCTAATAAGTGGGTCAATGTAGATAGAAACCTGAGGGCATTATCTCTGTTTCACTACCATGGGCAGTGAAGCTCCATCTTCATCTCTGACTCTCCTCGCCGCTAAGGACATCGTAGCACCTGAGGGTGACCCAGAACTCCACTAGTGAGTTTTTCATCCGCTGGAGCACCTCCTCCCTCTCTTCTTCCTCTCCATCTACTAGGTGGAGACCTAAAGGTCCCATTCCTCTGATCAGTTAGGCTTTAATGCTTTTGTAGAGTACTTTTCCTGCTTTCAAGATTAGTTTTAGTGTACATAGTGTAATTTAGATTAGTTTAGGAGTAAATTAGATAATGGAATTCACTGATTTGTTAGATTAGCTTGGAGTAGAGTAGCCTAGATCCGATCTTGCCCTCTTTGATCAATTCAGATCAGAGATGTGTTTTTCCACAGCCATTTCGATCCATTAATCTCCCTTATCATCTCATTAATTGCATTTTCTAATTTCCTCAACAATTTAATTCGCAAACCACCCATCCATCAAGGCCTAATTTTAGATCTGGAATTTTGGTTAGATCTGAAATTAGCACCTAAAATGGCAGGGGGGGTCTACCACTCACCCCATAAATCCACAAAGACCCCGATCCGATTTGAATGTCTAAAATTGCTCGACATCTTTCAAGTTTTTTTTAAGGCCCAATCTCATGATTTGGAGCTCATTTGGTTTTATCGGATTTAATCGAGCTTTTTGAAGTTTTAATTGCTTAATTAGGTGTCCTGTAATGAATCCAATGTTTTGGATTTGGTTTTTAATTTGTGGATGAGCATGCACTTAATTTAAGTGTTATTTGAAGAGTTTGCTGATAGAATGTGAGTAGGGTTATTTAATTAAGTGAAATTAGCATCAAATTGTATATAGTGGAAGTGGTTAACCTACGAGCGAATCTACACTCGCTTATCAAAAATTTATTAACCTGGCTAAATAAGGTTTTAAAATTTTCACTTTTAGGCTGGGGTCGAACTTAGGGAGGCTGGTTTGGAATTACTCAATTTCTACTTGCTTCCTAGACTTGCATTAATTTCTTTTGCTTATTGTATTTTTGGTTTTATTGATTTTTAGATTTTTTTGGAGAATCTTGTCCTTGAGGCACACACTCAAAATGGTTCTTGGCTACACGTCAAAATAATAAAATCTGATCTCGCCACACATGAGACCGTGCTCCTGCAAGTTAAGAATTATCTTTTCTATTTTATATATATATATTTTATCTTTTCTTAAGCAATAAAATAAAAGCAAATATAGAAGAAAATGAAAATACGGAATTGAAATTCGAAAATTGAAATGAATTGAAATATGTAGCTTATTTATATGTAGAATATATATATATATGTATATATGTATATAAGTATATGTATATATATATAACTATATAATAGAATAGTGAATATTGAATCTAGGATTAAATAGAGATGTAGCATAATGCTAGGTTAACCGTCATTTGGAAAGATGGGATTAATCTAGCTATGTGTCACATGCGATGTGGAGCAGACGTGTGTGAGTGTGAGTAGAAGGCTTGCTATGCACTAATATTGAAAAATATACGTGATGGGAGGCTCATCATGGCTCTTATATACCCCTAAGTAACTAGTTTCTGTAGTTAATTAGCTAAGAATGTCTATTTAGGGGTTATTTATAATAAAGGGTAAAATGTTACGGACCATTAAAATAAGTTTAAAACACTAAATTAAATATCAAATAATATTATTAATAATTTAATTAATAATTTGGACTCAAATACTACACATTTAGCTAGTTAATTAATATCTAAATTAACTTAATCAATATCTAACCCTAAGTATGTAATTAACTTAAATAATGTAATCATTTAAATAAATATAGCTAAAAAGAGAAAAAACATAATTTCAAGGCATGAATATATTATTTATCTAATTTACAATAACATATAAAAAGTTGAAAAGGAAATAAATTAAAATAAGCTTTAAATGCCTCTGTTTACATTTAGGTGCTTAGGTTTTTATTCAATTGAGTCCTTTTATTTACTATTGGTCCCTAGCTTTTCTTGCACTTTAGTCCCTATATACACCTTCATCATCATCATCTTCTTCTTTCTCACATTGAACGGCTGAGGACGACTGATCACCACACCCACTGGTCACCTTTCATCTCACGTCCAAACTCCTCCGCCCTTGCTGCTAGCCTTCCACTCACCGCTACCATTCCATCCTACGGTCCCAATCTTCCTAAACCTAACAAACTTCGGCACGGTGACTTCACCATCGCCGGAGACGAAGGACTCTATACCTTTGCACTTGGATGTGATTGCGTCCAGATGCAAGCCCCCTACCTCCATCGCCACCTTTAAATACCTCCCAACTCCTCCGATTTCACGCAAGTCGACTCCCTTCCCTCTTTCCCACACTGAGTTGACTGATAGGATATTCTCTCCAACTCCAGCGACCTTCTTACCCTCCCTCGGAGTGCCTCCGGCAAAGGCGATTGTCTTTCTCACCTCCTCTTCCTCTCCCACAACTATGACAGGGCATGGGAGCATTGCCACCCTCCTTCCTCTCCATTTCCTTTCTCGTTGGACTTCTTTCCAACATCCTCTAATTTTGTCCTCAGTCATGTGGCTTTCAATAGAGATCTCTTTCCCCTATTTCGTCCAGGTAACAGTAGATTAGCTGGGATTTAGTTTAGCTTAGTTAGGTAGTTAGTGTAATGTTAATGTAGTTTCAGACCTTCGTCCCCGGCTCCAACAAGGCCAATTTCGGCCTTTCTGGACATCGTTCACTCTTTACTCCATCTGATCACCTATCTTACTTCCTCACGATCCACCTATGCTTCTTTTCCCTCCCTTTTATCAACTGAATCGCTTAATCTCACTTCACCTCCACCGGAGACCTCTGCTGTCCACGGCGAAGGTCCTCAGGCTAGATCACCTTCTTCAGGGGCCCTCCATTGCCTCGTCATCATCTTGACTTCAATTTGATTAATTACTCATCATAACCAAAACTCCTAAATTCCATGCAACCTCTTGAGCATGCTGTCAATGGTAGCTCAGGAGGAGTTCTTCCACTTAATTAGTCACTTATTCACTTTCGCCACACTCCATTAACCATTTCCCCTCACTCAATCGAGTGAGAGGATCATTCCTGAGTTCAAACGAACTTAGATTTTGTTCTAATTGAATTCGAAGATTAATCTCTGAATCAGTCTTTCATTGGAGCAATTGAGGTGTTCCTGATGAGTTATGGTTCATCATAGCGAAAATGCCCAAGTTAAGCTGGAAACTAGGTTAAACACTATCAAATTAACACATGAAAAGGGTCAAGTGTTGGAAATAGAAAAAAAGGCCTAAAGCACCAAATCTATGCTAAAAATGTATAATTAGATCATTTATTGAGATATTCTACTAAATAATGTAAAATGGTGATCCAATTGCAAATTGAACACACAAATGAGTTCAAAAGTTCAAATTAAAAGTGTAATTAACTTCCTAAATGTTCAATTAAGCTTCCATAAAAACTTGATTGCATTTGGACATCATTAGGGCCTTGCATTTAGAGATCCTCATTTAGGTCCTTAGGTTATCACATTTCATCCATAGAAATCTCTCTAGGGACCCATTTGATACTCGTAGGGACCTATTTACAACATTCTAGGGATTGCTTTGATAGGATTCCTAACCAGTTAGGGGTCCCTCTACTGTTGTTCCACCATTTCACTTGAGGGGCTTTGTTTGCAATTTCACCAATAGACCCTAAGAACGGTGCACCTCTTGGTGCACTATTCATTGAAGAACACAACCCATCAAGGCCCTTCATTCCTTCATCTCCTTGATCTACGGCTGCTCTCTAGTAGAAGCTTCGCGAGAATTATTGTGTAGCCTCACCACCATCTCCAGATCCCATCCTACAGCCCATCTTTGATTTGAAAACTTCACGCACCCTCTCCTCTCATCCTTGCTGCCCATGCCATAAATGTCTAATCTCACCAATGCGATGAGTGTAATCACTGATCTAGCCTACTTAAACACTCCCTCAACTTGCGTGCGCACCAGAACTGCTCCCTCCCCCTGAGTGATTCCATTCTTCTATGCCCTCAGCTTCCCTCACGTCAATTTCGTCGGTTTGCGGCGACAACACAAACTTCCCCCCCTTTCAATTGCCTCCAGTCGTCGACCGTTGGCTCTTGGACATCACCTTCATCAGCTGATGGGTCTCCTCCCCTTTCATTGTCATCAGCCAACGGCGGGTGACCTTGGACATCTCCTGCTTTCCATTAGATAGATTTTACATGCTTTTTAGGAGTAGAATTAGTGTAGTTTACTGCTTTCTAGGTAAATTGCTTGTTAGATTAACTTAGGAGTAGGGTAATTAGATCCGATTCGCATCTTTCTGATCAATTTAGAACAGAGAGACCTCTATGCACATCATCCTCACCATTAATCTCCGCTTACATTCCATTTTATCGCATTCTACTTCCCTTGATTTTGATTTCACAAATCACCCATTCATTATGGTCTAATTTCAAACTTGAGAACCTTGGTTCTCGGATTTGAAATTAGCGCCAAAAATCACTTTGGGGGGTCTCCCATCCATTTCGTAATTTCACAAAGACCCCCCGATCTTAATTCACCAACTCGAATTGCTCAATCTTGTTTAAATTGGTTTTCAGTGTTCAAATCGGTGATTTGAAATCTATTTGAGGTTTTATTGGATTTAATCAAGCATTTTGAGATTAAATAGGTTTGATTTTAGGTGTATGCAAGGATTCCAATTTGTTTAAGTTTTGTTTTAAATTGTGGATGAGCATATACCTAATTTCAACCTTATGTTGGAGAGTTCTATCAAGGAGAATCAGTCTCCCAGAATAGAGATGGAACAAGGACTCAATGGATCTTTATCATATCACAAAATCACCTTGATCACCCATCAATGGTGTTCAAGAACATTGAGTGATTAGATCAATAAAAGATCCAAAGTAAAAGCCCAATTTGGGGTGACATTTTACCCTCCATATAACCAATTTGATGATCCAATGTTGGAGGCTTTGGATTGAGATTTAAAAGGGTTTTTGAAAGAAGATTTGAAATGTTTTGCAAAAGGGGATTCAAATTCTATTTTATACATACGATTTTCAGGTCTTCTTTTTTGATTTAAAAGTGATGTTAAGATGAGAAATGAGACAAGATTCAGTATTTTAAACATCCCAGATCAAACTTCACCAAGTTTGATTTTGGGTATTCATTTGCTGAATCCTATCTCAGTTGCTGGAATTGAGATGCAGACACTGCAGTGGCACTTAAAATGTGTTTAAGATGTCTGATTTCATTTTGGAACACTTGAATTGAGTGGTTGCTGCTGCATTAGATTGATTGAGCAGCTGAGGTAGTCTCTGCAGTCTCTGCTACTACTTGATTTCAGCAGCCGTTGCTGTTGTTTGCACTTAGACAGCTACTGCTGTAGCTGATTGATCTAGGCTTAAACAGTAGGGAACTAGGTTGAAATTTGTGTTTTAAATGGCTGATATGCTTTTTACTATTGTATATATTGTAGACAAGCTTCCATGTAATGATATTTTCATTTAATCTCATTTGGTTGGCTTGTAACCTTATTTAATCATTCTTTTGTTAGGTAAAAATATGCCTAACTACCTAACTTGAAAATTATGAGAAATTAAGTTGAAAAATAAGTTTAACTATTCAACCATCTTCTATATGGTCTATTGAGCACATCTGAGGCAGTTTACTGCCTATCCAGCCTTTAGATTAGAATTAAAGGCCTTAAGATCTCATTAGAAAACTTCATTTAGGCCTAGAATGTGCTCCCTTTGTAAATAAATAAAAATATTAAAAAAATTCCAAAAAAAATAAAATAAAGGTGTCTTTAGTAGGATTGGGTATATTTTTAAGTGAATGCCATGTTTCATGGTATTTTGAACCCTCTGCTTAGTAGAACATACCAGCCGACGGTTTAGTATTCCTTGGAACTTAATAAAAGACATCAATATGAAAAATACCAAAAACAACTCTTTTTCCCTCATCTCTTTCTTTCTCCCTCATCCTTTATCTCTATGAAACTTATAAAACACATAAAAATCAGAAAAACTCAAAAAATACCTAAAAACACTATCTATATTGTGTAAATACATGTATATATAAACTATTCACTAAGTTAAATATATGTATAGAGTGTTTAATGTATATAATATGTATAAATAACTTATGTATATATTATATAATGTAAATAAGTATTTAAGATGACTTAAATTGTACATAAAGTATTTATATAATTATTTATTAATTATACTAACTTATATGTACTATAAACTAAATAAATTAATAAAACCCTATAAATAAACCTATTTATGAATGATACTGTAAATATATAATTATATGTATATAATGTACATTAAGACACCTTTAACATAATTTAATTATATATGTATAATAAATAATTAAGTTATTAAGTTATTAAGTGAGTTATTATCCTAATTGAAAATAAATTAGTAAATTAAGTTATTACTGAACTAACTTATATTGTATATTTGTATCATAGTGTTTTAAGCAATTTAAACTAATTTATACTGTATTATACTATTTATACAGAATTTATATGTATAATAGCTTGAAATCACATATTTAAATGTATATAAATTAAAATAAAACATATAAAATATAATAAAAAATGTATATTAAATAATTTAATATGTATACTAACTCTGTACAGGGTCAATTAGACCATTAATTAAGTAATTTAGATGATAATTAAGAAATAAACCCATAAATCAGTATGTATAAATACCACACTTTAGGTAATTTATTTATATAGTAAATATAATATTTTTGCAAATAAATTGTATAATTAAGTAGATCTATGTATGTACTTTAAAACCCCATAATTTATTTCTAATTTATAATTAATTATGGCCCTCAAATCAAGGGCCAAAATCATAAAATCAAAACATGAGTGCTGAGATGGTAGCGTGTTTTAGAGTCGTAAAGTGAGTTTTGATAGGAAAAGCGTCGTAGTATAGTGCGCAATATGATCAAACAAAAATATTTATAAAAAGATAGCGAGACTTTGAGTCTCGGTTGTTCGTCTCCGGGAGGCGTTTATTCAAATCTGAAATCGATCTTTTTCCGCTCTACTTGTTTAGAATTGCACGTCGGTTTCTAATCTTCGGATTATGGTTTTGCCACTTCTATTATGAACTCTGATTACCTGCGCATGTGTTAGATAGATAACAAAGGTGAAAGTATGAGTTTTGGTGCGCACAACTCTAATTATGTGGTGGTTGTTTATGGAAAATGCATTTATAGTTAAATCTTCTATATTTTCTGGAACTGACATGCTGGTTGCAATATATAAAAATAAAGAGCAGGCAACTTGAATCACACGAAATAGATTGCAATCAATAAGCTAATGGTGATTTCAACACAGAGATATGTATATAGAAAAAATATATCTTTCATTCATTCATTCAGGAAGGTGTTTGCAACATGAAATGTAGAGGAAAGCTTATAAAGGAAAGCTTGAAATTATAAATCTAGCTAACAGAAAATAATCGCATACAGGAATCTATGGGGGGATTTTGCATGCATCATTGGGGGAGAATAAGAGCTACACTACTAAGCAGTAAATGAAAGCATGTAAATATGAAGAACTAGCTACCAATCTAGCAGAAAATAAGGGCATTCGGAGGTGGGCTCCGATGGCCTTTGAATGGCTGAGAGGAGAAGGAGGGGCGGCCAATGGTGCTTAGGCCGGCCCTTGGAGAGAGGTTGGAGAAGTGATCCAGCATCCTGGCATGGAGATGGTGGCAGCCATGTTGCACAACTCGTGGAGGTGGAATGGAGATGAAGGTAGGAAACCTAAGTGTGAATGAGTGCCAAGAATGGGATGGGTGCAAATGGCCACCCCTTAGGTCTTTTTATAGACCTAAGGGAGACTCTCTAGAGAAGTGTGGAACTCTCTAGAGAGAGCCCCATAAGTGGCCGGCCATGGTAGTTCTTAGATCCATAAAAAGTGGATCTAAGAATTGAATGGCTCTTGGTTGCTAATTTTGGCAACCAAGAGTGGCGCCACTTTGAGGAGAGTTCTAGAGAACTCTAGATGAGTGTGTGTGCGTGAATGGGTGTGTGTGTGTGAGTGTGTGGCCGTGCCCTATGTGGCTAAATGGTTTAGGTTAGGTCCTAAAGGGTTTAGGTTGGTGTAGGCCTTAAATTAGGGTTGCAAACCCTAATTGCTAAGGAGGAATTGCAATTAAACTTAACACAAGTTTAATTGAATGGGTGTGAACCTAATTGAGAGTGAAATAACTCAATTAGGTTGGGCTTAGGTCAATTGGACTTGTGTGGGTTGAGATCTGAGCTCAATTGGACCTTATGAGTCCAATTGACTAGGCAATGGTAATTGACTATGATCTACATCAATTAGGTTTAGTGAGGACCTAATTAGGTCCTTAGGGAGGTCTAGAGGTGATGTACTAGGGTTAGGGTACCTTAATTTAAGTTCCTATGGGGTTGGAATTGGATTGAGGGACCTAGAGATCCAAGATCAAGGCTTGAATCTCAAAATAAAAACTGAAGAGCAGTTCCAGACGTCCAAAAATAGAATTAGACGTCTTATACTCATAAATCAAAAGTCCACACTTGTCAGTTTGGACTTCTGGAGATGCACCTCCCAACCTCTGACACATGCGCACGCAATGTCAGGACTCAGCGGAGAACTGACGGAAAAATAAATTTCTACCAGACATCTCATAATACCTTCGGACATCCTCCCCAACGTCTAAAGGTCACTCTGGACGTCTGATTCCGTGGAAAAATGACTTCCACGGAACCGCTCGGGGCTCTCCTCACTGCAAAAGTTTTAGTAGAGCAGCACGACGCCCTCTGCTCCCGCGCTCAGACTCACGATTTTCCCTCCACTTGCCGCTCTCTGCTCTCCACTCATCGCTCTCCCCTCACTTTCTCCTTCTCTGGCTCGGCTGAAATGGCATGAGACGAAGAGAAGGAGGAGGGGGGTTTACAAAGGGAGAGGAGGTGAGGGGAAGGGCATGGGCGAGGGTGTGGTGCGGTATGGCGTCGTAGGGAAGAGAGAGGCAGTGAGGGAATAAGAATGGCATACGTACGGTACGCGCCGAAGAGAAAAGATATTTTAGACGACCGGCGATCTCTCCAAACATCTTGACAAACGTCTAGTAAGCATCCCAGACGTCTTAAAGGACCGAAAGGTGACGGGTCGTTTCAATAATTATGTAACCTTATGTAAGGGCTTTAAAATCATATAATTTATTTTTAAATTAAAATAAATTATGGACCTTAAATTAGGGGCCAAAATCACCAATTCAGTCATGCAGTGTGCGCGGCTGCAGCACTAATCACGCACCTTTTTGTCCCACATCGGTAACTCATCATTTCTTGTAGCGCCATATTAAGACGTTGTGTTTCTGCCTTCGCAGTCGTCACATGCGTCGGGCGTAATATACATTACTCTCTCATCTCTCGATCATGACATGACATATATGATACATTTGGGTACAGTGCACTGGGCTGGGAGCCGTGCACTATGTGTGGTCCTGTGTGGGCCCAATAACGAGTTATAAATAGGTTAAAATGCACCCAATAACAACTAGGGTGGCCTTAGTAGGGGTCTGGTCCCATCTAGTAATGGGTGCTGTGTATCTCTCGAAAAGGCTGCCCGCCAATTAAATCAATTTTTGGGTTAAAAATCGATCTGAACCGTCTAATGAACTGGTCTAAAGAGAAGAGGAGAAGAGGCTTGAAAATCGACTAAGTGTTGTGCCTATGCCTTAGTGTGTACTCTATGTGTGTCTGTGTGTGTTAGTGAGTTGTGAGTTATGTGCGTGAGTGTCTGTGTTATGTGTGTGTCTATATATATGTGTATATATGTAAAGTATATAGTGTGTATAATAAGTATATGTATATAAGTAATATATAATCAATTACATATACTGTAATAGTATAGATAGTGTATATAGATTAGTATAAGTGTTTGAGCTCTTATATATATCACACTGAGGGCTTTAGTGACGAATACATCTGTCACTGTATATATATGCATGTTAATATAAGTAGTTTTTGCCTTAGGTAGTGTAAATATGTTACTAAGACTACACTGACGTTTATATATGTCATTGTACATAGGATTATATGTTAGTATAGATAGTAGTTTTTGTCTTATGTTACGTATATAATTTTACTAAGGTTTTAGTGACACTTAGATTTGTTACTGTATATTTTGCATATGTTACTATAGATATTAGTATGTTATAATGAGTTAGTATATTAAATATTATTAATTATTTTTATAGCTATACTTAGGTATTAACTATATTAGTTGTAAATGACAAATATGGAGTAGTTGTACATAGTTTTTAATGCTTGTATGTGTACATTTGTTTCCAAGCATTGTAATATGTTTTAATTCATTCTTTTGCACATAATTAATCAAATTCCTTTATTCATTGAAAATAAAATCAACATTTTTGAAATAAAAGAATGTTTTTGGATTTAGAGATTGATGTATATAAATAACTGCCTCCTAGTGAACGACCTGGAATAATCTAGTAAAAATTAAGTATATAAATAAAATTGATGCGACAACGATTTATATTTGTGCTAAAATAACGACATTTTAAAACCCCTTTTTAGTACGAGCCGATCGTCAACTAATCATATTTTTGACGCCGTTGTTATGGAGGCAACTATCTATACACCAAAACTATTCTTTTATTCTTTATTTGTACATATTTTTGTTTTTGTTTGTAAATAACTATTCTTTCATTCATATTCTTTGTTGTATATAGATTCCTTTATTCATTTTATTCTTTAATTTGTTTTGTATATAATTATCCTACTAATCATTTGTTGTTTTTGCAGCACTTGAGTAGGAGTGGTGACTTCTTCTGGGTGGATTTCTTCCTGGAGAATTCTCTATGCTTCAGACTCAACTTCCTGGAGGAGTTTTTCTAGATGGATCTGCATTTCCTACTTTTCTTAGCAGTAGTTTAGACTTAGGTATATTCTTAGGATTATTTTGTTAAGCATAAGTTGTGAGAGCCTATTCTCACACACATTTTTGTAATAACTTGGACTCTATTTGTACTCTCTCTATATCTCTCTACTCATCTCTCATCGACGTGGTTTTTCCATATCGCGGGTTTCCGTATCGATTTCTTTTTCTTTTGTTTTTGTTTGTTGCATACAAAAATCCAAAAAAAATTATAAAACCAAAAATACAAAAAAAGATCTCATCCCTTATCTAGCAGCAGCATATTCTAGGCATCCATACTTAGGATTGCATTATTTCTGCTAGATTTTATTACAAGTCAAATTGCATCCTGTAGAATTGCTGGAGTCAAGTATGCATCTTCTATTTTCCTTTACTCCTGCCATCTCTGCATTTGATTTCAAACTAAAATGACCATCTTTTGTTTGGAAAGAAACTAAAAAGCGAGACGAGTTGCATAGAATACACTTCTAATTACTTGAATTAAATTCAAAAGGAGACACAAACTTGTTTGAAACCCTGACTGTGCTTTTCATCGTAATTTCGTTGATTGCTATCGTGTATACACTACATGATCACATTAAGTCACAAATACACGGGTTTCTATCTCATCTCCTTGTGCAACCACAGGATTTGGATTCTCATGCCAGTCTTATCCAGATTCCTGGTGCATTTTAGAGGTCTACACTTCACTAGGTTTTCTTTATGACACGTACAATTATTCTGAAACATTTGTTTGCGTACTACTATTTTGCGTAGCAAACTTTAGGAAAAATTTGATTTATCTCGCTTGCTTGTTTGATTGGTCTTTGATTGAGATTGATTGGGATTTTTGATTTTTGAGAGTTGAGATTATTTACCTTTCCTTTGAGTTGTGACTATTTAAAAACTCATTTTCAAAAATTGACTCAATGGAAGGTAGAAGGTCCCAAAACCCTGAGCTAGTACTTCCCTTGGGTGCTGATGCCCAAGCTTCCACTTCTATGCCTTCCACATCAAATTCTATACCTCCTAGGCCTCAAACTCCTATCCACCACTCCATCCATCCTGAAGATGTTCATGATTCTGCACAATTCGAGGATTTCGAAGAACTCCCTCCACATCTCTCTACACATCATCCTCCACCACCACCACCGAACCATAGGTTTCATCCTCCTCCATATCCTAACTTCCCTAACCAACCACCATCAGAGAGAGGTTCTATGCCTCATCTACAACATATGTTTGAAACACAACTTCAAAAGAATACCCTAACCTGTTACGACCCGATTCCCGAATCCCTACAGGACACAAGGTCGGACTGACTCGACTGATCCCAAGACCCAGTCGTCCAACGAGGAAGTAACCAAAAAGCAGGAAAGTAAACCACATTCACTATGCTAAGCAACAATCAGTAAAAAAAGTACAACAGTAAAGAAGTAAAACTACTACAATGCACACCACCACAACAATAGAAAAGTAACCAGGTACAAGAATATAAAGTACAGAATGTACGAGTACAAACGTAAAGGTGCAAGAGTCTACTCACTACAACAGAAAGAAGTACAACAAGGAAGCTACAACTTCTGGGCTCTACACGTCCTAGCACCCTCTGTAGCTGTAGGCTTTGGCTGCTCAACACCTAGACCTAAAAAGGGGTTATGAGTACACAACGTCTACGAACGCTGAGTAGAGTGGCAACCAACTATCTAGAACAGTAAAGGTGGACAGGTACCTGTTATTTTTCAATTACTTTCTTTAACTAATTATTCTTTTTCATCACTTGGTTTATTTGTCAGGTCTCTTTCTTGATCTCGAATGTTCATTGTGGGAACGATCTTGATTGTAGTCCTCTTCGAAGAGTATAAGGCACACGTGGTGCTCTCCTGGCATGGAGAGTCCCCTGTGGTGATCCTACACCCAATCAACCACCCCAAGGTCACGGACAGACGTAACGATGATTACGGCATGCGTGATAAGTGCCCGGGTAGCTACCCCGCACTGGTACGCGGTCAGTTGTTTCCGTTAGCGGGTGCGCCCAAAGTACAGCACGAAACCAGTATAGGGCTTAGTCCTCTCAGTAATAGGGGTCTAACCCCTCTCAGCAACCAAACAAGGGTCTCACCCCTCCACAGTCTGTGCACCCTTGCCTGACTCCCCTGGTTTGCCCAATGGGCCTAACAAGTCGGTGTAGGGTGGCTAGCTGAACCCCGGGATTCATGGGGTGGCTAGCTCTCGCCCTAAACTAGTAGCTCTCCCCGGTACAGTGTACACGAGAGCCACAGAGTCGGTGCAAAGCGGCCAAACCCACCCTAGGTCTCAACCCGAAGGCGGCTGACGTGTGTTTGTGCGTGTGTGTTAAGGAGTGTCGTTATAGTCGCACTTGCAACATCGATTTTAAAATAATTAAATGGAGGTGAGTCCGAGTGTCGGTCTCAGGGAGGCATGGAAATCAAATTTTTGCTTATCACTTGTTGTCACGGAAAGCGCAGAGTTTTGCTTGCGAAAGATGCGATTTTGAAAAGCGAGAGAGATAAGCTTTAGGGTTAGAAAGCTCTTTGTTTTGATCATGCGACTCAAACAGAAATTAAAATGGCAATTGAACGGAAAACAATATGCACTTGTAGTTCATAACTTACAACATTAAGTACATGCTTCAACAAAAGTAATAAAAAGCTTAAAAGAGAGAGAGAGAGAGTGTGTGTGTGTGTGGAGAGCGACGAGGCAGCCACAGCGGTGGAGGAGGCTCCGTCGGCGGCTCGTCGTCTCCGGCGATTACAAGAGTGCCTAAAGCTAGCTAAGAGAGGGGTGGAGTAGTTGCAAGGGGGAGTGAATTCCTTGAATGGTGGTTAAAGGGGGTTTAAATAGAGTTAAGGGCTTCCTAAAAGAAGAAGGGGCTTTAGCAACATCCAGAGTGTCGCTAAAACCACTCCCAAAAACGTCGGTGAAGCCCTCCAGCCGCCGGTCAGCCGCCCGCCCCATTTCTTCTCCTCGCGCGATCCGTGGCTGTTGAACGAGAGCCGTCCGATCAAAGATCGAACGGTTGAGAACCCTCCTCGGTTGCGCTAGGATCGCGCCTCGGGCGCGTGTGTGCGTGAGCGCGTCTGCCCGGCTTGCACGTGCGCGTGGACGCTCGTGAGCTGCGGTTGCGCCGCGTGGCAAGATCCCGGCCGCCCGCTGCTGATCGGGCGGCCCAATTTCTCCGCGCCCGTCGCCCGTCTTCAATTTCCACTCCACTCGGCTTGAACCCGTGTCGCGTGGGTGCGGGCGTGCGCGCTAACCGTTGCGCCACGCCCGCGCTTTGTCGTGGCGACAGTGGGCGGGTGCGCGGGTCTCGGCCGTTCGATCGAAGATCGACGGTCGAGATCTGATCTTGGCTTGATGAAGGCGCGGCGCGAGGTGGGGCGGTGCTGACGTGGCGCGATATGGGCCGTTGATCTTCAGACCAACGGTCAGAACTTCTTGGGCCCATTATAGGATTTCTGGATGTCGGATTTGGCCGATCTTGAGTCCGTTGGACTCCGTTCGTCATTCTGAATCCATTCGTGCGGTTCGATTGCTCATCTGAGGCCTGCTTTGACAAATACTTACACAAATGGCCATTAATACAGTTTATAAGCAATCTTGGTACATGATGCATGCAATGCTCCCATTCTACTTATGTTGTGCCTTTTATTCTAAAGATGGGCCATATTCAACATAATTATCACCCCCTTGTGTAGTGTTATCATACCCCCATTCTTACTCCTTACTAGTCCCTAGCAAGGTTTATTCTAGCTCTTATTTCCTTTCAGAATTTAAGAAGTAATTGCTTAGACACTTCGTTACTTGTCAATAAGAGGAAATATATGAAGATCTTAATCTACAAAGACTAAGCAGCACCCGGGTGTCTGCCAAAATACGAATCGCCCGAATCCTTGCTTTAATGTTATATAACTATACATATGTATACGTATATATATATTTTTAGAAATTTTTTTGGAATTCAGTGTGAGTTGGTAACTTTTTACGGCTACCCAACCCACCGAAAACTCGGTCAAAACCCTAAGTGCTAAGCATCTTGGTGTGAATGTTGTGATAGACTCACTTAACGGTAATTGAGACAGACTTCGAGTTTCTACACTTCTAGGTGACTGGAAAAGGAAACAAATTTGCCTGAAGGTGTATTTGTTCGATTGGTAGCTTTCTCCCTACGTTTGTTTTAATTGGGATCAACACAAGGATTTTTCCAATGTATATCTCCCCAGCTTGTACTACTTCCCCGCTTCTTCCTTAGGTGTTTTGGTCTTTTTTGTGCTATTATTAAGCTAGGCTCTGGACAACCGACCAATGGGCTGTTACCCACGATCACTTGCCAGCCATATTTGTGCGGTGAAGTGTTGTTTATTTTCTTTTCTTCTTCCATTTCTTTTTTCGTAGGTGGCTTCCCTGATCTCAAATGTACCTAGAGGCAACGAAAAAGAAATGGCCTGTGGTTGGGTTCTGGACAACCTGCCAATGGACTGTTACCCACGACAACTTGCCAGCCATACCACCCTAGAAAGTTCATTAGCTACCCAATTTCTGTCAAAATCTCTAAGAAGTGAGTCTGTGCAAAAATGTGTGCAGATGCTTAGACTCAAAGTTTTCCTGAGTTAGAGGGTGAGTTGATAAGTCGTATACTTATTACCTTATTTAGTAGGTGGATTAGAATAGCTTAAGGTTGCAAGGATTCACCGCTAAATCCATATTTTAACGGACATCTAGGCTGATTAAGCCTGAAGGCCTGAAAAGTCTAAGTGTTTAAGTTCTTTTTGTATTATTTCCCACTATTGACAAGTTTCTAATGCCTAAGTTTTCTTCCTAAATTCAAAATTTTTTTAAATTAATTTATTCATTCAAATTGATTAATTGAGCTCAGGATTATGCAATTTACCACCCTCCCATGCTTAAGTTGGACAATGTCCTCATTGGCAGATTCATGGATGCAAAAGGGTTCAAAAAGATAGTACCTGAGTGACGTAAACTACCAGATCAGTCTGAATCCTCTGGGTTGCCTCCCAGGAAGCGCTGAGTTTAACGCCTCCAGCTGGGCGGTGCGCAAACAGGAATGATTTGGGTCAAGGAGATATGTTCAAAATTAACCAGATCCAAAATCAGATGTCCATAGATGCGAATAAGGTTGTGGTGGAGTCCCGTTCCTAAGGGGCGGGAATTCTGCAACAGATGTAACATGCATGCCCGTGTCAGATCCTCTCTTAGTCTGTGGGCATGCAAACAAGTTGCTGTGGATGAACGCACCCCAAATCTGACATGCCAGACACTAAAGATGTAGGTTTTATATTCAGCTTGTGTCCCCATAAAATTGTAATCCATCGAAAGTGTATCAATTCCCGTGCATTCGGGTTGCAAGATCTTTATTTTGGTAGGGCAGGTAACAAAGTCCAGAGTTTCATAATGTGCCCTGCAATGAAGCATGAGGCCTCTCTCCCAAGACGAATCCATCTCTTCTGCAACCATGGTTTCATTGCTCATTCCCTCTAAGCCCTTGATCTCAAGAATATTTTCTTCAACCTCCTTTGTATTAGATTCACTGTTTGGGGTTGCATTAGAGGTAGGGTCAATTTCATCCTCTAGATCATATTCTTTCTTTCGGCCCTACTCCAAATTTGTGAAGGGGATTCCACTCGATTCATAATCAATTTCTTTGAAATTGTAACTCCATTCTCCATCTATGATGTTGGCTGCTGCTCCCACCGGATTGCTTCTCTTGGGCCGATTAGATTCAGATTCCAAGGCCTCTCCCTTCACATTCTCAGTTTCCTCCTGATGTTTGTTCTCAATGCTCCCCAAATTGTGTTCCGAGGAATCCTTACTGTCCTTATCCACTGAGCTGTCCAACTCCTGAGGGGTATCAATGGTGGACTTAACCAAATCAGGATGATTGGGTGTAGACCAATTGATCATGGTAGGTCCTTGCTTTATGAATTCCATGAATGATGTTGTGTGCAACAGCTTTCTCTGGCCTTCTTCCCCCAATTGTTGAAACAAATCCAACATGGCCTGTTGCCCTTTAACCAATTCTTGATTCTGTTTGTGTAGTTCCAACTGGAGGTTATCAAGAATTGACATGGTGTCATTTCGTGTCCTTTGGATTTCCTCCTTGAAATCTAGGTTAAGAGAGTATGGTTGAGGTTGTGGGTCAGAACCCACACTGGTGTTTAGATTTTTGGGTGGGTCCTCTATTCTATCATGTTCAAGGTCCAGTTCTTCAGGAGGAACCATTCTCTGTTTGGTCCTACTCTAGAATAGTTGAGGTTCTAAGTTCTCCTCCCAGTCAGATTCTTCATTAGGGGACCAAATCAAAGGTTGATGATCCTAGGCTTGCCTAGATTTCTGATCATTTTCTGATTTCCATTTGTCTAGAACTCCTTCCAATCCAAAGGTCAAGTAGGAAAGGTTGTTGAATCCAGATGACCTTTCTTGGTTATTATCCTGAGAAGGGTAGGGTTCTTGGTGTTCTCCTAAAGCGTAGGTCCTATCATAGTAGAGCGGGTTAGACCTAAATGAGGAGGCATCGTGAGGAGAATCGAGATATGGAGCCCCACGATTTGAATCGTACCCTTGGGTGGCTATGTTGGGTGTATTCCAATAAGAGGTTGGTGCGATTTGGTCATAGTTGGGCCAAGAGGGATATTCAAGGTTGTATCCCCAACTTGGTGGTTGGTTAGCCCAAGTAGGCTATGGGTATGGTCCACTTGGGTTAGCATATACATCCTGTTGGGGGTAGTTTGGGTAAGATGGATAGGCATTGAAATCCATGGTTTGGAAGAAATGGAGGGATGCGGGAAGAACAGATGAGAGAGAGTTGTGTACTCAACCAAGCAAACAAGCCTAGTCCTTATGGTGTATTCCTTAGGAGACCTAGAAATCTCACAAAGGTTGATTAAGTCCGTAAGCACTGAACTCCCCTTCCCAAGGCTAATCTGACCAGGTTGATTACGAGGGGATTGCAGGGAAGGTTCTTCCTTTGTCTTGCGCCTCCGGTTCCGTAGATCCCACAACCGCGGTCGTTTGACATTGCCCCGCAGCCTAGTCACTAGATTCTACCAAGGGAATGAAAGCCAAGTGCCTAACGAACAAAACCTCGCCTTTTGAGACTTAACTCAGTCCTGCCTAAGGCACGTCTACTCAGTTTTAAAGGGTTAGGATAGTGCTTGTGCTTAGGGTGATGTGATGAGGCATTGATTGGGGTGGTGCCTCTTAATTTTCCACTTTCAAAGTGTGTGCTTCTAGCAAAACATGATTTTCAAGCAAGGATTTGTTAAGATGTGGTGTCTTTTAGTGTTTCATCCTTACTTTAGTTCTTTTTAGGGTTGACGTGTCTTAATGTTTTCAAATAAGTTTCAGTGGACACGTCAAGTTCTGCACACAATTCGATGAAAGTAGATTGCCTTTTTATTCTGTAGAGGCTCTAAAACCCTAGTGTACTCATCCTAATGATCATGCAGCTTCTATTAGATGAGTCAGTTTTACTGTTGAGTGGTGCGGCCCAGGTCAACTCATTGTGGCTTCGCAAACACCACTCAAGAAAAAGAGAAGAACACTCCAAAAATTTATTCAGAATGTTAGAGTGTACATTTTTTTTGTGGGGTGATGTGTTAAGGATGTGGGTCAAGCAATCATACACCACGCCAATTTTTTTCAGTTTTTACAATTTTTTTTTAGTTTTTTCACGCAAGCAAACAATGAGAGAGAGATTACTCACTATTGGTCCTCATGGCACCTACTCCCTTACTACCGTCGTGGGATGCGTCGCTTCGCCGTCCACGCGCCGAATTCCTGCAACCGTCAAGTAAAAAGGAAAATAGGGCATTAGACGATGTGAGAATGAATGTGGAATGGAGGTGATAAAACAAATCCGTTGCCTCCCAGGCAACGGCGCCAAAAACTGACGTGTGTTTGTGTGTGTGTGTTAAGAAGTGTCGTTACAGTCGCACTTGCAATGTCGGTTTTAAAATAATTAAACGGAGGTGAGTCCGAGTGTCGGTCTCAGGGAGGCGTGGAAATCGAATTTTTGCTTATCACTTGTTGTCACGGAAAGCGTGGAGTTTTGCTTACGAAAGATGCGGTTTTGAAAAGCGAGAGAGAGAAGGTTTAGGGTTAGAAAGCTCTTTGTTTTGATCATACGACTCAAACAGAAATTAAAATGGCAATTGAACGAAAAACAATATGCACTTGTAGTTCATAACTTACAACATTAAATACATGCTTCAACAAAAGTAATAAAAAGCTTAAAAGAGAGAGAGTGTGTGTGTGTGGAGAGCGACGAGGCAGCCACGGCGGTGGAGGAGGTTCCGTCGGCAGCTCGTCTCCGACGATTACAAGAGTGCCTAAAGCTAGCTAAGAGAGGGGTGGAGTAGTTGCAAGGGGGAGTGAATTCCTTGAATGGTGGTTGAAGGGGGTTTAAATAGAGTTAAGGGCTTCCTAAAAGAAGAAGGGGCTTTAGCGACATCCAGAGCGTCGCTACAACCACTCCCAAAAACATCGGTGAAGCCCTCCAGCTGCCGGTCAGCCGTCCGCCCCGTTTCTTCTCCTCGCGCGATCCGTGACTGTTGAACGAGAGCCGACCGATCTGAGAACCCTCCTCGACTGCGCTGGAATCGCGCCTCGGGCACGTGTGTGCGTGAGCGTCTCCGCCCAGCTTGCGCGTGCACGTGGACGCTCGTGAGCTGCGGTCGCGCCGCGTGGCAAGATCCCGGTCGCCCGCTGCTGATCGGGCGACCCAACTTCTCCGCGCCCGTCGCCCGTCTTCAATTTCCACTCCGCTCGGTTCGAACCCGCGTCGCGTGGGTGCGGGCGTGCGCACTAACCGTTGCGCCACGCCCACGCTTTGTCGGGGCGACAGTGGGCGGGTGTGCGGGTCTCGGCCGTTCGATCGAAGATCGACGGTCAAGATCTGATCTTGGCTTGATGAAGGCGCGGCGTGCGGTGGGGCGGTGCTGACGTGGCGAGATATGGCCCGTTGATCTTCAGATCAACGGTCAGAACTTCTTGGGCCCATTATAGGAGCTCCGGATGTCAGATTTGGCCGATCTTGAGTCCGTTGGACTCCGTTCGTCGTTCTGAATCCATCCGTGAGGTTTGATTGCTCATCTGAGGCCTGCTTTGACAAATACTTACACAAATGGCCATTAATACAGTTTATAAGCAATCTTGGTACATGATGCATGCAATGCTCCCATTCTACTTATGTTGTGCCTTTTATTCTAAAGATGGGCCATATTCAACATAATTATCGCCCCCTTGTGTAGTGTTATCAGCGGCAAGCACCCCTCTACACTAAGAGGTAACATGAGCTCCCCTTGGTACCATGTACTCAAGGGCCAGCACACTTCCCAATACATGTCCAGATCCATTCCATTTATTTCTAGGAGCTCAACTCCTAATTTCCCCATAGGGTTCATGCTCATATTCCTCAGACCATTGCCATACCAGGTTTCATCATTTCTATTTCCATTCTCATGCTATACATATGCAACTTGTATTTCTATCGTTCACATTTTTGTACACAGGTTATACACAGGTAGCTTGTATTTCCATCTTTCACGTTATCATTCTCAATTTATATACATGCAAATCGTATTATGTCATTTAACGTATACAACAGGAATTTTCATGCAATAGTTTGCTAGCACAAGTACTTTACATTTCACAGGCAGCTGTTATTAATTTACAGGCAATTGTTATCATTCTATCTACTCATTCAAGACTGCAATTCAATCATCCATTACAGGCATTTCAAGTGCTTCTCGTCCTAGGATTCATGTCATATCCTAGGTTCTAATCATTTATTCCACACATGCATTTAGGTTTTCATTAAATTAAGGGGAAGCCACTCTACCAGTAAACCCAGGAGTAGTGGGGTCTTGAACGACAGTTTTACGTGCCTCAGCAAGCCCCAAACCCGCAACGGAACGAGATCCTATTAGAAGGATCAATCACAAGAGAATATTCAGAACAACATAGAAAGTCTTCTAACAAGTAGAGAAATTCATACGGGAAACATCGGTATCTTATTTGCGGAAACGAACCTCAAACAGACCCTAAACGGGTCAAAAATAGCGTTTCTGACTCAAATCAGACGTCTGGAACAACTTCCAGACGTCTTAAAAGTGTCTAGTGTCATACCTCAAGCCCTGCGCCAATCCTCAGATGTCCAGGAACTCTTTTGGACTATCTGAACCCAGCTCCAGATGTCTGACCACCTCTCTGGATGTCTGGAAGCGCTTCCTGTTGTTTGGTATGTTGCCTAGACGTCTAAAATGTGTGGGAGGGCATGTCTCGTGCCTTCCCGAAGCGAATCCTGCATGCAGATATCCGATCTTCTCAAAACGGGCATGCAAAAAGGGGTATCGGCGGAGCGGCTTGCATGGCCGTATCCGCAAAGGGACGTACCTTCGCGAGACTCTCTCCTCAGATGTTTGGAAGCTCCTCCAGACGTCAGCTCCGTCATCTGGACGTTGCTCCAGACGTCTGATTCTCCGAGAAACCCATAACCAGAACCTGCTTCCGCCCTCTCGCGCCGCACCCTCTCGCCTGCAGCTTCGACTACAGCAGTGTCAAGGAGAACCTCTTCGACGCACTCCTCTACCTTGTGCACGCGTCGCTCTAGCCGTGCGCTCACCGGTGAGCTCCTACGCAAGCTCGCAGGTTCACCTCCTCCTCTCCTTCTCTCCCTCTCACGCCGCTCCTCCTCTCCGCCGATCTCACGCTCTCACTCGCTCTGGGAAGAAGAGAGGAAGGTGGCGGGTGGCTGAGGAGTGACGAGAATGAAGGTGGAGGAGGGGTTTTATAAGGTGGGGTTTAGGGTTCACTTGGAGGCGTGGGAAGAGAGAGAAGAAGGAGGAAAAACAAGGGGTACTGTCTGCGCGCAGCACGCATGTAGACGAGAGTTCATACCCAAAATTTTCGATTTTCAGATGTCTGGGAATGTGTCCAGACGTCTGACCAGACATCTGACCCACAGTCCGGATGTCTTACCTAAAGTTCAGACGTCTTAAAAGGCTCAAATAACACGGGTCATAACATCATAACAAACTTAAAGGAAGTTTCATCCCCGAAACTTGAGCTAGCTAGGGTGCGGAAAAGGAACAGCACACGCATAATAAACTTAAAGAGGACCGAAGCCGGTCCGAAAAGACGTACCCTCAAAAAGCTCCGGGTACCGCTCTCGCATCGCCGCCTTAGGCTCCCAGGTAGCCTCCTTGTACCTCTGGACCCTCCATAAGACCTTCACCAGGGGTACCTGCTTCCGTCTCAAACTCCGGATGGCTCTGTCTAGTATCTGCATTGGTAGCTCAGGGTAGGTCAGGTCGTCACCCACCTCAACACTCTTGTGGCTCAGAACGTGACTGGGATCAACGACGTACTTCCTGAGGTTGGAAACGTGGAACGCGTCGTGCACACCAGAAGCTGGGGAGGAAGGGCAAGCCTGTAAGCAATGCGTCTTACTCGTTCCAGGACCTCAAAGGGCCCCACAAACCTCTATGCGAGCTTCCCTTTCACCCTAAAATGCTGCATGCCCTTCATGGGCGAAACGCGTAGAAAGACGTGGTCCCTAACTTCGAACAACACCTCTCTGCGCTTCCGATCAGCATAGCTCTTCTGTCTGCTCCTGACAGTATGAAGTCGTCTGTGAATCTGCTCAACCACCTCCTGACTCTTCCGGATCAGCCTGGGGCCAACCTCCCACTTGGTCCCCACCTCAACCCAACTCAAGGGTACAGTACACCTCCGTCCGTACAGAGCCTTGTATGGTGCCATGCCGATACTCGAATGGTAGTAGTTATTATACGCAAACTCTGATAGGGGCAAGTGCTCCTCCCAAGAGCCCCTCTAGTCCAATACACAGGCACGCAAAAGGTCCTCAAGCGTCTGTATCGTGTGCTCCGACTGTCCGTACGTTTGGGGGTGGTACGCCGTACTAAACCTCAACCGTGTCCCCAAAGCCTGTTGAAACTCAGCCTAAAACTGGGACGTAAAACAGGTATCCCGGTAGGATACAATCTCACACGGAACTCGGTGCAAACGTACCACGTCCCGAATATACCTCTCTTCCAACTGTGCTGGTGATGAGTGGCTACTCATCATAGTTAAAAAGCTGAAGTTAAGCTAGACATTGGGTTAAACAACATCAAATTAACAGATAAAAAGGGTTAAGTATGGGAATCAAAGAAAAAGGCCTAAAACCTTGATTCTGTGTTAAAATTGCATAATTAGGTCATAAAATAAGATATTCTAAAGATAAAGGTTAAATGGTGATCCATGCGTTAATTGAACACACAAACAAGTTAAAAGTGTAAATCAAAAGTACAATTAATTTCTTAAATGTTCAAATAAGCGCATGTAAAAATTTGAAGGCAGTTGGACTTTACTTAGGCCTTGAAATATAGAGTTTACACTTAGGTCCTTTATGCATCATATTCTCTTCTTTAGAAATCATTTTTGGACCTACTTGTACCCCGCAGGGACTTCTTTGAAAGCCCTCAGGGTCCGTTCTGTTACAATTTCCTCCACTTATGGGCCTGAGTACAATTTTTCTTCCCCTTCGTGAAGGGGTCCTCCCTGCAATTTTTCCAACATTTTGCTATCGCATACTATTCTTCACACGCATTGTAGCACGCGAAGAACAGGGCAGATCTTGGCCGTCCGTTCTCTCGTGATTTTGATTTGTGGCTCGATCCGAATCGTAGCTTCGCACGCGTAGGGGATCGCTCTCTCCTACATCTCTTAGCGATCATTCGTCCACTCCAGCCTCTCCTCCCCATCAATCCCTGATTTCACAGCCACCGGCTGTGAAATCACCGACTTCTATTCGACCTCCTCGTCGCTAAGGACCACATAGCACCCGAGGACGACCTTGAAGCTTCACTAGCAAGCTTTTCCCTCCACTGGAGTCATCTCCTTCTCTTCTTCCTCCTTAGCCACCGATTAAGGACCCATAGGTCCCATTCTTCCTATTAGAGTAGATTTAATATTTTGCAGTTTAGTTGTAACTGTAGTTAAGTAAATTATTGGTAGAATTAGAGTAATTGTAGTGTTTAATTCAATTATTCTGTTAGATTAGCTGTAGCAGTAGAAGTAGCATAGAGTCACCCCTCCTCACCTCTTCTGATCATTCCAGATCAGAGGGGATGGTTCACACAGCCATTTTTCATAAGATTTCTCCCTCTTCATATTTTCCATATCGCTTTTGATTCCCGTGATTTATTTCTCGCAATTCACCCACTCATCTAATCTAATTTCAGATCTAATTATCTTCTGATATCAGATATGAAATTGGCGTCAAAGATCATGTTAGGGGTTTCTCACTCATCTCATGTTTTGTCACAAAGCCCTTGATCTAAGCTAAAAAGTAATCAGTTTGTTGGATTTTTCATTAACTTAGATTTCAAAGATTTTTACTCAATTGGGTTTTGAATGTTTTGATTGTACAAACTGAAGAGTTTTGATTCTTATTCATTGATTGGCAAGGAATCTGAGATGTTTCTAATGTTAGAATTCATCTCAGAAGAACCATAATCTGATCTGAGTTTTTATAAGGATTTTAATGCATTGAATGCATGATAGAGCTAAGGAAAATCATTTTGGTGATTTGAGGTTCTATCTTGTATTCATGAGCTGTTTGTTAACGGCAATGATGATTGTCAACCTAAGGAGTTCTCAATACTCCTTAAGGTTCCAGAATCTGGGATTTGAATTGGTGATTTAAATTGATTGATTTAACTCCTACATGCTGTCTATAGCATTAGAAAGAGTTAGATCAGCTTTTCTTATGATTTGATTTAATGAGATTTTATTGACAAAGGTTCTTGAGTTTGAGTTGTATTATTGAGTGTTTTGATGAGAATTGAAACCCTTGTCAGATGGTGTTGAGGGAATTTCTGAGTTATGCTTTATGTGTTTTAATCCAAGATTCATAGCAAATTGCTGCAATCGTAGCTATATTCCCTTCCTTGCTACAGACCTGATTTCATTCCAGATGGAGTAACTGCAGCAGTAGTTAAGTCGTCTGGAATTCAATTTGGTTTGATGCATTGGTTGGAGTCAGCAGCTTCAGCTGCTGTCGATGTTTGTTGCTGCTGTGATTGCTGTTCATTGCAGCTGCTGTTGTGATGCTGCTACTGCTCGGTTGAGTTCCATCAGTAGCTGATCTGAATTCTAGGATAGTAGGTCTTAGGTTTAGTTGTTGAAATATCTGACTGATGTATAAAGTTGTGTTTAACTGTTACACAAGCTTTCCTGTATTACAATTGATTTTTAACATCCTTTGAATGCTTGTAATTCTGTTTTAAATCCTTTGTCAGCTAACTGTTAAGCCTAACTGTCCATTAAGTGAAACTAATTGAAATATACATTGATTTGCATGCTTTATTTCATATGTCTCTTCTATATATTATACTGACGATATTCAAGGCAGTTCATTTTTTTTTTAGACTCCTTAGGATCCATTATAGGCCTTAACACACTTAGAAAACCCTTCTTAGGCCTAGAATGTGCTTCATTGGTAAATACATAAAAACTATATAAAAACTCTAAAAAATAAAATAAAACTGTCTAATTGAAGATCAGATAGTTTTCTAACTGCATACCAAGTTTCATGGTATGCAGAACCCCCGACTTGGTATAATTACCAGTTGACGGATCTGTATACGATGGAACTTAATAAAAGAAATTAAACCTAAAAACACCAAAAACATCTCTTTCCCTCATCCAATTCTTTCCCTCTCATCTCTTACATCCATAACATGTATAAAAATCATAAAAAGTGAAAAACTTCAAAAATATCCAAAAATACTTTATACATTAAGTATATTCTTGTAAATATAAGCTTTATATTAAGTTATATATGTAAATAGATAAAATATGTATATAAACTGTACAAATAACTTATGTATATTATATACTGTAAATTAAGTATTTAAGTTAGATTATACTGTATATATCTTAATTATATAACTATTTATTAATTAAACTAACTTATATGTACTCTTAGACTATATAAATTAGTAAATGTTATGACAACACAATTAAGTTATAATACTGTATATATGTATTTATAAGTAGATTATAAACATATTAAACCATGTACCTTAACTTAATTCTTTATACACAATAAATAAATAATTTATTAAGTTAATAGTTAAGTTATTAGATTAAATTAAAATAAATTAGTAATTTAAAGTTAGAACTAAATTAACCTATACTGTCTATTTAGACTAATGTATTTTAAGTAATTTAAGCTAATTTAAGTATATTTATATCGTATTATATTATTTAAACTTAATTTATAAATAAAACAGTTCAAAATCTGCTTTTTAAATGTAAATAAAATGGAAATCAAATATGTAAAATATAAAGAAAAATGTTTATAAAATAATTATACATGTTTACTAACTATGTATAAGGTCAATTAGACCATATAATAACTAATTCATATGTAATTAAAGAATTAAAACTAAAAATTAGTATGTATAAATTGTATACTTTGCCTAATTTATTTACATAGTAAATATAATTAAAATTCAAAATTAATTTTACAATTGTATAGTACTATATGAATATTTTATTTTCACATAATTTATTTTTAATATTTAATAAATTATGGCCCTCAAATCGAGGGCCAAATCGCAAATGTGTGCACAGCCGCTGGAATTCCAGCCCTGTGCAGGTACTGGAATAGTGCCACATCGGTGGCTGTGGATCGCGCACAGCACTTTAAATTGGATTTGTTGCATAGGACAATCAGTCGTCACGGGTGCCGGACGCCCGAGCAACTGATCATCCTATTACCTAAGCATATTGAGCATTTGTGGTGTGGGGCCGGGGGCTTGGGGGTGTGTGTGTGGGCTGTGAAGCCTGCTGGTCTAAGCATATAAACTCCTAATTAAGCAGCCTAACGAGAAATTAGGGCGTGCTTAGTAGAGGTCTGGTCTCACCCTCTGGGTGCTGTGTATCCCTCGAAAAGCATGCCTGCAAATTAAACAAATTTTTGATTAATTAAGAGGTGTAATGACATTGGTTAATCACCTAAGTAGTTTACGCCCAAGTGCCGCTGGGAACTGATGAAGAATAAAATTAAGAAGAAGAAAGGCAGAGGAGTAAAGAGAGAGAGAGGGAGAGTACAAATACTTATAAGTATAAAGCATAGATAGATTGAAAACCTGTATAAATAAAACTGTATAAAGTAACTATAATATATATATACATGTAGTATAGTTATGTATTTCTATTTATAACTTCAGACCTTTACTAGCAAAATAAAGTGTTACTGTAGGCAAAATAACTGTCGCTATAGACCCAAGTTTCCCTCTTTTAGTTTGTATATAGTTTTTCTGGGGTCCAGTGACGTGTACATCTGTCATTATAGCTATTATATGTGTTACTGTTTATGTCAGTATAGTAAGTTAAATTAGTATGTTATGTAATATGAGTTAGTAATGTATGTTTATGTAAGTATTAGTAATGTAACTTATAAATAGATAGTATAGAGCATACTTATGTATCATTTGATGCTTGTTTGTAAGTAGATTTTTGCAAGCATTTTTTTTATTGACTTTTTGTACATCATGGAAATTTTAATTCATCCTTCATAGATTCATTCATTCATTCATTATTGATTGTATATAAAATTAACCAGTTTTGTAATTAAAGAATAATTTTGGACCTAGAGAGATGTTAATCAATAACTGCCTCCCAGTGAACGACCTGAAATAAACCAGTAAAAAAAAAAAAATTAGTTACTTAAATAATAATGGTCGTAATGATGGTTTTCATTTCCTACAATTCACTACAGCGACAACTATGATATTTTCTTCCTATACCATCGTCATTATCATCCAGAACCATCATAACTATAACCAACATTAGCTGGTCCCAAGGTGACTCGGATCGACAAGAAACGTGTTGTCTTCGTCAATCTGTCTACAATCACCCAGACTACGTCGTGTCCTCGCTAGGTAATGGGCAAGCCTACCACCAAGTCCATGGTGATGCCCTCTCACTTCTACTCCGGCATTGGAAGTGGCTGCAACGGCCCTGTAGGCTTCTGATGCTCGGCCTTCACCTACTGGCACACCAAATACTGCTGCACGAACTCACCTACATCCCGCTTCATCCCCCTCCACCAAAAGTCACGTCTCAGATCATGATACATCTTTGTGTTCCCGAGATGTATGGTGAACCTGGAATTGTGTGCCTCAGTCAGGTGCTCTCTCAACAACTCCTCGTCCCTGGGAACGCACAAACGTCTCCTCATGCGCAGCACCTAGTCAGTAAAGGAGAAGTCTTTAGGGTCCCCTGATAGTACTCTATCAAGCAACGACTGTAGGTAAGGTTCTACCATCTGTCTTGTGATGATGCGGTCTATCAGCTCTGGCCTTGTCTGTCGTGTCACAGTCACTGCCCCATAGTGCCCCAGTAACTCTAGGGGTCGCCAACTTCCCAACTCCTCCATGAGTCTCCAACTCTGTGCCTGTAAACTAGCCAAGTGGGCGGGCGCCTTCCAGCTCAAGGCATCAGCCACCACGTTGGCCTTCCCTAGATGGTAGGAGATGCTGCAGTCATAGTCTTTCAGGAGCTCTAACCAACGTCTCTGTCTCATGTTAAGCTCCTTCTGATCAAACAAATACCTGAGGCTCTTATGATTTGTGAATATCTCAAAAGTCTCACCATACAGGTAGTGCCTCCATGTCCTCAATGCGAAGACGACAACTGCTAGCTCTAGGTTGTGGGTAAGGTAGCTATGCTCATGGGGCTTCAGTTGCCATGAAGTGTAAGCGACAACGTGACCCTGCTGCATGAGCATACCCCTTAACCCTTGCAAAGAGCCATCCGTGTACACAACGAAACCGCCACTGCTGTCTAGAATGGTAAGCACAAGAGCCGAAGTCAGCCTCTCCTTCAACTCCTGAAAACACGCCTCACAAGCGTCTATCCAAGAAAAGGGCACGTCCATCCAGGTCAACTGTGTCATTGGATGCACAATCTACGAGAAACCCCTAATAAAGTGCCATTAGTAGCCTGCCAGTCCCAAAAAACTGTGGATCTCTGTCACTGTATGTGGTCTCTCCCATTTGAGCACCGCCTGTACCTTGGCTAGGTCCACAACCAAGCCATCCTTTGAAATCACATGACCTATGAAGGTCTCCTGCCTCAACCAGAACTCGCACTTGCTATATTTGGCATACAGCCTACGTCGTCTCAATGTGTCCAAAACCATCCGCAAGTGCTGTCCATGATACGCCTAATCCCATGAGTAGATGAGCACATTATCGATAAATACTGCCACAAGCTGATCCAGATATGGTTTGAACACCTGGTTCATCAAATCCATGAAAGCAGTGGGGGCGTTGGTCAGCTCAAACGGCATGACCAAAAACTCGTAGTGTCCGTACCGGGTGTGGGAAGTTGTCTTGGAGACGTCGGTCTCCTTGATCCTCAACTAGTGGTAACCAGACCTCAAGTCTAGCTTGGAGAAAATCGTGGCACCTCACAACTGGTCAAACAAATCATCAATCCTCGGCAGCGGATACCTGTTCTTGATGGTGACCCTATTTAGCTGTCTGTAGTCCACACAAAGGCGTAGGGTACCATCCTTCTTCACAAATAATATCGAGGCTCCCCACAGAGATGCACAGGGCCTCACAAAGCCCTTCTCCAGAAGGTCCTGCAACTGGGACTTGAGCTCTTGCAGCTCAAGTGGTGCCATCCTGTAAGGTGCTGTAGAAATGGGGCTAGTCCCCAGTACCAGTGAGATCTCAAACTCGATATCACGCTCCGGTGGTAGTCCTGGCAGCTCCTCTGGAAACACGTCAGGGTACTCTCTGACCATCGGGATGCTCTGAAAGTCTGCCATGGGGTTGGGCTCTGCCACTACACAAGCCAAAAAGCCCTCACACCCCTAGCCCAAAAGTCTCGCCGCCTGAAGTGCAGAAATGCACCTGAAGCCTCTGTCCACCGGCTGTCCGTGAAACTCAAAAGAAGGCATCTCCAGTATGGAGAAGACTATCTTCCTCTCAAAATAATCCACCAAAGCGTGGTACGTGGACAGCCAGTCCATCCCTAGAATCACTCCAAAGTCCTCCATCGGTATCACAATCAGATTAGTGGGGAGGCTGTGTCCCCCGACACTGACCTCACAGCCTGTGTAAACCTCCTTAGCTACAAACAACTGACCACCCGAATCTCTAATCACAAAAGGATCCTCTAACAACATACAATCCTGTCCCAAACTGACAGCAAAACTAACAGCAACAAACGAGTGTGTGGCGCCGGAATCAAAAAGTGTATAAATTAGTTTGTCTGAAACTATAACCATACCTGCCACCACTGAAGCTGAAGCTCTGGCGTCTCTGTGTGTCAGGGCATTGACATGCCCCTCAGCTCTCGGTGCAGAAGAAGCAGCCACACTCTGTGTTGAACGGGGTAACCGTTGGTCGGTACCCTCCCCTCGACTGTTGTCCTCCCCCACGCACCTGGTGCTACGGTCTCCATCTCATCCTCCAACGCTCGGTGTGGGGAGCATCTACTGACCTCCAGCCCTAGACGGGCAGTCCCTCCTGATAGGGGCCCCCAAAGGCCACTGACGGCCCCGTAAAGCGTGACGGCTCTCCTACAGGCACCGCATGCCTCCTCTCTCGCTGGCCTGTGAGTAGTCGGCTAGTAGGGCCTCTTCCATCCGCTGTCAGTGTCACGTGCGGCTGGGTTGGTCTACTCATATGTCATAGCTGCCTCCACCACTCTAGAGAACGTAGGTAGCTTCAGGGGTTTGACATACCGACGAATAGCAGGTCGGAGCCCTTCGATGAACCTCCACAGGCGCTCCTCCTTAGTAGCTACAGCTGTCGCGGTGAAACGAGACAGCTCCACAAAATGCATACGATACACGCTCACAGTCATCGTCCCCAGGCGGAGAGTGTGGAACTCCCGCCTCCTCTGATCCTGCCACATCTGCGGGAAGTACTGCACGCAGAAGAGGGTGACAAACTGGTCCCATGTCGGCTCTACCCTCTCCTGACCGCCCTCCACCCCCTGTGTGCCGCGCTCTCCAGCTGATACGTGGCAAAGGCTACACTGCACTCCGCAGGGGGGCGAACGGTGTCAAACACCTTCTCGATCTGCTCGAGCTAGTCCTCCACCTCGGTCAAGTCCTCATCCCCCTTGAAGGAGGGGGCTTTAGCTTTCGGAATTGTCTGAAAAGCTCGTAATGTCGCTGAAGTGGGGAAACGGGCACGCCTCCAGGCGGGGAGGGCTCGTGCTCGGAAGTGTCAGAGTGCAGTGGGGGCGATGGAGGACCATCTCGTCCCCCACGTCCAGCACTGCATCTATCTCGTGGTCCCATAGAGGACTCCCCCTCCACGTCCCCAGGGAGAGGTACCGGTGGAGGTGGGTGGAGCTCCTCTCGTACAATCTCCCGTATCAACTGGGCGAGGTCCTAGGCCTAAACGTCCGGAAGAAGTCGCTGGTCCACTGAAACATCAGGCTCAGCACGTCCGCCCCTTCGACCTCATCCACGACCGCGCCCGCGGCCCTCCTCAATGACTCCACGTCGAGGCATCTCCTACAAGGAGACGCGAACAACAGAACAGGAAGACGTCAATTCTAATGGATATTCAGCAAAAGAACCTCAGAACCGATGTCAAAAGGTACGTTGTGGTGGTTACTCTAGTTACAAGCACGTGAATTAGTTATTCTCAAGCTAGTTGGTTCACTTCTCGGGACGACCTTGCTTTGATACCATCTTGTTACAACCTGATTCTCGAATCCCTACAGGACACGAGGTCAGATCGACTCGACTGATCCCAAGACCCAGTCGTCCAATGAGAAAGTAACACAAAACCAGGAAAGTAAACCACATTCACTATGCTAAGCAACTATCAGTAACAAAAGTACAGCAGTAAAGAAGTAAAACTACTACACTACACACCATCACAATAGTAGAAAAGTAACCAGGTACAAGAATATAAAGTACAGAATGTACGAGTATAAACGTAAAGGTGCAAGAGTCTACTCACTACAACAGAAAGAAGTACAACAAGGAAGCTACAACTGTTGGGCTCTACTGGGCCCAGCACCCTCTACAGCTGTAAGCTTTGGCTGCTCAACACCTCGACCTAAAATGGGGTTATGAGTACACAACGTCAGCGAACGCTGAGTAGAGTGGCAAACAACTATCTAAAACAGTAAAGGTGGACAGGTAGCTATTATTTTTCAATTACTTTCTTTAACTAATTATTCTTTTTCATCACTTAGTTTTTTTATCAGGTCTCTTTCTTGATCTTGAATGTTCCTCATGGAAACGATCTTGATTGCAGTCATTTCCGAAGAGTAGAAGGCACACGTGGTGCTCTCCTGGTCGGGAGAGTCCCCCGTGGTGATCCTATACCCTGTCAACCACCCCAAGGTCATGGACAGACGTAACGGTGACTACGGCATGCGCGATAAGCACACGGGTAGCTACCCCGCACTTGCACATGGTCAGCCGTTTTCGTTAGCGGGTGCGCCCAAAGTACAACACGGAACTAGTATAGGGCCTAGCCCTCTCAGTAACAAGGGTCTAGCCCCTCTCAGTAACCAAATAGGGGCCTCGCCCCTCCACAGTCTGCGCACCCTCGCCTGACTACCCTGGTTTGCCCAGTGGGCCTAACAAGTCGGTGTAGGGTGGCTAGCTAAACCCCGGGCCCCGTGGGGTGGCTAGCTCTCTCCCTACACTAGTAGCTCTCCCCAATACAATGTACACGAGGGCCATAGAGTCGGTGCAAAGTGGCCAAACCCACCTCAGGTCTCAACCCAAAGGCAGCAAGCATCCCTCTACACTAAGAGGTAACATGCACTCCCCTTGGTACCACGTACTCAAGGGCCAGCACACTTCCCAACACATGTCCAGATCCATTCCATTTATTTCCAGGAGCTCAACTCCTAATTTCCCCGTAGGGTTCATGCTCATATTCCTCAGGCCATTGCCATACCAGGTTTCATCATTTCTATTTCCATTCTCATGTTATACATATGCAACTTGTATTTCTATCGTTCACATTTCCCTACACAGATTATACACAGGTAGCTCGTATTTCCATCATTCACGTTACCATTCTCAATTTATATACATGCAGCTTGTATTATGTCATTTAATGTATACAACAGGAATTTTCATGCAACAGTTTACTAGTACAAGTACTTTACATTTCACAGGCAACTGTTATTTATTTACAGGAAATTGTTATCATTCTATCTACTCATTCAAGACTACAATTCAATCATCCATTACAGGCATTTCAAGTGCTTCTCGTCCTAGGATTCATGCCATATCCTAGGTTCTAATCATTTATTTCACACATGCATTTAGGTTTTCATTAAATTAAGGGGAAGCCACTCTACCAGTAAACCTAGGAGTAGTGAAGGCTTGAACGGTAGGTTCACGTGCCTTAGCAAGCCCTGAACCTTCAACGGAATGAGGTCTTATCACAAGGATCAATTACAAGAGAATATTCAAAACAGTATAGAAAGTCTTCTAACAAGTAGAGAAATTCATACGGGAAACATCGGTATCTTATATGCGGAAACGAACCTCAAATGGACCCTAAACGGGTCAAAAATAGAGTTTCTAACTCAAATCAGACGTCTGGAACAACTTCCAGATGTCTCAAAAGTGTCCAGTGTCATACCTCAAGCCCTGCGTCAACCCTTAGACATCCAGGAGCTCTTCTGGACTATCTGGACTCAGCTCCAGACGTATGACCACCTCTTCGGACGTCTGGAAGAGCTTCTCGTCGTCTGGTATGTCACCCAGATGTCTGAAATGCATGGGAGGGTGTGTCCCATGCCTTCCCAAAGCTAATCTTGCATGCAGATATCCGATCTTCTCAAAACGGGCATGCAAAAAGGGGTATCGGCGGAGCGGCCTGCATGGCCGTATCCGCAAAGGGACGTACCTTCGCGAGACTCTCTCCTTAGACGTCTAGAAGCTCCTCTAGACGTCAGCTCCATCGTTTGGACGTCGCTCCAGACGTCTGATTCTGGGAAAAACCTAGAACTAAAACCTGCTTCCGCCCTCTCGCACCGCGCGTGGCCGCGCCACGCCCTATCGCATGCAACTCTGGTTGCAGCAGTGTTGGGGAGAACCTCCTCAACGCACTCCTCTGCCTAGCGCATGCGCTGCTCTGGCCGTGCGCTCACCGGTGAGCTCCTACGCGAGCTCGCAAGTTCACCTCCTCCTCTCCTTCTCATGCCGCTCCTCTCCCTCTCACGCCGCTCCTCCTCTCCGCCGCTCTCACGCTCTCGCTCGCTCTAGGAAGAAGAGAGGAAGGTGGTGGGTGGCTGAGGAGTGAGGAGAACGAAGGTGGAGGAGGGGTTTTATAAGGTGGGGTTTAGGGTTTGCTTGGATGCTAGGGAGAGAGAGGAGGAAAAATGAGGGGTACTATATGCCCGCAGCATGCGTGCAGACACGAGTTCATACCCAAGATTTTTGATTTTCAGACGTCTGGGAATGTGTCCTGACGTTTGACCCACAGTCTAGACGTCTGACCTAAAGTCCAGACGTCTTAAAAGGCTCAAATAGCACGGGTCATAACATAACCTAACAAGTGCAACAGCTTGCACAAGCTGTTAATTTCTTAGCAATCCCCCAACCTCAACCTAGAAATCCCTAGACACCACCACAACCTTGTAGACGTCAACTACGAGATTACTATATTCCCGCTGTTGCACAACCTATGCCTGTGGTACGTTATCCCAAAGGGGGTCGTGCTGCTGAACTAAGGCCAAACATCATAGCACTTATACCTCACTTCCATGGTCTTGCTTTTGAGGGCCCTTTTCAGCATTTAGAGGAGCTAAAAAATCTTTCTCAAACTTTCGATCTACAAAGTCATGATCAGCACACACTTTTAATGAAAATGTTCTCTTTTCATTGAAAGATAAGTGTTTTGTCGACGCGAGATGCGTTAGAAAGATTCAATCTTACCATTGTAGTGCGAATCACGACGAAACAAATGAATTTATAAAAATTGGGAGTACCGGATCGTTCATTGGGAGGCAATCATGATTTTATGTAGAAGTCCTTCAGAAAACTAGTTCTACTAGATATTTATATATATGTATAGAAAGATATCAGGCATTCAGAAGATCAAAATTTTATTGCATTCAAATAGAGTTTTTCAAAATAGAAATTCCTAAGATCGATAGCAAATAGATAGAAAGAAAGAGAGAAAGAGATAGAAGGTAGAAAGATGACGACGCCGCTTGTAGGATGCTTCTACGAGGTGCGGCAACACCTCAGATCTAGAGCGTCGGGTCGAAGATTGGAGCAGAGTTGCAGAGGGACAGAGGCCTCGAGGAAGGTGGAAGAGAGAGAGGAAGAGTTGTTGTTATGACCCGATCCTAGATCCCTACAGGACCCAAGACCAGTCTGCCTCGACTAATCCCAAGACCTAGTCATCCAATGAGAAATAACCAAAAGCAGGAAGTAATTCACATCCACACATGCAATGTAACTAAGCAGAAAGAAAACAAGAGACAGTAAAAGAAATAGAGCGAATAGACTATCGAAGTTACAGGCCATCACAACTATGACAGAGAAAGTAGAGTGGAAAAGTAACTGAAACAATATTACGTAGAACGAAATACTCACTACTACAATAGGAGCTAAGGAAAATAGTAAGAAATGCATCTAAGGTTGGGCTCAACTGGGCCCTTTGCAGTTGGTGGTGCTGGCTGCTCAACTCCTTGACCTGAATAAGGTTATAAAATTTTCGGAGTCAGCGAACACTGAGTAGAGTGGTAATTTATCCATTTACATGTAATTAAGACAAGCAATTAATTGATGCAATTAAACAACTATACATTTTCATTTAGTTCAACCAAGTACTTCTAATTTGTTGTTCATTTATTCACTTAGATCATTTCTTGATCTGGTCTGTTCCTTATGGGAATGATCTTGATTGCAGTCTCTTCCATGATGTAGGAGGTACACATGGTGCTCTCCTGGCCGGGAGAATCCCTCATGGTAATCCTATTCCCAGTTAACCACCCCGAGGTCACGGTCGCGACGTAGCGGTGACTACGGCATGCGTGATAAACGCACAAGTAGCTTTGCCCCACTGGCACGCGATCAGTCGTTTCTGCTAGTGGGTACACCTAAAGGTACAGCAAGCAACAATACAGGGCCTTGCCCTCTCAGAACAGAACAGAACAAGGGTCTCGCCCCCTGGCAACGGTGCCAAAAATAGTGGTGGGACCGAACCGTAGCTAGTCTTTGTTTGTTTTAGTGTCTATTACAGTAATGTCATTGTGGTATAGATAAAATAGTTACGGTTTGTCGTCATCGCCACCGTTATAATTTTACTCAGAAATATTTTCCCAAGGTCAAACTCAGGGAGCTACTGGAATTCTAGAAGTACAATGTTTCTTTATTACAAAAATAAGAGAGAGAGAGAGAGGGAGAAGTAGATTTCTGCTTCTTGGCTTTTTCTTCTTCACTTCTTTCTCTCTTGTCTTCTCTTCTTTCTCTTCTCTTTTTCACAGTTCTTGATCTTCTTCAGTTCTTCTTCTTTCCTTGGTCTTCTTCTTTCTTTCTTTCTTTCTTCTTCTTTCTTCCTTGGTCTTCTTCTTGCGATCTTCTTCTTCCTTGGTCTTCTTCTTTATCTTCTTTCTTTGCTTTGTCAACAGAGCTTCATCCGTCGTCTGATTTCTCAGTCAGACGGATTAAATGGTGTCTGCTACAGTGCTTCCCCTTTCTTCCTTTGTTGTTTCTCCTTCTTCTTCTTCTTCTTGGTCTTCTTCTTCCTCTTCTTCCTTGGTCTTCTTCCTGCGGTCTTCTTCTGCTTCCTTCTCTTTTTCTTCCTTGCAGCTAAGTCTCTTCTCTTCAACTCTCAACCTGCCTGCACAAGGAGCAAAACCTACCCCGTCCCTCTACACGCACGTCTCTCTCTCTACAAATCACTCACAGGACACTCTCCCAGAGTCGCGAGTAATCGGGTCGGGTTTCGTGCCCGTGACTAGGTGCACCGGTGTGTGGGTGATGCGCGAGGTGTGCTCAGATAGGGTCGGGTCGGATCTCGCCAGATCCGCGAGGTGAAACCGCGGATGAGGTGAGCATGAGATGGGTGAGGGACCTCACCCCAAGTGACTGGAGGCGTTAAGCAGAATTCACAAAAATAATATAAACCGTGTGTATGCTTTGTCGCTTGCCAATGTGGGACTAAAACCCGCTGTGCTCCTTCGCGCGCCCGCGGTAGACTGCAACTTCGCTTCCTTAGCTGCAGGCTCTATTCGCTTTGATTTCTGGGTTAGCTGCCTTCCCACTACCCTCCCGACTTCGCAGCACCTGGAGCCCTGGAGTTCTGAAGCCTGGAGCGCGTGTGGAGCTGCTTCAATGCAACGTCAATGGCGGCCGGGCGTCGAACCTGCCAGACACGAAAAGGGCCTCTCGGCCTAATCAGATCAGCAGGGGACCTTCGCCGTGGTACGGCGAAGGTGGTTCGAGGTGCAGCAGGTCGTGGGGCGGCCTAGGCGTGCGTGCCCTGGTCGTCCTGTGACTGAAGGTGTGGGTGTGTTCGGGGGAGCATTGAGTGGGTGTAGAGCGGCAGTGGGTGGGCGGAGGTTGTTCAGCGTGATGAGCGGAGGTTCTGTGAGGGTCGGCGAGGCGTGTGGGGCTGCAGAGCGATGGGAGCGTCTCGCCGGAGGGTGGCCGAAGACGAGGAAGGTGACGGTGTACAGGAGCGGTCGAGGGTTATTCGAGTGAAATACAGTGAGGAAAAGAAATAGGGGGAGATGGGGAATAGTTTTGACCTAATTACAGGGATGAAGGGGCCGGTGCAGGGCGGCAGTCGTATCGACTGTCACCGGAGAAGAAATACCTAGAGGGAGAGGGCGGCGGCGAGGAAAAGAGCGGGAGGGCGCACGCTGGGTACGGCGCGACGTGGGAAGAGCAAGCGAAGGTGGCTTTGCTGCTGGTATTGCAGCAGAGCGACGAGACGGAGGAGGAGGAGCTGCCGGAGCTGGTGGGTTTCTACTGGAGTGGGAAGAGAGGAAAGGTGGGGGTTTCTCCGTCAAGATCGAGCTACCAGAGTCGGCTGGCGACGCTGGTCCTTATAAAGGCGGAGGCGGAGGGGTGGGCGCAGGGAGGCGACGTGCCTCCTTCACCGGAGAGTGGTCGAAATTGTGACCCATACCTTCCGCGCATTCGCACGGAAGGTGTAAGTGAGGGCAAAAGTCATGGCGGTGTCCCTGCGACAGCAGACGTCGCAGGGAACACCCGGTTCAACTGGCAGGTCGCCTCCCTTACCTTACGCGGCGCCATGCTCCGCGCAAAGTCGCCGGAGCGTGGCGCTGCTCAGATACTTGCAGGAGGGACCTGTATGCAAAGAACGACGAAGAACATAGGAGCCAAAATGCAAGGGTTTCGAAAGTTGAGGGTCAAAAAGTAATAGATGATGACCAAAATGCAAAGTAGGTCAAGAAGGTCTCATCTTGGGTTCAAGTTTCTATGCATGACTAAATGGGACCTAAGGATTCTAATGGTAAACTTTATCTCTAGGTCATACCTTGTTTGACCAGCCAATTTACGTAAAAACCCAAATTAAGTCATTAATTGGGCATGGTTCTTAATGTAGGTGAAAATGGGTTCCCAAGGCCAAATTGAAGGTTCTAAACCCTAGAGATTTTTTTTCTATGAATTTTAGAAGGTTTAGTCAATTTTTACTTTTCCTCAAACCTCGTGAATTGAAGTGGATTTGTTTTAGGATTACAGAATATCATTTAATTCCTTGGAGTTGCTGTAGCCCTTGCTGGATCGAACCATCCCACTTTCCTTCTTATAAGGTTAATTTGACCTATGTTTGGACCCTAAGTTACCCTGTTTGCATATTGTGTTGGTGAAATTACATTTTTACCCCTTGTGACTTGTTTTCTTGTTAAACTCAGAATTCTCTGAGTTAAGCCTTTCTATGAGTTATGTAGGAGCTTTTTCTTGCATATTTAGGTTAGATTGTGCTAGTTAGGGTTCATGATGAGGATCTCATCATACCCCCATGCCTAGCTTTTGCTAGTCCCTTAGCAAAAACTTATGGTTTTAACCTTTGTTCTAGACCATGATGTTTTTAATAACTTCAGATAGGTGCTTTTTCATTTGAACTTAGATTAGGTTAGAATGCTGACCATAGGCCTAAAAGGTACTCTAGTACCAACCAAGATCCAGATCTGTCTAGCCTCAGCCTCAGTCCTTAGCAAAGGTTTTTAAGGCCCACAAGAACTAATCTAAGGTCTATTGGACTTTGTGGCTAAAGCACCCGTGCTTGAAATGATTTTAGCCCTGGCTTAGTTCGCAGTGCGTTTTGTAAGAGAGAGAGATAGAAAATTTTTCTGTTTGGAGAGTTTTCTCTCTCTTTTTTTCTTTTTAATTCTAGCTTAGGATTGGCTTTTCAACACAGTCTGTATTAGATTCCTTGCTTCCATCATCAATCCTCAAGGGTTCCTGGCAATCGATGCTTCGAGATAGCATCGCCCATGGCAACCCCCGGAACCCTGGCTATTGAGATTTTGAGATAATCCCATCCATGGTGTTCCGTGGCTGAATCCAGACCCTGGCAATTGACACTTCGTGATAATGCCATCCATGGAATCTGAACCAGCAGAGTGCTTACATGCCCCCAGTAGGATATGTAAATATCCTAAGAGACAAGCACCGAGGAGATGATATTTTGTTACGCATCTTCGAGGGGAATTTCCCACCTCTCCACGCTGGGAACTTGTCCAAATCAACTTGTGTTGATTGGCCGCTCCTACTCTAGGTGTATTTTTCAGAATTTTGCGACGCTTCTGCGTGATTTTGATTTTTACGCTTACTGAACCAGGCTGTGTGTGAGGTTAGGGTGCTTAGGTTACTGAGTCCTGTAAACCAAAAGTTAGTTAATGAGGTCAAATACTCCCTAAGCCTTGGACTTAATACTTAAGCTTTTCATTTTCCTCAACCTCTTGAGGAATGCCTAGATCTTAATGGGTACTAAGAGTCTATCCAAGAATGCTTAAAGTTTGCATTCTTACTAATCTCACCATGCACTTTTCATTTCTTTTCTTGAATGAGGTCTAGAACTTAGGTCATTTCCTTTCTATCACTTTTTTTTTCTTACATTTTTGTGCTCCTTCTTCATTTTGTTTCTTTTCCTTCTCCCACAAAATTTCCTTTCTCCTCTTATTCTTTTATTCTTTTTTGAAAAAAAAAATTTTAATTTTTATGGTGTTTTTGGTATATGTGAATTCTTTTGTTTAAAACCTTTTCTTACAAGTTTTGCCCTTTTATACCCCCCCATGCCTAAGGTTTGCAATGTCCTCATTGTGACTTAGGGGGTTTTTTATTTATTTAGTTCATTCCTTAAGACAGATGTTTTGATGAGTGAATGGGTCGGGTTGATTGTTGCGGACGATTTCTAATCTCAGATGCAAGCATCTAAGGTGGAGTCGGCTTTCTATAAGGGCGAACCTTTAGTGCACAAAGGTGTAAAGGTTTTAGGTTTTCAAGGAAAATGATGAGCTGCCTCCCGTTAAGAGCTGAGTTTTACGCCATCGGCTGGGCGCAATAAGCTCAAGGGGAATGGAGGATATAAGATGATTCAGCCAAATCAGCAGAAGTTACATCAATGAATGGTTTGAGTCTTTGACCGTTCACGATGAAAGGTTTGGAATCAGGGCTGAGCGGACTGATTTCAATGGCTAAATTTCCAAAAACCTGTCGGACTAAGTATGGTCCGACCCACTTGGATCGCAACTTTCTAGGGAAAAGTTTAAGTCGAGCATCAAAGAGTAGGACCTTCTGACCAAGTGAAAGATCTTTCTCGAAATATGCTTGTCATGGAAGGCTTGAACCCGCTCCTTGTAGATTCGCGAGTTCTCATACGCGTCTAGGCGTAATTCATCTATCTCGCTAATTTGAAGTTTTCTGTTTGTTCCAGCCTTCTAAAGATCTAGATTACAGTTCCGTACTGCCCAATAGGCTTTATGCTCCAGTTCGACGGGAAGGTGACACGCCTTCCCATACACCAGTCTAAAGGGAGACATGCCTAATTGGGTTTTGTGGGCGATCCTATAGGCCCACGAGGCTTCCGGAAGTCGAGACGACCAGTCCTTCCTATCTGGCCGAACAGTGACCTGTAGGATTTTCTTAATCTCCCGATTTGACAGCTCAGCTAGACCATTAGTTTGGGGGTGGTAAGGAGTAGAGATTCGGTGAGACACCTCGTATTTGGTCATCAGTGACTTAAACTGAGCGTTTGTGAAATGGGTCCCCCCATCAGAGATTATAACACGAGGAATCCCGAACCTTGAGAAAATGTTTTGATGAATGAATTTAAGAACGATTTTGTGATCACAGGTTCGGGTCGATATGGCTTCGATCCATCTGGACACATAGTCCACAGCAATCAGAATGTATTCGAAACCATCCGAAGCAGGAAAGGGGCCCATAAAATCAATCCCCCAAACATCAAAGATTTCGCATATGAGAATCGACTGCAAAGGCATCATGTCGCGACGGCTCATGTTGCCCAAAGTCTGGCAACGACTGCATGCCTTGCAGTGATTGTATGCGTCTTTGAACAGCGTGGGCCAGTAAAAGCTGCACTTGAGGACTTTTGATGCGATTTTATGCCCAGAGAAATGGCCACCACATGCCTGGTCATGGCAGAAAGAGAGAATATTGTTGATTTCCTCTTCCGGGACACATCTCCGGATGATTTGATCAGAACCTATGCGGAAAAGGTACGGGTCTTCCCAAATGTAATACTTGGCATCAGAACGCAATTTGTCTTTCTTGGCCTTCGGCCAATCAGACGGGATCTGATGAGATGCCAAGTAGTTTACTATATCAGCAAACCATGGAAGTGTAGTACCAATAGTCAGCAGGTGCTCATCAGGAAAATGTTCTGTGATGGGTCCGGAAGGGTTGATAATCTCAGAAGGAAGACGGGACAAATGGTCGGCTACCACATTCTGCCTTCCCGCCTTGTCGCGAATCTCAAGATCGAATTCTTGCAACAGCAAGATCCAACGAATTTGTCGGGGCTTCGCGTCCTTCTTGGCAAGGAGATGCCTTACAGCCGTGTGATCCGAGTAGATGATGACATGGGAACCTAGGAGATACAATCGAAAATTTTCAAGGGCAAATACTACGGCTAACAGCTCTTTCTCCGTAACCGTATAGTTACGCTGAGCCTCGTCAAGTGTCTTGCTAGCGTAGTAGATGACCACGGGTTTCCCGTCAGCTTTCTACCCCAAGACCGCTCCTATAGCGAAATCAGACGCATCGCACATGATCTCAAGGGGTCGAGACCAGTCAGGAGATTGTAGGATAGGTGCCTGGGTGACCCGGTCATGAAGGTTTTCAAAGGCTAGTGTGCTTTCCTTGGAGATTTCAAAGGGTACATCCTTAGAGAGAAGAGAAGTTAAGGGGCGCACGATTTTCGAGAAATCAGGAATGAAACGACGGTAAAAGCCGACGTGCCCCAGAAAAGAACTGATGTCCCTAATCGAGCTAGGCATAGGAAGGCGAGAGATCAGATCAACCTTAGCTCGATCCACTTGGATGCCCTTTTCTGAAATTAAATGTCCCAGGACAATTCCCTCAGGCACCATGAAATGGCTCTTTTCCTAGGAAAGAACCAAATTCACATCGATGCACCACCTGAGTATTTGGACCTAGTGTTGGAGGCAATCGTCAGATGATGCTCCAAAAATTGAAAAGTCATCCATGAAGACTTCCAGATAGTCACCTACCATATCTGAGAATATGGCAAGCATGCATCGCTGAAAAGTAGCGGGTGCATTGCAAAGACCGAAAGGCATCCTTCAGAAAGCATATGTTCCGAAGGGGCAGGTGAACATGGTCTTTTCTTGGTCCTCAGGATGGATTGACACCTGGTTGTAACCGGAGTACCCGTAAAGAAAGCAGAAGAACTTATTTCCCGCTAGTTTCTCGAGAATTTGATCAATGAAAGGTAGTGGGAAATGGTCCTTCTTCGTGGAGGAGTTGAGTCGGCGGAAATCTATACAGACTCTCCACGAGTTGGCTAATCGGGTAAGAATGACTTCGCCGGTTTCAGTCCTTATAGTGGTGAGTCCTGCCTTTTTAGGCACAACCTGAATTGGGCTCACCCAACGACTATCGGAGATCGGGTAGATGATCCCGGCATCTATCCACTTGATGATCTCCTTTTTCATGACCTCCTGCAGATTGGTGTTCAAGCGTCTCTGCATTTCACGAGAAGGTCGTGCGCCCTCTTCTGAATAGATATGATGAGTGTAATATGAAGGACTTATTCCAGTCAGATCATCGAGAGTCCACCCGATGGCTCTACAATGTTGCTGGAGGACAGCAATCAGACGGGATTCCTGATCGGGATTGAGGTTGGAATTGATAATCACAGGAAGGGTCTGATTAGAACCCAAAAAGATGTATTTCAAGTGAGTAGGAAGGGGCTTTAGTTCAAGGATGGGGTTATCAGCAGCGGCAGGTGGTTTAGAATAGACGTGAGGTTCAAGGGTAGGCGCTACTGGGTTGTCCAAATCTGGATTCGACTCATCCATTTGTGGGTCAAGATCTTTCTGCGGTTGATGAGGTATAATCAGGTCATTCTGGAAGTGTGTTTCATCAACCAAAGCCCTAATGTCACAAATCTGTTTGATGACACCGCAATTGATTCCTTGTTAGGCTTTAAATATATCAATTTTTAGGGTTTGATTTCCAAATTTGAGCTCTATTTGGCCCTCGTCACAGCTGATGTTGGCTCTAGCAGTAGCCAGGAAAGGTCTCCCTAGAATGATTGGTGTATCCCTAGGGTTTTCAAGTGCGTCCATGTCTAAGACTATAAAGTCTACAGGAAAGTAAAAATCCCGCACTCTCACAATAACATCCTCGAGAATCCCTTTTGGTGATTTTATAGATCGATCTACTAATTGTAATGTCACCTTAGTTGGTTTTAAATCAGATTCTTCTAGATGGTTAAGTAAGGATGTGGGTATCAGATTTATGGAAGCACCCAAGTCTAGCAATGCTCAATCAAATTGGGTATCACCTATGTTGCAGGAAATCAGGGGAGTGCCAGGGTTTTTAGCCTTGGGTGGGAGTCTGCTTAGGATTACAGAGCTGGCTTGCTCTGATAGGACAATTGGACTCCCACTCTTGGTTCGCGGCTTACGCTGGGGTGTACACACATTCTTTAAGAATCGTGCGTAAGCCGGTACGTGGCAGATTGCATCCATCAAGGGGATGTTTATGTGGACCTGCTCAAAGAGCTTGACCAGGTCCTCCTCAGGTGCCACGGGCTTGGTAGTCTTCTTTCCCTTGGTCAAGGCCTTGGGAAACGGAATCTTGGTTGGTTCTTCTAGGATAGGTCCAGGTCCTGGATCTGGGACAGGGATAGGAACGTCCTGGATTTCCGTCCTAGGCTTGGGATCACTACCAGGCTTGGAGTGGTTTGGATAAGGTGGATCTTGGGTTTCCTTACCACTACGGGTTGTCACGGAATTGAGTCCTGCCTGGTTTTGGTTGGGATTGGGTAAGATGGGTTGCTACTGGTAGCCTGCAAAAGAAGTGGAAGCCTCCATCCCGTCTGGTGAAGGAACAGAGGGGGCCTAATAAAGCATATGGGATTGGCCCGGGTTTGGGTTCATAACGCGCCGCTGGATTGGCACGTTATTCGGGTTAGGAAGAGGTTGGGAAGGAAGAGTGCCTGGCTAGCGAGCATTTGCCAACTGGGCCAGTTGATTTCGGACCTCTGTAAGCTCGTCCTTGTGTTGTTTTTGGATAGCTGCATTCGTTCTTTGAATGTCAGCCAAAGTCTGAAGGATAAGGGACATTTGATCCTGATTTGGCCTTGATGGATAAGTAGGGTTGGGCCGAGGCTGAGGCGGCTAGTAAGGACGAGGGGGTTGTGGGCGGGGCAGAAAGGGTGGTCTTTGGGTTTGGGAATTTCTCGCCCACTGAAAGTTGGGATGGTTTCGTCATCCAAGGTTATAGGTGTTGGAGAACGGGTCGTTCTCGATGGCGTTGAGGTCCTCGCAGGTTTGAGGAACCTCCAGAGAGTCAGAGAAAGGGGGAATGGAATTCCCCAGGCTGGTGTAGAAGGGATCGGATGGCCCTCCGATTCGAGAATCAGATGATGGATATGAATTCATCTCAGGAGAAGATCGATGGAGAATGTTTTGCACAGTCTCCCATGTGGAAGGAGGTTGTGCAAAGGAGCTATGCGCAGAGGTGGCTCGCTGTAGGTGCTGAGTTAGCTCATCCACCTTCTTTTCAATGATTGAGACCTTGTCCAATCGACTAGCCTTTAATTCCAGGTCGACTGATACCGACAGGCCCTGCGTCTCATGTGCTCTCCTAAGATTCGTCGATGCGCGGGTATTCGTCCTGTCGAATAATCCCATGGAGTCATTGTTGATGGAGTTCTCGCACATGTTTTCGAGAATCTCCCACACGGTGTCCTCATGTTGACCCATGATATTCCCTCCGCAGGTTGCATTGACGAAAAGACGGATGTCCTCACGGAGTCCCTGGTAAAATGATTGGACCTGTTCCCATTTAGGAACTCTGTGATGGGGGCACTTTCTCATGAGATCCTAAAAGCGATCCCATGCCTCATGGAGAGGTTCCCCTGTTTGCTGAGTGAAGTGAGTAATCTGATGGCGTAAGGCATTGGTCCGACCAACGGGAAAGAACTTTTTCAAAAATTCGGACTGAAGTTCTTCCCAAGTGTTGATCGGCCGGGTCTGAGTTTGATACCAATGAGCGGCCTTGTCCATAAGAGAGAAGGAGAACATCTTCATGAGAAGAATATCCCGATTTTGTGCATCTGACCCAAAAGTTTGGGCCAGATGTTTTAGCTGTTTGATGTGCTGGAAGGGATTTTCGGAATTAAGCCCATGGAATTTAGGTATAGCATGAATTATATTGGGCTTCAATTCGGAATCAGGTCCTCCAGTCGGGATTCTGACTCGAGGCTTAATGGCCACCGCAGCAGGATTATAATGGTCCTGCATCATAGGACGCTGCGGTGGGTGCACAAAGTTTTGGAAGAGGTCATTGAGTCGCTGGAGCTGGTGCTCTAGATTGTTTTCTTCCTAAACTGGCTGAGCCATGATGGGGGAAGAAGAAGAGCTTGCTTCATAATTAGATGAGAGAATAATGGGGTGGGGTTGCTGTGCAAACACGGGCGTCGAGGCTTGGCCTGGACGAGAGTGAATTCCTAAAGGAGATCTTAAGGGTGTTCTTAAGGACCTCCTACCGTTCATGCACTGTTGGAATAGATGAGTTTAGAAGGTGCTGGACCCAATCAAGACACCCAAAAATTTGTTGGGCGACTACAGAGGTGCGGGGCAGATGGACCCCTTGATCAAAAAGATCGTCCACCTGAGAATTACCTGGGCAGCCAGAGAGGGTGAGTCCCGCGAAGACCCCTACATGGTAGAGCGTCCCCACGGGTTACAGGGTTTCCCCCACCTGACCTCTCTTGTCACTGCGGTTCCAGGTAGATCAGAATGGGGATCTTGACCTCTTAAGTCTACCTCTTTTACTTTAAGATCAAGGTGCTTAAGGTTTCGCTTGAACTCTTAGGTATTTTTGTGCAAAAGGTGACCTAATTTGAAGGTTGGTTGACCCCAAGGGTCAACTTCACCTAGGGATTCTTTTGAGAATTTATTAGGTCTTGTTCTTTTAGGGTTCAAGTGTTTAGAGAGCCAATTTATTTAGGGTTTTTCTTAATAGGTATTTTCAACCAATGGCTTAGGTACACCTCTTTTTAGGAAGATCTTTTCTTTGTTAATAGAAGGTGTGTCTCTAAAAATCCTAGATTTTCAATCCTTGGATTGGCTCTAGTTGGTCCATTTTATTTGCCTCAAAATTTTAGTATCTAGGGCTCAATCAAGAAGGTTTTAGCCCTAGTTACCTTAGTTGGATGGACAGTTAATCATGTGTTGAAATGAAAATTAGGCAACTCTGATGAATTACTATGTATGATGTAGGTAGCCCTAAGCTGATTTTTCTTTTTGTTCCCTTTTCAGATTTTAAGGGAGTTAAGAAAGGGCTAATGAAGATTACCTGGTTGTCGGAGTGTTTGTTGTGCGGCTGCTCTTCTTTTCTTTTACCTGCACACAAGAGAGAGAAAAATTAGTAATCTCTTACAAGAAATTCAAAGCTTCTAGAATAGCCGTTGCTCCTCGACAACGGCGCCAAAAATAGTGGTGAGACCGAACCGTGGCTAGTCTTTGTTTATTTTAGTGTCTATTACAGTAATGTCGTTGTGGTATAGATAAAATAGTTACGGTTTGTCGTCATCGCCACCATTACAATTTTACTCAGAAATATTTTCCTGAGGTCAAACTCAGGGAGCTACTGGAATTCTAGAAGTACAATGTTTCTTTATTACAAAAATAAGAGAGAGAGAGAGGGAGAAGTAGATTTCTGCTTCTTGGCTTTTTCTTCTTCTCTTCTTTCTCTCTTGTCTTCTCTTCTTTCTCTTCTCTTTTTCACAGTTCTTGATCTTCTTCAGTTCTTCTTCTTTCCTTGGTCTTCTTCTTTATTTCTTCTTCTTTCTTCCTTGGTCTTCTTCTTGCTGTCTTCTTCTTCCTTGGTCTTCTTTATCTTCTTTCTTTGCTTTTTCTACAGAGCTTCATCCGTCGTCTGATTTCTCAGTCAGACAGCTTAAATGGTGTCTGCTACAGTGCTTCCCCTCTCGTCCTTTGTCGTTTCTCCTTCTTCTTCTTCTTCTTGGTCTTCTTCTTCCTCTTCTTCCTTGGTCTTCTTCCTGTTGTCTTCTTCTGCTTCCTTCTCTTTTTCTTCCTTACAGCTAAGTCTCTTCTCTTCAACTCTCAACCTGCCTGCACAAGGAGCAAAACCTACCCTGTCCCTCTACCCGCACATCTCTCTCTCTCTACAAATCATTCACAGGACGCTCTCCCAGAGCTGCGGGTAATCGGGTCGGGTTTCGTGCCCGTGACCAGGCGCACCGGTGTGTGGGTGATGTGCGAGGTGTGCTCAGATAGGGTCGGGTAGGATCTCGCCAGATCCGCGAGGTGAAACCGTAGACGAGGCGAGCGTGCGATGGGTGAGGGACCTCACCCCAAGTGACTGGAGGCGTTAAGTAGAATTCACAAAAACAATATAAACCGTGTGTATGCTTCGTCGCTTACCGATGTGGGACTAAAACCCGCTGTGCTCCTTCGCGCGCCCGCAGCAGACCGCAGCTTCGCTTCCTCAACTGCAAGCTCTATTCACTTTGATTGCTGGGTTAGCTGCCTTCGCACTACCCTCCTGACTTCGCAGCACCTGGAGCCCTGGAGTTCTGAAGCCTGGAGTGCGCGTGGAGCTGCTTCAATGCAACGTCAATGGCGGTCGGGCGTCGAACCTGCCAGACACGAAAGGGGCCTCTCGACCTAATCAAATCAGCAGGAGACCTTCGCCGTGGTACGGCGAAGGTAGTGCGAGGTGCAACAGGTCGTGGGGCGGCCTAGGCGTGCGTGCCCAGGTCATCCTGTGACCGGAGGTGTGGGTGTGTTCGGGGGAGCGTTGAGTGGGTGTAGAGCGGCAGTGGGTGGGCGGAGGTTGTTCAGCGTGATGAGGCGGAGGTTCTGTGTGGGTCGGCGAGGAGTGTGGGGCTGCGGAGCGATGGGAGCGTCTTGCCGGAGGGTGGCCGGAGACGAGGAAGGTGACGGTGGACAGGAGCGGTCGATGGTTAATCGAGTGAAATACAGTGAGGAAAAGAAAGAGGGGGAGATGGGGAATAGTTCTGACCTAATTATAGGGACGAAGGGGCCAGAGCATGGCGGCAGTCGTATCGACTGTCGCCGGAGAAGAAATAGCCAGAGGGAGAGGGCGTCGGCGAGGAAAAGTGCGGGAGGGCGCGCACTGGGTACGGCGCAACGCGGGAAGAGCAGGCGAAGGTGGCTCTGCTGCTGGTATTGCAGCAGAGCGACGAGACAGAGGAGGAGGAGCCGCCGGAGCTGGTGGGTTTCTTTCGGAGTGGGAAGAGAGGAAAGGTGGGGGGTTTCTCCGTCAGGACCGAGCTACCAGAGTCGGCTGGCGACGTTGGTCCTTATAAAGGCGGAGGAGGAGGGGTCGGCGCAGGGAGGCGACGTGCCTCCCTCGCCGGAGAGTGGTCGGAATTGCGACCCATACCTTCTGCGCGTAATCATGGAAGGTGTGGGCGAGGGTAGAAGTCATGGTGGTGTCCCTGCGACAGCAGACGTCGCAGGGAACACCCGGTTCAACTGGCAGGTCGCCTCCCTCACCCTGCGCGGTGCCATGCTCCGCGCAAAGTCGCCGGAGCGTGGCGCTGCTCAGAGACTTGCAGGAGGGACCTGTATGCAAAGAACGACGAAGAACATAGGAGCCAAAATGCAAGGGTTTCGAAAGTTGAGGGTCAAAAAGTAATATATGAGGACCAAAATGCAAAGTCGGTCAAGAAGGTCTCATCTTAGGTTCAAGTTTTTATGCATGACTAAATGGGACCTAAGGATTCTAATGGTAAACTTTATGTCTAGTTCAGACCTTGTTTGACCGGCCAATTTACGTAAAAACCTAAATTAAGTCATTAATTGGGCATGGTTCTCAATGTAGGTCAAAATGGGTTTCCAAGGCCAAATTGAAGGTTCTAAACCCTAGAGATTATTTTTCTGTGAATTTTAGAAGGTTAGTCAATTTTTACTTTGCCTCAAACCTCGTGAATTGAAGTGGATTTGTTTTAGGGTTATAGAATGTCATTTAATTCCTTGGAGTTGCTGTAGCCCCTGCTGGATCGAACCATCCCACTTTCCTTCTTATAAGGTTAATTTGACCTATGTTTGGACCCTGAGTTACCCTGTTTGCAGATTGTGTTGGTGAAATTGCATTTTTACCCCTTGTGACTTGTTTTCTTGTTAAACTCAGAATTCTCTGAGTCAAGCCTTTTTATGAGTTATGTAGGAGCTTTTTCTTGCAGATCTTGGTTAGATTGTGCTAGTTAGGGTTCATGATGTGGTTCTTATCACCAGTCAACCACCCCGAGGTCACGGTCGTGACGTAGCGGTGACTACAGCATACATGATAAACGCACAAGTAGCTTTGCCCCACTGGCACGCAGTCAGTCGTTTCTGCTAGTGGATACACCTAAAGGTACAACACGGAACAATACAGGGCCTTTCCCTCTCAGAACAGAACAGAACAGGGGTCTCGCCCCTCCACAGTCCGCGTACCCTCATCCGACTATCCTGGTTTCAAAAGTCGGTGTAGGGTAGCTAGTCCTAACCTCGGGCCCCCTAGGGCGACTAGCTCCCTCCCTACACTAAGTAGTTCACCTCGGTACCACGTACATAAGGGCTAAACTGAGTCGATGTAGAGTGTCTAGGCCTGACCCTAGGGCTCATCCCAACGGGCGGCTAGTACCCCTCTACACTAAATGGACAGTGGCTCTCCTTGGTACCGCGTACACAAGGGCCAGCTCACTTCCCGTCTATATGAGTTTTCCTCCTAATTCCCCGTAGGGTTCATGCTGATATTCCTTTCGTTTCATATTCCAAACCTTCAAATCTCACTATTTACATTTCCGTTTCCATTCTTTAAAATAGGCACCTCGTGATTTTCTTCTGACAAGGCATCATTTTAAGTAACTAGTACATTTGCCAACAATTAAAGTTTTACAGGCATCTCAAGTAAACAATGTAGCTCAACCATACTTATTTGTTCCTACCCTAAGGTTCATTTTCATCCTAAGATTCTACATGTTTCTTAAGTATACAGTATAGCTCAAACCATAATCATCTGTTTCTACCCTAGGGTTCATTCTCATCCTAGGGTTCATTCAAGTTATTCTAAGCATGCGATTCATTTATTTAAAACAATAATTATTAATGTAAACCACTTTACCAGAAAACACGCAAGAAATGGGGGCTCGGATCGCAGATCCTATCGCCTCCGCGGCTCCACGTACTCAACTGGCTAGAGACCTATATAGATGACCAATCACATCAAACAGGTTCAAAATTGTATACAAGTGACACTAACTCATAGAGAAACTCAAGCAAAAAACAACGGTACTTCGTTTACGGAAATCTGATTTCGTTTGGGTCCTAAATGGGCCAAAAACACTCACACTGTCCAAAATCAGACGTCTGGGTCTAATCCCAGACATTTTAAAAGACGTCAACACTTACCCTGGGTTCCCTGCAGCTACCTCGGACTTCCGGACCCTTCCGCGATCGTCTGAGGTGAGTTCCAGATGTCGGACTCCCCTTCCGGTCGTCTGAAGGTACGATCAGACGTTTGGCAACGTGTCCAAACATCCAAAAGCACCTCGAAGGACACACCCCGTGCCTTTCCAATGCCCTACTCCCTGTGTACGTCCGTGCAGACCACCAGAAAAGGCCGAACAAGATCCCTATGGTGAGGCCTGCATGGCCGTAACCGCACAAAAGCACGTACCTTAGCACTGCACATGCTTCCAGATGTTCGGCTTCAGCTCCGGACGTCCTTCTGCTACTCCAGACGTCTGGGAGATGCTCCAGACGTCTAATACTAGAAAATATCCAGTACGCAGAACTTCTCCCGCGAGCTATCTCCTTCGTGAGCTCGCCTGCAGGAGCTGCACCAGTTCCTCCAGCAACTGTAGGAGGCCAAGGCTCCTGCTCGCGAGCTCCTCCTCGCTCGCACCCTCAACTCCTCCAGCACGAGCTCCTCTGAGCTCCCGCGGCTCCCTCGCAAGCTCCTCCCATGCTCCCGCTGCACTCTCCTCCTCCGCGTCCCGCCTCTCTCTCTGATTCCTCTCCTCTCACCGTGCTAGAAGGAAGGGAGGAAGGAAGGACGAAGGTGGTGGCTGATGGAGTTGGATGGAGTGGCGTGGGGGAGGGGGGGTTAAATAGGAGAGGGTTAGGGTTTGGGGTGAGGAGAGAGAGAAGAGCATGCATGCAGCGTGCGCGCGGAAAAGAAAGAAGGTACGGTTCTTCTACTTTTAGACATTTGACCCTTCATCCAGACGTCTGGACTGACGCTTAATGGCTTATCCAGACGTCTTAAACAACCCAAAAAGGCCACGGGTCATTTCAGTTGTCTAGAAGATGGAAGAGATGTCCTTCAACTGGGGGGCCTCAGGCCTTGTTTTTTAGTTTTAATGAGAGGCAAAGTAGGCATTTTGGCCCTTAAACTTATGTAACAACCCCTTGGAGATTAGATCTGTCGATCAAAAGATCCACGGATCAAATCGCACCTAAAAATAGCCTCCAACGTGACTTCATCGCACGGATTGAACCTGGGCTCGACACATGGTAGCTTCGCAGCCCTTGATTCGCGATTTAACGGCCCCACTCACTCGTGCGTGCCTGCTTCTATTCTTCGCATGCCCACTCGCTCAAAATGAGCCCCTGATCCTCAGCCGTCTGATCTTATGATCAGACGGCTTAAAGATCATGCCCGTTGCCTTCTCAAAGAGTGCGTGCATTGAGCATTTGCCGCAGAGCGCTCCGGTCGAAACATGTGGTCGTAGCCATGCATTCCAATTGAGATCTAACAGTCAATAGCGCCCGCACCCACCGGCTTTCCCGATTTCGAGCTCAACACCACTCAAACCTGTGCTCTTCGCTTCCGGTTGAGTGCGCTCACCACTGCGATAAGGGTTGGTTTGTGTTGAGTTTCCTCTTCTTTCATTGCTGCACTTAGCTGTTGGATGAAGATCCAACGGCTGAGGATCTTCCCTCCATGATGGCGTGGGGGCGGGGCATTGTCGTGGCCGCTTTGTGGCCATTGGATGGAGATCCAATAGCCCACACAGCACGCAGAAGGTGCCTTCAACTGTTGGGGACATGGCGAGGGGCAGCTGCAATGGCGCCAGGCAGCGCCATCATGGCTGTCCATCTTCGTTTCTTTGTAACTAGTGATGTAGGCCTCCGATCGGCTTGATTTTTGCATCGTTGGATTGCGATTCTTGATCTAAATCCATCCGTGCGGTCAGATCTTTCATCTGAGGCTTTGATCTTTGTCATCTGGCTCCTTGACCTCCATCCTTTTATGGGCTGCACATGATGCTCTAGTTGTCTAATCAAGACGATTTGTGAAGTGTTGGATTCCCGTAGTCGTTTTGATCAGATTTGTATGGTCTGATCTGTCATCCATTGTAACGACCCGATTCCCGAGTCCCTACGAGACACGAGAACTGGACCGACTCGACTAATCCCAAGACCTGGTCGTCCAACGAGGAAGTAACCAAAAGAGCAGTAAAATAAACCACATTCAGCATGAATATAACTAACAGTACGAAAATACAGCAGTAAGGAAAGAAACCACTACAGTATATACCACCACAACAGTAGAACAACATTCACAACATAATATGAACTGCAGGTAAAGAAAAATACAGCGGTAACAAGAACTACTCACTACAGTGGAACCAAAAAGAGGTACAAGAGAACAGTGGTAACTCTACTAGACCCTACTCGGCCCAACTTCCTCTGCAGCCGCTGACCCTGGCTGCTCAACACCTGGTCCTGAAATGTAACGAGTGTAACACGTCAGCAAAATGCTGAGTAGAGTGGCAATTAAAACAAAAGAAACAGTAGAGTGTACAGTAGCTGTTATGTCCTGTTACTTTCTTTATTTACGTCTTTCAATTGTCTCACGGTTTCATTTATTTCTCAGATCTTTCACTTGATCTCGAATGTTCCTCGTGGGAACGATCTTGATTGCAGCCTTTTTCGAACAGTAGAAGTAGCACGTGGTGCTCTCCTGGCCGGGAGAGTCCCCCGTGGTGATCCTACTCTCAGTCAACCACCCCAAGGTCACGGACAGACGTAACGATGACTACGGCATGCGCGATAAACGCACAGGTAGCTAACCCGCACTGGCACGCGGTCAGTCGTTTCCGTTAACGGGTGCGCCCAAAGCACAGCACGGAACCAGTACAGGGCAGAGCCCTCTCAGTAACAAGGGGTCCAACCCCTCCACAGTAACCAAACAGGGGCCTTTCCCCTCCACAGTCCGCGCACCCTCGCCTGACTACCCTCGTATGCCTGCTGCTCGAGCTGCAGTAGGCCTCCCACGTCACTCCGCGCCCGCTGCGTCCCCACCGGCCGGCTCTCGCTATCCCGGCAGGCTCGAGCCCTCACGGCCGACGCCTCCTCCCTCGCGCAGCACCTCCTCCCGTACCCACCATGGCTGTCGCTGCCGCCGCTCGCTCACGCTCGCACTCGCGCACCGGCTGGAAGGAGAAGACGAAGGGAGTGGAGGTGATGAGAGTGAGGGAGAGGGCGTGGCTTTTTAAAGCCGCGCAGGGAGAGAGAGAGAGCGAGACAGAGGGGGTAGCGCCTGCGGAGGAGAGGGAAAAAGGAGCGCATCTGCAGGTCAGCGCGCACAGGCGTGCAGACGCAACCGCGCATGCCGCCGAATTGAATCCCAGACATCTGGAATGGGTTCCATACGTCTGGTCCGACGTCTGGGTCACCTCCCAGACGTCTTAAAAGACGTCTGAATCCGCGCGTTCGTAACATCCATGGCTTTGAATCATCTGCAATTTATTTCATCTCTCTTTTAGGTCATAAAATGATAATATTATCTATGTAGCTGACAAACTAACTATTATGTGAATTACGATGCTTATGAATGCATTATCCCTAAGTTATGCTAGAATCTAACTTAATTCAGGTGATTTAGGTTGCATGATTGTTGTACAAACAATATGGCAGCCTTTTAGCATAGAAACTTAGCATAGACTACACCAATAGAAGACTGGGCTTCTGTGGAACATGAGTTCCTAAAGAAGTACTTTCCTGTAGGCCGCACTAACGCTTTAAGGCGTGCCATCACTACCTTTACACAAAATTCAGGAGAACAAATGCACGCGGCTTGAAAGAGATTCCATGAGCTACTTAGAAAATGTCCCCACCATGGTGTCCCACGCTGGCAATAGGTCCAGATTTTCTATCATGGGCTCCATGATGACACAAGGAATTTTGTGGATGCTGCTTGTGGAGGTAAGTTTTTGTGTCGATACGAGGACACAACTTTTGAGCTCTTCGAAGGCATGGCTGAAATCTCTATTAATAATGCTTCGATGAGTGTCTCTAATAGAAAGTCCTCTCATTCCCACTCACACACGGGGGTACATGAAGCCCAATCCAGCAGCAGAGATTTAGAAATTGTGTCTAGTCAACTAGATAAGGTGGGCTTAATAATGAAGAAAGTAGATGAAGTATGGAAATTCTTATCTAAACATTCATCATCTTCCTCTTCTTAGTCACCTACACCTCACATTTCTTCTCAGTTTCCCACAGGGAGGGAAATTGTGAACAATCTATATGTGACACAACCTGCATTACCGGATTATTCATTTTCATATCCTTCATCGATTTGAGGAACCTTCGTTCCTCCTTACACTAAATTCCCTACACATTTTGGAGCTTCGAAGGAGCTCCACACCATTCACAATGACCCTTATTCACAAACCTATAACCCTGGATGGAGTAATCATCCAAATTTCTTGTGGTCAGGAAATTCACAATGACCTACCTATCAACAACCTTCTGCACCACAACTTCACAACCTGATTTGAGCACCACCTCCACAATCACATGGGTATCCACCGTGTGCCTACCAACAACCCCAACGTAGGCTTGCCCAATACTCTCAACCTGGGCCTACACGAGACTATCAGTTGGGGACTATCATGAAAGCTCTTGCTGACATGCAACAACAAAACATTGCTATGCAGCAGAGACAAGACGCAGCACTAGCTGAGATAAGAGCCCAGCTATCACACTTGATGGAATCTGATCAACCACATTCACTCCCATCTCAAGAACCCAATCTTGGGAACATACCTACCCAGAGGTATGTCCAACCCAGACCTAATCCTCCCCAAGGCCAAGTACATTTCATATCACAAGCCTTACACAATCCTGATCCTTCTGCACCTTACTCAGATCAGCAACCACCTCTTCTTCCCAACCCAAAGTCATCTTCTTTATCTTGACTCTGCATTAACTTATTGAAGAGGTGGAAGCTGTTGATTTTTCTGGATATACTGTTTCTTTACACGGACCTTGAGCTAATCAATTCTGAGATGATTTGGTTTTGTCTACTTGGACCTTGAGCCAAGATCTTTAACTTGATACCCATTCTCTACTTGGGCCTTGTACCAAGTATTTGATTTTGATTCTAGTTTTGATTGATTATGGAGCTATTCTTTACCCTTGAGATTGACAAAAACTTCCATTCTATTCACCATGATCTGAATTCCTTTGGTGAGCTTCATTGACTTGTCAATTCTCACCCATCTTTTTGGCTCCTACATTTTTGAACTATATCTGGGTTTACGCCTAGCTGAAGGTGTTAAACTTAGTAAACCTATCTTCTTGTATATAGTTGTTTTCACTTTTCTTACATTGGGTGTCTTCCTTTGCATACATTCATTGTCACATATGTTATGCGTTTCACTTCTTAGCCCGACTTTCCACTTTGATCTTGTATCAGATTTGAAATCGTCTGCACAGAGATTTTTATCTCATTCCGACTTCCTTCCGTCACCCAATCTAAGATAGTGAAAAGCAGAATATGCATTTGCATTCACCCTATTCATACAATGAGGACATTGCATCATTTAAGCCTGGGGGGTGTAAATTGTGAATCACTTACTAAAATGCAATTGTAGACATACATGTAGTGTATATAGTATAGTATTATCAAAAATAAAAAAAAAATGAATAATTTTAATAAAAAAATACGAAGTCAAAAAAATACAAAACAAAGTCAAAAACAAAAATTCCAAAAATACAATAAGGGACCTGACCTAAACTTTATTGTTGAGGGAGAACTCCAAAAGAAAAAAAAATCTGAAGAAAGAAAAAGCATTAAAAAGAATTTAAGTGTTTAATTATGATTTTATAGCTGAAAACAAAAATAGAATAAGTGTTTATGGACATTCAACCTTCGTTGGTTACACTTTCTGGGCCACTGTAGCTTGATTCACTTAGGCTTTGGCTTAATACACTTTAAGCTTTGATAAGATAGATCACGATCTCCTAACTTAGGAAGCATTCTTGTACCTGAGTCATCAGTACATGATTCGCTGGTTTGCTTTGGCTTGGGAGTCTAAGTAACCTTGGTTTACACTACAGAGTGTCAGGAAAGACCTTGTAAATTTGAAATTCAACCCTAGTGTTCATTAGTGAAGGTGAAGTCCTTACCTATGTGTGCAAGTAGTCTATTTATCCTAGTTTTAGTCTTGTGTCTAGGAGAAGCTCTTTTCACCAAAGAACTCACCCACCAAATAAAGTATGCTCTACCAAATAAGGTTGTCAGAGACATACTGACAGTTATTTGTGAAAAAAAAAGAAAAAGTCAAAAGGAAATTCTTTAGAATAAGTCAAGTATGTTCTCCAAGTCCTGTAAATATAGTTTTTCCACCAAAAACAAAAAAGGATTCTCTGGGTGCAATACAAATACACTGTTCCCACCAAATATTCGTTGAGCCACAATGCAATAAGAGTTGGGTTTGAGTTTTCCTTACGTTTTGAGAGTTAATTCGAAAACATGAGTTGAAGCTATGACCAACCTGGACTTAAATAGGCGTGAAACCCCAGGATTGAGTTTTGAAATTCACCTGGTTAATCCTTACCAATCACTAAGAATAGCCATAACCACTTAGCTTCTGAGTCTTGTAAAACCCTCTGAGTCCTGGAAATCGCACTTAAGGTTTAAATATCAAGAGTCCTTGTTGGTCGAGAGATGGTCTATTTCATATCAAGAGTCTTAGGTTCTCACAATGTCCAGACATAAACACAGTTGGTTTATCGAGAAAAACATTCAGCTTAAAGATCATCTCTAAACACTTAACACTTAACAATTTGATAAAAAGAAAAAAAAGAAAAAAAATAGATATCTCATCACACTTACCCTGCTAATACTTAAAATGCCTCACACTTTAATGAGTTGTTTACTACGGGACTAGCAAAACCTAAGCGTAAGGGTATGATGAGGTGTGACTCATCATAGCTAAAATGCCCAAGTTAATCTAGAAACTAGGTTAAACACTAATGAATTAACACATAAAATGGGTTAAGTGTGGGAAATAGAGAAAAAGACCTAAAACATCAATTTTGTGTTAAAAATGCAAAATTAGGTCATTAAATGAGGTATCCTATTCATTACTATAAAATGATGATCAATTTGCAAATTGAACAAACATTTAAATTCAAAAGTTCAAATCAAGAGTATAATTAACTTCCTAAATGTTCAATTAAGCTTAAATAAAAGCCTGGTTGCATTTAGACATCATTAGGACCTTGCATTTATTAGATTACATATAGGTCCTCAAGTCAAACATTTTATTCATTTAAAAACCTTCCAAGGACCACTTTGTAAATCACAGGGGCCTATTTGCAACACTTAAGGACTATTCTGAAGTGCTTTCTCGCTACTTATGGGCTTCTGAGCAATTGTTTTACCCCTTCCCCCATAAGGGTCTTCGCGCAAATTCGCCAACAGACCTATAGCAGCACGAGTCTATTGTAGCTGCGAGAAACATGGCTTATCACGACCGTCTGCTCCCTGATCTCTTGATCTTGTCGCCCAGATTCATTTGAAGCTTCGTGCGCTTCGACGCATGAGGTCACCACCTTGCCCAGATCCCATCCATCGGTCACATTTTGATTTGATCCTCGCACGCGCTGCTGGGAACACCATCATAGGCCCTAACTGGCCACTTTTAGTCTGGAATAAAAGATAAAAGCTTCTACATATCCATCTAAGGGTCATAACTCCACTTTGGGTTGTTTTGAGAAGAGAAAAAGAAACTAGGGTTAATTCTAAAATTTTAATAGCATATCATAAACACAGAATAACAAAGGGGTTTGCTAAGGGTGAAATAAATGTCAAATGAGCATTAAAGTCTAATAAGTGGGTTCATGCAAACAAAAACCTGAGGGCATTATCTCTATTTCACTGCCATTGGTGGTGAATCTCCAAGTTCATCTTCGACTCTCCTCGCCGCTAAGGACATCGTAGCACCTGAGAGCGACCCAGAACTCCACTAGCGAGGTTTCCATCCACTGAAGCACCACCTCCCTCTCTTCTTCCTCTCCATCCATCCGGTGGAGACCCAAAGGTCCCATTTCTTTTATTAGTTAGGATTTAATGCTTTTGTAGAGTAGTTTTCCTGCTTTCAAGATTAGTTTTAGTGTAGTTAGTGTAATTTAGATTAGTTTGGGAGTAGATTATATAATGGAATTCACTGATTTGTTAGATTAGCTAGGAGTAGAGTAGCCTAGATCCAATCTCACCCTCTCTGATCAATTCAGATCAGAGAGGTGTTTTTCCACGACCATTTCGATTTATTAATCTTCCTTATCATCTCATTAATCACATTTTCTGACTTCCTCAACAATTTAATTCGCAAACCTCCCATCCATCAAGGCCTAATTTCAGATCTGGAATTTTAGTTCCTAGATCTGAAATTAGCACCTAAAATGGCAGGTTGGGGGGGGGGGGGGGGGGGTCTACCACTCACCCCATAAATCCACAAAGACCCCCGATCTGATTGGATTGTCTCGAATTGCTCGATCATCTTTCAAGTTGTTTTTTAGGCCTAATCTCATGATTTGGAGCTCATTTTCTTTTATCGGATTCAATCGAGTTTTTGAGGTTTTAATTGCTTAATTAGATGTTATGCAATGAATCCAATATTTTGGATTTGGTTTTTAATTTGTGGATGAGCATGCACTTAATTTATGTGTTATTTGGAGAGTTTGCTAATAGAACGCAAGTACAGATATTTAATTAGGTGAAATTAACATCAAATTGCATGTAGTGGAAATTGTTAACCTGGCTAAATCAAATTTTAAGATTGTCACTTTTAGGCTAGGGTCGAACTCAAGGAGGCAGGTTTGGAATTACACATTTTCTACGTGGTTCCTAGACTTGCATCAATTCCTTTCGCTTATTGTATTTTTAGTTTTCTTAATTTTTAGATTTTTTCAGAGATAATCTTGTCCATGAGGCACACCCTCAAAATGGTTCTTGGTTACACGCCAAAATAATAAAAACTGATCTCGCCACACGTGAGACTGTGCGCCTGCAAGGTAAGAATTATCTTTTCTGTTTTATATATATATTTTATCTTTTCTTAAGCAATAAAATAAAAGAAAATATAGAAGAAAATGGAAATATGAAATTGAAATGTGAAAATTGAAATGAATTGAAATATGTAGCTTATTTATATGTAGAATATATATATAGTATATAGATATAGATATAGATATATGTATATAAGTATAAGCATATATATATAACTATATAATAGAATAGTGAATATTGAATCTAGGATTCAATAGAGATGTAGCACAATGCTAGGTTAATCGTCGTCTAGAAAGACAGAATTAACCTAGCTACGTGTCGAGTGCGGTGTGGAGCGAACATGTGTGTGTGGGTAGAAGGCTTGCTATACGCGAATATCAGGAAATATACGCAACTAGTGTGAATATTCCCGTGATATGATGCGTGGTAGATGGATAGGTGCATGGTATTGTGAATGGAAGATGTGTGTGGATTATGTCTATAAGAAGAATATATGTATAAAAGTGTGTAATAATATATCTATATATATATGTATGTATATATGTATATGAATGTATATATATATATAGTAACTATATATGTATATAAGTATAGATATATAAGTATATATGTAGGTGTGTGTGTATACAGGCATGTGTGTATGTATAAATATATGTGTTTTTATGTATGTATAGGTGTGTGTATATGTGAATGGGTGTGTCTGTGTGTGAGTTTTTTTTTTTTTAAGACGTCTGATGGTCTATGCAAACACGACCACCACCTTCGCCATCACTTGGTGGTTCTCCTGAGCTGTTGTAACGTAGCTGTGAGGCCTTATTTTGTGTTTTAGGTCATCGCTGTGCTTCGCTGTCGTCACCACCTCGCCCGACCATGTTCGCAATGCTCTGACGAGCTCAGGACTTAATACCACGCCCGAGCGATGCGGCTTAGCTCCAGGACCTTACCCAGATCCTCATTCGCAGCAGCAAGCCTCCGTAGCTGTTCCAAATAGGCATTTCCTCCTGCAGGCTTTACGCGAAGAAGCCGTGGGCCAGAGTGCCACATCGTGAACAGACGGGTGCTTGCAGAAGCATAAGTTGTTTTTGCGATCAGGCCTTATCGCCCAAGACCGAGGAATCGAGTCCCTCGTCACCCCTTTCACCCAATAACCTGCCTACTCACACCTCGCTTGTGACACCACGCCCATAAGCCTGATCACTGTACGTGACCCGATAACTCGTACTGGATCCGATTATACCTGGGTCTTGAGAGAGGAGGAAAAGGAATTGTGAGAGAGAGAGGGGCAGGGTTTTGCTATGTACTCCTCTGTCTTGTGCTGAAGGGAAGGGGATCCTTGTGCGACACTTAGTCGCTAAAGGGAGTTGGTTCCCCAGTGCTGTGAAGGAGAAGAAAGGGAAGGCTTTGAACAAGAAGAAGGGTCGTGCTTGAAAAAGAAGGAAGGCTTTGAGAAAGAGAAGAGAGAAAGAGAAGGCTTTCTGACAGCCTTGTGCCTGTGCTCACATAAAACATCTGATATGATCTGATTTGACATAATTAAATTATTTAAGAACCAAAGTTAAGATTGAATTCTGATTAAAGATTACTGTTGAAATATTGAATGCATGTTAATTAAAGAGAATAAGTAGTGATTCAAATTACCATTGTTTTGATTCACTTTTCTTTTTGATTCCATGCAACCTTGAGATACATTGATTTATATTCGAATATTAATTCCGATTAGTTTCATTCATTGCATATTTATTTTGTGATTAGTTAATTGTGCTCATTAATTCTGTATGACGTTTGACGTGTGAATTCCATTATTTGCTCCCTATGTTCTACCTCGGACTCTTGTGATTCTAAGTTATAAATTTAAATGATTTGAGCGACTTTATCCTATACTACGATGCATTTCTTTAACAACGACGAATTCACCTCAAACATTTTCGCGCCATTGCCAGGGAGCAACGCACAATTCACACATTAGTCTTATCTTCTTGATTGTTTATCTGAGCACCAACTTGCCCTGTTTACATTGCATGTGATTTTGCAAGGTACATCATGAAGAGATCTTCCGCACAGATCAACCACTCCAGGGGTGGGTAAACTCTCTCTTCTTCCCCAATCAATCTCCTAATCTTTTGGAAGGGAGAAAAGGAAACAAATAATTAGAAATCACCTGCCTTATTCTAGTAATTATCAATTAAAAGGCAAGTTTCCTGATTTGTGAATTCAAATTAATATTTGATTGAAGTTGTGACGATTTTGTTTAGAGATCCCTACCTAAATTACCTTTACCTGCTAGGGATTTACGCTTAATTTCTCATCATCTTGAACTATACACTTCTTGTTTGAAGTCCAAGGTATACATTTGAGATCAAATTGGACTTGAAAAAGAGCCAATTAGGGTTTCTCCTCTAGGATTTTGAAGTGTTAGTTTCACACCTAACTTAATTAAAGGAAATTAACCCTCCCACATTTATATGCTACCCAAACCCTTGCTTGAAAAGATCTAATCAGAAGAATACTAAAATTAGGCTCTAAATTCACTTGAACCCTAAAAGCCTAAGAGTCAATTTAGAGTTATCTTTGGGTCTTGACCCAAATTTCATTCCTCATCTTTTAAGGCAGATTAGGTGAAGTTGGTCTACTTTGTGGGCTAATCAACCTCCATATTAGGTCACAAATTGAATTAACTTCTAATCAAGTAAAATCCAAGTTTAAGGCCCAATCACATGATTTGGAGCTCATTTGGTTTTATCGGATTCAATCGAGCTTTTTGAAGTTTCAATTGCTTAATTAGGTGTCATGCAATGAATCCAATGTTTTATATTTGGTCTTTAATTTGTGGATGAGCATGCACTTAATTTAAGTGTTATTTGGAGAGTTTTCCCAAGGAAAATTAGTAAAATTGATTTGAGGTTAAATGAGGACCCAATTGATTCTGAGTTAATCATTAGATCATCTTGTTTAAGCAGATCAGATGATTAATCAAATATCAAATCATAGTAAAAGCCCAAATCAGGGAAACATGATTTTTGGTTACGCGCAAAATTCAATATGGGAAATTTTGTTCAGTAATGGATTTTTAGATTTTCAATGATGAATTTAAAAAGATTTTTGGGCAGATCCACCAGAACTGTTTTGTGGATTTAGTGTGCCTCAAATCAGACCTTCTTAGGTCTGATCTGGGCTGGATTTCAGAGATCAGAAGCAGTAGCCATTGCTGCTGAGATGGCAGCAGAAGATGTTTGGTAACTTGTTCTTCCATCTTCTGATTTCAACTGACAGTAGTAGCTTCAGATCAGCTACTGATCTAGCAGCAGTTTAGATATCAGTTGCAGCTGCTATGATCATGGCAGATGCTGCAGCCACTGTTGGAGTCTAATCAGATTGGAATTTTGGTTGTGATTTGGGTATTTTGAGAGGTTGGCCTATTTTGTAGTGTTAGAATTATTGTAACAAGCATTCATGTAATGAATTTGGATTTTAACTTGATTCATGAGGTCCCTCCTGGCTAGTTGAAGGCCCCCTCCCTCCTCCGTAGGAGTCGAACGAGCAGTCAAGTGCTCATCCTCTAGTGACCAGTGGTGGAGGTTCGATCCCCGAGATCATCCACCAGGTCACTCGATGTTGGGAGCAAATTTCCATCGTTGGTTTAAGAAAATAACGCGTCGTAGTACAGTCTACAAAAGTGAATTAATATTTAAATTTATAAGTGCTCGAAAACAAGAAATGAGTCAGAGGTCGTTCGCAGGGAACAAATATGGAATTCAAACATTAATTACAGTAATAAACACATGAGCACAATGATTAAATTTGACAAAGATATCTAATGAATAATTTACTCAAAAATGCATTCAATGATAGCAATAGTATCTCAAAAGTCAATGGATAAAAAGAAGATTAAAAACCCTAAAAATGGTGATTTGAATCACCAATTTAATCCACCATTAAGCACATATCTCAAAGTATCAAGCCAAATCAATATTTCTATAGTGGCTTTTGAACCAGTAACTCTCAATTTTCATGTCAGCACAATACTTGAACATGTCCATAGTACTAGAGCCAAGAGCAAGTCTCAAGCATAAGCCTCAGTAGCACAAGAGAAGTCAGACCCTATGGTCAGACGACTTAAGTATTCATAGCACAGCACAAGTCACAGAGCGCAAAACCTTAGAAATGCCTAAGTATGGAGTGTGTTTGGGCACACATCTTGAGGCACATGCACGCATCCCAATGGAAAACCACCTCCCACCCTCCTTAGATTTCCTCTCTTTCTTAACCGAGTAAATGGGTATGAACAGTGTCGGGTAATTGGGTAGTGAACGGAGACCAGGCCCACTAGCGTGCATGGTAGGCGAGGTGTGCGCGACACATGAGGCGGGGACCTCAACTCCACTTTGTAGAGGCAACGAAGCCTCAGCATAGATTACTTGTATGTGCTCTCAACTTTCCCACATACAATGTGGGACTATTTCTTCGGCTTTCTTCTTCGTGTGAGCTAATGGGGATTGAGCTTCGAAATGAAGTTGATGGTGAGGTATGTTTTCCCAATTGGAAGCATTGAATGCATCACCGCTTCAGTCCACATTGATAGAAGGTGGCGATGACGATTGAATGTCAGCAGTCAGAGACGAAGATGACGACAACAACAATGGAGATTCGACTGGACACTTGAAAGTATGAACATGAGCTAAAAGCCCCAATTAGAAGGTTCAGAAGCTTTGCCGAGTTGCGTGGAGTGCAATGTTGGGATTGATTGGGTGAATAGCAATGTGTGGTGGTTGAAGGGTAAAGGGGTGATCGGTGGAAGGATGGGTTCTCCGACCGATGGCTTGGGTGAGCGAAGCCCTCAATTTCTTGAGGGCTTTTACTCCCTTTAACGTAGGCGAGCTTATGGACCAGATGGAGCGAAGGTTTGAGGCGTAGATAGCCGGCGCGAGCTCACCGGAGCTCTTGTTGGACTTGGGGAAGACAGAGTGGGAGAATGGCGATCGTCAGTCGAAATAGGAGGGGAAGGGACTAGGAAGGATTTGGAGAGGGAGAGGAGGAGATTGAACCGAAGTAGGGGACAAACCTGGAGCAGAATCGTGCCATCTTTGATTGGTCGACACCGAGGACAAAGGGAGCTCTGATCAGGAAGGCAATGACGAAGAAGAGGTCAGAATTGATGGGGCTTTGGTTGGCCATCATCGGAAGAAGACGAGGAAGAAGAAGAACCAACCAATTTCGTTGTTGGCTGGCCTGAGAAAGGTGGCGGATGACGTTGCCGGAGTCGAGCCGAAGGGCAGTCGAAGAAGGGAAGAATTGGAGATTTTGGGCTTAAACTCAATTGAGGAGGACGCTAGGATCATCTAGAGCTTATATAAAGCTCAATCACGAGCTCCAATTGGAAGATTCATGTGATTTGATTAGCATTCAGTTAAAGCAAAACTTGGAAATTTCATGGTTCGCTGGTGGTGATTGGTGTTGATTTCGTGCTTGAAACCTGGTGCAATAGGTTTGTTGTCATGTGAACACCAATCCCACCAAATTTGGTGGGATTTGGTGGATCTTTGATGGTGATTCTAAGGAGTCAACGTCGGTGGTAGTGGGTTGTTTGACTTTGTTTAGGACATCTCAAAGATTCAGATGGTAGGGACCAAATTGCAAGGAATACAAGAAAGTTGGGGAGCTATTGATGAGAGACTCATCATGGCTCTTAATTACCCCTAATTAACTACTTTCCCTAGTTAATTAGCTAAGAATATACTTAATACAGGATTAATTATACTATAAGGGATTAATTAAGAAGGACCTTCAAAATAAGTTAAAAACACTAAATTAAATATCAATTAATATTATTAATAATTTAATTAATAATTTGGACTCAAATATTAAACATTTAGCTACACACTTAATATTTAAACTAACTTATTTAATTTTATGAACTAAGTATTTAATTAACTTAAGTAAATTAGTCATTTAAATATAGCTAAAAGGGGTAAAAGCATAAATTCAAAGCATAAATATAATATTTACCTAATTTATAATCATATATAAAATGTTGAAAAGGAAATAAAATAAAATAAGCCTAAGAATCGACTGTTTACATTTAGGTCCTTAGTTTTTATGTCAATTGAGTCCTTTTCCCTATAATTAGGTCCTTACCTTTCATTGCATTTAACTCCTTGTGTGTACAACACTTCCGTCTTCTTCCTCAGATCTTAACGGTTGAGGACAACCGGTGTCCACACCATCTGATCACCCTCCATCTTACGACTGCACACCTTCTTCCTTGCTGCCAGCCTTCCGCTCACTGCCATCATTCCATCCAACGGTCTTGATCCTCCTTAACCAAATAAACTCCGGCACGGTGACTTCACCGTCGCCAGAGACGAAAGACCTTAAACCCACAACACCCAGACACAATTGCGTCCAGATGCAGACCCCCTACCCCTCTCCACCACCTATAAATACCCACTTGACCTTCGATCTTGGGGAGCGATCCCTTTCCACCTTCCCCTAAGTGATAGCTTAATAGGATATTCTTCTTCAACCTCCGACGACTCCTAACCACCTTCCTCTGGACTTCTCCGAAGCCCTGACCACCTCCCGATCTCCTCCCTCCGCCACACCTAGCAACGAGGCTGTGCCGCGTCTTCGTCCCTGCTCTCGACACTATCTTCTCCGCCAAAGCCCTACCTCCAACCTTCTGATTTCCTCCTCTGTCACGACACTTCGGTGGAGATCTCTACCCCCTTCATCTAGGTAACAGTAGAATTAGGTTTTATCTTAGTGTAGCTTAGCATAGTTTAGATAGTTAGTTAGCATAGAGTAAATATTTTGTAAAATGTCATCTTCTTCAGCTCTGGTGAGCTCCTTGAGCTCATTTAGAGCACTATTTTGTCTTTAAAATCACTAATCACACTCTTCAACTCTCCACGATCACTTCTACTCCATTAATGACACACTTATATCTGCTTAGATGCCTAATCCATCACACCTCCACTGGTGACCTCCGCTGTCCACAACAGAGGTTTTCTGGCTTATAACACACTCATTAGGGGCCCTTCATCACTTCTACACTGCAGGGCCCCGATCTACATCTTAATTAACTTAATTAACATATACACATAAAATGCCTAATTTCACCACAACCTCTTGAGCTCACTGTCAATGGTGGCTCAAGAGGAGTTTTTACCACCTAATCACTCACTCCTCACCATTACAAGACTCATCTAAGTCTTTACCCTCACTCAATTGAGTGAGAGGATGAATGTTTAGTTCAATCGAACTCAAAATCTACTCTAACTGAATTCTTGACAAATCTCTTAGACTGATCACTGATTGGAGTAATTGACTCATTTCTGAGGCTCCTTGCGAACTCAGGAAGCTTTTAAGATCATCTCTGTGGTGTTTCATCAAGTAATTACATCTAGCGAATTCACAGGGAGTTCACCATAGCTCCAATGAGCTTCGGTGAACCAAAATTTAACCTTAGCCTTTAGAATTCTTCCAGGAACTCCAGATCACTCCTTTACGTTTATAGGAACAGGAATCAATGATTTAATTTGTGTTTTAATGTGAAATATTTTCTGTTGGACTTCATCTTCTCCAACTCCGGCGGAGTTGGAGAAACTAATTTCTTGAGGATTTAAGATTGGTAACAGATCCAAAAGCATGTGTAGAACTTAAGAAACTTATTCTAAGTGTTAGAAAGGTCTGAGAACCCTTGTTGTAGGGGCTTTTCAGGAGTTTAAATGTCTCGTTGTAGTAAAGTCCCCTAAATAGTTCACTCAACAAATAAGATTTAGAAACTCAGTTATATAAATGAAGTCTGAGGTCAAACACAGGGAGCAAGTAGGAATTCAGACGCTAATCTCAATTAACATATAAATGAGCACAGGAAATTGAGCAAAATATAGATTTTCAGTGAATATTAATCTGTCACATTAAGTATTCAATGAAGATCAATGTATCTAGAGAAAAAAAGATACCTAGAACAAAATAATGGTGATTTAGATCACCAATTATTATCCTAAGCACATGTATATCAATTACTCAATAATGTCAAATAAATGAACAGTACTCAGACGTCTGATCTATGAAGTCAGGCGACTTAACCAAGGCTTGTAATAGTGCTCTTCTACTCTGCTTCTGTTGCTCTCTTCTTCTTCAATTCTTCTCCAATGGCATGACCTTTCTCTTCTTTTCTTTTCTTTTCTTTCTTCTTTAGCCTCTTCCTCTTCTTTTCTTTTCCCTTTCCTTTCTCAAACATGGCCCCTCTTCCTTTCTTCTTTTATTAAAGCCTTCTCTTCTTTCAAGTTCAGCGACTAAGTGTCAGGCTCTCCCTTTGAAGAGCAAAACCCACCCTCCCTCGCTCTCTCTTTCTCTTTCCTTTCCTCCTCTTCTCTTTCAGATATCCGAGCATTCAAATGGGTAACTAGGGATCCGGATAACCAGGGCTACCAGCAATGGATAGTAGCTGAGGTGTGCAGGTATAGTGAGGAGGGACCCGACCCCTCAAGTGTCTTGGGTGATCAAATGAAAGCACAAAAATAATATATGCACTGCTTCCTCTTCGTTAGCTTACGATGTGGGACTAATCCCACATCCTTCTTCTGCACTCAATCAGTAGTTGGAGGTTCGCCTGATTAGTGCTCGTGTGGTGCGGCTCTGCCCAATTGATGGTCAGGAACTGATCGTGAGATTGTTCCATGTCGATTGAGGGTGAGGGCGAGACTAGAGGTGGCCGGATGTTGTTTGCTGAAGACGAAGAGGATGACCGGAGACAACGAAGTACCTGTGACAAAAAATATGGCCCTAGAGCCAGAATTAAGCACATGAGAAGGTCCGGCACTACTCGCCAGACAAGCCCTAGAGAAATTGGGTGTGCGGGTGCTCGGATGTGTATGGCGGAGAAGCTCTGGTGAGCTTCGGTCATCGGTGATGGAGGCGGTTTATGGAGAAATTGAGCAGCAGAGAAGCTCCTTGAGGTTGAGGCGATGCTTTTGGCGTAGGGTATGGGGTGTGTGATGGACGGAGGCATGCCCGCGGTGAGGGTGGTCGGAGGTGTGGTAGCCGACGTTGAAGAAGGAACAATAGGGAGAATTGGGACCTAAAATTTAGTCTAAACCTAATTGGAGGGTAGAGGAAGAGAAGTCCTAAACTAATTGGACGAATGGCTGTCTGAAGAGGCTTGCCGGAGGTATGCCAGAGTCGGAGATGAAGGAGATGGAGATGGAGCCGACGAAGGGATAATTGGGCTGCCTTCTTTGTTCGGAAGCACAGCGACGCTGTGTAGGGAGGTGGCCCTCCCCCTATTGAATGTGGGAGTAGCCAACGAGGAGAGTTGAAGAAGCTCCAGGACTTTGTTAATGGAAACTGTGGACATAGTAGAGGAGGAGGTTGGCATTACAAATCTAGACAAGGATGAATTCAACGAGCGTGACCACTTTTATAGGTGAGGTTCCCTTCATCTGGAATGCCCTACAAGGAAGGTGGCTGAACTTGTTTTCAGAGCTCTCTTTCCTTGAGTTCGCCGATGCAATTCCGGCCATGATTGGCCTTAAGGAAGATCTTGATAGATGCGGAATGATCTACGGGTCAATCTCACCAAGTTTGGCGATTTTTGATGGAGATTTCATCAATCAATTCGTTAGATTAAATGAGGCAGCTTGGGTTTTGAAGGTCTTCGAGTTTCCTTCTTCGCTTCGTGAAGAAGACAATGGCAATTGGACCTTTTTGCAAAAGATGTAGAAAGCTAGGGGCCTCTTTGAAAGGAAAGCATGAAAGCTAAGGGGTTAAATGTAGAAAGATAGGAATCTGGGGACCAAAAGTGCAAACTAGGTTAAGATGGACTCTGATTGGGCTCAAATTTTGGTACAAACCTAATTTGGGCCAAAAGAATCTGATGGTGAATTGATTTTGACCAGGTTTGACTGGTTAATTTGTGCACAAAAATAAATTGGGGCAACTGTCAAACTGAGACTATTTTAGGTCAAAATGGATTCCAATAGTTAGAAGAAGTATGCCAAACCTTAGGAAATATTTATCTGTGATTTCTAAAAGGTTTAGGTAAATTTTTTCTTGACCGGAACCTCAGTTAATTAAGCGGGTCTACTTTTAGGGTTTCAGATGTCCATTAATTCTTAAAACGTGTGAAAACTCATTTATATTCTATATGGACCCACTTATTAGACATTTATGACTATTTAACCTTTAATAAGCCCATAAGAAATCCCGTGATTGTTCTACATTTAAAATATTCTATTAAAACAATAGTTTTACCCCTATTTTAATACATTTCTCTCTGAAAGGATATACAATGAATTACTACTCTTTGGCAGTTATATAGGAGCATTTATCAATGGATTATGACTAAATAAAGCTAGATGTGGCTGATGATGATGTTTTCATCATACTCCCATGCCCAACTCTTGCTAGTCCCTTAGCAAAACCTTATGAAAAGAACTCAAATTCTAGACCATGCTTTTGATGTTCAGAGTCCTGATTCATTCTTCTTTTTAGAAATTAGGTCAGAATGCTAATAGTAAGCCTAGAGGTACTCAAGTACCAACCAAGATCCGGACCTGACCATCTTTAGCCTCAGTCTGCCATGAAGGTTTCTAAGGCCCACAGAAACTATCCTAAGGTTTGTTGAACCCAGCGGTTAAAGCACACGTGCTTGTAACATGGTTAGTCCCTATTCAGTTTGCAGTGCATTTTTGTAAGAGAGATAGAAAAAATTTTACATTTCTGGAGAGTTTTCTCTCTCTTTTTCTTTTCTTTATTTCTAGCTTTGGATTGACCTAGAAAACACAGTCTGTATCATATTCCTAGCTCCTACCATCAATCCTCGCTAGGTCCCTAGCAATCGATGCTTCGAGATAGCACCGCCCATGGCAACCCCCAAAACCTTGGCTTTCAACACTTCGAGATAGTGCCTCCCATGGCATTCTATAGCTAAATTCTGGCCCTACCGATCGACATTTCGGGATAATCCCACCCATGGCACTTGAATCAGCACAAGGTGCTTACATGCCCCTAGTAGGATATTTAGATATCCTAGGAGATAAGCACCGAGGAGATTGTATGTTATGGCGCATCTTTAAGGAGAGTATTTTTCACTCCACCTGTCTATGCGGGGAACTCGTCCAATTAATTTGTGTTTTCGAGCTACTCCTAAGCTAGATCTTCGGGAAAACCTTTTCAGAACGAAACACTTTTGGGAATTATTTCTCTGTTAAGCACGCTGAACCAGATCGGTGTGTGATTTTTGGTGTGTGATTTTTGGATGCATAGGTTATCAAGTCCTGCAAACCAAAGGGCATGCAACGGGGCTAAATAATCTCTAAGCCTCAGACTTAATACATTAGCTTCGCACTTTCCTCAACCTCTTGAGGACTAACATGGACCTTAACAAATACGTGAGTGTTTAAGCCCTAAAATAGTCCCAAGAGGCCTAAGATCAGTATTCTTACTAATCTCCTTGTCTTTAGCACTTCAGGACTTAATCCTTGTTTCGCTTTAGTCTAGAACTTAAGTAGATTCCATAATCAATTGCTAGGACTGTTACGACCGCAACTTCAAAACATCTTTTAAGATGTCTGGGAGCTGGCCCAGACGTCTAACCAGATGTTTGGGACACCTTCCAGACGTCTGGGATTTAATTTACGTGGCACAGAGGTTTTCGTCTGCGCGCCTGTGCACGCAGACCTGCAAATGCGCTCCTTTTTCCCTCTCCTCCGCAGGCGCTGCCCCCTCTGTCTCGCTCTCTCTCTCTCTCTCCCCGTGTGGCTTTAAAAAGCCACGCCCTCTCCCTCGCTCTCATCACCTCCGCTCCCTTCCTCTTCTCCTTCCAGCCGGTGCGCGAGTGCGAGCGTAAGCGAGCGGCGGCAGCGACAGCCGCGGTGGGTGCGGGAGGAGGTGCTGCGCGAGGGAGGAGGCGTTGGCCATGAGGGCTCGAGCCTGACGGGGCAGCGAGAGCCGGTCGGCGGGGGTGCAACAGACGCGGGGTGACGCGGGAGGCTTGCTGCAGCTCGAGCCGCAAGCGGACGAGGCGCGGCGCGGCCGTGCGTCGCGGGCGAAGGGCGAGTCGCGCTCTGATTCTGGAAGTTTTTCCAGAATCAGACGTCTGGGCTTCCAACCAGACGATGGGGAAGACATCTGGAGGACTGTCCGAACGTCTGGTAAGTAAGTTATTCTTCGTACCTTCTTCCTTTCCTTTGACCGTCCGTACTGAGCACGAGGATGTGTACGTGCAGGTTCTGAGATTCGCATCCAACGCGAATCAGACGTCTGGCAGCGGTGCCAGACGACTGGAGGGACTTCCAGACGTCCGAGGTGACCATCGGACGTTTGGGAACTAGGCCAGACGCCCCCGCAGGCTTCTGGACGTCTGAGAAATCACGCAGGACAAGGTACCATCTGATCTCCATTTTTAAGACGTCTAGAAGAAGTTCCAGATGTCTGATTTTGCACTGTTTCATCGTTTTCGACCCATTTAGGGCCCGTTCGGAGTCCGTTTTCCTCGTTTCGAGTTGCGTTCTTTTCGGAATTAAATCCCCTACCTGTCTACAGTGATTAGATACTATTTTGACAAACTCCTTATGTTTGATCCTTGTGATAGGACCTCGTCTCGAGGGTTGCGGAGGCACGTGGAATTCCCGACCACGCCCCCAGTACCCCTGTTGTAACTGGTAGAGTGGCTTTTAAGTTTATTAGTATAATCTGTTAAATTATGGAACCATAAATAGAACCTAGGACATTGCATGAATCCTAGGAATGAGAAACTAGAATGAATGGTAGATCCTAGGGTGTTGCATGAATCCTAGGGCTGGAAAACTAGATTGTATGATAGATCCTAGGGTATGGCATGAATCCTAGGATGGGAAAAACTAGTGGAATATATGAATACTGCAGTCTTGGAAAATGTGGAAAGGAAATAATAGCTACCTGTAAATTGGTTTAACTGCTGCCTGTTATGAATAAATGAGCATGATTGAGAATATGGGATGTATGAATGTGAAATTGGAAAGGTGAAACCTGAATGTGCTGAGTTAAAAGAGCTGGAACCCTACGAGGAATTAGGAGTAGAACTCCTGGAAGGTGAATGGAATAGAATTGGGGAAGTGAGCTGGCCCTTGAGTACGGAGTACCAAGGAGAGCGACTGTCCCCCTGTTTAGTGCAGAGTGGAGCCAGCCGCCCCAGGGACACGGGGTTAGGTCTGGCCACTTTGTATCGACTTGCTGGCCCTCATGTACGCAGTACCGAGGAGAGCTACTAGTGTAGGGCGAGTAATAGCTACCCCACGGGCCCCGGGGTTCTGCTAGCTCACCTACACCGACTTGTTAGGCCCACTGGGCAAACCAGGGTAGTCAGGCGAGGGTGCGCGGACTGTGGAGGGGCAAGGCCCCTGTTTGGTTACTGTGGAGGGGTTGGACCCCTTGTTACTGAGAGGGCTCTGCCTTGTACTGGTTCCGTGTTGTGCTTTGGGCGCACCCGTTAACGGAAACGACTGACCGCGTGCCAGTGCGGGTTAGCTACCTTTGCGTTTATCGCGTGTGCCGTAGTCATCATTACGTCTGTCCGTGACCTTGGGGTGGTTGACTAAGAGTAGGATCATCACGGGAGACTCTCCCGTCCAGGAGAGCACCACGTGCTACTTCTACTGTTCGGAAAAGACTGCAATCAAGATCATTCCCACAAGGAACATTCGAGATCAATTGAAGGATCTGAGAAATAGATAAATTTTGAAACAATAGAAAGACATAAATAAAGGAGGAAAGAAAATTAAAACAGCTACTGTACACTTTACTGTTTCTTTAGTTTAGCTGCCACTCTACTCAGCGTTTCGCTGACGTGTTACACTCGTTACCTTTCAGGACCAGGTGTTGAGCAGCCAGGGTCAGCGGCTGCAGAGGACGCTGGGCCGAGTAGGGTCCAGTAGAGTTACCACTGTTCTCTTATACCTCTTTTTGTTCCACTGTAGTGAGTAGTTCTTGTTACCGCTGTACTTTTCTTTACCTGCAGTTCTTATTATGTTATGAATGTTGTTCTACTGTTGTGGTGGTATATACTGTAGTGGTTTCTTTCCTTACTGCTGTATTTTGTTACTGCTAGTTATATTTCATGTTGAATGTAGTTTATTTTACTGCTCTTTTGGTTACTTCCTCGTTGGACGACTAGGTCTTGGGATTAGTCGAGTCGGTCCGGTTCTCGTGTCTCGTAGGGACTCGGGAATCGGGTCGTTACAAGGACTATCGATTTTTTTCTTGATTTTGCTCCATTGACATTCTTTGTATTTCCTTTTCTTTTCCTCCTCAGGAAAGATTTTTCATTCGGTTCAAAATTTTCCTCCCCTTTCTCCATTTTTTTTCTTTTTTTTTAATATGTATATTTTTTTTTGTGAGAAACCCTCAGAGAATTGAATTTCCTATTTGTTTTGCACTTTAATACCCACCCATGGCTAGGTTTTGCAGTGTCCTCGTTGTAAACCAGATGGGTACGAATTGAGCTTGGTTCAAGGATTAGAGCAAGGTCAAAGGGTGGGTGAATAGGTTGGGATGATTGTTGCAGGCGATTTCTAGCTCTGATACAAGTATCAAAGATGGAGTTGGTTGTTCAAAAGTTTGAACCCTAAAGTGCACTAGGAGTGCAGCTCAAAGATAGGTCAGAAGGGTCTCAATGCTTTTCGAATGACCGGTTGCCTCCCATTAAGCGCTAAATTTAGTGCCTTCGGCAAAAAGTGGTTAAGGAGAAGGGGTGGTCAGATTGGAGGAATTTTGTAAAACAAGCACCTGTAAGATCCAACATATGGAATATATGGCTACGCGCACAAATACTCAAGAACAATATTGGTAATAACAAGACAATTTGCACAATCAGTCAAACTACAGAAAATTGGCACAATATGTATAGTGGTTCCCCTCCCTTGGGTACTCCACTACCTAAGCCTACCATCTTAGGGTTTTCAACCCAATTCTCTCAACCCCAAGAGAATCAATTTACTAAACCGAGGTAATTAACGGGTTACCTCAACCCAAGTACAAAAATGGGTTTGTTACAACCCAACAAGCAAATGCTCAAGAACAAATGAAATGCAAGTGTAAGAAAGAAAGATCTTACAACTAAGTTCCTAAGCCTCTCAGCAAATGTAAATATAATATTACCGATTTAAGAACCTAGAATGAGGATGAATGCATTGACAATGTGTGAAGAAATCACGTCGAAGTGTTTGCAAAGCATAGAGAAATTGATAGCAGCAAACTATTCCTTCATCTTCAAAATATTGTGAGAATATGAAATATAGCTCTATAATTTTTCTTCTCTATTTCTCATATTTAAACTAAGGGTCCAAGGGTTTATTTATAGAGTTAGGACCTTAGTGGGTCGTCTACTAGACGTTGGGGTTTAAATCCCAACGTTTATATAGCAAAAATTAATTTTCTAGCCATTCAGTTTTGAGATAACGACTACCTGGTACCAGTACTAAAGTGTGGGTATTAGTACTCATTGCTTCCAGATTTAGGTTTCAAACTCTCAACACAAATCTGTAACCCACTTGTACCGGTACTGATCATTAGTACCGGTACTCGTTACCTCCAGTACCGGTACTAATCATGAGTACCGGTACTTACAAGGTACAGGTTTGTTTCTTGACAAAACTCAAACCTGTAACTCACATGTACCAGTACTAAACTTTAGTACTGGTACTTGTGGGCTAACAAGTACCTTTTTTAAGTGATTTAATTAATTACGTTCTTTGAAAATGATCGCAATATTAATCATAATTTATCTCTAATTATTTTTACGATCTAAGTTATATTCCTTTGTTAAGAGGCATATACAATCTATAAATAAAAAATATAAGCTAGAAACACTAAAGGTCGAAGATGATCTTCTCCTCAATTCTTCCATGTTATCTTGCCTCCTTCTTATCATGATCTTCTCCTTTTCATCAAGCCTCCATCATTTCCTGTTTGCCTTGATCTTCACCTAAATCTGAAAGAACTCAATTGCAAACATTAATCCATAATAATTTTGTTAACATTAAAACAAGATGTGGAACAAGGTTCCAACAGCACCTTGATGACTAGTTTGGTTGGTCCAACCAGGTGCTTGTTCAAATCAATAAGCTGATGATGTAGACCAAATCCAATCTGTCTGGTGGGTCGATAGATGTAAATCAATAAGTGTGGAACCCACTAGATGCTTTGTGGCTTGAATAGATATGGAAATATGAATCTAGGGTTTAGCTGAATTGGCTCAACCTGATCAGAGTAGAGGTCCTCAAGGGATAATGGATCTATGGAAAATGTAGGAACTCTACTGGTGGGATTAGAGGTGGACAAAATGTAGCTCATGGTTTGATCAATGTCCAATTCCCTGTCAAAACATGGTGGTGAATCCTACTCAACCAGATTAAAAAGAGGTGAGTCAGAGTGAAAATTGATTTCAATGGCGGGTTGGGGTTGGGACCGGGTTTTGAAAGGCTCTGTAGTAGGTGTAGCTGCTTCGATAACTAGGTGCGGTGTGGACTCATCAAGAAATGATTTGAAGATTGGTTCATTCACAGTATTTTTCATGATGCTCACCCCAATCAAATGTGAATGCTTGGAGAGTGCTAATACGATCATGGAAATCAATTTTAAATGCCTGGAGAGTGCTTATAAGATCATAACAGCATGTTTCCAAATCAATGGCATATTGTTTTGAATCAATGATCTTGGGATCAGAGACCTCAAAGTCAGAATCAAAGAATGGGTCATGGATACTAAGGTCATAAATAGGCATGTAATCATCCAGAAACAATGGTTCTCTAAAATCAGACTATGATTTGAAATCATCGAAGAATTTGCGACAATTCATTTCTGAACCTGATTCAAGATCGAAATTTCCACCATAGAACAAATCATGATGCATGGGGTCTACAACGTCACTTTGGTTTAACCTAGCCTCAAATTCCAAGCTTGAAGAGGTGTCCTTATTAGGCATAGGCTCGGGTTTTGGGCACCTAGGATAGATCCAATGAAATCCTAACTCTTCCAACTTCTTTGATTCTGTATCGTAAATTGACGTGGGTTCTAAAAAATCAATTTGTTCTTCTGAGGAGTCTAGAGTGGTATAATCATCAAATACACACCCAAGAGCATAGCTCAGCTCTAAAATCTGCTTCTCATCACATTTGGCCTCATGATCATCCCAACTAGGCTCAAGTCTAGATTCTAGGCTAGGTGATGGAATTGGGTCACTCAGATTTGGACTTGGCTCACTGGGATGTCAGAATCACTCTCGAGGACCACCTTAACAGGATAAGGTGCGGGAGTTACATCCTCGAGAGGTTCTGAGTCTAACTTGTCATAGGTGTTTGAAAAATCTAGACATGATGGACCAGTTTCACAGCTACCTATGGCTGGCTCATAATCGGGAACACCTGCACCTGGATCCACCCAACCCATACCATGATCAGATATGTCATTCTGCACAAAATCTGAATCTAGTTCCATTTGGATTGGGGGCCATAACAACCTTTACTTTCGAACTCAGACTCTGGGAAATCACATTGACACTTAACATTGCTCTGAGATATCTCATCAATTTATGAGTGGTGCTATGGGTATTTCTGATAAATGGCTTGTTGCAATAGATTTAACATATTTCCATGTTTCTCAATGTCATCTTGGTGTATCTCCCAAAGTGGTGGATTTGTAAACATTGTAAGCCCTCTAGGTTATGCAATTCCCATAATTCACTAAATTCTGATATGAGGGCATCCTGGGTTGAACCACTTATCATTTGTGTCAACGTAAAATGAGCACAGTTCACAATGAGGGTTGTTGTTTCTAATGCATTAACCTAAATGCTTCTAAAGGGATCTGAGGTTTGTAATACTCATCATGATGTCTAAGAGTAGCCTCAATCATTTTTTCCTTGATGCTCATACGGGCTTCAGGTGTCTTGAACACTCTTCCTATGTTGTTAGGTTGCGTTTCCAAATCAAGTGGTGGATTAGGATGTAGAATCAAATTCAGGTCCAGCTTGAATTATTAGATCAGATCAGATTCTCCCCAAAAAGATCAACTTTAATGGAGGCCTCTTGGTCAAACCTAGCGACCTCTCCTGTGTATGTGCACTAGAGAATAGATAAGGGACTGGATGTGTATTGGACCCAATCAAGGTACCCAAAAAGAAACTTTGGATGACTAAGGCTATTTCGAGGCGAATGATACATCAAAATCAGAAATCCACACACTCGAGAATTACTTGGGCAGGTAGGAAGAGAGAGTCCCGCAATGACCCCTATACGGTAAAGAATCCCTATGGGTTACAGGGCTTCCCCCACCCGACCTTCCTTGTCCTTGATGACTAATGAATGAGGAAGAAATCAGAGAGGGAGAAATAGATCTTCAGTGAGAGAGGAATGTGCGACGTAGCGTACAAGGATGAGGTCCTATCCCCGTCTAGAGATGTGGCAAAGGACGACGGAGAAAGGTGAAAGGTCGAGGTCCTCGAAGAGGACTAAAGAAGGAAGGTGGAAGTCGCCAGAGTTTGGGAAGAATAGCCTATTGACCAACTACTATTGGAGAAGTAGGAAGGGGGTCACTCCACGAGATCAGCGGTAGGCAGGGGTATTTATAGGCAGAGGAGAGGATCAATGAGGATGTATCTGGACCGGGAATGGTCTAGGTGCATCCTAACCACGGACGTCATCTCCAACACCGATGAGCTTATGTGCCTATGTCAAATAGGATTTCCTGATGATCCTGTCCGTCATATGTGGAGAAGGAGGTGAGTGGAGGCTGGGCAGCAACTGCGGTGGCTAACTGATATTAGATAGGCAATGATCGTGAGGTCTGGACACCCGTCATTCTCAGTCGTCCACAGCGAAGAAGAAGGTTGAAGATGCACTGTTCAGAAGGCCATTTTGCAATTAAAAGGACCCAATTGAAATGAAAGTTAGGGACTAAAACGTAAACAATGACTTTTAAAGCATATTTTAATTTTTTTTTCAACTTTTTATATTATTATAAATTAGGTAAATATTATATTTATGCCTTGAAGTTACATTTTTGCCCTTTTTAGCTATATTTATTTAAATGATTAGTTTAATTAAGTTAATTACATACTTAGTTCATTAAATTAATTAAGTTAATTAAAATATTTATTATATAGCCAATTTTTATTATTTTGGGTCCAAATTATTAAGTAAACTATTATTAAAGTTAATTAATCTTCAAATTTGTATTTTTAACTTATTTTGTAGATCCTTGGTATTTTAACCCCTATAGTATAATTAACCCTGTATTTAGTATACTCTTAGGTAATTAGCTAGGAAAAATAGCTAATTAGTGATAATTAAGAGCCATGATGAATCTCTCATCAACCGGCTCAACAAGAATCGGCTCAACGGTCCCCGCCAACCTAAGGGGGCCCCTACATATAATACACTCCCCTAGCCGTTAATCAGGCAGATGTGTTGGCGAAGGTGTGGTCTACGAATAAAGACTTGCTTCCCCCACCAAAGCCTTTAAAGAAGACATCAGAGAATGGGCCTTACTACAAATACCATCAGGCCCAGGGGCATGCCACAAAGCATTGCCGTGATCTACGCGACCAGATCACGTCTCAAATCTGGCATGGCAATTTTGCCCATTTCGTTAAGCAAAATGAAGGCCAAGATAAGGGGAAATGCCCCACGGAGGGTTTCGAAGACTATCACTGAGAGAAACTCCAGCAGCTTCGAGGAGTCCACATAGTATCCCTTTTGGAACAAGAGGTAGTGGAGACCAAGGCCCTAGCGATCTAGCAGGAGATTATAGTGGAACTCCCTCCTAAGGAGTATCATTGCCAAGTTATGGTGATATTCAAGGTAGGACATCCAAGAGATCACGTGGTTGGGGCCTCATCACCCCAGCTGGTGCTGTGTCCCTAACACTTGGTTAAAAGATAGATAGACGTAATCTTTGGTGTCAACGCGGCAACTGACCCCCTAGGAGGTTTAGGGGCCTTCCCTCCCCCTGTGGGGGCCATCTGGGAGGTGTATCCTACTTTACAACGGGGACAGAGGAGTTTTTTCAGGCAAGCCACCTCAAGGCTCTTCTCCTCCTTGCCAGATCTGGCAGATCATACGAATCCCTTATTAGTAATGCTCCTTCGAGCCAGTAGCACCATGGATGTCCTTTTCCTTTAGACTCTCATGTAGTTGGGTCTCAGCGAGGAATGTCTGTCCCCACCAACCCTACCGGTAGTGGGGTTCAGGAACCACAAAGTAATGCCTAAAGGTGAAATCAGCCTGCCGGTGTCAATATGTGATGGAGATAATCACCTCAACAAAACGACCACTTTCATAGTGGTGGGGCTGACGGCAGCTTTTGACGATATTATGGGTCGGCCCACAACTCATGCTTTCCAGGCAATCCCCTCCTCGTATATTCAATTCATACTTTTCCGCTCTCCGCGTAGGATCAAGATTATCCAAAAAGACCAGTTTGCCGGCCAAGAATTGCTGCGTATTGAGCTTAAGCGCTCAACAGAAAGAACTCCCCCCAAACCTCATAAATGGGGGAAAAAGAGAAGTTTGATCCACGCTCTGTGGGAGGGCAAACCCCCTGCTCAGCTGCCTATGCAGGAAATGAAGCCTGGTTCCTTAACTATGGCCATTCAGTTGTACCCTGATGCAACTGATAAACTAGTCCTTATAGTGGCCGAGCTGCCTGCGATCGAAGTCCATGAGCTACTCCTCTTACTGAGGGCCAATGCAGGCATTTTCACATGGTCAGCCAACGCCTTGGCGGGAGTAGACCAATCTTTGATCGAGCACTGACTCAATATACAGTCGAGCTTCTGAGCAATCATGCAAGTGAGACGACACAATTCGATCGAGTAATGGCAAGCAGCCGCTACGGAAGTAGACAAACTATTGGAAGTAGGTTTCATTGAGCAGTTCGTTTACCTGGAGTGGTTGTCCAATATTTTGATAGTCAGGAAGTCAAATGGAAAGTGGTGGATGTGCATGGACTTCACAAATGTGAACGACGCTTGCCCAAAGGACGAGTTCTCCCTACCGAAGATCGATGCCTTTGTCGATGGCTGCAGCAGGCAATCTCATATGTCTTTCCTTGATGCTTATAGTGGTTATCACCTCGATAAAGAGTCATGCCATTTGACTTGAAAAATACTTGAGCTACTTATCAGCGTCTTGTAAATCTAGTGTTTCCTCATTTAATTGGAAGGTCATTTGAAGTGTATATTGATGTCAAAGGGTTAAACTTCTCCCAACACTTGGGAAATTTAACCCAGGTGTTCCAAGTCTTAAGGGACACCTGGCTCCTCCTGAATCCTGAGAAGTACCCATTTGGCGTATCTTCAGGAAAATTCCTGGGATTCATGGTCTCTAACCGGGGGATAGAAACAAATCCAAACAAAATCTAAGTGATTATGGCCTTAACACCCTCGACTAATCTGAAGGGAATCAATTCGTTAGTCGGCAAAATCGTAGCTATAAGTTGATTCTTGTCTCGATTTTCCGACAAATGTTTTCCCTTTTTTGAAGGTATCAAGAAGGGGAAAGGATATATGCTAATGCATTTGGACCCTCGGTGCCAATAGGCTCTCAAAGAGATCAAGAAATCTCTTCAAGAGCCTCCTATCCTGATAGCCCATAGAGGTGGGGAAACCCTATTCCTTTATCTGGTAGCTTCAATGATTGCAATTAGTGCCATCTTACTATGTGAGCATGACGGTATAAGTAGTCAGTATATTTTATGAGTAAAACTTACCAGGGGATGGAAGCAAAGTACATGGTGATTGAAAAGCTTGGCCTCACCTTAGTAACTTCTGCCATAAAGCTCTGCCCATACTTCCAGGCTCACATAATAATTATATTCACAGTTTACCCCTTGCGCCAGATGCTTTATAAGCTAACTAGGTCAACCAGACAAATGAAGTGGGCCATTGAATTGGCGGAGTTCGATGTGAAGTATCAACCACGGAAGTCCATTAAAGGCCAAGTCTTTACGGATTTTGTGGAAGAATTCACGGATCTAAGCCTTCCTACTACTTTGCCATGAAAGTTGTACGTTCATGGGTCCTCCATCATGGCAGGGGCTAGCACCAAAATCACCCTTACTATCCTTGATGGCATTACTCATAAGTATTCCATCAAGCTAGCTTTTCTCGCCTCCAACAACGTTGTGAAGTACAAGGCCTTGTTAGCCGACCTCAGAGTGGCAAAGTCCATGCGAGCCCTGTGCTTGGAGATCCACACGGACTCACAATTGGTAGCCCACCAGATTAATGGTGAGTACCAACCTAAGGACCCTAACATAAGCCTTTACGTAAAGCAGGTGAAAGAAGTGTTGTTAAATTTTGCGACCACCACAGTTAAGCGAATATCTAGTCCGATAACCCCCTGGCAAATGCCCTGTCCCGCCTGGCATCTGCCATTCTTGAAGGGCAGGAAGATGGCATACTCCTGCAAGCATAAAATAAACCTTCAGTACTTCTCCTGTAAGCACTGGTGATCGAGCCAATCGTCTCCTAGATAACTCCAATAATAACCTTCCGAAAGACAGGTGAGTTACCTCCAGGAGAGCCTCACCCAAGGACCTTCCGACTGAAGGCCTCGCATTGCACATTAATAGGCGAGCTACTATATAGAAAGGGATATTCAACCCCCTTATTATGCTACCCCACCTTAGCAGAAGCATCCCAAGCAATCCAAGAGGCTCACAGTGGCATTTGTGGCAATCAGAAAGAGTACAAAGCCTTGATAGCCCGCTTGTTTCAAACAAGTTACTTCTGGCCCCAGATGAAGAGATAGTGCCAAGGGTTCGTGCACAAGTGCGAGAAGTGCCAAAAATTTACCCCAGTCCATCATCTCCTACCTGGAAAAATGGTGCCTATTATTTCCCCAATTCTCTTTGCCAAGTGAGGAATGGACTTTGTCGACCCTTTCCCGCCAGCGCTAGCCCAAAGGCATTTCATCATGGTAGCGGTAGACTATTTTCGAAGTGGATCAAGGTAGAGGCCATGGACAGCCCGACAACGGACAGGATCGTAACGTTTGTATGGAAGAATATTATCGCTCATTGTGAATGCCCAAGGGTCACTGTCACTCCCCTAAAACCCAAGCCCCTAAATGAGGGTTGGAGTTCTGAGAAATGGCAACAAAAAAGGGGCTGGTCTATTTAATTCGGTTATACCTAGCTAAGTAGAGCTATAAGAGAGTTCCATTTAATAGATAAAATGAAAGAAAGTATGGGAATGATGACATATAATTGATAAAGAAAAGCAGCAATTAAACATGCTCTAAACAGGAAGTTACAAAAGAATCAAAGTAGAAATTATTACCTGCTAGAAATCTCGACAAAAACCCACACAATGACAAAACCCGATTGTCAACGGCATAGGACGACAGACACCTAAAAGTATGTCACATAGTAAGGATGAACTAATCGACCCAATAAAGAACAAAACAACTACCGTATCTCAACCAAACAAGGTAGTGTACAGTTTTATTACCAACTAATCCCTAGCCCAACCCAACAGCTTAGATTCTAATTTCCAAACCCTATCTAACACGACCAACCATCTGGTCCCACAATCCATTAATCAAGTTGCTCACATTTTCACATTATTTGGTATTCACGTTTATTCTCTCACTCTCCTCAGTAATCAGATTCTTGAAATCATCACTCTCTACCAGAGGAGATTGAGATATATCCTTTCCTTTGGATTCCAGCTCGATAGTCTCGCCCTAGCTAGGGGAGAAGCTAACAATAACAAGTCTGTCGATCCTCGAGAAAGGAGTGTCTGTTCTTGACGTATCGAGTACATTGTTGACTTCATTCAAAATAGTCGAGCCTCTTAAGAGCTACCTAAGCCTATGGCTTGCAATCACAAAGCACAAGCTCAATTCGTGTCCAACAAGGATCAGTCATAGATAAAACCAGATTATCATTGCAAGATTGGCCAAAACTATCGAGCCACACCAATGCTCTCACTAGGAGCAGCTCACCATAAGAGTGTTGTTTGCGAGTGTGTTCTCTCAACCCGCTGTTGGACGAGGCCTCAACCAATCCATCACAGTACCCTGGCACTTCCATACATATTGGTGCCTAGTGAGCCTCTAGCTATGAGTACCATGTACCTTAGCATCCCTTGTTGCGCATGCAGTTGCCGACAATGCCTAGAGCCACAAGTACCTTCGCATCAAGTCAGATTCGGGCGCATTCAAGTAACAAACACAGATGACAGCCCAGGGCCTGTCGCCAAACCCAGGAACCTTCCAAGTTCCGAGGCAGATTCCTAGATAGCCTCTAGCTACTGCAATAGCTCAGGTTCTCTACTCGAGCAGTGAACTCACGGTTCACCAAGTCCAAGGGTGTAGCCTTACGAGCTCACTTAGTCAACCTACTACCGTTTAATTTCATTAGGTTCCATGTCCAGAACAAAGCCTCAAAGATCTAGTGAATCACCTAAGGTCTTGTGACGACTTGAGTCTTGCCAAGTGATGAAACCTGGATCGCCGTGTGCTAACAACCAACACAACTCGCCCACAAGATCGTAGTCACTCAACACATAATCATAAAACATAGCCAACAAACAATTCATATTGCATAAATTAAATAAACATAAATTGAATACTAATCAGAAGATTTATAAGTATATAAATCTAAGGAGATGTATAATAGAAATCACCTGTGAATTGCCAAGTATACCTGAGTACGAAACTTTAAAACATGTCAGTAAAAATTGAGTGAAGTAAAAACAACAACAGCAAGGTGCAACAGTAAACGAGAATAAGAGAAAATTGGTACTGTAGCTTTAATTAATCCTTTTATTAGACATCTCGTTATATGGTTCCGTTTCGTATATTAGAAGCCCAAATTATTATAGTTCATAATATATCAATCGATGTCTTAAGGCACGAGATGATTTCGTGTAACTTCTTGTGGCGTAAGAGCGGTATAAGTTATCCTCCTCACTGAGAAGACGACTTATATCTATCAAGTCACCACTCTCTATCACCCTGAAGTCATTACAAAAAGAGGTGGCAGCTATGTTGTGTAGCATAAATACGTACAAGTGTTACGTACGCTGAACCACAGACAACCAATGACCCACCCTTCAATTGAGAAAGAACCAACCTCAAGCCACACATGCCTTATCCCAGTTGGCCGCTAATGAGTGGAGAAAAATCACCATACAAATTGAGCTGCGTGGAGGATTCAGCTGCCCAACAAATTATGAAAACCCGTCACTTCAAGACGGATCCATTTTCCTGGACCCATGTACTTGGCAAAGTGGCAGGTCACTCCAGATCTACGTGACAATTAATCAATAAGTCAACCATAGCAATCGAAAATGAATCATGCGAGTACAACACCAATTTATGATTGTCTGTCGATTATTACACGTTATGCTATTTATAGTAAAATCTCAAAATTGTGAAAATAGAAAAAAAACCTACAAGAGAAAAAATTCACCTTATAAATATTAAAAGTTGACTTACTTTTAAGATTTACATAATAAAAAAAGATACATACAGAAAATTTGTGTGAGTTATCTACTAGTGAAAATTAAAAGTATTATCATTCCCTCATACATACATCATTTTTTCGATGAAACTAAGTCATGAAACCCCCTGTTCACGCTCTCTGTTTCTATCATAAGAACTTCGATCAATGATATTTCAATTAACAGGAGATTAAAAAAAAGGGGCATCTAACCGGTGTTACGCTCAGCTATGGTGTGCTATGAAGGGTTGGGTTATTAGCTCTTTTTCACCATGGAGACCCAAGGCATATCCCTTATTTTAGATAAAAACACAAACGAGGGATGTGTCTTGTTCAAATAAACAAAAGGATGCTTTTGTAACAAAGGGGCATTGGGGACGCCGAACCGATTTTGTCGTGTCAATGCTTTTCTGTTACCGCCAGTTGTCAAGCTCTAACCTCAAACTATTTCCTTATTTAATAAAAAAAAAGGGTATGCAGTCCAGCTGGCCACGTTCCACGTTTCCGAACTCCATGACTTTGGATTCTTCTACTCAACATGCCAGAAGCTGACAGCCAACATTGATTGGAAATGAGCTGACAAGAAAATAGAACATATATATATATATATATATGTATGTACATATTTCAGGGGAAGGGCTTGATATAATAAAATAAATGCAAATTGCAAACGGCAAGTTAAAGTAGGCCAACAAACCATCGACACTCCCAACAGACCACTGTTTTCAAAACAATGCAAATCTTATATAGCAACGTAAGAAGTTTGACAGCAACAAATGTACACAAGCAGACACAAATGTACAGGGTGCAGCAAGTAGCAAACAGCTCCTCCCTCTCCCTCACAACCAATCCACACCAGCATGCACTATAACAATAATAACAGTAGTAATGAACATAATGTAGAAAAAGTAACTAATTTGAATTAGAATGGGAAATAGAAAACAAAAGCCACTCCACTTCCTGAGAGTCAAGCAAAAACTCAAGCCCCAACTGGTTTTCCTTTCAGATTGTGATGATTATTCCTTCAACAACGCCCCCACCACCACCACACCCCCCCCCCTTCCATTTTCCTCTGGATGCACAAGAGAGCTTAGGACTCGTGTGAGCTCTTGGTCTTGGTCTTGTATCTGTATAGGAGCTTCTTCTTCTTGGAGGTTGCGTTGTCCACGGTGAGCACGATCTTCCCCGGCTCGCCGATCTTAAAGCTGTTCTTCTCAACCGGTTCGTCCGAAGGTGTGACCTTCCTGACCTTCTGGACGATCACCGTGTACCCGCCCTCCGCATCCGGCACGAACTCCGCCCCGTAGCTCACATCCCATCCCAGCACCCTCAGCTCCCACACCAGAACGCATGCCTGCACGCAAGCCGTAAAACCAATTAAGAACAGGATATCTTGAAAGCAAAAGCACAATTAAGCCAGACAATGCGAATTTCGGTCGGTTCTAAGTCGGTGAAACCTAACCCACCTCAGAAACAGGGATTTCTACCGTATGCCCGGACGAGGGCTTGATGGAGACATCGGTGACGGCGTCCGAAACGCAGAAGTCAGGGTCATTCTCCTTGCTCAGGCCTCCAAACCGGACAGGTACCTGCTCGGGAGCAACATACCTGCGAGACGAGGAAAGCCGCGTGTGCTCGCATATGATTCACCATCAACAACAAACAAACAAGAATGAATCCAGTAAGAAAATCCGAGTGAGCGGGGGGGGTGTATACTTGAAGAGCATCTCCGCGGATCTGGATGGTGCTGCGTAGACGAACTTGTTCTTGGTCCTCTGGTCTATGAAACGGCCCATCACCCTGTGGTAAGCCAAGTACCACCAGGGAACATTGATGAAGACCTACCAACGGAATAGAAACATAGTGGTCATCAATCATCATCAATACATACACTTTGGAAAATCACCAAACTGCCAAAATCCAAACCGGACAGAATGAAAGCAGGCATTAACTACAGCCGCATATAACTGCAGGTTCCTCGAAATGGACAGACACCTGCATTAGATTCCCAACGAACCAGGTACATCCCAAACTGCCCATAATCATGCCAAAATCCCAACAACCTGGACGCACTCGATTCAACTAAAATCCCCGGTGTTCTTCTGACCATCCATACTCAAAACCGACGTCTAATTTGGACAAAAAAGTTAAGTAGCTTACTTCGCAGGACTAATCTCGAGGGCATATGTTAACTTAACTGCTCTTCACCGAAAACCTCAAGATTGCTCACCTTCATTCAGATATACTGAGATAACCCCCACAAAAGGCGGGATAAGGAGACGCCACCCTCCAGCCCACCGGGGTAAAATCGAACAGTTGAGACTCCTGATTTTGGTAGGAGGATTGGTGCGTGGAGAATGGCCAATTAATTCCTCTCAGGTTTACGCGAATGGGTTAATTTCCGGGTTATCAACAAAAAAATTTCTCACAGCGAGGGATGGGATAGTTGAGACAGGTTCGAGCGTCAGCGTGTACAAACAGATAATTCTCTCATGCAAATCAAGGAAACACAGACACATGGGATGAATGCAAAATCCATGTTTTCTAGCCAGCAACGTAAAACATAGGTGATCTTATAATTATGTATACCTGAGTGGCGACGAACTCGGGGTAGTTGTCCTGCAGGATGTGGACGACGTCGGTGGTGGCCAGCCTGATCTCCATCTTCCAGAGCCAGCGGGAGCCCTTGACGTCGCTGACCTGGACCATGGTGTTGACCCCGCCGGCACCGAAGTCGAGGAGCTCCCGGATGCCCTTCTCGAGGAGGCGCACCCTCCACCGGACGAACCTCTTCCTCTTCTCCTCGTCCCCGAAGGTCGACTCGAAGAGCTGCTTGTTCTCGAACATCCCGCTCACGTTGTAGCACACGGGGTGGCCCTCCCGGTCCACGCCGTGCATGAACATGGCCTTCTCCAGCTCCTCGGGAACCCCGATGTCCTCCTCCGGAAGACCGTCGGCGCCGAAAGACCTCCTCCACGCCACGGTGTTCTTGATCATGGCGAGGGCATCCTTGGGCTTCATGTCGCGGGCGCGCAGGAACTTGAGGAGGATGGTGTCGCTCTTCTCCCCGGCATCGAGAAGTGGGACCCCCCACAGGCTCGGAGGCTCCTCTTCCTCCTCCTCCTCTTCCTCCTCCTTCTTGGGTGGTGGTGTCTCCTCGGGCTTCTTCTTCTTCTCCTCCTCCGCCACCACCTCCTTCTTGGCCTCCGCCTCGGCCTTCTTGTCCTGCGCCATCACCTCCTTCAGTTTTTCCTTCTCCTCCGGCTTCTTCTTCTCCTCCTTCTTCTCCTCGGGCGTGGGGGGCTCTTCGGGTTTGATGGGTGCCTGGGGTTTGGCCTCCTCCTCCGGCTTCTTCTCCACCTTGGGTTCTTCGGGCTTTGTGGGTTCCTCCTTCTTCTCCTCCTCGGCGGGCTTCTTGGGTTCCTCGGACTCCTCCTTCTTGGGCTCCTCGGCGGGCTTCTTCTCCTCCACCTTCTTCTTGGAGAACTCCTTGTTGGCGATGGCGGCGGAGAGGAGCTGTTTGAGCTCGTCGAGGGCCTTCTTCTCGGGGTCAACCGGCTCCTCCACGGCGCCCTTTGGTTCCTCCTTCGGCTCACCGCCCTCCTCCTTGGCGGGCTCCTCCTTCCCCTTGTTCCCCCCCTGCGTAGGGGGTTCGTCTTCCAGCTTGGGCTCGGGCTTTGGTTCCGTCACCTCGTTCTTCACCTCGACGGCCTCCGTGGTGGCCGGTTTCTCGGGCGTCGGTGCCTCGGTTGCCGGCTTAGCTTGCTTCTCTGCTGCCATGAGAGAGACAGAAATAGAGAGAGAGAGAGAGAGAGGCAACGGCGGGTGTGTTGCTTCAGAGAGAGAGAGGGAGAGAGAGAGAGAGAGGGAGAGATCCTTTTGAGGGTCTGAGGGCAGAGACGGCGGAGAGAGTGAGGTCGCATAAATAGGCACAAGATGGAGGAGCGTCCTCATTTCCGAATAATTTTCTCCCTCTGGATAGTTACTCATCATTTCTTTCTTTTTTGCATTCCCCTGACAACCAAATACCAGATTAATTTTCTTAGACAAACGAAAACTGAGCTAATAATGACGTTGCGCTTCGACAATTCTCGCGTTTTCCGCCAGCCGATAAAGAGGAGTATATACTCCCACGTATACGCGGACCGTCGTCCACGGCTCTCCACACCCTTCGGTTCAACGAGAGAACCATTTACCTCTACCATTTACCCGTATTTAAAACCAATCGACGAGATTTACCCTTTTATCTTTGACCAATCTCAAGACCATGAGAACAAACCTCGACTCTTGCGAGTGAACTGAACAAGACCATGTTGGTAAATCACCTGAATTGAAGGAGAGACCGCCAATTATCTTCGTCTTGCCGGGAGTTGTTGGCGGATTAATTCTATGTTCGAGCCGTCTCCCCCGATTCGCCCATGTTAATACACTGTTCCTTTCAATCCGGTCAAAAAACCACACCTTCCGACGCTTATGTAACATTTGGCCCAGTGGGCCAAATGATCGAGGCTCCCCCACTATTGGATGCATTACCTTTTCTTATTTTCTTTTTTCTCTCACACGCTTATATTTTAATCCGGTGTTTGCACATTATTGTAAGAATCCAATTTTTTTTGTTTTCCTAATAATAATATTAGTATTCTACATCATCTGCGGAAGACATTGGACGACAGGATCAGGCTGATGGGGTGGCGCCGAAGTTGTCGTGAGACGTAGTAGGAATGTGCCCAGCGGAGCATCCGATGTCCGTGCGGAGTGGTTCTCCGCTGGGTGCGGTGGTAACGGCTGGCGCGACAGCGCGGCGCGTTGAGGTAGGGGTCGTGTAAGATGGCTCATTTAATTTGATTTATTTGAATCAGAGGCCAGGTGAAGATTCAAATCTTAAAATTAATATGGATATTGCTTAATTAATGGATCCAACACTTTCAATTCAAATAATCTAAATAATTCAAAATTTTACCATAGATAACATGTGGCTCGAACCCAAAATAATCATTGATTTTTTGCTTTTAAATTTTATTTTTTAAATACAATTATTACTTATAGATGTAATTAATTATATTTTAATTTATTTTCAATCAACCAATGTAATATATATATATATATATATATAACATGTTAATTTTGTTAACAAATATGATTAAATAATTTGAATTTCACCTGATCTGATCGAGGCAAAATTAGTGAACCGAATAGCCTCGTTTCGTTGAATCATCGTTTTGCCAACCCATTTCTGAGATAACTCAAACGTACCTTAATAGGTTGAAGGGTGTGACGTGACAGGGTGGCCTCAGGGTGCAGACAGGGAGTTCCCTCCCGGCAATCCATGAGTAACGAAACGTGGTCCTCCACCAACGTCTATACAACGGTCTTCTCCTATCTTTTTTTTGTCTTCTTTTTTTAATTTTTGTTTGTTGAAAGTCTTTTTTATGTTAATTTTAATTCCGATTCGCTGTGAGAACCAGATGCTCCCATAGATCTTTCGATTGGATCTATGATATATTTCGGCTTTATCGAGACATTTCGTACCGAGTTAAGGACTACATGCTCTGGATGTTATTTTTTAAGTCTGGACTGCCTATTTTTACAAATTCAAGTAAGCCTCCCTTGGCATTTACCTGTTTCACTGCATCAAAAAAAAATTTATAATATGCATAGATTCTGAAGTTGTAGCTTGTCGTCGTTCTTTAATTACTGTTAGCTTATCAAAAGGTTGGACTCTTTCCCCTCTCTTTCTCCTAAGTATCTTATTAAGTCCTGAATGTTTTTGTCCCCAAGGCTCTATTTGATTATTGGGTTAAGTGGAGTTACATCGAATTAAATATTTAATTCATCACTTAATTAGACTCATACTTACATCGTGTTAAGTCCTTGGATAAAGTTATTTCACTTGCTTTGAGAAATAACTTTAACTTGATAAAATATTCAAATGAGTTAAACTTATTTATTTCATCATTTATTCTATTCATTTCCTATTTCTTTACTTATTACATAAATTTATTTTCCTTACCAAATAGAACCTAAGACCTAATTTGTTTCGAGGAATTTGGAGGCTCATTCCTCGTTTGGGCTTTGAGAAGCTGCATGAAAAAAAGCCTGGAAGAGGGTGTTTAGCTTCGACTCAATTTCATTCCACGACGGAGAGGGAATAGGGTTTTATTCTGTCATTACTTCTACCATCCCTATTCCATGTCGTCTTCCTCCCGTCCGCTCCTCCATCCCTTGTGAGTGAAAGCAATGTTGGAGATGGGTCATTCGCGGACATATAATATCCATGGGACATCATGTAATGACATATGTAACTCACATGGGCGATGGAAAGAGATTGTTGACTCCATTTCATTTGATATGGATGCATATCTAAAGATAAGATCTAACTCTCAATATCAATTATAGGTAATATAATACATGAGTCATAACTCTCTTGGTTGCTCACATTTCATCTCTCCTACCTTGTATAAATAAAAGTTAATTTATAGAATACAAATCATAGGAGATTATATTTAGAAGTGTAACTGCAAAAGTAACTCTGAGTTATAAAATAATAATGAAAAATTATGAAAAGTTAAATGCTTGGCTATAATCTCATACCCTTTTTTTTTTTTCCGTGCGGATCTAAATAGATTTTAGTGGTTTGATCACAACTCATGTGGCCTTAATTATTTCGTATGTATAATATCTTCCCTCCTCGATATAACCTTAGCATGTGCTCGAGCACTGAACATTTCTTGCGTTGTTTAACATTTTTTCGTTGCATGCCTCTGTTGCCTTTGTTTTTTGCGTTGTAAATTGAGATGCATATGCAAATAGAGCGAAATTCTCGGGTGACACTTCGGCTCGTTAATTCACACACACCTCTCAAAACATGATGTAGTCAATAGATTCCATCGAGTTCTTTTAGCAATTACCAGCGTTTGATCTCTTTACGTTTCATGGTCCGATTTGAACTAAAATATCCCTACCAACGTTGCGAACCTTGTCATAGATGCTTCAGCAACAAGGTTACGATGTTGGGAATCATATATCACAGATGGAAAGCATAGTTTTGATTCATCTTGAAGTATAAATTCAAAGTGCCACTTCGCAAGAAAAATTAATCACGTCTGGTAGATGACATAGGGTCCCATCCCAAAATAGTATTCGGTTCCGTGATTATATATGTAACGCCAGCTTTTATATATATATATATATATATATATATATATATATATATATATATATAATCCTCATGATAATAATAATTTTCCACTCATGCATACATATGCAAGTTTAAACGAAAACCCTCCTGACGTGGTGCCACTTCTTCGGTGATTAATCTAATTCCAATGGGGTAAGCTGAGATATTCCAAAAGACTGCATGAAATGAGATCAACAACAAGTGTTATTTGTGTTTGTTCGCCTAATGATTGCCAAACTGACAATATCAAAGGCTATGTCTAGAATAAGTTAACCGTAAGGATGATTTGGGATTGGATTGTCGACGAATTGCATGCCATTTCCATCTGTACTTTTAATCATTTGTTTTCCTTACCTAAAAAGGATTACTGGAATAAAAGTACTCTCTCCGACTATTGGGAGTTTCGTCTACCAAGAATATATATATATATATATATATATATATATATATATATATATATATATATATATATATTACGCTAATGGTCGCAGTCTAATTTGTTACCCACCATTTCACTTTGAGGACAAATAGAGTTCGGATTTCCATTAGCATTAGAAGATTCCATCTGCTGTGCTAATGGGGGAATCAGCTGGCACGATTAGTTTATCATACACATGTATAGGCCGAGATAGCATGTGGACAAAGGAAAAGATTCATGGTTTCGTGTAAACATCTTAGACGAAACACCTAACTAATTAAGATGGTAAAAGGTCAAGTTAAGGAAGACCCAATCATTAGGCACAGACCTCAAAGTCGAAGGGTGGATGGATAGATAGTAAAGAGGGGAGAGAGAGAGAGGTGGTGGAAACGTCCATCCCTATATAGCTGTAGGGCTACTGTGTGCACACCACCAACCGTCCAGCGAGACTAAGCTGTCCTCGGGGTTTAGAATACGCATTCTAAGACGTCCGATATGTAACCACCATCTTATCTTAATCAAAGTTTATCTCGAGCATTTAATTTAATTTAATTAATTTGCGAGTGGATTTGTTTGGGGGATCCATTATTTTCATCGGTTCTGTTTCCGATAGGGTGGATGAGGGCAACCTATTCTGATATTTTGTTAAAAATTCCGAGTTTCTTGAAAAAGATTAAAAATTCCAGTCCCCGAGACTACAACCAGTGTGCGGGTGTGTGTGTAATTTATAATAGAACCTAGCTTAATTATTAGCTGTGCCATTGTGGGGTGTGGATCCCTTGCATGGACACTGTTTGTTATTTTTTTGGCTGCTTCTATCAGAATTTTCTTTGAGATGATGCAAATGTTATCTATGGTGTCCTTTCTGTTTTCTTTTTTTTCTCTTTTTTTTTTAGAAGAAAACAAATATAATGAAAGAATAAAAACAAAAAAAAAAGGATGCAACGTTAATAGCAAATGAGAAAATGCTGACAAAAAATGAGAATATTGTGGCCTCTTTGGTTGAACAACCACCCTCACTGGTACACATATAGCAGGATAGATCTCAAATCTTTGTACGAGGGTATAAATCTTAAATCCTACCTGTCTTGAAAATCATAAAGGATCACAGCATGCTATCAAGGAGACAAGAAATGGTAACTCTAAGCCACAATTTGGTTGGGGGAAGAATCTTCTAAAATAAGGAACTTCCACTCATCATATTCCTCTAATAATTCTTCCACTGATAACTTATTCAAAGATGGGCTATTCCAACCTTCTAAATAGAGGAAAAAGAAATCATATACAACGTTCAAACTTAACCCTCTAATTTATTCTACTTGTTTATTCCACTTCCTTCCACATTTTATCTTCCTATTCCTACAACATGCTAGATTAAATGTAGAAGCCTTTTTTCCATTTCTCATTCAAACAAGACCTTAATATCATTTTGGTGGTAGAGAGCCACAAGAGTCAAATTAGCAAGGGCATGCAAATGATAAGAATCATCTTAAGAGACTGTTATCATCTTTGTTTTGCTACTGCTAGAAGAGAATTTGTTTAAGATAAGAAAACTATATGATCATGATCTACCATTCCCTTCACTCTTGTTCTGTAATGACCCATTACTTTTTAGCCTTTTAAAACATCTGAAGTTTCAGTCAAACGTATAGACACATTCCCAGAGGTCTGAAATTGAAATTTTTCATACTGCGCTTTGCGCTTTATGCACGGATGACGCGCAGAGTCTCGCTCTCACCTTCGCCCTCACCCTGTAAAACCCTAAACCCTCTTATATATACCCCCCTCCTTTCTCCTCTCCAATCCCCACACCACAGCCAACACCAGCTCCAATTTCTTGTGTGGGAGCGGCGAGAGGGGGCATGCGAGGGAGAACGAGAGAGAGGAAAGAGGAGAGCATGGAAGGTCGGAGGACCTTCAGGAGCTCGGCGGAGTTCGCACGGGCGACGGCGGGTGCATGCGCGAGGGGGAGAGGGCTTGGGGTGGCAGCCTCCCGGCACTCTCCAGCGGCTAGAGCTGCTGTGGCGCATGGTGAGCGAGCGGAGCGAGTTGCAAAGAGTTCCTGATACTGGAAGTTTTCGAGTATCAGACGTCTGAAGTGGAGTCCAGACAACTGGTGAGGCATCTGGATGTCCGAAGCTAAGGTCGGACGTCTGAAAACATGAGTTCGCGCGACGTATGTACGTTCCTGCACTGATCTCCACCATGCAGAGTATCTCAGCATAGGAGTTGTGGGACTGATTTCATTGTTGCATCTTTCGAATGCAGGGTAGGCTTTGGGAAGGCACGCGGTGTGCTCTCCCAGGCATTTTTGGACGTCTAATCACATCACCAGACATCTGGAGGTGCTTCCAGACGACTGGAGACCCTGTCCGACGTCTGGAATTGCTCCCAAACGATCGTAGAGGGAGTCTGGACGTCTAACTCGGCCGCAGGAAACATGAGGTGAGTTTTGATGTCTTTTAAGACGTCTGGGAAGAGTCCTAGACGTCTGATTTTGATCAGAAACTGCATTTTTGGCCTGTTTAAGGCCTAAACGGAATCAGATTTCTACAAACAAAGTATTGTTGTTTTCCACTTGAGTTCCTCTACGTATTCGAGTTGAGTATCTACTGTTTTGACCTCATCTAATGTAATTAGTCGCTGGTACACGTTACTAGCCGGTAGCATGTTCGGGGTCCGCGGAGACGACGAGATCTACGGCACAAGCCCCCATTCCTCCTGTGATACCCGGTAGAGTGGTTTAACTCAGTTATTAATATTTAAATAAGAATGTGCTTGGTTGAAATAGCCGAATGGAACTCTAAGATGTGGAATGAACTCTATGGTAGAAAAATGGATGAGCCTGTTTGAGCTGTATTATTTTCTTAAATGCATGGTTAAGATAAATTGCTAACAAATGCCATAATATAATTACGAGATGCATGTTAACATACGAGCTGCCTGTATATAAATGAAAAATTACCTGTGAAACCACCAGTTTCATGTTTTTGAGAATTGAATTATGGAAACACGAGCTGCCTGTTTATGGATGAGGAACACATATGAAACATGAGATCTGGATCTGGATAAATGAGGTAAGCATGAGCATGAACCCTATGGGAAATTAGGAGTATAACTCCTGTGGATAAATGGAATATGGAATGGTAGACGGGAAGTGTGCTGGTCCTTGTGTACGTGGTACTAAGGAGAGCAATTGTCCTCTTTTAGTGTAGAGCGGAGCTAGCCTCCCTTGGGTTGAGACCTGGGGTTAGGATTGACCACTCTACACCGACTCCTGTCGGCTCTTGCGTACGCGGTACCGAGGCATGATACTAATGGAGGAAGGGAGCTAGCCACCCCACAGAGCCCGGGGTTAAGCTAGCCAACCTACACCGACTTTTTAGGCCCTCTGGGAAAACCGGGGTAGTAAAACGAGGGTACGCGGATTGTGGAGGGACGAGACCCCTGGTTGGTTACGAGGGGCGAAACTCCTGTTCTGAGAGGGCAAGGCCCTATACTATTCCATGCTATACTTGGCATACCCACTGATGGAAATGACTGACCGCATGTCAGTGCAGGGTAGCTACCCGTGCGCTTATCACGCATGCCATAGTCACCGCTACGTCTCGACAGTGACCCTAGGGTGGTTGACTAGGTGTAGGACTACCACGAGGGGCTCTCCTGACCAAGAGAGCACCACGTGTACCTTCTACTCTACGGAAAAGACTGCAATCAAGATCGTTCTCACGAGTAACATGCAAGATCAAGAAATAACTAGATACTTGAGAAATATATGAAATAGAATCACATAAATGAGATAAATAGAAATGAGAAATAAACCTATTGTTGCTTTTACTGTACTTGCACTTAAATAATGTAAATATCACTCTACTCAGCGTTCGTTGACTCTGTCTTTTTCGTAACCCTATTCAGGACCAGGAGTTGAGCAGCCTGAGTTTTCGACTGTTACGACCTGGTTCCCGAATCCCTACAGGACACGAGACCGGCTCCACTTGACTAATCCCAAGACCCAGTCGTCTAACAAGAAATAACCAAAAAGCAAGAAAGTAAACCACATTCACTATGCTATGTAACTAACAGTAGAAGAGTATAAGCAGTAAAAGAAGTAAAAGCTGCTAACAATACATATCACCACCACAACAGTAAAACGGAAACAAAGTACAGAAACGTAAACAGTAATAAGAGTTTGAACTCACTAACAAAAGAGAGTACTACAACAGGAAGACTCCTGCTGGGCTCGACTGGGCCTAGCACCCTCTGCAGTCGGTGACTCGGGCTACTTAACACCTGGACCTGAAAAGGATTATGAGTAAACGAAGTCAGCGAACGCTGAGTATAGTAACCAACTAACTAAAACAGTAAAAGTTAACAGGTAAACAATCTATTCCAATTACTTTATTTCACAAGTTATTCCTTTTCACCCATTGGTTTATTTTTCATATCTCTTTCTTGATCTCGATTGTTCCTCGTGGGAACAATCTTGATTGCAATCTTTTCCGAAGAGTAGAAGGTACAGGTGGTGCTCTCCTGGCCGGGAGAGTCCCCCGTGGTGATCCTACACCCAGTCAACCACCCCAAGGTCATGGACAGACGTAGCGGTGACTACGGCACGCGCGATAAGCGCACAGGTAGCTACCCCACATTGACATGCGGTCAGTCGTTTCCGCTAACGGGTACACCCAAAGTACAGCATGGAATAGTATAGGACCTAGCCCTCTCAGTAACAGGGGTCTAGCCCCTCAGAACCAAACAGGGGTCTCGCCCCTCCACAGTCCGCGCACCCTCATCTGACTACCCTGGTTTTCCTAGTGGGCCTAACAAGTTGGTGTAGGGTGGCTAGCTGAACCCCAGGCCCCATGGGGTGGCTAGCTCTCTCCTTACACTAGTAGCTCTCCCCGGTACAGTGTACGCGAGGGCCAAAGAAGTCGGTGTAGAGTGGCCAATCCTAACCCCGGGTCCCAACCCAAGGGCGGCTAGCTCCGCTCTATACTAAATAGGGGACAGTCGCTCTCCTTAGTACCACATAGTCAAGGGCCAGCACACTTCCCACTCTCATTTCCAGATCCATTCCATTTATTCACAGGAGCTCTACTCCTAATTCCCTGTAGGGTTCATGCTCGTATTTACCATGTCGTTCCATACTAGGTTTCATCATCCACATTTCCATTCTCAGATTTTACACATGTAGCTCGTATTTCCATCATTTAACATATACAACAAGTAATATCACATGTAACTGGCTAACTAGTACAGGCATTTCATATTTCACAGGCAGCTTGTATTTATTAATGGTTACAACTCGTTGCTATGATTTCAAATTCTAGACGTTGTAGTAAAAAAAAAAAGCTACTACCAGTTTACAATTTATTACTCGGAATTAAAAGTTTTCCGAGGTCGAACTCAAGGAGCAAACTGTGATTCTAGAAGCATATGAATTCACAATATATAGAGTTTTACAAGAATTAAGACAAAGGAGAGAGAGAAAGAGAGAGAGCAAAAATTCTCTTCGTGGCTTTTTCTTCTTCTCTCTTCTTCTCTTCAGCCAGCTCTCTTCTTCATCTTGTCTTCTTCTTTCTTCTTTTCTTTGCTGCGAAGGCTTCCTCTTCTTCCTCCTTCTCTTCTCTGATTTTCTTCTACGTCTTCTTCTTTTCTGCAAAGGTTCCCTCCTTCTCTTTTCTCTTTCTTCTTCTCTGGCCTGTCCTCCACTATTCTCTTCTACTTCACTCCTTTCTTTTCGACATCTGATTCAGAAATCAGATGCCTTAACTACGCTGTTGCTACAGTGCCCCTACTCTTCTCTTTTCTTCAGCTTCTTTCCTTCCTTATCCTTTCTTCTTCTCTGTGGCTAAGTCTTAGCCGCTGCTCCTCATCTTCTTCTTTCTTTCTTCCTTCCTTCTTCTCTGCGGCTAAGTCTCAGCCGCTGCTCTTCCTCTTCTTCTTTCTTTCTTCCTTCCTTCTTCTCTTCAGTGACGCCTTGCTTCTTCCTCCCTCACCTGTTCTCTGCACACACACACACAAGCTCAGCGCAAAACCTACTCTACCCTCTCCCCGTGTCTCTCTCTCTCTGAATCTCTCTTGGGTATTCTCTCCCAGAGCCGGGTTACCGGGTCGGGTCGCATGCCCGGGTCCAGGCACACCGGCGTGAGTGGTGCGCAAGGAGTGCATAGGAGGGTGTCGGGTCGGGCCGCGCCTGATCCGTGTGATGAGCTCACAGACGAGGGCGGTGAATAGGTGAGGGACCTCACCCCGTGTGCATTTGGAGGCGACCAGCTAATGTCACTTTTTCAATTTATGTGTGGGCGTGCACCCACACACTTCCGAGGTGGGGCTAAAGTCCCACCTTTGCTCCGCGCGCCCGCAGGAGAGAAGGTGCTGGTAATTGGGGCAGCAGCGAAGGCTTTGCGACCCCAATTGAAGGCCTGGGCACACTCGCGGATGTACCCCGCGTTGCCTGGAGCCTTCACCTGGTGCTGAAGAGGCCTGGAGCTGCTCGCCAAGTAGCTCCTGTTGTCCGTCAATGGCAGCGAGGAGGCCGAGACCTGAAAGCATGAAGACAGCCTTGATAACACCACGCAAGGGGGTAGTAATTAGGTTGAATATGGCCCATCTTTAGAATAAAAGGCACAACATAAAGTAGAATAGGAGCATTACATGCATCAAGTACCAAGATTGCTTATAAACTATATTAATGGCCATTTGTGTAAAGCATTTGTCAAAGCAGGCCTCAGATGAGCAATCGGACCGCACGGATGGATTCAGGACGACGAACGGAGTCTAACGGACTCAAGATCGGCCAAATCCGACATCCGGAGCTCCCACAATGGGCCCAAGAAATCCTGACCGTTGATCTGGAGATCAACGGCCTAGAACGCGCCACGTCGCCCCGCCCCCGCCGCTCGCACGCCCCCAAGCCAGCCAAGGACGCATCTCGGCCGTTGATCTTCGATCGAACGGCCGAGATCCGCACGCTCGCCCGCGGTCGCCGCGACAAAGCGCGGGCGTGGCGCAACGGTTAGCGCGCACGCCCACGTCGCGGCGACGCGCGTTCGAATCACACGGAGCGGAAATCACTTGCGGGCGAAGGGCGCGGCAAAATTGAGCCGCGCGATCAGAAGCGAGCGGCTAGGATCGCGCCACGCGGCGCGACGACAGCGCCCCACCTCCCACGCGCGCGCGCACGCCGGGCGGAAACGCGCGCGCGCACGCACGCCCGAAGCGCGATCCTAGCGCAGGCGCGGGAGGATCTCAGCCGTCCGATCATCAATCGGACGGCTCTCGTTCGACGTCCACGGATCGCGCCTGAAGAGAGAGAGGGGCGGGCGGCTGACCGGCTGCAGAAGGCCTTCACCGACGTATATGGAAGCGGTTTTAGCGACGTTCTGGATGTCGCTAAAGCACATTCTTCTTTTAGGAAGCCCTTAACTCTATTTAAACCCCCTTCTACCACCATTCAAGGCATCCTCTCCCACTTGCAACTACTCCACTCCTCTCCTAGCTAGTCTTAGGCACTCTTGTAATCGCCGGAGACGACGAGCCGCCGACGGAGCCTCCTCCACCGCCGTGGCTGCCTCGTCGCTCTCCACTCTCTCTCTACCTCTCTCTCTCTCTTTTAAGCTTTCATTTACTTTTGTTGAAGCATGTATTTAATATTGTAAACCATGAACTATGAATGCATGTTTAATGAAATTATTTTTCATTTAGTTGCCTTTTTAATTTCTGTTTAAAGTGCATGATCAAAACCAAGAGCTTTCTAACCCTAAACTCTCTCTATCTCTCGCTTTTCAAAATCGTTTCTTTCGCAAGCAAAACTCCGCCTTTTTCGTGACAACAAGTGGTAAACAAAATCCGATTTCCACGCCTCCCTGAGATCGACACTCGGACTCACCTCCGTTTACTTCTTTTAAAACCGACGTATCAAGTGCAACTATAACGACACCTCTTAACACACACGCACGAAGGCACGTCAGTTTTTGGCGCCGTTGCCGGGGAGGCAACGGATTTGTTTTATCACCTCCATTCCACCTTCATTCTCATATCGTCTAATGCCCTATTTTCATTTTTACTTGACGGTTGCAGGAATTCGGCGCATGGACGGCGAAGCGACGCATTCCACTATGGTAGCAAGGAAGTAGGCGCCTCGAGGACCGATAGTGAGTACTCTCTCTCTCTCATTGTTTGCTTGCGTGAAAAAGCTAAAAAAAATCATAAAAACTGAAAAAAATTGGCATGGCGAATGATTGCTTGACCCACATTCTTAACACACCACCCTACAAAAAAATGTACACTCTAATATACTGGACAAACTCTTGGAGTGTTCTTTTCTTTCTCTCTTGAGTGGTGTTTGCGAAGCCACCGTGAGTTGACCTGGGCCGCACCACTCAACCCTAAAAACTAACTCATCTAATAGAAGCTGCACGATCTTTAGGATGAGTACACTAGGGTTTTTAGAGCCTCTACAGAAGAAAAAGGAAATCTACTTTCATCAAATTGTGTGCAGAACTTGACGTGCCCATTGAAACTTGTCTGAAAGCATTAAGACACGTCAACCCTAAAAAACACTAAAGTAAGGATGAAACATTAAAAGACACCACACCCTAAAAATTCTTGCTTGAAAACCCTGTTTTATAGAAGCACACACCTTGAAAAGTGGAAAATTAAGAGGCACCACCCCAATCAACGCCTCATCACATTACCCTAAGCACAGACACTATCCTAACCCGTTAAAACTGAGTAGACGTGCCCTAGGCAGGACTGAGTTAAGTCTCAAAAGGTGAGGTTTTGTTCGCTAGGCACTTGGCTTTCATTCCCTTGGTAGAATCTGGTGGCTAGGCTGCGGGGCAGTGTCAAACGACCGCGGTTGTGGGGTCTATGGAACCGGAGGCGCAAGCCAAAGGAAGAACCTTCCCTGCAATCCCCTCGTAATCAACCTGGCCAGATTAGCCTTGGGAAGGGGAGTCCAGTGTTTACGGACTTAATCAACCTTTGTGAGATTTCTAGGTCTCCTAAGGAATACACCATAAGGATTAGTCTTGTTTGTTTAATTGAGTGCACAACTCTCTCTCATCTGTTCTTCCCGCATCCCTCCATGGATTTCAATGCCTATCCATCTTACCCAAATTACCCCCAACAGGATTTGTATGCTAACTCAAGTAGACCATACCCACAGCCGACTTGGGCTAACCAACCACCAAGTTGGGGATGCAACCTGGAATATCCCTTTTGTCCCAACTATGACCAAACCGCACCAACCTCTTATTGGAATACACCTAACATAGCCACCCAAGGGTACGATTCAAATTGTGGGGCTCCATATCTCGATTGTCCTCACGATGCCTCCTCATTTAGGTCCGACCCGCTCTACTGTGATAGGACCTACACTTTAGGAGAACACCAAGAACCCTACCCATCTCAGGATAATAACCAAGAAAGGTCATCTGAATTCAACAACCTTGCCTACTTGACCTTTGGATTAGAAGGAGTTCTAGACAAATGGAAATCAGAAAATGCTCAGAAATCTAGGCAAGCCCAGGATCATCAACCTCTGATTTGGTCCCCTAATGAAGAATCTGACTGGGAGGAGGACTTAGAACCTCAACTATTCTGGAGTAGGACCAAACAGAGAATGGTTCCTCTTGAAGAACTGGACCCTGAACATGATAGAATAGAGGACCCACCCAAGAACTTAAACACCAATATGGATTCTGATCCACAACCTCAACCATACTCTCTTAACCTGGATTTCAAGGAGGAAATCCAAAGGACACCAAATGACACCATGTCAATTCTTGATAACCTCCAGTTAGAACTACACAGACAGAATCAAGAATTGGTTAAAGGGCAACATGCCATGTTGGAGTTGTTCCAACAATTGGGGGAAGAAGGCCAAAGAAAGCTGTTGCATACAATGCCATTCATGGAATTCATAAAGCAAGGACCTACCATGATCAATTGGACTACACCTAGTCATCCTGATTTGGTTCAGTCCACCATTGATACCCCTCAGGAGTTGGATAGCTCAGTGGATAAGGACAGTAAGGATTCCTTGGAACACAATTTGGGGAGCATTGAGAACAAACATCAGGAGGAAACTGAGAAGGTGAGGGGAGAGACCTTGGAATCTGAATCTAATCGGCTCAAGACAAGTAATCCGGTGGGAGTAGCAGCCAACGTCGGAGATGGAGAATGGAGTTACAATTTCAAAGAAATTGATTATGAATCGGTTAGAATCCCCATCACAAATTTGGAGGAGGGCCGAGAGAAAGAATATGATCTAGAGGATGAAATTGACCCTACCTCTAATGCAACCCCAAACAGTGAATCTGATACAAAGGAGGTTGAAGAAAATATTCTTGAGATCAAGGTCTTGGAGGGAATGAGCAATGAAACCATAGTTGCGGAAGAGATGGATTCGTCTTTGAAGAGAAGACTCATGCTTGGTTGTAGGGCTCAGTATGAAACTCTGGACTTTGTTACTTGCCCTACCAGAATAAAGATCCCGCAACCCGAATGCATTAGAATTGATACACTTTCGATGGATTACAATTTTATGGGGACACAAGCTGAATATAAGACCTACATCTTTAGTGTTTGGCACGTCATATTTGGGGTGCGTTCGTCCACAACAACTTGTTTGCATGCCCACAAACTAAGAGAGGATCTGACACGGGCATGCATGATATATCTGTTACAGAATTCCCGCCCCTTAGGAACGGGACTCCACCACAACCTTATTCGCATCTGTGGACTTCTGATTTTGGGTTTGGTTAATTTTGAACATATCTTCTTGACCCAAGTCATTCCTGTTTGTGCACCGCCCAGCTGGAGGCGTTAAACTCAGCGCTTCCTGGGAGGCAACCCAGCGGATTCAGACTGATCTGGTAGTCTACATCACTCAGGTACTATCTTTTTAAACCCTTCTGCATCCATGAATCTGCCAATGAGGACATTGTCCAACTTAAGCATGGGGGGATGGTAAATTGCATAATCCTGAGCTTAATTAATCAGTCTGAATGAATTAAAAAAAAAAAAATTTTGAATTTAGGAAGAAAAACTTAGGTATTAGAAAACTTGTCAATAGTGGGAAATAATACAAAAAGAACTTAAACACTTAGACTTTTCAGGCCTTCAGGCTTAATCAGCCCTGGTGTCCGTTAAAATATAGATTTAGCGGTGAGTCCTGGCAACTTTAAGCTATTCTAATCCACCTACTAAATAAGGTGATAAGTATACGACTTATCAACTCATCCTCTAACTCAGGAAAACTTTGAGTCTAAGCATCTGCACACATTTCTGCACAGACTTACTTCTCGGAGATTTTGACAGAAATTGGGTAGCTAATGAACTCTCTAGGGTGGTATGGCTGGCAAGTTGTCGTGGGTAACAGCCCATTGGCAGGTTGTCCAGAACCCAGCCACAGGCCATTTCTTTTTCGCTGCCTCTAGGTACATTTGAGATTAGGGAAGCCACCTACGTAAAAAAAAAAGAATAATAATAATAATTAAAAAAAAAAAAGGAAAAAGAAGAAAAGAAAATAAACCACACTTCACCGCACAAGTATGGCTGGCAAGTGATCGTGGGTAACAGCCCATTGGTCGGTTGTCCAGAGCCCAGCTCAATAATTGCACAAAAAAAGAAGACCAAAACACCTAAGGAAGAAGCGGGGAAGTAGTACAAGCCGGGGAGATATACACTGGAAAATCCTTGTGTTGACCCCAAGTAAAATGAACGTAGGGAGAAAGCTACCAATCGAACAAATACACCTTCAGGCAAAAATTTATTTTCTTTTCCGGTCACCTAGAGGCGTAGAAACTCGAAGTCTGTCTCAATTACCGTTAAGTAAGTCTATCACAACATTCACACCAAGATGCTTAGCACTTAGGGTTTTGACCGAGTTTTGGGTGGGTTGGGTAGCCGTAAAAAGTTACCAACCCACACTGAATTCTAAAAATTCTAAAAAGACATATATAGATATATACGTATACATAAGTATAGTTATATATACAAAACAAGGATTCGGGCGATTCGTATTTTGGCAGACACCCGGGCGCTGCTTAGTCTTTGTAGATTAAGATCTTCGTATAGTTCCTCTTATTGACAAGTAACGAAGTGCCTAAGCAATTACTTCTTGAATTCGCCAAAGAAATAAAGGCTAGAATAAACCTTGCTAGCGACTAGCAAGGAGTAAGCATGGGGGTATGATAACACCACGCAAGGGGGTAGTAATTAGGTTGAATATGGCCCATCTTTAGAATAAAAGGCACAACATAAAGTAGAATAGGAGCATTGCATGCATCAAGTACCAAGATTGCTTATAAACTGTATTAATGGCCATTTGTGTAAAGCATTTGTCAAAGCAGGCCTCAGATGAGCAATCGGACCGCACGGATGGATTCAGGACGACGAACGGAGTCTAACGGACTCAAGATCGGCCAAATCCGACATCCGGAGCTCCCACAATGGGCCCAAGAAATCCTGACCGTTGATCTGGAGATCAACGGCCTAGAACGCGCCACGTCGCCCCGCCCCCGCCGCTCGCACGCCCCCAAGCCAGCCAAGGACGCATCTCGGCCGTTGATCTTCGATCGAACGGCCGAGATCCGCACGCTCGCCCGCGGTCGCCGCGACAAAGCGCGGGCGTGGCGCAACGGTTAGCGCGCACGCCCGCGTCGCGGCGACGCGCGTTCGAATCGCGCGGAGCGGAAATCACTTGCGGGCGAAGGGCGCGGCAAAATTGAGCCGCGCGATCAGAAGCGAGCGGCTAGGATCGCGCCACGCGGCGCGACGACAGCGCCCCACCTCCCACGCGCGCGCGCACGCCGGGCGGAAACGCGCGCGCGCACGCACGCCCGAAGCGCGATCCTAACGCAGGCGCGGGAGGATCTCAGCCGTCCGATCATCAATCGGACGGCTCTCGTTCGACGTCCACGGATCGCGCCTGAAGAGAGAGAGGGGCGGGCGGCTGACCGGCGGCAGAAGGCCTTCACCGACATATATGGAAGCGGTTTTAGCGACGTTCTGGATGTCGCTAAAGCACATTCTTCTTTTAGGAAGCCCTTAACTCTATTTAAACCCCCTTCTACCACCATTCAAGGCATCCTCTCCCACTTGCAACTACTCCACTCCTCTCCTAGCTAGTCTTAGGCACTCTTGTAATCGCCGGAGACGACGAGCCGCCGACGGAGCCTCCTCCACCGCCGTGGCTGCCTCGTCGCTCTCCACTCTCTCTCTACCTCTCTCTCTCTCTCTTTTAAGCTTTCATTTACTTTTGTTGAAGCATGTATTTAATATTGTAAACCATGAAATATGAATGCATGTTTAATGAAATTATTTTTCATTTAGTTGCCTTGTTAATTTCTGTTTAAAGTGCATGATCAAAACCAAGAGCTTTCTAACCCTAAACTCTCTCTATCTCTCGCTTTTCAAAACCGTTTCTTTCGCAAGCAAAACTCCGCCTTTTTCGTGACAACAAGTGGTAAACAAAATCCGATTTCCACGCCTCCCTGAGATCGACACTCGGACTCACCTCCGTTTACTTCTTTTAAAACCGACGTATCAAGTGCAACTATAACGACACCTCTTAACACACACGCACGAAGGCACGTCAGGCCTCACGGCCACATCAGACAACTCAGGAAGCTTCGCCAGAGGACGACGAAGGTGGTGCGGGGGTCGTAGTGGCGGGAAAGTGGCTGTAGCCATGTGCCCAGGGCACACTGCAGAGGTGCAAGTGGGTGTGTTCGAGGGGTGGTCTGAAGGTGAAGGGCGGTGAATGGAGTAGGGGAAACGCTTGAGTGGAGTGAGGGGGAGCTTCTGGGCTTGTCGGCGAGGGGTGAAATGGCCTGTGGGGGTGGAGCGACCTCACCGGAGATGGTGGCCGAAGGTGGAGCAGATGGAGGTGGTAGTGGCAGTCGAGGGGGCTAAAGTGCCAATTTAAGAGGGGAAAAGTGAGAGAGTATGAGGAAGGTTCCTACCTACTTAATCGACGAAGAGGGAGAGGAAGACGCCCGGCACGTGCCTGCTGGAGCTGGGGACGAAGGTGCCCAGAAGAAGAGTAACGGCGACAAGGAGGGGATCTGGAGATGCCAGCTGGTGCGGCCTGGCATGGGAAGACGAGGCAGAGTGGGCTCTGCTGCAGGTATGGCAGCAAAGCGACGAGGAGGAGGAGGAAAGATCGCCGGAAGCTTGGGCTGTCTGACCGGAGTGAGAGGAGACGAAGTAGGGGGGTTTTCTCGGCCAAAGCTAGCTTGAAGGAGACGGCTGCCCCTGCCGCTCCTTATAAATGTGTTGGCGAGGAGAGGGTTTCAAGGGAGCGACATGCGGTGCTCGCCGGAGATGGTCAGAGATGGAGACCCATGCCTTTCGTGCGTTCGCACGAGAGGCATGGGAAGCCACAGGTCAAGGGGAGGGTCCCTGCGATAAAGGACGACGCAGGGAACCCCCAGTTCGTTCCTGAGAGCGGTTGCCTTACCCTGCGCGACACCATCCTCCACGCAAGGTCGCCGGAGGTATGGTGCCTGCGTAGGGTGGCAGGGAGGACCGTTCTGCAAAGAACGAAGGGGAAGATAGGGGGCTAAATGCAAGGTTTTGAAAAGATAAGGGTCAAAAAGTAATTCAAGAGGACCAATTTGTAAAGTCAGTCAAGATGATCTTCTCTTAGGCCCAAATTTTTATACCAGCCTAATTTGAACCTAAGAAATTCAATGGTGTAATTTGATTTCAGGTTTGACCACGTTTGACTAGTCAATTTGAGCAAAAAATCCAAATTAGATTAAAATTTGGGCATGGTTCTCAATTTAGGTCAAGATGGGTTCCAAAGGCCAAATTGAAGGTTCTAAAACCTAGGGAGTATTTTTCCATGAATTTTAGAGGGTTCAGTTGACTTTTATCCTGCCTAGAACCTCATGAATTAAAGTAGATTTATTTTTAAGGTTACAGAATGTCATTTAATTCCTAGAAATTGCTATAACCCTTTTCAGATCAGATCATCCCACCTCCTTCCTTATTAAGCTCATTTGACCTGTGTTTAGACCCTTAGATACCCTGTTTGTGTACTGCATTGGTAAAATTACAGTTTTACCCCTCATGACTTATTTTATTCTTCAATTCAGAATTCTCTGAGTTAGGCTTTTCTTTGGATTTTGTAGGAGCTTTTTCACACTTATTTAGATCAAATTATGCTAGTTAGGGTTCATGATGAGGCTCTCATCAATTAACAGGTAGTTATTTACATTTATATCCATTCATTTATGACTGCAATCTCAAACACGCATACAAATAGTGTAAGTACTTCTCGTCCTAGGATTCATGCCACATCCTAGGTTTCTAGCTCTCCAATTTCACATATGCAGTTATGATTTATAATTAAAACAGGGGAAACCGCTCTACCAGACAACCTGGGAGTATTGGGGGCTCGAACTGTAGACTCACATGCCTCAGCAAGACCCGAATCCGCAATTAATCAAAGTCCTATACCAAGGAACATACCACAATGGAACATTCGGAATAGTATAAAAGGCCTTCTAACAAGTAGAGGAATTCACAAGGAAAACACCAATATCTTGCTTGCGTAAAACGGACGTCAAATGGACCCTAAACGGGTCAAAAACAAGACTGCAGACCTAAATCAGAATCTGGCACAAGGTCCAGACATCTTAAAAGTAACCAGAAACTCACCTCAGGTTCTACGTCGACCTCAAATGTCCAGAACCTCTTCTTGACCATCTAGATCCAGCTCCAGACGTCCGACCTCTCCTCCGGACGTGTGGGGGTTCTTCTGGTCGTCTGGTACGTTGTCCAGACGTCCGAATCACGTAGGAGGGTGTGCCCTGCGCCTTCCTGAAGCTGCGTCTGCACGCGACAGGCAAATCAACCACTTTTAGCCATGCAGATCGAGGTTGCAGTGCGGCCTGCATGGCTGTATCCGCAAAAGGAACGTACCTTCGCGGAAAACTACTTTCAGGCGTCCGGTGTCGTCACCAGACGTCCACTCTGTCGTCTGGATGTCACGCCAGATGTCTAATTCTGGGAAAAACCCAGAAACATAATGACCTGCTGCTCTCCCTCGCCGCGCACAACCGCAGCCTCGCCTCCTCGCCTGCAGCTCTAGCTGCAGCAAGTGTCAGGGATGTCTCCCCAAGCGCACTCCTCCTCCCGCACGCACCACTCTGGCCGTGCGTCCTCTGTCGAGCTCCCACGAGCTCGTGAGCTCAAGCTCTTCCTCCTCTCCTCATGCCGCCTCTCCTCCTCGTCGCCGCTCTTGCGCTCTCTCTCACGCTTGCTCCTCTCGCTACAGTGGAGAGGGAGAAAGGAGGGTGGCTGTGGTGAAGTAGGGAAGAAAGGAAGAAGGGGAGAGGGGTTTTATAAGGGTGCGTTAGGGTTCGGATGGGGGGAGAGAGGAGGGAAGAAAGAGAAGGGCGATACTGTCTGCGCGCAGCCCGCACGCAGACGCAAAGTCACGTACCAAATTTTCAATTTTCAGACGTCTGGGAATGCGTCCAGACGTAAGGGCTCAAAACAGAATGGGTCTTTACACCAGCTGCGGAGGGTGTTGGGCCCAGCCAAGCCCAACTATAGTTGTTCTTTCAGTACTTTCGTTTCCCCTACTGTTGTAGTGAGTAATAGACACGTAGTTACTGTTCTTGTTACTTTCCGTTTCTTTCCCACTGTTATTGTTGTGGTGGCATGGACTATATTTTGAGACAGTTGTTCTACTTTCTTACTGCTTCGTACTTTTCTTCTTCTTAGTTATATTACATGTGTGAATGTGGTTTACTTTCCTGCTTTTGGTTATTTCTTGTTGGATGACTAGGTCTTGGAATTAGTTTAGGCGAGCCGGTCTCGGGTCCTGTAGGGATTCAGGAAACGAGTCTTAACAAGATGGTATTAGAGCAAGGTCGTCTCGAGAAATGAACCAATTGTCTTGAGAATAACCACTCACATGCATATAACTAGGAGAGCCATCACAACGTCTAATTTTGATCTTAGTTTCCAAGTCATATTCCTTCATGTATTTTGGTGTTATTGACGGTCCTTGTTCTTCCTCTTTCATCTCCTTGTAGGAGATGCCTCGTTGTAGGCACAGGGGTAGACGTGTCAGGCTTAGGATCAGTGCTGCCCCACCTCTCCTCCTGAGCATCCAGGCCCAGGATCTCGTATAGTTGATTTGAGAAGTCATCCGAGAAGAATTTCAGCCTCCGCCGACTCTGCCGCCCCCTCATGTTCCTTTCGAGGGTGCGGAGGGGGAGCCTTCCATGGGAAGGCAGAGTCACCATAGCGCCAGGAGAGTCAGGGCAGATCAGAGGGGACTCTATCAGTTGAGGCACTCACAGGGTCATCGAGAAAGGAGGCCCATGGTGCCCGCAAGAGAGCCGTCTCGTTTTGCGGGGCCATCAGTAGCCTTTGGGAGGCCCAAACAGGGGCCAGTTGCCAACACCGGACCCCTGCCCAGTCACCAATAGGGACCTACCAAGGGAGGAGGTCGTGTTCCCCTCTACCACCAATGTGGCCAGCTGGGCCACCTCAGGAGGGACTGCCCATCTAGGGTCGGGCCCAGCAGATGCTCCCCGCAAAGAGCACTGGAGGCCAAGCTGGTGGTCGTGGTCACCAGGTGCGTGGGGGAGGACAGCAGTCACGAGGAGGATGTCGGCCAGTTGTTGTATGCCCGACCCAGAGTGAGGCCACTTCGTTTACACCAAGAGTTGAGGGGCGTATCGATGCCCTCACACACAGAGATGCTAGGGCTTCGGGTTCTATGGTGGCAGGTATGGTTACTATTTCTGGTAGATTAGTTTACGTACATTTTGTTTCCGACGCCACACACTCCTTCATTACTACGAGTTTTGCTTTCAGTTTGAGGCAAAGCAGTGTATTGTTAGAGGATCCGTTTGTGATCAGTGGCCCAGGTGGCCAGTTGTTTGTAGCCCAGGTGGTCTACACGGACTGCGATGTCAGTATAGGGGGACACAGCCTCCCCGTTGACTTGATTGTGATATAGATGGAGGATTTTGGCATGATCCTAGAGATGGACTGGTTGTCCGCTTATCACGCCTTGGTGGATTGTTTCAGGAGGAAGATCATCTCCTCCATACCGAAGTTGCCTCCCTTTGAATTTCACGGACAGCCGGTGGACGAAGGTTTCAGATACATCTCCACGCTTCGGGCAGCGAGTCTTTTGAGCCAAGAGTGTGAGAGCTTCTTGGCCTGTGTAGTGGCAGAGCCTAGCCCCGTGACTGACTTTCAGAGTATCCCGGTGGTTTGCGAGTACCGCGACATTTTTTTCAGAGCTGCCAGGACTACCGCCTGAGCGTGAAATCGAGTTTGAGATCTCACTGGTACCGGGGACCAGCCACATTTCTAGTTCACCGTACTGGATGGCACCGCTTGAGCTGCGAGAGCTCAAGTCACAACTACAGGACCTGTTGGAGAAGGGCTTTGTGAGGCCCAACGCATCCCCGTGGGGAGCCCTTGTACCGTTTGTGAAGAATAAGGATGGTACCCTGCGACTTTGTGTCGACTACCAACAGCTGAATAGGGTCACCATCAAGAACAAGTACCCACTGCCGAGGATTGATGACCTCTTCGACCAGTTGCGAGACGCCACAGCGTTCTCCAAGATAGATCTGAGGTCGGGCTACCACCAGTTGAGGAGCAGGGAGACAGACGTCTCCAGGACAGCTTTCCGTACTCAGGTGGGAGAGGCCACGCATAGTGGCAGAGATACGTAGCTTTTTGGGACTAGCAAGTTACTATCGGCAGCCTATCAGAGGATTTTCTCATATTGCGCATCCTATGACCCAGCTAACCCGAAATGACGTGCCCTTTGCCTGGACAGATGAGCACAAGGCATGTTTTCAGGAGTTGAAGGAGAGACTGACTTCAGCTCCTATGCTTACCATTCCAGACAGTAGTGGCGGTTTTATGGTTTACATCGACACTTCGTTGTAGGGGTTAGGGGGTGTGCTCATGTAGAGGGGTCACGTTGTCGCTTACACTTTGCGGCAACTGAAGCCCCATAAGCATAGCTACCCTACCCAGGACTTAGAGGTGGCAGCAATTGTTAAGACCCGTGACATCAAATTTCTTTAAGACGTCTAGGACTTGAGCCAAACGTCTGGTCAGACGTCTGGAAATTAATTTTTGCGTGCGTATGACTGCGAGTCTGTGCGCGTGCCGCATGCAGACTAAGCGCCAGCCGCCTTCTTCTCTTTCTTCTTCCCTCGCCGACTGCAGAACCTTTTCTCCCCTCACGCCTACATATATCCCCTCCCCTCTCCCTCGTTCGCCACCCCACACCATCCGTCTTCTTTCTCCAGCGCGAGAGCGAGAGCGAGAGCAGCAGCTGCAGTCGAGTGCAGCGGCGGAGAGGAGAGAAGCAGCGAGAGGGAAGAGAGGAGAGCGTGCGAGCCGTGAGAGAGAGAGCTCGCCGGAGCAGTTCGAGGCCGGTCGACGTGCACGAGGCAAAGCGTTGTGCTGGGGAGGTTTCCCCCGACACTGCTGCAGCTAGAGCAGCGGACGAGCGGCTGCGCGGCGTGGTCATGCGCAGAAGGAAAAAGACGAAGGAGGTTCTGATTCTGGGATTTTTCCCAGAATCAGACGTCTGGACATACATCCAAACGATGTGGACGACGTCTGAAGGAAGCTCCAGACGACTGAGAGGTACGTACTGCACCATTTACTTCCCTTTCTCGGACACGGCCATGCAAGCTATTCCGCTGAGCCTCTATTGCGTGCAGTGTTGAGAGATTTTGCGTGCGCGTGCAGGATTCGCTTCGGGAAGGCGTGGGACATGCCCTCCCACGCGATTCAGATGTCTGGGAGAGGCACCAGACGGCGAAGAGCGTCTCCAAAAGTCTGGAGGGATAGTCGGACATCTAAAACTAGGTCCAGACGATTCAGCAGAATCCCTGGATGTCTGAGGAGAAGCGCGAAGTGAGGTATGGATCTGGACCCCTTTTAAGACGTCTGGAAGATGTTCCAGACGTCTAATTTGAGTCAGAGTTGTCATTTTTGACCCGTTTAGGGTCCGTTCAAGGTCCGATTTTCGCATTTAAGATTATGTTCTTCTTCGTATAAGTTCCTTTACTTGTTGGAATGCTTATTCTCATGTTTTGAGTGGGTCCTTGTGGTTGATCCTTGTGATAGGACCCCATTCTGTTGCGGATTTGGGGGTTGCGGAGGCACGTGGACCTTCCGATCACGCCCCCATTACTCCCGATTTTGTGGGTAGAGTGGCTTCCCTTAGTTAATTACAAACTTAACTGCATGTCTGGAATAAATGATAGACCCTAGGGTATGGCATGAATCCTAGGACCAGAAACACTAGATTGAATGATAGATCCTAGGGTATGGCATGAATCCTAGGACTAGAAACACTGGAACGATTGTATTGAATGCTTGAATTGCAGCCTTAGATTGTAGATAGAATAATAATAGTTTCCTGTAATTAGATAACAGCTGCCTGTGAAATGTAGAGTACTGTTGTTAGTAACTGTTACAGGCAATTCCTGTTTTTTGAAATTAAATACGAGCTGCTTATATATAAATTGGAAAAGAAGGATTGAATATTGGAAACACTTGCTATATGCGAGTAAACCGGAAATTATGAAACCTAGTATGGCTTGGCCTGAGAAACATTAGCATGAACCCTACGGGAAATTAGGAGTAGAGCTCCCGGAAATAAATAGAATGGAACTGAAAAAGTGAATGGGAAAGTGTGTTGTCTCTTGGGTACATGGTACCAAAGGGAGCACATATTACCACTTAGTGTAGAGGGGAGTTTTCCGCCCTCAAGTCAAGACAGGGGTGAGTTTGGCCACTTTGCCAGCGACCATGGGGTGGTTGACTGAGGGTAGGACCACCACGGGGGACTCTCCCGGCCAGGAGAGCACCACGTGCTACTTCTACTCTTCGGAAAAGACTGCAATCAAGATCGTTCCCACGAGGAACATTCAAGATCAAGAAAAAGACCTGATAAATAAACCAAGTGATAAAAGAAAGAATAATTAGTTGAACAAAGAAAGAAATTGAAAACAACTGCTACCTATCCACCTTACCTGTTTCTTAGTTAGCTGGTTGCCACTCCACTCAACGTTTCGTTGACGTGTTGTACTTACAACCTTTTTCAGGTCCAGGTGTTGATTAGCCAGAGCCTACGACTGCAGAGGATGCTGGGCCCAGTAGTGCCCAGTAGTTGTACTTAGGTTGTACCCCGTTTTCTGTAGTAGTGAGTATTTCGTTACATTTTGTACTCTTTTATTGTAACTTTCTGTTCCTGTACTTGCTAAAATTTTCTACTGTTGCAGTGGTGTGTACTTTAGTAGTCCATTTCTTTACTACTGTACTTTTGTTACTTTTAGTTGCTTGCATGGTAAATGTGGTTTATATTTACTGCTTTTTGGTTACTTTCTCGTTGGACGACTAGGTCTTGGGATCAGTCGAGTCGGCCCGATTCTCGTGTCCTGTAGGGATTCAGGAATTGGGTCATAACAAGATGGTATCAGAGCAAGGTCGTCCCGAGAAGTGAACCAACTAGTTGGAAAATAACCAATTCACGTGCTTGTAACTAGAGTAACCACCACAACGTACCTCTTGACTTTCATTCTGGTGTTCTTTTATTGAATGACGGTTAGAATTGATGCCTTTTCTGTTCTGTGTTCGCGTCTCCTTGCAGGAGATGCCTCGACGTGGGACTAGTGAGGTGGGCCGCGGACGCGACCGAGGACGAGGTCGGAGGGGAGGGCGCGTTAAGCCCGACGCCTCAATGGACTAGCCACTACTCCCGGGCATTCAGGCCCAGGACCTCGCCTAGTTGATACGGGAGATCGTGAGAGAGGAGCTTCACCCGTCGTCACGAGCGCCTCTCCCTGGGGCTGCGAAGGGGGAGTCCTCTGTGGGACTGCGAGATGGACACGGCGCTGGACGTGGGGGAGGGGGTATCCCTCCACCACCCCCACCCTCTTCCGGCACTTCAGAGCATGAGCCCTCCTTACCTGGAGGCGTACCAGCTTCTCCACTTCAGCGCCATTATGAGCTTTTTCAGACAGTTCTGGAAGCTGAAGCCCCCCTCCTTAATGGGGGATGAGGACCCGACCGAGGAGGAGGACTGGCTCGAGCAGATCGAGAATGTGTTTGACACCCTTTGCCCCCCTGTGGAATGTCGCGTGGCCTTTGCTATGTACCAGCTGGAGAGCGCGGCACACAGGTGGTGGAGGGCGGTCAGGAGAGGGACGAGCCGACTTGGGACCAATTCGTCACCCTCTTCTATGAGCAGCACTTCCCCCAGACATGGTAGGACCAGAGGAGGCAGGAGTTCCACACTCTCCGCCAGGGGACGATGACTGTGAACGTGTACCGCACGTGTTTTCTGGAGCTGTCGCGTTTCGCAGCGACAGCCGTGTCTACCGAGGAGGAGCGCCTTTGGAGGTTCACCGAGGGGCTTTGGCCTGCTATTCGGGGGTATGTCAAACCCCTGAAGCTGCCTACGTTCTCGAGGGTGGTGGAGGCAGCTATGACGTATGAGGAGACCAACCCATCCGCACGGGCGAAAGAGGCCCTACCAGCCAAACTTCTCACAGGGCCGACGAGCGAGGAGGCACGTGGTGCCTGCAGGAGAGCCGTCACGTTTTGCGGGGACGTCAGTGGCCTTTAGGGGCCCCCGACAGGGGCCAGCTGCCAGCACCGGACCCTCGCCCAACCATCAGCAGGGACCCACTGAGGGCGGGAGTCGGGTCCCCCTTTGCTACCAGTGTGGCCAGCCGGGCCACATCAAGAGGGATTGCCCATCTAGGGCTTGAGGTCAGCAGATGCTCCTCACGCCGAGCACTGGAGGGCGAGCAGGAGGCCGCGGTTTCCAAGCATGAGGAGGAGGATAGCAGTTGTGGGGAGGGTACTGGCCAGTGGCTACCCGTCCGACATTGAGTGTGGCTGCTTCATCCGCACCTAGGGCTGAGGGGCGTATCAACGCCCTGACACACAGAGACGCCAAAGCTTCGGGATCAGTGGTAGCAGGTATGGTTACAGTTTCCAGCAGACTAGTTTACACGCTTTTCGATTCCGGCACCACGCACTCGTTTGTCGCTGCCAGTTTTGCTGTGAGTTTGGGGTAGGACTGTATGTTGTTAGAGGATCCATTCATGATCAGAGGTCCGAGTGGTCAGTTATTTATAGCTGATGAGGTGTACACAGGTTATAAGGTCAGTGTTGGGGGACACAGCCTTCTCACTAATCTGATTGTGATACCGATGGGGGACTTTGGCATGATTCTGGGGATGGACTGGCTATCCGCTTACCACACTTTGGTGGACTGTTTCGAGAGGAAGATCGTCTTATCCATACCGGAGTTTCCTTCTTTCGAGTTCCACAGGCAGCCAGTAGACGGAGGCTTCAGGTGCATTTCTGTACTTCGGGCGATGAGACTTTTGGGCCAGGGGTGTGAGGGCTTCCTAGCTTATGTGGTGGCGGAGTCCTGCCCTATGGTAGACTTTCAGAGTATCCCAGTGGTCAGAGAATACCCCGACGTATTCCCAGATGAGTTGCCAGGACTACCACCCGAGCGTAAGATCGAGTTTGAGATCTCACTGATACCGGGGACCAGCCCCATTTCTATAGCGCCTTATAGGATGGCACCACTTGAGCTACGAGAGCTCAAGTCCTAGTTGCAGGACCTTCTGAAAAAGGGCTTTGTGTGGCCCAGTGCGTCTCCGGGGAGCCCCGGTGGTGGATCCGTATTCTGTCTTTATAGTTATTACAGTCGTTGTGGTATATGACAAAATAGTTACTAGTTTAATATAAATTTTTTACTTGGAATGACAAGTTTCCCAAAGTCGAACTTAGGGAGCAACTATAATTCTAGAAACATAAATTCACAATATAAGATTTTACAAAAATTAAGAGATAGAGAGAGAGGGAGCAAAAGTTCACTTTTTTGGCTTCTTCTTCTTCTCTCTTCTTCTCCTCTTTCAGCTGATTCTTCTCTTCTTCAATCTGCCTTCTTCTCTTTTCTTTTCTTTGCTGCGGCGGTGGTGACCCTTTCTCTTTCTCTTTCCTTCCTCTCTGATTTTCTTCTCTTCTTTCTTCTGGCTGCAAAGGCTTCTGCCTTCTCTTTCTTTCAGCTGCTAAGTCTTCCTTTCTTCTTCCTTCTTTTCTTCTTCTCCGTTTTCTTCTGCTCTGGCCGTTCCTCTTCTTCCTTTCTCCCTTATTCTTCTTCTTCTTTGCATCTTCTTTCTTTCTTCTTCAGCCTGCCTTCTTCTGCTCTGGCTGCTGCCCTTCCGTCGTCTGACTCGGCGCTCAGATGACTTAACTGTCCATTTGCTACAGTGCAACTCCTTTTCTTCCTTCTTCTTCTCCTCTCCTTCCTTTCTTCTTCAGCAGCTACTCAGTGCGGCTAAGTCTTCAGCCGCTCCTCTTCTTCTCTTCTTCTTCCTTCGCCTGCTTTTTCCTTCTTTTTCCTTCTTCCCTACGTGCACAGACAACTATCAGTGCAAAACCTACCCCTACCCCTTCCCCGCGTCTCTCTTTCTCTCTGAATCTCTCTTTGGGAAAGCTCTCCTAGAGCCGGGTAATTGGGTACGGGTTGCGTGCCTAGGACCAGGCCCACCAGCGTGAAGTGGTGGGCGAGGAGTGCTTGGTCAGGTAGTCGGATTCGGCCCAGACCCGTGGGGCGTGAGTGCGGGCGAGGGCGGGTGCGAGTGCGTGGCACGCGGTGTGTGGGTGAGGGACCTAACCCCTATGTATCGAAGGCGAACAGCTTAATTCACTTTTTCAATTTAAGTGTGGGCGCGAGGCCACACACTTACGAGGTGGGACTAAAGTCCCACCTCCAGTCTGCATGCCCGCAGGAGAGAAGGCGCTGCCAATTGGGGCAGCAGCGAAGGCTCGCAACCCCAATCGCGAACCTGGGTGCACTCGCGGAAGCAACCCGCGCTACCTGGGGCTCACACCTGGGCTGGAGGCATCCTGGATCTGCTTGAGAAGGAGCTTCAGCAGCTCGTCAATGGCGGTGAGGGGGCGGAGATCTGAAATCACAAGGACAGCCTCTCAACCACATCAGACAACGTAGGGAGCCTTGCCAGAGTGTGGCGAAGGCAGTGCGCGGGTCGGCAAGGCGCGAGAGCGCCTGTGGAGGTGCACCTAGGGCAGACTGTGTGCGTGGAAATGGGTGTGTTCGGGGGGTGGTCGGGAGGTGAAGGGCGGTGAATGGAGTGGGGGAAACGGTTGAGTGGAGTGAGGGGGAGCTTCTGGGCTTGTCGACGAGGGGTGAGGTGGTCTCTGGAGGTGGCGCGACCTCGCCGCAGATGGCGACCGGAGATGGGGAAGGTGGTGATGGACAGTGGCGGTCGGTGAGTTGAAATGGTAAATTAACAAGGGGAAAATATAAATGAGAGAGAGGGGAAGATTCCTACCTACTTAGTCGACGAAGGGGGAGAGGAAGGCGTCCGGCTCGTGCCTGCCGGAGCTGGGGATGAAGATGCCCAGGACGGGATTGTCGGCGACGAGGAGGAGATCAGAGGATGCCAGCTGGTGCGGCCTGGCATGGGACGACGGGGCAGAGTGGGCTCTGCTGCAGGTATGGCAGCAGAGCGACGAGGAGGAGGAGGGAGGATCGCCGGAAGCTTGGGCTGCCTGACCGGAGAGGGGAGAGATGAAATCTAGTGTTTCTCTCAGCCAAAACTAGCTTGAAGGAGACGGCAGCCCCTACCGCTCCTTATATAGGCACTGGCGAAGAGAGGAGATCGAGGAGGCGACGTGCCGTGCTCTCCGGGGTGTGGCTGGAAATGGACACCCATGCCTTTCGTGTGTTCGCACGAGAGGCATGGTCGGTTGCAGAGGTCAGGGGAGGGTCCCTGCGATAGAGGACGACGCAGGGAACCCCCCGCTCATTCCTGAGGACAGGCATCTTGCCCTGCGCAGCGCCATCCTCTGTGCAAGGTCGCCGAAGGTATGGCACTGTGCACAAATGGCAGGGAAGACCGTTTTGCAAAGAACGACAAGAAAGTTTGGGGGCCAATTGCAAGGGTTTCAAAAGATAATGTCAAAAAGTAATTTAGGAGAACCACTTTGTAAAGCCGGTCAAGATGGTTTTTTCTTAGGCCCAAGTTTTTATACCAGCCTAATTTGAACCTAAGGATTTTAGTGGTGAAATTTGATTTTAGGTTGGACCATGTTTGCCCAGTCAATTTGCGTAAAAACCCAAATTAAGTCATAAATTTGGCATGGTTCTCTTTTTAGGTCAAAATAGGTTGTAAAGGCCAAATTGAAGGTTCTAAACCCTAGGGAATATTTTTCCATGAATTTTAGAGCATTTAGTTGATTTTTATCCCACCTCAAACCTCACGAATTAAAGTGGGTTTGTTTTAGGGTTACAAAATGTCATTTAATTCCTAGAAGTTGCTATAACCCTTTTCAGATCAGATCATCCCACTTCCCTCTCTATTAAGCTCGTTTGACCTGTGTTTGGACCCTTACTTACCCTGTTTGCACACTACATTGGTGAAATTGCAGTTTTACCCCTTATGATTTGTCTTATTCTTTAACTCAGAATTCTCTGAGTTAAGCCTCTCTTTAGGTTTTGTAGGAGCTTTTTTCACACTTATTTGGATTAAATTGTGCTAGTTAAGGTTCATGATGAGGTTTTCATCATACCCCCATGCCTAGCTTTTGCTAGTCCCTTAGCAAAATTTTAAGGTTTCAACCATTGTTCTAGACCATGAAGTTATTAATGAATTTAGATAAGTACTTTTTCTTTCGTAACCTTGATTAGGTCAGAATGCCAACCGTAGGCCTAAAAGGTACTCTAGTACCAACCAAGATCAAGATCTATCTAGCCTCAGGCTCAGTCCTTAGAAAAGGATTTTAAGGCCTACAAGAGCTAACCTAAAGCTTATTGCACTTGTGGTTAAAGCACCCGTGCTTGAGATAATTTTAGCCTTGGTTCAATTCGCAGTGCGTTTTATAAGAGAGAGAAGTAGAAGATTTATATGTTTGGAGAGTTTTCTCTCTCTTTTTCTTTTTAATTCTAGCTTAGGATTGGCTTCTCAACACGGTCTGTATCAGATTCCTTGTCCCCATCATCAATCCTCAAGGGTTCCTGGCAGTCGAAGCTTCGAGATAGCACCACCCATGGTAACCCCCAGAACCCTGGCTGTTGAGATTTCGAGATAATCCCATCCATGGTGTTCCATGGCCGAATTCAGACCCTGGCAATTGACATTTCGTGATAATGTCATCCATAGAATCTGAACCAACAGAGTGCTTACATGCCCCCGGTAGGATATGTAAATATCCTAAGAGACAAGCACCGAGGAGATAATATTTTGTTACGCATCTTCGAGGGGAATTTTCCACCTCTCCACACTGGGAACTCGTCCAAAATCAACTTGTGTTGATCGGCCGCTCCTACTCTAGGTGTCATTTTCAGAATTTTTGCAACGCTTCTGCGTGATTTTGATTTTTATGCTTACTGAACCAGGCTGTGTGTGAAGTTAGGGTGCTTAGGTTATTGAGTCCCGTAAACCAAAAGTTAGTTAACGAGTCCAAATACTCCCTAAGCCTTGGACCTAATACTTAAGCTTTTCATTTTCCTCAACCTCTTGAGGAATGTCTAGATCTTAATGGGTACTAAGAGTATCCAAGAATGCCTGAGGTTCGCATTCTTACTAATCTCACTGTGCACTTTCCATTTATTTTCCTGAATGAGGTCTAGAACTTAGGTTAACTCCTTAATTTCTTACTAATGACTATCACTTTTCTTTCATTTTTTGCTCCTTTTCATTTTTGTTCTTTTTCTCCTCCTCATTTGTAGAGTCCACAAAATTTCTTTCCTCCTCTCATTTTATTATTCTTTTTCAAAATTTTTTTAATTTTATGGTGTTTTTGACATATGTGAATTTTTTTGTTTAAAACCTTTTCTTACGAGTTTTGCACTTTCATACCTCCCCCATGCTTAAGATTTGCAATGTCTTCATTGTAACCTAGGAGGGTTTTTATTTAACTTAGTTTATACATTAGGACAGATGTTTTAATGAGTGAATGGGTCGGGGTGACAGTTGCGGACGATTTCTAATCTCAGATGCAAGCACCTGAGGTGGAGTCAGCTGTCCTGAAGGATGAACGTTAAGTGCGAAGAGGTGTCAGAAAAGGTTTCGATTTTTTTTTCAAAGGGAATGACGGGCTGCCTCCCGTTGAGCGCTGAGTTTTACGCCATCGGCTGGGCGCAGTATGCTCAGGGAAAATGGAAGATAAATGATGATTCAGCCAAATCTGTAGAGGTTACATCAATGAACGGTTTGAGTCTCTGACCGTTCACGGTGAAAGGTTCAGAATCATGGTGGAGCAGAATGATTTCGACGGCTCAGTTTCCAAAAACTTGCTGGACAAGGTATGGTCCGACCCACTTGGATCGCAGTTTCCCAGGGAAGAGTTTGAGTCGGGCATCAAAGAGTAGGACCTTCTGACCAAGATGAAAGATCTTTCTAGATATGTGCTTGTCATGGAAGGCTTTAACCCACTCTTTGTAAATTTGCGAGTTCTCGTATGCATCAAGGCGTAATTCATCGATCTCGCTTATCTGAAGCTTTCTGCGAATTCTGATGAGTGGCCGATAACTTATGACTAGGTTTTGTTAAAGAAATAGTGTTGTAGTATAGCTAGTTATTGCCATCATTACAGATATTTTTTACTCGAAAAATAAAGTTCTCCCGAGGTCGAACTCAGGGAGCAAGTTGTATTCTAGAAGTACAGTATTTCTATTACAAAAATAAAGAGAGAGAGATATGGAAATTTGGCTTCTTCTTCTCCTTTCTTCCTCTGTCTTCTCCTCTCTTTGGTTCTTGAATCTTCTTTCTTTTGTTCTTCCTGTGTTCTTCTTCTTCTTTTCTTGCTTCTCTTTCTTTCTTCAGATTTTCTTCTCGTGTTCTTCTTGTCTTCTCTCTTTCTTTTCCTTGCAGTCCTATTCTCTTTTCTTCTTTGCCTTCAGGACGTCGTCTGATTTTCCAATCAGACGACTTAAACTGCTGCTGCTATAGTGTCTCCTAGCTTCCTTCTTCTTCTTCCTGCCTTCTCTTCTTCTTCTTCTTCACCTGTGCCTGCACACTCAAAGTTCGATCAGAGGGCAAAACCTACTCTAACCTCCCCCCGCGTCTCTCTCTCTCAGAATTCGCTCTTAGGAAAGCTCTCCCACGGCAACCGGTTAATCGGGTACGCGGGTCGCGCTCGGGTCCAAGCCCACCGGCGTGCGGTGGTGGGCGAGGAGTGCAGGTCGGGCTAATCGGGTCGGGTCAGGTCCGCGGGGCGTGAGCGCGGATGAGGCCAGGTAATCGGGCGGGTGAAGGGGACCTCACCGCATGATCTGAGGCAAACAGCTTAAGGTACTTTTTGCCTTTAAGCGCCCGCTCGCCTCAGTGAGTTTCCGAGGTGGGACTAAATGTCCCACCCCAATTGGACGCCTACGCGGAGGAGGCAGCGCACAATCGAGGCTCCACGCGAAGGCTTTGCCCCAACTGCAACCTGGGACTTCTTTGCAGAGATGCCCCGCGCAGCCTGGCGTGGCGCGCCTGGAGGAGCAGGTCGAAGAAGCTGCTTCACTCAGCAATGGCGGCGGCAAGCGAAGTACCTGCTCACAGAGAAACGGCCTCTCGGCCTAATCAGATACGCGGAGGACCTTCGCCGTAGCACGGCGAAGGTGGTTGGGGGGTCTGCAGGTGGCGAGGCGGAGCCTAAGGGCCGCCCTAGGTCAAATTGCAGGTTGGGAGATGGGTTTGGTCGGTGGGTCTGCAGAGGGCGATTGGTGGGAAGTGGAAGGGCGAAGGTTGATCAGGGTGAGGAGGTGGAGGTTCTGTGAGGGTTGGCGAGCCGTGTGGGGTGCTGGAGTGACGGGAGCGGGTCGCCAGAGTTTGGCCGGAGATGGAGAAGGTGAGGGTGATTAGGAGCGGTCGAGGGGTAATTAGATAAAAATAACAGGGGGAAAAGAGAGAGAGGAGGCAGGGAAGTAGTTCTAACCTAACTAAAGGGACGAAGGGGGCAAGGAGGCGGACGGCTGTACCTGCTGTCGCCGAAGAAGAAGGTGCCCAGTGGGGGAGGACGGCGGCGACGACGGGGCAGAGGCAGCGCGCGTTGGTATTGCGCGACGAGGAGGAAGATCAGGGAGGTGGCTCTGATGCTGGTATTGCAGCAAAGCGACGAGGAGGAGGAGGAGAAACCGCCAGAGCAAGGGGGCGTCTGTCGGAGTGGGAAGAGAGGAAGTGAGGGGGTATCTCTGTCAGATCCGAGCTGAGGAGAACGGCAGAGCTTGTGGGGTTTTTATAGAGGCAGAGACGGAGAGGAGGGAGGAGGGAGGCGACGTGCCTCCCTCGCCGGAGGACGCCAGAGGAAGGAGACCCATACCGTCCGTGCGTTCGTACGGTCGGTATGGGTGGTTGCAGCACTCAGGGGGGTGCTCCTGCGACGGCTGACGACGTAGGGCACCCCCATTTGACTTGGCAGGCCCCCCCTCACCCTGCGCGGCGCCATGCTCCGCGCAAGGTCGCCGGAGCATGGTGCTACTCAGGTTTTGCAGGAGGGACCTAAACGCAAGGAACGAAGGAGATTTAGGGGCCAAAATGTGAGGGTTCAAAAGTTGAGGGCCAAAAAGTAAATATATGAAGACCAAAGTGTAAAGTTGGTCAAGAAGGTTTCTTCTTAGGCTCAAGTTTTTATACATGACTAATTAGGACCTAAGGATTCGGATGGTGAATTTTATTTCTACATTAAACCTTGTTTGGCCAGTCAAATTACGCAGAAACCCAAATTAAGTTATTAATTGGGCATGGTTCTCAATGTAGGTCAAAATGGGTTCCCAAGGCCAAATTGAAGGTTCTAAACCCTAGAGATTATTTTTCTATGAATTTTAGAGGGTTTATTCCATTTTTACTTTGCCTCGAACCTCGTGAATTGAAGTAGGTTTGTTTTAGGGTTACAGAATGTCATTTAATTCTTAAATTGCTCATGAACCCATTTCTGATTGATTCAACCCACTTTTTATCTTATTTAGATCATTTGACCTATGTTCGGTCTCTGAGAAATTCCGTTTATGTACTGCAATAGTGAAATTGCAGTTTTTAACCTTTATTTCATGTTTTCTTCTCAGAACACTTATTCTTCAATTAAGCCCTTTGCTAAGTTATGTAGGAGCTTTTATCCTTTGTATTAGGTCAAAATGAGCTAGTTATGGCTCATGATGAGGTTCTCATCATTCCAACCTTAGAAAGATCTAAAATTGCAGCTCCGTACTGCCCAATAGTTTTTGTGCTCCCATTCAACGGGAAGGTGACACGCCTTCCCATACAACAGTCTAAAAGGAGAGATGCCTAATTAGGTTTTGTGGGCGGTCCTATAAGCCCACAAAGCTTCCGGAAGTCGGGACGACCAGTCCTTCCTGTCAGGCCAAACAGTGACCTGCAGGATTTTCTTGATCTCCCGATTTGATAGCTCAGCTAGACCATTAGTCTGGGGGTGATAAGGAGTGGAGATTCGGTGAGACACCCCGTATTTGGTCATCAGTGACCTTAACTGAGCGTTCGTAAAATGGGTCCCCCCGTCAGAGATGATTGCATGAGGAATCCCGAACCTTGAGAAGATATTGTAATGAATGAATTTGACAATGATTTTATGATCATAGGTTCGAGTCGGTATAGCTTCGATCCATTTGGACACGTAGTCCACAGCCAACTGAATGTACTCGAAGCCATCCGAAACAAGAAAGGGGCCCATAAAATCAATCCCCCAAATATCGAGGATTTCGCATACAAGAATCGACTGCAAAGGCATCATGTCGCGATGGCTCATGTTGCCCAAAGTTTGGCAACGACTGCATGCCTTGCAGTGATTGTATACGTCCTTGAATAAAGTGGGACAATAAAAGCCACACTGAAGGATTTTTGATGCGATTTTGTGCCCAGAGATGTGGCCACCGCATGCCTGGTCATGGCAGAAAGAGAGAATATTATTGATTTCACCTTTCGGGACACATCGTCGGATGATTTGGTCAGCACCTATGCGAAAGAGGTACAGATCTTCCCAGATGTAGTACTTGCCATTAGAGCGCAATTTGTCTTTCTTGGCCTTCGACCAATCAGACGGCATCCGATGAGATGCCAAGTAGTTTACTATATTAGCAAACCATGGAAGTCTAGTACCAATAGTCAGTAGGTGCTCATCAGGGAAATGCTCCGTGATGGGTCCAGAAGGGTTGATGATCTCAGAAGGAGGGCAAGACAAATGGTCAGCTACCACGTATTGTCTTCCCGCCTTGTCGTGAATCTCGAGGTCGAGTTCTTGCAATAGCAAGATCCATCGAATTAATCAGGGCATTCACGTCCTTCTTGGCAAGGAGATGCCTCACAGCCGTGTGATCTGAGTAGATGATGACGTGGGAACCCAAGAGATAAGATCGAAATTTTTCAAGGGCAAATACTACAGCTAACAGCTCTTTCTCCGTAACTGTATAGTTACGCTGAGCCTCGTCAAGTGTCTTGCTAGCGTAGTAGATGACCATGGGTTTTCTGTCAACTTTCTGCCCCAGAACCGCTCCTACAGCGAAATCAGATGCATCGCACATGATCTCAAAGGGTTGAGACCAATCAGGGGATTGTAGGATCGGGGCCTGGGTGACTCAGTCATGGAGGTTCTCAAAGGCTTTAGTGCATTCCTTCGAGATCTCAAAGGGTACATCCTTAGAGAGAAGAGTTGTCAGGGGGCGCGCGATTTTCGAAAAATCAAGAATGAAACGACGGTAAAAACCAACGTGCCTCAGAAAAGAACGGATGTCCCTGATCGAGCAAGGCATAGGAAGTCGAGAAATTAGATCAACCTTGGCTCGATCCACTTGGATGCTTTCTCAGAAATTAGATGTCCTAGGATGATCCCCTCAGGCACCATAAAATGGCTCTTTTCCCAGGAAAGAACCAAATTAACATTGATGCAACGCCTGAGTATATGAACCAAGTGCTGGAGGCAATCATCAAATGATGCCCCAAAAACTTAGAAGTCATCCATGAAGACTTCCAGATAATCACCTACCATATCAGAGAATATGGCAAGCATGCACCGTTGAAAAGTCACGGGTACATTGCAGAGACCGAAAGGCATCCTTTGGAATGCGTAAGTTCCGAAGGGGTAGGTGAATGTGGTCTTCTCTTGGTCCTCAGGATGAATAGCGACTTGGTTATAACTGGAGTACCCGTCAAGAAAGCAGAAGAATCGATTTTCTGCTAATTTCTCGAGAATCTGATCAATGAAAGGTTGTGGAAAATGATCCTTCTTCGTGGAGGAATTTAGTCGTCGGTAATTGATGGGTGGCCGATAACTAGGTTTTGTTATAGCGTTGTAGTACAGCTAGTTATTGCCATCATTACAGATATTTTTTACTCGGAAATAAAAGAGTTCCCGAGGTCGAACTCAGGGAGCAAGTCGTATTCTAGAAGTACAGTGTTTCTTCTTATGACAAAAATAAGAGAGAGAGAGAGAATTTGTTGGCTTCTCCCTCTTTCTCGTCTGTCTTCTTTTCTCTTCTCTTTTTTTTCTTCTTTCTTCTTCTCGCAGTCCTTTCTTGGCCTTCTTCTTCTTTTTCCTTCTCTTCTCTTGCGGTTTGCTTCCTCTTCTTATGTTCTTTCTTTTCTCGGCCAAGTGCGTTCTTCTTTCTCTTCGTCTTTTGCTTCTCTTCTTTGTCTTCTTCCTTCTGTTCTTCTTCTTTATGTCCATCTCTTTCTTTTTCTTCTTCCTTGCGGTCCTGTTTCTTCTTTTCTTCTTCCTTGCCTTCAAGACGTCGTCTGATTTTGCAATCAGACGACTTAAACTGATGCTGCTACAGTGTACCTCTTAGCTTCCTTCATCTTATGCTTTGTGTTCTCTTCTTCTTCTTCTTCTTCACCTGTGCCTGCACACTTCAAGGTTTTCGTCAGAGGGCAAAACCTACTCTACCCTCCCCCCCGCGTCTCTCTCTCTCAGAATTCGCTCTTAGGAAAGATCTCTCAGAGCAACCGGGTAATCGGGTACGCGGGTCGCGCCCGGGTCCAGGCCCACCGGCGTGCGATAGTAGGCGAGGAGTGCAGGTCGAGCTTAGTCGGGTCGGGCCAGGTCCGCGGGGCGTGAGCGCGGACGAGGCCGGGTAATCGGGCGGGTGAAGGGGACCTCACCCCGTGATCTGAGGCAAATAGCTTCAGGCACTTTTTTCCTTTAAGCGCTTGCTTGCCTCGGTGAGTTTCCGACGTGGGACTAAATGTCCCACCTCAATTGGACGCCCGCACGGAGGAGGCAGCGGGTAGTCGAGGCTTCACGCGAGGGCTTCGCCTCAACTGCATCCTGGCACTTCGCGAAGACACCCCACGCAGCCTGGGAGCCTGATCTGGTCGTGGCGCGCCAGGAGCAGTAGGTCGAAGGAGCTTCGCTGCTCAGCAATGGCGATGGCGGGCGCAACACCTGTCCACAACAGCACGGCCTCTCGGCCTAATCAGATATGCGGAGGACCTTCGCCGTGACACGGCGAAGGTGGTCGGGGGGTCTGCAGGTGGCGCGGCGGAGCCTAAGGGCCGCCCTAGGTCAAACTACGGGTTGGGAAATGGGTGTGTTCGGTGGAGTTGCAGAGGGCGATTCGGGGGAAGTGGAAGGGCGGAGGATGATCAGGGTGAGGAGGCGAAGGTTCTGCGGTGGTCGACGAGCCGTGTGGGTTGCTGGAGTGATGGGAGCGGGTCGCCGGAGTGTGGCCGGAGGTGGAGAAGGTGAGGGTGATTAGGCACGGTCGAGGGGTAATTAGATAAAAATAGCAAGGGGAAAAGAGAGAGGGGATAGAGAAGACTAATTCTAACCTAGCTAAAGTGACGAAGGGGACGAAGAGGCTGCCGGCTCGTACCTACCGGAGCTGGAGAAGAAATGCCCAGTGGGGAGGACGGCGGCGACGACGGGGCAGAGGCAGCGCGCGCCGGTATTGCGCGACGCGGAGGAGAGTTAGGAAGAAGTCTCTGCTGCTGGTATTGCGGCAGAGCGAAGACGAGGAGGAGGTGGAACCGCTGGAGCTGGAGGGCTTCTGCCGAAATGGGAAGAGAGGAAAGTTGTGGGGGTTTTCTCTGTCAGATCCAAGCTGGGAAGAACGGCGGAGCGACGGGGGTATTTATAGGGGCAGAACCAGAGAGGAGGGCAGAGGGAGACGACGTGTCTCCCTCGCCGGAGGACGCCGGAGGAAGGATACCCATACCGTCCGTGTGTTCGCACGGCCGGTATGGGTGGTTGCATCCATCAGGGCGGTGTTCCTGCGACGGCTGACGATGCAGGGCACCCCCATTTGACTTAGCAGGCCCCCCTTACCCTGCGCGGCGCCATGCTCCGCGCAAGGTCGCCGGAGCATGGTGCTGCTCAGGTTTTGCAGGAGGGACCTAAATGCAACGAACAATGGAGAGTTAGGGTCCAAAATGTGAGGGTTCAAAAGTTGAGGGCCAGAAAGTAAATATATGAGGACCAAAGTGTAAAGTTGGTCAAGAAGGTTTCTTCTTAGGCTCAAGTTTTTATACATGACTAATTAGGACCTAAGGATTCGGATGGTGAATTTTATTTCTAGATAAAACCTTATTTGATCGGTCAAATTACGCAAAAACCCAAATTAAGTTGTTAATTGAGCATGGTTCTCAATGTAGGTCAAAATGGGTTTCTAAGGCCAAATTGAAGGTTCTAAACCCTAGAGATCATTTTTATATGAATTTTAGAAGGTTTAGTTGATTTTTTCTCTGCCTCAAACCTCGTGTATTTAAGTGGATTTATTTTTAGGGTTACAGGATGTCATTTAATTCTTCGGAGTTGCTGTAGCCCTTGTTGAGTCATTTCATCCCACTTTTCTTCTTATTAAGTTGCTTTGACCTATGTTTGAACCCTGGGTTACCCTGTTTTGAGATTGGATTGGTGAAATTACATTTTTACCCCTCAATTTCTATTTTCTTTGCAAACTCAGAATCTCTCTGAGCCAAGCCTTTCTAAGGTTATGTAGGAGCTTTTTCTTGCAAATCAGGGTTAAATGGTGCTAGTTTAGGGCTCATGATGAGGTTCTCATCATAAATCTACGCAGACTCTCCACGAGTTGGCTATTCGGGTAGGTATGATTTCTCCAGTTTCAGTCGTAATGGTGGTGAGCCCTACCTTTTTAGGCACGACCTGAATTGGGCTCACCCAACGACTGTCGGAGATCGGGTAGATGATCCCTGCTTCTAACCACTTAATGATCTCCTTTTTCACGACCTCCTACTGATTGGGATTCAGACACCTTTGCATCTCACGAGAAGGTCGTGTGCCCTCTTCTGAATAAATACGGTGTGTGCAATAAGAGGGACTTATTCCAATCAAGTCATCGAGAGTCCAACCAATGGCTCTGCGATGTTGCTGGAGAACAGCAATCAGACGGGATTCCTGATCAGGAGTAAGCTTGGGTTTTATAATCACAGGAAAAGTCTGATTAGAACCCAAAAAGATGTATTTCAAATGATCGGAAAGGGGTTTTGGTTCAAGGATGGGGTTATCAGCAGCAGCAGGTGGTTCAGGGTAAGTGTGAGGTTCAAGGATAAGAGTCATGGGTTTGTCTAAATCAGGGTCTGACTCCTCTAATTGCGGTTCAAGATCTTTCTGTGGTTGATGAGGCATAATCAGGTTATTCTCAAAATGTGTTTCATCAACCAAAGACCTAATATCACAGATTTGTTCAATGACACCGCAATTGATTCCTTGTTGGGCCTTGAAGATATCAATTTTGAGAGTCTGATTTCCAAATTTCAGTTCTATTTGGCCCTCCTCACAGCTGATGTTGGCTTTAGCAGTGGCCAGGAAAGGTCTCCCTAGAATGATTGGTGTATCCCTAGGGTTTTCAGGTGTGTCCATGTCCAAGACTATGAAGTCTACAGGAAAATAGAAATACCGCACTCTTACAATAACATCCTCAAGAATCCCTTTAGGTGACTTTATAGATCGATCTGCTAACTGTAGTGTCACTTCAGTTGGTTTTAGCTCAGATTCTTCTAGGTGGTTAAGTAAGGATGTGGGTATCAGATTTATGGAAGCACCCAAGTCTAGCAATGCTCTGTCGAACTGGATTTCACCTATTTTGCAGGAAATCAGGGGAGTACCTGGATCTTTTGCCTTTGGTGGGAGTCTGCTCAGGATTACAGAGCTGGCTTGCTCTGACAGTATAATTGGACTCCCACTCTTGGTTCGCGGCTTACGCTGAGGTGTACATACATTCTTTAAGAATCGTGCGTAAGCCGGTACGTGGCGAATCGCATCCATCGAGGGGATGTTTATTTGGACCTACTCAAAGAGCTTGACCAGGTCCTCCTCAGGAGCCACGGGTTTGGTTGTCTTCTTTCCCTTGGTCAAGGCCTCGGGAAATGGAACCTTGGTTGGTTCTTCTAGGATAGGTCCAGGTCTTTGATCTGGGACAGGGGTAGGAACGTCCTGGATTATTGTCCTAGGATTTGGATCACTACCAGGCTTGGAGTGGTCTGGATAATGTGGATCTTGGGTCTCCTTACCACTACGGGTGGTCACAGAATTCAGTCCTACCTGGTTTTGGTTAGGGTTTGATAGGATGGGTTGCTGCTGATAACTTGCATAAGAAGTTGAGGCCTCCATCCTGTTAGGTGAAGGAATAGAAGGGGCCTGATAAATCATGTGCGCTTGGCCACGGTTTGGGTTCATAACGCGCCGCTGGGTCAGCACGTTATTAGGGTTAGGAAGAGGTTGAGAAGTGTGCCTGGTTTGCGAGAATTTGCCAACTGGGCCAGTTGGTTTCAAACCTCTATGATTTCATCCTTGTGTTGCTTCTGAATAGCTGCATTCATTCTCTGAATGTCAGCCAGAGTTTGAAGGATGAGGGACATTTGGTCTTGGTTTGGCCCTGATGGATAAGTAGGGTTGGGCCGAGGCTGAGGCGGCTGGTAAGGACGAGGTGGTTGTGGACGGGGCCGAAAGGGTGGTCTTTGAGTTTGGGAATTTCCCGCCCACTGAAAGTTGGGATGGTTTCGCCATCCAGGATTGTAGGTATTGGAAAATGGATCATTCTGGATGGCGTTGAGGTCCTCGCAGGTCTGAGGAACCTCTGAAGAGTCAGAGAATGGGGGAATGGAATTCCCCTGGCTAGTATAGAAAGGATCAGAGGACCCTCCGATCCGAGAATCAGATGGGGGTGGATACGGATCCATCCCAGGAGAAGGTCGGTGGACAATGTTTTGCACAGTCTTCCATGTGGAAGGAGGCTGTGCAAAGGAATTATGCATAGAGCTGGCTCGCTGCAAGTGCTAAGTCAGCTCATCCACCTTCTTCTCAATAATAGAGACCTTGTCCAATCGAATGGCCCTCAATTCCAGGTCAACTGATGCGGACAGTCCCTGCATCTCATGTGCTCCCCTAAGGTTCGTCGATGCGCTGGTATTCGTCCTGTCGAATAATCCCATGGGGTCATTATTGATGGAGTTCTCGCACATATTTTCGAGAATCTCCCACATGGTTTCCTCATGCTGACCCATGATATTCCCTCCGCAAGTTGCATTGACAAAAAACTTAATATCTTCACGGAGTCCCTAGTAAAAAGACTGGATTTGTTCCCATTTAGGAACTCCGTGATGGGGGCATTTCCTCATGAGATCCTGAAAACGATCCCATGCCTCATGGAGAGGTTCTCCCGTTTGTTGCGTGAAATGCGTAATCTGATGGCGCAAGGCATTGGTCCGACCAACGAGAAAGAACTTCTTCAAGAACTCGGACTAATGTTCCTCCCAATTGTTGATCGGCCGGGTCTATGTTTGGTACCAATGGGCGACCTTGTCCATAAAGGAGAAGGAGAACATCTTCATGAGGAGAATATCCCGATTTTGTGCATCTGACCCAAAAGTCTGAGCCAGATGCTTTAGCTGTTTTATGTGCTGGAAGGGGTCTTCAGAATTAAGCCCATGAAATTTAGGTATGGCTTGAATCATGTTAGGCTTTAGTTCAGAATCAGGTCCTCCAGTCGGGATTCTAACTCGAGGCTCAATAGCTACCGTAGCAGGATTATAATGGTCCCGCATCATGGGACGCTGCGGTGGGTGCATGAAGTTTTGGAAGAGGTCATTGAGTCGCTGGAGCTGGTGCCCCAGATTGTTCTCTTCCTCAACTGGCTGAGCCATTGTGGAAGACGATGGTGAGTTAGGTTCGGAGTTGGAGGAGAGGTTTATGTGAAGTGTTGGTTGCACAAACAAGGGCACCGAGGCTCGGCCTCGAGGAGAGTGAATTTCTAAAGGATGTTTCAAGGACCTCCTACCAAACATACACTGATGGAGAGGATGAGTTTAGCAGGTGCTGGACCCAATCAAGACACCCAGAATGTTGGGTGACTATAGAGGTTCGGGGCAGATGGACCCCTTGATCAAAAGATCGTCCACCTGAGAATTACCTGGGCAGCCAGAGAGGGTGAGTCCCGCGAAGACCCCTACATGGTAGAGCACCCCCATGAGTTACAGGGTTTCCCCCACCCGACCTCTCTTGTCACTGAGATTCCAGGTAGACCAGAATGGGGACCTTGACCTCTTAAGTCTACCACATTTAGTTAAGATCAAGGTGCTTAGGTTTTCACTTGAACTTTAGCCTTTTGAGTGCGAAGAGTGACCTAAGTTTAAGGTTGGTTGACCCAAGGGGTCAACTTCACCTGCTAGTTCCTTTGAGAGCTTATTAGGTCTTTGTCTTTTAGGGTTCAAGTGTTTTTTAAGAGCCAAATTTCTTAGGGTTTCTCTAAATAAGTGCTTTCAAACAATGGCTTGGGCACACTTTTTTTGAAAATCCTCAATTCTTGCTTAGAAAGTGTGTCTCTAAAACCCTAATTTTGAATCTTATATTGGCTCCACTTGGTCCAGTTAGTTTCCTTTAGATTGGGTAATTAGGACTCAAGCAAGAAGGTGTTAGCCCTAAATACCCTTAATGGATGTGAAGATATACTGTGTTGAAATTGAAAACAGGCTGCTTTGATGATTTACTAAATATGGAAGATAGGTTATGCCTAAATTGCTTGTTCTTTCTTTTTCTTCCTCTTTAGAATTTAGGGGTTAAAATGAGAGGATAGAAAATTACCTGTCCTAGGTGTGGTTGTTGTGCGGCTACTTGTTGTCCTCTGGATTTCCTGTGCCTACACACAAAAGAGAAGAGGTCAATAAATACTCAAAAATAGTGAATTAATGGCTTCTAGAATAGCCATTGCTCCCCAGCAACGGCGTCAAAAACTGGTGGATCTGTGTTCTGTCTTTATAGTTATTACAGTCGTTGTGATATATGACAAAACAGTTACCAGTTTAATACAAATTTTTTACTCGGAATGACAAGTTTCCCAAGGTTGAACTCAGTGAGCAACTATAATTCTAGAAACATAAATTCACAATATAAGATTTTACAAAAATTAAGAGATAGAGAGAAAGAGGGAGCAAAAGTTCTCTTTTTCGGCTTCTTCTTCTCTCTTCTTCTCTTTCAACTGATTCTTCTCTTCTTCAATCTACCTTCTTCTCTTTTCTTTTCTTTATTGCGGCGATGGTGACCCTTTCTCTTTCTCTTTTCTTCCTCTCTGATTTTCTTCTCTTCTTTCTTGCGACTGCAAAGGCTTCTGCCTTCTCTTTCTTTCAGCTACTAAGTCTTCGTTTCTTCTTCCTTCTTTTCTTCTTCTTCTTCCCCTTTTCCTTCTGCTCTGGCCATTCCTCTTCTTCCTTTCTTCCTTCTTCTTCTTCTTCTTTGCGTCTTCTTTCTTTCTTCTTCAGCCTGCCTTCTTCTGCTCTAGTTGCTGCCCTTTCGTCGTCTGACTCGACGCTCAGACGGCTTAACTGTGCATTTGCTACAGTGCATCTCTTTTTCTTCCTTCTTCTTCTCCTCTCCTTCCTTTCTTCTTCAGCAGCTGCTCAGTGCGGCTAAGTCTTCAGCCACTCCTCTTCTTCTCTTCTTCTTCCTTCGCCTGCTTTTTCCTTCTTTTTCCATCTTCCCTGCGCGCACAGACAACTATCAGTGCAAAACCTACCCCTACCCCTTCCCCGCGTCTCTCTTTCTCTCTAAATCTCTCTTGGGAAAGCTCTCCCAGAGCCGGGTAATCGGGTACGGGTTGCGCGCCCGGGACCAAGCCCACCGACGTGCGGTGGTGGGCGAGGAGTGCTTGGTCGGGTAGTCGGATTCAGCCCAGACCCGCGAGGCGTGAGAGCGGGCGAGGGCGAGTGTGAGCGCATGGCGTGCGGGTGAGAGACCTGACCCTTGTGCATCGAAGGCGAACAACCTAATTCACTTTTCAAATTTAAGTGTGGGCGCGAGGCCACACACTTATGAGGTGGGACTAAAGTCCCACCTCCAGTCTGCGTGCCCATAGGCGAGAAGGCGCTGCCAATTGGGGCAGCAGCGAAGGCTCGCAACCCCAATCACGAACCTGGGCGCACTCGTGGAAGCAACCCGCGCTGCTTGGGGCTCACACCTGGGCTGGAGGCATCTTGGAGCTGCTTGCGAAGGAGCTCCAGTAGCTCGTCAATGGCGGTGAGGGGGCGGAGATCTGAAATCACAAGGATAGCCTCTCGGCCATTTCAGACAATGTAGGGAGCCTCGCCGGAGTGTGGCGAAGGCAGTGCGCGGGTTGGCGAGGTGCAAGAGCGCCTGTGGATGTGCACCTAGGGCAGACTGTGTGCGCGGAAATGGGTGTGTTTGGGGGGTGGTCGGGAGGTGAAGGGCGGTAAATGGAGTGGGGGAAACGGTTGAGTGGAGTGAGGGGGAGCTTCTGGGCTTGTCGGCTAGGGGAGAGGTGGTCTGTGGAGGTGGCGCGACCTCGCCGGAGATGGCGACCGAAGATGGGGAAGGTGGTGATGGACAGTGGCGGTCGGTGAGTCGAAATGGTAAATTAACAAGGGGAAAATATAAGGGAGAGAGAGGGGAAGATTCCTACCTACTTAGTCGACGAAGGGGGAGAGGAAGGCGTCCGGCTCGTGCCTGCCGGAGCTGGGGACGAAGATGCCCAAGAGGGGGTTGTCGGCGACGAGGAGGAGATCTGAGGACGCCAGCTGGTGCGGCCTAGCATGGGACAACGGGGCAAAGTGGGCTCTACTGCAGGTATGGTAGCAAAGCGACGAGGAGGAGGGAGGATCGCCGGAAGCTTGGGCTGCCTGACCGGAGAGGGGAGAGACGAAATCAAATGTTTCTCTCGGCCAAAACTAACTCGAAGGAGACGGCAGACCCTGCCGCTCCTTATATAGGCACTGGCGAGGAGCGGAGATCGAGGAGGCGACGTGCCGTGCTTGCCGGAGTGTGGCCAGAAATGGACACCCATGCCTTTCGTGTGTTCGCACGAGAGGCATGGTCGGTTGCATAGGTCAGGGGAGGGTCCCTACGACAGAGGACGACGTAGGGAACCCCCCGCTCGTTCCTTAGGACAGGCACCTTGCCCTGCGCAGTGCCATCCTCCGCACAAGGTCGCCGGAGGTATGGCGCTGCGTAGAAATGGCAGGGAGGACCATTCTGCAAAGAACGATGATAAAGTTAGGGGGCCAATTGCAAGGATTTTTAAAAGATAAGGGTCAAAAAGTAATTTAGGAGGACCACTTTGTAAAGTCGATAAGATGGTCTTTTCTTAGGCCCAAGTTTTTATACCAGCCTAATTTGAACCTAAGGATTTTAATGGTGAAATTTGATTTTAGGTTGGACCATGTTTGATCGATCAATTTGTGTAAAAACCCAAATTAAGTCATAAATTGGGCATGGTTCTCTTTTTAGGTCAAAATAGGTTACAAAGGCCAAATTGAAGGTTCTAAACCCTAGGGAATATTTTTTCATAAATTTTAGAGGGTTTAGTTGATTTTTATCCTACCTCAAACCTCATGAATTAAAGTGGATTTGTTTTAGGGTTACAGAATGTCATTTAATTCCTGAAAGTTGCTATAACCCTTTTCAGATCAGATCATCCCTCTTCCCTCCTTATTAAGCTCATTTGACTTGCATTTGGACCCTTACTTAACCTGTTTGCACACTGCATTGGTGAAATTGCAGTTTTACCCCTTATGATTTATCTTATTCTTTAACTCAGAATTCTCTGAGTTAATCCACTCTTTAGGTTTTGTAGGAGCTTTTTCACACTTATTTGGATTAAATTGTACTAGTTAGGACTCATGATGAGATTTTCATCACCCGATATTGTTGGTGAAGAAGGATGGTACCCTACGCCTTTATGTGAACTACAGACAGCTGAATAGGGTTACCATCAAAAATAGGTATCCGCTGCCGAGGATTGGTGACTTGTTTGACCAGTTGCGAGGGCCACAGTATTCTCCAAGATAGACTTGGGGTCTGCGTACCGCCAGTTGACGATCAGGGAGGCAGACGTCTCCAAGACAGCTTTCCGCACCCGGTATGGACACTACGAGTTTTTGGTCATGCCATTTGGTCTGACCAACGCCCCCGCTGCCTTCATAGATTTGATGAACCGGGTGTTCAGACCGTACTTGGACCAGTTCATGGTGGTATTTATTGATGATGTCCTCATCTATTCTCGAGATCAGACGCAGCACGGACAGCACTCTCCAAGATAGACTTGGGGTTTGGGTACCACCAGTTGAGGATCAGGGAGGCAGACGTCTCCAAGACAGCTTTCCACACCCGGTACGAACACTACGAGTTTTTGGTCATGCCATTTGGGCTGACCAACGCCCCCGCCGCCTTCATAGATTTGATGAACCGGGTGTTCATATCGTACTTGGACCAGTTCGTGGTGGCATTTATTGATGATGTGCTCATCTATTCTCAAGATTAGACGCAGCACGGACAACAATTGCGGATGGTTTTGTACACACCGAGACGACATAGGCTGTACGCCAAATACAGCAACTGCGAGTTCTGGTTGAGTGAGGGGACCTTCTTGGGCCATGTGATCCCCGGGGATGGCTTGACTGTGGACCTAGCCAAGGTTGAGGCAGTGCTCAGGTGGGAGAGACCGCATACAGTTACTAAGATCCGCAGTTTCTTGGGACTGGTAGGCTACTACAGGCAGTTTATCATGGGCTTCTTGCAGATTGCACGTCCTATAACACAGCTGACCAGGAAGGACGTGCCCTTTTCTTGGACAGATGCTTGTGAGGCATGTTTTCAGGAGCTGAAGAAGAGGCTGACTTCGGCTCCCGTGCTCACCATCCCAGACAGTAGTGGCGGGTTCGTTGTGTACATGGACGCCTCTTTACAGGGATTAAGGGGTGTGCTCATACAGAGGGGTCACGTTGTAGCTTACGCTTTGCGACAACTGAAACCCCATAAGCATAGCTACCCTACCCACGACCTGGAGCTGGCAGCTGTCATCTTCGCGCTGAAGACTTGGAGGCACTACTTGTACGGTGAGACCTTTGAGATTTTCACAGATCATAAGAGCCTCAGATACTTGTTTGATTAGAAGGAGCTCAACATGAGACAGAGGCGTTGGTTGGAGCTCTTGAAGGACTATGACTGCACCATCTCCTACCACTCATGGAAGGCCAACGTAGTGGCTGACGCCTTGAGTCGGAAGGTGCCCGCCCACTTGGCCAGCTTACAGGTGCAGAGTTGGAGCCTCATGGAGAAGATGGGATGTTGGCGACCCCTAGAGTTACTAGAACACTGTGGGGCAGTGACTGTGACACGACAGACGAGGCCAGAACTGATAGACCGCATCATCATAGGACAGATGGCTAACCCGTACTTGCAGTCATTGCGTGACAGAGTACTATCAAGAGACCCTGAGGACTTCTCCTTTACATACGAGGTGCTGCGCATGAGGGGATGGTTGTGCATATCCAGGGATGAGGAGCTGTTAAGAGAGCTCCTGACTGAGGCACACAGTTCTAGGTTCACCATACATCCCGGAAACACAAAGATGTACCATGATTTTAGACATGACTTTTGGTGGAGGGGAATGAAGCGGGATGTGGATGAAGTCGTACAGCAGTGTTTAGTGTGCCAGCAGGTGAAGGCCGAGCATCAGAGGCCTGCAGAGCTGTTGCAGCCACTTCCAGTGCCAGAGTGGAAGTGGGAGAGCATCACCATGGACTTGGTGGTGGGCTTGCCCGTTACCCAGTGAGGACATGATGCAGTCTAGGTGATCGTTGATAGATTGACGAAGACAGCTCGTTTCTTGTTGATCCAAGTCACCATGAGACCAGCACAGTTGGCAGAGAGGTCTATCCGCGACGTGATACGTCTACACGGAGTTCCGCGAGAGATTGTATCCAATCAAGATACCTGTTTTACGTCCCAGTTTTGGGCTGAGTTCCAGCAGGCCTTAGGGACACGGTTGAGGTTCAGTACAGCATACCACCCTCAGACGGACGGACAGTCTGAGCGCACGATACAGACACTTGAGGACCTTTTGCGAGCTTGTGTACTGGACTGGAGGGGCTCTTGGGAGGAGCACTTGCCCCTGGCGGAGTTTGCCTATAATAACAGTTATCACTCGAGCATCGACTTGGCACCCTACGAGGCTCTGTACGGACGGAGGTGTACGGCACCCTTGTGTTGGGTTGAGGTGGGGACCAAGTGGGAGGTTGGCCCCAGGCTAATCCGGCAAAGTCAAGAGGTGATCAAGTAGATTCACAGGCGACTCTGCACTGTTAGGAGCAGACAGAATAGTTATGCAGATCAGAAATGCAGAGAGGTGCAGTGTAAGGTTGGGGATCACGTCTTCCTTCGCGTTTTTCCTATGAAGGGCCTGCAGCGGTTTGGGGTGAGAGGAAAGCTCGCGTCGAGGTTTGTGGGACCCTTGGAGGTCCTAGAGCGGGTTGGACCCATTGCTTACAGGCTTTCCCTTCCTCCCCAACTTTCTGGTATGCACAACGTGTTCCACATGTCCAACCTCAGGAAGTACGTCGCCGATCCCAATCACGTTCTGAGCCACGAGAGTGTCGAGGTGGGTGACGACCTAACCTACCCAGAGCGACCAGTGCAGATTCTCGACAAAGCAGTCTGAAGTCTGAGACGAAAGCAGGTACCCTTGGTGAAAGTCTTGTGGAGGAGCCAACGGTACGAGGAGGCTACATGGGAGCCTGAGGTGGCGATTTGGGAGCGGTACCCAGAGCTCTTTGAGGGTACGTCTTTTCGAACCGGCTTTGGTTCTCTTTAAGTTTGTTATGCGAATGTTGTTCTTTTTCCGCACCCTAGTTAACGCAAGTTTTGGGGACGAAATTTCCTTTGAGTTTGTTATGTTGTTAAGACCCGTGCCATCAAAGTTCTTTAAGACGTCTGGGACCTGAGCCAGACGTCTGGTCAGACGTCTGGACACCCTTCCAAACGTCTGGAAACCAATTTTTGCGTGCATACGACCGCGAGTCTACGTGCATGTCCCACGCAGACTGAGCCCCAGCCGCCTTCTTCTCTTTCTTCCTCCCTCGCCAACTATAGAACCTTTTCTCCCCTCACGCCTACTTATATCCCCTCCCCTCTCCCTCGTTCACCACCCCACACCATCCGTCTTCTCCTTTCTCCAGCGCGAGAGCGAGAACGAGAGCAGCAGCTGCAGCCGAGTGCAACGACGGAGAGGAGACAAGCAGCGAGAGGGAAGAGAGGAGAGCGCACGAGTCGTGAGAGAGAGAGCTCACCGGAGCAGTTTGAGGCCGGTCGGCGTGCGAGAGGTGGAGCGTTGTGCTGGGGAGGTTTCCCCCGGTACTGCTGCAGCTAGAGCAGCAGACAAGCAGCTGCGTGGTGTGGTTGCACGCAGCTGGAAGAAGACGAAGGAGGTTCTGATTCTGGGATTTTTCCCAGAATCAAACGTTTGGACATACATCCAGACGATGTGGACGACGTCTGGAGGAAGCTCCAGACGACTGAGAGGTACGTACTGTGCCCTTTACTTCCCTTTTTCGGTCAAGACCATGCTGGCCGTTCCGCTGATTCTCTGTTGCGTGCCGTGTTGAGAGATTTTGCGTGCGCATGCAGGATTCGCTTCGGGAAGGTGCGGGACATGCCCTTCCACGTGGTTCAAACATTTAGGAGAGGCACCAGACAGCGGAGAGCATCTCCAGACGTCCGGAGGGATAGTCGGACGTCTGGAACTAGGCCCAAATGGTTCATCAGGATCCCTGGACGTTTGAGGAGCAGCACAGAGTGAGGTATGGATCTAGACCCCTTTTAAGACGTCTGATTTAAGTCAGAGTTGTCATTTTTGACCTGTTTAGGGTCCGTTCGAGGTTTGATTTATGCGTTTAAGATTCTGTTCTTCTTCGTATAAGTTCCTCTACATGTTGGAATGCTTGTTCTCATGTTTTGAGTGGTTCCTTGTGGTTGATCCTTGTGTTAGAACCCCGTTCTGTTGCAGATTTGGGGGTTGCGGAGGCACGTGGATCTGCCGATCATGCCCCCATTACTCCTAATTTTGCGGGTAGAGTGGCCTCTCTTAGTTAATTACAAACTTAACTGCATGTCTGGAATAAATGATAGACCCTAGGGTATGGCATGAAACCTAGGACCAGAAACACTAGATTGAATGATAGATCCTAGGGTATGACATAAATCCTAGGACTAGAAACACTGGAACGATTGTATTGAATGCCTGAATTACAGTCTTGGATGAGTAGATAGAATAATAATAGCTGCCCGTAATTAGATAACAGCTGCCTGTGAAATGTGTGGATTCTTCCCTACCAGGAGGGGTGACGTA